>JARBWK010000013.1:6503855-7703855 GCA_030556195.1 Anolis apletophallus
CCTAGTGCTCACCACCAGAACTTTAGCAACACTGTAGAAGCAAGCACCAGTGCCACCTAGTGTTCACCACCAGAACTTTAGCAACACTGTAGAAGCAAAGCACCAGCGCCACCTAGTGTTCACCACCAGAACTTTAGCAACACTGTAGAAGCAAAGCGCCACGTTACCTAGTGTTCACCACCAGAACTTTAGCAACACTGTAGAAGCAAAGCGCCAGCGCCACCTAGTGTTCACCACCAGAACTTTAGCAACACTGTAGAAGCAAAGCGCCAGCGCCACCTAGTGTTCACCACCAGAACTTTAGCAACACTGTAGAAGCAAAGCCCCAGCGCCACCTAGTGTTCACCACCAGAACTTTAGCAACACTGTAGAAGCAAAGCCCAGCGCCACCTAGTGTTCACCACCAGAACTTTAGCAACACTGTAGAAGCAAAGCACCAGCACCACCTAGTATTCAACACCAGAACTTTAGCAGCACTGTAGAAGCAAAGCACCAGCGCCACCTAGTGTTCACCACCAGAACTTTAACAACACTGTAGAAGCAAAGCACCAGCGCCACCTAGTGTTCACCACCAGAACTTTAGCAACACTTTAGAAGCAAAGCACCAGCGCCACCTAGTGTTCACCACCAGAACTTTAGCAACACTGTAGAAGCAAAGCACCAGCGCCACCTAGTGTTCACCACCAGAACTTTAGCAACACTTTAGAAGCAAAGCACCAGCGCCACCTAGTGTTCACCACCAGAACTTTAGCAACACTGTAGAAGCAAAGCACCAGCGCCACCTAGTGTTCACCACCAGAACTTTAGCAACACTTTGGCAAAGCAAAGCACCAGCGCCACCTAGTGTTCACCACCAGAACTTTAGCAACACTTTAGAAGCAAAGCACCAGCGCCACCTAGTGTTCACCACCAGAACTTTAGCAACACTGTAGAAGCAAAGCACCAGCGCCACCTAGTATTCACCACCAGAACTTTAGCAACACTTTAGAAGCAAAGCACCAGCGCCACCTAGTGTTCACCACCAGAACTTTAGCAACACTGTAGAAGCAAAGCGCCAGCGCCACCTAGTGTTCACCACCAGAACTTTAACAACACTGTAGAAGCAAAGCACCAGCGCCACCTAGTGTTCACCACCAGAACTTCAGCAACACTGTAGAAGCAAAGCGCCAGCGCCACCTAGTGTTCACCACCAGAACTTTAACAACACTGTGAGAAGCAAAGCACCAGCGCCACCTAGTGTTCACCACCAGAACTTCAGCAACACTGTAGAAGCAAAGCGCCAGCGCCACCTAGTGTTCACCACCAGAACTTTAGCAACACTGTAGAAGCAAAGCACCAGCGCCACCTAGTGTTCACCACCAGAACTTCAGCAACACTGTAGAAGCAAAGCACCAGCGCCACCTAGTGTTCGTTACCAAAACTTTAGTTTTGTAAGTGCTTTAGAGCCATTTAGAACCATGATTGCCCAGGCCCAATAGGTACCTCTTCTGCGGGAAGGTTATGGCGCTCCATGCAGTCATGCTGGCCACATGACCTTGGTGGTGTCTGTAGACAACGCTGGCTCTTTGGCTTTGAAATGGAGATGAGCACCACCTCCCAGATTCTGACACAGCTAGACTTAATGTCTGACATGTTTACCTTTTAGACTTTGTTTGGGAAGGAGGCAACTTCGAATGGCTTTTGTACTTGCTAGCATTCAGCTCCCGCCTGTGTTAGAACAGAAATGGCCATCTCCTAGATTTCATCCTTGTGGTTCAATCTGGAAAAATTGCCTTGGTGATAAATCAACCCTAAATAAACATGTCTCCTTTCCTGGATTTGATTTAGAAGAAAAGTTCAGTGAGCTAGATTCCGATCTTGTTATTAATTGGCCTGTGTAATGGTGTTTACACCAGAACGGCATCTGCCTTCTATTAGAGCGCGTTTGAGTCTCCCAAAACATGGTTCCCCACCCGTCCCATCCCATCCCATGCCTTTTGAAAATTCCCCTTCTCATTTTCAAACATCTGTGCTGTGGTTTTCCAAACTAAACAAGGATGACGTGTTGTCGAAGGCTTTAATGGCTGGAATCACTGGGTTGCTGTGAGTTTTCCGGGTTGTATGGCCATGTTCCAGAAGCATTCTCTCCTGATGTTTCACTACGTTTCAGAGTTCTGAGGCTGGCCAATCAGTGTCCTTTATGCAAATAATCTCACAGTGGCAACCAATCGAAATGCTGGCACATATACCTCCGCACCTCCGCACCGCCGCAAACACTGACTTTTATTATATACATTAGCTTGGGCATCCTCAGAGGCTGAGGGGTCTGTTGGAAACTAGGCAAGTGGGGTTTATATATCTGTAGAATGATCTCCAAGGTGGGAGAAAGAACTCCTGTCTGTGGTAGGTATGAATGTTGCAATTGGCCAGCTTGATTAGCATTTAATGGCCTTGCAGCTTCAAAGCCTGCCTGATTGCTGCCTGGGGGTATCCTTTGTTGAGAGGTGTTAGCTGGCCCTGATTGTTTCCTGTCTGGAATTCCTTGTTTTCAACCTGAACCTGTGATGTGAGACTTGCAGTCTCAATTTTTCTATGCCACAGACATTTCCATTTTACCAAGTATAGTCAGTGTTGACTGTTGATGATTACTCCTCAGACTTTGAGACAGGATATGTTTAACCAGCCCTACCAGGAGATGCTTGGGATTTTCTACATGCAAAGCACATAGTCTTAAGAAGGAACAACAGCATGTGTACATATGTAGGCATGCTCATGGTACTTTAATGACCCCCATTGATATCTGCTGCAGCCAGGATGATCTGCACTACACAGTTACAAAATTGCATCTACATTACACAATTATAACCATTTAATACCACTTTGCCACAGTTTTATCTTACGGAGCTTTGTGATACAGACAGTCCCCAAGCTATAAACAAGATATATTCTACTAGCTGTACCCGGCACGCGTTGCTGTGCCCTATTTAGGAGATGCAAGAAAGTCTGAGTATGTAAGGGTTGGAATTGTTGTTAGTTATGGTGTTGAAGTGAATGGGGTGTGTTATGTTTGTGCCTCAGCTCTTTGCCTGCAGTCCTTCGGGTTTGACTTGTACCATGGCCAGGACGGATCAGCTTGGGGAGGCTTGTCCTGTCAGGGATCTCTATCTTCACAGGTGCGTCCAGCGTCTGTTGGGGGACTGTTAAAAATCCTTTCCGTGTCCTTTTTAGCCACCTTTCTCAAGATCTTCATGTCTAGCTTACTTTCTTCTCCTTTCTTTTTCAAGATGTCCTGCTCTGTGTCTTTTGCACCCATTGGTCGATGTCCGATGAGGCTTTCCTCATGGACAGGCCATCTGAGGGAGCTCTTCCAGCACTGGGCATCAGAAGGTACTTGGTGATGACCTCCATCCCTTGGAGCCAGCATATAGAGGGGCTGGAGCACCCTCCTTGGCAAACCCCATTGATGCTGGATGGTCCTCTTATTAATGTGGAATTCCAAGCCACTGGAGATCTTTTGGGAAAGGAAGAAGAGCTCCCCTTGAATGGTGTTGATCTCCATCATGGTCTTCTGATATGAAAGTGTTGGAGGAGGCTCTGGCACTCCTCTGACAGTTTGTTATGGGTCGGAATGTTCATGTTGGCTGGCCAGTACAGCAGTTATGCAAATCCACCCTTATTGGCAGCCAATCATGTTGTCAGAATGTAGAGGCTGGGAGAGTCTTTGGCAGCCCCGGAGGATGCTGGGAAATGTAGTTTTATTTTTACTCTTTTGGGGCCTTTTAGGTTTTGGGGGAAAGTTTCTTTGCTACAAACGTACTTTGCTTGAGGCCTATTTCTGTTGGCAAGTTTTGTGTTTCTGCGTTGTAAGGTTTCTCTGTTTGAGGTAGTCTTCACATGACGGCTCTTCCTTTATATATATAGATAGGTTTATAAGTCAAAACACCAGGACTGTGGCGCAGCTGGCTGGGTGTCAGCTGCATTAAAGATCACTACTGACCGAAAGGTCGTGAGTTCGAAACCAGCCCGGGTCGGAGTGAGTTTCCGGCCAATTGTGTAGCTTGTTGTCGAAAGTACTTCATCAGTGTCGCAAATGGACAGTGAAGTGACAGCTCCCTTGGTGGCCAGAAGCTGGAATGTTAAATAACCTCTGATGTCCAGCCACATAACACCTATTCTCCGTGAGCTGCACTGATTACCAGTGGAATGCCGGATCACTTTCAAGGTGCTGGTTCTGACCTTTAAGACCTTGAACGGTCTGGGGCCAGTGTACCTCAGAGACCGCCTCATCCCATTGTCCCACTACGTCTCTCGTCGTCTCAACTCCTGGAGGTCCCCAGTTTCAAACTGTATCGTCTCACCACTAGATGGAGGGCCTTCTTGATAATCGCCCCCACCCTGTGGAGTGCACTGCCTTCCGAGGTCAGGACTCTCTCTGACCTGATGACCTTCCGGAAGCCGTGGAAAAACCTTCCTGTTTCGACAGGCCTTTGGAGCTTAAGTCGTTGATTGCTCGGGCACTCATATGCAAATTCTGTGCTTAGCCCGGTTGAGTTATTTTACTGTGATTTTATTCAGTACTGTATTTTGCTGTGTTTTTATTGTGCTTTTACCTTGTCACTCACTGTAAGTCGCCCCGAGCCGCTTTGGGAGTGGCGACGCACAAATGCGAATAAATAAATAAATATTTGTTTATTTACAGTACTTATATTCTGCCCTTCTCACCCTGCAGGGGACTCAGGACGGATTACAATGTACACATACATGGCAAACATTCAATGCCATAGACCAGGGGTGCTCATTAGGTAGATCGCATAGGGCGTCCTGGTAGATCGCAGGCAGGGTGGGAGGAAGGCTCAGTCCCGCCTCGCAGGCTCCCGATGCCGCCCAGGTGCAGAAGGAGGTTGGACTGGATGGCCCTTGGAGGTCTCCTCCTATTCTAGGAGCCCATTATTATTATTATTATTATTATTATCAGAGGCTGAATGGCCATCTATGAGGAATGCTTTGATTGTGTTTTTACCTTATGGCAGAAGGAGGTTGGACTGGATGGCCCTTGGAGGTCTCCTTCTACTCTAGGAACCTATTGTTGTTGTTGTTGCTATTATTATTATTTGTAGTAGTACTAGCTGCAGAACCTGAATGAATATTGCCATCATTATTATTTTGAATAAATAATTCAGGGGCTTATTATACTCACATTTAGTTGAATTCAGTCTTAAAATATATTATATGGCTCTTACTGAAATAAATTTCCAAATATTTTGCTTTTATGGCTCTCTGAGTAGTGGGTAGGTAGATCATTTTGACTTGGTTGTTTTATAAGTAGCTCGCATGCTGAAAAACTGTGAGCACCCCTGGTATAGACACACAACACATGTAGACAGACAGTCAGAGGCTATTTAACTTTTTCTGGCCACCAGGGGAGCTGTCGCTTCACTGCCCATCTGCGACACTGATGAAGTACTTTTCGCATTCCCTGCATGCTTTTTGCTGGAGATTTTTTATGGCCTCATAAATTTGTTAAGTTAGCCTCCCCACACATAGGTAGTAGTGATCTTAATGCAGCTGACACCCAGCCAGCTGCGCCACAGTCCCGGTGCTCACCTGCAAGCAAAAGCATCCCTTGATAACTCCCCTTCCCTTCTCTCAACAGTTTCGGCTTTCTTCTCGGAGCGTCTTAAAGAAGGGCACGTGAGGCTGTATCCAGACAGCCTCTGCAAACCCGAACAGCTTCATAACAGGACTGTCACTGAGAACATGCTCTGTGCGGGAGACACCAGGCAGCTGGATGACGCCTGCAAGGTAAACTCACTTCCAGCATCTTAAAAAACCTCCTTATTAAGAGCATGGATGGATGGGCAGAGGGTGGCTTATGCTCTGCATACGGTGCTTAGATCCAACTTTTGTCACCCAACCAATAATAACAACACTTTATTTATATTTCGCTCTATCTCCCCGAGGGGACTCTGCGCGGATTTCAACATACACAGATAGGCAAACATTCAATGCCTTTAATAACATGGAATAACAATGAGATACAAATAACACAGAACAAAGGTAAAGGCTTCCCCTTTTGTCTCCGGCTTTCTGGAGGCGGAGCTCAATTCTGGCCATGGGGAGGTGCTCTTGCTCCATTTCCAAGTTGTCTATAGCAGTGATTATCAACCAGTGTGCCGCGGAACACTAGTGTGCCATGAGAGATCATCAGGTGTGCCGTGGGAAATTATTTTCGAACTTCATTCATATATAAACTATAAGGCAAATCTGTCCCTTTAAGAAATGGAACCATAGCACTCTCGCATCACCGAAGAAGTGACGCGTGAGTGCTATGGTCGCGCCATTTGGGATTCGCTCAGATGCGGCTAAGCAAACAAAGTTAGAGTTAGTGCTGCAGCTGCGCGTCAAGTGACAGTGGCAATTTGGGATCACAGCAAGACAAGCGAATGACAGTGATGGAGAAGTTTTTGAGAAGGAAAAATGCAAATGCCAAACAGGGCCCTGGACAAAATTATGACACAGATGAAGGCCCTAATATGAGTGGTGGACAAAAGAAAAAAGAAAAGACGGTGAGCTCGAGGCAATACAGTAAAAGCTATATTTCATTTGGATTCACTTTCCCCGGGGATGCGACGGCACCAACTCCGCTGTGCTTGGTGTGTGGTGAGCTGTCCAATAGCGCCATGGTGCCAAGCAAACTTAAACGCCATCTGATGAAACACCCTTCCGTTCACTGAAACAGGCCCAGGTTTCACACTGAGTGTATAAATACATTTAAAAACATATTAACTATATGTATTACTGTGTTAGAGTGTCATTTTAACGCTGTTTTAATGTTGTTATGTGTTTTATTGGTATTTTATTGTTGTAAACCGCTCTGAGCTTCGGAGTGAGCGGTCTACCAAGCTGAAATAAACAATAAATAATACTAATAAATAATAATTTTGTGTCATTTTGGTTGGTGGTGTGCCCCAAGATTTTGTAAATGTAAAAAATGTGCTGCGGCTCAAAAAAGCTTGAAAACCACTGGTCTATAGACACCTGGTTGTGTTGTTGGCATGGCTGCATTGGTCACCTTTATTACCTTCCCTATTCATCTACTCACATTTGCATGTTTTCGAACTGCTAGATTGACAGAAGCTAGGGCTAACTGCGGGAGCTCACCCCAAACCATGGCTCCGAACTGCCAACTTTTAGATCAGCAGATTCAACAGTTCAACCTGTTGCGCCACTGTGGCCCCACTGTAACTGGTATCTCAAAATCCTCTCCCCTAAGTATTTAAAATGTGTTTTGGGGACCTTGTGTGTTAGAAGTGGACTGCCTTTTGAATGGTTGAATGCCAGCAATTATTCAACATGGCCATTTAACATGATTTTTTTTTTGTTAAGAGACATTTTGTGGCAAGAAGTGGAGAATCCCCCAGATAAAGGAGGAAGAGATGATGACAATTTGTGGACAGATCAGCGTGCAAAGGCTTCTGTCATATAGCCATTAGGGGACAGTCCAGCCATGCTAGGAATATTACAGGCACAACTGCAGTGAATTATACAAATGATGGTTTGTGTTTGTTCCTTTGCTGCAGGGAGACTCTGGAGGCCCCCTGGTTTGCCTGAAAGATGGCCGGATGATTCTTGTGGGGATCGTCAGCTGGGGCGTGGGCTGCGGGAAGAAAGATACCCCCGGCGTCTACACGAACGTGGTTCGCTATCTGGATTGGATTCAGGAGAACACAAAGGCCTGAGCCTCGTCACCCTTCCCTTGCTCCAGGATCTCCTTGGCGGAAGGGAACCTTGCACAAAGACACTGGTCTCACGTGAATCCTGCTGAGGCGATGGCATTTGTGAGAGGGGGAGACACTTGGCCAACCTTTGGGGACACTTCTTTTTTATGGACTAACATCCCCAGAATCGCCCAAGTGGCCGTGATGGACGTTGTAGCCATGCCGAATGTCCTGGCTCCAAAAGAAGCATCTGGCAGCCAAACCTTTGGTCGATCATTTCATAAAGCGGGCAGGTTAGCATTCTGGACTTCGTGGCCTGCCCAGAATGAAGAAACGAGGCCATTACAAGGCGCGAGGTACAAGAGATCCACGGCTTGGAAAAGTTCCTTTTTTGAACCACATCTCCGAGTACCCCCTCCCAGAAAACGTTCCAAGCTCTGAAGAGATTTCTGGTGATGGAATTGCCAAAAAAAACCCCACCCCTCTTTATTATTGAATTACGACGGTTATCTGGAAAGTAAGGTTACAAGGCCCGTAAGTCTCACAAGGAATTTTCTCAGGGGAAAGTTGGTATCACTGCCATGTAGTGGGAAGCCAGCGGAAGCGAACGGGCAGTGCCAGTCATCAGTAGCTCATCAACGCTCTGGTTACATCCCAAATAGACTACTGCAAAGCTCTCTATGTGGGGCTTCCTCTGAAGACTGCCTGGAAGCTGCAACTAGTCCAACGCTCAGCAGCCAGGTTACTGACAGGAGCGGGGTACAGGGAACCCTTGTAACACCAGCTCCACTGGCTGCCGATTAGCTCCCGAGCACAAGTGCTGGTTTTAGCCTATAAATCCCTATACGGTTCCGGCCCAGTTTACCTGTATGAATGTGTTCTCCTCTACGACCCATCAAGGATGCTAAGATCTTCTGGAGAGGCCCTGCTCTCGGTCCTACCACCTTCGCAAGCGCGTTTGGTGGGAACGAGAGACAGGGCCTTCTCTGTGATGGCCCCTTGGCTATGGAACTCTCTCCCGAGTGAGATTAGATCAGCCCCCTCCCTCCTGTCCTTCAGGAGGCTAGTAAAAATCCTGGCTTTGGAAGGAAGCATTCCCAGAGTAAGAGCCGATATTGTTTTTGGATAAAGTTAATGACCACATATATTGGACTGAGTTGAAGTTTATTTTATCTGGCGATTTGGCTTTAATGTATTTTATTTATATGTATTTTAACTTTGTATGGTTATATGATGTTTTGATTTGTATCAACTGCATTGAATTCTTGCTGTACGGCCGGTCCGAGTCCCTCTTCGGAGGTGAGATCGGGATATAAAAGTTTTAAATGAATAATAATAAATAAATGTCATTATGGTAAAGGCCCTAATTCCGTTTCCCTGCGAGAGTGAAGTTTGCGCTGTACCAAAACGCTAAGGGCATGAACACTGCTGTGATTCATCGCGAAATTGTTTCAGTTCATGGAGAGGACATAATGTCAACGCGGCATGTGACAAAATGGGTGCGGAATATATTGTGAGACCGGGAAGAGACGTCACAGGGCCATCCAAAACAAACGTTGTGGGATGCTGACAGCGAGAGTCTGTCTCCTTCA
Organism: Anolis apletophallus; assembly: GCA_030556195.1. Lineage (NCBI taxonomy): Eukaryota > Metazoa > Chordata > Lepidosauria > Squamata > Anolidae > Anolis > Anolis apletophallus. The sequence continues at coordinate 6,513,145 of JARBWK010000013.1, forward strand.
TGATAATCCGTGTCCACCAGGGCCGGACTAAGGTAATTTAAAATGGTAAGTGAACCTTATTTTGGCGCCCCCTCGCTTTCCAGCCTCGTGGAGGGTGCATGCGTGCGCCGGAGTGCGTGTGCGCGGAGCCAGTGTCGCACATGCGCCGTTGCCGCAGAGCGGGCCCAGCTGCCCAGTGTCAGTGGTTGCCCTACACAGGGGTGAGGGGGAGGAGCGTTGGACTGCCGGAGGCGGGGTGCCTCCGGCTGCAGGGCGCTCCTCCTTTTTGGCCCTGGGGGGGGCGGTCAGCGGCTCCAGGCGGCAGGGCTCGCTCCATGGCGATGGTGCATGCGCGAAACTTCTGCGCATGTGCCATTGCCGCGGGGTGGGCCCGGCTGCCCAGAGTTGCTGATCACCCTACACGGGAGCGAAAGGGAGGAGCGTTTTGGAGGCGGCTAGAGGCGGAGCGCCTTCGGCATGCTCCTCCTTTTATGCCTTGCGGTGTGGGGCGGTTGGTGGCTCTGGGCGGTTGGGCTCGCCCTGCAGCGATGGCGCATGCGTGAAACTTCCGCATGTACATCGTTGCCGAGGAGCGGGCCCGGCTGCTCGGAGCCGCTGATCGCCCTGCACCGCGGGGCCTAAAAGGAAAAGCGTTTTGCAGCCGGGGGCGCTTCGCCTCTGGCCGCCTCCAGAGCACTCCTCCTTTTCAGCCTTGTGGTGTGAGGCGATGGGGACAATGTAAAATGCGCCCCTGAGTATTGGCAAGTGGTAAACAAATGCTTACTTTGCGGAGTGCAAGATCCGGCTCTGGTGTCCACACACCACTTATGCAATACAAGAGTTGTTGACTCCACTTGGTTGGGATGTTTGAAGCCACCCTTCTCACAGCCCTCATCTCGCACCCAGTGACTAAACACCTGGGTGGAAAACACTTTCCCGACAACAACGAGGTGAAAATCAAAGGGACGAACTGGCTAAAAAAGGTGGAGGGAAACTTCTATGACACAGGCACCCAAAATTCATCCCACAGATGACAAAACATATTGAACTAAATTGTGATTATGTGGAAAAATAATACCAATGCTACTATCCATGTCAGTTTTATTAAAATATATTGTCTTTGTATTTTTTAAAAATCTTGTAACCTTACTTTCCAGATAACTCTCGTATTTTTTGGGTTTTTAAAAATGGGGACCACACTTGGACTCAAACTAGTCTCATTTCAACTAAGCTGCTGTTTCAGCTTTATTGGACCGTTTTCACATTTCCCTCTCCTTGCAAAGAGAGATTATATTTATACTGTGTATTTAACATTTTCTTTAGGGGAAAAAAAACAGGAAAGAATGCTGACATTTTTGGATCTGTGCGTGAATGACTATTGTCTAATAATGCTTGAAAAGTCTGGTTTCATGTTGTCCCTTGTGTGTATTCAGTGCATTTAACTACATCAATTGAATAGAACTTGTCTTAGAATGTGTTGGTATTTAGCAAACCTGGTGGCACAGCGGGTTAAACTGCTGAGCTGCTGAACTTACTGACTGAAAGGTTGGCAGTTTGAATCCGGGAAGCAGAGTGAGCTCCCGCTGTTAGGCCTAGCATCTGCCAACCTAGCAATTCGAAAACATGAAACTGTGAGATCATTAGGTACCACTTCTGTGGGAAGGTACGCTGATGATACTCAGCTCATTCTGCGGATGGAAGGCCGGCCCAACTCTGTACCTAATAATTTCCATCTTTGCCTTGAAGCCGTCACTGGATGGCTGCGAGCCAGTAGGTTGAAGGTGAATCCAGCGAAGACGGAGATCCTTTGGCTGGGTCACCCAAGCGGTGGGGAACTCCAGCTTCCAACCCTGAACGGCGCGGCGCTATGCCCGTCGTCATCAGTAAAGAGCCTTGGAGTCCATTTGGACACTCGGCTTTCCATGGAGTCACATCTCCATGGTTAGCGGAGTTGCGTTTTTCCATCTTTGCCAGGCTCGGAAGCAGGCCCCCTACCTGTCCCGCCGCGACCTAGCCTCTGTGATCCAAGTGACGGTCATCTCAAGATTAGACTACTGTAACGCTCTTTACATTGGCCTTCCTTTGTCGGCGACCCGGAAACTAAAATTGGTACAGAATGCGGCAGCACGCTTGCTTGCAGGAGTGCCCGCATGCTACCATAGTACACCTGTTCTCCAGGAGCTGCATTGGCTGCCTGTGGAGTTCCGGATCACCTTCAAAGTGTTAGTTCTGACTTTTAAGGCCTTGTATAGTCTGGGGCCAGTGTACCTGAGGGACCGCCTCACCCCATACTACCCCATGAGATCACGGAGATCAGAATCTTCTCTTTGTACCGAGCGTCAAAGCCTTTCGCCTGACTTCGATGAGAAGGGCATTCTGGAACTCCTTACCGCCGGAGATTAGGTCACTTTGCGACCTCATGGCGTTCCGGAAGGCCTGTAAGACCTGGCTGTTCCGGCAGGCTTTCGTTACCTGAGTTAGTCTAGTGGTTTAAGTTGTTGTTATTGCTAATGCCGTGGTTTTAAATTGTTTTAATTTGTATAATGTGCTGTGATTTGTTCGATTGTGAGCCACCCGGGAGTGGCGGCCAAGAAATCTGAATAAATAAATAAAGGTAATGGCGCTCCATGCAGTCATGACCACATGACCTTGGAGGCATCTACGGGCAATGCTGGATCTTGGGCTTATAAATGGAGATGAGCACCAACCCGCAGAGTCGGACATGACTGGACTTAATGTCAGAGGAAAAACCTTTACCTTTATATGAGAATGAAAACAGGCGGAGAAACATTTTATAAAGAAGTAGTTTAATTTGCATTTTTCACATTCTCAGCGTGCCACAAACAACTCTGGTCACACCCTTGGTATGCCACGAGTGGCTAACATAGGAAGAATGGGGAGGACCAATGTACTTTTTTAAAGTGCCAGTAAAAAGGCAGACACTCCAGATGAGAGTCTTGTATGGTCAGGAAGCCATGAGACATCCACACAGCCTCCTGAGCATTCGAGGCCTACATCAAATGGGGCTGAAACAGGCATCTGTCCAAAGGGAACAGAGATGGACAACGGAGAGAAACGGGAGGAAAACAAACTGTGTCTGCATGTTGGGATCTAAAGAGGCAACAGCCCACATGCTCCCCATGCAAAAGAGACTGATGGAAGCATTTAGAGACAGAACAAGCTGCTAGAGAAGCAGTTCTCAACCTGGGGGTCACAAGGGGGGTGTTCACAGGGGTCGCCAAAGACTATAAGAAAACATGGTCTTAGGAACCCCTTCAGCGGAAAAGGCTGAAGATCTCTCCTTCCGTCCTTCTCTTCCTTTGTGGAAACAGATGGCAAATCCTCCCAACAACCCTCCTCCGCTGTGATTGGCCGGCCTCTCAACCAAGGGGAGGGCTGTTTCTGAGACAGGTGTTCTCTGAGTATTGCTGAACTATAACTCCCAGAATTCAAAAACAGCTCCCTGCCTCCCCCCAACCCCACCAGGATGCAATGTCGGCCATGTAGGCAGTGTGTCAAGGTTGGTGCAGATCCATTGTGGGCTGAGGTCAGAATGCTCCTTGAATGTAGGTGAACTATAAATCCGAGCAACTGCAACTCCCAAATGTCAAGGTCTGTTTTCCCTAAACCTAAGCAGTGTTCACATTAGGGCATATTGAGGATTCGTGCCAATAATGATCCAAATCCATCACTGTTTGAGTCCACAGCGCTCTCTGGATATAGGTGAACAACTCCAAAACTGAAGGTAAATGCCCGCCAAACACTTCCAGTGTTTTCTGTCGGTCATGGGAGTTCTGTGTGCCGAGTTTTGTTCAATTCCATCATTGGTGGAGTTCAGAATGCATTTTGATTGAAGATGAACTATAAATCCCAGCAACTGCAACTCCCAAATGACAAAATCAATCCCACCCCCAACCCCAGCAGTGCTCAAATTTGGGCATATTGGGTATTTGGTCCAGTGAATGAAACACATCCTGCATATCAAATATTTACATTATGATTCAGTGACAGATTTTGCATTTCTAGGCGCGAAGACGACCACAGACGCACACTGCAGCCAGGAAATCAGAAGACGTTTCCTTCTTGGGAGGAGAGCAAGGGCCAATCTCGATAAAATAGTGAGGAGTAGAGACATTGCACTGGAAACAAAGGTCTGCATAGTTAAAGAAATGGTGTTCCCCGTAGTAACCTATGGATGTGAGAGCTGGGCCATAGGAAGGCTGAATGAAGGAAGAGAATTTGAACTGTGGTGTTGGAGGAAAATGCTGAGAGTGCCTTGGCCACATAATGAGAAGACAGGAAAGCATGGAGAAGAGAATGATGCTGGGGAAAATGGAAGGAAAAAGGAAGAGGGGCCGACCAAGGTCAAGGTGGGTGGACGGTATCCTTGAAGTGACTGGCTTGACCTTGAAGGAGCTGCGGGTGGCCACTGCCGATCGGGAGCTCTGGTGTGGGCTGGTCCAGGAGGTCACAAAGAGTCAGAAGCAACTGAACGGATAAACCAGTGATTTTCAACCTGTGCCCCAGGATTTTTACATTTACAAAATCCTGGGGCACACCACCAACCAAAATGACTCTGTCATTTTACTAACAATCACCCTTCCTCCTCGTGACGCTGCTGCTTCCACCAAACTCCCCCTCCCCCCAAGGAGGCCCACGCGCAGGAGGCCCGTCACCATCTGAGTGGCCGAAGCGCACGCGGGCTCGGCTGAGCAGGACGAATAGGAATTGAGCACACGGGGTGGCTCCGAGCCTCAGAAAAAACGGTGGTGGAGGCTTCCCAAAGGTCCACACCCCAGCTTTCCTTCCCGAAGGGGTTCAGCCCACGCCATGCGTGTTGTTGCCTTGGGGCCAGATCGGGAAGGAACCAAGCTGGGCTGTGGAGCTCCGCATCCCGGCCTCTGCTCTGCAGCGAACCCAGAGCCCAGCCAGGAGAGGCCAGGATATGAGGGGTTGCTCCCCTTCCCCGGCACGGAGGGGCTAGAGGGCAGAAAGCCTCGCCTCGAGCCTCCGGGAGCGGGGGTCGGACGGGGCAGCTCCCGTGGACTCCTCCACCCTCTCCTCCTCCTTGCTGCCAGAGGGGAGGAGGGCAGAAGAGCGCCCAGGAGCCAGGAAGCAGGAGGAGCCACAGCCCAGCCAGGTAGCCCTTGGCACGCAGAGGGAGGGAAGGAAGGGAGGGAAGGAGAGAGAGAGGAGGGAGGGAGGGAGGAAAGTTCTGGACACCGAGGGCTCTCCCTGACTGCAGCCAGGCTGGCATTGCTGCTTCAGCCAGGAAAGCCTCATTTCCGTTGCCTGAAGTTTCCTGCAAGTTCTCTCTCTCTCTACACTGTAATTTCCCACCGCACACCTGATGATCGCTCACGGCACACTAGTGTTCCGTGGCACACTGGTTGGGAAACACTGGGATAAACAACAATAAGCCAAGCAGCACCATAAGGAGGAGACGAGGAGAAAAGAGGTCCCTTTTCTTGAGGCTGCAACTCCACCTACTGTGCAGAAATTGCAGGGACATGTCCCTCCTCCAGAGCAAAAGAACAGATTTTCATGTGAACCGAGGTCTCTTATTTTCCTTTCAACGCATCCCAACAATTTCCAGGCCTGCTGTGCATATTCGATTGGGCTGGTAATTATATGCATCTAATTGTACTTGGCTGTAAACAGTAGCTTGGGATCCTGAACAAAGTTGCTGCAATTCTAAGATCAGGCTTGGAAGCCATACTTCCGGGGCAAGAAAAATGTGGCATGTGATCCATGATGCTCCAGAGCAGGCCTGGGCAAACTTTGGCCCTCCAGGTTTTTTTGGACTCCATCTCCCACAATTCCTAACAGCCTATCGGCTGTTAGGAATTGTGGGAGATGGAGTCCAAAAAACCTGGAGGGCCAAAGTTTGCCCAGGCCTGCTCCAGAGTCTGCAAATATACATTCATGTTTCTACAGTTTCCGGCACCTTCCAACCAGCATGGCCACATGCCCAATTAAATAAATTAATAAATATTCTACAATCCTATGGAATATGTAAATACAGTACATAAATGGTCATACCGGTGCAGGATTCTGGAAGCTGTAATCCATAAACGTAGCTTTTCCAGACCCTGTTAAAGGGGCTCACCCTCTCTACACCCCATCTCTTGGCCTTTGATATTCCAAAGACCAAGGATGCCATGCCAAAGATATGTTGTATCTGCCATGTTTCGTGGGGAGAACAATCCCGAACCAAAACCAAACGGTGACTGTGTAAAATTGGTGCTAGCTCAGGTCAAAATGCGCACAAAGACATGTGTGTATAGAGCAGGCATGGGCAAACTTTGTAACTTGAGGGCGGCATGCTAGTACTCGCTACTAGGAGTGGCTTCCTGGTGATGGAAGGAAGGAAGGGTAGTAAGAAGGAAGGAGAGAAGGAAGGATTGAGGGAGAAAGAGGGAGAGAGGGAAGGAAATAAGAAATGGTGGAAGGTAAGGGTGGAAGGAAGGAGGAAGGAAAAAGAGAAAGAAGGGATGAAGGGAAGGATAAAGGGGCAAGAAGGAAGGAAAGACAAAAGGGAAAGAAGGAGAAAGGGAGAGAGGGAAGGAGGGAGGAAAGAGGGAAGGACGGAAGGGAAGGATTTGAAGGAGAAAGAGGGAGGGAAGAAAGGGAGGTGAGGAGGAAGGAAAGAGAGAAGGGAGGAAAGACAAAAGGGAGAAAAGGAAGGACAAAGGGGTGGAAGGAAAGGAGAAAAAGGGAGAGACGGCAGGGAGGAAAGAGAAGGAAGGAAGGAGAGAGGGAGAGAGGGAAGGAAGGAAGGAGAAAGAGGAGGGAAGGGAGGGAGGAAAGGAGGAATGAAAGAGAAGGAAAAAGGGTGGGAGGGAAGAAAGGGGTAGAAGGAGAAAGAGGGAGGGAAGGGAGGGAGGAAAGAGAAGGAAAGACAAAAGAGGAGGAAGGAAGGAGAAAGGGAGAGAGGGAAGGATGAAAGGGTGGAAGGGAAGGAGAAAGAGGGAGGGAAGGGTGGAAAGACAAGAAGGAAGGAAGGAAGGAAGGAAGGAAGGAAGGAAGGAAGGAAGGAAGGAGAAAGAGGGAGAGAGGGAAGGACGAAAGGGTGGAAGGGAAGGAGAAAGAGGGAGGGAAGGGTGGAAAGACAAGAAGGAAGGAAGGAAGGAAGGAAGGAGAAAGAGGGAGAGAGGGAAGGACGAAAGGGTGGAAGGGAAGGAGAAAGAGGGAGGAAGGGAGGGAGGAAGGAAAGAGAAGAGGAAGGAAGGGATGAAGGAAGGGGAAAGATGAAGGGAGCGAAGGAAGGAAGGGGTGGAAGTGAAGGAGAAAGAGGGAGAGAGGGAAGGATGAAAGGGTGGAAGGGAAGCAGAAAGAGGGGGGAAGGGAAGGGAGAGGGGAGGAAGGAAAGAGAAAAGGAAGGGAGGGAGGAATGAAGGAGAAAGAGGGAAGGAAGGAAGGAAAGAGAAGGAAGGGTAGGATGGTGAGAGAAAGGAGGGCCTGAGAAAAGAGCCAGGGCCTGGGTTTGCCCATACTTGGTACAGAACAACATTCTGTTTATACAGAACCAACGCGTGCAGGGAGGAGCCGTGGAACAGCAGCCACACTTACAAACCCTTAAAAGCCCCAGGATGTTGCCCCTCTCTTCCTTTAGCCAGACACCTCCTGTGACAATCATGAAGCAGAGATCCGTATGCAGTCCCTGCTAAAAGAAACCTTGGGTTTCTCAGAGAACCAAAGAGGGCATGATAGAGGCTGGTGTTGCCAAAGGCGCACACGCTCAGACCTTTTTGGGCAAACGGGCCGGGAAGGTTGTCAAAACATGGCCCGCAACCCTGCAAAACCTGTCTGGCCTAGGCAAGGCTTGAAATGAGTGAATGGGCCGAGGAGCCTCATTCGAACTAGACTAGCCTCTCGCTGTCCTCTCTTGCGGAGTCTTCCATCTTGTCCAAAATTTAACAAAAGGTGGAGGAGGCGCTTGGCTCGCCCGGTGCAAAAAAGAGAGGCCTGCCCTGGCCAGATCCAGGAGAGTGACAGCAAGGAGATGCCAGGAGCGGAGACGGATCAGGTAGCGAGGGCACACATCTTTTTTCCTTAGCCAGGGGTATTCTTAGGTCCGGACCTGGAACTTCCCGGCCTTGGTCATGTACTTGATTCCCTTGAAAGGCTTGTACTTCTCTCCGTACATGTCGAGGCGGTTCACTTTCAAACCTGGGAGGACAGAAAAGGCAAGGAGAGAAGCTGGGAGGAGGAGACGCCACACAGTGCCTCTCAGCCAAGGGGAGGGCTGTTTCCGAGAATCCAAACAGAGAGGGGAGAGCAGGCGTGCTCGGCACATAGCAGCGTGTGTGCAAGTGCGGGCGAGGGAGAGCGTGTGAGGCTGGAGGGAGGCTCACACCAGCGAGTCCCTTCAAGGCAGGAGGTCATGTGTGGGAAGTCTGGCCCAATTCTATCGTTGGTGGGGTTCAGAATGCTCTTTGATTGTAGGTGAACTATAAATCCCAGCAACTACAACTCCCAAATGTCAAGGTCTGTTTTCCCCCAAACTACACCAGTACTCACATTTGGATATACTGAGTATTCATACCAAGTTTAGTCCAGATCTCTCATTGTTTGAGTCCAAGTGCTCTGGATTTAGTTGGATGTAGGTGAACTACAACTCCCAAACTCAAGATCAATGCCCTCCAAACCCTTCTGGTACTTTCTGTTGGTCATGGGTTCTGTGTGCCAAGTTGGTTGAATTCCATCATTGGTGGAGTTCAAAATGATCTTTGACTGTAGGTGAACTATAAATCCCAGCAACTACAACTCCCAAATGTCAAGGTCTATTTTCCCCAAACTACACCAGTGTTCACATTTGAGGATATTGAGTATTCCTGCCAAGTTTAGTCCAGATCTATCATTGTTTGAGTTCACAGTGCTCTCTGGATGTAGATGAACTACAACTCCCAAACTCAAGGTCAATGCCCACCAAACCCTTCCAGTACTTTCTGTTGGTCATGGGAGTTCTGTGTGCCAAGTCTGGTTCAATTCCATCATTGGTGGAATTCGGAATGCTCTTTGATTGTAGGTGAACTATAAATCCCAGCAACTACAACTCCCAAATGTCAAGGTCTATTTTACCCAAACTACAACTATTTCCCCCAAACTATAACAGTGTTCACATTTGGGTATATTGAGTATTCCTGCCAAGTTTAGCCCAGAACCATCATTGTTTGAGTTCACAGTGCTCTCTGGATATAGGTGAACTACAACTCCAAACCAAACACTTCCAGTACTTGTTGGTCATGGGAGTTCTGTGTGCCAAGTCTGGTTCAATTCCATCATTGGTGGAATTCGGAATGAACTTTGATTGTAGGCGAACTATAAATCCCAGCAACTACAACTCCCAAATGACAAAACCAACCCCCACCCCACCCAACCTCAGGAATATTCAAATTTGGGCGTATCAGGTATTTGTCCCAAATTTGGCCCAGTGAATGAAAATGCATCCTGCATATCAGATATTTACATTACGATTCATAACGAGCAAAATTGCAGTTATGAAGCAGCAATGAAAATAATTTTATGGCTGGGCGTCACCATAACGTGAGGAACCGCATTAAGGGGTTGCGGCATCAGGAAGGTCGAGAAACACTGTCCTAATTGGACAGAGAACATTTTAAAGGCATAAGAAACAAAATGCTCCCACCAACCAGAAATAGCCAGTTGCTGGATTTTGAACTGGAGGTTGATGGTGGGGTTCTCGTCGGGCTTGGAGGCTCCCGCCTGAAGGCTCATGGTCCCCTTTAAGCTGGGCAGCTTCTGTGGGTTGATCTTTCCCACATCCCAAGTCAGCATCTTCAAAGAGAGAAAGGTGGAGAAAGAGACAGCACATGGGAGACGGCAACAGCACAACCCAGGAGGTTTCTAGACCTGTGGTTCCCAAAGTGGGCGGTACCACCCACTAGTGGGCGGTGAGGCGATCCAAGGGGGTGGTGAGAGGCTCAGGAGAATTTGGGGGGCACTGAAGCCCTGTAAGGGGGCGGTGGCGGAATTCCAACTCGCAAGCACGTGAGTGTGCATCTGCCAGTTGGAAACCCCGTGCAGGCGCTGCCTGGAATCCGCAGCACGCACCCCTTTCCTCTCCTCAACTCCGCCCACGGCGCAGTCCTGTATTACCCCTTCCAATCCAACGGGTCCCTTGGAAGGAAGGGGTCATACGGGACTGTGCCGTAGGCGGAGTTGAGGAGAGGAAGGGGCGGGCGGTGCGGTTTCCAGGCAACGCCTGCCCAGGGATTCCAACTTGAGTCAAGGAAGGAGGGCAGGAGGAGGAAGGAAGGGAAGCCCCTGGGGCCGCTGCCAGGCATGCTGCCACCATGTTCCTGGGTGCCACGCGCATCCTTGACTCAAGGAAGGAGGGCAGGAGGAGGAGGAAGGAAGGGAAGCCCCCGGGGCCAATGCCAGGCATGCGCGCGCAGCACCCAGGAACATGGCGGCAGCATGGCTTCCCTCCGCCTCCTCCCACCCTCCTTCCTTGAGTCAAGGAAGGAGGGCGGGAGGAGGAGGAGGAAGGAAGGCAAGCCCCCGGGGCCACTGCCGGGCACGCGCGTGCTTGGCACCCAGGAATATGGCGGCAGCGGGGCTTCCCTCCACCTCCTCAAGGTGCCAGCCGTCTAGCCTATCGCATATGGAAAAATGCAGATCTGCTGACCATAGAGACTTGGGCCTCCATCATCAGCAGTGGGTCCAACTGGACCTCCAACCTCTTTACCAAGGACGACGGGCATAATGCAATGCTGTCCAGGGTAGGCAGCCGGCACCCCCCTCCCACTGGGCAGCCCAGCCAAAGTATCTCCATCTTCGATGGGTTCACCTTCAGCTGGCTAGCCATCCAGTCACGACCTCCAGGCACATGGCCATACAACCCGGAAAACTCACAGCAAACCTGAAATCATTACTATTTGATGTTGTGAAGTCTGCACTGCACTGCGCAGTGACTGCACTGCAAGGAGGGACAGAGAATGCGGTGAAAAGCTAGTACCAAGTTTGACGAGTAGATGTGACAAGCCAGGGAAACAGTATACACACAGCGCAATGGGAAACCAGTGATCCAAAAGCCAAGCTCTGTTTACGCTGCCACCTCCCCACTTCCCTCTCACCTTTGTGACAGGATCAAAGGTGTGCGTCCCCTGCGAGGGCGTGAGAGTCATGTTCAGGACACCTTTGGGCATCTGGCTGGTGACCATCACCCCCTCAACCGTCTTCCCCATCGTCTGCTTGGGCCCCACCGTGATCTCGAAGCGGCCCAGCGAGCTGCTGTCTCGGAAACTGATATTGTGCTTCACGTAGACCGGGATGGCCACCAGGCTGGGGGGGAAACATTATTGCAGGAGCAGCAAAGCACAGCCTGATCTCTTCCGGTTCTGTTAGTCACAGATAATGTGGATATACACAGCCGACCCAATCTAGTAATGCGGATTCCTCAACCTGGGGCTCTTCCACAGGCGTCGCTGGCTGAAGGTGATGGGAGTTGCACTACATCAGTGTTTCCCAACCAGTGTGCCATGGCACACTAGTGTGCCGTGAGCAATCATCAGGTGTGCCGTGGGCAATGGGAACCTCCAATACCCTTTCTTCCCCCTCCTGCCGAACACTTACTTTTTCTTCTCCACTCGGGCTCCCTTCTTCCCAGCCTCGCCTCTGCTCGCTTTGCCTCACTTTGCTCTGGGGCGAGTCTGCGCAGTAGTGCCCTTATGGGTCACGCCTCCCTCCCTCCCCCCTCCCCTCCTGAACACGCTCACGCTGCCCCCTCGGATCAAAATGGCGGCAGAAGCAGCAGTGTAGAAGAAAAGTAAGTGTTTGGCAGGAGGGGGAAGAAAGGGCGCGAAGGGGAGGGGGAGGAAGAGGTCTCTGTCAAAAGTTGGCATGGGCAAACTTGGACCTTCCAGGTGTTTGGACTCCAAGTCCCACCATTCCTAGCAGCCTCAGGCCCTTTTCCTTTTTTCCCCTCAGCCACTTAAGCAGGAAAGGGCCTCAGGCTGTTAGGAATGGTGGGAGTTGAAGTCCAAAGCACCCAGAGGGCCAAAGTTTTCCCATGCCTGTTTTAGGGACCTTAAAGTGGTGAACCTCCTTCCAACATTGTGATTCTGGATAGAAAACAAACAACATCACATAACATTGTTTGAGTCCACAGTGCTCTCTGGGTGTAGGTGAACTACAACTTCCAAACTCAATGTCAATTCCCAAGCAAACCCTTTCAGTACTTTCTCTTGGTAATGAGAGTTCAATATGCCAAGTTTGGTTCAATTCCATTGTTGCAAGAGTTCAGGATGCTCTTTGATTGTGTGTTAACTATAAATCCCAGAAACTGTAACTCCCAAATGTCAAGGTCTATTTTCCCCAAACTCCATCTGTGTTCACATTTCAGCATATTGAGTATTCATGCCAAGTTTGGTCCTGATCCAACATTGTTTGAGTCCACAGTACTCTCTGCATATAGGTGAACTACGACTCCAAAACCCGAGATCAATGCCCACCAAACTCTTATAGTATTTTCTCTTGGTTATGGGAGTTCTGTGTGGGAAGTTTGTGTCTTTCTGCCATTCCTGCCAGGATCTCTATGTTGTGTTCATCGAAACAGGCCCAGGTTTCACACTGAGTGTAGAAGTACATTTAAAAACATATTAACTATATGTATTACTGTGTTAGAGTGTCATTTTGGTTGGTGGTGTGCCCCAGGATTTTGTGAATGTAAAAAATGTGCCGCGGCTCAAAAAAGGTTGGGAAACACTGCACTACATCACCTCTGATATGACTCCCATCACCACCAGGCAGCCTAGCCATGCCATAGCTTTCAACAGTCCTAATTAATCCTCCCTCAAGGAGATCAGGGTCTGAATTCCCACCTGGCCATGAAACCCTTGGGTGTGCTTGGGTAAGTCACACTGTCTCAGCCTCACATAAAGGACATGGCAAACCTCTTCTGAACACATCTTGACAAGAAAGCCCCATGATAGGGTTGCCGTAGGTCAGAAACTACTTGGAGGTACACAACAACAACAACAGCAGCAGCAACAACAACAAACTGAAGCAGGATATAACAGTGACAGATTCCGAGTTTTGAAAGTTGGGAGAACAGATCCCAGATCTCAGCCCTGAGCCTTACTTCTGAGCACTGACGTGGTAAGAGAGCAAGCGGAAGTTCCCGTCTGGAGGAATGAAAGAGAGGATACGTTCCGATTCCCAGCGCTTGAAGCGCACGCAGGGGTGGAAGCTGACATCGTCCAACAGCCGGGGATTCTGGAACAAACGGGACAAAGATGTACAGGAGAGTCTCTTCGGTGAGAGTACCTCTTCTGTCTTCTGGCACTGAGTATGGGACAACACCATCTACACACTGTGAGCAAGCTAGCCTAGTGTTGAATTTATGGACAAGTGTATACAAGGCAGACTTTAAAAATGGACTCATGGAATCCAGCATATTTCATATACATCCGAAATATTACTGCTCTATTCCTACCATATGAAAATTACCGTATATACTCAAGTAAGAAGCTGAGTTTTTCAGCCCTTTTTTTAGGCTGAAACAGCCCCCCTTGGCTTACACTAGAGTCAATGTTTTTTTTATTATTTTGTTATTACATTTACATTATTTTACTCTATTATTATTTTATTACATCTATTATTTTAGTCTATTTATCATTATTACATTTATTGTTTTACTCTATTGATTATTGTTCTTATTACATTTATTATTTTACTCTATTGATTATTGTTATAATTACATTTATCATTTTACTTTATTATTGTTATTACAGTTACATTATTTTACTCTGTTAGTTTTAATACATGTATTATTTTTCCTCTATTTTTATGATTGCATTTATGATTTTACTCTATTATGATTATTACATTTATTATTTTACTCTATTATCACTGTTATTATTACATTTCCATTATTTTAATTTATTATTATTATTTAACTCTCTATTATTATTGAAAGGATATGTAAGCACATTTACATTGAAGAAGGTTAGAATAATGGCCTAATCAGAGTTGGGCAGTTTTATCTTAAATTACTGTTTTATGTAAATATTCAAAAACACTGAACCTACTGATCCCTCAATTAATGTCCTTTTATTGGTATCTATTTTTATTTTGAAATTAGCTGAGCCAGCTACGCGTTGCTGTGGGATGTTTGTAATTTGGGGACTGTGTGTAGTTATGTATATGTGTATATGTATATGCGTGTATATGTGTAGATGTGTGTAAGTACAGATGTGTGTATGTATGTGTGTATGTGTATATTTGTATATTTCTGTGCATGTATATATGTGTGTGTATGTGTGCATGTCTTTATGTATATTTGTGTATGTATATATGTGTGTGCATGCTTATTTATGTATATGTATATATGTGTGTGCATGTGCATGTGGCAAAGACCAACAGTAACATCGCTTCCTGCCTTTTATACTTCCTTTCTTCCCTCTCTCTTTCCTCCTGCCTTTTCTCCCTCGCTTCCGTCTTTCCTTTCCCTCCTTCCTGCCATCCCTCCCCTTTCTGTATCAGTCCTTGCTTCCCTTGTCTTCCTTCCTCCATTCCCTTCCTACCTTTCTTTCCTTCTTTTTGCTGCTCCCTTCACCAGCTTCTCCCTCCTGTATTGCCTTTTCTTACCTGTCTGTTTTCTCTTCTTCCTTCCTGCGTGACCTCTTTCTTTCTTTCTTTCTTTCTTTCTTTCTTTCTTTCTGTCCTTGCTCTATCCTTTCTTTTTCCTTTTCTCCTCCCCTCCTTCCTTCTTTCTATCCATCCATCCTACCTTCCTTTCTTTCCTTCCTGGTATCGTTCCGTTTTCCTTCCTTTATCCTCCGTCCTTTCCTTCCTTCCTTCTTCCTCCTCCCTTCCTTAGGCGCTTGGGGGTGGGCTAAAGTAGGAGGCCGGGAGGCGTTGGGAGGGTGGCTGTCTTCGTCGATGCCGGGGGCGGGGCCTAGGTTGGTGAGCCAGCACCGCTGCCGGGCTCCAGAGGCCTCCGCAGCAGTAATTGAGACCCCGGCTTTGGCGAGGACGGCAGGCTTCTCTTAAAAGGAGGAGGGAGGCCTGGTGTCTCCTGTGAAGCCGGGGCCTCGATTGTTGCTGCGGAGGCCTCCAGAGCCCGGGCCGCGACACCAATCGAGGCCGCGGCTTCGCCGAGGACAGCAGGCCTGCCTCCTCCTTTTAGGTCTTCATCAGCAAGCGCTGCCGCCAGCCATTCCCCGGAGGAGGAGGAGGGAGGTTCACTGTCCTTGGCGAAGCCGGGGATATGTAGACTAGGCCGAGGCAGCAGTCGAGCTGCGGGCCTTTGGGAAGATGGCGGGCCCTCTTCTCCTTTTCTCTGTGGTGGCGGGGGAAGGAGGAGGGAAATCAGTTTTGCACGTGCGGGAGTTGTTTACGCGCATGTACAGTGCTGCATTAGCGTAGGGGATCATGGGAGTTGTATTCCAATTTTTTTGTATTTTTAACTGTGTTGTTTAATTTTTTTTTAAAAAAATTGTGTCGTAAACATACCTCGTTGGATTTTGTGTGTATGTGGGCTGTTTTTGTGTGTCTGCTTTGTGTGGTTTTGCTGTCTATAGGCTACTCAGGACGACAGATCTTCTTTTAATATATATAGATAGAAGATTGACAAGCAGCTGCTGTATTTCCCACCCTCGGCTTATACTAGAGTCAATACGTTTTCCCAATTTCTTGTGGTAAAATTAGGTGCCTTGGCTTATAATGGGTCGGTTTATACTCGAGTACACATGAATATATTAATTTCATAATATCTTCATTGTTCTATCATATGGTATATGACACTCTGAGAATGCTACACAGAGTACAGAAAATGTCAAAGCTTCTAAACACTAAACACCAAAGGGAAGCAACAATATCAAAAATATCTCAATATAATTCTATGACAATACTGCGTGTTTGTAAAGCTTCTAAACAAACAAACAAAAACCCAACAGTCTTCTCCATGCATTTGAAAGCATGCCTGGCTTTTCTGAGATCTAGAATCCAAAAAGGGAACTTCCCCAGGTTTTCCCTTCTAACTTTACCATGAAAGAGAGGGTAAGGTCTGGCATTCCTGTCAGTTTCACACAGGCATCGATCACCCCTTGAATTTCAGCAGTAATGGTAGAACCTGAAACACAGCAAACAAAAGCCACGTGGGTTACACAAAAGTAGACAAAAACATGCAGGTCAACTAATCTGTCAGTGGTTCTGGTTAGAGCAAAAAGGCAGTTCACTCAGGAAGCAAAGTCAGAAACAGAACTGAGCTCAGAGGTTGAAAATGAAAGTCCAGGTGGACAGACTAATGAGCAGTTAGATAGGAGATTTACATTCCGTCAACACAGAGCTTCTCAGGAGAGTTTACGAAGGTCAAGACGCCTGTTAGCCAAAAGGTCCTTACCAGTTTCCCAGGGGAGAAGGACATTTCTGCCTATGTTAGCAAGACCAGCAGGCTGTTTCACCAGTCTAGGTGTTTGAGTACAGAACTTCTGTCAAATCAAGGGATTTCTAGTTCCATGTTCCCTTTTGTTTATGTTTCAAGCTTCCAAGTTTTTGAGGACTGTTCCTGAATGTCATGATTTGGATTTATTCTGCTTTTGTATATCTGGCTTTTTTTTCCTATTCATGTACCGTATATACTCGAGTATAGGCTGACCCAAATATAAGCCGAGGCATCTAATTTTACCACAAAAAACTAGGAAATGTATTGACTTTCCCAAGGGTGAGAAATGCAGTAGCTACTGGTCAATTTCAAAATAAAAATAGATACCAATAAAATGACATTAATTGAGGCATCAGTGGGTTAAATGTTTATGAATATTTACATAAAACTGTAATTTAAGATAAGACTGTCTATCCCTGATTAAACTATTATTATAACCTTCTTCAATGTAAATGTGCATACGTATCCTTCCAATAATAATAGAGTAAAATGATAAATGTAATAAAAATAATAACTAGAGTAAAATAATGGAAATGCAATAATATTAATAACTAGAGTAAAATAATAAATGTAATACAATAATAATAGAGCAAAATAATGAAAATGTAGTAATAATAATAACTGGAGTAAAATTATAAATGTAATAATAATAATAACTAGAGTAAAATAATAAATGTAATAATAACTAGAGTAAAATAATAAATGTAAGAATAATAACTAGAGTAAAATAATAAATGCAATAATAACTAGAGTAAAATAATAAATGTAATAATAATAATAACTAGAGTAAAATAATAAATGTAATAATAACTAGAGTAAAATAATAAATGTAATAATAACTAGAGTAAAATAATAAATGTAATAATAATAACTAGAGTAAAATAATAAATGTAATAATAACTAGAGTAAAATAATAAATTTAAGAATAATAACTAGAGTAAAATAATAACTGCAATACTAACTAGCTTAAAAGAATAAATGTAATAATAATAATAACTATAGTAAAATAATAAATGTAATAATAACTAGAGTAAAATACTAAATGTAAGAATAATAACTAGAGTAAAATAATGCAATAATGCAATAAAATAATACTAGAGTAAAATAATAAATGTAATAATAATAATAACTAGAGTAAAAATAATGTAAAATGTCAATAATAACTAGAGTAAAATAATAAATGTAATAATAACTAGAGTAAAATAATAAATGTAAGAATAATAACTAGAGTAAAATAATAAATGCAATAATAACTAGAGTAAAATAATAAATGTAATAATAATAATAACTAGAGTAAAATAATAAATGTAACTAGAGTAAAATAATAAATGTAAGAATAATAACTAGAGTAAAATAATAAATGCAATAATAACTAGAGTAAAATAATAAATGTAATAATAATAATAACTAGAGTAAAATAATAAATGTAAAAATAATAACTAGAGTAAAATAATAAATGTAATAATAACTAGAGTAAAATAATAAATGTAATAATAGTAATAACTAGAGTAAAATAATAAATGTAATACAATAATAATAGAGCAAAATAATGAATGTAATAATAACTAGAAAATAATAAATGTAAAATAATAAAACTGTAAAATAATAATAATAATAATAATAACTAGAGTAAAATAATAACTGTAACAATAACAATAAATATAGTAAAATAATAAATGCAATAATAATATAATAAAATAATAAATGTAATAATAATAATAACTAGAGTAAAATAATAAATGTAATAACTAATAATAACTAGAGTAAAATAATAAATGTAATAATAATAATAAAATAATAAATGTAATAATAACTAGAGTAAAATAATAAATTTAA
Organism: Anolis apletophallus; assembly: GCA_030556195.1. Lineage (NCBI taxonomy): Eukaryota > Metazoa > Chordata > Lepidosauria > Squamata > Anolidae > Anolis > Anolis apletophallus. The sequence goes on from JARBWK010000013.1 coordinate 6,531,374, forward strand.
TAATAATAATAACTAGAGTAAAATAATAAATGTAATAATAATAATAACTAGAGTAAAATAATAAATGCAATAATAACTAGAGTAAAATAATAAATGTAATAATAATAATAACTAGAGTAAAATAATAAATGTAATAATAACTAGAGTAAAAATAATAAATGTAATAAAAATAACAATAACAGAGTAAAATAATAAATAATCTTGACTCAAGTAGAAGCCGGGGGGGCTTTTCAGCCTAAAAAAAGGTATGAAAAACGTGGCTTATACTTTAGTATATACGGTAAATGCAAAAGTGGGGGGAGTAAAAAAACAGGACATTGTAAAGGACATTGAGAAAGTGTGACAGTGGAGGACCAATCATGACATACCTTGTCAAATCATGACAGTGAGAGGGTTTGCTACTAAGGAAGCCACACATAAAGGGGAAAATGGCAATATTTGATGGGAAGGGAGCTAAAAGGTGAAGGCTTCTACTCCATTTATCCCAGAGCCTTGTCACCTAAAGGAGGGGCCCTGGGAGCTCACCACCTCGTACCTGATTTCTCAATGATGGCATCTATCTCCTCAATCACGTCGAAATAGGCCTCGTTGTTGGTGTACTTCACCCCAGTCCGGCGCCAGGGGACCACAGAGAGTTGCCCCGTGGGAAGCTGTTCCCCAACGTTGGTGCTGCCTGAAAAGGAGAAGAGGGCCGCGAGTAAGACCACAGGGAAGCCAGACCAAGTCACTAAACTACACTTACTCCCCTTAACCAAAACAATACAGGACAACGTTCTTTTGAATCTGCTGGATTTACAGATCATATTGGGAAACATTGGGTCAATAGTTTAGGTAGTTTTCAAAAAGGGGATTAAACTAGAGGCAGGAGAACGGTCTTTTCTTTTCTTTTTTTGCCCGAGAGCTGCATTCCCCCAAGGATTATCCTTCAGGGGCCCAGGGGCAGAGCCAGGCGGGGGGAGGGCAAAAAAGAACCAGGACCGCTCCCTTTTTCTCTCTTTCTTTGCTCAATCCTTCTTCACTTTAAAAGGCTGCCTAGGGAGACGTTGATCATGCCCAGAGTATGGGCAGACCCAAACCGGCTCGAGGCCCCTCGGGCCCTTTTCTCAGGCCCCTCGGGCTCTTTCTCACCATCTTATCCTTCCTCCCTTCTATTTCTTTCCCTCCCTCTTTCTCCTTCTTTCCATCCTTCCCTTCCACCCTTCCTTTTTTCCTCCCTCCTTCCCTCCCTCCATTCTCTTCCATCTTCCCTTCCCTCCTCCCTCTCTCCCTCCTTCCTCTTCCACCCTTCCTTCCTTCTTCCCTCTCGCCCTCTTTCCTTCCCTCCCTCCATTCTCTTCCATCCTTCCTTCCTCCTTCCCTCTCTCCCTCTTTCCTTCCCTCCCTCCATTCTCTTCCACCCTTCCTTCTTCCCTCTCTCACTCCCTCCATTTTTTTCCACCCTTCCTTCCTTTCATTCTTCCCTTCCACCCTCCCTTTTATATTTACTCCTCTTTCCTTCCTCCTTCCCTCCCTCCTTCCCCCTTCTTCACTCCCCTTTCATCCCTTCCATCCTTCCTTCTTTCCTCTCCCTTCTTTCCTCCTCCCTCTCTCCCTTTTCCTTTCCTCCCTCCTTCCACCCTTCCTTCCTTTCTTCCCTCCTTCCCTTTTCCACCCTTCTCTCCTCCCCTCCCTCCCTTCTCTTCCTCCTTCCTTTCCTCCTTCCCTCTCTCCTTCCCTCCCTCCATTCTCTTCCACCCTTCCTTTCCTCCTTCCCTCTCTCCTTCCCTCCCTCCATTCTCTTCCACCCTTCCTTCCTTTCCTCCTTCCCTCTCTCCTTCCCTCCCTCCATTCTCTTCCACCCTTCCTTCCTTTCCTCCTTCCCTCTCTCCCTCTCTCCTTCCCTCCCTCCATTCTCTTCCACCCTTCCTTCCTTCCTCCTTCCCTCTCTCCCTCTTTCCTTCCCTCCCTCCATTCTCTTCCACCCTTCCTTCCTTTCCTCCTTCCTTCTCTCCCTCCATTCTCTTCCACCCTTCCTTCCTCCTTCCCTCCCTCCTTCCCTCCCTCCATTCTCTTCCACCCTTCCTTCCTTCTTTCCTCCCGCCATTCTCTTTCTTCCTTCTTCCCTCTCTCCCTCTTTCCTTCTCTCCCTCCATTCTTTTCCACCCTTCCTTTCATTCTTCCCTTCCACCCTCCCTTTTATATTTACTTCTCTTTCCTTCCTACTTCCCACCCTCCCTTCCTTCCCTCCCTCCTTCCTTCCCTTTCTCCCTCTTTCTCCTTCCTTCCTTTATTCCTTTCCTTTTGTCTTTCCTTCCTTCTCCCTTCTCTTCCTCCCTTTCTTCTCTTTTTCCTTTCTCCTTTCATCCTAGGGGATGTTTAGCTGGGAGAAGGTAAAGAGGGAAGATGAGAACCAGGTTTCAAGATTTAAGAGGGTATCCAATTGTGGAGAAGGAGGAGGAGGAAGGGGGAAACGGACTTTCCGCTGCTCTAGAGACCAGGGCACAAGGGAGCAATGGTTTCCAAGTGTATGCTACAGCTGAAAAAAGATAACACGACTGAAGCCGACATATGCGGTCTCTCTCAGACCTGTGATGGTGTTGACAACTGTCCGGAGGATAGTAGGTGGCTTGATTAACTCTTTCAGGATGTTTGATTCTGTAGCCAATGGGAAGCCATTGTCCAGCATCTCCTCCAGTACTTCGTAAACCACCACCACGTTGTCCTTTATGACGACCTCAGAACAGACCCCAAAATAATCCTGGGAAAGAGACGGAAAGACGAGTGAGAAGAAGCATATTCCCAGAGATAGGAAAAATAAGAGTCCTGGGTGGAAAGCAAGTAGGTAAGAAATACCACGGAAGGTAGTTGAGTGAGAAACAGATGGTCCTGGAACAACCCTCACCTGCAAAGAACAAAAGAAACAGAGCCGTGCTTCCAACAGTGGTAACTGGAGGAGGAAACCAGGCACATCTATCTATCTATCTATCTATCTATGCTATAAAAGTCATATAAATAAAAGTCACTGTGGGATTTTTGCATAAAGGACACTGATTGGCCAGCCTCAGAACTCCTACACTCTAAGGTGGGAGGAATATCCTAACAGCTGCCAGCGTTTCGATTGGTTGCCACTGTGGGATTATTTGCATAAAGGACTCTGATTGGCCAGCCTCAGAACTCCAACACTCTAAGGCACCAGACAGAGGGCATTGGTTGCCACTGAGACAATTTGCATAAAGGACTCTGATTGGCCAGCAAAACAGAATGCACCTGCATGCTTGAGTTAGCCAAATGACAGGTTTTTTTCGGTTGGAAATGGAATGTTCATTTTCTGGGAGGTGCAAGGAATATGCGACAGCGTTTCGATAGGTTGCCACTATGGGATTATTTGCATAAAGGACTCTGATTGGCCAGCCTCAGAATTCCAACATTCTACGGCCCCAGACAGAGGGGATTGGTTGCCACTGAAATGGTATTTGCATAAAGGACTCCGATTGACCATCCACATTCCCACATTCTAAAATGACTCATGGAAAAAAGGAAAGGCCTCAGGCAGTCAGACGCTGCGGCCCACAGCAGTGACAGATCAGGACCAAAATTGGCACACAGGGGCCCAATGGCCCACTTCACAACGCGACCCTCAACCAATGACCAATACAGACCAAAATTACAAATTACAATACTGAGCCCAATTCTGGTCACTGCACCTCAAGAAGGATATAACGGAACTGGAAAAGGTACAAAGAAGGGCAACAAGAATGATCCAAGGGATGGAGCAGCTCCCTTATGAAATCAGGTTGCAACGCCTTGGTCTTTTCAGCCTTGAAAGACGGCGTTTAAGAGGTGACTTGATCGAAGTGTATAAAATCATGCATGGGATAGAAAAGGTGAATAAAGAAAAAATATTTTCTCTGTCACACAACACTAGGACTAGGGGGCACTCCCTGAAGCCCCAAGGTAGGAAAGTTAGGACTAATAAAGGGAAATATTTCTTCACCCAGAGGGTCATTGGGTTATGGAACTCACTTCCAGAGGAGGTTGTGACAGCAGTCAGCCTGGACAGCTTCAAGGCAGGATTAGACAGATTCATGGATACCAAGGGAACCAGTAGCTACTGAAATGGACATCCAAGTGCCACCTCTGTGTTGATGGAGGAAGGCAGGATTTCCCCGGGTACTGGTTGTGGGGGGTCGGGAGCAGGTGAGGGTTTTGCCCTCCTTTCTGCTAGAGATCTCTGTGTACAACCAGTGGACCACTGTGTGACACAGAATGCTGGACTAGATGGGCTGAGGCCCGATTCAGCATGGCTCTTCTTATGTTCTTATGACCCACTCTACACCCTGGTGCTGTTTGGAGGGGGATGGACCACGGCCAATGGGACTTGCAGTGCCTTCACTAAGTTCCTGAGACCACTGCAAGCCACATAAACATCTTCCTCAAATAGCCCGGGCAGGGCCGGGTCCCCAAGCTAGTATATAATAAACGACTCCCAGAGAAGCCGCTCTGACATTCCTCCCCTCATCAGGTTACCAGCTCCAATTCCAGCATTGTTTCTTGCAACTCTAGCCGAACTAGAGACAGACATTTCTGCTCTGAATGGAGTCCCAGTGGCTGCTTGGACAGAGCCTGGAAACGCTACTGTTTTGGAATATTGCTTCCAGTATCGCTCAACCAATCGTGAATTGGTCACCCAAGACTTGGTTGTTATTTTTCCCCCCTGTTTTACTTTATTTTCTTTTTAAAAGATGAGTAGAAAAAGGAGGATTTAATAGTTGGATTCAAATCCAATGAGTATCACAAGGAGCCTGTCTGTCCTTTTGCCAGAAGGCAAAATCTCAGTCCCATGATCGGCCAGGCCCTTTGAAGAATGCTAAGCGCTAGATAGTCTCCCCCTCGCTTTTTCCTCCCTTTTGCTGACCAAAAACCATTTAGTGCTTTGAATGGAAAATCTGGATGCTCCTTATATTCAGTCCGACATAAGCTGATCATATGATGCGAGTGTTGCTCTATCTCAGGGATGGGCAAAGCCACGAAGGCGCCATTGATGGTTTTGCAGCCGCGCAAACGCAACTGGATACTCCCTCCAAACTATGGCACTCTTTTTCTGGCAAAAATAGGGCCAAGTGCTTTTCCAATACTCCTCTGTGAACAGTCATTAACCTTTTAAATCAGTGGTTCCCAAACTTTTTTGGCCTACCGCCCCCTTTCCAGAAAAAAAAATTACTCACCGCCCCCTAGAAATTAATTTTTAAAAAAAGTAATAGCAATTAAACAGAAATTTAATTGGTTGAGAAGCATTAATGCAGTGGTTCTCAACCTTTCTAATGCCGTGAGCCCTAAATAAGGTTCCTCATGTTGTGGTGACCCCCAACCATATTTTCGTTGCTACTTCATAAATAATTTTGCTACTCTTATGAATTCTAATGCAAATATCTAATATGCAGGATGTATTTTCATTGTTACAAATTGAACGTAATTAAAGCATAGCGATTAATCACAAAAACAATGTGTTTGGACAACGGATGATGGGATTTGCAGTACCTTCGACCAATTCAGCTCTGACTTCCACAGCTGAGACCCCATGAATGACAGACCTGGACCAAACTTGGCACACAGAACGCCCATGACCCACAGAAAATACTAGAGTGCTTTGGGAGGAATTGACAATGATTTAGGGGAGATGTAGTTCACCTACATTTGGAGAGCACTCTGAACCGAAACAACCCTGGATCTGGGCCAAATTTAGCACAAATACTCAATAAACCAAAAGTTGAACACTGGTGGAGTTGGGGGGGGGGGGTGATTGATTTTGTTATTTGGGAGTTGTACCTGCTGGGATTTATAGTTCAACTATAATCAAAGAGCATTTTGAACTCCACCAACAATGGAATTGAGCCAAACCTGAGCAATAGAGAATATTGGACCTTGGAAATTGGGAGCTGCTTGCATTTTCCTTCGTGCCATGGCTATCACCCAGGAGGTGCCTGCAAATGCCACAGCTATTCAGGGAGCGTTTGCAGACACTGAGGCTTTCCTTCTCTGCTGGACCAACTGGCAGGCACACACTCACAAGCGCACGACTGTCTCAACCTGCCAGTTGGAATCCCTGGGCAGGCGTTACCTGGAAACCGCAGCGCACGCTGCCTTCCTCTCCTTAACTCCGCCCACGGTTCAGTCCCGTATCGCCCCTTCCTTCCAAGGGACCATTGGATTGGAAGGGGCGATATAGGACTACGCCGTGGGTGGACTTGAGGAGAGGAAGTGGGCACGCACTGCGGTTTCCAGGCAGCGCCTGCACGGGGTTTCCAACTGGCAGACGCACACTCGTGCGCTTGCGAGTTGGAATCCCACCACCGCCCCCTTACAGGACTTCAGTGCCCCCCAAATTCTCCTGAGCCTCCCACCGCCCACTTGGATCGCCACACCGCCCACTAGGGGGTGGTACTGCCTACTTTGGGAACCACAGTTTTAAATAGATCTCATGCCCATCCCCTGCTTGCACAAACATTTTTACAATACTTCTTATTTGAAACTGTAAGTAGAGTTTAATACTGGATGGGAATGGGGATGATGTCGCTGATGGTGGGCCTGGGTCTGTTGACAGTGGGGACGAGGGTTTGCCTGGCCCTAAGTTAAGCTTAGATGAGAGGCCCGAGCTGTCTCTGGAGGATTCTCAAGGATTATCTAGTTGTGTTTGCGCGGCTACAAAACCATCAATGGAGCCTACTTGGCTTTGCCCATCCCTGAGCTAGAGCAACACTCACACCATATGACCAGCTTATGGCAGACTGAATGTAAAGACTGAAAGAGTGAAGGGAGGGGCCAGGAAGGAGGTTCCATCTTGCCTCCAGTGTCATCAATTGGGAGCCCCCCCCCCCATCCTGACTGATAATGGATACAAATTTTTTACTACAAATCCCATGATCCCTTAGCCAGCTGGGAAAGCAATTAGCATAATTTAAATAAGATTCGCAAAATCCCTAGAGAAAACCTGTTTCACCATCGCCCTAAAACACCCTGTGAACGCATCATTTGGCCCTTGACTTTCACCCCTCACTTCCATTGTATTTCTAAAATTGTCCGAAAATACTGGCCCATTGTGAGCTCAATTCCAGGATTGGAAAATCCCCCTATGATAGCCAATAAAAGAACATCTAATCTTAAACAATTATTAATTCATGCGGATCACAGAATCCCCCAACAGACATTTAAAGGTAAAACCCACACTCAACCGTGCTATCACTGCACCATATGCAAACACATTTCTACTCAGGAAACAATTACCGACCTGGAGGGAAAACATACCTTTAAATTGCGTACAGGAGCCACATGTGGCAGTAGAAATATTATTTATTGTTTAATTTGCCCATGCTTAAGATATTATGTTGGGGAAAGCGGGCGTGATTTGCGTACAAGGGCGCAAGAACACCGATCGAGATTTAAAACACGCAATGAATCTTCTCCGTTGTATACCCATTTTAAACAGCATCACAATTTCGATGACTTTAAAATTTTAGTACTAGAAATAATTTCACCACAACCGTATCAGGATCAAAAACAATTATTACATCAAAGAGAAGTATTCTGGATTCATTCCCTAAAAAGCGAGTTACCTCTAGGCCACAATGATTGCCTATCAATCAGTGAGATTTTGGAATAGGTTTCACCTGGAGCGAAGCCGGAGTGTATGTAACCGAGACCTCCGGTGTTATGTGTTGTCCGTTGACTACATTGTGAAGCAGTGGCCGCGTCCACTCAGAAATATACTTACGTTGATTTAAATGAATTGGTATGTATAAAATGTTAAGCCTTTTCATAAGGGTTGTCCTGTTAAACTGGTGGGCTAAACCTGAATTGCAAAATGTTGATATGTATATTATTTTACTTTTAACTCATAGATGATCGGACCAGTGGAATTATAAACAAATGTTATTTTTTGGGGTCCCGATGAAGCCAGCCCCCTGGCGAAACGGCAAGGCCTTTAGATACATAGTCCGTCGACCTTCCAAGCCTTATAATCCGGATTACAAATATTTTGAGATTGTACAGGAATGAATATATATACATATCGAGATTTGAGTTTGACTCCGGAATAGAGGGTTTTGTGATATATCATTTGAACTATTATCTACCAGAATTCCACATCCCCATTTGGGAAGATATATGATTTTTACGATCAAGTGATTTCTAAATGAATGCCAAATAAATTACTTGGATACAGATATTGAATACTCTTTTGTGCTATAGCAACCTGCGTTCCAGTTTGAACTTTACTTTTGGAAAGCAATTAGCATCACAAAGAAATGAAAGGCACCACCCCAGACCAAAAAAGCAGGATTTCATATAGGGACAATTTCGTCCTAATTTTCTGTTTTTCCTCCACCACAGACATCCCAGTGTTTCTGACTCTCTCCATTGGTGTGGAATTTGCATGACACCGTCCACGGCTTCTCCCTTAACTCTTTCCTATCCTTTTCTATGGCACACAGCAAGCAGAGGAATTGATCAGCAACTGACCATACTAGAGAGGTTTGGGGAGAATTCACCATGGTTTAGAGGAGCTGTAGGTACTGGGATGTATAGTTCACCTGCAATCCATGAGCACTCCAAACTCCAGCAGAGATTTAATTGGACCAAACTTGGCACACATACCTGATGTGCCGAAATTTGACTACTGGAGGAATTTGGGGAGAACTGACCTTCCTTTCTGGAAGTTGTAGTTCACCCACAACCAGAGAGACTGTGACCTCCACCGATGGTGGACCTGGACCAAACTTTGCACACAGACCCCCATGATTCACTCAACCTACTGGAGGGGTTGGAGGGGACTCACTCACTATGGTGGGAGTTGTAGTTTACCCCACAACCAGAGAACAAACTGGACCCCACTGATGATGCATCTAGAGCAGTGTTTCCCAATCTTTTTTGAGCTGCGGTACACTTCTTACATTTACAAAATCCTGGGGCACACCACCAACCAAAATGACACAAAATGACACTCTAACACAGTCATGCATGTAGTTAATATGGTTTTAAATGTATTTATACACTCAGTGTGAAACCCAGACCTGTTTCGATGAACACAACATAAATATCCTGGCAGGAATGGCAGAAAGATGGAAACTTCCCACACAGAACTCCCATAACCAAGAGGAAATGCTATAAGAGTTTGGTGAGCACTGACCTTGAGTTTTGGAGTTGTAGTTCACCTACATCCAGAGAGCACTCTGGACTCAAACAATGTTGGATCAGGACCAAACTTGGCATGAATACTCAATATGCCCAAATGTGAATACAGATGGAGTTTGGGGAAAATAGACCTTGACATTTGGGAGGAAAGCGGAGGAAGGCTGGCGAGGGAGTCCTTCACGGAATCCCGCCTGCCTTTTCTTCCTCCGAGGGCCCTCCTGCCAGGCCCCGGCACTTTCCCCCTGCGAAAGAAGGCCCCTCCTCCCCTTTGGGGCCCTTCCTCCCTGAGGGGCTTTGGGGCGGCCGGGCCGAGAGGAAGGGCGCCCCGGGGCCTCACCTGGGATGCAGCAGGGCCGAGCCGGGGCGCCTCCAGAAGCAGCTGGCTCCTTCGCTTCCTTCACTTTTTCTTCGCCGCTGCCCAGCCCTTTGGCAGGATGGGGAAGAGAGGGGGGAGAGGTTTTCCCGGCACACCAGGTGATCCCACGCGGAACATTAGTGTGCCGCAGAACAGCGATTGGGAAACACTGACCTAGAGCAAACTTGCCCAACATCATGATGTGAGTTGAAGTTCACCCACAACTTTTTGCATTTTGCACAATTAAAAAATGACTTTTTCAAATCACCCGACTACCTGAGCTACTAAATACATAAAATGACTGAATTGATCCGAAATGTCCAGACGCTTTCACCAACCTGAAAAGTATCCACAACTCGGTGGAGAAACTCGATGACAAAAAGAGGGGGCACCTCTGTTTGGATCACAGCCACAAAGAAGATCTTGTGCCGATAAACACTTAAGAGGTAGTGGTGGGGGGTCGGGATCACGGGGGGCACGTTTTCCGCCTCCGAAGCCCGCTCCTGAGCCTCGAAAAAGTAGTCGCAAACTGAGCGGCTGACGACGCTTTTCCAGTGTTTTTCTAGGAAGATGTCTCCAGACGAGTTGATCAGGAAGAGGCTGTGAATCATGGCTGGTCCAACGAGGGGCCAAAGGCGGAAGAAGAAAAGCCTTCGCTGAGTCTGCAAATCAGCAAGAACAAGACAGGTATTTCAATTAAATGGCACTGAAGGACAGTGTTTCCCAACCACTGTGACGCGGCACAGGAGTGTGCTGTGACGGACCTCCTGCTGTGCCACGAGAAAAGCTCTCTGCCCCCCTTCCTTCCCTCCTCCTCCTGCCGAACTCCTGCTGCTTGGGGGGGGGGGAGGAAGGGCCGGGTGGCGGCGAAGAAAAAGAAGAAGGGGCCGGGGCACCGCCTCCTTCGGCCGTTTCCCCAGCCAGCCTCCACGCGGCTTCCACCCCTCCCCCCGGCTTCAGCTCTCCCAGAGCTGCTCCAGCCTTGAGGGGACGGTGCCAAGCCAGCATTGTGCTGGCTCTGCCACCGCTGGCTTGGCACTGCCCCCTCAAGGCTGGAGAAGCTCTGGGAGAGCTGCAGCTGGGGGGAGGGGAGGGGAGGGGGCGGGGCATGGTGCAGCCTGGCTCCACCCCCGCCCCCAGCTTTGGTTCTCCCAGAGCTTCTCCAGCCTTGAGGGGACAGTGCCAAGCCAGCATTGTGCTGGCTCTGCCACCGCTGGCTTGGCACTGCCCCCTCAAGGCTGGAGAAGCTCTGGGAGAGCTGAAGCTGGGGGGAGGGGAGGGGAGGGGGCGGGGCATGGTGCAGCCTGGCTCCACCCCCTCCCCCAGCTTTGGTTCTCCCAGAGCTTCTCTAGCCTTGAGGGGACAATGCCAAGCCAGCATTGTGCTGGCTCTTCCACCGCTGGCTTGGCACTGCCCCCTCAAGGCTGGAGAAGCTCTGGGAGAGTTGAAGCCGGGGAGGGGGCGGGGCATGGCACAACCTGGCTCTGCTCCTCCCCCCGGCTTTGGCTCTCCCAGAGCTGCTCCAGCCTTGAGGGGACGGTGCCAAGCCAGCACTGTGCTGGCTCTGCCATCGCTGGCCTGGCACTGCCCCTCCCTCAAGGCTGGAGAAGCTCTGGGAGAGCTGAAGCTGGGGGGGGGGTGGGGCGGGGCATGGCACTGCCTGGCTCCACCCCCTTCCCCAGCTTCGGCTCTCCCAGAGCTTCTCCAGCCTTGAGGGGGCAGTGCCAAGCCAGCATTGTGCTGGCTCTGCCATCGCTGGCCTGGCACTATCCCCTCAAGACTGGAGAAGCTCTGGGAGAGTTGAAGCTGGGGGAGGGGGCGGGGCATGGCACGGCCTGGCTCCTCCCCCCGGCTTCAGCTCTCCCAGAGCTTCTCCAGCCTTGAGGGGGCAGTGCCAAGCCAGCATTGTGCTGGCTCTGCCATCGCTGGCCTGGCACTGCCCCCTCAAGGCTGGAGAAGCTATGGGAGAGCTGAAGCCGGGGGAGGGGGCGGGGCCTGGCACGGCCTGGCTCCTCCCCCTCCCCCGCCTTCGGCACTCCCAACAGCTGCTCCCAGCAGGCCACCATCCCCCAGCCATTCTTTACTGTGTTAGAGTGTCATTTTGGTTGGTGATGTGCCCCCGGATTTTTTTAATGTTAAAAGTGTGCCGCGGCTTAAAAAAGGTTGGGAAACACTGCTGAAGGAGACCGCTGCCTCCTGTTGCAATCCGAATCACCCAAACATCACACTGTCCCAAAGGCTGCGTCAGCAACGACAAATTGCTCTCTCTCCGTCTCCCATCTCAAAATTCTCAACACCTCGCCTGTTCAAAATCCATTCCTCTATCAGCCCCGATCTCATCTTTCCAACACTCCCTGCAAGTTTCCACATTCAAATTAAGGTTGTCTTAATTTTATTCTCAGGCTTCATCGAATTAGGCCAAGCTGTGACAAGCCTGAGTGTGATTTGCAGTTGCAGGATTAAGGTGCAGAAAGAGGAATATGATTACTTGGTAACTGAGATGAAAACGTGTGGGAACTATTTCAGAGAAGGCCATAAACGTTATGTGTTAATCATCTTCTGACTTCATGCCAAAGTCATATACCCTATACCAGGACTGTCCAACTGGCAGCCCTGGGGCCGGATCCGCCCCCCCATCCTGTTGGACACGGCCCCAGCTATGCCCCCAGCCGCCATTTTTAAATTTTTAAAAAAATTCTAATTTTTTTTTAAAAAATGGCGGCCGGGGGGGAGGGGGAGGCGGGGCAGGGAGGAGGAAGAGAGCTAGCTCCTCCTCCCTGCACCGCCCCTCTGTCCCTCTCTCCGTGCCGAAAAGGAGTAGGCGGCGCCAAGGGCAGCGCGTCACGCCAGGCCTGTGACGCGCTGCCCTTGGCACCGCCTTCTGCCCTTTTTCGGCGGCTCCCCCGCCCTAGGAAGGGAGGGAGGGCGCCCGGAGGAGTAGGTGGCGCCAAGGGCAGCGCGTCGCCAGGCCTGTGACGCGCTGCCCTTGGCGCCGCCTTCTGCCCTTTTTCGGCGGCTTTAGGAGGGGGCGGGGCCTGGGCTGGGGGCGGGGCCGAGCGGCCCCCGAGGTCATCAGTGACCTCTATTCCGGCCCTGGACCCAGAAGAAGTTGGACAGCCCTGCCCTATACCAGGGGTGCCCACACTTTTTCAGCATGCCAGCTACTTATAATAAAACCAAGTCAGAAAGATCTACTGAGAGAGAAGCAGGGCCGAGCAGGGGGCGGGGCTTGGCACGGTCTGGCTCCACCCCCTCTGGCTTTAGCTCTACCACAGCTTCTCCAGGCTAGAGGAGGGTAGTGCCAAGCCAGTGGTGGCATAGCTAGCCACTACTGGCTTGGCACTACCCTCCTCAAGGCTGGAGAAGCTGTGGTAGCGCTGAAGCCGGGGGAGGGGGCGGGGCTTGGCACGGCATGGCTCCGCCCCCCTCTGGCTTTAGCGCACAAATAATACTTCCCCAGATAATAAGAGTAATTCCCATATAATGGCAATGATAACAATAATAATATAATAGTAGCAATAATAATTCCGCAAATAATAGTAGTAATAATTCCACAAATGATACTTCCTCGGATAATAAGAGAAATTCCCAAAGTGATAATGGAAATGATAACAATAATAATATAATAGTAGCAATAATAATTTCACAAATAATAGTAGTAATAATTTGACAAATAATACTTCCTTGCATAATAACAGTAATTTCGCATATGATAAAGGTAATGATAACAGTGATAACGTAATAATAGTAGCAATAATATCAATTACCCAAATAATAATAATAATTCCGCAAATAATAATAGTAAAATTTCCACAGATAATACTTCCCCAGATAATAAGAGTAATTCCCCATGAGATAATGGCAATGATAACAGAAATATCATAACAATAGTAGCAATAATTCCCCAAATAATAATAACAATAATTTCCCAAATAATAGTAGTAATAATTCCACAAATAATACTTCACCATATAATATGAGTAATTACCCATATGATAATGGTAATAACTGTGATAACACAATAATAGCAATAATAATAATTCCCCAAATAATAATAATAATTTCCCAAGGAATAGTAGTAATAATTCCACAATTACTTCCCCACATAATAACCGTAAGAGTAATAAGATTAATTGCCCACATAATGATAACAATAATAATAACATAATAGTAGCAATAAGTTGCCATATAATAATAATCCACAAATAATACTTCCATGCATAATAACAGTAAGAGTAATTCTCCATATGATAATAGCAATCATAACAGTAATAACATAATAATAATTCCCCAAATAAAAGTAGTAATAATTCCTCAAATAATAATAATTCCCCAAATAATACTTCCCCACATAATAACCGTAAGAGTAATAAGAGTAATTGCCCACATAATGATAACAATAATAATAACATTCTAATAGTAGTAATATGTCACCATATAATATTTCCACAAATAATACTTCCCTGCATAATAACAGTAAGAGTAATTCCCCATATAATAGTAATGATAACAGTAATAACATAATAATAATTCCCCAGATAATAATTCCTCAAATAATAGTAGTAATATTTCCCCAAATAATAATAATATCCCAAATAATAGCAATAACAATTCCCCAAATAATAATAATATCCCAAATAATAGCAATAACAATTCCACAAATAATAATAATTTCCCAAATATTAGTAGTAATAATTCCGCAAATAATATCCCAAATAATAGCAATAACAATTCCCCAAATAATAATAATTTCCCAAATAATAGTAGGAATAATTCCCCAGATAGTAATTCCCCAAATAATAATAATATCCCAAATAATAGCAATAACAATTCCCCAAATAATAACAATTTCCCAAATAATAGTAGTAATAATTCCGCAAATAATAATTTCTCAAATAATAATATCCCAAATAATAGCAATAACAATTCACCAAATAATAATAATTTCCCAAATATTAGTAGTAATAATTCCCCAGATAGTAATTTCCCAAATAATAATAATATCCCAAATAATAGCAATAACAATTCCCCAAATAATAACAATTTCCCAAATAATAGTAGTAATAATTACCCAGATAGTAATTTCCCAAATAATAATATCCCAAATAATAGCAATAACAATTCCCCAAATAATAGTAGTAATAATTCCACAAATAATAATTCCCCAAATAATAATATCCCAAATAATAGCAATAACAATTCACCAAATAATAACAATTTCCCAAATATTAGTAGTAATAATTCCGCAAATAATAATATCCCAAATAATAGCAATAACAATTCCCCAAATAATAATTTCCCAAATATTAGTAGTAATAATTCCCCAGATAGTACTACCCCACATAATAACAACAATAATAACACAATAACAGTAGCAATAAGAAATCCCCCATATAATAATAATAATTCCCCAAACAATAACAATAATTTCCCATCTAATGAGAACTGGCTCAGAGTGAGGGTGCAGGCCCAGAGCCAGGGGGGTCTTGGGCGAGGGAGGGTGCCTCACCCGCCTCCAGCCAAAGCAGCTTCCTCAAAGCCTTGCAGAGATGAAAGTGAGGCAGAGGGATGAAGATGTCACGAAGGACCCGCCCACAGAACCTTCTTCTCGACGCTGATTGGCCGGCGAGCGGCGGACCTCTTGTCCATCAATTCCAGGCGACGGTAGGCGGGGCTGAGCCGTCTCCGACTGACGCCGCTCATAGGCCGAGGCGGCGCGAAGACGTCATGGAGTGGCATGCTCGCTGCCCAACCGGCGTCGAAAGGAGGGGACGGCCGTGTGGTGATTGGTCGGGATCCTGGTTCCCTCTTGAAGGGGACCGTTATCTCCCAGGCAACGGGGAGCCCGCCTCCATGCCAGCCAGGGCACGTGACAGTCAGCCTCACAAGAAACAAGGCCTCAGTTGCAACTCACAGGCATTTGGGGCGTGATTGAAATGGAACGTTCGTTTTCTCGGAGGTGCGGAGGTGGCAAGGAGTATGTGACAGCGTTTTGATTGGTTGCCACTGTGGGATTATTTGCATAAAGGACTCTGATTGGCCAGCCTCAGAACTCCAACATTCTAAGGCACCAGACAGAGGGGATTGGTTGTCACTGAGGGAGTATTTGCATAAAGGACTCTGATTGGCCAGCCTCAGAACTCCAACATTCTAAGGCACCAGACAGAGGGGATTGGTTGTCACTGAGGGAGTATTTGCATAAAGGGCTCTGATTGGCCAGCCTCAGAACTCCAACATTCTAAGGCACCAGACAGAGGGGATTGGTTGTCACTGAGGGAGTATTTGCATAAAGGACTCTGATTGGCCAGCCTGAGAACTCCAACATTCTAAGGCACCAGACAGAGGGGATTGGTTGTCACTGAGGGAGTTGCAGGATGGACTCTGATTGGCCAGCCGCAGACCTCCAACATTCTAAGGCACCAGACAGAGGGGATTGGTGCCACTGAATTTGCATAAAGGGCTCTGATTGGCCAGCCTCAGAACTCCAACATTCTAAGGCACCAGACAGGGGATTGGGCTACTGAGGGAGTATTTGCATAAAGGACTCTGATTGGCCACCTCAGAACTCCAACATTCTAAGGCACCAGACAGAGGGGATTGGTTGCCACTGAAATAAAGGACTCTGATTGGCCAGCCTCAGAACTCCAACATTCTAAGGCACCAGACAGAGGGGATTGGTTGCCACTGAGGGAGTATTTGCATAAAGGACTCTGATTGGCCAGCCTCAGAACTCCAACATTCTAAGGCACCAGACAGAGGGGATTGGTTGTCACTGAGGGAGTATTTGCATAAAGGACTCTGATTGGCCAGCCTCAGAACTCCAACATTCTAAGGCACCAGACAGAGGGGATTGGTTGTCACTGAGGGAGTATTTGCATAAAGGACTCTGATTGGCCAGCCTGAGAACTCCAACATTCTAAGGCACCAGACAGAGGGGATTGGTTGCCACTGAGGGAGCATTTGCATAAAGGGCTCTGATTGGCCAGCCTCAGAACTCCAACATTCTAAGGCACCAGACAGAGGGGATTGGTTGCCACTGAGGGAGCATTTGCATAAAGGGCTCTGATTGGCCAGCCTCAGAACTCCAACATTCTAAGGCACCAGACATAGGGGATTGGTTGCTACTGAGGGAGTATTTGCATAAAGGACTCTGATTGGCCAGCCTCAGAACTCCAACATTCTAAGGCACCAGACAGAGGGGATTGGTTGCCACTGAGGGAGTATTTGCATAAAGGACTCTGATTGGCCAGCCTCAGAACTCCAACATTCTAAGGCACCAGACAGAGGGATTGGTTGCCACTGAGGGAGTATTTGCATAAAGGACTCTGATTGGCCAGCCTCAGAACTCCAACATTCTAAGGCACCAGAGAGGGGATTGGTTGCCACTGAGGGATTATTTGCATAAAGGACTCTGATTGGCCAGCCTCAGAACTCCAACATTCTAAGGCACCAGACAGAGGGGATTGGTTGCCACTGAGGGAGTATTTGCATAAAGGACTCTGATTGGCCAGCCTCAGAACTCCAACATTCTAAGGCACCAGACAGAGGGGGTTGGTTGCCACTGAGGGAGTATTTGCATAAAGGGCTCTGATTGGCCAGCCTCAGAACTCCAACATTCTAAGGCACCAGACAGAGGGGATTGGTTGCCACTGAGGGAGTATTTGCATAAAGGACTCTGATTGGCCAGCCTCAGAACTCCAACATTCTAAGGCACCAGACAGAGGGGATTGGTTGCCACTGAGGGAGTATTTGCATAAAGGACTCTGATTGGCCAGCCTCAGAACTCCAACATTCTAAGGCACCAGACAGAGGGGATTGGTTGCCACTGAGGGAGTATTTGCATAAAGGACTCTGATTGGCCAGCCTCAGAACTCCAACATTCTAAGGCACCAGACAGAGCGGATTGGTTGCCACTGAGGGAGTATTTGCATAAAGGACTCTGATTGGCCAGCCTCAGAACTCCAACATTCTAAGGCACCAGACAGAGGGGATTGGTTGCCACTGAGGGAGTATTTGCATAAAGGACTCTGATTGGCCAGCCTCAGAACTCCAACATTCTAAGGCCACAAACAGAGGGGATTGGTTGCCACAGAAATGGTATCTGCATAAAGGGCTCTGATTGGCCAGCCTCAGAACTCCAACATTCTAAGGCACCAGACAGAGGGGATTGGTTGCCACTGAGGGAGTATTTGCATAAAGGGCTCTGATTGGCCAGCCTCAGAACTCCAACATTCTAAGGCACCAGACAGAGGGGTTGGTTGCCACTGAGGAGTATTTGCATAAAGGGCTCTGATTGGCCAGCCTCAGAACTCCAACAATCTAAGGCACCAGACAGAGGGGATTGGTTGCCACTGTGGTATTTGTATAAAGGACTCTGATTGGCCAGCCTCAGAACTCCAACATTCTAAGGCACCAGACAGAGGGGATTGGTTGCCACTGAGGGAGTATTTGCATAAAGGACTCTGATTGGCCAGCCTCAGAACTCCAACATTCTAAGGCACCAGACAGAGGGGATTGGTTGCCACTGAGGGAGTATTTGCATAAAGGACTCTGATTGGCCAGCCTCAGAACTCCAACATTCTAAGGCACCAGACAGAGGGGATTGGTTGCCACTGAGGGAGTATTTGCATAAAGGACTCTGATTGGCCAGCCTCAGAACTCCAACATTCTAAGACACCAGACAGAGGGGTTGGTTGCCACTGAGGGAGTATTTGCATAAAGGACTCTGATTGGCCAGCCTCAGAACTCCAACATTCTAAGACACCAGACAGAGGGTTGGTTGCCACTGAGGGATTATTTGCATAAAGGGCTCTGATTGGCCAGCCTCAGAACTCCAACATTCTAAGGCACCAGACAGAGGGGATTGGTTGCCACTGAGGGAGTATTTGCATAAAGGACTCTGATTGGCCAGCCTCAGAACTCCAACATTCTAAGACACCAGACAGAGGGGATTGGTTGCCACTGAGGGAGTATTTGCATAAAGGACTCTGATTGGCCAGCCTCAGAACTCCAACATTCTAAGACACCAGACAGAGGGGATTGGTTGCCACTGAGGGAGTATTTGAATAAAGGACACTGATTGGCCAGCCTCAGAACTCCAACATTCTAAGACACCAGACAGAGGGATTGGTTGCCACTGAGGGAGTATTTGCATAAAGGACTCTGATTGGCCAGCCTCAGAACTCCAACATTCTAAGACACCAGACAGAGGGGATTGGTTGCCACTGAGGGAGTATTTCCATAAAGGGCTCTGATTGGCCAGCCTCAGAACTCCAACATTCTAAGGCACCAGACAGAGGGGATTGGTTGCCACTGAGGGAGTATTTGCATAAAGGACTCTGATTGGCCAGCCTCAGAACTCCCAACATTCTAAGGCACCAGACAGAGGGGATTGGTTGCCACTGAGGGAGTATTTGCATAAAGGACTCTGATTGGCCAGCCTCAGAACTCCAACATTCTAAGGCCACAAACAGAGGGGATTGGTTGCCACAGAAATGGTATCTGCATAAAGGACTCCGATTGGCCATCCACATTCCAAGGTTCTAAGGTGACGCAGAGGGAAAAGGAAAGGCCTCAGGCAGTCACCAACTGCGGCCCACAGCAATGACGGATCAGGAACAAACTTGGCACACAGGGGCCCAATGGCCCACTTCACAACCTGGTGTGGTTTAGGGCAGGATGGGCCACGAATGATGGGATTTGCAGTACCTTCACCTCATTCACTTCCTAAACAACAGTGTAGCCCAAATACATCACAGACCAGGCCCACAATTGACAGCAAGACTTCCTTAACTTGATTTTCCTGACTAGGCCTCAGCTCATGGGATATTGTTAGGCTTCCTCAACTTGATTTTCCCGACTAGGCCCCCAACAATGACAGAACAAGACCAAACTTGGCACACAGACCCCCCTAGATGCACCCTATATCCTGGGGCAGTTTGAGGGAGGATGGACCATGGATGATGGGACTTGCAGCACTTTAATTCACTTCCTTAGAGCACTGTGGCCCACACCAATGACGAATCAGGACCACACTTGCCACACAGAGGCCCAATGGCAGGATGGCCCACATATGATGGGATTTCCAGTACCTTCACCCAATTCACTTCCCACAGAACATTGTAGCCCGTACAAATCACAGACCAGGCCCAAACTTGGCACACAGAATACTCATTACCCACTCTACATCCTGATGCTGTTCTAAGGGGGATGGTCCATGGATGATGGGATCTGCAGTATCTTCACTCACTCACTGCAACCACTGCAACCCTCATCCAATGACCACTACAGACCAAAATTGGCACATAGAGCCCCCTTGACCCACTCTACACCCTGGTGCTGTTTCAAGGAGGATGGACCACAGATGATGGGACTTGAAGTACTTTCACTCACCTTCCGAGACCGCTGCAAACCTCATCCAATGAATGATCAAGACCAAACGTGAAACACAGAGCCCCCTTGACCCACTCTACATCCTGGTGCTGTTTGGAGGGGGATGGACCATGGCCAATGGGACTCGCAGTACCTTCACTAAGTTCCTGAAACCACTTCGAGCCACATAAACATCTGATAAGGACCAACCTTGGCACACAATGCCTTTCTCAAATAACCCGGGCACCACCGGGTTCCCAACCTAGTATATTATATAATTTATTTATGAATTTAGGCTGGAAGTCAGCCTGAAGGAAACGGAAGTCCTCTACCAGCCCGCACCACAGGAAGAAAACCACCATCCCCACATCAGCATAGGCACATCTGTGTTCAGGTCCGTCCAGCAGTTCACCCACCTGAGAAGCATCATCTCTTCAGACGCCAAGATTGACAAAGAGATAGATCACAGATTAGCAAAGGCATAGAGTGCATTTGGAAGGCTTCACAAAAGAGTCTGGAGCAACAAGCACCTGAGGCAAAGCACCAGAATCAGTGTGTACAGAGCTATCGTACTGTCTATTCTCCTCTATGGGTCTGAAACATGGGTCACCTATCGCCAACACCTACGACTCCTCGAACGCTTTCATCAGCGCTGTCTTCGCACAACCCTAAATGTACACTGGACCGACTATGTGGCGAATGTTGCTGTCCTTGAGCAAGCAGGGATCACCAGCATTGAGGCCATGCTATTGAGAACACTGCTGCGCTGGGCAGGGTATGTCTCTAGGATGGAAGACCACCGCTTCCCAAAGATACTACTCTATGGTGAACTTGCCACGGGTCAGCGCAAGAGAGGCACCCCAAAAAGAGATATAAGGACTCCCTGAAACAACATCTCAGGCTCGGCCAGATTGATCTCCAACAATGGTCCACCCTGGCCTCACATCGGGAGGCATGGAGACGCACTATCCACAGTGCTTCGGCCTCCTTCGAGAAGACACGCCAAATGGGTCTCGACAACGCAGAAAGAACCGCAACTTGGAAACAACATCACCCAAGGAGACTTTCTGCTGTGCTTTCTGCAACCGGACTTGCCTATCTCAGATTGGCCTTTTTAATCATCAACGCGCTTGTAAAAAGCGTGGGATGAGTCCTTCCTAAGAATTTTCGTTTGTGAAGAAAAGCCAATAATAATAATAATAATAATTGTCCAAAATAATCACTAAAATAACTATAATGGCCGGAATCGCTTTGAGTTTTCCAGGCTGCATGGCCATGTTCCAGACACATTTTCTCCTGCTATTTATTTATTTATTTATTGTTTATTTATTTATTCAAATTTATTCGCCGCTACTGTCAGTGGCTCGGGGCGGCTCACATATTTCAGGCGAGAATGCTTCTGGAACGTGACCATACGGTCCAGAAAACTCATAGCAACCCAATAATAATCTAATGTTGGCACATCGGCCATAATAATAATAACAATAATAATATAATGTCACATTGTCCATTATAATAATCATAATACAATGTTGGCATGTTGGTCATTACAATAATAATAATAATAATAATTGTTCGACTTGTGATTTTGTGATACAAAATCCAGCATATAGATCTCATTTGCTGTGACATACTGAATTTTTGTGTCAATAATAATAATAATAATAATAATGTTGACACATTAGCCATAATAATGTTGTTGTTGGCACGTTAGCCATAGTGATAATAGTGATGATGATGATGATAATAATCTAATGTTGGCACATTGGCTAAAATAATAATAACAATAATAATATAATGTCACATTGTCCATTATAATAATCATAATACAATGTTGGCATGTTGGTCATTACAATAATAATAATAATAATAATAATTGTTCGACTTGTGATTTTGTGATACAAAATCCAGCATATAGATCACATTTGCTGTGACATACTGAATTTTTGTGTCAATAATAATAATAATAATGTTGTTGGCACGTTAGCCATAGTGATAATAGTGATGATGATAATAATAATAATATATTGGGACATTGGCCATAATAATAATTATAATAAACAACAAAAATAATAATAATATGATATAATCTTTTTTGCCTTCCTCCTTTTGGGGGAAATATAGTATAGAGGTGCTGTTTTAAGCTATGTCCACACGATGGCAGCACAGAAGCGCCCTCCAGGGCTCAAGGGAGCATTTCCCTACAAAGGATTGCAAATCAGCCTGTCAAGGCAAGTGCAAATATTCCTGTGTCCGCAAGAGGGCGGCAAAGGGCATGGCCATTAGGGTATAACCTGCCCTTTCATTCTATCAAGTTTAAATAATAATAATAACAACAACAAAATCCAGCATATATATCTCGTTTGCTGTATCATACTGTGTTTTTATGTCAGTAAAATAATAATAATAATAAAGACTCTGGCACAGGCCAGTAAAGGTGGTCCCAGTGGTGATCGGCACACTGGGTGCAGTGCCTAAACACCTTGGCCTGCACTTAAACACAATCGCTGCTGACAAAATCACCTCTTTATGGGGTCCCTAGATGTTTCATAGAGGGAGATGCGTTTGGACAGGTAAATTGGGCCAATTTATATACACACACACATGCGCGCGCACACACACACACATTCACATAGGCCCCTTTTACACTGCTATATAATACAGATTAGCAAAACAGATAATCCACATTATCTGTTTTAGACTGGATTATATGTGTCTACACGGCCACGTAATGCAATTCAAAGCAGATAATCTGGATGTTATATGGCAGCATGGAAGGGGCCTCGGTGCCCTTCTAGACAGGCCCTATATCCCAGGATCTGATACCAGGGGTTTTTTTGCATTAAACTGGATTATATGAGACTGCATTGCTCATATAATGTAGACTCATATAATCCAGTTTAAAGCAAAAAAAACCCCTGGTATTAGATCCTAGGATATAGGGCCTGTCTAGAAGGGCTCTAAGTCAGTGTTTCCCAACCGCTGTTCCACGGCACACTACTCTTCCCCCCCCCCACTTCTCCCCCTCCTGCCGAACTCCTGCTGCTGCTTGGGGGAGGGGGAGGAAGGGCCGGGCGACGGCGAAGAAAAAGAAGGAGCTGGGGAGCCGCCTCCTTCGCCCGTTTCCCCTCCACGCCCCAGCCAGTCGGCCCATCCCGGCAGGGCTTGGTGGAGCCGCGAACCGGGAGAAAGACTCCCCGAGGTGCCCAGGCCCTCCTAGGGAGCCTTTCTCCCGGTTCACAGCTCTGCCGATCCCGGCGGGAGACGCGAGCTGGCCAAACCCGGCTCCCAGGCAGGGCCTGTTCATTACGGGGAGCCTTTCTCCTGGTTCGCGGCTCCACCAAGCCCGGCGGAGCTGCAAACCTGGAGAACGGCTCCCCGCAGGGCCCAGGCCCTGCTTGGGAGCCGAGTTTGGGCATCTCGCATTTTCTACCGAGCCCGATGGGAGATGTGAGCCGGCCAAACCCGGCTCCCAGGCAGGGCCTGTTCCTTGCGGGGAGTCTTTCTCCCGGTTCGCGGCTCCACCAAGCCCGGCGGAGCCGCAAACCAGGAGAACGGCTCCCTGCAGGGCCCTGCCCCTCCCTAGTCCTCCCCCTCCTCCCCGGTGCACGCAAAACCGCTCTCGGCCTCCCTCTGGCTCCCTGTCCGCCCCCGCCGCCTTCCTTCCTGCCTGCTTCGCTGGCCCCAAGATGCCTGCCCGGGCCGCCCCGCTGACCCCCGAGGTGAACTACAACTCCAAAACTCAAGGTCAATTAACTATATGTTTTACTGTGTTAGAGTGTCATTTTGGTTGGTGGTGTGCCCCAGTATTTTGTAAATGTTAAAAGTGTGCCGCGGCTCAAAAAAGGTTGGGAAACACTGCCCTAAGTCACTGGTTGAGAAAAATCCTATTTAGCCACTAGATGGCAACACATGAGTTCTCAGCTATAATATCCTGCATATCAATATAGCTTATTAATTTTCCTTTCTATCTATCTATTTATGTCCAAAACATGTTTATTTGATCTGTTATTGCTGTGTTTTTGCTTGAAGACATATTACTGTAAAATATTTCATAAGATTTTATTAGGACATACTCAAAAGCCCTCCAATTATTTTTTCAAAGCACAAAACACCACAAAATCACCCAAGAAAACTATTTTTAATTAAGCATGCACAAAATACATCAATACCAATGAGCAAGCAGTGGAACACCCTATTAAAAAATTTTCCCGCCTTGGCAGGAGGCTGGTCTGGGTGTCCACGGGGCCCCTTCCCACTTTGCTGTCCTGTCGTTCTATTTCCAGAAGGTCAGCAAATGAGATAATATCGTTCAGCTTTGCAAACAGGGATCCAATTGCTTCTGCTGGAGTATTGGCACAGTGGAGACACAAATTGTTCCGTGACGTCACACACTTGATTACATGGTGTTGCATGCTTTCGCTGTCTTGTTTATCGCAGGTGGGCCTGTCACCTGGCAACTGACCAATGGCAACCAGAGACTTTGAATAAAAAAAAAGATTTTCACCGACGATGCCTCCGGTCTTTCTGAATTTCTGGACTTTGGGTTTTCTTGGAGCAGCAGAGCCACAGCCGTTTGGGTCTGAACTGTCCGAGGTACACAGAGTATTGTGAATGCAGTTAATCCCTGAGTTATGAACACCCAATTTACATAGGACTCCTAGTTAAGAATGGGACTGAGACAACCATGCCCGGATTACCCATAAGGCCAACGAGGCCATGGCCTAGGGGCGCAAGCTGAGGGGGGGGGGTGCGTAGATCATGGACCAAAAAAAAAACAAAGGTCCGCACCCCTCTTTCCCCCTTTCTCATGCCCCTCCTTCTCAGGGCCAAGTCTTTGCTCCGTCTCTCTCTCTCTCTCTCACGCTCTTTCTCTCTCGCTCGTGTTCTCGCTCTCGTGCTCTCTCTCTCTCTCTCTTTCTCTCGCGCGCACTCTCTCTCTCGTGCCCTCTCTCACACGTTCTCTCTCGTGCTCTCTCTCGCTCTCTCTTTCTCTCGTGCTCTCTCGCACGCTCTCTCTCGTGCTCTTTCTCTTTCTCTCTCTCTCATGCTCTCTCTCTCTCTTGCGTGCGCGCTCTCCCTCAGGCTCTTGCTCTCTCTCGCTCTTGCTCTCTCTCGCTCTCGCTCTCTCTCTCTCTCTCTTATGCACGCCTTTGGAGCAAGTTTGCACCCGCTGCATTCTCCCCAAGCCTCCCGACTCCCCGAGGAGACCTTCAGAGCACAGCGGAGATTTCCAGCCGGTGGGAATGCATGGGGACCTTGGAGGTGGCAGGATGGTGCCTACTCGCCTTTCTCTTCTGCTCCTGAGGCACCATGGCGAAAGCCAGCCAAGTGTGGGTCTGAGTAGTGTGTGTGTGTGTGTGGGGGGGGGGGGAGATAATTCCAAAGTGTGGCCTAGGGCGCAAAAAAGTGTTAATCCGGGCCTGGAGACAGCAAGAAGTAAGACAAATCTATCCATCGGAATTCCTGAAAGAGTTGCTATCCTGGGGAAACCGGGTGACCACTGAAGCTTTATCCTCAATCCTTGTCTCCACAACAAGCTACAATTTTCAAAATCTAATTCTCAAGGGACAGAAAGTGCAGTGACATCTTCTGAAGAGAAGCATGGGCAGCAAAGGAAACCCCACAGCGGTGTTAATAAAAATAAAAATAATAATAATAATAATTCTTACCCACACCTCCTCTATGGCTTGAGGCAGGTTACAAAACAATTAAAATAGATGATTATCAAGTTTGCAGATGACACCAAATTGGGAGGGGAGAGCCAATACTCCAGAACAGTGTTTCCCAACCTTTTTTGAGCCACGGCACACTTTTTTACATTTACCAAATCCTCAGTGGAAACCTGGACAAACCACCAACCAAAATGCCTCCCCAAACTACAACTCCCAGGATTCCGCAGCACTGAGACATGTGGTCCCAAACCCCTCTGTGGCACACACAGCCCGGGTGGGCCTTCCTTCCTTTTACCCTTCCATTCTCTATCGGCCCTGTTCACCATCTTCCTTCCCCTCCTCACTTCGCCTCCCAGACAGAGCGTCTCACCTGCCGCCAGGTTGTCCCTCAGACGAAGCAGGCCCCTCAGGCAGTAGAGCAGGCCGAGGGCCACCACCAAGCCCAGGCTCCAGGCTCCGGACTCCGCCGCCAGCCTCAGCCGCTCCCATTGCCACTCACGGGCAAAGGGGGGGGGGGCGGGGAAGAGGGAGAAGGCGGCAATTCCTTGTCCCCGGCGCCGCTCTCCACCATGAGGCTGCGCGGAAGAGGAGGAGGAGCATGAGCGGTGGACGGGGCTTCGCTGGAGCACTGTGGACTCAAATAATGATGGAGGCTGGCTGGGGTGTGTGGAGGGGAAACGGCCGAAGGAGGCGGCGCCCTGGCCCCTTCGCTGCTGCTATTGCCGTTCGGCCCTTCCCCTTCCTCCTCCTCCCCCCCCAAGCAGAAGCAGCAGGAGTTTGGCAGGAGGGGGAAGAAAAAGGGAAGAGAGGTTTCCCCGCGGCACACCAGGTGATCGCGCACGGCACACTAGTGTGCTGCGGAACAGCGGTTGGGAAGCACTGCTCCAGAAGACAGGATCAGGATTCAAAATGATCTTAACAGATTAGAGCAGTGTTTCCCAACCAGTGTGCCGTGAGTGATCATCGGGTGTGCCGTGGGAAATTGGCACTCCCCCCCCCCCCTAGCAACCCCCTCACAGGTTTCCAAGAAACAAATTGAGCCGCTCCGCTTGTAAATAGTTTTTAAAAACTATTTTACTGGATTTTTCGAGAGTTGCCCCCCCCCCCAAGGACCTGTTTATAAACAGCTTCATGACATCCATAGTTAACTGGAAGCAAGTTCCACTCAGGGTGGAATTTCACAAAGTTCTGGAGAACAAGCTCTATGAGGAGCGGCTTGAAGAGCTGGGCATGTTTAGCCTGAAGAAGAGAAGGCTGAGAGAAGACATGATAGCCATGTATAAATATGTGAGAGGAAGTCATATCTATGTTGTGTTCATCAAAACAGGCCCAGGTTTCACACTGAGTGTATAAATACATTTTAAAACATATTAAGAACATAAGAACATAAGAAGAGCCATGCTGAATCGGACCTCAGCCCATCTAGTCCAGCATTCTGTACCACACAGTGGCCCATCAGTTGTACACGGGGATCTCGAGCAGAAGGGAGGGCAAAACCCTGACCTGCTCCCGACCCCCCACAACCAGTACCCAGGGAAATCCTGCCTGCCTCAACCAACTCCGAGCTGGCACTTGAATGTCCTTTTCAGTAACTACCGATACACTTGGTATCCATGAATCTGTCTAATCCTGCCTTGAAGTTGTTCAGGCTGACCGCTGTCACAACCTCCTCTGGAAGTGAGTTCCATAACCCAATGACCCTCTGGGTGAAGAAATATTTCCCTTTATTAGTCCTAACTTTCCTACCTTGGAGCTTCAGGGAGTGCCCTCTAGTCCTAGTGTTGTGTGACAGAGAAAATATTTTTCTTTATTCACCTTTTCTATCCCATGCATGATTTTATACACTTCGATCAAGTCACCTCTTAGACGCCGTCTTTCAAGGCTGAAAAGACCAAGGCGTTGCAACCTGGTTTCATAAGGGAGCTGCTCCATCCCTTGGATCATTTTTGTTGCCCTTCTTTGTACCTTTTCCAGTTCCGTTGTATCCTTCTTAAGGTGCGGAGACCAGAATTGTACACAGTACTCCAGATGTGGCCTCACCATAGATTTGTAGAGAGGCAATACAACATTTGCTGACCTATTTTCGATTCCCTTTCTGATCATGCCAAGCATAGAATTTGCTTTTTTCACTGCTGCTGCGCACTGGGTTGACATCTTCATTGAGCTGTCCACCAAAACCCCAAGATCCCTCTCCTGGTTTGTCTCGGAAAGCTTTGACCCCAACAATTGGTAGGTGTAGTTGGGGTTCTTTGCCCCGATGTGCATGACTTTACACTTGTTTAGGTTAAAATGCATTTGCCACTTTGTTGCCCATTCACTCAATTTCGAGAGATCTTTCTGGAGCTCTTTACAATCAGTTTCATTTTTAACTACCCTGAACAATTTAGTGTCATCTGCAAACTTTGCTACCTCAGAATTCACTCCTACATCCAGGTCATTAATGAATAAATTAAAAAGTAACGGACCCAAAACTGAACCTTGGGGTACGCCACTTCTCACCTCTTTCCACCCAGAGAAATGTCCGTTTATTACCACCCTTTGTTTCCTACAGTTTAGCCAGGTTCCAATCCAGGACAAGACCTGTCCCGATTCCATGGCTGGAGAGCTTATTTAGGAGCCTTTGGTGAGGGACTTTGTCAAAAGCCTTTTGAAAGTCAAGGTTAACTCTATGCATGACTGTGTTAGAGTGTCATTTTGTATCATTTTGGTTGGTGGTGTGCCCCAGGATTTTGTAAATGTAAAAAGTGTGCCGCGGCTCAAAAAAGGTTGGGAAACACTGGATTAGAGAGATGATCTGGCCAAAGCTAGCCGAATGAAGTTCAACAGGGACAAATTCAAGATACTCCACTTAAGCAGGACAAAAGGAAAGGAAGCCATGCTACCCCTCTCTTCTGCCTTGGTCAGAACACACCTGGAATCATACTGTGTCCACTTCTGGACACCACATTTGCACTACAAATAAGATATGTGCAGTGTGAATAGGAATTCCTTCATGGTTTTTTTTTCCAAATTATAATCTCACCCTCCAAAAGTTTGAGGGACTGTGACCTGGCCCTCTGTTTAAAAAGTTTGAGGACCCCTGCATTAACCCATGAGACCAAGATCTTTAAACTGGAATCTTGACAGAAAACAGCAATCCAGAAGATCAGAAGTACATGGCAGCTATAACAAAGATCCAAAAGTACACGAGTCCACTTGATTCTTGAAGTAATACAGGAAACAAGGAAAACATTTGCTACTTAGAACATGAGTCCATAGAAAAACCCAAGGGTTGAGTCCATGAATCCCAGAACAAGAGAGGAACTTAGCTTCCTGTCTCTGTAGACACATTTATCTCTTTCTATCTAACTCAGGAAGAACAGGGGAGTCAGAGGACGCCCCAGCTGCAGTCATTACATTCTGATCTGAGTCTGACCTTGGTTCCCTTGAGAAAGCTGGACTCAGTTAACCCCTATGCTTTCCAAAGCTCTCTCTCTCTCTCTCTCTCTCTATCTATCTATCTATCTATCTATCTATCCATCTATCTCAGCATTACTTCCGAACGAAGATTCTTAGGAAGGACTCATCCCACGCTTTTTACAAGCGCGTTGATGACTAAAAAGGCCAATCAGAGATAGGCAAGTCCGGTTGCAGAAAGCACAGCAGAAAGTCTCCTTGAGCGATGTTGTTTCCAAGTTGCGGTTCTTTCTGCATTGTCGTTTCTCTTCGGCGTGTCTTCTCGAAAGAGGCCGCAGCATTGTGGAGAGTGCGTCTCCATGCCTCCCGATGTGAGGCCAGGGTGGACCATTGTTAGTGATCAATTTGGCCGAGCCTGAGGTGTTGTTTCAGGGAGTCCTTATATCTCTTTTTGGGGGCACCTCTCTTGCGCTGACCCGTGGTGAGTTCACCATAGAGTAGTATCTTTGGGAGGCGGTGGTCCATCCTAGAGACGTGCCCTGCCCAGCACAGCTGTGTTCTCAATAGCATGGCCTCAATGCTGGTGATCCCTGCTTGCTCAAGGACAGCAACATTCGTCACATAGTATATTTAGGATTGTGCAAAGACAGCGCTGATGAAAGTGTTCGAGGAGTCATAGGTGTTGGCGATAGGTGACCCATGTTTCAGACCCATAGAGGAGAATAGACAGTACGATAGCTCTGTACACACTGATTTTGGTGTGAGGTGAGGTGCTGTAGAACTGCGTCTGAATGGGCGACAAGGGCAGCATCGTCAGCAAAACCCACCTCACGGACTAGATAGTTAAGAGTCTTCGTGCGAGCCCGCTTAAGTTGAACAAGCTGCCATCAGTATGATAGCGTATATATATGCCGTCTTCTTCTTTGAGGTCTGCCATAGCCGTTTGGAGCATCATGCTGAAGAAGATTGTAAGTAGGGTTGGTGCATTGGTTATGTGTAAGTGTGTGTGTGTGTGTATCCCCTCCATTGGCGCCCCCTTGCAGTGGGGGAGAGGCTTGCGTACCCTAATGAAGTTGTGAGCTATGCTGGCGGTGGCAGGTCACAACCGAAGGGTCTCACAGAGTGAGCGTCAAAGGGCAGGATGGGCTCTCTATATATATACACACACACACTTACACAGACAAACTCCCACTTCTACAAACAGCTAGAGCTCTCAATACTCAGGAGACACCAGAGGCCCTCCCTCCAATGGCATTGCAGGTTATAGTGAGTGCCATGAACATGTGCAAGAGCCCTGCCAATGCCCTCCACAAACACCATCCTGCCCACCACCCTAGTGAAGGCTTTCATATGGGCTCATTTCATCCTAGATTTTATGTGTTTCTTCCACCACGGACATCCCAGTGGTTTTGACCCTCCCCATTAGTATGGTTTCCCAGGTCTGGGGACAAAATGGGGGACGAAAAATCCATGCCCCCCTTTGTGTGCCGACAGCCACACATCCACCAAATACTAATGATGCAACACACGACATCCACTAAGTCCAGGTTTATGAGGCAGTTAAGAGATCCCAGGAGTATTGTGAATCCCGGGCAAAACCAGCTGGTGTCCTGAAGTTGGAGCCTGCCATGGAGGTTAACCCTTGCTTTGCTGTACTGACAGATGGCACAAAGCAAAGCGTCTGCTCAAGTCCCGGGAGTCGAGGGGGATTCTTCAGCCATTCCAAAACAATACCGCCTTCTCCTTCTTTGGTCCACCAAGTACCCCATGGTGGGCTACCGAAATGCAAAAGGAGGCAGAATAAATGAGCTTTGTAACAGCAACACATGACCTCTAGTTGCATCTATTTCATTTTGATTTGCACCAGATATAGGCATCTTAACAAAAAAGGGAAATATTATTATCTATTTCACTAGCTGTACCCGGCACGCGTTGCTGTGCCCTATTTAGGAGATGCGAGAAAGTCTGAGTATGTAAGGGTTGGAGTTGTTGTTAGTTATGGTGTTGTTGGGGCCATGGCTGTGTTGTTGTGGGTTGTTTTGGTGGGTGGGATGTTGGAGTCCTGTGGAGTTGTTGTGTGGTGTTGCTGGCGTTCTGCATAGCTTGTGGATATACAATGTTTTTTGTCTTTCCGTCTGCTGTGTTGATGTAGAGGTTGATGCTTGTGTGGGTGGGGTACTTTGGAAGTGAGTGGAGGTACTTGAAATCCCATTATCCATGGTGTGTCCTCCTCTGAACTGCAGTCGGATGGAGTGTGGGTCATGGGGGGCATTGTGTGCCAAGTTTGGTCTTTGTTGGTCTTGGTTCTGGGCCACAGTGGTCTGTGGGGAATGATGGGTTTTGAAGTAGTACAAATCCCATTATTCATGAAGGTACTTCAAGTCCCATAATCCATGGTCCACCCTCCTCCAAACTGTAGTAGAATGTAGCGTGGGTCATAGGGGCTCTGTGTGCCAAGGTAGGTTACTGTAAATTCAGGCCATACACAATGTCCCATGAGCTGAGGCCTAGTCAGGAACAGCAAGTTAATGAAGCCTTACTGTCATTTCATGTCCAGTGAGCTGAGGCGTAGTCGGGAGAATCAAGTTAATGAAGCCTTACTGTCAATTCAGAGCGTAAACAGCATTCCATTAAGTGAGGCCTAGTCAGGGAAATTAAGTTAATGAAGCCTTACTGTCAATTTTGGGCGTGGTCTGTGATTTGTAGGGGTGTACATTTTCTGTGGCAAGTGATTTGGGTGTTTGTGTTTGTGCCTCAGCCCTTTGCCTTATCCTCCTCTGACAGTTTATTATGGGTCGGAATGTTCATGTTGGCTGGCCAGTACAGGAGTTATGCAAATCCGCCCTTATTGGCAGCCAATCATGTTGTCAGAATGTAGAGGCTGGGAGAGTCGTTGGCAGCCCCGGAGGATGCTGGGAAATGTAGTTTTTTTATTTGTTTTGGGGGCCTTTTAGGTTTTGGGGGAAGTTTCTTTGCTACAAACGTACCTTGCTTGAGGCCTATTTCTGTTGGCAAGTTTGGTGTTTCTGCGTTGTAAGGTTTCTCTGTTTGGGACGGTCTTTCCATGACGACTCTTCCTTTATATATATAGATTATTAGCCACTATTTTGTTTGCATGGGCTCACTAGCAAATATTTGCTATTAATACCCCTGTATGATATAGCTGCTGACTTAATAATGCATTTTCCTTATGGGTTTGTCCTTTGTGTTATATTATGGCTGTCACTCACAAGAACGTCTTTCTGTGCTCTAGAAGAGAGTTGGTGCGATATATGAGTTTAGCTCCTGGCGGGCGGCATGACAGCATTGACCCCAAAAATAAGTAACTTATTTATTTCCTCAATCTATAGCATTGCAATAAGTTAAAACATTGAGTAAGATTAAAAACAAAGATACTCAATGATGATAAAGCAAGAGGCAGCTTATCCTTTCCAAGTCTACAACTCTACTTTCACACCTGCTGTTTGGACTGGATTAAAGCAGTGTTTTTCAATCTTTTTTGAGCCGCGGCACACTTTTTACATTTACAAAACCCTGGGGCACACCACCAACCAAAATGACACAAAATGACACTCTAACACAGTAATACATATAGTTAATATGTCTTTAAATGTATTTATACACTCAGTGTGAAACCTGGGCCTGTTTCGATGAACACAACATAAGATATCCTGGCAGGAATGGCAGAAACACACACACAAAGGTCTTGCTCACAGCTGTCAGTCTCTCTCTTAGGGAAACCGGATGGAAAGAGAGCAGCCAGACGGAAGCACACTCTGAAGCAGAGAGTTCCACTGCTGAACAGCTCTCACAGTCAGGAAGTTCTTCCTAATGTTCACCGTCCTACACAGACATGCTTCTCTGTGATGTTTGCTTTTCTGCCTGTGCTATTGTGCTCTCTCTCTCTCTCTATATATATATATATGTGTGTGTGTGTGTGTGTGTGTGTAATGTTCATTTGTGAGATTAACATAACTCAAAAACCACTGAACAAATTGCTGCCAAATTTGGCCACAAAACATACTAATACTAACCCAAGGAGTGACCATCAGTCAAAAAATAGATTTTGTCATTTGGGAGTTGTAGTTACTGGGAGTTATAGTTCACCCGCAATCAAAGAGCATTCTGAACTCCACCAATGATGGAATGGAATCAAACTTCCCACACAGAACTCCCATAACCAAGATAAAATACTGTAAGAGTTTGGTGGGCATTGATCTTGAGTTTTGGAGTTGTAGTTCACCTATATCCAGAGAGCCCTGTGGACTCAAACAATGTTGGATCAGGACCAAACTTGGCATGAATACTCAATATGCCCAAATGTGAACACAGATGGAGTTTGGGGAAAATAGACCTTGGGAGTTATAGTTTCTGGGATTTATAGTTAACACACAATCAAAGAGCATCCTGAACTCTTGCAACAATGGAATTGAACCAAACTTGGCATATTGGACTCTCATTACCAACAGAAA
Organism: Anolis apletophallus; assembly: GCA_030556195.1. Lineage (NCBI taxonomy): Eukaryota > Metazoa > Chordata > Lepidosauria > Squamata > Anolidae > Anolis > Anolis apletophallus. The sequence continues at coordinate 6,564,808 of JARBWK010000013.1, forward strand.
GTACTGAAAGGGTTTGCTTGGGAATTGATCTTGAGTTTGGAAGCTGTAGTTCACCTACACCCAGAGAGCACTGTGGACTCAAACAATGTTATGTTATGTTGTTGTTTGTTTTCTATCCAGAATCCCAATGTTGGGAGGAGGCTCACCACTTCAAGGTCCCGAAAACAGGCACGGGAAAACTTCGTCCCTCTGGGTGCTTTGGACTCCAACTCCCACCATTCCTAACAGCCTGAGGCCCTTTCCTGCTCAAGTGGCTGAGGGGGGGGGGGGAGGAAGAGGACCTGAGGCTGCTAGGAATGGTGGGAGTTGGAGTCCAAAACACCTGGAAGGTCCAAGTTTGCCCATGCCAGCTTTCGACAGAGACCTCTTCCTCCCCCTTCGCGCCCTTTCTTCCCCCCTGCCAAACACTTACTTTTTCTTCTACACTGCCGCTTCTGCTGCCATTTTGATCCGAGGAGGCAGCGTAAGCGTGTTCAGGAGGGGAGGGGGGAGGGAGGAAGGCGTGACCCGTGAGGGCGCTGTAAAATGTAAAAAATGTGTCGCAGCTTAAAAAGGTTGAAAAACACTGCAGTACAGTATATACATTTTGACATATTACACATGTATATAGATGAACAGAGGCTAACTTTCTGGCCACCAGGGGGAGCTGACGCACTTCCTCATCTCTCAGCGTTTTCCAGCGTCCCTTTGTTGTTCCTTCCGCATTCCTCAGCGATTCCTGGGTTCTTTTTTTTAATGGCCTCATAAATCAAAATTTGCCTCCCCACTTTAATGTGGTACCTTTATCTCCTACTTGACAAATGTAACTGTCTTTCGGTCTGCAGAGGTTGGCAGCAGGCTACACTTAAGTTTGAGAACCCACCTCGAACCGGGCAGGCCTCGAACTCATGACCTACTGGTCAGAGAGATCTTATGCAGCTGACATTTATTTATTTATTCGTTCGACTTAATATACCGCTCTCTCTGGAGCCCAGAGCGGTTTACAGAGTTAAAAACAGATAACCACATAAAATGCAATAAATCCAGATAAAACCCCCACATTCTCGGTGATTTTAGCTGTCGCAGTCCTTGCAACAACTGGAACGAAGCATGGATTTTCCCAGCGACGGTCATTTTAGCTGTTGGGAGAAACCTACAGTATGTCACTCTTCTGTCACTTCTGGGGATCCGAACAAACTAATTCAAATAGATTAAGTTTGGATTTTTTTTCCTCCAAAGAAAAAGGGCAGCTTAATTAAATTGACTTTTAATTTGATTGATTGAGTCAGGAATGTCAACATTAATTTAATTCCACAATTAGGTTGCTAAATTATTAGTTAATTAAATGAGAGTTGGTGTTAAAGAGCCAATAAATTTCGCATTTCCCAGCTGGTTCTTCTGCCGGAGCTTCGTTCTTCCCTTGGAGGCTGGCAAACCTACTTCTTTTGCAAACATCCAAGTTTCTCAGGGTTCTGCAAATATACAAATATTACACTTGATCTTAGCCAAAAGGCTAATGAAAGTGGAAAATGTGTGTGTGTGGCTGGGGTGTCTACTTCAGTGTTTTTCAACCTTTTCTGAGCCACGGCACATTTTTTACTTCAACAAAATCCTGGGGCACACCACCAACCAAAATGACACAAAATGACACTCTAACACAGTAATACATAGAGTTAATATGTTTTTAAATGTATTTATACACTCAGTGTGAAACCTGGGCCTGTTTCGATGAACACAACATAGATATGACTTCCTCTCACATACTTATACATGGCTATCATGTCTTCTCTCAGCCTTCTCTTCTTCAGGCTAAACATGCCCAGCTCTTCAAGCCGCTCCTCATAGGGCTTGTTCTCCAGACCCTTGTGAAATTTCACCCTGAGTGAAACTTGCTTCCAGTTAACTATGGATGTCATGAAGCTGTTATAAACAGTTCCGGGGGGGGGGGGGCAACTCTCAAAAAATCCAGTAAAATACTACAAAACAAACAAACCCAAAACATTTCCAAGCGGAGAGGCTCAATTTGTTTCTTGGAAACCTATGAGGGGGCTGCTAGGAGGGGGGAAGAGTGCCATTTTCCCACGGCACACCTGATGATCACTCACGGCACACTGGCTGGGAAACACTGATCTACTTACACAGACAACCTCTTGCTTCCACAAAAAGCTATAACTCTCACTACTCAAAAGACACCAGACGCCCTCCCTCCAATGATATTGCAGGTTATTGTGAATACCACCTGAGCAATGTCCTTGCAGATGGCTAATCCTCTCACACCAGAAGCTACTTGCAGTTTCTCAAGTTGCTCCTGACATGACATCCCCCCCCCCCAAAGTCAGATGTTTGTAATTTGGGGACGGCTTGTTTATACTGCATTGACTCATCAATAAGTCGACTCAGGTTTCTGGGGTTGTTTTCTGACCAAAGTTTCTAGACTTCTGCAAAATACGCAACCCATTTCAAAAAGGGGATAAGTTATAATTAAGTTTTGGCCGTGGGTGGCGTCGAGCAGCACAGTCAGCGCATTGACAACAGAGTTGTGACATCTGCCATGAGAAGAGTGCGGTTAGAAAGGAGGGTGGCAGCCTGGCCTTTGAACCCAGAGACAAGTCCTGGGATTTTAGAAATGGCAGGATCTCAGACCAGCTGGCAGCTATTGACGCAAGGCTCTCAAAACGTCAGGAAATATTCTCGGTGCTACAAGGCAGATTCCCATAAAAGTTACATAAACTGAGAAACCAGAATTCCAATATGGCTGAGTCTGAGCTCCCTTCTACACTGTTATATAATCCAGATTATCAAAGCACATAATCCACATTATCTGCTTTGAACTGGATTATATGAGTCTACATTGCCTCACAACCTTTGAGGATGCCTGCCATAGATGCAGGCAAAAAACCAGGAGCGCATGCTTCTGGAACATGGTCAGACAGCCCTACAAACTTACAACCACCCAGTGATTCCGGCCATGAAAGCCTTCGACCAGGCCCGTATTAACCCCTTTTGGCGCCCTAGGCCAAACTTTGGAATTACGCCCCCAAACCAACCTCTACCGCACCCCCCCACCTCCTCCTCCTTGCGGCACCGCGCGCCCTCCTCCTTGACTCAAGGAAGGAGGGTGCGCAGTGAGGAGGGAAGCCCCACCCCCAGGGCCAGCAGCGGCACTGGGGGTGGGGCTTCCCTCTGCCTCCTCCTCCTCGCTGCGCGCCCTCCTTCCTTGACTCAAGGAAGGAGGGCGCGAGTAGGAGGAAGAAAGAAGGGAAGCCCCCGGGCCCTCGCGGCGTGCCCTCCTTCCTTGACTCAAGGAAGGAGGGCGCAAGGAGGAGGAGGCGGAGGGAAGCCCCGTCCCCGAGGCCGCTGCTGGGCATGCGCAGCAGGAGGGTGCGAGCGCCTCTGCCTCCTCTGCCATGTTCCTGGGTGCCGCGCATGCCCGGCAGCGGCCCCGGGGGCTTCCCTCCACCTCCTCCTCCTCGCACCCTCCTTCCTTGACAAGGGAGCGGGAGCGATGGAGAGGAGGGGCGCCATTCCCTCCTCCCCCGCCCCCTCGCAGCGTTCTCTCCCCACCCTCCCCCGAGAGAGAGAGGGAGAGAGTCATCATGCCGCGTGTTGTGGTTTTTGCGCCCCCTTTGGCTTGCGCCCCCAGGCAATGGCTTAGGATAGCCTTAGGGTTATCTGGGCCTGCTCCTCCGCAGTGATTGGTGGGCCTCTCAGACAAGGGGAGGGCTGTTTCTGAGACTCCAAGCAGGGAGGGGAGAGCAGGCGTGCTCGTCGCATGGCAGCATGGTGCACATGTGTGGGCGAGGAAGAGCATCCGAGGCTGGCGGAAGGTTCTCACCAGTGAAACCCTTCAGGGCATGGGGGTTCTGTGTGGGAAGTTTGGCCCAATTCTGTCATTGGTGGGGTTCAGAATGCTCTTTGATTGTAGGTCAACTATAAATCCCAGCAACTTCCAAATGCCAAGGTCCATCTCCATGCCGCGCGTTGTGGTTTTGTTTCAACATTTTTTTTGATCCGTGTGAACTGTGCCCCCCTTGGCTTGCGTCCCTAGGCCATGGGCTAGGGTGGCCTTATGGGTAATCCGGGCCTGCCTTTGACAATACATCAAAGAAGATAATCTGGACAAGAAGATAAGGCAGTGAAGAAGGGGCTTGAGATTGACGGACTGACTCCATTTCTAGTCCGGTCAATTACCAGGAAATAAAATATTAAATATGGAGTATTTATGTAACAAGGTTATAAAAAAGTATACACAGAGATATCTTTAATACTAAGGCCCCATCTACACTGTTGTATAATGTAGTCTGAACTGCATTATAATAGGCAGTGTAGATCCCTATAATGCAGATTGAACTGGATTATATGAGGCTGGATCTACACTGTCTTGTATTCCAGCTGGCCCGCTGGCCACTTAGACCTCATGGCCCTCGTGGACAATATGGCCCTCCACAGCCCCCGGAATGAGGCTCATTCTCTCCTTTCCCCCCAAACTAACTACCCCTTCACCTCCCTGAACCCGTTCACCAACCTTCAACCTCTGTGGATGCCTGGGTTCCCTCAGTGGGAGCCCCCGGTATCCACGGATCCCCGTTTCCCCCCTTTAAAGTGTGTATATCATATTTCTATGTATAAAAACAATTTTGGAGAAGTATGCCACCAACCAAGTCCTTGTGATGACCTTTCACCCCCATTTCCTGACCCAGGAAGTCCATCCAGCAGTCTTCCTGGGCGTCATCTACATATGAAGGACTCAATCACCCATCACCTTCGGGCCAGTCCATCTACACTGGGGCCATAGATCCCTGATTGTGCAGAGGCCAAGAGGATCCATTTGCGTGGTCACTTGTCCTTTGTTTCCGTCATCTGGACATTACAACGTCATTCATCGCCTGGCATGACTACAAGTACGCCATGAGGTCATGCTCTGCTGTCTATCAATGGCATTTCCCCTTTCCCAGGAACAGAAGACTTAATCCCATCAGTATGGACAATTTTTCTGATTTAGATTCAATGGACAGCAGCACCAGAGGCGCTGGACCCATTTGCTGGGGATACATACCACCATTATCTTGACACTAAACCACATGGGACCTGATGACCCCTCATTGTTTGTCCCAAAGCAGGGACAATGTAATCCAGTCGTAAAACTATATCTCCTTTATCTGTCCTGCCCCTCATCAGCCATTGGAGAGCGTGAATCTGCATTGAAAGCGGGGAAAGCTGTCTTATTGGCCGACGGGCACCGCAGTCCTGCCTCTGCAGGGAATCCTCATGATGTCAACTGAGCTTAGCCAATCATGGCGAAGCTGGTTCCAGCTGGAGTGGGTGCGGGAATTTCAAAGGTTTGAGCTGTATAAAAACGTCTGTTTTGCAATGTTATGGTACGAGGGCGGGTCAATAAGTCAGTGACTTTTTGAATGAAACACAGGTTTTTGGATAAAATATCATGTTATTTTTCAACGTCGTCTCCTTTGAGCTCTATACACTTTGTCCAACATTTCTCCAATTTTTTTATCCCTTCCAAAAAATAAGATTTGTGGAGGTCATCAAAATAGGTATTTGTTTGTGAGATGATTTCATTGTTGGAGTCAAATCTCTTTCCGCCGAGCCATTTCTTCAGGTTTGGAAACAAGAAATAGTCACTGGGGCTAAATCCGGAGAATAGGGTGGATGATGGAGCAATTTGTATCCCAATTCATGGATTGTTGCTATGGCAACTGCACATGTATGCACCCTTGCATTGTTCTGGTGCAAAATAACTTTTTTCTTGGCCAAATGCGGTCGTGGTTTTTTCAAAACCTCAATAAATCGACCCAATAAGTTGGCATAATATTGGCCATTGATTGTTTTACCCTTTTGAAGGTAGTCAATGTGGATTATACTGCGTGCATCCCAAAAAACGGTCGCCATGACTTTATTGGCTGACAAACCCACCTTGGCCTTCTTTGGCGCCAATTCACCCCGAGAAACCCACTGTTTTGACTGCTGTTTGGTCTCTGGTGTGTTGTGGTGGATCCACGTTTCGTCCACGATTACGAAACAGCACAAAACTCTGTCCATATTGCGGTTGAACAACTCCAAACACTCCTGCGAAATTGTCTTACGATTGCGTTTGTGGTCGATTGTGAGCAAACGCGGCACCCATCTTGCAGAAAGCTTTCTCATACTCAAGTGATCATTTAAAATTGAAACCACTGAGCCATGTGAGATGCCTATGGCTTCCACAATCTGTCGCACAATTTTTTCAATAGTTTCGGGTGTAGAGACCTCAACTGGGCGTCCAGAACGTTCGGCATCTTCCGTGCTTGTACGGCCACAAAATTAAGTCAACCACTTTTTTACCATTGAAATTGATGGTGCAGAGTCCCCATAGTATTTATCAAGCTTAGCCTTGGTTTGGGTGATGGCTTTTCCCCGCAAAAAAATACTGCTTAATGAGCACCCGAGATTCACTTTTTTCCATTTTCTCCTCAAATCAGGCGGTAGTCTGCTATCAATGGCTGTCAAACACAAACTAAATGACGCAGCTTGTTCAAATTTTGACAGGAGTCAACTGACAGGTGCCTGTTGACAGGAGCAGTGTTGCCCTTTCAGTTCAGAGGTGGGAAATTCAAAAAGTCACAGACTTTTTGACCCACCCTCGTATCTCAGCTTACTTTGGCAGATTACTGCGAGCTGGCATCACTTCAGCTGATTTGAATAAACAACCTCAATGGCTGCTTCTTCAATTTGGTGAGATTTAGTTGGGAATATTGGGCTTCTTCATCTCACCAGGCGCATGGACCTACAGGGTGGCCAGTTGCTGGTACCGGTAACCGCATACTAGAACTCGTTATCCATGCTTCAGGTTTCGCTATGCACGGCTTGGATTTCACTATCTGCGGCTGTTTTGAATTGCTCTATTTCAGGATCTGATCCTAGATTGTCTGCTTTGAACTGCGTTATGAGAGTCTCCACTGCCAGATAATCTGAGATAAACAGACAATCTGGGATCAGATCCTGGGATACAGGGCAGTGTAGATCCAGCCTGAGGCTACACTGCCTTATAATTAGTTCAGTGCTGTTCAACTCTGTATTCTGAAAGGCAGTGAAGATGGGGCCTACATTGCATCCTGTGCCGAGATCTGATTGCAGCTTCCAAGAAAATGTGTTATTTTGGCCGGGATGCGAGGGAAACAACCAACAGGAAAACAATCAATATGAAATGCTGCTCATTAGACATTTCAAAACAACTAATAAAGTGGCCACAATCCCAGGGGGAAAAAAAGGAATGTGTTCACTCCAAACGGAATTTAACTTTTGATAGCTAAACATTTATATGGAACAATTAGAGATATAGTTTGGGCATCTAAAGCAGGCACGGGCAAACTTTGGCCTTCCAGGTGTTAGGAATCTTGAGAGTTGAAGTCCAAATAGGGTTCCCATATGTCCCTTATTCTAAGGCAGGGCTGTCCAACTTCTACCGGCCCAGGGGCCTGAATTCCGGTCACTGATGACCTGGGGGGCCGTAGGGTCTGCCCCCGCCCTGGCTCCGCCCCTCCCTGCCCCCGACTCCGCCCTCTCCCCGGCGCCCTCTCCCCTTATTTTTATTTAATATTAAATATATTTAATTCCATCCTGCCCTCCCCCCTTATTTTAATGTATCCCATCTCCCCTTATTTCATCTTTAAATATATTTAATTTTATATTTAATACATGAGGGGAGATGGGGGGAGGGAATGAGGAGCCCCCTGCTTCGGCCTACCTTTTCCAAACGCGCAGGATCCAGGAGTACCCGGACGCCGAGAGAGGCGACGACCGATTGAGTCGAAGACGGTCCTAATCACGTCTGTGGGCCTCAGCGATCCAGTAGTAGAGTAGCCGAAGAGTATCGCGAGAATATGCAATCCACACGGGATTTTGCTGTCAACGCCGGCGTGATCTCGCGTTGACAGCGTAATCCCGTGTGGATTGCGTATTCTCGCGATAGTTGCTCCGAACCCGGAAGTAGGTATTTTTAAATTTTTTAAATTATTTTTTTATTTTTTCAATTTTTATTTTTTATTTAAAAGCTTAGGGGCCGTAGGGAAGGGGCTGGGGGGCCGTATACGCCCCCCCCCCCCGGGCCGCCAGTTGGACAGCCCTGTTCTAAGGGACGTCCCTTATTTTGGCCCTAAAATTTGTGTCCCTTATTTTCAGCCCCTGCTCCTTATTTTTGACTAGCAGGACAGGACTGGGCGGGGTTGACCAGAGGAAGGTGCGCGCTGCGGTTTCCACGGCAATGCCTGCCCGGGGATTCCTACTCGCAGGGCAGCCTGCGTCCCCGTTGGAAGGAAGAGGCGATACAGGACTTTTTCAAAGTACAGTAGACTCAATTAACCGTTACCCAAGGGGAATGTTGGATCATGTTGGATAAAGATAGTTTCTGGTTGCTTGAGAGTTACTCTTAAAATAGGCCTAATTGTGCATCCCAATACTATACAATGCTGTGTATCCTATACTATACTATACCATTAACTATTGACATAATAATCATGAAGATGTACTGTCTTATAAATTTATTTTATTTTAATGTTTAGACAGTGCACTTTTAAAGTCAGCAAAGTCAAGTACTAAATACAGACGGAGAAAATTGGGTAGTTCTGATAATGTTTTTTCTGCATGACAAAGCATGCAGAAACATACCATGTCCTGTTAAGAGGGTTCAAGTCAGTTTCTTTTGTGAGTTTCAATCATTATCTTATTATGTTAATAAAACTATTTCTACCTAATGTTTGAGTTTCAAGTTTTTAATGAAGTGTCCCTTATTTTTGTGAAAAATCCCGTAAATGTCCCTTATTTCTTATATCAAAAAATGGCAACCCTAAGTCCAAAACACCTGGAGGGCCTTATACAATCTAGGTCAGTGATTTTCAACCAGTGTGCCGCAGAATACTAGTGTGCCATGAGAGATCATCAGGTGTGCCGTGGGAAATTACAGTGTAGAGAGAGAGAAAGAGAGAGAGAGAGAGAGAGCCTAGCAGGAAACTTCAGGCAGTGGAAATGAGGCTTTCCTGGCCGAAGCAGCAATGCCAGCCAGCCTGGCTGCAGTCAGGGAGAGCCCTCCTCTCTCTCTCTCCTTCCCTTCCTTCATTACCTGCATCTGCCCACCAAGGGCTACCTGGCCGGGCTGCGGCTCCTCCTGCTTCCTGGCTCCTGGGCGCTCTTCTGCCCTCCTCCCCTCTGGCAGCAAGGAGGAGAGGGAGGAGGAGTCTGCGGGAGCTGCCCCCGTCCGACCCCGCTCCCGGAGGCTTGAGGCGAGGCTTTCTGCCCTCTAGCCCCTCTGCGCCAGGGAAGGGGAGCAACCCCTCATCTCCTGGCCTCTCCTGGCTGGGCTCCGGGTTCGCTGCAGAGCAGAGCAGAGGCCGGGATGCACAGCTCCACAGCCCAGCTTGGTTCCTTCTCGATCTGGCCCCAAGGTGACAGCAGGGAAGCCGAAGGGACGCGCGGGGTAGGCACTCCTGGGGGGGGGGGGGCTGAACCCCTTCGGGAAGGAGAGCTAGGGGTGGCGACAGCTGCGAGCCTCCGCCGCAGTTTGTTCCAAGACTCGGAGCCACCCCGTGTGCTCAATTCCTATTTGTCCTGGTCAGCCGAGCCCGCGTGCGCTTTGGCCACTTAGCGCAGCCCTCCCCCACGGGACGGTGACGGGCCTCCTGCGCATGGGCCTCCTTGGGGGGTGTTGGCAGAAGCAGTGGCGTCACGAGGGGGGAGGGTGGCAGTTAGTAAAGTAACAGTTAGAGTGTCATATTGTGACATTTTGGTTGATAGTGTGCCTCAGGATTTTGTAAATGTAAAAAATGTGCCCCGGCTCAAAAAAGGTTGAAAATCACTGATCTAGGTTATCTGCTTTGAACTGGATTATATGGCAGTGTAGACTCATATACTCCAGTTCAATGTGGATTATCTGATTTGATAATCTGGATTGTATGGCAGTATAGAAGGAGCCCGGGCCTAATTTCACCTTTTCTGCCAAAACCACAACTCCCAAGATTCTGTAGTACCCAGGCCCCTTTTATACTGCCATATAACCTGGCATGGATGTGACTTGATGTTCACCCACAACCTTCTGCATTTTGTAAAAAAAAAAAAAAAGCCTTCTTTTAATGACCTGGACAATCCCAGGAACCTAAGCTAATATAATATATTATATATACATATCATGGAGTCCCCCCTCCAAGGTCATGTGGCCAGCATGACTGCATGAAGCGCCGTTACCTTACTGCCTGAGCGGTACCCATCGATCTACTCACATTTGCATGTTTTCGAACTGCTAGGTTAGTAGAAGCAGGGGCTAACAGCGAGAGCTCACGATGCTCCCCAGATTCGAACCTGTGACCTTTAGGTCAACAGGTTCAGCAGCTCAGCTCAGCGGTTTAACCCACTGTGCTACAATATAATATATTACAACATTATTATAATATAATACTAATATTACAATATAATATATAATAATATTGTAATATATTATATTATAATTATACTGGGAGCCCCCGGTGGCACAGTGGGTTAAACCGCTGAGCTAAGCTGCTAAATTTGTTGAATATATTACAATATTATTACAATATAATACTAATAATACAATACAATATATAATAATATTGTAATATAGTCATACTAATACGTTAAATATGATCACTATTGATAATATGTAATGATATATTATATATCATTATATATAAAAATAATAATATATATAATGATGCACTGTTGTTGTATATATGTATAAATTAAGTTGTAATGTTTTTGATTGTGGGCAGCTTTGAGGGTCCTTCCACACAGCCCTATATCCCAGAATATCAAGGCAGAAAATCCCACATTATCAGAGTGTGGTCTCAGATAACCCAGTTCAAAGCAGATATTGTAGGATTTCCTGCCTTGATATCCTAGGATATATAGGGCTGTGCGGAAAGGCCCTGAGATACTGTAGGGAGAGATAAAGCGGGATATAAATAATAATATGTATTATTTTTATAATAATATGCATTATTTTAATAATAATATGCATTAATTTTAATAATAATATGCATCAATTTTAATAATATGCATTAAATTTAATAATATATGCATTAATTTTAATAATACGCATTAATTTTAATAATAATATGCATCAATTTTAATAATATGCATTAATTTTAATAATAATAAGCATTAATTTTAATAATGATATGCACCAATTTTAATAATATGCATTAATTTTAATAATAATATGCACCAATTTTTATAATATGCACTAATTTTAATAATATGCATTAATTCTAATAAGCATTAATTTAAATAATTTGCATTAATTTAAATAATAATATGCGTTAATTTAAATAATATGTATTTTATAATATGCATTAATTTTAATAATAATAAGCATTAATTTTAATAACAATATGCATTAATTTTAATATGCATTAATTTTAATAATATGCATTAATTTTAATATGCATTAATTTTAATAATAATATGCATAAATTTTAATAATAATAAGCATAAATTTTAATAATATGCATTAATTTTAATATGCATTAATTTTAATATGCATTAATTTTAATAATAATATGCATTAATTTTAATAATATCTATTAATTTTAATAATAATAATATGCATTAATTTTAATAAGTATTAATTTTAATAATAATATGCATAAATTTTAATAATAATAAGCATAAATTTTAATAATATGCATTAATTTTAATATGCATTAATTTTAATATGCATTAATTTTAATAATAATATGCATTAATTTTAATAATAATAAGCATAAATTTTAATAATATGCATTAATTTTAATATGCATTAATTTTAATATGCATTAATTTTAATAATAATATGCATTAATTTTAATAATATCTATTAATTTTAATAATAATAATATGCATTAATTTTAATAAGTATTGTATGTATTTCCTTTTTAAGGCAGGTATTGGCAAACTGTTAGGAATTATGGGAGTTGTAGTCCAAAACACCTGGAGGGCCCAAGTTTGCCCCATGCCCTTGATTGAAAGCATTCAATCATTGCCATTATGTAAGCTGCCTTGAGTAGAAAAAGGTGGGGTATAAATAAGGTAAATAAATAAATGTAAATAAATAAATATAAACAAATACAAATAAATAAGTGCGCATCCAGTCCTGGCTTTGGCTGGGCTGGGTGTGCTCTCTTTGCGCCTGCGCGGTGAGCCTGCTTTGCTCCCTCCTTCTCCCCCCTCCCTCCCTCTCTCTCTCTCCCTTTGCTTGCCCATAATTACCACCAAAACCGCGCATGCGCACTACAGCAGGCCCCTCTTCCTTTGCTTGTCCACCAAAACCGCGCATGCGCACTACAGCAGGCACACATCCTTCCCCTTCAGATAGAGAGAGGCAGACCTGGAGGCTGTTCCCTCAGCTGGGCCTCTCCTCCTCCTCCTCCTTCTCTTCCCCCCGCCCCCGCTCGGCCGTACACTGCGCGTGCGCGAGAGCGCGAGAGGGGGCTGTTCCGCTGCCAGGCGCCTCTCCTCCCTCCGCGGCGCTCGGGACCCGCCAAGATGGCCGCCGTGTCAGTTTGGGTCTTCGCCGCCGTCTGGGCTCCGCCTCAGCCACGAACCCGGTGAGTGCGGGAAGGCGAAGGGAAGGAGAGGGGAAACTGAGGGAGGGAAGGCCCAACGGCGGGCTTGGGCTGCCTCACGACCTCTTCCGCCGGGCCTGGGCCCCTTTCCGCGGCAGGTGCAGGCCTCAGCCCGCCGAGAAGGCCTTCCGGGGAAAGGAGGGAGGGAGGGGAAGCATCTCCACGCCAGGCCGCGGCTTCTCCCAGCGGGCAAGGCCGCGCAGGGCAAGAGAGGCCTGGGGCGGCTAGGCCTCGCTTGGCAAGGGGGCCCCGAGGCCAGGCGCTTCCCTTCGGCCTATATACCTTACGTAACGCCGCCTTTTCCCCTTCGGAGAGAGCGGCCCTTGGCTCCCATCCTTTGGCCCAAAGCGGTTAGAAACCCCTTCGGATCCTTCCCTGTCATAGGCAGTAAGATGTCAAGCTGGACCAGGAGAGGGAAATCCTCCAGAACAGGCCTTGGGCAAACTTGGGCCCTCCAGGTGTTTTGGACTACAACTCCCACCATTCCTAACAGCCGGTAGGCTGTTAGGAATGGTGGGAGTTGGAGTCCAAAACACCTGGAGGGCCCAAGTTTGCCCAAGGCCTGCTCCAGAATGATCCACACCCGGCCTCCTCCCCACAAAGTTGATTCAAAACTGTTCCAAATCTTGTATTTCCATCTCCCTCACTTTGGCTCACTACACAACTTGGAGATCAGTGTTGTTGTTGGTTTTTCGGGCTATGTTGCCATGTACCTGAAGCACTCTCTCCTGACGTTTCGCCTGCATCTGTGGCAGGCATCCCCTGAGGTTGAGGGGTCTGAACTTGAAGATCCATGATTCAGGAATGGGCCAAATTCGGCCTTTTCTCTGGGTGTTTTGGACTTCCACAATTCCTCACAGCCTCAGGCCCCTTCCTAACCCCCCCCCCCGATATTAGATCAGGCCTGGGCAACTTGGGCCGTTCAGGTGTTGTGGACTTCAACTCCCACAGTTCCTCACAGCCTCAGGCCCCTTTCCTTTGGACTTCAACTCTCACCATCCCTAACGGCTTTCAAGCCCCTTCCTACCCCCCCCCCCCAGATATTAGATCAGGCCTGGGCAACTTGGGCCGTTCAGGTGTTTTGGACTTCAACTCCCACAATTCCTCACAGCCTCAGGCCCCTTCCTTTGGACTTCAACTCCCACCATCCCTAACAGCCTCAGGCCCCTTCCTACCCCCCCGGATATTAGATCAGGCCTGGGCAAACTTGGGCCTTTCAGGTGTTTTGGACTTCAACTCCCACAATTCCTCACAGCCTCAGGCCCCTTTCCTTTGGACTTCAACTCCCACCATCCCTAACAGCCTCAGGCCCCTTCCTACCCCCCCCTTCAACTCCCACACCTCACAGATATTAGATCAGGCCTGGGCAAACTTGGGCCCCTTTCAGGTGTTTTGGACTTCAACTCCCACAATTCCTCAGCCTCAGGCCCCTTCCTGAACTCCCACCATCCCTCCCTCAGGCCCTTCCTACCCCCCCAGATATTAGATCAGGCCTGGGCCAAGTTGGGCCTTTCAGGGGTTTTGGACTTCAACTCCCACAATCCCTCACAGCCTCAGGCCCCTTCCTTTGGCCTTCAACTCCCACAATCCCTCACAGCCTCAGGCCCCTTCCTACCCCCCCCCCAGATATTAGATCAGGCCTGGGCAAACTTGGGCCTTTTAGGTGTTTTGGACTTCAGATCAGGCCTGATATTGGGCAAACTTGGGCCTTTCAGGTGTTTTGGACTCCAACTCCCACAATTCCTCACAGCCTCAGGCAGGCCTGGGCAAACTTCCTGTTGGACTTCAACTCCCACCATTCCCTAACAGCCTCAGGCCCCTTCCTACCCCTGGGCAAACTTATTAACTCCCACAGCCTCAGGCCTGGATATTAGATCAGGCCTGGGCAAACTTGGGTCTTTCAGGTGTTTTGGACTTCAACTCCCACAATTCCTCACAGCCTCAGGCCCCTTCCTACCCCTCCTCCCAGATATTAGATCAGGCCTGGGGAAACTTGGGCCTTTCAGGTGTTTTGGACTTCAACTCCCAGAATTCCTCACAGCCTCAGGCCCCTTCCTTTGGCCTTCAACTCCCACCATCCTGAATGGCCTCAGTCCCTTCCTACCCCCCCCTATAAGATCAGGCCTGGGCAAACTTGGGCCTTCCAGGTGTTTTGGACTTCAACTCCCACAATTCCTCACAGCCTCAGGCCCCTTCCTTTGGACTTCAACTCCTACCATGCCTAACAGCCTCAGGCCCCTTCCTACCCCCCATATTAGGCCCCTCAGGCCTGGGCAAACTTGGGCCATTCAGGTGTTTTGGACTTCAGCTCCCACAATTCCTCACAGCTGAGGTGAAATTCAATTTAGTTTTTGGGGTCGTAGCTAAGGCCCCTCAGTTTCAAGAGCAGGCATGGGCCAACTTAAGCCTTCCCTCCAGGTGTTTTGGACTTCAACTCCCACAATTCCTAGCAGCCTACATAATAATACAGGCATGGGCCCAACTCTACAGAATAATACAGGCATGGGCCCAACTTTGGCCTTCCCTCTAGGGTTTTGGACTTGGGCCAACTTCTGCCTTCCCTCTGGGTGTTTTGGACTTCAACTCCCACAATTCCTAATAGCCTCAGGCCCCTTCCTTCCAGGCTGCTAGGAATTGTGGGAGTTGGAGTCCAAAATACCCCAGAGGGAAGGCCGAAGTTGGGCCCATGCCTGTATTATTCTATAGGCTGCTAGGAATTGTGGGAGTTGGAGTCCAAAATACCCCAGAGGGAAGACCGAAGTTGGGCCCATGCCTGTATTATTCTGTAGGCTGCTAGGAATTGTGGGAGTTGAAGTCCAAAACACCCAGAGGGAAGGCAGAAGTTGGCCCAAGTCCAAAACACCTAGAGGGAAGGCCAAAGTTGGGCCCATGCCTGTATTATTCTGTAGGCTGCTAGGAATTGTGGGAATTAAAGTCCAAAACACCCAGAGGGAAAGCTGAAGTTGGTCCCATGCCTGTCTTATTCTGTAGGCTGCTAAGAATTGTGGGAGATGAAGTCCAAAACACCCAGAGGGAAGGCCGAAGTTGGGCCATTGCCTGTATTATTCTGTAGGCTGCTAGGAATTGTGGGAGTTGAAGTCCAAAACACCCAGAGGGAAGGCTGAAGTTGGGCCCATGCCTGTATTATTCTGTAGGCTGCTGGGAATTGTGGGAATTGAAGTCCAAAACACCCAGAGGGAAGTCCGAAGTTGGGCCCATGCCTGTATTATTCTGTAGGCTGTATTACTTGGTAAGCTGTTAGGAATTGGGGGAGTTGAAGTCCAAAACACCTGGAGGGAAGGCTGAAGTTGGCTCATGCCTGCATTGTCGGGTAGGCTGTTAGGAATTGTGGGAATTGAAGTCTAAAACACCTGGAAGGAAGGCTTAAGTTGTATTATTATTATACCCCACCTCTCCCCAGTCAAGGGCCCAAAATTATCATCTTGGTCGTCTTCACTTTCTGACAATTCAATGTACATAACGTTTGTTTCATGCACAGAATGACTCAATATATATCATACGTGGAATAACTTTCGGGATAGACTGTAAGGAATTGTCTTCACTTTCCGACAATTCAGTGTACATAAATTTTGTTTTGTGCACACAATGACTAAATATCGATATTGTATATGGAATAACCTTCGGGATATATGCGTAACCCAGTCATGGGCAAACTTCAGCCCTCCAGGTGTTTTGCCCATTCCTGGTGTAATTATATCTCACGTATTATCTGGAATATTGAAGTCTGAAATCCCCCAAATTGTCCATAGCTGAGATAGATAGCTGAGAGAGTGGCACCTTGGCTTAGTGTCAATATTCTTTCGTGCATGAGATTGTTAAAAATGTGTCTAAATTTACTTTTAGGGTTAGAGGTACAAAACAACGTCAAGTTGAACATCCTTTAATCTAGTACATTGAAATACTTCAAAATTGTCCATATGGGGAACTGATCTAGTGGTTGTCTTGACTTTCTGATAATTCAGTGTTTACAAAGTTTTGTTTTGTGCACAGAATTACTAAATATATTGTGTATGAAATGACTTTAGGATTATGGGTGGAACAATATGTCAGGTTGAACATCCCTTATCCAGCATATTGAAATCTGAAATCCTCCCAAATTGCCCATCTGGGCGGCTGAGAGAGTGGCACCTTGGCTTCATGTCGGTTCAGTGCACACAAAGTTTGTTTCATGTCCAAAATGGTTAAAAATGTTGCGTATAAACTCCCTTCGGGTTATAGGTATAAAAAGATGTCGAGTTGAACATCACTTATTACTGAAATCTGAAGTACTCCAAAATTATCTACATGGATGGCTGAGAGTGTGGCACCTTGATTTCCAGTATTTAACTCATTACAGTTAAATTTACCTTTGGTTTGTATGTATAATAAGACGTCAAGTTGCACATCCCTTTTCCAGAATACTGAAATCCTTCAAAATTATTCACATGGGAAACGGATATAATGTCGTCTTGGCTTCCTGATTATACAATGTACACAAAGTTTGTTTCATGCACGGAATTATTAAATATATTGTGCATAAAATTACCTTAGGGTTATGTGTGTAATAATATGTCAAGTTGAACATCCCTTATCTGGAATATTGGAACCTGATATACTCCACAATTGTCAATGTAGATAGCTGAGATAGCTGCACCTTTGCTTTCTGATGGTTCAGTATGTGCAAACTCTGTTTTATGCATAGAATTGTTAAAAATATTGGGTTTTAATTACTTTTGAGTTATAGGTCTAATAAGACGTACAGCTTTATCCAGAATACCAAAATTTGAAATCAATATTATCCACCTGTGTGTCTGAGATAGTGACACATTTGCTTTTTGATGGTTCAGTGTTTGCAAACTTGGTTTTATGCACACATTTATTTCAAATACTGTATACAGTATGAATTTCAGGCTGCATGTGTAGGGAGAGCTTCTGATGGGTTAGGGAGCATAGCATCGCTGGAAAGTGGAACCCAGTTTTTTAAAAATAAAAAACCCCAGCAACTTGCAAATGCATTTGGGCTGGCTAAAAATGAAAATAATGCATTACAGTATGCTGTAGCCTGCATGAATGCGGTCCCAAGCAAGCCATACAGGCAAGAAGAACTGATGAAAGAGCAGATACTTTATCAATTTAAGGGTACCAGATTGTAATATGCAAACATTGTAAGAGCAAGGCGCCAGAAAGTCAGGTGTCCAAAAACACCTTTATATGATGTATAGGAAACTGAAATGTATATTGTCTTTAGACTTGGGTCCTATTGCCAAGTAATTTCATAAAATACATAAATCCAACAACAATATCAGGAGAAAAACCTTTCTGGTCCCAAGCATTTTGAGTAAGGGATATTCAGTGCCTTCTTCTCAATTCTTTCTCACATCCGGTTCATGAAATGCTCAGTCCTTCCTTAAGGAGGTGTATAAGACTGGAGTCATGTTGGTAGAAGAGTGCCCCCTAAGCAACTTAGTAAAGGATTCCAAGTGAAAGGCATGAAAAGGAAAGGAAACTTTCTCAGCGGGCTCAGTTTAGATGTTACTTCCAGCAGGCATTAAGAATATTGTGATTAGTCCTCACATCTACACATCCTGTGTAATTTAAGACTGTTTAAAATGATATAGTTGTCCTTGACCTTCCCAGTTTTTTCTCCTTATGAAAATATTGGCAGTGGCAGGTTTGCCTGTTCTGTTGTTGTATACAGTAGTGTCTCTATCCAACCTTTGCGCATCCAACGTTTTGTATTATCCAATGCAGTCTGCCTCCTGCCCGGATCCACAGCTGTTTCAATACATTGCAATGTTTTGGTGCTAAATTCGGAAATACAGTAATGACTGCATAACGTTACTGTGTATTGAACTGCTTTTTCTGCCAATTTTTTTTTTGTAAAACATGATGTTTTGGTGTTTAATTTGTAAAATCATAATGTAATTTGACGTTTAATAGGCTTTTTCTTAATCCCTCTTTTTTGCTTATCCAACTTTCTGTCGGTCTGTTTATGTTGCATAAGCGAGACTCTCCTGTAATTGTTTACAAGGCCTTGTATCCCTCCCTTGAGGAGCTGACTTTTTTTCTCCTTTTCCTTTGGAGAAATTTCCCCTATCTTTGCAAGTGGCTAGCATTTTTCTCTTGATAGGTAGATGACACAAGTACAGGGTTGCTGGAAAATCCCAGTAGGTCTATTTTTAAATGCCAGGTCTTTAATTGCTTTCAATTTTAGTCATTGCCAAATATTCTTGGATATCCTGTAAATTTCTGGCCAGCCACTGTGGGAGCCTCACACTGGATAAAAATGGTCTTTGATTTGATCCTGCTTCAGGGCTTTTTGAAAACAATACAGATATACTGTCAGTGTCGCTGTGATGTGCTAGAGCTATTCAAGGTCATGATCCATGTACTAGTGCTGTTCTGTGAGCCATTGGCTGCTGCTCCTTGGTGAATTTCCAGGAAATAAATAAACAGCTGTAGCCAGTGGGCACAAATGTATTGCCAAGCCACAATTCATTTGGGGGAGGACCTTGTTGGTTCCCTGCATCTGATAGTGTAATGCAGGGGTGCTCACACCTTTTCAGCATGCGAGCTACTCTTAAAGCAACCAAGTCCAAAAGATCTACTTGCCCCCGCCGCCGTGTGCTCCCGCGCACTCCTGCGCGCTCTTGCCACCGCGCGTGCTCCTGATGCTGTTTTCCGCCTGCTCAGCACTTCTTCCGCCTGCGGGGCATTACAGGAAGGAGAAAGCACGAGGCAGGGCATCCAGAGGGAGCGCTCCGCCCTGCCTGTCTCGCTGGCAACGGAGGCTGCACAGCTGTTTCTGGATGAGAGAGGGGCAGGGCGCTCCCTCCAGAGGCCCCGCCTCATGCTTCCTTCTTCCTGCAATGCCCCACAGGTGAAATAAGCACCGCGAGAGCAGAAGCCAGCAGCAGGAGCACGCGTGCGCGCAGGGTGTGTGCGCACATGGTAGGAGCGCCCCATCCGGCTGGTGAGGCCCGAAGATCACCTGGAAGAGGGCTGAAGATCTACTAGTAGCTCCCGAGCTACCTAATGAGCACCCCTGGTGTAATGAGTCCTAAGCTAGAAAAAAACATACAGTATTTCCAGCTGTGGGATTTGTTAAAAAGTGACATAACTTTGTTTTTTCTTTTATTGCAGGTATATTACTTCTACTCACTTGTGGATCTGATTTGAACATCGAGATCTGGAGTGAGATGTTTTGAATTATTTTTACCTGTATGCTGTACCTTTTTACGGGCTGTTTTGGGGATTTATGGGACAACATGAACCAATCCTTACCAGGATACGAGTTTTTTTAAACAGAAAGTGTGAAACACTCATGTTTGAAAAAGGAAGAGCAATTTGGGGCAAAAAACGCGTATGCTATGGTTAACTGGTCCCCATTCTCCGATCATTTGTTTTCACACTGTGTGAAACTCCTTCAGCATCGGGATAAGGGATAGCGACTCTATGGATATACAGAATTTTTCACCATGGTAAAACTCGCTAACCCGCTGTACACGGAGTGGATTTTGGAGGCAATTAAAAAGGTCAAGAAGCAGAAACAACGCCCTTCAGAAGAGAGGATATGCAATGCCGTGTCTTCGTCCCACGGTTTGGACCGCAAAACTGTTCTGGAACAGTTGGAACTGAGTGTTAAAGATGGAACCATCTTAAAAGTTTCCAATAAAGGACTTAATTCCTATAAGGATCCTGATAACCCTGGGCGAATAGCACTTCCTAAACCACGGAATCATGGAAAGTTGGATGGCAAACCAAATGTGGACTGGAATAAACTGATTAAACGAGCAGTTGATGGCTTGGCAGAGTCCAGTGGCTCATCACTGAAGAACATTGAGCGCTTTTTGAAAGGGCAGAAAGATGTGTCAGCTTTGTTTGCAAACAGTGCTCCTTCTGCCTTTCACCAGCAATTGCGTTTGGCTGTCAAGCGTGCTGTTGGCCATGGTCGACTCCTTAAAGATGGACCTCTGTACCAGCTTAATACGAAAACAGCTACAAATGCCGATGGGAAGGAGAGCTCTGAGTCTCTTTCTTGTCTTCCTCCTGTATCTCTTCTTCCACATGAAAAAGATAAGGTAAGATTTGCTCTCCAGCTCTTGCTAATGCTGTCAAAAGTTGAGTTCAGGATTTGAGATTACTTTTTAAAATTATAGTGCATGTAAAAGCATTTGTGACATCTTTCTAGGAGGGTGAGCTGTGGAATGGGAATTTCCCAGTTCAGATTTCGCTTGGGCTTTTGACAAGACCTTCTTTCTATATGTACTGTGAGAGAATACTTTTACAGGCCCATTATAAAGACTATAGGAGCCCTCGATGACACAATGGGTTAAACCCTTGTGCCAGCAGGACTGAAGACTGACAGGTCGGAAGTTCGAATCTGGATGAGCTCCCTCTATCAGCTCCAGCTCCCCATGCGGAGGACATGAGAGAAGACTCCCACAATAATGGTAAAACATCAAAAACATCCTAGCAGACGGCCAGTTCTCTCACACCAGAAGCAACTTGCAGTTTCTTAAGTCGCTCCTGACACACACACACACACACACACACACACACACACACACACAAGAACATAAGAGGAGCCATGCTGAATCGGGCCTCAGCCCATCTAGTCCAGCATTCTGTGTCACACAGTGGCCCACTAGTTGTACACAGGGATCTCTAGCAGAAAGGAGGGCAAAACCCTCACCTGCTCCCGACCCCCCACAACCAATACCCGGGGAAACACACACACAATAAAGATTATAAAGTATGCATAGGATTTAATAATCTCTTTAAGATGCTGATAGGACCTCTAAGTAGTGTAATTAAAAGGTGTGTGGACATATCTTGTGTGTTTTATGGTGCATGTGGTGTTTATTTTAAACATTGGTTGTTTGTACCCTGTTTGAAAAGTAATTATTGAAAAAAACCCCAGTATTCCCTGTGAAAGAATGGGAATAGATATAGCATGGGGTGGAGGAATTCTTATTTTCAATGTGTACGAAGTAAAAAAGATCTGACATACCGTATGTTAAATTGGGACCAACTTATCACCGAGTTGTGGGGAAATACCTTTGCAATTATTTTATTGACTGAATATACAGTCACCATCTGGCCCTGTTGGTCAGAATGGGTTCTCTTTTCTTTTAGAATTTCCACATGTTTTGTATAGTAATAAGTTTTCTGGAGTAAGGAATCAGAAATCCCTGTTGAATGAAACTGCGTTTGTATTTTTGTGTACAGTATTGGCAAGCAGGAAAAACTCATACATATGTGGTTTTATTTTCTAAGGAGGTTGTGATGTTCAAAATGTTTTGAGTGTTGTGCCAAATGTTTGCGCTGATTTTTTCCCAACGCATATCTGCTTGCTAAGTGTACATTAACTGCTTAATACTTTGAGGTAGTTTTAATAGAGTGTAATGTAGTAGGAACAGCAGGAAGCTTTAAGTGTTGGTGCTGATCAAAATCTTGACATATTTAAAGAACCAGAAATGTGGGTTGCTGTGAGTTTTCAGAACTGTATGGCCATGTTCCAAAAGCATTCTCTCCTAACGTTTTGCCTGAATTTATGGCAGGCATCCTCAGAGGTTGTGAGGTCTGTTGGAAATTAGGAAAGTGCGGTTTATATATCTGTGGAATGTCCAGGGTGGGAGGAAGAACTCTTGTCTGTTTGAGGCAGGTGTGAATGTTGTAACCAGAAATGTAATTCCAGTAGATTGTTTATGACAATGAGTAAAAGACAAGGCAAACTGTAATGTACCCTATATCCAGTTAAGTGAGCTTGAAAACCAGAATTCAGGTCCTTGCTAAGCCTTGCTAAGTTGCCTTCATGTTGAAAAGGGCAGGACAAAAATGTGGTAAATAAATAAATAAAGTGTGTGTGTGACAGGAGTGACTTGAGAAACCGCAAGTTGCTTCTGGTGTGACAGAATTGGCTGTCTGCAAGGGCGTTTCCCATGGGACTCCTGGATGTTTAATGTTTTACCATCCTTGTGGGAGGCTTCTTTCATGTCCCCACATGGGGAGCTGGAGCTGACAGAGGGAGCTCAACCCGCTCTCCCTGGATTCAAACTGATGACCTGTTGGTCAGCAGTCCATTTCACCACCGGAGGCTCCTGCTAAGCTATTGGCTTATTAGATGACAAGTTGTTGGCTCGTGGCCTCAGTTCACCTTCTGTTGAGTAAGAATAACATTGGCATGACTATTTGGCAGTTGCAGTGTGAACATTAAGAACTCTGATAGGCGTTTTGCAATTTGTTATTGCAAGGTTAGTAAATTGAGTGATACAGGTATGCTTTGTGTGAATCCTGCCCAGAATTTTAAACATTGAATATAGTTGCTCTGCTTAAGTATTTTGGAAATTCATAACAATAATTATATCTAGTTCCCAGTTCAGAATTCTGTTTCCTTTTTGAAAATCAGTGTTGAACATTTATTTCTTAAAAATATGGAAAATAAAGAGTCATTTCGGAAAAATAAATTAAAAATTAAGGAGCTACATATCATGTTCAATTTCTGTGGAACCCCTTCTATTGAGTTTCATTCCTTGAACCCTGAAATATTTGGCAGAGCTTTTACATTACTATTAGGTCTCTGTTAGAGCAGTGTCAACAGTACAACCTTAAACTCATTGTACCACTTGCTTATATATTCTTGGTAAGCTTTAATAATAATAATAATATACTTTATTTATATTCCGTTCTTCTCACCCCGAAGGGGACTCAGAGCAGATTACAGGTACACATACTTGGCAGGCAATCCCTGCCGTTTCCACATACACACATATAGACAGACAGAGGCAAACTCTGGCCACCAGGGGGAGCTGACGCACTCATCTCTCAGCGTTACCAGCGTCCCTTGTTGTTCCTTCCGCATTCCTCAGCGTTCCTGGAATTCTTTTTATGGCCTCATAATTCAGTCAAAATTTGCCTCCCCACTTAATGTGGTACCTTTATCTCCTACTTGACAGATGCAACTGTCTTTCGGGCTGCAAAGGTCGACAGCAGGCTACACTTAAAGGTCGAGCACCCACCTCGACCCGGGCAGGCCTCGAACTCATGACCTACTGGTCAGAGAGATCTTATGCAGCTGACACTTAGCCAGCTGTGCCACATTCCCGGTTACTTTCTCTATACTTCCTGTGTTGTTTAGATTCAGTACTGTACTGCTTGAAAGCTAAAAATTGCTATAAGAGGATACATGCATATTGAAATCTAGGAAAAGGTAGTGAAAGCGTGTTGCATCTGGAGACACAAACAGGCCCCCCAACATAAACAACTTGGACTAAGTTCAAGCTCTTAAGAAAACATGGACCAAGCAATCCATTATCAGTTATTGTTGAACTTCATTCTCAAACCGTGTAACTCACTGTCTGGCTTTCCAGGTCTTCACCAAGTGGTAATCCACGAGTTTACATGAGTTAGGAAGCCATTGACTACTGAGAGTGCAGTGAGTTACTGACACACCGTGTTCCAGTCTCTGTCACTTGGGGGGAAATTCACTTTACTACATCACAAGGCTTGAGAAACACTCTCGCAAAGCAGTCTTGTAAAGCACTTACACTCCAATCTTGTAGTGGCTCCTAGTCTTTTCAAAACAAGTACCAGTGTTAAAACAGATACAGAAGGAATAGAACTGCAGTCTTTTCCTGAGTGTCTGCTTATCTCTGCAGTGTTGATGAACATTTCAGATACCAAACAGAGTTACAGAAAGGTCTGTTTAAATACAGGCTTGGGTAATTAGTATGAGTGACCTTCTCTGACATATCTTGTTTTCATTCTGAGCCTTCAAGATTGAAACATTTTTTTACTTTTACTTTGATCTAACCCGGGGATGGGAACATGCAGCTCTTCAGCTTTTTCTGGGTTGCGACTTCATGCAACTTTAACAAGCATAGCCAACAGTATCTGGATTCCCACCTCGGTCTAGCAACAGAGTCTAGCTATTCCGTTAAAGGAAATGCTGGCCATGAAATAGTGCATACTTTTAATTATAATTGTAAGGAACCAATTTCGCATAATTGCAAATAAACCTCTCTAAGAGTAGAATAATAGGAACAGACTGTACATTCTAGAAATATTAATTCAAAACATCCTGGCACTGAATTAGGGTGTGGTTTGTGCTGGAAGTAAAACAAAATGAAAAGAACTTTGATGATTTTTTGTGCAGAACTGGAGCATATGTTTGTGTTTGTCGTTAATATCATTAATAGCTCTTGATTGATTACCTCGGATTGTGTACTTCTGTGGGATCTCCTGTAGAAGCATTAAAACTAAGTTATTCAGACAGGGGTAAAAGAATACATTATTTTAAAACTGTGATGTTCTTTTAGTTTTAACTGTTGAATAATTTTTCAGTTCATTGATATTAGACATTGTGGTACTTTGAGAAAACTTGTAAGGTGGAACATTTTCCTGTTTAAGACATGTCTCAAAGCAGGGGTGCTCATTAGGTAGATCGCGATCTACTGGTAGATCGCATAGGGTGTCCTGGTAGATCACAGGCAGGACGGGAGGAAGGCTCAGTCCCGCCCCGCAGGCTCCCGACGCCACCCAGGTGCAGAAGGAGGTTGGACTGGATGGCCCTTGGAGGTCTCCTGCTATTCTAGGAACCCATTATTATCATCATCATCATCATCATCATCAGAGGCTGAATGGCCATCTGTGAGGAATGCTTTGATTGTGTTTTTCCCTTATAGCAGAAGGAGGTTGGACTGGATGGCCCTTGGAGGTCTCCTACTCTAGGAACCTATTGTTGTTGTTACTATTATTAGTAGTAGTAGTAGTAGTAGCAGCAGAGGCTGAATGAATATTATCATTATTATTATAAATAAATTCAGGGGTTTATTATACTCACATTTAGTTGAATTCAGTCTTAAAATATATTATATGGCTCTCACTGAAATAAATTTCCAAATATTTTGCTTTTATGGCTCTCTGAGTAGTGGGTAGGTAGATCATTTTGACTTGGTTGTTTTATAAGTAGCTC
This sequence comes from Anolis apletophallus, assembly GCA_030556195.1. Classification (NCBI taxonomy): domain Eukaryota; kingdom Metazoa; phylum Chordata; class Lepidosauria; order Squamata; family Anolidae; genus Anolis; species Anolis apletophallus. The sequence goes on from JARBWK010000013.1 coordinate 6,590,368, forward strand.
GCATGCTGAAAAAGTGTGAGCACCCCTGTCTCAGAGTCTCAGGAAAAAGTTATCCTGTTGAAGGCATTCATGGCTGGAATCACTGGGTTGTTGTGAGTTTTCCGGGCTCCAAAATCATAATAGTAAATAAAGAATGACACTCAAAAACAGGGGAATTCAGACAAGAAACAATCAGGGCCAACTAATCACCTCCCAACAAAGGATTCCCCCAGGCAGTAAGAAGCCAGACCTTGAAACTGTTGGCCATTAAATGCTAATCAAGGTGGCCAAATGTAACATTCACACCTACTTCAAACGGACAAGAGGTCTTTCTCCCACCCTGGACATTCCACCGATATATAAATCCCATTTTCTTAGTTTTCAACAGACCTCACAACTTCTGAGGATGCCTGCCATAGATGCAGTTGAAACCACAGGAGAGAATGCTTCTGGAACATGACCAATCGGCCTGGAAAACTCAAAACAGCCCCCAAAATATCCTGTTGACTAGTCTTTCCCAACATGGGCCTCATCAAGCATGCCCACTGACTATGTTGACTGGGACTGATGAAGTTTTTAATCCATGATATTCAGCTGGATCCAGCTTGAAGAAAACTCCTAGTTTGGACAATTTCTATAGGTCTGGCTTTGTTTCTCATAGTGAAGGACTTTCTTAACATTGGAGACATTTAAAAAGCATTATCTAGAATTGAGACAGATTCTAGAGAACTCATGTTCTTTTAGATGATAGTTCTTTTGGTATGTCAGGCTTTGTTGTTGTCCCTTCAAGTTATTTACAATGTATGGCAAAGTTAAGCTGAACATATTACAGGGTTTTCTTGGTAGTATTTACTCAAACAGAATTTGCCTTGAGAGCATGATTTGCCCAAAGGTTTCCATGGTCGACCAGGAATTCAAGTTGTTTTCTCCAGAGTTACAGTTCAATACTCAAATTCTACACTGTATTGGTGCTCACGGGATGTGTGAGGGCAGGATATTTTGTGTGTGTGTGTGTATCCTTTACCAGTGTGCATGCATGTATGAACTTTCATGTTACCCTTAATTTAATAAGTGTTTCTAAGGTTAGGAATAATGAGAGGCACCTTTTCCACTTTCTTCCATTGACATATAGCCAGAATCGCCTGGTATCCATTGGTAGTCTGCCATCCAAGTACTAACCAGGGTAGACCCTGCTTAGTTTCCAAGATCAGATGGGGCCCACTGTGCTAGGTCCTAAAGAACTTACCTGAGCCAAAACTATGGTTGGACATAATAACTGCATTTGAATGTATATGTCTCAAATTAACAAAATGAGATATGTACGATCTTTCACAGCCTCTTTATGAGAGTTGGTAAACTGGAAAGTCTTTCCACTAAGTATAATTGCCCATGTTGTTTGGATTGATTAATGGTGTTGAAACAATCTGGTTTAGTTAATAGAAAATATCTTGGCTTGTGAAAATATCTAAAAGACTTAGTTAAATCTCAGTATGTTATTGAATTGTTTACTGCAGTGGCTATACTTCCTGCACCTTCGTTTTTTGCGCCTTTCAGCACCTAAGTTATCAGAAATACGTCTATACTTTCCCAGTTCATGCTTAATGATCATCCTAGCTATATTGTCTAAGTGCAAGGCAGAAGTGTGGGTAACATGTCAACTATGGGTAGCATGTTGACCAGGCTGTGTTCCTGACTCCCTCATCTTAGTCTTGCTTTGTACATACTTTTTAAAGAAAATTTATTCTGGCTTCAAGAAGCACTACTGGAAGCAGACTTAACGTAGTCTTAATTTTCACAGACAGAAGAGGAACTATCCAGAGTCTGAAAATGCATTGCCCATTTCATTTGAGGTGCTGCAGTTACCACCTCTAGAGGATAATAGTCTTTTAAGTTGGCTTCCCTCCTTACTGTAGGTATAATGCGGTACACAGCTCGTGTAACATTTCCACCTTACAGCACAACCATCAGCAGTTCTTTAAGCGGAGATGTGCTCCTTTAAGGCCTCCAGCATGTCCCTGGACAATTGCAGACCAGAAGTCAATGGATTCACCATGTCTTTGGTCATGTCGTGTCAGTTTTGGTATCACTTACTGCTTGTTCTGTTTCATATCGTGTTTACTGTCCTTCTGTCCTTGTCTAGTTTTCAGGACAAAGGAGTTGGCTATTTGTAAGCAATGTGCTGTGTTTACTTTTGGTCTACCTGTTGCCATTATCTCTTTTCAGCTGGAAACTAAGCAGTCTTTGCCCTCAGGAATCTCATCTTGGAGGAAGAATAAAAAAAGAGTACAAAAGATAGGACACATTTTTTTGTTTGCTTCTTGCATAACATGCTCATCTTGGCCTGCTGTGCTGGAGGGAGGATCAAAATGCAGGATCTCTGTTATGATCTTTGAATGCAAATACTTTAGTTATACCTTCCTTTTTTCTGATGGATGAGAAAGATTTTGAAGGCATAGACATAGGGAGATACTTTTTGCTCTATTTTGGTGTTCTCTCTAGAAATATCTAGGTCCTCCAGCATGACCGGACAAGGCTAGCCATAGAGTCACACTGGATAACCTAGAGCAGTGTTTCCCAACCAGTGTGCCGTGAGCAATCAGCAGGTGTGCTGTGGAAAATTGGCACTCTTCCCCCTCCTAGCAGCTCTTTCTCCCTCTTTCCCTCCCCAAAGATCCTCCCCGAGGCAAAGGAAGGGCTCCGCCGAGAACCGGAAGCTCCATGTCGGTGAATTGGGCAGGGAGCGAAACTGGGAGCATTGGGAGGCTGAAGCATTCACAAGTTTCCAAGAAACAAATTGAGCCTCTCCGCTTGGAAATGTTTTTTTTTTAACTATTTAACTGGATTCTTTGAGAGCCCCCCCCCCCCTGGAACTGTTTAGAACAGTTTCATGGCATCCCTAGTTATCTGGAAGCAAGTTTCACTCAGGGTGAAATTTCACAAGGGTCTGGAGGACAAGCCCTATGAGGAGTGGCTTGAAGAGCTGGGCATGTTTAGCCTGAAGAAGAGAAAACTCAGAGAAGACATGATAGCCATGCATAAGTATGTGAGAGGAAGTCATATATATGTTGTGTTCATCGAAACAGGCCCAGGTTTCACACTGATTGTATAAATACATTTTAAAACATATTAACTATATGTATTACTGTGTTAGAGTGTCATTTTGTGTCATTTTGGTTGGTGGTGTGGCCCAAAATTTTGTAAATGTAAAAAGTGTACTGCAGCTCAAAAAAGGTTGGGAAACACTGACCTAGAGATTCTGTGAGTAATCAGATCTGCAAAAGTCAAAACTGCAAATGTGAAGAGACAACTATATTTTTAACTAGGTTGTTCTTCAGAAGCCAATTTCAAAATCTTTTGAAAGTCTTTTGCCAAAAATTATTGGTTTTTATCCATCATGAAAAACATCTTCTTTAGAATTCTTCCACTATACTGATTGTTTGGATGGGTCAGCTGCATTAACATAACCAGAGATTATCCTGCCCAAGGGATCTTTGGTCACAGAAGATATCATAATTCAGAGAATTTCCGTTTCTGTGTAATGAGTTCTTAATACTGCAGCGGTTCCTCTTGCCAAAAGGAGCATCGTTAATACTACTTAGCAGAGAGAGGAAGCAAACGGGCTATTTATATCTGCATTTTATAATACTAGGGATTGCCTGTGATATAAATGATTCAATAATAGATCTTCTGAAACTTTACCGATACCACAAGCTACAGTCGCATATCCACATAACTAAGGCACATTTAACTCAGTTGGATGTAACAGCTCTGAACAGATATGTATTGGGCCATGCAGGGTTGTAGCCGGGGGTGTTTAAAAGTTCAACCCTGCCCTGAAATGTGTCAGGTTAAAAAAGAAACCTGGTTTACTCATAAATTGGTTAACCACTTAAAATTCATGAGTAAACCAGGGGTTTTTTTGGGGAAAAGGGGTTAGAACCCTTTCAAGTGGGGGTTAGATCCCATAAATCCCCCCCCGGGCTATGGCCCTTGACCCATGTTTGCAAACTTTCTGAGCTTTCCAAAGCAAGGAGCAAAACATAGATATTGTTTTGTTCCTCTTTTAGCCCCAGGCAAAATGGATCAAAGGCCTTCGGGTGCATATACAATGTAGAATTAATGCAGTTTGGCACCAATTTAACTGCCCTGGCTCAGTGCTACGGAATTGTGGGAATTGTAGTTTTTCAAGATTTTTAGCCTTCTCTTGTCAAAGAGTAGTTTCTGTGGCATTGAGCTGTAACAGTTAAAGTGATGTCAAACGGCTGTACTTCCACACTGTAGATGCACCCGAAGTTGATTTGGAGGCTCCTAAGGGAGAGGTTCCCATGGAAGAAAGTAACAGTGCTGTCTAGTGCAGTGTTTCCCAACCTTTTTTGAGCCACGGCACACTTTTAACATTAAAAAAATCCGGGGGCACACCACTAACCAAAATGACACAAAAGGACACTCTAACACAGTAAAGAACGGCTGGGGGGATGGTGGCCTGCTGGGAGCAGCTGCTGGGAGTGCCGAAGCCGGGGAGGGGGAGGAGCCATGCCATGCCCCGCCCCCTCCCCCAGCTTCAGCTCTCCCACAGCTTCTCCAGCCTTGAGGGGGCAGTGCCAAGCAGGGGCAGAGCCAGCACAATGCTGGCTTGGCACTGCCCCCTCAAGGCTGGCGAAGCTGTGGGAGAGCTGAAGCCGGGGAGGGGGCGGAGCAAGGCTATGCCATGCCCCGCCCCCTCCCCACCCCCCAGCTTCAGCTCTCCCACAGCTTCTCCAACCTTGAGGGGACAGTGCGAGTGAGGGGCGGGAGTCATGGCCCCCGTTCCCGGCGCCGCTCTCCGCCATGACTCCCGCCCCTCGCTCACTGAAGTCGCGCGGAGGAGGAGGAGGAGCATGAGCGGTGGACGGGCTTCAGTGGGTGGGGCTCCTCCACCACGCGGCTTCAGCGAGCGAGGGGTGGGAGTCATGGTGGATTGGAGGCTGGCTGGGGAAATGGCCGAAGGAGGCGGTGCCCCGGCCCCTTCTTTTTCTTCGCCGTCGCTCGGCCCTTCCTCCTCCTCCCCCAAGCAGCAGCAGTTCGGCAGGAGGAGGGGGGAAGGAAGGGGGGCAGAGAGCCTTTCAGGCGGCACAGCAGGAGGTCCGTCACGGCACACTACTGTGCCACGTCACAGCGGTTGGGAAACACTGGTCTAGTGGAACGTCACATTGTGTGGGTTATGCATCTAATTTGTTAATTTGTACAGTATATTTTAAAAATTATATGAAATTGCCTTTTAGATATTTAGTCACTTATAACTACCTCTGGGGCACTGAGTGTATTGCATTACAATTGTCCTACTACTTTCAAGGGAGCAAAAGGTAGGTTTTCGATCGTTATACTGATTATTCATCTCTATGGCAGTTCTTTCCAGAACACTTGAATGTCTGCATGGCACCTTTGGGAGAGGTAGTCTTGCAAACATATGCTTTAGTGTAGTAAGTAAAATGATAATATTGACATCTATTTGTCATTTACACTGAATCCTGATGAAGTCCTTGAAATTATATCTGCATTCTGTGGTTGAAGACTTACTCATTGAAGATGCATGAATCTGTTGCCCTCTAGTCTTATTAGGCTGCAACCCACATCATCCCCAGCTAACATGGCCAGTGTTTGCTCAATGGATAATCTCTTGAAGCTTTTGCACAAATTTATGCTGCTTTTCGTGTGGCAGAATCTTTAGAAACAAACTTAGGAACCAGAAGCTACATCTTAGAAAGTTGACATGTTGATAGAATAGCCACTTTTAGTCTCCTTTGACAGAGAATCAGTAGATATACAGTAAATGCATGTAACGACAACAGCAATCATTGTTTTGAGTGGAGCTAATTTCAAAATGGTTTGTGGCAGGCACTGTTGTATAAAGAGATGGGAAACCTCACCATGTGGGCATGGCTTGTCCCAGCTGGAGCAGGATTAGGGGAGTTGCTGTATTCCGGCTTGTTTCTCTGACTGAGAGTTATGCTCTGAACAGATGGCCACCATCTGTGCGTAACTCTGGAAACCCCAGTGCCAGAAAATTAGTCTGAATGTGCTTCACTGGATTTGTGAACAGTTGAAATGGTTCCTAATAACGGAGTATATTGGGCAAATGGTAAACCATAATAGTGACAAGAAACAAAGCAACAGGAGGACAGTCCGGCCTGGGTGGAATTTTAAACAAAGGAAAAGGGAGTGTGTTGGTATTTGATCTGAAAGGCCCAGGACTATGATGCTTTTATGTAAAGTCACAGAAGTCGGTGGCAGTGGAGATATTTCGGAGGCAGAAATTGTAGGTCGTGGAAGAGCTGGATTTAGTTTGATGTATTGAGAGTGAACAGTTGGAGTTGAACACAGCGATGTTCACAAATGAAATCACCCTTATATTTTATATGATTGGTGTTTTCTCACCACAGAGCTGTTGGTAAAGACTGAGAAGATACTATCAAGAATTGTAATCCATGAGATACGTTTTGGCTGTAAAAGCATTAGTGGTCATATTAATAGACTTATGGATTCTGTATGTTTGTATGGATCATTCTCACTTGTGCTTATTAGTTTTCACAGAGATGGTAGTATATAAGAAATGAGCTACATTGATGAACTTGAGGAAGCAAATGGAAATAACTTTATTTGTTCTAGTTTCGCTTGTTTATTTATTTACTGGGCTCTGAAAACAAGAACAACAAACAGCTTTTATCATAAGGCAGTGTTTCCCAACCAGTGTGCCGTGGCACACTAGTGTGCCGTGAGCGATCATCAGGTGTGCCGTGGGAAATTGGAACCTCCGATACCCTTTCTTCCCCCTCCTGCCAAACACTTTTTCTTCTCCACTCGGGCTCCCTTCTTCCCAGCCTCGCTCTGCTCGCTTTGCCTTGCTTTGCTCACGCTACCGCTTCTGCGGGAGGGGGGAGGGAGGAAGGCATGACCCGTGCGGGCGCTACTGCGCAGACTTGCCCCACGTCTTCCTCCCTCCCCTCCACAGTGCTCTCTGGATATAGGTGAGCTACAACTCCAAAACTCAAGGTCAATGCCCACCAAACTCTTATAGTATTTTCTCTTGGTCATGGTAGTTCTGTGTGGGAAGTTTGATTCCATTCCATCATTGGTGGAGTTCAGAATGCTCTTTGATTGCGGGTGAACTATAACTCCCAGCTGTTGAGCAAGACCTCCGTGTGTGTCTTTCTGTCATTCCTGCCAGGATATCTATGTTGTGTTCATCGAAACAGGCCCAGGTTTCACACTGAGTGTATAAATACATTTTAAAAGATATTAACTATATGTATTCCTGTGTTAGAGTGTCATTTTGTGTCATTTTGGTTGGTGGTGTGCCCCAGGATTTTGTAAATGTAAAAAATGTGCCGCGGCTCAAAAAGGTTGAAAAACACTGTCATAAGGTATCTCTTCTCAACTCCCCACTTATGAGCTTTCTCTATTTCACTCCTAGTACAGTAGAGTCTCGCTTATCCAACATAAACGGGCCAGAAGAATGTCGAATAAACGAAAATGTTGGATAATGCGGAATCTCCTACTGTTACCCATCAAATTTGAAGAAACAAATTTAATTCTCCCTGGCATCTGTAGAAAAAGAGCACTGAGACTACAACTACACCTAGCACCAGGGACAGAGCTGTTGGGCAGCTGTTTTCTTTTCCTCCTCCATAAATTCAAAATAATGCTCTGTTATTTTCTACTCCGCTCTATTAAGACAAAATTCCATCAAAATGTTTCTGCTCAGACATTGTCCCAAAAAGGCAACTTGGTTGCTTGTGATGCAGTTAGGTTTTTCTAAGCCTTTACAATATGAGTGTTATGGATTCTACTCCACAACTGTGACAGCTAGAATTTCCTTTTTAAATCTTTCTAGCAAATATTGGCCGAACTGGTAGGCTTTGTTATATGGGCTGCCTGCATTCTTCTTGTCATGCTGTTGTTCAGGTCTTTTTGTTTGAGCCTTTAAGGCAGGGGTTGGAATTATGCAGGTGTTGATGGAGTGCAAACCCCAGCATTTCTCGAAGTTTGTTAAGCTGGCTGTGATTGTTGGGACTTGCAGTACAACTGATTTTGGAGAGTTGCATGATTCCCTTCTGCTTCAAGGCCTACTGCTTTTTAAAACTATTATAGATAGGATCCTATTTCTATGTATGTTCCCTGCTCTCATTCTAAAAGACATTAAATTCTATCTTAGAGTACACTGGAATATAATTTAAAGAGCTGTTCGACAGTGGCATATGCTGCCTAGGAGTCCAGTGGAGTCTCTTCTGGAGGATTTTAAGAAAATTGCTTTGATTGGGTATTCCTGCAAGGCAGAAGTTGGATCGGATGGTCCTTTTGGTCTCTTTCAACGCAATAATTCTGTGTATTTTGAGAGATTCGCCAGTTGTGCAGATGAGTAAGTCTCCAAGCTTCCTTATATTTTGCACAACATACTCTATAGCAGGGGTGCCCACACTTTTTCAGCATGCGAGCTACTTCTAATAAAACCAAGTCTGAAAGATCTACCAGGGCGGAGCAGAGGGAAGGGGGTGGTGGGGCTTCACGCAGCCTGGCTCCACCCCTCCCCCTCTGGCTTTAGCGTTTCCACAGCTTCTGGAGGCAAGAGGGGGGGGGGGAATGCCAAGCCAGTAGTGGCTATCTATGCCACTACTGCCTTGGCATTCCCCCCCCTCTTGCCTCCAGAAGCTGCGGAAGCGCTGAAGCCGGGGAGGGGCGGGACTTTGCGCGACCTGGCTCCTCCCCCTCAGAAGTGCCCCATCCAGCTGGGATCGACCTCCTTCTGTCCTGGGATCGACCAGTCGATTGCGATCTACCTAATGAGCACCCCTGCTCTATAGTAACGTCCCGTAGCCTGACTGGGAATTGGCAAAAGAAAGGTTGCATATCCAGTTGTTTTAATTCATGTTGTCATACATGGGTTCTGGATTTAATTCTGCTTTGATCAGACCACACCTGGAATACTGTGTTCAATTCTGGACGCCACAATTGAAGGGAGATGTTGAGAAACTGGAATGTGTCCAGAGGAGGGTGACTAAAATGATCAGGGGTCTGGAGAACAAGCCCTATGAAGAGCGGCTTTAAAAGCTGGGCATGTTTAGTCCACAGAAGAGAAGACAGAGATGAGACTTGATGAGGGCCATGGATCAAGATATGAGGGGAAGTCATAGGGAGAAGAGAGCAGGCTTTTTTTTGGCAGTCCTGCAGACTAGGTTACAGAACAATAGCTTCAAACTACAGGAGATTCCACCTGAACATTAGGAAAAACTTCTTAACTGTGAGAACTGTTCAGCAGTGGAACTCTCTGCCCCGGTGTGTGGTGGAGGCTCCTTCTTTGGAGGCTTTTAAACAGAGGCTGGATGGCTATCTGTCGGGGGTGCTTTGAATGTTATTTTCCTGCTTCTTGGCGGAATGGGGTTGGACTGGATGGCCCACAAGGTCTCTTCCGACTCAGTGATTCTATTGCTGGAAGTAGTGTGCATGTTTAATTGAGGCTACACCAACAGAACAAGGCATAATTATCATAGAATTGTGGAGCAATCTGAGCATAGACATGTGAACATGAGCTTGAAAGAACTGAAGATATAATGGGAAACTATTAACAAGGAAACTAGAAATTAACTCATAGTTAATTTAGTTGGCACTCTCCTGGTTTGTGCCATTGCAAAGAGTAAATATTTGAGGAATTAAGCTATATAATACTGAGCCAGGCCATTGATCCAATAAGGTCTACTTTGATAGGCAGTAGCTGTCCAAGATCTTGGACAAATGTTCCTCTTTTAACTGGGAATCTTTGGGATTTGAGCCTGGTGCTTTGCCAGTTAGCTCTTTCCCACTTTATAGGGCAGGACAGGGCTAATGCAACATAAACTGTAAGGCCAATGGGTGGGAAGAAATTGCTGGAGATACTACCAAAAGATCAGGACTAGGAAGACTTGATCAGTAGTTGAACCATTATTTGAAGGCACATTGGAACATCCAAGAATTCATGTGTTTTCGAAAGATGGACAAGGTGGGGGCTAATCTAACCTCTCTGGGGAGAGAGTTCCAGAGCTGGGGTGGCCACCACCAAGAAGGCCCTTGCTCTTGTCCCCACCAACCAAGCTTGCGATGGAGGCGGAAGCGAGAGAAGGGTCTTCCCAACAGATCTTAGCACTTGCGCCGGTTCATAAAGGGAGATACTGTCATCAAGATAAGCAGGACCCGAACAGTTTAGGGCTTTATAGGTAATGACCTGCACTTTGAATTGGTCCTAGAAACGTATTGTCAACCGGTGGAGTAGCTTCAGTAGAGGCATTGTTTGTTATACACTTTGTGGTACAGTTGCAGTTTGGGGCACTTTAAAATAACCGTTTGATTAGTTTTTAAATTTTCCTCCTCTTGCAGATAGGAAACTTAAATCCCAGTTATTATCAACCATAACATTGCTTAGGAAATTTTTGATTTTATGTGATAGAACACGTTCGGTGAACCAAATGCATTTTATAGAAATAGTCAACTTTTTCCTCTTTTTGTTTGGTTCATGAAAAGCTTGTAAATGTTAATAGCCTTAGTCTGTGTTACAGTCAGAGTAAACTCTGAAAACTTTTGTCAGATCAACCTGACAATTTCAGAGTGTGTTGTAGCACTCAAAAGATATTTAACATAAATTATGTAAATAGTGTACGTTACTGTTACTTGTCTCTTGAAACTGTAGTGTGGAATGTAAACAAATAGAAAGTGAGTACCCCCTTGTGCGTAATTGTGAAAGATCTGATGCAATTTTGATGGAAGCAGCAATGCATAGCAGTGAAAAAAGTCTGTAGCGGTATACATGATAATTGCTGGTTTTTAAGCTTACATTCTGCGTCCCACTTCTTTAGCAAAGCATGGACTGTGTCCTTGATGCAAAGTTGTCATGTCCTAAAACAGGAACTGGTAACTAGTGCCTAAATTAACTTTCCCAATGCACCCTAGAATAGCCATCAACTGCAAGGCTTATTGGCCTCTACCTTTTATGCACCTCAGCCATTTTCAAGTTAAGAGACTGGCATGGACCATTTAATCCTCATCCTTCTGTTATAAACCATAGCTGAAGCATGCCAGAGTTTGGCCTTTATTTACTGTGGTAGCTTAGGGCCCTTCCACACAGCCATATAACCCAGAATATCAAGGCAGAAAATCCCACAATATCTGCTTTGAACTGGGTTATCTGAGTCCACACTGCCATATATTTCAGTTCAAAGCAGAAAATGTGAGATTTTCCGTCTTGATATTCTGGGTTATATGGTTGTATTGAAGGGGCCTTACTCTCTTCGGTGAATCCAGTCACAAGTTACTGAAGTGATGTGCCAAAATCATTGATAATTGTTGGGGCAAAAGGTTTAAAGGAGTTGTATTTCCTAGGCGAGTGAGTCAGCAGGCAGAGCTGAAGTTACCAAGAAATCATTGCCCTTCCTCTGTTCAATGCATGCCCTTTAAAAACAATGGTTAAGCAGGGATCTGAAATGTTTGGACTCCAAAGAATAAACATTTGTTGATGCTAAAAGAGCAACCTTTGTCAAGATGTGGGTTCAAAGGGCTAGATGTGGAAGAGGGTGATTCCTGTGATTGTTGTCATAATTCTCTTTGTGGAGACAGGGCACCTGTGCACTCTTTGGTGCAAGATTTGTCAATCTTTTCGAACTTCATTTGCATTCATTTTCCATTGCCTGAGTTTTTGTTTTTGTGCCTAGGGAGGCAGACATGTCATTTTGAAATCCTAGAATTCTAATTGTCAGGAATTATACTTTCTGAAATTGAAATTTTCTTTTCTTTTAAGGAGACTCAGGGGACTAAGGGAGCTGCTTCAGTGAGATTAGTGTGGCACAACTTTAAACTACCTGCTTGCTTGGGAAACTAGCAGGAAGATCTATTCAGGAAATGATGTGTAGTAGCTGCTAAGAACTTTCTGTTCTTTGCTTTATGTCTTCATTTCCAATGTTTTTGTGCCTGAGCTGGTGTAGCAAAATCCTGATGTCAGCCTTGTGGCAAAATAAATCTAGAGGAGTGCATTCATCTGATCACCATACAAGAGAACTCACAATTCAGCCCCTTTGTCCACCTGCTCAATTAATTATTTCTCTTTCTACCACTCAAACAGGAGCTGGTTTTGTGAATATGAAGCTCAAGTACCTTGAGGCCTGTATGTCTGACAGTCTTTCTGATTCTGAAAAGTCATAGGGCCAGCAACAGAAGACCAAAGTCTTACTTGTCCGAACACATCAACCGCTACGTCCCATCCTGTACCTTAAGATCATCCGGGGAGGCCCTGCTCTCGCTCCTGCCTACATCTCAAATGTAGTTGGTGGGGACGAGGGATAGGGCCTTCTCGGTGGTGGCTCCCTGTCTGTGGAACACACTCCCTATTGATATTCGATCAGCTTCATCCCTCCTGGCATTCAGAAAAAAAGTGAAATCCTGGTTATGGGACCAAGCGTTTGCACTTTAGCACGATACGGCACTTTGATTGGATTGAGATGGCAATCTGGTGGACAAGACCTAATGCTTATGGATGGAATACTGTTTTAACTGTTGTGAATGCACACGATGCATTTTAATGTTAATTGTATTTTTAATGTATTTTAATTCTAGCTGTATTTTAATGTATTTTATTCTTAACTGTTTGCTTTTATTATATGTATACTATGTGGCATCGAATCATTGCCGTTGTTAGGCCGCTCTGAGTCCCCTCTCGGGGGTTGAGAAGAAGCGGGGTAGAAATGGTGGAAATAAATAAATAAAGTCATCATGATACATTATAGTAAATTTGGTCCCCCGTGAGCTAGCTGTGGTGATGAGAATCAGTGCATATCTGGGTACAGTTGCCTGTCATAATTGTTTGACAAACAGATTTCTTTTTAGGTGGATTAAAATTTAGTTGAAATTTTTTTTGCAACAAAGTGAGAGGCACCTTCCCAAAACAAGGAGTGAGTTTTCAGCAATTTTACACATATCTAGTGAATATCTGTCTGCCTCTTAAAGCCATAGGCAAAAGTTGGCAGCTTCCTAGGGGATACATAGCAGTAACCCCAAATTACTTGAAAGGCAGGTTTATGTTGGCCTCAAGAGTAAGCAATGCAAATTAGGCGGATAAATACTATGTTTTCATATTCTTAGCTACCTCCAGAGATGGGATGGAAAAGGTTGGCAGTTGTAGTTATGCAAGAACGTTAACATTTTTTTACACTGTGTCAACCCACCATAGCACTACCTTTCCATTGTGGTGGGATTACATCCTTTTGTGATACAAGAGGTTATGTTGGTGATAGCTGTGCTGCTGGGAGGGTCTCCCAGTTCAGAGAGGCTTTTGCCGAGAAGCCAGATTCAGTGAGACAAATAACTGTTAAGCAGCAGCAATAATTGGAGGGGAGACACTAGTGGAGGAATCTCTTGGAGACAACGATGGCTGTAGTAGCATAGATAATACTTGTTCGTACTGTAGAAGGAAGCAAAGAAAACCACTTTTGAATATCTTTCCTGTGAAATCATGATGATGGGACCATTCAAAATGAAACAAGAAATGGTGCCAGAAGATGAGACTCTCAGGTTGAAAGGAATGTAAGGTGCTGGGTTAGAGGACACCAATGAATAGCACTGTGGTTAATGACACAGCTAGACTAAAGGTAGAAGGATGACAGCTGTTGATTTTCTCAAAGGTGAAAAGAAAGTCCAAAGCTGCACAACACATATAGAAATATGGAATATGAGAAGCATGGATCAAGGGACACCAACATAATGAAACAAGCAAAACAAAAGAAAAAAGAAAAGAAACACAGAACCTGCCCCCAGATTTGCACAAATGCCAAGATACTGGGGAAAAGTAATGGGGAAGTTCATTAGTTTATTTATTTTTATTTATTTCCTATATTTATACCCTGCCCTTCCCCCCCCCCCCCGAAGGGGGACTTATTGAAAAAAATCAACAATGCAGAAGTGGTAATTGTATACAGTTGGTCCTCAATATCCATGGATTCTGTGGAGGAACTCTATTTTTCCGTTGTCATGGACCGACCATTACCTAATCAGGTTTAGACTAACCACAACCTCTAACCTCTGCAGGGGTGGGGGACCCATTAAGATGGTCTGCCCCAGGAGACTTATAGATCTGGATGGATTCCTGATGTTTTCAGGGGATGTTCTTGTCACAGCATTAGGTGATCCTGTCGAAGCCCTTGTTGGGGTCTGCAACATGAAGACAACCAGGGTGGTGGACACAATCACCCCTGAACGTCCCCTCTCGCTCAGCACAGCCAGCTGAGCTCCTTGGTTCACCATGGAGATGGTAGTGATGAAGCAAGTGTTACGGATACTAGAGTGCTGCTAGCAGCTGACTCAGGATAAATCCGACTGAGCACGGGCTAGAACCCCATTTAGGGGTCTACTTTGTGGCAATGAAGGCAACTGAGAAGGCTTTCTTGACTGTCCATATTGCATCTGCAATGAATAAACCAGCGGGGCTGTTTCAGGTGGTTAGGGGGCTCCTTCATCCTGCTCCTTGGGTGGAGTCCCCTGTTCCCTCGATGACTTTGTCCATCATTTTGCAGATAAAGTCGCTTGGATATGCTCCGATTTGGACACCAGCCTTTTATGGTAGTACAAATAGATGTACCAGAAGCATCTGCCTGTCCTATATTAATGGATTCATTTCAACATGTTCAGCCAGATGAACTGGACAAGATTCTTGCATCTGTGAGAGTGACCACATGTGCTCTAGACCCTTGCCATTCCTATCTTATCAAACTTGCCAGCGAGGGATTGGCTGAGTGGTTCCTGAGAATTATCAACCGTTTGTTGGAGCAGAGACAAATATCACCTAGTTTTAAAAAAGCAATAGTAAGACCAATCTTAAAGAAATCGTCCCTTGACTCCTCAGTGTTAAATAACTACTGGCCCATTTCTAATCTTTCTCTTTTGGGCAATGTTCTAAGTGATTCTTGGATGAAGCCTATTATCTTGATCCTTCACAATCTGTTTTTAGTCCTGGTCTCAGAACAGAGACAGTTTTGGTCGCCTTGGTGGATGACCTCTGCAGAGAACTAGACAGGGGGGAGTGTGTCCCTGCTGGTTTTTCCTGGATCTCTCAGTGGTTTTGATACCATCGATCATGGTATCCTTCTGGGTCGGCTTTTCGGAATAGATCTTGGGGGCACTGCTTTGCAGGGGCTTCACTCTTTCCTGGAGGACTGTACCCGGATGGTGATGCTGGGGGATACCTGCTCAGATCCCTGGCCATTGACCTATGGGGTCCTACAAGGTTCCATGATCTCTACCATGCTTTTCAGTCTACATGAAACCGCTGGGTGAGGTCATCCAGAGTTTTGAAGTTGGGTGCCAACTCTACACAGATGACACACAACTCTACTACTCTTTTCCACCTCAATCCAAGGAAGCTCCCCAGGTCCTGGACCAGTGTCTGGCAGCTGGTTGAGGGCTAACAAGCTGAACCTTAATCCAGATAAGACAGAGGTCCTCCTGGTCAGTCGCGAGGCCGATCGGGGTATAGGGCGGCAATCTGTGCCGCCCTATACCCCCCTATACACTCCCTCTGTGCCGCCCTATACACTCCCTCGGGGGTCCTCCTGGACTCAGTGCTGATTCTTGAAGCTGGGAGCGGTGGCTGGGAGGGCATTTGCACAGGTAAAACTCGTGCACCAGCTGCGACCATATCTAGAAAAGCCTGACTTGGCGGTGGTGGTCCATGCCTTAGTTACATCTAGAATGGATTACTGGCATGCACTCCATGTGGGGTTGCCTTTGAAGATGGCTCAGAAATCGAAATTAGTTCAAAGATCGGCAACCAGTTTACTAGCTGGGGTTAGCTATAGGAAGCACACCATGCCCCTATTAAAGCAGCTCCACTGGGTGCCGAGAAGTTTCCGTTACCAATTCAAAGTGCAGGTTATCACCTGCAAAGCCCTACATGGTTTGGTCCAGCCTGTCTTCGTGACCTCATCCCCCCTATCAGGCCAATAGCCAGGATTTTTATTCTGGGGGGGGGGGCTGAGTGAGTGAGAGAGGATCTACCCTAGCAAATATTTGGTATCATTATCCCAATACCCCCATGCATATGGGATATATTGAACATGGTGATCAGATCATGAACTGAAAGCACTGAAGACAGCCAACATAATATCTGGACCAAACATGGCCAACTGTGCATATAGGACAGGCGGGGATTGGGGATGAGTGACCTTGGATTTGAGAGTTGCAGTGCGCCCTTATCCAGAGGGCATTCAACCAAGCCAACACTGGATTTGGACTAAACTTGGCACAAAGAGCCAATGTGCCCAACTATGCATAGAGGCAGGGATTGGCCAATGATTGCCCTTTTTGAAATGGGAGTTGTTGTTTACCTGGATCCAGAGAGTCCCAGAAGGCAGCTGACTGGCTCAGCGCACTCCACCCCTAGCTACGAGTGTGGCGAGACTTTAATGCACAGACGCGCAGGTCGACCGAGTGCATGGATGCGAAGGCCTGTTGCGGTGTCTGAATGGTCTGTAGTGCAGCGGCATCCTCTTTTGCGCCTAGGCTGTCGGCACACTCTCCCCTTCCTCTCCCGGCACCGAAGGCTGAAACCAGGGGCACCTAAAAGGAAAGAGAGGGCCCAGGCGTAGAAAAGGACGCCACCGTGTCACATACCAATAAGCCCCCCCCCCCCCGGCTACATGCCTGCCCCCTAGGAACCTGCATGGACTCTAAGATCTGCTGGGGACGTCCTCCTCTTGGTTCCAGCCCCGTCAAAAGCGCCGTTGGTGGGGATGAGGGAGAGGGCCTTCTCGGTGGTGGCCCCCCTGGCTTTGGAATGCCCTCTCCAGGGAAATCAGGCAACCCCTCACACGGCAATGCTTTAGGATAGAGTTAAAGACGTGGCGATTCAAGCAGGCCTTCGACAATGGTTGAGGCACCAGCTAAACTGTTTGCTGTTCTACTTTGGCACTTTAATGTTGGTTTTTTAACTGGTTCGTGGCTGGGATGTTCAACTTGATTGTACTGCCCTTTTTAACTAGTGGCAACTGCTTAGTTTTACTGAGCACTTTTACTGAGCTCTCACTTTCCCATTTTAGAACTTTGAGCACCTTCTAGAACAGTGGTTCTCAACCTGGGTCCCCAGATGTTTTTGGCCTTCAACTCCCAGAAATCCTAGCAGCTGGTAAACTGGCAGGGATTTCTGGGAGTTGTAGGCCAAAAACATCTGGGGACCCCAGGTTGAGAACCACTGTTCTAGAAGCTGTTATGAAGCCAGGGTACTTGCGGGTATGCCTTTAAGTCTTACTATACATCCAGGGTACTTTCAGTGATCTGTTTTTATTCGTTCAGGGCAAAGAAGGCTATGACAGAAATTTCATTAGCTTAGCAGGTAAAAACAATCTGTTTGCTGTGGCTGGCCAGACTCAGGCTAGAAACAAAGGCAAACGCTTGACCCTTGAGGTTGCAGTAGTTTATTGATCTGCTTCTTGAGCCAAGTAGCATCCTGTCTTGGTCTCTTTAAACTGTGATTGAGTGTAGTCCTAGGAGAGAACTTCATAGCTCCTCCTCAAGCTGTGGGCTTGATGTAGGAACTGAGTGGAATTTTATGTATCCTGCAGCAGGAGATAACAGGCGTCTGTTCTTAAAATCTCTGCATGTTAATAGGATTCTGCAGTTTCCAAGGGTACAATTGGTCAAGGAGTTCAGCTATTGTCAGAGCATTTCAGGATTTATGATACTCAGAGTGTTGTTGAACGTCTAAAAGAGATATTAGTTCTAAAGATCATTAGCTTCTCATTTGAGAGTGGGGATCAGTTAATGTGAGATAGCCTCTTGTCCCCCCCCGTGTCTACATTAATTAACTTTGCTATGGGTATATATTATTTACAATATCTTCTTTCCTGGTTGGGAAACACCCTCTGTTAATCTTTATTCCCACACCCTGATGCCCTGCACTAGTAAACCAATAGAGGGAAAGAAGAATTGGAAATGGTTCTTGATTTCCTTAAATATATGTTCAATAGACAGAGATGCCTAGTTTACTTTTGTTCATAAGTTCCTGTAACTCCCTTAGGTTTGGGTATTTCAGTCTTATTTTATTTATTTATTTATTCGTATTTGTTTGCCGCCCCTCCCAATGGCTTGGGATGGCTTACAACATAGTCATAAGAAACAACCAAAACATAGCTAAAAAATTAGAACACAGTTAAAACAACAGATTAAAATATTACAAAAAGCCGTACATTAAAAGAACGCTGTGGCGACAGAAGATAGTGCAAGATGGCGATACACAAAGAAAAGCTGCAATTCACCCGACCCTGAAAGCCTGCTGGAATAACAGAGTCTTGCAGGCTTTCCGGAACGGAATGAGGCTCTGAATAGCGCGGACGTCAGTGGGCAACGCGTTCCAAAGTACTGGAGCAGCGATCGAGAAAGCCCGATAACGGGTTGCAGTCAGGCGATATGTCCTAGGACCAGGAACGACCAGGAGGTTTTGCTCTTCGGAGCGTAGGGATCTGGTGGGATAATACGGGATGAGGCGGTCCCGCAGGTACACTGGCCCCAGACCATGTAAGGCCTTAAAGGTGAAGACTAACACTTTGAATGCAATCCGGCATTCAACAGGTAGCCAGTGCAGTTCGTGCAGGATCGGCGTGATGTGACAGCTCACCGAGACCCCAGCAAGGAGTCAGGCTGCAGCGTTCTGCACCAGCTTAAGTTTCGGATTACAAAGGAAGGCCAATGTACAGAGTGTTACAGTAGTCTAGCCACGAGATGACCGTGGCTTGGACTACTGTGGCCAGGTCATGCCGGGACAAGTAGGGGGCCAGCTTCCTCGCCTGGCGAAGATGGAAAAACGCCACTCTGCTGTCGATGGAGACTTAAGTCTCCATCGACAGCAGAGAGTCCAAAGTCACCCTGAGGCTCTTAACGGATGACGACGGACATAGTGTCACGCCGTCCAGGGTCGGAAGCTGAACATCCCCACCGCCCAGATGACCAAGCCACAGGATCTCCATCTTAGCCGGATTCACCTTCAACCTACTGGCTCGCAGCCATCCAGTAACGGCCTCAAGGCAGCGATGGAAATTATCGGGTACGGATTCGGGCCGGCCATCCATCCTCAGAATGAGCTGAGTGTCATCAGCGTACAATGTTATTGGTACAATGTGGACGATACTTTTAACTCTCTTCCTTGTCCACACTCGTATTATTGTTGAGTGAGAATTTCAGCATGTTTCCCTAGTTCAGCATATTTTGATTTCAAACTCAGAGCATCTGACTGACTCTCTGGAACATTTATGTGATGTGGGCAAACCAGGTTTATAGCCTTACTTAGCCATGAGGGCATTGCACTTGGTTTCACCACCTCAGGGTAGTTGGGAGGTTAAAACCTCCACCCTGGCTCAAGAAAAGAAGGGTGAGATCCAAGTGTTAAGGACGAAGGACATAAATAACAAGACAAGACAGAGGCACTCCTGGTCAGCCGAAAGGCTGATCAGGGCATAAGGTTACAACCTGTGTTGGACGGGGTTACACTCCCCCTGAAGATGCAGGTTCGCAGTCTGGGTGTGATCCTGGATTCATCGCTGAGCCTGGAACCCCAGGTTTCGGCGGTGACCAGGGGAGCATTCGCACAATTAAAACTTGTGTGTCAGCTGCGCCCGTACCTTGGGAAGTCTGACTTCCATGCTGACGGTAGTCCATGCTCTGGTTACATCCCGTATAGATTACTGCAACGCTCTCTACGTGGGGCTGCCTTTGAAGACTGCTCGGAAGCTTCAATTGGTCCAACGGACAGCAGCGAGGTTGATAACAGGAGCGGCACTCAGGGAGCGTACAACTCCCCTGTTGTGCCAGCTCCACTGGCTACCAGTTTGCTACCAGGCACAATTCAAAGTGCTGGTTTTGGCCTTTAAAGCTCTAAACGGTTCCGGTCCAACTTAATTGTCTGAACGCATCTCTCCCTATGAGCCATCAAGATGCTTAAGATCATCCTGGCGGGGACGAGAGACAGGGCCTTCTCAGTGGTGGCTCCTCGGCTTTGGAACTCCCTTCCTAGTGACATCAGATCGGCCCCCTCCCTCCTGACATTTCGTAAGAAAGTCAAGACTTGGCTTTTTGAGCCAGCATTTGCGGACAAACTTTAATCGAGATCAAGGATTACTATGACTGTGAAACGGAAACCGATTTTAAGATTGTGGGGCTGAGATTTGTATTTTGTAGTTTTTAACTGTTATTTTTATATGTTTTTATATGACTGTTTTTATCTTGTGATGTATTGTATAATGGGCACTTGTTGCCGCTTGTTCACTGCCTCGAGTCGCCTTCGGGCTGAGAGAGGCAGTATAGAAGCATGGCAAATAAAATAAATAAATAAATAACTATGTTTGACTTTGGGACTTGATTTCCTCATGAAATAAAAGTTATCTATCTCAAGGCAACTTATTGTGTGTGTGTGTGCGCGCGCGCATATGTACACATGCACATGTTGCTTCTAAACTTGCTATTCATCTTTTATTGTCCCCTCCCCAGTCGTTTTTGTTTGCTTCAAGCCATTGAGAAGAGAAAGGAATAATCGCAATACATTCTTGTAACGTGGGGCCTTATTTCTCAAAGCAGATTTGGCATCCTAGCCTCTATCTGTAGATGTGTGACCACAGAATGAGATAAAAAAGAGCCCATATGCCTGCAGAACAGAATCACCGGCTGTGTGCGTTGTGTGCGTATGTGTGCATTTTGTGCTAAAGCCTTCCTTTCCAGAGATTGTTCTTTGCTCTGCATTTCTCCGTGGGAGCAGTTTAGTCTTTGAATCTGTCAAGCAAGTTGGCTTCCCAGACATCCTTTGTATAGTAACAGCATGTGCTGAGAAACTGGCAGCTTTTAAAACACAGTCACTCTTTCTCTCTTGACTCTTCCCTTTCCCTCCCCTTGTCCTCCCCTCCCTTCTTTCCCTCTAGCTCTGGTGACATTACATAGATGGATGTGCTTGCAAGGAAAACAGCAGCGAGAGTTGAGTGTCTGCCAAAACTCTGCCGTTGGAAGTAGAGCCGCCCTTCCCCCCTCCTTACCTTTGTTTCCCCCGTCTTCAGTTGTATGCATTTAATTTGTCTTCTTTTCCCTTGGATTTTTTCACTGAGCAGATATACGCACGCCAGCAAGGAAATCCTCCCCATGAACCGTAATGTTTGATTCAAAAGATTACTCTGCCCAGGCTCCCACACCTATTTGGTGTAATTACATGTATCTTTATCACATCGTGGTAGCATTCAATATTCTTCCCTTCTAAATATACTGGCATTGATTGGACTTGTAAAGCTGTTAGTTTATTGTTCAGTGACTCCCTTAGGGATGATAGCTAGAGGAAAACCTCAAGCTGTGAAAAATGTTTTTCTTACCCTTCCGTTCCTTTCTCGGCTTCTCTATCAGAATTGTCTGGTTGTTTGTTTTAATGGGCCAATTGCGCCACAGGCGTGAAAAGAGCCAGGTAAGGGGACATGGGCAGTTGAGGTACAAGACAAGTAAATTGTCTCTTGTTCTTATCAGCCATGAGAAAGTTACATTATGCAGTTTGTATGGCGGAAGGAGATTTACACAGGCCAGCGAGGGATTAGCAAAGGCTTCGTCCCTTTATACACATTTTACACCGTGGCTCTCAACAGTCACAGCCATCTTGGGCAGTGATTAGGGATGATTGGGGATGTAGACGGAAACATATTGAGAGCACCACTTTTGAGAATTTTGGAATAAATACACGGTGGCTGTTGATCACCTTGGAAACAAGTCCAACCCTCTCCCTTTGACTGCCCTTTTCAGTACCCTAGCACAAAAAGCTGATTTTTGCATTGTTCTCACCAAATTTCTCTCCTTCTTAGGCAAAATCAGTTCAGTTCGTCAACAACTTTTGTGTAATTTAGGATCATTGTTCCCATTTGTTAGTATAATTTAGCATGTATATCAAATGTCTTTTGCCTTTTTCCCGTGTCATTCAGTCTAGAGCAGGGGTGCCCACACTTTTTCAGCATGCGAGCTACTTATATTAAAACCAAGTCAGAAAGATCTACCTACCTCCTCAAAACTGGGGAGGGGGTGGGGTGGGGCTTGGCCAGAGGGGGCGGAGCCAGGCCACACCAAGCCCCGCCCCCTCCATTCTGGCTTTGGAGCTCCCAGCAGCTTCTCCAGGCTTGAGGATGGCAATGCCAAGCCAGTGGTGGCATAGCTAGCACAAGGCTGGCTTGGCATTGCCATCCTCAAGCCTGGAGAAGCTGCTGGTAGAGCGGAAGCCACAGGAGGGCGGAGCCAGGCTGTGCCAAGCCCCGCCCCTCCCCTCTGGCTTTGGAGCTCCCAGCAGCTTCTCCAGGCTTGAGGATGGCAATGCCAAGCCAGTGGTGGCATAGCTAGCACAAGGCTGGCTTGGCCCTGCCCTCCACAAACCTGGAGCAGCTGCTGGGAGTGCCAAAGCCAGGGTGGAGGGGGCGGGGCTTGGCACAGCCTGGCTCCGCCCCCTCTGAGAAGCGCCCCATTCAGCTGGGATCGACCTCCTTCGGTCCCAGGATCGACTGGTCGATCGCGATCAACTTCCTGGGCAGCCCTGGTCCAGAGAGTACCTCTTGGAGTTCTTCACTCTAGATCAGCATTTCTCAATCTGGGGGTCGGGACATGCTAAATTATACTAACAAATGGGAACAATGATCCTAAATTACACAAAAGTTGTTGACGAACTGAACTGATTTTGCCTAAGAAGGAGAGAAATTTGGTGAGAACAATGCAAAAATCAGCTTTTTGTGCTAGGGTACTGAAAAGGGCAGTCAAAGGGAGAGGGTTGGACTTGTTTCCAAGGTGATCAACAGCCACCGTGTATTTATTCCAAAACATGTATTTCTGATAGTCTTAGGAACCCCTTTTGCAGAGAAAGCCAAAGATTTCTCTTTTTTTGGAAACAGTGAATCCTCCCATCAAAAGTCCTCCTCCGCTATGATTGGCTGGCCTTTCTGCCAAGGGGAGGGCTGTTTCTGAGACTCCCAAGTGGGAAGGGGAGAGCAGGCGTGCTCGGCACAGAGCTGCGTGGTTCACATGTGCAGGCGAGGGAAAGTGTGCGAGGTTTGAGAAGGGTTCACACCAGCGAGACCCTTCAGGGCATGGGGGTTCTGTCTGGAAAGTTTGGCCCAATTCTATTGGTGGGGTTCAAAATTTATTTATTTATTTATTATTTCAATTCATATACCGCCCTTCTCAGCAGGCTCAGGGTGGTTTACAGCATATAAACATATCATTAGATAAAATAACAATAAAACAGTAGAGCAGTAAAAACAATGAAAACAATAAAACAGCAATCAAACAATGCTCTTTGATTGTCGGTGAACTATAAATCCCAGTAACTACAACTCCCAAATGTCAGGATCTATTTCCCCCAATCTCCACCAGTGTTCACCTTTGGGCATATTGAGTATTCGTGCTAAGTTTGGTCCAGATCTATCATTGTTTTCGTCCACAGTGTTCTCTGGATATAGGTGAACTACAACTCCAAAACTCAAAGTCAATGCCCACCAAACCCTTCCAGTATTTTCTGTTGGTCATGGGAGTTCTGTGTGCCAAGATTGGTTCAATTTCATCATTGGTGGAATTCAGAGTGCTCTGATTGTAGGTGGACTATAAATCCCAGCAACTACAACTTCCAAATAACAAAATCAATCCCCTCCCCCACCCCACCAGTATTCGGATTTGGGCGTATTGTGCCAAATTTAATCCAGTGAATGAAAATGCATCCTGCATATCAGATATTTACATGGCAATTCATAACAGTAGCAAAATTACAGTTATGAAACAGCAACAAAAATAATGTTGGGGTTGGGGGTCACTACAACATGAGGAACTGTATTAAGGGGTCGCGGCATTAGGAGGTTGAGAAACACTTGTCTAGAAAGTGCCTTTTGGAGTTCTTCACACTAGGTCAGAGGTTCTCAACCTGTCGGTCTCCAGATGTTTTGCCCTTCAATTCCCAGAAACCCTAACAGCTGGTAAACTGGCTAGGATTTATGGCAGTTGTAGGCTAATTTATTTATTATTTATTAATTTAATTTATATTCCGCTCTTCTCACCCCGAAGGGGACTCAGAGCGGATTACAGTACACATACTTGCAGACAATCCCTGCAGTTCAACATATGACATATAGACGAACATACGACATATAGACAAACAGAGGCAAGCTCTAGCCACCAGGGGGAGCTGACACACTCCTCATCTCTCAGTGTTTTCCAGCGTCCCTTTGTTGTTTTGTCCGCATTCCTCAGCGATTCCTGGGTTCTTTTTAATGGCCTCATAATTCAGTCAAAATTTGCCTCCCCACTTTAATGTGGTACCTTTATCTCCTACTTGACAAATGCAACTTTCTTTTGGGCTGCAAAGGTCAACAGCAGGCTACACTTAAGGTTGAGCACCCACCTCGACCCGGGCATGCCTCGAACTCATGACCTACTGGTCAGAGAGATCTTATGCAGCTGACACTTAGCCAGCTGAGCCACATTCCCGGTGCCACACCTGGGTACCTACAAGTTGAGAGCCACTGCTCTAGATGCTTTTGCACCATCCTCAAAAAATAGGGCATGGGAAAGCTATCTGTATCAGTGTGTATATGTGTGAACCTCTAACATTTGTTGGACTACAACACTCATTGTAACTGAAGATTGGCTATACTAGCTAGGCTGCTGGAATTTGAAATTCAACATAATCTTCGTTATTTTGTTCTTGGTGATTTATGAATTTTCAGTGAGCCAAAAGAGACCCCAGACCTGTTGTTTACCTCGTTCTACAGAAGAAAACAGATACAAGGGAAACATGTCCCTACTGTCTGTTGTGAATTCAGTTAGAACTTCCTATTTCTGTCTTCAAACATACCTTTTAGGTAACTACTCCAGAAACAGTCCTGTTAATACTTTGTCATTGTTATCTGCTTGTCAACTCAATTTATGGCGGCCCTATAAATGAGAGACTTCCACGTCCCTCTGTCATCAGCTTCTCTGCTCCAGTTTCTTGACTGGTGTCTCCCATTTCAGACAGGTTTTTGCTTAAAAGCCAGACGAAATGGGCCGCTCCCACAAGTTAGCTTACAGCAATGATTTTCAACCTTTTTTTGAGCCGCGGCATATTTTTTACATTTACAAAATCCTGGAGCACACCACCAACCAAAATGACACAAAATGACATTAACACAGTAATACATATAGTTAATATGTTTTTAAATGTATTTATACACTCAGTGTGATAATTTTGTCCAGGGTCCTGTTCGGCATTTGCATTTTCCCTTCTCAAAAACTTCTCCATCACTGTCACTCGCTTGTCTTGCTGTGATCCCAAATTGACGCACAGCTGCAGCACTAACTCTAACTTTGTTTACTTAGCCGCGTCTGAGTGAATCCAAGATGGCGTGACCATAGCACTCTCGCTTCACTTCTTAGGTGATGCGAGAGTGCTATAATTCCATTTCTTAAAGGGACGCGCCTTATAGTTTATATATGAATGAAGTTCGAAAATAATTTCCCATGGCACACCTGATGATCTCTCACGGCACACTACTGTTCCGCGGCACACTGGTTGAAAATCACTGGCTTACAGTACTGGGCTCCTATTTTAAAAAATCATCTCATATGTTTTACTTGGAGATCTATCATGAGAAAAGGAGATGCAAATGTAAACAATAATCAGTATATTTATTTGTGTCCTGTGTGGGTCTTGAACATTGAGCTAGTCATGGTGATTGAGGACTTTTGTTCACCACGGATACTCAATGACTCCTTTATACACAGGTAGATAAATGGCAGTAAAAGACATGTTCAGCGTTGAACTGTGGGAGTAACTTTCCTCAGGCCCCACCCAGGAAGCCTGTATGGCAGAGCAGGGACTGGCTCTCTCCCCTCCCTGTTGCTAGTTGGCACTTGCCACTTATCAGATAGATATCTTGGCTAAAACCTTCTCTAGGCAGCAAAGCTTGCTGTATCAGAACATCACTGCACTTTGCACTCTGGAACCACACAATTTTTTACGTCATGAGGCTCAATTCGTACCACAACCAGATTCTAGAGCAGACATGGGCAAACGTCGACCCTCCAGGTGTTTTGGACTTCAACTCCCACAATTCTAACAGCCGGTAGGAGGGGTGGCTTTTGCCCATGCCTGCTGTCGCCCCCTTGGGCCCTTGGCACTTGACCTCCCTGGACAAAACACAAGGCAGCTGAGGTACAACAAGCTTTATTGATTATAAGGTAGCAGGGTAAGTAAAGAGTCCAGGAAGCCTTCAGTATGCAGCCTCCGTTTAGCAGCAATTGCTGGAATCAGCAAGGCTTGAGAATCCGCAACAGCAGGATCTCAAGCGGAGGAAGTTCAGGAACAAATGCGGGATACGATAGTCTCTGAGCCCCCAACCGGCGCAAGAAGGCTGGGCGGCTTGAGGTACTGCAGGCAAGTTCAATGCGGGAGTATCATAGCTCCTCCGCAAGGTTCGACGATGAGCAGGAACAAGGCTTGATGCTGGAACGAGGCAGCCGAGAGAGGCTGGCTGGCAGGACCTTAGTAGCTGGCCGAACGGCCCGGTTCACATTAGCATCATGGCAATAGCGGTCGTTGGTACGAGATACTGGTGTGCAGGATCTCACAGCTTTTATAGGATTTCTCTCTATAGAACCTGGTGCGTCGAACATCAAAACGGGTGATGGATGGGCCTCGGATTGTTTTGAGAACCTCAGTCCTGAAGAATGCGGCGCCTCGTTAGCGAGCGCCACCTGGGCTAGGGAGTTGCGCTTGGTGCTCCGAGTACCCGCTTCTGCTATCAGCCTGGTGGGCCTAGCCTGGCCTTGACATGCCTTTTCTATAGCATCTTCTGTGGGAGGCACATGAGAGCAGCAAAGAGGCCCACAGCAGGGCCCGGGAGTTAGCCCAGCTGTGCTGGAAAGTTTCTTGGAGCCAGGCGGGCAAAAGGCAGACCCTAGCAAAAATGCCGCCTGAAGCCCTTGGGGTGTGACACCTGCTCTAGAGTGAGTTTTGCACACATTTATCATATGAATCTTCATTATAAGACACTCTGAATCAGTGGTTCTCAACCTTCCTGATGCTGCAACCCCTTAATCCAGTTCCTCATGTTGTGGTGACCCCCAACCATAAAATTATTTTAGTTGCTACTTCGTAACTGTAATTTTGCTACTATTATGAATCATGATGTAAATATGGGATATGCAGGATGTATTTTCATTTACTGCACCAATTTTGGCACAAATACCCAATACACATAAATTTGAATACTGGTGGGGTGGGGGTGGGGGGATTGATTTTGTTATTTGGGAGTTGTAGTTGCGTGGGCTTTACAATCAAGGAGCATTCTGAACTCCACCAATGATGGAATTGAACCAAACTTGGCACACAGAACTCCCATGACCAACACAAAATACTGGAAGGGTTTGGTGGGCATTGACCTTGCGTTTTGGAGTTGTAGTTCAAATACATCCAGAGAGCACCTGGACCAAACTTAGCACGAATACACAATATGCCCAAATGTGAACACTGATGGAGTTTGGGTAAAATAGACCTTGACATTTGGGAGCTGTAGTTGGTGGGATTTATAGTTCACCTACAAAGAGCATTGTGATCCCCATTGATAGAATTGGGCCAAACTTCCCACACAGAACCCTCTTGACAAACAGAAAATACTGTATTTTCTGATGGTCTTTGGTGATCGCTCTGACACCCGCCTCGTGACCCCCAGGTTGAGAAATGCTTCTCTGAATATAAAGTCAAACATTCCTTCTCAATTCTCCTTCTCAATTCTCCCAGCTTACTTGTCCGAACGCATCGGCCGCTACGTCCCATCCCGTAACCTAAGATCATCTGGGAGGCCCTGCTCTCGCTCCCGCCGACTTCTCAAATGCGGTTGGTGGGGACGAGGGACAGGGCCTTCTCGGTGGTGGCCCCCCGCCTGTGGAATGCGCTCCCTATAGAGGTACGGTCCACCTCATCCCTCCTGGCATTCAGGAAAAAGGTAAAATCCTGGCTCTGGGACCAGGCGTTCCCACATCAGCACTAAGCAGCATGTTAGATGGGATTTTAATTGGAAGGGAGGAAGAGGGTCAATGCTTTTATGGTCGAATATTGTTTTAAATTGGAATGACTGTAGATGTTGCCGAGGAATTGTATTTTAATGTTTTAATGTATTTTAATGTGTTGTGGGGTTTTGGGGTTTTACGCTGTTTGATGTGGCATCGAATTGTGCCGTGCTGTAAGCCGCTCTGAGTCCCCCCTAGGGGGTTGAGAAGAGCGGGGTAAAATCCTGAAATAAATAAATAAATAAATAATAAATTTTGCATACGTTGTAACACCTTTTTATTCTGTTTATATAAGTGGTACATTTTGCAAAACATGCTGGAACCAATGAAAATGTGTGTGTTTTTTTCCTTTCTGCCCTCTTGTAGCCAATTGCTGAACCAATCCCAATCTGCAGTTTCTGCCTTGGTACAAAAGAACAAAACCGAGAAAAGAAGCCTGAGGAGCTCATCTCTTGTGCTGACTGTGGCAATAGTGGTAGGTGACTGCCTGTATTTCAAGTGATGTGATCTACTGTGGTGGTATCAGCATCTTTTCCCATCTGTTTGGAGTCGCCCAGTACTGGCCTTTGTGTATTTCCTTAACTGTACACAAATTAACATTTTTGAAGTCTAATGCCCCAGACAGTAGTTGCCCTAATCTTTACAGGGGTTTGTTTGTTTTTTTTTTGCCATATTACAGTTTCTGCTAATTTGGGGAGGGGGATTAATTTAATATTTTCCATATACTGCATGGTGAACTGCCAAGATGTACAGAGTTGATGGAGACTGAAAGGTCTTTGCAAAAACCATGCAGTTCTGTACCATAAGTCATCTATTGCTGGACGCACCACAGTGTGTGCTCTTGCTATTTTCAGGGCTTGCGTTTTGCCACAGTAGTGCAGGATTCACATTGTTTAATGGCCAGAAGAAAAAATACTGAGATATTGTATCACCAGTTATTCAGGTTAAAGCACGGCAATCCAAATGGCTCTGATTCTTTCGCATAATTGTTTCTGTTTTCATCAATGGTAGTAGCAAAAGCAGTGGGGAACCTAGTACCTTCAAGATCAATCAGTTAAGCTTCCAATTACACCTCAAAAAGTAGGCTTTTTAACTCATGCAAGACTATGTCACAGTATATGACACAATCCTCCAAGACTTCTTCCTGGAAATAAGTGAGGAATGGAGTGCCATAAGCAGGGTTCCGTCCTGGGCCCAGTTCTGCTCAACATCTTTATTAATGACTGAGATGAAGAGTTAGAAGGCCTGATCATCAAGTTTGCAGAAATTGGGAGGGAGAGCTAATACTCCAGAAGACAGGAGCAGAATTTAAAACGATCTTAACAGATTAGAGAGATGATTGGCCAAAACTAACAAATTGAAGTTCAGCAGGGACAAATATGAGATATTCCACCTAGGCAGAAAAAAGGAAATTCAAAGAGACAGAATGGAGGACAATGCCTGGTTCGGCAACAGGACACGTGAAAAAGATCTTGGGAATCCTCGTGGACAACAAATTAAACATGAGCCAACAATGTTACATGGCGGCTAAAATAGCCAATGGGATTTTGTCTTGCATCAATAGAAGTCTAGTGTCTAGATCAGGGGTGCTCACACTTTTTCAGCATGCGAGCTACTTATACTACAACCAAGTCAGAAAGATCTACCTACCTCCTCAAGGCTGGAGAGGGGAGGGGGCGAGCTTGGTGTGGCCTGGCTCCGCCCCTCTCTGGCTTCAGCTCTACCAGCAGCTTCTCCAGGCTTGAGGATGGCAATGCCAAGCCAGCCTTGTGCTAGCTATGCCACCACTGGCTTGCCATTGCCATCCTCAAGCCTGGAGAAGCTGCTGGTAGAGCGGAAGCCAGAGGGGCGGAGCCAGTCCGCGCCAAGCTCCGCCACCTCCCCTCTGGCTTTGGAGCTCCCAGCAGCTTCTCCAGGCTTGAGGATGGCAATGCCAAGCCAGTAGTGACATAGTTAGCACAAGGCTGGCTTGGCCCTGCCCTCCCTGGAGAAGCTGCTGGTAGCGCGGAAGCCAGAGGGGGGCGGGGCCAGGCTGCGCCAAGCCCCGCCCCCTCCCCTCTGGCTTTGGAGCTCCCAGCAGCTTCTCCAGGCTTGAGGAGGGCAATGCCAAGTCAGTGGTGACATAGCTAGCAGAAGGCTGGCTTGGCCCTGCCATCCTCAAGCCTGGAGAAGCTGCTGGGGGTGCCGAAGCCGGGGGAGGGGCGGGGCTTGGCGCGGCCTGGCTTTGCCCCCCTCTGAGAAGTGCCCCATCTGGCTGGGATCGACCTCCTTCTGTCCCGGGATCGACTGGTCGATCGCGATCGACTTCCTGGGCAGCCCTGGTCTAGATACAGGGAAGTCATGCTACCCCTCTATTCTGCCTTGGTCAGACCACACCTCGAATACTGTGTCCAATTCTGGGCAGCACAGTTGAAGGGAGATGTTGACAAGCTGGAAGGTGTCCAGAGAAGGGCGACTAAAAGATTAAAGGGTCTGGAGATCAAGTCCTATGAGGAGCGTCTTAAAGAGCTGAGCATGTTTAGGCTGCTGAAGAGAAGGCATGATGGCCATGTAGAAATATGTGAGGGGAAGTCATAGGGAGGAGGGAGCAAGCTTGTTTTATGCTGCCTTGGAGACTAGGATACGGAACAATGGCTTAAAACCACAGGAAAAGAGATTCTATCTGAACATTAGGAAGAACTTACTAACTGCGAGAACTGTTCAGCAGTGGAACTCTCTGCCCCAAGGTGTGGTGGAGGCTCCTTCTTTGGAGGCTTTTAAACAGAGGCTGCGTGGCGATTTTCCTGCTTCTTGGCACAATGGGGTTGGACTGGATGGCCCACGAGGTGTCTTCCGATTCTATGATTCTAGATGTGCAGTTCATATTAGCATGCACAACAAACATGGCAACCTCTCTAGAATTTCGTAGGGTATCCACACTACAAGCTGTGTTCTTACGGTAAAAGATATTTACCTTTTTGTATCTTGGGTGTCTTAAAGGACAGTAAAAGCAGGAGGAAGATAAATATCTCAAGCATAACAGTGTGAGGATGTCTTAATTTCTTTTAAATGGCTAGGAAATAGAATTGGGAATTCTGGTAGCATGCATATACTTTATGAAACTTAATTAGAGCAAATGCTTTTTGAACTGCTCTACCTTTTTTGCAGTATGTGAAGCTAAATGACATTAAGTGGATAGAGTTTATGTTTGTATCATTCATACAATTCCTCCAGGGTTGAAAGATTCACATAACTCTCAAAATTGTGTGCTTGGGCAAGGAACCAGTTTCCTTCCAAAGAGACATTGTGTGAGTTAATCTTCGAGTGCTGAGCACATGTCGAACTCCTCTGATAGAACTCAAGACTTTTAGAGATATCAGATGCTAACTGTATTTGAATCTGTACCTTGTGCTCTCCCTGCGCACGGGCTGCTCCTACTTTGTTACGCTGAAATTGTTCTCAACACCTTGGGACAGGTCATCCATCCTGCTTGAAGTTCTCCCCAGAGTTAACAGTTCGGGTGAAGGCCTTACGATGGCAGTGCATTGAGTGCAAAACGTGCAGTTCCTGTCGAGACCAGGGCAAAAATGCTGTAAGTATTACTTAGTTTGGCAATCCTTTTCACTGATTGATTGTTGATAGTCCCATTTTACTAACTAGTTGCATAAAATTAAACTCATGGAGGCCAAGCTAGGAGTTACATGGGGTGGGGGTGGGGCGGATTGTCATTCGGCGGCAAAAAAAGCCAGTGGGATTTTGGGCTGCATAAATAGGAGTCTAGTGTCTTGATCCAGGGAAGTCATGCTACCCATGCTCTATTCTGTCTTGGTAAGACCACACCTGGAATCACACTGTGCCCAATTCTGGGGACCGCAATTGAAGGGAGATGGAAAGCTGGAACGTGTCTAGAGAAGGGCGACTAAAAGATTCAAGGGTCTGGGCAACAAGCCCTGTGAGGAGCACCTTAAAGAGCTGGGCATGCTTAGCCTGCAGAAGAGAAGGCTGAGAGGAGACATAATAAGGGCCATGGATAAAGATGTGAGGGGAAATCATAGGAAGGAGGGAGCAAGCTTGTTTTCTGGGGGAGCTGTCGCACTCCTCATCTCTCAGTGTTCCCAGCATCCCTTGTTCCTTCCTCATTCCTCAGCGTTCCTGGAGTTCTTTAATGGCCTCATAATTCAGTCAAAATTTGCCTCCCCACTTAATGTGGTAACTTTATCTCCTACTTGACAGATGCAACTGTCTTTCAGGCTGCAAAGGTTGACAGCAGGCTACACTTAAAGGTCGAGCACCCACCTCGACCCGGGCAGGCCTCGAACTCATGACCTACTGGTCAGAGAGATCTTATGCAGCTGACACTTAGCCAGCTGTGCCACATTCCCTGTTTGAACTGCTAGGTTGGCAAAAGCTGGAGCTAACAGCAGGAGCTCACTCCACTCCCCAAATTCAAACCACCTACCTTTCAGTCAGTAAGTTCATCAGCTTAGCGGTTTAACCTGCTGTGCCACCAGGGCCTCCAAAATACATCCATAGCAGGAACAAATAATATTTATTTATTTATTTATTGTTCACTTTTGTATTCCGCTCCTCCCAGCAGGCTCGGGGCGGATCACAGTAAAAATACATGGGCGGCATGTTGTGACATCAACATGAGGCCCTACAGATAATAAAAACATAAAAACATAAAACCACATTTAAAAACAGTTACATTGTCAAGACACAGGTTAGGAGGACATATGTCAAGGCTCTCAGTCCGGTGTGCCTAATTAAAGGCCAGCCCGAAGAGGGGCCGTCTTACACGCCCTCCGGAATGGACCCAGTTCCGAGATAGCTCGGGTACTATCCAGGAGGGCGTTCCAGAGCACTGGTGCCGCCACAGAAAAAGACCTTTGTCTGGTCGTCGACAGGTGGCAGGAGCGGACTGATGGAATTAACAACAGATTTTGCTCATCTGAACGCAGTGATCTCGGGGGCAAGTACGGGATAAGGCGGTCCTTCAGGTACGCAGGCCCTAGGCCGTGTAAGGCCTTAAAGGCCTTACACCAACACCTTGAAGGCGATCCGGTACTCAATAGGAAGCCAGTGCAGTTGCCGGAGAGTAGGTGTAATATGCTCTCTCGCCGGCACTCCTGCCAGTAAGCGAGCCGCGGCATTCTGCACTAGCGTGAGTTTCCGGATTGTCGACAAGGGAAGGCCAACGTAGAGGCCATTACAGTAGTCTAGTCTCGAGATGACCGTCGCTTGAATTACCGTGGCCCGGCCGTCCCTGGACAGGTAGGGTGCCAGTCGCCCTAGCCTGTCGGAGGTGATAAAATGCCGTCCTGCTGACCATAGAGACCTGAGCCTCCATGGTCAGCGAGGAGTCCAACACGACCCCCAAGCTCTTAACTGACGGCGATGGGTTAAGCCGCTCGCCGTCCAGGGTAGGCAACCGGCACCCACCCAGCCCAGGCCGACCGGGCCATAGGATCTCTGTCTTCGATGGATTCACCTTCAGCCAGCTGGCACGCCGGCTGAAGGTGATAAATGATAATGACAGTAATACTAATAATTGGGTTGTTGTGAGTTTTCTGGGCTGTATGGCCATGTTCCAGAAGCATTCTCTCCTGATGTTTTGCCTGCATCTATGGCAAGTATCCCCAGAGGTTGTGAGGTCTAATACTAATAATATTAACAGAGGAGTCAAACAGTCATAAAGGATAGTGAAACTGTTAAAAAAATGATCTGAGTGAAGACATTTTCAAGACCTAAAGCAGACCGAGCTCTTGATTTTGATAGTTTTGGTCTTGTAAATGGTTCCACAATCTCTGAGCCAAAAAGGAGGAGGTCCCTATTATTAAAGTGCACGAAAAGGGGAAAAGCCCATTGGGATTGGTCCAAGTTTTAGATTTCTGTAAAAGATGCCATATGGTTTATTTTCCCCAGGACTCTATATGAACTACAATTCCTCCCTCTGTGAGCCTACAATAATTCTATCCTTAGTGGTGTGGGCATTTTTTTCATTTGGGGAATATATATTTCTCATTAGACTGGAATTGTAATTTACAATATTTAAGAACAAGCAAAAGTTGGGTTGTTTTACCTATTTAAGTTTGCATTTGAAGGACATTAACGCTGAACATCTCTCTGTTACAGGACAATATGCTATTTTGTGACTCATGCGACCGGGGCTTCCACATGGAGTGTTGTGATCCCCCTTTGACCAGGATGCCAAAAGGTATGGTTGATATAAGGGGGAAACTCGCTTGACAGTAGCATTTTGTTTCCTCTTTTAAGTTACAATATATTATTATTATTATTATGCATAGTGGAATTGGATGGTAGCATAGCTCAAGTGAAGACTTCTGGAACATTTCATGTCTTTTATACTTGCACGCCAGTATAATTAAGTGTGCTGTATTTGTGTGGAAGCAGCTCAGGGTGTGAGCCATGAGAGGGAAACCCTAGGGTTAAATTGTGTCGTAACTGTGTACTGGCTTTATTTCCCTTACAGGCATGTGGATATGTCAGATATGTCGGCCCCGTAGAAAAGGAAGAAAACTTCTATATAAGAAAGCAGCACAGATTAAGCGGCGTTATGCCAACCCAATAGGACGACCCAAAAACCGATTAAAGAACCAAAATGCAACGTAAGTCACTCTGATGTTTCCTGAGAGGTACAGTGTGGGAATCAGTGGAATTCTCTTGTTACAAATGTTATTACCGAAATGGCTCATTACATATTTTGGGAAAATTTTGTCCAAAATTAATGGTTTGCGCTTTTAAACCATATAGCATATACACTCAAAGATAACCTGAGTTTTTCAGACCTTTTTTTGAACTAAAAAGGTCTCCCTCTGCCAAGCCGGCAGCTGAGTCTGGAGGCCATTGCTTGCAATATTTATTTATTTATTTATGACATTTATATGCCGCCCTTCTCACCCTGAAGGGGACTTAGAGTAGCTTACAAGTAAAATGTAAATTATTTATTTATTTATTTCCACCATTTCTACCCTGCTTCTTCTCAACCCCCGAGTGGGGACTCAGAGCGGCCTAACAACGGCAACAAGTCGATTCCAAAAACTCTTTTATACATATAATAGAAAACCAAAAACAGTCAAAATTAAAATACATTAAAATATAATTAGCATTAAAATACATTAAAAAATACATTAAAAAATGCATCATATACATTCACATAAGTTAAAAACAGTATTCCGTCCATAATTGAAGCATTGGGTCATGTCCGCCAGTTTGCCATTTCAATCCAATCTAAAGTGCTGTATCGTGCTAAGGGCAAACGCCTGGTCCCATAACCAGGATTTCACTTTTTTCCTGAATGCCAGGAGGGATGGAGTTGATCGTATATCAATAGGGAGTGCGTTCCACAGACGGGGAGCCACCGCCGAGAAGGCCCTATCTCTCGTCCCCACCAACCGCATTTGAGAAGTAGGTGGGAGCGAGAGCAGGGCCTCCCCAGATGATCTTAAATTACGAGGTGGGATGTAGCGGCTGATGTGTTCGGACAAGTAAGCTGGACCAGAACCGTATAGAGCTTTAAAGGTCAAAACCAGCACTTTGAATTGAGCTCGGAATTGGACAGGCAGCCAGTGGAGCTGACACAACAGGGGGGTAAATACAATATATTATATTATTGCCATAGCACAATATTAATATTATATATTACATTGTACTACAACATTATACTGTAATATTATTAGCAATATACATGTAATATACAAATATATAATTATAATATATTATTATTAGTAGTATTATATTGTATTACATTATAATATTATCAATGTATGTATGTATATATATATATATATATATATATATATATGCACAGTGCAGGAGGCATATATTATCTGTTTCTCTCTCCTCTTCCCCTCCCTTGACTGTGTTTTCTTTTCCAGTCAAAAGGGAGGAAAGGAGGGAAAGGAGATATATTTCATGTTCTCCTTGTTTGTATGGCTCTCTTTCAAACCTACCCAACTTCCTGGCTTTTTTGTTTGTGTGTGTATCTAAATGTATTAACTGTATATGGGCATTTTTGTTCCCTTGGAAGCTTTCCCCTTATATGTTCGCAGATCTTTGCAAATCCTATATACATATAGATATCTAGATATTTCCATGTACCTGCATATCTGTATCTATATGTATACAATATTTTATATGACTTTCCCCCTGACATGTTTCCAAGTCTTTGCAAATCCGAGAAGGGTAGCTATATAGCAGCGGGAATGTGGCTCAGTTGGCTAAATGTCAGCTGCATAAGATCTCTCTGACTAGTAGGTCATGAGTTCGAGGCCTGCCCGGGTCGAGGTGGGTGCTCGACCTTTAAGTGTAGCCTGCTGTCGACCTTTGCAGCCCGAAAGACAGTTGTATCTGTCAAGTAGGAGAAAAAGGTACCACATTAAGTGGGAAGGCAAATTTTGACTGAATTATGAGGACAGTAGAACTCCAGGAAGGCTGAGGAATACGGACGGAACAACAAGGGATGCTGGGGACGCTGAGAGATAAGAAGTGCGTCAGCTCCCCCTGGTGGCCAGAGTTTGCCCCTGTTTGTCTATATGTGTGTATGTGAAAACGGCAGGGATTGTCTGCTAAGTATGTGTACCTGTAATCTGCTCTGAGTCCCCTTTGGGGTGAGAAGGGCGGAATATAAATAAAGTAAATAAATAAATAAAAAATATAAATTAAGATCTCTCTCTCTCTCTCTGTGTGTATATGTGTATATATAAAAATAATTTTATATATGAATTTTCCCCTCACATGTTTGCAAGTCTTTGCAAATCCTATATAGATATAATTGTCTATATAGAGATGTGTGCGTGTGTGTGTATATATATATGTATGTGTGTGTGTGTGTGAATATAGATATATAGGGCTTGCAAATATTGCAGGAGGGAAATACACACACACACACAGAGAGAGGATTTGCAAAATTTTCAGGGGAAAATGCATATGTGAAATTAGTATATATAATTATAGATCTAGATCTAGCTCTGCATTGTTTATATAGGCATTGCATGTTTGCCTGTTACTAGGTTGGAAGGCGGCCTGAGTCTCCTTGGGGAGATAGGGCAGGATACAAATGAAGTTCTATTATTTTGACAACACATTGAAGTTCTATTATTATTACTATTACTATGTTATTGTTGATATCATATTGTTTTTGATGATCCTGCTTTTCCACTTACAGATCTAGTTTACTGTTTTTCTTTGAAATACAGTAAATATTCAAAAACATTTAACCTACTGATGCCTCATTTAATGTACTGGTAATTTTATTGGTATCTATTTTTATTTTGAAAATTTCCAGTAGCACTTTGTTTCTCACCCTTGGCTTACACATTTCCCCAGTTTTTTGTGGTAAAATTAGGTGCCTTGGCTTATATTCGGGTCGGCTTATATTCAAGTATATATGATATATTCAAAAGCAATTGTTTTGTGGGCTGTCAGACACTGTTCTTACGTCTTGCATAACACCCAAAATAATCTTAGATTGCTTTTTTATTCTAAATGTGAGATTACTTCAGAGTCATTCTATTCACAGTTAACATGAGAGCAAACCCGTTGGATGCAGGTGGACATATCTGCAAATAAACTCACACAAGGTTACACTGTGGTTACCTTAAAATTGAATTCATCACTTATTCAAAGCAACAGGCCATTTGCACATGGTTCATTAATGTTCCATGTGATGTCCTTTGCCATTTTCCTGACTTCTTTTGTTTCCTTGTCCATTTAGATCAAAGGGTCCCTTCAGCAAAGTCCAGACGGGACCGGGCCGAGGTCGTAAGCGGAAAACTCCCTTGTCGGTTTGCTCTTCGGATGGGAGTTACCTGGAGCACGTTGATGGCCTGGAGTTCTGCCGCGATGCTAGCACCACCTTGAAGTTCAACAAGAAAACCAAAGGGCTCATTGACGGCCTCACCAAATTCTTCACCCCGTCCCCTGATGGGCGTAAAGCTCGAGGAGAAGTGGTGGATTACTCTCAGCAATATAGGATCAGGAGAAAGGACAATAGGAAATCAAACACTTCGGACTGGCCCACAGGTAGCTGAATGCTGGAGGGCGTTAAATTTAGCACTCTCTGAAATTCACGCCCAAAAAGGGCTCTGAAGAATCCCCACACTCTTATTTCTGAGAAGAACTTTGCTGTAATCCGTTGGCTTGTCTGTTCGAGTATCATCACAATGATATCTTGGCTTACTTCTTAAGCAGATTGCTTTGGTTGGTAGTTTCTTGAGAAGCAATGTTAAATATGGCTGAACCATTGCATTCCTAAATCCAGGCCTTTCTCATAAACTCCAGTGTGGTTTATTTATCTATCGTGCCAGAAGCAAATTGAGGGTATAGTTGAAATGTATTTAAAACACAAACAAAGTTAAAAACTTGGCCTTTTGCTAAATTTCCTTTGACCAGAAGCCGGCCAGCTGGACTGCCTCTAGTGTCTCTGTGAGAAGGTGCATGTGGCAGGGCTCAGGTTGCATTATAGTAAGTGGTCTGTAGTTTGCTCTTCTTTGCACTTGCATGTTGTGGGGTCCACTTTGTAGGCCCATTTCTTAAGGTTGGCTCTGCATCTTGTGGTGCCAGAGCGCAGCTTGTTCAGCACCTTCCAAGTTGCCCAGTCTTCTGTGTGCCCAGGAGGGAGTTTCTCATCTGGCCTCAGCCACTAATTGAGGTTCCGGGTTTTAGTCTGCCACTTTTGGATTCTCGCTTGCTGAGGTGTTCCTGTGAGTTTCTCTGTTGATCTTAGGAAGCTGTTTCTTGATTTAAGACATTGGCATGCTGACAGATATCTGAACATTATTGGCTGCTACTTCCTGATGGATGTCAGGTGGTACAATACTGGCTAAACAGTAAAATTTCTCCAGTGGTGTAGGGCGTAGACATCCTGTGATAATGCGGTATATCTCATTAAGAGTCACATCCACTGTTTTAACATGGCGAGATGTATTACACACTGGGCATACGTATTCAGCAGCAGAGTAGCAAAGTGATTGATCCAGGCTACGGTCATCTCGAGGCTGGACTACTGTAACGCCCTCTACATTGGCCTTCCTTTGTCGGTGATCCGGAAACTCAAGCTAGTGCAGAATGCTGCTGCTCGACTGCTGGCTGGAGTGGCATCAACGTGTAACATCACACCAGTCTTTCAGCGTCTGTACTGGCTTCCTATCGAGTACCGTATTGCCTTCAAAGTGTTGGTGTTAACCTTTAAGGCCTTATATGGACTGGGGCCAGCGTACTTGAAGGACTGCCTTTCCCCATATATTCCCCAGAGATCACAACGGTCTGAAGATCAAAATCTCCTGGATATTCCATCTATCCGAACTTTTCGGCTATCATCTACAAGGCAGCGAGCCTTCTCGGTGGCAGCGCCCAATCTATGGAACGCCTTACCTGAGGAGGTCCGAGCTATAACAGATCTGCCCTCCTTCCGGAGGGCTTGTAAGACCAACCTCTTCCGGCAGGCGTTCAGTCTGTAATGGTCCGGCCTAGTCATCTCCTTTCTGTATTAGTTATAAACTGTTATACTGTGTTTTAAATTGCTATTTTATGATTTTATGATTGTTTGTGTATGCACTGTGAACCACCATGAGCCACTAGAAATGGTGGTATATAAATTTGAAGGGAAAAAAAGCGCAAGGGCAGAAGTCTTCATTGTATCTGGTTGTGATTCCCAGGTTGTGCCAGTCTGCTTTCGTACAAAGTTATTTCTAGTACCCACTTTTTGCTTGATATTCAAACTTCTTATAAGTCAGCATGGTCCAGAGTGACTCCCAGGTATTTTGGTGTGCTGCAGTGCTCCAGTGGGATTCCTTCCCAGGTCATCCTCAGAGCTCAAGGTGCTTGTTGGTTCTTAAAGTGAAAAGCACACGTCTGCATTTTAGATGGATTAGGAATCAATTGATTTTCCCTGTAATAGACAGTAAGAGCACCTAAAGCTTTGGCGAGCTTCTGTTCCACTGTTTCAAAGCTCCCTTCTTGAGTGATGATGGCATGATCGTCAGCGTAGATGAAACTCTGTCCCTTCTGGCAGCGGCTGGTCATTTGTGTAAATGTTAAATGTTGGAGCAAGCATGCTCCCCTGAGGCAGTGTGGTGCAGTGTTCTTTGACTAAAGTGTCTTGGAAAGGTTTTATTTGGAAATGTATACTCAATTTATGATTTTTCACAGCCCAAGCAACTGCCCTTTTGCCAAATTCAAGAGAGGATTATTAATAATTGCAAACTGTAGACGTTAAGCTTCTATTTAGACGTCAATTTGTCCTGTTGAATTTCTGTATTAACATGTTGAAAACATGCTCGGGGTGTTATACAAAATGTGTAGTTTTAGGTGGTGGGGAATTAGTAAACCCCTAACTTCATATTGCAGTAGTACTTCACTTTGCCTCTCTTTTTAGGAGGCCATTATCTGAAACCACCTGATGGGTTGCATTCTGGTATTCATCAAAAGATCCCAACTGTTTTTTGGTTTTTATTTTCAGACAATCAGGATGGCTGGGATGGGAAGCAAGAGAACGAGGAATGGCTCCTTGGAGGCCCAGATGTCATGGCTGAAAAGGAAATGGACTTGTTCAGAGACATCCAGGAGCAAGCGCTGCAGGTAAAGTTCAGAAACTTTGGTACCAAAAAGTCAGAGTTACTTATAATCTTACAGACTTATGTGTGGGTCATATCAGGCATACTTCTCTACTGTGGAGAAGAAGTGAAGCAAGCAGGATTTCCTGGGCATCAACCATCAATGGAGTAAGTTCCTTGATGGGGGAGAAAATTATTCAGTCTGCTGTGAGGAGAAATTAGGATTGCATGGCTCAGAATCAATACACTGATAGCAGGTGCTTAAGAGTCGTCTAATATTATGAGGCTTTCCATGCTAAATACAAACATTGGCTTTGATTCTTTCTAAACTAATTCACAGGGTTTTTTTCTGTTGTGTGCTCACATATATGGCCCACACCTCCTTCTCTGTACATGGAATTCTACTAGTGCTGTTAAGGAGTTGTCCGTCCGTCCCCCGTCCCCCGGTGGCACACTGGGTTAAACCTTCGTGCCGGCAGGACTGAAATCCGACAAGTTGAAGGTTCGAATCCGGGGAGAGTGTGGATGAGCTTCCTCTGTCAGCTCCAGCTCCCCATGTGGGGATATGAGAAAAGCTTCCAATAAGGATGGTAAAACATCAAAACATCCAGGTGTCCCCTGGGCAACGTCCTTGCAGACAGCCAATTCTCTCACACCAGAAGTGACTTGCAGTTTCTCAAGTTGCTCCTGACACACACACACACACACACACAAACAAAACCTAGGTCTGTTTTAGGATTAGATGTGGAATTAGATGTGGAATACCTCACTACGTATTGGACAACACAAACCGTTGTATGTTAGTTGGAAAACTTACAGCAGGGCTGCCCAGGAAGTCGATTGCGAGTCGATATGAGGTAGATCGCCGGATGGGGCACTTCTGCCCTGCGTGCAGCGCTCCTGCCACCGTGTGCGCGCTCCTACCGCCGCCTTCCGCCCGCGCTGCACTTTTTCTGCGGGAAGGAGGGAGTGTGAGGCGGGGCCTCCGGCGGCGCCCTGCCTCTCTCCGGCAGCTGCTTCCGGACGAGAGAGAGGCAGGGCGGAGCGCGAGGTGGGGCTTCCGGCGGCACCCTGCCTCTCTCTCGTCCGGAAGCAGCTGCCGGCGAGAGAGAGGCAGGGCACCGTTGGAGGCCCTGCCTCGCGCTACCTCCTTCCCACGGAAGAATCGCGGCGAAAGAAGTGCGGCGCGGGCGGAAGGTGGCGGCGGGAGCACGCACGCGCGCCAGGTAGATCTTGGCAACTTGGTTATAACAGTAGCTCGCGTGCTGAAAAAGTGTGGGCACCCCTGACTTACAGTGAAAGTTGTAGGTTGCCTTTGTGGTTTAACAAAGATGAGAAACAACCAAGATTTTAGAATATACAGAACAACGTCTATAAAAATAAAAATCTGATCTTGAAATTTTAAATTGACTTATAATTTAAATCGGTTTTTTAATTTAAATTTACTGACAACTTAAAAATGACTAAACATATTCTCAACATCCTTTAAAAATGAATAAATGGATCATTTGTTCTTGCTTTGTCCTCAACCATTGACCAGGGACACGCTTCCGCTGTCTACAGTGTAGTCTGACAAAGCTGTTCCTGTCCCATAGCCAGGCCTGAGACCAGATTGAAATGGATCTAGATAATCCATCTAATCCAAAAACTCTTGGAGCTGGGTGGCCATGACACACTCGAGAACATAAATCCTGATTACTTTGACTTAAATCAATCTGCCATGATGGCAAAGTTTAGTGGATTTAATAGAAAGGTTTTGAGCATTTGTGTCCCAGATGTCCCAGTCAGAGTCTGAAGCATATATTGCATATACAGTACATGAGTATAAGTTGAGTTTCTCAGCTTGTTTTAGACTGAACCCTTTATATTCGAGTCAAAATTTATTTATTTATTTATTATTACTATTACATTTATTATTTTACTCTACTGTTAGTGTTATTATATACATTTACAATATTTATTCTATTTTTAGAATTACATTTATTATTTTACTCTACTATTATTGTTATTACATTTACATTATTTTACTCTAGTATTATTACATTTATTATTTTACTCTATTACATTTGTTGGAGTACTGGAGTACATTTTATTGATTAGCCCAGTGTTTCCCAACCTTTTTTGAGCCGTGGCACACTTTTAACATTAAAAAAATCCGGGGGCACACCACCAACCAAAATGACACTCTAACACAGTAAAGAATGCCTGGGGGATGGTTACCTGCTGGGAGTGTCAAAGCCTGGGAGGGGGAGGAGCCAGGCCACGCCATGCCCCACCCCCTCCCCCCGGCTTCAGTTCTCCCATAGCCGCCAGCCTTGAGGGGCAGCCAAGCCAGCATTGTGCTGGCTCTGCCACCACTGGCTTGGCACTGCCCCCTCAAGGCTGGCAAAGCTGTGGGAGTGCTGAAGCCGGGGAAAGGGGCGGAGCCAGGCTGCGTCATGCCCCCGCCTCCCCCCGGCTTCAGCCCTCCCACAGAGGAGGAGCATGAGCGGTGGACGGGCTTCAGTAGGCAGGACTCCTCCTCCGCACGGCTTCAACAAGCAAGGGGCGAGAGTCATGGCGGATTGGGGAAACGGCCAAAGGAGGCGGCGCCCCGGTCCCTTCTTCTTTTTCTTCACCACCGCCTGGCCCTTCCTCCTCCTCTCCCAAGCAGCAGGAGTTTGGCAGGAGGAGGGGGGAAGGAAGGGGGGCAGAGAGCTTTTCTCGCGGCACACCTGATGATCGCTCACGGCACACTAGTGTGCCACGGCACACTGGTTGAGAAACACTGGATTAGCCTATTGACTATCAAAAACATTTGACAAACACATGCACATAAACATACAGTACAAAATAAGTGAAAATAAACAAAATGTTAACAAGGTCCCGATCCAAATCAAATACATGCATCACCTCTACAATTAACTCTAAATATACAGTTCTCAGCTGTGTTGCTTTAAATCAGTGTTTTTCAACCTTTTTTGAGCCGCGGCACACTTTTTACATTGACAAAATCCTGGGCCACACCACCAACCAAAATGACACAAAATGACACTCTAACACAGTAATACATATAGTTAATATGTTTTAAAATGTATTTATACACTCAGTGTGAAACCTGGGCCTGTTTCGATGAACACAACATAGATATCCTGGCAGGAATGGCAGAAAACAAACAATAAAGTCGGCGTCCCACGGACACAATGCAAAAGGGAGGGGGCAGCGGGAGCATTGTGGGCATTGACCTTGGGTTTCGGAGTTGTAGTTCACCTATATCCAGAGAGCACTGTGGACTGAAAGAATGTTGGATCAGGACCAAACTTGTTATGAATACTCGATGTGCCCAAATGTGAACACAGATGGAGTTTGGGGAAAATAGACCTTGACATTTGGGAGTTACAGTTTTTGGGATTTATAGTTAACACACAATCAAAGAGCATCCTGAACGCTTGCAACAATGGAATTGAACCAAACTTGGCATATTGAACTCTCATTACCAACAGAAAGTACTGAAAGGGTTTGCTTGGGAATTGACCTTGAGTTTGGAAGTTGTAGTTCACCTACACCCAGAGAGCACTGTGGACTCAAACAATGTTATGTTGTTGTTTGTTTCCTATCCAGAATCACAATGTTGGAAGGAGGCTCACCACTTTAAGGTCTCTAAAACAGGCATGGGAAAACTTCCCCCTCCTGCCGAACATTACTTTTTCTTCTACACTGCCACTTCTGCCGCCATTTTGATCCGAGGGGGCAGCATGAGCGTGTTCAGGAGGGGAGGGGGGAGGGAGGAAGGCATGACCTGTGCGGGCGCTACTGCGCAGACTCGCCCTTGAGCAAAGCAAGGCAAAGCGAGCAGAGCGAGGCTGGGAAGAAGGGAGCCCGAGTGGAGAAGACAAAGTGTTCGGCAGGAGGGGGAAGAAAGGGTCTTGGAGGTTCCAATTTCCCACGGCACACTTGATGATCGCTCACGGCACACTAGTGTGCCAGGGCACACTGGTTAGGAAAC
Organism: Anolis apletophallus; assembly: GCA_030556195.1. Classification (NCBI taxonomy): domain Eukaryota; kingdom Metazoa; phylum Chordata; class Lepidosauria; order Squamata; family Anolidae; genus Anolis; species Anolis apletophallus. The sequence continues at coordinate 6,634,960 of JARBWK010000013.1, forward strand.
ACTGCTTTAAATAGAAAAAGGGCATTTTAGCATTCTGGTAGGCCAATAAAAGGGTTATTTTCGCATTCTGGTAGGCCAATAAAAATGTAGTTTAAATGTTTACATTTATTATTTTGCTCTGCTATTGTTATTATTACATTTACATTATTTTACTCATTAGCTGCATTTCCCACTCTTGGCTTATACTCAAGCCATTATGCTTTCCCAGTTTTTGGTGGTAAAATTAAGTGCCCCTGCTTATACTCGGGTCGGCTTATACTCAAGTATATATGGTATGTCTTGGAGAATTGTTTCAGACCTTTGAAAGAAATGGTTTTGTTTCTTGTAAGGAAGTGAAAAATTTGGGTATCTTTGTGTTCATTATGGAGCCACCACACACCTTTTGCAAGCTCTGAGAAAAGTTTTTGGTGCTGGTCCTGTGCCTGCCTTTGCAGAGCCTGGTGGATTACTTCCAGCAGAGATTGGGTTAACCTGGGCTTGAGTGCTGACGCAACCTGTTTCCAGGTGGAGCAGAGGGCTGCCCCTGAGAGCGGAGGTACAAGAATGGCAGCCTGACTGGGGAAGGAGGGAGATGTAGGTCGGAGCACAGCCAGCAGGGCAACGGGCTACCATGGTTTGATGACATTTGAGGCAGTGGTGATGTGCAAGCAGTTGTACTGGAACTGGGACTCCGCTTTTACCTCAGGCATTCATTTGGAGGAATCTGTGGATACCGGGAAGGCAGAAGCGCATGGGGCATTGCCACAGGTGCCAATTGCATTCCTACCTCCTTGCAGCGTCTCTTGTTTACCTTGGCCGGCATTGTGTGAGCTTGCCTGTTGCAACACCGTCTTGGATGGGATCAAGGGTGTTTTTCATTATTATTTATGTGGCTTCCGTTGTTTTTAAACAGTGCTGTCTTGGTAAATAAGCTTCTGTCAGTAAATAGAAGTCTTCCACTGCGTAAATCCTTTTTCTGTAGCAGATGGGGTAGTGGCTCTTTTGCTGCCATTATGTTTGAGCAGCTGAGTATAAGACCATTTCTAGCATCAAACTTGTTTTCTAATTTGTCTATTGTATTTTCCTCCCTATTTCACTGGAGGCTGTCTCATAGTGAAGGGGAAAGTAAATCCACTGCTTCATCTTGCGTCCTTCCCCTTGAGGAAAACCCAGCAAATCCCCAGACTCTTCCTCCCCACGTTTGGTTTTGTTTTTTCAAAATCCCTAAGAGTCAGTCAGTGAGCAGTAAAGACAAAGTGGTATTTAGTGTCGCTTTTACCGAACGACGAGCAAAGGCTTTTGTTTTGTTTTTCTGGTGCTACAGAAAGGTACAAGAGGTTGTGTTGAGTAAAGTGTGAAAGCAGAGGAAGGAAAGGTTTTGTGTGGATGGCCGTTAAAGACTTATTTTTCAGTGAGCTACTTTAAGTCCAAAAGATCGGGTGCTCACACTTTTCAGCTTCCTGCTACTCTTAAAGCGCTTCCTCAACCAGGAGTCCATCCAGAGATCTACCTGCCTGTCTCGCCGGCATGAAGCTGCACAGCTGCTTCTGGGACTGCCCGAGGCAGGGCGCTCCCTCCAGAGGCCCCGCCTCGTGCTTCCTTCTTCCTGCAATACCCCGCAGGTAAAAGAAGCACCGCGAGAGCGGAAGCCAGCAGCAGGAGCGCGTGTGCGTGCAGGGTGTGCACGCGCATGGCAGGAATGCCCCATCCGGCTGGTGAGGCTCGAAGATCACCTGGAAGAGGGCCGAAGATCTATTAGTAGCTCCCGAGCTACCTAATGAGCAACCCTGTTTAAGATGTTTACCAAGTGAGGGCAAAGTAAGAGCTGCTTCTAAAATTCCCCCAAGGGGAAAAAAAGTTTACATTTGATAATAATGTGAATTCATCTTCCTTGGAGCCCCCAGTGGCACAATGGGTTGAACCCTTGTGCTGACAGGACTGAAGAGCGCCAGGTCGGAGGTTCGAATTCGGGGAGAGTGCGGGTGAGCTCCCTTTCTCAGCTCCAGCTCCCCATGTGGGTGCATGAGAGAAGCCTCCCATAAAGATGGTAAAACATCAAAACATCTGGGCGTCCCCTGGGCAACGTCCCTTCTGACGGCCAATTATCTCACATGAGAAGTGGCTGACACGAAAAAAGAACCAAAGATCTTCCTTGGTGAAGGAGGTTCAGCAGCCTTTCTGTAACGTTAGCAAGCCCGAACTTCTGTCCAGTAAGTCATGGTCATGGCACGGTAAAAGTAGTTGCCTCTTGTTGCTTTTATCACTAACTAGCTTGGGGACCCGGCAATGCCTGGGTTATTTGAAAAAGGGCATTTGTCATCTGGCTTCAGTGCTCTATAGATGAGGGTGAACTACAACTCCCAGGTCCAAGGTCAATCACATTCAAACCCATGCCTATATGCACAGTTGGTCATATTGGGTCTGTGTGCCAAGTTCGATCCAGAACTGTCATCGGCTGGGTTCAGTGCTTTCTGGACACGAGTGAACTATAACTCCCATGCGGGTGGGTCAGTTTGTCAAACCCCTCCACTATGTTCTGTTGGTCATCAGGGTTCTGTGTGCAAAGTTTGATTCAGATCCATTGTCGGCTGGTTTCGGTGTTTTCTGGATGTGAGTGAATTACAACTCTGACGTGGGTGGGTCAATCCTCCCAAAACCCCTCCCCTATGTTCTTTTGTTCATGGGTGTTCTGTGTGCCATGCTTGGTCCAGGTCCATCATTCGTGGGGGTCGCAGTGGTCTCTGGAAGTGTGTGAAGGTACTGCAAGTCCCATCATCCATGATCCATCCTCCTCTCAAAGAGTTAAGGGAGAGGCAGTGGGCGGGGTCATGCAAATTCCACAGCAATGGAGAGAAAGAAACAGTGGGATGTCTGTGGTGGAGGAAATACATGAAATCTAGGATGAAATTGCCCCCCATATGAAAGCCTTTACTTGGGTGGTGGGCAGTATTGTGTTTGTGGAGGACATTGGTAGGGCTCTTGTATATTTTCATGGCGCTCGCTATAACCTGCAATGTCATTGGAGGGTGGGCCATTGGTGTCTCCTGAGTAGAGGAATCTGTAGCTGTTTGTGGAGGCAGCAGCTTGTTTGTGTAAGTCACACAAAGTGCCCACACTTTTTTATAATAAAACCAAGTCAGAAAGATCTACCGAGAGAGAAGCAGGGCGGAGCAGGGGGAGGGGGCGGGGCTTTGTGTGGCCTGGCTCCGCCCCCCTCTGGCTTTTGCTCTACCACAGCTTCTCTAGGCTTGAGGAGGGTAGTGCCAAGCCAGTGGTGGCATAGCTCCTCAAGGCTGAAGAAGCTGTGGTAGAGCTGTAGCTGGGGAAGGGAGCGGGGCTTGGTGCGGCATGGCTCTGCCCCCTCCCCCCTCTGGCTTTAGCGCTACCACAGCTTCTCCAGGCTAGAGGAGGGTAGTGCCAAGCCAGTGGTGACATAACTAGCCACTACTGGCTTGGCACCACCCTCCTCAAGGCTGAAGAATCTGTGGTAGCGCTGAACCTGAGGGAGGGGGAGGGGCTTTCCATAGCCTGGCTCCGCCCCTCCCCCTCTGGCTTTAGCGCTACCACAGCTTCTCCAGGCTAGAGGAGGATAGTGCCAAGCCAGTGGTGGCATAACTAGCCACTACTGGCTTGGCACTACCCTCCCTCAAGCCTGGAGAAGCTGTGGCTGTGCGCTGAAGCTGGGGAGGGGGCGGGGCTTGGGGCGGCATGGCTCCGCCCCCTCTAGAAGTGCCCCATCCTGCTGGGATCGACCTCCTTTGGTCCCGGGATCGACCAGTCGATCACGATCGACTTCCCGGGCAGCCCTGGTGTAAATGGACACCCCAGTCACATACACACATACAGATTTTCAGACTTAATGGGTCTTGTGGGAGATACTCAACCTAGCAGCCAATGGTTTTGCTGTCCTCTCAATTCTTTTATTTCGTTTGGTAGCAAATTCCAAAGTTAAATGCCACTTTACATGGAAAAGTAATTAGAATCTCAGAATCAAAGCTGGTAGCCAGTTCTTCCTGACTGTTTTCATTTTCTGCAACTAAATTAGAAATGCATTTTACATGCCTGACCAGCTACAAGGGAAATGTTCTCATATTACAGAAAAGCATTAGCAGGGTGTACTCGCTACTGCCACTTGGCATCGGAGAACATTTATTTGAATATGTTCTCTGTGCTCTTCCAAACACAGTGCAGATTAAGGCATCTCAGCCTAATAAATCATGGTTTATTGGACTTAGAATGAGGGCTATAAGCCTGCCTTTCGCTCGCTAAAATGTAAAGCCTCCACGGTTTGTCAAAACCAGAGTTTACATCCAAATCAGAATCTGAGGATGCTGAGAGCTCATGAGCGAATGCTTGTTTTCAGCCAAATAAACAATTGTTTCTTGGAGGTTTTATGGGATCAAATGAGAAAAAGCAAAGGAATGTGTGGTTGAAGGCTTTCATGGCCGGAATCAAGGGGTGGCTGTGGGTTTTCCAGGCTGTATGGCCATGTTCCAGAAGCATTCTCTCCTGACATTTCGCTCACATCTATGGCAGGCATCCTCAGATGTTGGGAGGTCTGTTGGAATCTAGACCAGGGGTGGGCAACCTACGGGCCGTGGGCCGGATCCGGCCCGGCAGCCGATTCTGTCCGGCCCGGGAGAAGGGCGTCGAAGGCGGGGCCAAGAAGAAGGGGTGCCGCTGCCGTCATCCCATCGCGAGCTCTGTGGGGCCTATCGGCAGACTGGCCGAAGGAACAGCGGCTTTGGAGTGCCTGCCATTCCTGGAGGCGATCCAGGCCTGCAGCGGGAGCATTTCGCGACCTGCAAGGGCTGATCGCCATGGTGACCCGGAAGACTTGATCGTCTTCCGGGTCGCCAGGACAATCAGCCACCTCAGATTGCTGACTGCTCCCCCTGCATGCCCAGATTGCCTCCAGGGATGCAGGCACTCCATAGCAGGGCGATCAGCTGGGGAACGACTGGGGGCGAGAGCGGGCGGAGGCCTGCAGCCTCCAATAACCTGCTGCTATGCTCTCCTCTGCTGCGGCAGCGGGTGGGTCCACTTTGCCATACTCTGGGCTGGGTCCATTGGGCCATTCCATCTTGGTTCACACCTTGTCTTCTTGAATTTAATTTAATTTAATTTTAGTGGTTTTTATTATTATTTTATAATAATTTTATTATAATAATATAATAAATAATATAATATAATAATGTTATATTATATTATAATTTCAATATATTATAATGTCTATATATACTATAATAATTATGATATTAATACTAATAATATATGAATATTTCTTGATATATTAATATGTTAATATTCATGATGTGTAATATATAGTAAATATAGTAAGTAAGTAAATAAATAAATAATGTAGATTAGAATGTAGTTCAGCCTTTAGGTGCGGCCCTCCATAATATTTTTTGGCTCTCGTGTGGCCCCTTGGAAAAAATAATTGCCCACCCCTGATCTAGGCAGATATATGTATCTGTTGAAGGTCCAGGGTGGGAGAAAGAACCCTTGACTGTTGGAGGCAAGTGTGAATGTTGCAATTAATCACCTTGATTAGCATTGCAAAGCCTTGCAGCTTCAAGGCCTGGCTGATTGCTGCCTGGGGGAATCCTTTGTTCGGAGGTGTTTGCTGGCCCTGATTGTCTCATGCCTGGAATTTCCCTGTTTTCAGAGTGTTGTTCTTTATTTACTGTCCTGATTTTAGAGTTTTTAAAACACTGGTAGCCAGAATTTGTTCATTTTCATGGTCTACCCACCAGCAAATGGTCCACCCAGAAAATGATCCAGCCAGCAGAAAAGTGTTCTTGCCAAACATCAAAGGAACCCCTGACCACATAGGAAAGCTTTTGAAGAAACACAATCTACAAACTAACTACAGACCCACCAAGAAAATCCAACAAATGCTGCGTTCAGCAAAGGACAAGAGGGATCCTCTCACCTCTGCAGGAGTCTACCATATACCATGCAGCTGTGGACAAGTTTACGTAGGGACCACCAAACACAGCATTGCCCAAACAGAAATCAAGGAACATGAAAGGCACTGCAAACTAACTCAACCAGAGAAGCTAGCCATAGCAGAGCACTTGATGAAATGCTGGACCACTCTAACAACCACTATGTCAAACAACACTTCTCTGGCATTACTTCGCGAACGAAGATTCTTAGGAAGGACTCATCCCATGCTTTCTACGAGCGCATTGATGACTAAGGAGGTTGGATGTGTCCTTCGAGCCTGTGCAATGGATTTTTCTGGTGGAGCGCATCGTGCACAGAATTGGCATTACCCTTTAAACCAAAGGTTCATCTGCCGGGGCCTAGCAAGCTTGGATGGTGGCAGCGAGGTCCTCCGGTTGCAGCTTTGGTTCGAGTTTCCTTCTCTAGATGGTTGACCTTACAGGGTTAGACGAGCACCATCTGCCCGGGTTTGAAATTAGAGTTTTCCTTCTCTTAGGGTGGTTGCCAAAAGGCTAGAGAGCCCATCCTGCCCGTTGATGCTCTTTGTCAGACCCTTCGGTTGTGACCTGTCTGGCATGGGAGGCCCTACCGGTGGCTATTATGCCACCGCCAGCATAGCTCACAACTTCATTAGGGTACACAAGCCTCTCCCTCGCGACAAGCGGGCACCAATGGAGAGGAACACATAGTGGTCATCGAAATCCACAAGCAGGTGGACAATTTCAACAGAAAGGAGGAAACTATGAACATGAACAATATCTGGCTAACAGTATACAAACCCTCTAAAATCAGGACAGTAAATAAAGATCAACACTCTGAAAACAGGGGAACTCGAGACATGAAACAATCAGGGCGAGCTAACACCTCCCAACAAAGGATTCCTTCTGGCAGGAAGCAGCCAGGTTGTGCAGCTGCAAGGTCGTTCAGTGCTAATCAAGATGACCAATGGCAACATTCATACTTGTCTCAAACAGACACTATTCTTTCTCCTACCCTGGATCGTCAACAAAGCTATTAACCCCACTTGCCTAGTTTCCAACAGACCTCACAACCTCTGAGGATGTCTGCCATAGATTTGGGCAAAATGTCAGGAGAGAAAGCTTCTGGAACAGGACCATACAGCCTGGAAAACTCACAGCAACTCAAAGTAAAGGAACTTTAGTCAGACCATACACATGGAGACTGGCAGTTTGCCTCCCTCCCTGTCATCACCGTGATGTCAATATTTGTACATATTATAAGGCAGGCTCGAATAACTTCAGACTCTTGAGTGTGTGATAAGCTGGCATTGGGCCCGTGCACTTCTTTTCTCTCCCATCCTTGCTCCAGTGCTGTGATTTAAGCTTGCTGTTATGTTCAAATGTGGCTACTGTTTGCTCTCAAAAGAAATCAACTTGCAAACGGTAATTTGAGACTGATTGCGTCCTGGCTTGAACTGCGAGCACAGGCTCTACTTTATCAGTTGGAACAGGACGATCAGCTTTGGCCGACACTCAAGAGGCAGTGGCTCGTGGGACAGGAGGGAATGGGCGTCAGGAGGGAGTGTGTGTGCATGAGCCTTACTCTTGTAGTGCCAGGGGAAGAGGGAAGAGTGTGCCATAACTTGCCTTGTTTCTAAGTGAGGATATCTGGGATCTAATATCTAAACCAGTGTTTCTCAACATCGGGGTTAGAACTCCTGGGGGGGTTGCGAGGGGGTTTCAGAGGGTTTCCCCAAAGCAGGGCTGCCCAGGAAGTCGATCGCGATCGACTAGTCAATCCCGGGACCAAAGGAGGTCGATCCCAGCTGAATGGGGCGCTTCTCAGAGGGGAGGGGAGCGGAGCCTGGCCACGCCAAGTCCCTCCCCCTCCCACGGCTTCGGCACTCCCAGCAGCTTCTCCAGGCTTGAGGATGGAAGTGCCAAGCCAGCCTTGTGCTAGCTATGTCACCACTGGCTTGGCATCTCCTCAAGCCTGGAGAAGCTGCTGGGAGTTCCAAAGCCAGAGGGGAGGGGGCAGGGCTTGGCGTGGCCTGGCTCTGCCCCCGGCTTCCGCTCTACCAGCAGCTTCTCCAGGCTTGAGGATGGCAATGCCAAGCCAGTGGTGGCATAGCTAGCACAAGGCTGGCTTAGCATTGCCATCCTCAAGCCTGGAGAAGCTGTTGGGAGCTCCAAAGCCAGAGGGGAGGGGGTGGGGCTTGGCGCGGCCTGGCTCTGCCCCCCGTGGCTTCCGCTCTACCAGCAGCTTCTCCAGGCTTGAAGATGGCAATGCCAAGTGGTGGCATAGCTAGCACAAGGCTGGCTTGGCACTGCCATCCTCAAACCTGGAGAAGCTGCTGGTAGAGCGGAAGCCAGAGGGGGCGGAGCCAGGCCATGCCAAACCCCGCCCCCACCTCTCTCCAGCCTTGAGGAGGTAGGTAGATCTTCCTGACTTGATTTTATTTTAAGTAGCTCGCATGCTGAAAAAGTGTGGGCAGCCCTTTTCCAAAGACTATCAAAAACATATTTCTGATGGTCTTAGGAACCACTTTGGCAGAGAGGGCTGAAGATCTCTCCACCTGTCCTTCTCTTCCTTTTTGGAAGCAGAGGGCGAATCCTCCCACCAAAAGCCTTCCTCTGCTGTGATTGGCAGGCCACTCAGCCAAGGGGAGAGCTCTTCCTGAGACTCGTGGGGAGGGGAGAGCAGGCATTCTCCGCATATTGTAGTGTGGTGCACATGTATGGGGCGAGGGAGAGCATGCAAGGCTGGAGGAGGGCCACAGGCGAGTCCTTTCTAGGCATGGAGGTTCCGTGTGGGAAGTTTGGCCCAATTCTCTTGTCGGTGGGGCTCAGAATGCTCTTTGATTGTGGGCGAACTCTACTCCAAAACTCAAGGTCAGTGCCCACCAAACCTTTCCAGTATTTTCTGTTGGTCGTGGGAGTTTGGTTCAATTCCACCATTGGTGGAGTTTAGAATGCTCTTTGATTGTAGGTTAACTATAAATTCCAGCAACTACAACTCCCACAAAATCGATTCCCCCTCAAAACCCCATCAGTATTCAAATTTGGTCATATCGGGTATTTGTGCCAATTTTGGTCCAGTGACTGAAAATACATCCTACATATCAGATATTTACATAATGATTCATAACAGTTGCAGTATGACAGTTACGAAGTAGCATCAAAAATAATGTTATGTTTGGGTGTCACCAGAACATGAGGAACTGTATTAAGGGGGTTGCGGCATGAGGAAGGTAGAGAAACACTGATCTAAACACTGGGATACCTTTCATTGTATGAAGGAAAGGGAAGAAAGCAAGGGATGACTGTCAGCAGGCGTTCCTGTCCTGGCTAAGCTGAACTAATGGGTCCCTACTGAGGGGCTGTGTGCCTAATGCTGTAGAAATGTGAGTGTGCGCGACGAAAGGAAAGGCAAGCAAGGGCTGGGCCTTCCGGTATTAGCTGGCATGCATTTAGCACTTGTTTAGAACCGGACATTTGAAAACTTCCCAGGATTAGAAGGCCTTCCAGCGCTACACACAGCACTGGAAGGTCAATAGGAAAACGCAGTAAAGGGCCATAGGAACATTTCCATGTAAGAAATAGTACTAGTGATAATAAGGATTGTGGAAGTCTAATCAGTGCTTTCTCTGCTCCTTTCATTCTTTTTACTTGACTTGCTCTGGCAGTTTGTAAGGTATCATCTTTTCAAAGCCCATGTGAAGAGGAAACTGAGGTGTGGAAGCCAGAAGGAAGGAAGAAAAATAAATAAATATATCAAGCAGATGTAATGATGGAGGGCAGAATTATGGAAATATTCTTTTGCCAGAAGGCAAAAATTGCTTCCCAACATTTCTGGACCATTAAAAATGAAACCTTTCCCTTTAAAAAACAAAAGATAATTCTATCTGCTTATCTATTTTGAGTTGTGCTGGAGTTCATTTCCAGATGTAAATATTGTTCTGTATGGGAAGCACTTTACGTCCAAAATGCAAATAGCTGCTATTCCCTTTTTGCATCTGTGCAAATTGATGTAATTCAGACATGGGCAAACTTTCTAACTTGGGGGCTGCATGGCGGACCGGAGTGGGATGCACGGGCTCAGAGGGAGGGGGTTCTCCCCAAGCCCCCTCGCTTCTTTTTCCTCGCCTTCCCCTCTCTTTTGGAGGCAGAAAGTGAAGGAAAGACAGGAAACGTTTGGATCCCAAAAGGGTTGGCCTTGAGATGGTTGACGGGAGAGAACAAGTGTATCCACGAGACCCTGTATTGCCTATTCTTGATATAGAATCCTAGAGCTGGAAGAGACCACTAAGGGGCATCTAGTCCAACCCCCTGCCATTAAGGAAGGCACAATCAAAGCACTCCCAATAGAGAGCCTCTGGAAGAAAGCCTCAAGAGAAGGAGACTCCACCATACTCCCAGTCAGCCTATGCCATTCTCCCAACAGCTCTTACTCTCAGGAAGTTCTTCCTAATCTTTTCAGTCGAATCCCTTTCCCTGCCATTTGAACCCATTGCCCCCTTGTGTCCTGTCTCTAGAGCAGCAGAAAGTCAGTTCCACCCCCCTCCTCAGACACCCTTTTACATCTTGAAACAACGTCAGAAGAGAATGCTTCAAGAACAGGGCTGCCCACGAGGTCGATTGTGATCGACCAGTCGATCGCGGGGCTAAAGGAGGTCTATCACAGCTGGATGGGGCACTTCTGCCCTGCACGCGGGGCACCTTGTGCACAGGGCACACACCTTCCGCATGGCGCTCCTTCCGCGGGATATTGCGGGAACGAGGGAGCATGTGGCGGGGCTTTCGGAAGCCCCGCCTCGCGTTCCGTTGTTCCCGCAATGCGCTGCAGGAGAAGCCGGCAGCGGGAACGAGGGAGTGTGAGGCAGGGCCTCCAGAAGCCCCGCCTCGCATTCCCTTGTTCCCGCAATGCCCCGCGGGAGGAGCCAGCAGCGGGAATGAGGGAGTGCGAGGTGGGGGCTTCCAAAGGCCCACCTCACATTCCCTTGTTCCCGCAATGCCCCGCGGGAGGAGCGGCGCTCGGGAGGAGCGGCGCGCGCAAGGTGCGCCACGCGGAAGATAGGTTGATCTTTTTGACTTGGTTTTTTAAAAAGTAGCTCGCATGCTGAAAAAGTGTGGGCACCCCTGTTCTAGAACATGACCATACAGGTCGAAAAACCTACAACAACAATGGTTGTCACATTCCCTATCTACCTTATCTTCTCCCAGCTAAATGTCCCCTGGGAGGGAGGGAGGAAAGAGAGAAGGAAGAAAGGGTGGAAGGGCATGAAGGAGGGAGGGAGGTAAGGAAGAGAGGAGGAGGAGGAAGGAAAGAGAGGTGGAAGGAAAGATAGGATGGTGTGAGAGAGAGGAGGGCCTGAGAAAAGTGCCCAAGGGGCTGTGTCTGGCTCCCGGGCCTGGGTTTGTTCATACCTGATGTAACTCTACTCTTTGGAGTTTTGTGAAGGTAAAAAATGAAACTCTATCCTTTGGTGACTCAGTCCTTTATAAACTATTAATGTCAGGTAGTGCTATTGTGTAAGTATATAGGGAGCACTCATGAGGCTTTTTTTTGGCTTTTTCAGAGGCCGGTGATTTTTTAGATTTATAAAGGGGGACATAAACCATTGTTAAAGTTGAACAACTTAAGAATAACGACACCTACCAAATGGCTGACATTAAATTTTCCCCAGCACACCTGTTTTTTTATAGTCATCTCGCATCTTTGTGGATCTTTGCAGAGGAAGAAAGCTTTATTTACCCAAAGCCGTTGCTTTTATAGACTCCTGGACCTGCTATATAGCATTTTTTGGTTAACACTGGCGGATGTTTCTTTCCTTTACAGAAAGTGGGGGTGACCGGAGCCCCTGATCCACAAGTCCGCTGTCCGTCTGTCATTGAATTTGGGAAATATGAAATCCACACCTGGTATTCCTCGCCATACCCACAAGAGTATTCCAGGTACGATGAGCACACCTTCTTTCTTTTACCACAAGCTGAATAGGCAGCTAGAAATGCGGAAGTGCTTTAGTTGTAGACCTAGCCTGATAATTTTATATTTAAATGCATATCCTTCCTTGAAATTAAGGTGGCATGTTCTCCGCACTAAAACAAAGATGTGACCGGGATAAAATTAGGCTGTGCAATTCAATTTTTATATATAAAAACACAGCTTGCATATGTTTTGAAACTTGAAAAGTTGTCAGTCAATTGATTTGACGTTTTGACATAACCCTTACATTCCAATATGTGCATGTTTTAATAGTAAAATGAATTTTGACACAACGTTGCATTCAAATACACGTGTGTATTACTATTTAGAGTAAAACTAGCAGTCCAGGATTAGACAAAGTGGCCACCGAAAATGATCCCAGCACCCACGCTTATGAAAGTTGCCCAAAAGAAAATCTGTGTTCATAGCAACCACTCACAGCCTAGCTTTCATTTTACCTCAGCAGTATAAGAAATGAAAACTGAGCTCTAGCAACCAATCGCTGCACAATTTTTCTTTTACCTCAGCAGTATTAGAAAAAAATATTCTCCTCTATGGGTCTGAAATATGGGTCATCTATCGCCAACACCTACGACTCCTCGAACGCTTTCATCAGCGCTGTCTTTGCACAATCCTAAATATACACTGGACCGACTATGTGACGAATGTTGCTGTCCTTGAGCAAGCAGGGATCACTAGCATTGAGGCCATGCTATTGAGAACATAGCTGCGCTGGGCAGGGCACGTCTCTAGGATGGAGGTCACAGGTCAGCCCAAGAGAGGCGCCCCCAAAAAGAGATATAAGGACTCCCTGAAACAACATCTCAGGCTCGGCCAGATTGATCACCAACAATGGTCCACCCTGGCCTCACATCGGGAGGCATGGAGACGCACTATCCACAATGCTGCAGCCTCTTTCGAGAAGTCACACTGAACAGGTCTTGAAGAGAAACGACAATGCAGAAAGAACCGCAACTTGGAAACAACATCACCCAAGGAGACTTTCTGCTGTGCTTTCTGCCACCGAACTTGCCTATCTCAGATTGGCCGGTTTAGTCATCAACACGCTTGTAAAAGCTATACTCACGCTATATTGCCCCCCGGCGGCGGCTCCCGCGCAAGCTTCCGGCTGCGCCCGCGCATGCCCAGACTCCCTTTCACCTCAGCAGTGTTGCCAGCCAATCAAAAGCGATATCGTTTTTTACAGAGGAACGGGGCTGAAGAGGGGACTCACGGGCGGGCTCGCCGCTCACGGACCCGAGGAGGAGCAGGAGGAGGGGGAGGCCACGAGGGCGGCCCCCACGGAGCCAAGCCGCAGCAGCAGCCGCAGCAGCGGAAGGGCCGAAGCCAGAGGCGCATCTTCGTGACGTCACTTCGTCGCGCCTCTGCCGAGGAGGAAGAGGAGGAAGGCCTCGCCGGCCGCGCGCTGTAAGGAGGCCCGGAAGAGAGGCCGGAGGGAGTGTCTCATATAGTAGCCAGCCCCCATTTTTTTTCCAATTTCCCTCCTCTAAAATCTAGGTGCGTCTTATCAGCAGGTGCGCCTTATGGTGCGAAAAATACGGTAAACGTCGCATGCTCCAGAGTCGGTAAACTGTCTGATCTTTATTTATTTATTTATTTATATAAAATTTTTGTGCCCCGGCCGTCTCACCTCTATCGAGGAACTCAGACCGGCATAACAGCAAAAATTCAATGCTATACAATTTAAAAACAACTACAACAACATATTAAAATACATAAAAACCCAGCATAAAACCACATCGCCATTAAAACAACTCCACTCAATCTGTAAACGTGGTCATTCATTTAGATAATAGCCCATCTCAGCCTATTCTGGGAAGGGTTGGTTCCACATCCGGGTCTTCACCAGCCTCCTAAAGGACAACAGAGAGGGGGCAGATCTATCATCACTTGGTAGGGAGTTCCACAGCCGAGGGGCGACCACAGAGAAGGCCATGTCTCTCGTCCCCACCAGCCGCGCTTGCGAAGCTGGCAAGACCGAGAGCAGGACCTCTCCGGAGGACCTTTATGTTTTTGATGGTTCGTAGGGGAGAATCCGTTCGGACAGGTAAACTGGGCCAGAACCGTATAGGGTTTTGTAGGTTAAAACCAGCACTTTGAATTGTTCCCGGAAGTTAATTGGCAGCCAGTGGAGCTGGCGCAACAAGGGAGTTGTATGCTCCCTGTGCCCTGCTCCTGTTAGTAATCTGGCTGCTGAACGTTGGACTAATTGCAGCTTCCGAGCAGTCTTCAGAGGCAACCCCACGTAGAGAGCATTGCAGTAGTCTATTCGGGATGTAACCAGAGCGTGGACCACCGTGGCCAAGTCAGACTTCCCAAGTTACGGGCGCAGCTGGCACACAAGCTTTAACTGTGCAAAAGATCTTCCGGCCACCGCTGAGACCTGGGGCTCCAGGCTCAGCGATGAATCCAGGATCAGTCCCAAACTGCGAACCTGCGCCTTCAGGGGGAGTGTAACCCCATCAAGCACAGGCTGTAACCCAATGCCCTGTTCGGCCTTGCGACTGACCAGGAGTGCTTCTGTCTTGTCTGGATTTAGTTTCAATCTGTTAGCCCTCATCCAGTCCATTACAGCGGCCAAGCACCGGTTCAGGACTTTATGTTTTATGCAGAAAAAAAGGTTTCTGTTAAAAACCACTTTTATTTTACATTCCTTTCACCCAGGCCCGGATTAAGCTCTTCTGGCACCCTAGGCCACACTTTGGAAGTGTTCCTGGGTACCACACATGTGCGGCAGCGGCCCCGGGGGTTTCCCTTCCTTCCTCGGAGGAGGAGAAGAAGGAAGGAAGGGAGCCCCCGGGGCTGCTGTAGCACCCAGGAACATGGCGGAGGAGGCAGAGGCCGCGGCGCTCATGCCCTCCCTCCTGCCGCACATGCCCGGAAGCGGCCACGGGGGCGGGGCTTCTGTCCGCCTCTTCCTCCTCCGAGGAGGAAGGGAAACCCCGCCCCCCCCCGTGGCTGCTGCCGCGCATGCGCAGCAGGAGGGAGGGCGCGAGTGCTGTGGCCTCCTCCGCCATATTCCTGGGTGCCGCAGCGGCCCCAGGGGCTTCCCTTCATTCCTCCTCAAAGGAGGAGGAGGAAGGAAGGGAAGCCCTAAGGCTGCTGCGGCACCCAGGAACATGGCGGAGGAGGCAGAGGCCGCAGCGCTTGTGCCCTCCCTCCTGCCGTGCATGCCCGGAAGCGGCCACGGGGCCGGGGCTTCCCTTCTTTCCTCCTCCTCCTTGACTCAAGGAAGGAGGCCGTGGCGAGGAGGAGGAAGCGGCCCCGGGGCTTCCCTCCTCCTCGCGCCCTCCTTCCTTGACAAGGGGGCGATGGCGAGGGGGGGCGCCATTCCCTCCTCCCCCACCCCCTCGCAGCGCTCTCCCCCCGCCCTCCCCCGAGAGATTGAGAGAGAGAGAGAGTCATCATGCCGCACGTTGCGGTTTGTTTGAACATTTTTTTTGGTCCTTGATCTGGCGCCCCCCCTAGTGCGGCCTTATGGGTAATCCGGGCCTGCTTTCACTTCATGTAGACACAGCAAGGCAAGGCAAGGTATTGAATTGAATGATGTGTTTCCTCAGTGAATCTATGTTCACAACAATACTTTTATTCACTTTCACATTCATTTCATATCAGATTGAGCCACAGCAAAGCGCGGGCGGGTTTAGCTAGTAACATATATTTGCGTATTTCGCACGTGTACTTTCCAGGCATTTTTAGATTTGACTGCAGAAATTAGGATTGGAGTGGGGAGGATAGATAAAGTTTGGTAACGGCGGCAGGTATGCAGAAACAGTCACAAGAGTTGGGAGACACAAGGATTTAAAACTGTTTTGCTTAGCCCCTTTTACAGCTGTTCTTCCTTTGTGATCCCTCCAAATACAATAACCCATCTTCGCAACTGTGAAACTTTCGTTTTAACAAACCAAACACAGAAACACCAGCATTTCAGCCTGTCAGATTATGCTGGGATCTTCTTGTTTACTACATAGTCTTGACATATTGTAGGTACAGCTCTGCTCTTGTTTGCTTTCAGCCAGGAAAATATGATGTTCAGTCACACTTGAAAGGTATATAGCGAATAATCAAAGCCGAGGTTCCTGTTTTCTCTAAAATTCAACATGCTGAAATGCTTTTATGGAATGCTTTATCCAGGGGTTTCTTTATTTCGTTTATTTATTTATTTAAAGCGTGTTTATTCTTTTCAGCCAAAAAGGCTTCTGGGTTTACTTCATCAGAACAAAATACCATATATACTTGAGTATAAGCTGAGTTTTTCAGTCCTTTTTTAGGCTGAAAAAGACCCCCTCGGTTTATACTTGAGTCAAGGTTATTTATTATTTTACTCTGTTAGTATTATTACATTTACATTATTTTACTCTATTACTATTTTTATTATATTTATATTATTTTGCTCTATTATTATTACATTTATTATTTTCTCTATTATTACATTTATTATTTTATTCTATTATTATTACATTTATTAGTTTACTGTATTAAGGCTTCACAAAAGAGTCTGGAGCAACAAGCACCTGAGGCAAAGCACCAAAATCAGTGTGTACAGAGCTATCGTACTGTCTATTCTCCTCTATGGATCTGAAACATGGGTCACTTATTGCCAACACCTACAACTCCTCGAACGCTTTCATCAGCGCTGTCTTTGCACAACCCTAAATATACACTGGACCGACTATGTGACGAATGTTGCTGTCCTTGAGCAGCAGGGATCACCAGCATTCAGGCCATGCTATTGAGAACTCAGCTGCGCTGGGCAGGGCACGTCTCTAGGATGGAGGACCACCGCCTCCCAAAGATCCTACTCTATGGTGAACTCGCCACAGGTCAGCGCAAGAGAAGCGCCCCCAAAAAGAGATATAAGGACTCCCTGAAACATCTCAGGCTCGGCCAGATTGATCACCAACAATGGTCCACCCTGGCCTCACATCGGGAGGCATGGAGACATACTATCCACAATGCTGCGGCCTCTTTCAAGAAGACATGTCGAATGGGTCTCGAAGAGAAACGACAACGCAGAAAGAACCGCAACTTGGAATTGACATCACCCAAGGAGACTTTCTGCTGTGCTTTTTGCAACCGAACTTGCCTATCTCAGATTGGCCTTTTTAGTCATCAACGTGCTTGTAAAAAAGCGTGGGATGAGTCCTTCCTAAGAATCTTCATTCGCGAAGTAATGCCAAGAGAGAGTATTACTGGTATTATTATTGGAAGGATACATAAACGTATTGACTCGAGTATAAGCCGAGGGTGGGAAATGCAGCAGCTACTGGTAAATTACAAAATAAAAATAAAAATAGATACCAATAAAATTATATTAATTGAGGCCTCAGCAGATTCAATGTTTTTTTGAATATTTACATAAAACTGTAATTTAATATAAGACTGTCCCATTCTGATTAAACCATTATTCTAACCGTCTTCAATGTAAATATGCCTATGTACAGTATAATCTAGTCCCTACCTGCCACTTACAGCCTAAAT
This sequence comes from Anolis apletophallus, assembly GCA_030556195.1. NCBI lineage: Eukaryota > Metazoa > Chordata > Lepidosauria > Squamata > Anolidae > Anolis > Anolis apletophallus. The sequence continues at coordinate 6,652,342 of JARBWK010000013.1, forward strand.
AGATGTGACCAAAGGGAACAGTGTTGTGAAGGAGGGAGCAAAGGAGAATAAATGGCCTATTAGCAGAGCTGGCGGAGTGGCTCTTGCCTTCTTGTTAAACTCCAACCCATCTCTAGACCTTCTCCTGTACATTCATTTCTACATTATCTCATGCAGACCCAGCTTTTAATGCAAAGGATCTTTTTTTGCTATACAGTGTTCCCTCGCTACTTCGCGGTTCGCTTATTGCGGACTCGCTGTTTCGCGGGTTTCAAAAAATATCAATTTAAGACATATATATCATGGTATTTTTGCTGTTTTATGGGGTTTTGCTGCTGCCGCTCTCCGAGGTGCTTTCCCTCCTCAGTCCTCCCTCCCTCCCTCCAGCCTTGAAGGGCCTTTCTTTCCTTTCCTTCGCTTTATTTTAAGTTTATAAAGACTTAAAATAGTGTATAACTACCAAAATAATGTATAAATATTAAAATAAATAGAGCATCCCTACACTGTGGTTTTTCACTTACTGCAGGAGGTCCTGGAACGTAACCCCAGCAATAAGTGAGGGAACACTGTATTGCAGTGATGATCTCATTGAGGAATGTTGTAATGCTCCAGTGCATTTTTTTTAAAATTGAAGAAATGTAAACACTTTCTCTCTTGCAGGCTGCCTAAGCTGTACATTTGTGAATTCTGTCTCAAGTACATGAAAAGCAGGACTATCCTGCAGCAGCACATGAAGAAATGTGGTTGGTTCCATCCCCCGGCGAATGAAATTTACAGGAAAAATAATGTTTCTGTCTTTGAGGTAAATTTCTGAAGTTCCTAATGACTTATCTCAGTGTTTCCCATGTATAAATATGTGAGAGGAAGTCATATATATGTTGTGTTCATCGAAACAGGCCCAGGTTTCACACTGAGTGTATAAATACATTTAAAAACATACTAACTATATGTATTACTGTGTTAGAGTGTCATTTTGGTTGGTGGTGTGCCCCAGGATTTTGTAAATGTAAAAAATGTGCCACGGCTCAAAAAAGGTTGAAAAACACTGACTTATCTATAAGGTACTGACAATCAACACGACCACTTACTCCTAACGTCACCCTTTTTTGCTGTTCTTTAAGTCTCTTTAGGGCTATTGGATGGGTTCGTTGTAATCCTGCTGGACCCCATTGGAGCACTAGCTATGGTTGCCTGTTAGCAGCGCTTGTTCAGGATGACAACTTCACCTCTTTTGTTTTTTCTTAAAGGTGGATGGGAACGTCAGCACCATTTACTGCCAGAACTTGTGTCTTTTGGCAAAGCTCTTCCTGGATCACAAGACGCTCTACTATGATGTGGAGCCATTTCTTTTCTATGTGCTGACGCAGAACGATCTGAAGGGCTGCCATCTCGTTGGCTACTTCTCTAAGGTCAGCTTACAGAGATCTAAAGTAAAATTTTGCATCATGATATTACCTATGTTGTGTTTTAATAGCAGGTTACCTCTTGTTTTATTGAGCCTTGAGCCACAGGGAGAGGCAGGTAATAAAATTATTATTATTATTATTATTATTATTATTATTATTATTAAAAAGTGAAGCAATTTTGCAAGCTATTTTTTTGTGCCACTGCTGTTTTCTGCAATTTTCAATTTTTTTGCTATTTTATATGAAAGTTGATTCTGCTTGTAATAGGGAAGGTTCAAGGAAGCCCATACTATTCAGTATATTTTGGTATTCAGCATACATATACAGATGTGGTCTGTACTTTTTTTTTCAAGTGCGCACTTCAAATTTTTATTGTAATTTAAGTAATATTAAATTGGTTTTTTAACATGTTTGTATTTGCTTTGTTTAACATTGCTATTGTTTATTTATTTATTTATTTACTTTATTTATATTTTGCTCTTCTCACCCCGAAGGGGATTCAGAGCGAATTACAGTTACACATACTTAGCAGACAATCCCTGCTGTTTCCACATACACACATATAGACGAACAGAGGCAAACTCTGGCCACCAGGGGGAGCTGACGCACTCCTCATCTCTCAGCGTTCCAGCGTCCCTCTGTTTTCCTTTCACATTCCTCAGCGTGCCTTTGGAGTTCTTTTTATGGCCTCATAATTCAGTCAAAATTTGCCTCCCCACTTAATGTGGTACCTTTATCTCCTACTTGACAGATGCAACTGTCTTTCGGGCTGCAAAGGTCGACAGCAGGCTACACTTAAAGGTCGAGCACCCACCTCGACCTGGGCAGGCCTCAAACTCATGACCTATTGGTCAGAGAGATCTTATGCAGCTGACACTTAGCCAGCTGCGCCACATTCCCGGTGGAAATATTGTTATGAGAGAGAGGGAGTTGCCGGATGTACAAGCTGGGTTTAGAAAAGGTAGAGGAACGAGAGACCAAATTGCCAATATCCGCTGGATAATGGAAGAAGGCAGGGAGTTTCAGAAAAGGCATCTATTTCTGTTTTATTGACTATTCCAAAGCCTTTGACTGTGTGGATCATAATTAATTTGTGACAAGTTCTTGGTGGTATGGCGATTCCAAGCCACCTTTTCTGTCTCCTGAGGAATCTGTAAAACAACCAAGTTGCAAAAGTTAGAACTGACCACAGAACAACAGATTGGGAAACTGGTTCAAGATTGGGAAACTGGTTCAAGATTGAGTACAGCAGGGCTGTATGTCTACTCACACCCAACCTATTTAACTGGTATGCAAAACACACCTTGCGATGTGGAGGGCTTGATGGAGTTAAAATTGCTGAAAGAAACATTAGCAACCTTAGATATGCAGATGATAGCACTTTGATGGCTGAAAGTGAGAAGGAGCTGAGGAGCCTTCTAACCAAGGTGAAAGAAGAAAGGGCAAAAGCTGGGTTGCAGTTCAACATCAATGATGATGGCAACCAGACTGATTGAGAACTGGCAAATAGAGGGAGAAAACGTGGAGGTAGTGACAGACTTTGTATTATTAGTAGTGAAGCCGTTACTGGGGCCAGAGAGATAGCACAGTGGTAACAACAGCTGTGCTGGCAATCTGAAGATCTGAAGTTTGCAGGTTCGAATCCCGGGCTGGGTTGGACACCAGCTGTGAGCCCTGTCCACTGTTTACTCAACAGTTTGAAAACAGCTGAGCTGTGATTAGATAAACTGGGAACCGCCAAGCGGGGAAGGACTTTTTCAAAGAAGGACTTATAGCCTAAAATAAGTAAGATCGGCTGGAATGTGGAAAAACAGAGGCTATCCACCATGAGGATGAAGCAACAGCACCACCTTGTGACGTAAAGACGCAATCACAACCTGTGAAGCACCGTGATGCAGCTCTGTGACGCAAGTGTGATGCAGCCAAAGAAAAACCCTTCTAAAAATTGTACTGTTATATGTTGTATGTTGTATGTAATTGTATGTGGAACTGGCAGGGACTGTCTGCCGTATATGCAATGTAATCCGCTCTGAGTCCCCTTCGGGGTGAGAAGAGCGGAATATAAAGTGCAAAAAAAAAAGTGTAAAAAATGGCTGCGAGCCAGTAGGTTGAAGGTGAATCCAGCGAAGACGGAGATCCTCTAGCTGGGTCGTCCGGGCGGTAGGGATGTCCAGCTTCCGACCCTAGACGGTGTGGCGCTATCCCCGTCGTCTTCAGTAAAGAGCCTTGGAGTTCTTTTGGACCCTCTGCTGTCAATGGAGGCCCAAATCTCCGCTGTCATCAGGGTGGCGTTTTTCCATCTTCGCCAGGCTAGGAGGCTGGCCCCTTACTTGTCTCGGCACAACTTGGCCACGGTGATCCAAGCTACGGTCATCTCAAGGTTAGACTACTGTAACGCTCTCTACATTGGCCTGCCTCTGTCGGTGACCCGGAAACTCAAGCTGGTGCAAAACGCCGCAGCTCAGTTGCTTGCAGGAGCTCCTGTGAGCTGCCACATTACACCAATTCTGTGGGAACTGCACTGGCTTCCTATTGAGTACCGGATCACCTTCAGAGTGCTAGTCTTGACTTTCAAGGCCTTGTATGGTCTGGGTACCCGAGGGACCGCCTAACCCCATACTGTCCCATGAGAACCCTTAGATCTGAAGAGTGGAATCTTCTAGCCGTGCCCAATGCTAAACAATACCACCTAACTTCAACATGGAGAAGGGCATTCTCCATCATCGCGCCAGTTCTCTGGAACGCACTACCTCCAGAGGTTCGGGCCTTGCGCAATCTGTTGGCTTTTCGGAAGGCCTGCAAGTCGGCCCTATTCCGGCAGGCCTTTGAGTTGTAATGTGCTATCCCCTAGGACTTGTGTTATCTCTTAGGAATTGTTTTAGTCTTGTGATTTTATTGCTGTTGTAGATTTGTTTTATTGTGGTGCTTGATGTAAGCCGCCCCGAGCTGGCTGGGAGTGGTGGCCAATAAATCGTAACAAATAAATATATAAAATAAAAAATAACTAAAATAAAAAAAGATGACTGCAGACGCGGACAGCAGCCAGGAAATCAGGAGATGTTTCCTTCTTGGGAGAAGAGCAATGACTAATATCGATAATGGAGAGTAGAGACATCACACTGGCAACAAAAATCCACATAGTTTAAGCAATGGTATTTCCCAGTATCAACCTATGGATGCGAGACCTGGGCCATAAGGAAGGCTGAGCGAAGGAAGATAGACACTTTTGAACTGTGGTGTTGGAGGAAAATCCTGAGAGTACCTTGGACCACAGGAAGATCAAAGCAGTCCATACTCTACGAAAGACTGTTCACTGGAGGGAAGGATATGGGAGGCAGAGATGAAGTAGTCTGGCTACATAATGAGAAGACAGGATACTTTGGAGAAGAGAATGATACTGGGGGGAAATGGAAGGAAAAAGGAAGACGGGCCAATCAAGGGCAAGATGGATGGATGGCGTCCTTGAAGGGACTGGCTTGCAGGAGGTGAGGGTGGCCACGGCCGTTAGGGAGCTCTGGCTGGGCAAGTCCAGGAGGTCACAAAGAGTTGAAAGCGACTGACTGACTGAATAAACAACAACAACATTGATATTAGATTGTGTGGTTGTGAGCTGCCTTGAGTCCCTATGGGAAGAAAGGCGGGGTATACATATAGATCAGGGCTGCCCAGGAAGTCGATTGCGATCGACCAGTCGATCCCGGGACCGAAGGAGGTCGATCCCAGCCGGATGGGGCGCTTCTCAGAGGGGGGCGGAGCCAGGCCGCACCAAGCCCCTCCCCCCCCCGGCTTTGGCACTCCCAGCAGCTTCGTAGGAGTAAGCAGAGAAGGGTTTCTTGGAAGGTATTCAAGGTTTAATGTTCACTTCAAATATATCAAATATATCATCCTCAAGCCTGGAGAAGCTGCTGGGAGTGTCGAAGCCGGGGAGGGGGCGGGGCTTGGTGCGGCGTGGCTCCGCCCCCATCAGGCTTCCACTCTACCAGCAGCTTCTCCAGGGTTGAGGATGGCAATGCCAAGCCAGTGGTGGCATAGCTAGCACAAGGCTGCTTGGCATTGCCATCCTCAAGCCTGGAGAAGCTGCTGGGAGCTCCAAATCCAGAGGGGAGGGGCTTGGCGCGGCCTGGCTCTGCCCCGTCTGGCTTCAGCTCTACCAGCAGCTTCTCCAGGCTTGTGAATGGCAATGCCAAGCCAGTGGTAGCATAGCTAACACCAGGCTAGCTTGGCATTGCCATCCTCAAGCCTGGAGAAGCTGCTGGGAGCTCCAAAGCCAGAGGGGGGGCGGGCTTGGCACGGCCTGGCTCCACCCCTCTGGCTTCCGCTCTACCAGCAGCTTCTCCAGGCTTGAGGATGGCAATGCCAAGCCAGTGGTGGCATAGCTAGCACAAGGCTGGCTTAGCACTGCCATCCTCAAGCCTGGAGAAGCTGCTGGTAGAGCTGAAGCTAGAGGGGGTTGGAGCCAGGCCGCGCCCCCCCTGCCCCTCCCTTCTCCAGCCTAGAGGAGGTAGGTAGATCTTTCTGACTTGGCTTTATTATAAGTAGCTCGCGTGTTGAAAAAGTGTGGGCACCCCTGATATAGATCACCATCGTCATCATCACTGAAACGCACTAAGCATCTCGGCATCCAGATCTGATTTCCAATACTTGTTCTATGGTAACTTAGAATCGTGCCATATGTGTGAAGTCCTGGCCATAGCTAAACAATTCTTATGTACAAGGAGGTGGCTGGCCCTTTCGCTCTCTTCCTGACAGACCCAGGTGTGTAACTGTTGCTTCTTTTAAGGTCAGAGTTGTCATGCCATGCCATGCCTCTGCAAATGTCTGTTGGAACTGGTCTGACTTGCCTGCAAGTAAATACGATTGGGATTGAGTTGTCAGTCTAACAATGTGAATTGAATATAAGCCAGTTTTAAGTGGCTCTAAAACAATTCTCATTCCGCTTAACTGTATGTGGTTTAACCAGCCCAGTGATCTATGAAATGATGAGTGCGGTTTGCCATGCATTTTTAAAATCGAAATCCAGGGAAGTGAAGCAGTTAATAAGGCCGGCTTTCCCTTTATCCCATTGTAAGGAGTGTATCCTCCAAGGAGCCCGAATCCGGCAAGGAGGTGGCTCTAAGGGGAGCGGGTTTTACATGACTTCCTAGTCTCTTGGGTGGCGAAGAAGAGAGCAAAGCGAGGTGGTGGAGTAAACATTAATTGTGACCTCAACGGGGGCTTGTTTCTCGAAATCAGATGCTGATCTCATTTCAAAGCTTTTGTTTGCACTTTGGGAAAGAGACTGTTGAGTCTGAATGCGGCCTTAGTATTTCCCACTGAAAGAGGGCCCCGTCTTTACATTCGCCTCCCCTCCCCTTCTTCCCTCCAACTCCAGTGTTGAGGCTGTTTTGCTTGGGAGAGGAAACTTTTGAGGAGGGCATTATTGTGAACCTTACTCCACGTCTCTCTCCTTTTGTAAAGACAAACAAACACACAGATTGGATTTTGATTTGGTTTTAAGTGCCCCAGCCTCCTTGGCATAGCAGCAAGGATAGTAGTCTTTTATCCTAGACACTTTTTTGGGGGGATGCAAACTGTATTTTGCTTTAAGCACAAAGTCCAGAAACAATGACTTGGTGGTCGTAACGTGCAAGTTGTAATGAGAAAGTCCCTGGATTGCATTTTCGCATCTTTATTTTGAAAGGCAGTGGAGTAGTGGGCTGGGAAGACCTTCTCCGGCCAAAACTTTTGAAAGTGGAATAATAATAATAATAATAATAATAATCTCTCGACCTAGCACCAGTAGCCTAAAGTGATAAAAACAACAAAAGCACACAGATTGATGTTATCTCTTCCATGGGAGGCTTTTCTTTGGAGTAGAATAAAATGGTTGCACAATTTACAACAACAAAGTTTTCATAACACAAATTAAAAAATAGATAGTAGCTTTACAGCAGGGGTGCCCACACTTTTTCAGCATGCGAGCTACTTATAATAAAACCAAGTCAGAAAGATCTACGAGAGAAAAGCAGGGCGGAGCAGGGAGAGGGGCAGGGCTTGGCGTGGCCTGGCTCCGCCCCCCTCTGGCTTTAGCTCCTCAAGGCTGAAGAAGCTGTGGTAGCGCTGAAGCTGGGGAAGGAGGCAGGGCTTGGCGTGGCCTGGCTCCGCCCCCTCCCCCTTCTGGCTTGTGCTAGGCTTGAGGGAGGTAGTGCTTGAGGAGGTTAGTGCCAAGCCAGTGGTGGCATAGCTAGCCACTACTGGCTAGGCACTACCCTCCTCAAGGCTGAAGAAGCTGTGGTAGCACTGAAGCCGGGGGAGGGGGCAGGGCTTGGTGCGGCATGGCTCCCCCCCCTCCCCATTGGCTTTAGCGCTACCACAGCTTCTCCAGGCGAGAGGAGGGTAGTGCCAAGCCACTGGTGGCATAACTAGCCACTACTGGCTTGGCACTACCCTCCTCAAGGCTGAAGAAGCTGTGGTAGCGCTGAAGCTGGGGGGGGGGGGCTTGGCATGGCATGGCTCGCCCCTCCCCATTGTCTTTTGTGCTACCAGGCACAGCTTCTCCAGGCTAGAGGAGGGTTAGTGCCAAGCCAGTGGTGGCATAAGAATAAAATGCACTAGCCACTACTGACTTGGCACTCCTCCAAGGCTGAAACTAGCCACTACTGGCTGTGGAAGAAGCTGTGGTAGCGCTGAAGCCGGGGAGGGGGGCGGGGCTTGGCGCGGCATGGCTCCGCCCCCTCTAGAAGTGCCCCATCCGGCTGGGATCGACCTCCTTCGGTCCCGGGATCGACCAGTCGATCGCGATCGACTTCCTGGGCAGCCCTGCTTTACAGGCAACAGCCTTCATACACTAAAGCTTTCTCACACAAGGCTTCTCTCACACAGAGGTCTACCTCACACTCAGTAGCTTTGGCCCACTAACTCTAACAGGCTTCGACCTACCAACTGTTTCAGTGCTTGACTTACACTTTTGTAATCAAAATACCCAGCTAATCTTTAATATTTCTGACAGTTGCCTCAGTGGCGGTGACTTAATACAGTTATGTGTGCTTTCACTGTAGACTTGTTTTAGGCTGATTGTCATGAATTTCCCAGTGGAGCTATAACCGTGGGTGTCTCTTACTGGAAAATTCCTTATCTGAATTCATTACTTGCCCAGAAGAACTTCCTTTCCATCTCACTAATCCCTTGCTTTTAAAAATCTCTGTTTCTTCTCTTATGTCTCTCACCAGGAGAAGCACTGCCAGCAGAAATACAACGTTTCCTGCATAATGATTCTTCCCCAATACCAGCGCAAGGGCTATGGCAGATTTCTCATTGATTTCAGTAAGCATCTTTTCATGTTTTTTTATTTTAAAAAATCCTCTTTTAAGCTTTGCACAATAATTCACGAAGATGTGTTTTGTTGCACTGGACGTCAAGAGCATTAATGATCTTCACTGGCTGCCTTTTGGGAATCTTTTGGGAATCTTTTCCCCTGATTTATGTGGAGGCATACATTCCTACTTCTTTCAAATAGAAAGAAGTAGGAATGTGCCCGTACCTTGGGAAGTCTGACTTGGCCACGGTAGTCTATGCTCTGGTTACATCCCGAATAGACTACTTCAATGCTCTCTACGTGGGGTTGCCTCTGAAGACTGCTCGGAAACTGCAATTAGTCCAATGCTCGGCAGCCAGGTTACTAACAGGAGCGGGGCACAGGGAGCATACAACTCCCTTGTTGCACCAGCTCCATTGTCTGCCAATTAGTTTCCGGGCACAATTCAAAGTGCTGGTTTTAACCTACAAAATCCTATATGGTTCCGGCCCAGTTTACTTGTCCAAACGAATTCTCCCCTATGAACCATCAAGGACATTAAGATCCTCCAGAGAGGCCCTGCTCTTGATCCCGCCAGCTTCGCAAGCACGGCTGGTGGGGACGAGAGACAGGGCCTTCTCTGTGGTGGCCCCTCGGCTGTGGAACTCTCTCCCAAGTGATGCTAGGTCTGCCCCCTCTCTGTTGTCCTTTAGGAGGCTGGTGAAGACTTGGATGTGGAACCAGGCCTTCCCAGAATAGGCTGAGACTGGCTATTATCTGAATGAATGACCATGTTTACAGATCGAGTGGAATTGTTTTATGAGGTTTTATGCTGGGATTTTTAAATGTATTTTAATATGTTGTTGTAGTTGTTTTTAAACTGTATAGCATTGAATTTTTGCTGTAATGCCCGTCTGGGTCCCTCGATAGAGGTGAGAAGGTCGGGGTACAAAAGTTTTAAATAAATAAATAAATATAGAAAAATATACATGTACCATCCTAGTTTTCCTTGTCACATCTCAGTTCAAATAACTCCTGAGATTGGGATTCATAATCCCCACTCTGCATCCTTGCATGAAGAAGTGTATCCTTCCTTATTTTTATTGGTAAAAATATTTCTTCCTTCTTGCTATATAGCAGTGCTTCCCAAACTTATTTGGCCTACCGCCCCCTTTCCAGAAAAAATATTACCCCCTAGAAATTATTTTTTTAAATTTTTTTAAATAGCTATTTAAGAGAAAAATATATGTATTAATGTTTCTACCTTTTTTGTAAAATATAATAAAGAAAAGTATAAATTAGAAACATTGAAGTTTGAAATTGTGAAACTATTTATTGAACTTAGAATAGAAAGGTAATACAAAAAAAGTTAAATGGGGAATCGGAAAACTTACACCAACCCAGTGATTTCAGCCATGGTTTCACCGCCCCCTTACAGTTTATTCATCGCCCCCCAAATGCGCCTGTGGCCATCACCGCCCCCCTGGATCACTCCAGCACCCCCCAGGGGGCGGTAGCGCCCACTTTGAGAATGACTGCTATATAGTAACAAGTGGTTAATCAATTTGTTTTTATTTCAAGGAACTTGAGCCCACCTTTTAGCTGCTATAGATTAGGCCCTGAATAATTAGTGCAGCCTTTCTCAACCTGGGGGTCAGGACTCCTGGGGGGGGGGGGAGGTCGTGTCGCGAGGGGTTTTCAGAGGGGTCACCAACAACCATCAGAAAACATATTTCTGATGGTCTTAGGAACCCTTTAGGCAGAGAAGGCTGAAGATCGCTCCACTTGTCCTTCTCTTCCTTTTTGGAAACAGAAGGAAGATCCTCCCACCAAAACCCCCTCCTCTGCTGTGATTGGCCAGCCTCTCAGCCAAGGAAAGGGCTGTTCCTGAGACTCCAAGCAGGGAAGGGAGAGCAGGCGTGCTCGGCACATGGCAGCATAGTGCGCATGTGCGGGTGAGGGAGAGAGTGAGAGGCTGGAGGGAGGACCTTCAAGGCATAGGGATTATTTGTGGGAAATTCGGCCCAATTCTATCGTTGGTGGCATTCATAATGCTCTTTGATTGTAGGTGACCTATAAATCCCAGCAACAACAATTCCCAAATGCCAAGGTTTATTTCCCCCAAACTCCAGCAGGGTTTACATTTGGGCATATTGAGTATTTTTGCCAAGTTTGGTCCAGATCTATCAGTGTTTGAGTCCACAGTGCTCTCTGGATGTAGGTGAACTACAACTCCAAAAACTCAAGGCCAATGCCCACCAAACCCATCCAGTATTTTCTGTTGGTCATGGAAGTTGTGTGTTTCTCGTTTGGTTCAATTCCATCGTTGGTGGGGTTCAGAATACTCTTTGATTGTAGATTAACTATAAATCCCAGAAACCACAGCTCCCAAATTACAAACCCCACCAGTATTCGAATTTGGGTGTATCAGGTATTTGTGCCAAATTTGGTCCAGTGAATGAAAATACATCCTGCATATCAGGTGTTTACATTACAATTTGTAACAGTAGCAAAATTACAGTTATGAAATAGCAATGAAAATAATTCTATGGTTTGGGGTCACCACAACATGAGGAACTGTATTAAGGCATTAGGACTGTTGAGGCATTAGGAATGTTGAGAACCAATGAATTAGTGGATCTGTGTGCGTCCATTGAAGACCAGGGATCAGAACCATAGTTGGGCAGCTCTACCGAATCTCAACAGATCTAGTCCAAATAGCTAGTTATGAATGTCACCTCCCAAAATGCAGAGAGTCCAGGCATCCCCTGGGCAACCTCCTTGCAGACGGCCAATTATCTCACATCAGAAGCAACTTGCAGTTTCTCAAGTTGCTCCTGACATGAAAAAGAAAAGTGTTCAACACTGATCGTCATTTCCAGTTAAATAGGAGCGAATCCCATCTTAAAGCACTCTTCGTGAGACGCATCTCTTTATCAGGAGCAAACCAAGTTCAACTTATTATTATTATTTATTTCGCCTTATTAGTCGCCACTCCCGTCAGGCTCGGGGCGACTTACATATGCTAAAAACACCATAAAAACACGATAAAACATCAAGATTAACATCCATAATTAAAACTATACAGTAACGCACACATGTCACGACTCCCACAGATGGCAAGACAGCACCAAGCGAGTAAAAACATATAAAGTTTATTGCCAACAAAACATAGCCTTAGTCCGGCGTTCCGAAAATAACCCACACCCGAAAAACAAAGCAGAAGCCGTCCGTCTTCAATAGATAATCTTGAACAGGAACGTGGCTGGCAGATATTGATGTGAAGACCCGTCCAAAAGAAGGAAAGAAGGAGTGCTTCACATACCAGGAGAGCAACACAGGAAATGTTCAAACAGGACGCGGTAGACAAGCTTGCTGGGAATCAAAGACCAGGACAGGAACCCACAAGATACACGATACAGGACCCAACAACCCACAGCAACCCCTTGGCCGACCGCAAATCCCAAATCCCCAGGCCTTACTGTTATACCCTTACAAATCAGAGTCATCAGACTCCCCACCCCACTCCGCCCTAGTGCTCTCAGCTGCAGTCCTGGGTGTGTTCCACCTTTGCTGTTCTGTTAAAGAACCCCAGTCCCGTTCCACATCCCCACTAGGCCAATCAAGGTCGCTGGAAAAACCAAAAAATGAGCTTTCGCTGGACTCAGCGTTTACCACATCCCTGACCTCCTGTACCAGCGCTGAGTCCAGCTCAGTATCACTGTCTTCTGAAGTTAACTCCACATCAAACCCCTCAAAAGTCTCATCACTGGTAGGCTCCCTAAGTATTTGTCGGACCTTCCTCCTATGCTCTGCCTCTTCCAAATGCTCATCACTTGCAGCCCTCTTTCTCCCAGCTGCAGGAGGAATGCCCAAACCTCCCTCTTCCAAGGTCATGTCCTCCAAACTCTCCTCTGCCGAGTTACTACTTGTAGCAACTACAGACTCAGATTGCTCAACCACGACACACACACACCAAGATTACTCCTGTGGCCTACGGCTATGTGATAGAAGGCCTAGAGTTATTACTGACCAAATGCCTGTACAAACAGAAAGGTCTTACAAGCCTTCCGGAAGGCTAGTAAGTTAGACAACGCGCGGATTGTGGGAGGAAGAGCGTTCCACAATACTGGAGCGATGGCGCTAAAGGCTCTCCTCCGCGTTGAGGTCAGGTGAAGGGTTTTACAGCTCGGCACCGCCAGAAGGTTCAGGGACTCAGATTGCAGTGGTCTTGGAGGACTATATAGGGAGAGGCGATCCCTTAAGTACACTGGCCCCAGACCATTCAAGGCCTTAAAGGTCAGAACCAGCACTTTGAAGATGATCTGGTGCTCTATTGGAAGCCAGTGCAGTTCGCGCAGAACAGGCGTAATGTGGTAGCAAGATGGTAGGCCTGCCAACAGTGTTCTGCACCAGCTTAAGCTTCCGGATCACCGACAGAGGAAGGCCAATGTAGAGAGCATTACAGTAGTCCAATCTTGACATGACCGTGGCTTGGACCACTGTGGCTAGGTCATGATGGGACAGGTAGGGAGCCAGCTTCCTCATCTGCCGGAGGTGGTAAAAAGCTACTCCGCTGACGATGGAGGTATGCTTCTCCATCGACAGTTGGGAGTCAAGTGTGACTCCCAGGCTTTTGACAGATGGCGACGGGCGAAGCTTCGCACCGTCCAGGGTTGGGAGCTGGATCTCTCCCGTACCCGGGCGACCCAGCCACAGGATCTCCGTCTTAGCTGGATTCACCTTCAACCTACTTGGGAATTTCCAGCGGAAACAGACTTTGTTTTGCTGCTCTTCATTAATTGCGTCATTTGATCCTTTCACTGTCAAGTCTGTTCCAGAGCTCAGAACACATGATTTCTGCCTGTCTTGTGAGGGTTTGTTTTCTTGAAGGGCTGGAGGGGAAGTCACTGGATTGTGAGGTCGCTTGGCTTTGTGTTATCTTCGTGCTGAAAGAGGCAGCGAAACCCGATGACTGCTGCACTCTGTGAGCTGGAAGGCATGGCTTTGCTTTTCGCTGGTGTCACCCTGAGAGAGATTTGCAACCTTGAAAGCACTAGTGCCCTGGAAAAGCAGCAATAACCAGAAGCAGCTGCCTCCATCTTCCCTGCTTCTCCAACAACAGCCACAGACATCCCCAAAACAACAGGGTTTCACTTCTGTAATATCCTGTTCATGGGTTTGCCTTTCAGTACTTTAGAAGGCAGCTGCTAGCACATGACCTTATATGTTGCCCAAAGTGATAAAAAGAACCAAAACCACAGACCAATGTTATCTCTTCTATAGGAGGATTTTCTTTGTAGTAAAATAATACGGTTACACTATTTACAACAGGGGTGCTCATTAGGTGGCTCGCGATCGACTGGTCGATCCCGGGACCTTAAGAGGTCGATCCCAGCTGGATGGGGCGCTTCTGAGGGGGCGGAGCCATGCCGCGCCAAGCCCCTCCCCCTCCCCCGGCTTCAGTGCTATCACAGCTTCTCCAGCCTTGAGGAGGGTATGGCCAAGCCAGTAGTGGCTAGCTATGCCACTACTGGCTTGGCATACCCTCCTCTAGCCTGGAGAAGCTGTGGTAGCGCTGTAGCCAGAGCGGGGAGAGGGCGGAGCCAGGCCGCGCCAGGCCCTGCCCCTCCCCCGGCTACAGCACTACCACAGCTTCTTCAGCCTTGAGGAGGGTATGCCAAGCCAGTAGTGGCTATCTATGCCACCACTGGCTTGGCATTACCCTCCTCTAGCCTGGAGAAGCTGTGGAAGCGCTAAAGCCAGAGGGGGAGGAGGCGGAGCCAGGCCACACCAAGCCCCGCCCCCTTCCCCCTGCTCCGCCCTGCTTCTCTCTCAGTAGATCTTTCTGACTTGGTTTTATCATAAGTAGCTCGCATGCCGAAAAAGTGTGGGCACCCCTGATTTACAAAAACAAGGTTTCCATAATATTTTACTCAGTTTACCTGTCCGAACGTATATACCCCTGAACCATCATGGAGGTTAAGATTGTCTGGGGAAGCCCTGCTCTTGGTCCTGCCTCTGTCACAAGTGCGGTTGGCGAAGATGAGAAACAGGGGCTTCTGATTGGTGGCTTCTCGGCTCTGGAACTCCCTCCCCAGTGAAATTAAATCAGCGCCCTCCCTCCTGGCCTTTAGAAAGAGAACAAAGACGTGGTTGTGGGATCAAGCCTTTGGCTAATAAATAATGCAGTACAAAGAATAATTAAGGAACATGTGCAATGACAGTTCGGAATGGCTATGGTATACGATTTCTGGATTATGAGATTTTAACGTTTATACCAGGATTGTTTTATGCTTGTCTGAATGCTTAAATTTTATGTATGTCTTATCAAACCAATCAAATCATTTATTTTGGTCATAGACCAGCACAGGAAGTAAAAGTCACAGTTTCATACAAACTTGGTACATTTAGTACATTTAAAATGTAAATATAAATACTGAAGCACAATAGGGGGTAAGTCTTATGTTTAATGGTTTTAATTGATTTTAAGTTCATAGTTTTATGTTGTAATTAGTGATTATGATTTCTTTGTGTACTGTATGTTGGCATTGAATTTCTTCAATATACAAGGCAGGGGCTTAGAAGCCAAAAACAACAACAAAGTACTACACAAATAACGATACTCTCGAATTATACAAAATTATCTGTATTGAAAATGTATTAGTTCAATAAGGCATACGATACCACATCATTCTCGAGGGAGCTCCAAAAAGGGGGGAAGAGAAGAGGTCCAAATTAAGTCCAAAATGGTGACGAAAGTCCGATCCTCTTGATGAAAATATAATCCACTAGTAGGAAACGTTCCTTACAGTGCCAATGCGCCCATTTGTAAAGTTCCAATTGATATGGCAAAGAAATCCGCTGTAGGGAATCCAAGCACTGTAATCGAGCAATAGGGAACGTTCCGAGGGAGTACGGAGTTGCGGAGTGCATCCAAGGTAAGATACTCAATCATTCCGCAATCAAAGAATTGTTGTCGCCATGAAGTCAGATATGTTCTCAATCATTCATCCGTATTATGTAATATACAAATATATAGAGCTCCGTCGGGATAAATATAATGCCAGGACGCAAAGGGAAAGGTGGATAAGTTCCCTCTAACTGGAAAGCGTTGCTGATGTTTATATTTTGCACCTTTATAGATGTAAATGGACACTGTATATATTTCTAATCCATGTACGCCTTGAGAAAACCAGCAATGGCGAAACGAAAACTTGGCCTCTAAAACAGCATCAGCGTTTCGTTGGCGTTAACATCAGCAACACTTTCCAGTTAGAGGGAACTTATCCACCTTTCCCTTTGCGTCCTGGCATTATATTTACCCCGACGGAGCTCTATATATCTTCCCCCCATTTTGGAGCTCCCTCGAGAATGATGTGGTATCATATGCCTTATTGAACTAATACATTTTCAATACAGATAATTTTGTATAATTCGAGAGTATTGTGATTTGTGTAGTACTTTGTTGTTGTTTTTGGCATTGAATTTCTGCCATTCGTATGTGGTAAATCGCCTTGAGTCCCCCCAGGGGTGATAAAGGTGGTATATAAATACAATTAATAAAAAAATAACAAATAAATAACAAATAAACAAATACAAAGTAGCTTTACACACAACAGCCTTCGCCCTGGAGCTTTCTCACACAGGGGTTTACCTCACACACCTCAGAACAATGATAGCTTTGGCCCACTAAGTCTTAACAGGCTTCGGCCTACTCTATTCAAGGTGACACTACCTTTGGCCCACTGACACTGACAGACACCTACTAACAATTTTTTGTAATTAAAAATACCGAGTTCATATTAAATATTTCTGACAACCTGCTCTTTATAAAACAATGGCTCTTAACCTGTGGGCTGTGTGGACGAAAATCTAGTCCGAGAGCCTCCTTTTTATTTTTTAATTTATTTATGCTCCTTTTGCGCTGCCTGCCACTCCTCCCCTGTTGCTGACCATGGCATATGTTTTGTATCAAAAACTAGAACATATGTGGTCCATATAATGCAATTTTCCAGATCAGCACCCCTAAAACGAATCTAAAGTTGACCAAAAACTGATTTGTAACCCTTTTGGTACTAATGTTGGAGAGTGGTCCCTGGTCAAGTGGTCCCTGGTCAAAGCGGTCCCTGGTCAAAGTGGTCCCTGGTCAAAGCAGTCTCTGGTCAAAGAAAGGTTGGGAACCACTGTTATAAAGGGTCTTGAAGGACCTCAAAAGCTAGTAAGTTTCCATAGGCTGGAATCTCCAACTTTCGATGTGGCATTAGGTGTATTACAGGAGCAATTTCAGACTAAACTCCTGGATACCAAAAGACAGGAAAGAACTTCACTTACATTGGCAAGCGATGCCTCAAAAGTAAGCTCAAAATAGAGCAAGCTTGAAATAAATAATATTACAAATTCCTCTTGTTGGAACAGAGAGAGACAAAGCTCTTCCTCCATGGAAAGTACTAAAATATCACATTATGAAAAGAAGTCAAGAGAAGCCTAAATGTGGCCTTGCAACCCTGAATAAAAGAAATTCAGAGCGGCTGGATTTTGACCCAGAAACAATGGACAAAAGGGTGGGAATGAAATGTCCTAGGATTTCCTACCCTTGTGCTTGGTGGGCTCTCTACAGAACCTGCATTTCTGTTACTGTAATTTATTTATTTGCATTCTGCCTTGTCCTCATCCCTGGGAGTCAATATAGCTTACAAAGATCACAATAGATACAAATGAAAGGTCTCATAACTAAAAACATACAAAAGCTAAAGTATACTTACAAAAATTAAGACGGATACAAGTGAAAGGTCTCATAACTAAAACATACAAAAGTTACAGTATAATTAAATTGTCCATAGAATGTAAGAGGATTAAGGATAATCTCTCTGTTGGCATTACTTCGCAAACGAAGATTCTTAGGAAGGACTCATCCCACGCTTTTTACAAGCGCGTTGTTGACTAAAAAGGCCAATCTGAGATAGGCAAGTTTGGTTGCAGACAGCACAGCAGAAAGTCTCCTTGGGTGATGTTGCTTCCAAGTTGTGGTTCTTTCTGCGTTGTCGTTTCTCTTTGAGACTTGTTCGGCGTGTCTTCTCGAGAGAGGCCGCAGCATTGTGGATAGTGCATCTCCATGCCTCCCAATGTGAGGCCAGGGTGGACCATTGTTGGAGATCAATCTGGCCGAGCCTGAGATGTTGTTTCAGGGAGTCCTTATATCTCTTTTTGGGGGCGCCTCTCTTGCGCTGACCCGTGGCAAGTTCACCATAGAGTAGTATCTTTGTGAGGCGGTGGTCCTCCATCCTAGAGACGTGCCCTGCCCAGCGCAGCTGTGTTCTCAATAGCATGGCCTCAACGCTGGTGATCCCTGCTTGCTCAAGGACAGCAACATTTGTCACATAGTCGGTCCAGTGTACATTTAGGATTGTGCGAAGACAGCGCTGATGAAAGCGTTCGAGGAGTCGTAGGTGTTGGCGATAGGTGATTAAAAACCCTTTGCCCATCAACAGTCATTTGCAAAGTTCTGCCAGAACAAAACAAATAGCCCTTAACTCAGTGGTTCTCAACCTTCCTAATGCCATGACCCCTTAATACAGTTCCTCATGATGTGGTGACCCCGAAACATTACATTATTTTCATTGCTACTTTATGATTGCAATTTTGCTGCTGTTATGAATCATAATGTAAATATCTGATATGCAGGATGTATTTTCATTGGGTGCAAATACCCAATATGCCCACATGTGAATACTGGTGGAGTTGGGGAGGATTGATTTTGTAATTTGGGAGTTGTAGTTGCTGAGATTTATAGTTAAATACAATCAAAGAGCATTCTGAACTCCACCAGCGATGGAATTGAACCAATATTGGCACACAGAACTCTCATGACCAACAGAAAATAACTGGAAGGGTTTGGTGGGATTGACCTTGAGTTTTGGAGTTGTAGTTCACCGATATCCAGAGAGCACTGTGAACTCAAGCAATGATAGATCTGGACCAAACTTGACATGGATACCCAATATGCCCAAATGTAAACACTGCTGGCGTTTGGGGGAAAATAGACCTTGACAACTGGGAGTTGTAGTTGCTGTGCTATATAGTTCACCTACAATCAAAGAGCATTCTGAACCCCACAAATGATCAAATTGGGCTAAACTTCCCACACAGAATCCCCATGACCAAGAAAAAATACTGTTTTCTCTTATTGTCTTTGGCGACCCCCCTGACACCTCCCTTGCAAACCCCCAGGAGTCCCAACTTCCCCGGTTGATAAACTCTGCCTTAACTCGTTGATAAAAGAAAAAAGCTCCAGAAGAAAACCAAGCTTTCCTGTGACCTCAGTATGTAGCAGTCTCTGCCCCTCTTCCCCCCAGTTGTTTCTCATTATTTTGTCAGATTACAAAACTGCCACTTGAGCCAGAAATAGTTCTTGAAAAGCCACACTTCCGTTATTTAATGATGAAAGGAAATTGATGTGATCCTTCCCTTTTGCAAGGACTACATGGCGCTAATCACGGCAGGCTGGGGTGACGTGTGGATTCTGGTGACGTTTCGGGTTCTGTGCTCCCTCCCTCCTTACCTCCCTCCCCAAAATGTACTGCTCCGTTAATAGTGAATGTGCATGGGTTTCCAGCCAAACCAGAGAGAGGCAGGGGTATCGGCACGCTTGGGGGAAAAACAGCATTTGCAGATAATACCATTCTATGAAACATTTTCAGGCAGAAATGGTCCCAGAATGACCCACAAAAGTGCTGCACATGCTCAATGGCTACCGTGTGCGGCTGGGGCAGGGTGGGGAAAGTCGCCTCCGTAAGCAGAGGGGTATGGAATGGAGGATTCTGGAAGAAACAGCATGGCTGTCTGGCAGGAGTGCTCCACCTTGGGCTGTTTTGTTTGAGGTCTCGCATGTGAGCGATAGAACGGGGAAATCTGCCATCTAGTGGCCCTGCCATCCTCAGGTACAGCAATGATCCCAGAGTGTGGCCTGCAGAGTCTTTCCTCCAAATCTGCCAGCACTGATTCCCCTTTGGAACTGGGTCCAAAACACTTCAGATCTCTGGAAGAGCACCATTTCGTCCTTGCCCCTCAATACCGTCTTAATTGAGTGAAGAGAGGGGGGGCCAGGAGGATAGTTCCATCTTGTCTCCTGTGCTATGCTAATAATATAATATATTGTATATTCATATAATATTTATAATATTATAATGTAATATAATATAATACTACTAATAATTATAAAATATTGTAGTTGTATATTTTATATTACATGTAATATTACTAATAATATGACAGTATAATGGTATAGTACTGTTCCGGCTTAAGTCTCTGCTTAAGTCCATTCAACAGTTCACCTCCCTGGGAAGCATCATCTCTTCAGACGCCAAGATTGATAAAGAGATAGATCACAGATTAGCATAGAGTGTATTGGGAAGGCTTCACAAAAGAGTCTGGAGCAACAAGCACCTGAGGCAAAGCACCAAAATCAGTGTGTACAGAGCTATCGTACTGTCTATTCTCCTCTATGGGTCTGAAACATGGGTCACCTATCGCCAACACCTACGACTCCTCGAACGCTTTCATCAGCGCTGTCTTCGCACAATCCTAAATATACACTGGACTGACAATGTGACTAAAGTTGCTGTCCTTGAGCAAGCAGGGATCACCAACATTGAGGCCATGCTATTGAGAACACAGCTGTGCTGGGCAGGGCATGTCTCTAGGATGGAGGACCACCGCCTCCATCCTACTACTCTACGGTGAACCCGCCACAGGTCAGCGCAAGAGAGGCGCCACCAAAAAGAGATATAAGGACTCCCTGAAACAACATCTCAGACTTGGCCACCCTGGTCCACCCTGGCCTCACATTGGGAGGCATGGAGGCGCACTATCCACAATGCTGCGGCCTCTTTCGAGAATACACGCCGAGTGGGTCTCGAAGAGAAATGACAACGCAGAAAGAGCCGCAACTTGGAAACAACATCACCCAAGGAGACTTTCTGCTGTGCTTTCTGCAACCGAACTAGCCTATCTCAGATTGGCCTTTTTAGTCATCAACGCGCTTGTAAAAAGCATGGGACGAGTCCTTCCTAAGTATCTTGGTTCGCGAAGTAATGCCGAGAGAGACTGTTCCGGCCCAACTTATCTATCTGAACGCATCTCTCCCTATGAACCTTCTAGGAAGTTGAGATCCTCTGAGGAGGCCCTGCTCTCGATTCCGTCTGCGTCACAGGCACGTCTGGCGGGGACGAGAGATCGGGCCTTCTCTTTGGTGGCTCCTTGGCTATGGAACTCTCTGCCTAGGGACTTTAGTAGTGAGGCTCTTCTCCCACAGACCTTTCACAGACTGAGGGCTACTAAGCTACAGGCACACCTGCTTAGATTGAACTGCAGCTTTTGCTGAGTTGTATCCATTTAACGCTTTCAGTGCCTGACTCAATTTTTTTTGTAATTAAACATGCCTAGATAATTTTTAATATTTCTGACACAGTCCTCAGTTCTTTCTGCTTTTCTTCTCCCTCAGGTTATCTCCTCTCCAAACGAGAAGGCCAAGCAGGATCCCCAGAGAAGCCATTATCTGATTTGGGCCGCCTCTCCTACATGGCGTACTGGAAAAGTGTAATCTTGGAGTGCCTTTATCATCAAAACGACAAGCAGATCAGCATCAAGAAGCTCAGCAAACTGACAGGCATCTGCCCTCAGGACATCACTTCCACTCTGCACCACCTGAGGATGCTGGATTTCCGCAGTGATCAGTAAGTGATAGGAACAGGAGGGCTTAAAGGGCAAGATCTGTGAGCAAGGGGAGGGTGCAAGTCCTGCAGTAGCATGCACAAAGCATGCAGGAAGGTGGCAGGACTGTGATGACAGAAATTCTGAAAATCATCGCTCTCCCATTACGGTTTCATCACTAAGTCTGCAAATCAGTGGACAATGTCTGTTGAGATCTCAGCAGCCAGGGAGATAGCTGGAATTGTAATGACTTTTTGTGGATATATTCTGCCTTTTAGAATAGAAATCATTCTGAGGTATCAACATTATCACAATTATGTCTTGGCGCCTTTAAGTGGAAATCAAATTGTGGTGCCCCCATCTTAGAACGTTCTTGTCAAGACATATTCAAAGGAGATTTCATATTAATAATAATACACTTTATTTATATTCCGCTCTTCTCACCCCGAAGGGGACTCAGAGCGGATTACAGGTACACATACTTAGCAGACAATCCCTGCTGTTTTCCACAATACACACACATAGACGAACAGAGGCAAACTCTGGCCACCAGGGGGAGCTGACACACTCCTCATCTCTCAGCATTCCCAGCGTCCCTTGTTGTTCCTTCCACATTCCTCAGCGTTCCTGGAGTTTTTCAATGGCCTCATAATTCAATCAAAATTTGCCTCCCCACTTAATGTGGTACCTTTATCTCCTACTTGACAGATGCAACTGTCTTTCGGGCTGCAAAGGTCGACAGCAGGCTACACTTGAAGGTCGAGCACCCACCTCGACCTGGGCAGGCCTCGAACTCATGACCTACTGGTCAGAGAGATCTTATGCAGCTGACACTTAGCCAGCTGCGCCACATTCCGGTGCCTTTTTGTAAAGGTCACAGGGATGCACTGATGGTTATCCATAGGTTTCCCGCAGTTTAGTAAGCGTTCAAGCTTTGGCTTCCCCAAGTCCTCATCCAACATTCTAATTTCTGCACCATTTTGGTTCAAAATGTTTTAATAAGATCACAACAATCAAGATGATAGATGTCCTTGTCTGTGGATGTTCAACTAGAACGGATCTTGGTCTTCTTTTTTGACCTTTTTGGGATCAAACGGTAGATAACATTGGGTTGCTATGAGTTTTCCGGGCTGTATGGCCATGTTCCAGAAGCATTCTCCCTGGATGTTTCGCCCACATCTATGGCAGGCATCCTCAGAGGTTGAGGGGTCTGTTGGAAAACTAGGCAAGTGAAATCTATCATCTATCTATCTATCTATCTATCTATCTATCGAATAGGGGTGTCCACACTTTTTCATCATGCGAGCTACTTATAATAAAACCAAGTCAGAAAGATCTGCCTCCTGCGCGCACCTCCCGCATGGCGCACCATCCACCGTCCACATTTGCTTCTGGACGAGAGAGAAGCAGGGAGGGGGTGGGGCTTGCCGCGGCCTGGCTCCGCCCCCCTCTGGCTTCAGCTCTAGCAGCAGCTGCTCCAGCCTTGAGGTCAGGGCCAAGCCAGTGGTAGTATAGCTAGAACAAGGCTGGCTTGGCCCTGCCCTCCTCAAGGCTGGAGCAGCTGCTGGGAGTGCCGAAGCCGGGGAGGGGCGGGGCTTGGCGGGGCCTGGCTCCACCCCCCTCTGGCTTCAGCTCTAGCAGCAGCTGCTCCAGTCTTGAGGAGGGCAGGGCCAAGCCAGTGGCGGCATAGCTAGCACAGGGCTGGCTTGGCCCTGCCCTCTTCAAGGCTGGAGCAGCTGCTGGGAGTGCCGAAGCCGGGGGAGGGGGCAGGGCTTGGCGTGGCCTGGCTCCGCCCCCTCTGAGAAGCACCCCATCTGGCTGCGATCGACCTCCTTTGGTCCTGCGATCGACTGGTCGATCGGGATCGACTTCCTGGGCAGCCCTGCTGTAAAATGTCCAGAGTGGGAGAGAGAACTCTTGTCTGTTTGAGGCAAGTGTGAATGTTGCAATCGGCCAACTTGATTAGGATTTAACACAGAAATGCTGGACCACTCTAACAACCACCATATCAGACCACACAGAAAATCCACAAGCATGTGGACAATTTCAACAGAATAGAGGAAAACATAAAAATGGAACAAAACCTGGCTACCAGTATTTTAAAAACTCTAAAATCAGGACAGTAAATAAAGAGCAGCACTCAAAAAGCAAGGGAATTCCAGACAGGAGTCAATCAGGGCCATCTAACACCTCCAAATAAAGAATTTCTCCAGGCAGCAATCAGTCAGGCTTTGAAGTAGCAAGGCTGCTAAATGCTAATCAAGTGCAACATTGCAACATTCACACCGGCCTCAAATAGATAAGTCTTCTTTCTCGCAGCCTGGACATTCGACAGATATATGAACCCCACTTCCCTAGTTTCTAACAAACCTCCCAACCTCTGAGGATGCCTGCCAAGAATGTGGGTGAAACGTCAGGAGAGAATGCTTCTGGAACATGGCCAGACAGCCCAGAAAATTCACAGCAACCCAGTGTTTCCAGCCATGAAAGCCTTTGATGACACAGTAGATAAAATGTATAGAACCTTGGTATCTTTTTCTCTACCAGAAGAATAAATAATGCAAAATAGTTTTTAAAAAATGCAGAATTCACAGGCGAATTATGCAGCTCACCTCGATTCTCATAATTTGTGCATATCTCTTCATGGCAGAGTTTTCGGATTGCCTAAATACAGAATTGTAATATTTCTATGGACACAGAATCCTGGCCATGAGCTCTCTTAGTTTAGCAGCTCCCTGTCATAGTTAAAAGCACGGAACAAAATGAAATGGAGAAGCAGTTACATAATTGGCGTGTCGTGCCTCTACTGGCTGCCTAATTAGTCTTTTGGAGGCAGGCGATGGAGTGTCGCCAAGAGCTCTTGGAAGAGGAAAACATGCTTTTGCTGCTCTTCCAGTCTGTTTAGATGTTGGGAAGATTGGGACATCAGGAGTAGGCCAGAGACTTCCTTGTGCTGACTAGTCGCTGAAATCTAGTACATTGGCAAAAGAGTGACAAGCAGATCGCCATTGAGACTATGAACAACTCAGAAACTGAAATTTTGTACCCAAGCCGCCCCGAGCCATTGGGAGTGGCGGTGAACAAATTCGAATAAATAAATAAATAATTTGTTGCTTCTGAACCTTGAACAGCCGTATGGATGGATTCATGTATCCCACCCCAAGACATGTATCACTGAGTGTCTCATGAAGATTTGGGAGCTGTATTGAACTGTGGTGAGCTTTATGTGCCCTGATTTTCTAGGCTACTCACATCAGCTCTTTGGCTGGCTCTTCCCCTAGTCCGTTTTCCTTTCCTTGCATTGTTATGGGTGCTACTTGCACTCAACATCGATCAACTGAAG
The DNA here is from genome assembly GCA_030556195.1 of Anolis apletophallus. Classification (NCBI taxonomy): domain Eukaryota; kingdom Metazoa; phylum Chordata; class Lepidosauria; order Squamata; family Anolidae; genus Anolis; species Anolis apletophallus. The sequence continues at coordinate 6,677,054 of JARBWK010000013.1, forward strand.
ATTTCGTTTCTTCTCAGATTTGTGATTGTTCGGCGGGAGAAACTCATCCAAGACCACATGGTGAAGCTGAAACAGAATCACCGGCCTGTCATTGTGGATCCCGAATGTCTACGCTGGACTCCTGTCATTGTTTCAAACTCTGTAGTTTCAGAGGATGAAGAAGAAGAACCTGATGATGGGGAAAATGAAGATCAACAGCAGCCAAAGGAGAGAGAAATCGAGGTCAGCAAGAAATGCATTTACATTAGTACACATTTGCTAGGTAATTTAGTTATGCAGCCCTTGTGAATAGCAATGTGTTATGGGCCTGGCTACACAGGATTAATCTTTTGCACCTTTTCCTCCAGCAGAGCTTGGGAGGAATTTCTAGTATGCTAAATGTTTCTAGTATGACTGCCTTGAGTCATGTAGAAGGAGAAATGCAGGATATTAAGAAAAGGATGCTTCTGTGTTAATAACAAGTTCAATTTTGGAAATCGCTACAGGGGGTGTTCAGATGAGAGGAAAGAAAAGGGAGGAGAGTATAGATGAGCTGGGAATCTAGGAAGAAGGGCGGAAAATCAGGCAGCATGAAAGTGGCTTGCTATAAGACAGCGTTTCCCAACCTGGGGGTGTGTGTGAGAGGGGGTTTCAGGGGGGTTGCTAAAGACCATCAGAAAACATATATTTCTGATGGTCTTAGGAACCCCTTTGGCAGAGAAGGCTGAAAATCTCTCCGCCTGCCTTACTCTTAGTTTTTGGAAACAGAGGGTGAATCCTTCTAATAAAAGCCTTCCTCCTCTGTGATTGGCTGAGACTCCAAGCGGGGAGGGGAGAGCAGGCATGCTCAGTGCATGGCAACGTGGTGTGCACGTGCAGGCGAGGGAGAGTGTGTGAGGCTGGAGGGAGGCTCGTGTCAGAGAATCCCTTCAAGGCATGAGGGTTTTGTGTGGGAACCTTGGCCCAATTTTTAGTTGGTAGGGTTCAGAATGCTTTCTGATTGTAGGTGAACTATAAATCCCAGCAACTAAAACTCCCAAATGTCAAGATCTATTCCCCCCCAAATTTGGGCAAGTTTGAGTATTTGTGCCAAGTTTGGTCCAGATCTATCATTATTTGAGTTCACAGTGCTCTATGGATGTAGGTGAACTACGACTCCCAAACTCAAGGTAAATGCCCACCAAACCCTTCCAGTATTCCCAAGTTCAGTGTGCCGAGTTTGGTTCAAGTCCATTGTTGGTGGAGTTGGAGTTCAGAATGCTCTTTGATTGTAGATTAACTATAAATCCCAGCAACTAGTACTCCCAAATCAACCCCCCCCCCCCCGCCATTCCCACCAGTATTCAAATTTGGGCATATCGGGTTACCGTCACCACAACATGAGGAACTGTTTTAAGGGGTCGCGGCATTAGGAAGATTGAGAAACACTGATATAAGGATTGCTGAATGTGGGAGTGAGCCAAAAGCGAAGAGGAAGTCGGAGGAAATTGCCTTTGGGAAAGGAACAACATATAGAGGATAGAAAGAAAAGGAATTGGATAGGAACAAGAGGTGAAGGAGGTTAAAACTTACATACTACTTTGGTGTGAGTTTCCTTAATAGAACCTATGGCCTGTAGTTGAAACAGAATAAATAAATAAATAAATTTAAAGTAAAATCCCTTGTGTTTTTACTTCCCACGTCAGGTGATCAAATCTATGTCTTGGGAAAGAAAAGAACGAGAGTCTTGCTTCCCTCTGGAGATTGAAAAAAAGGCAGAATCTGCCCCTCCGGCCAACCCTACGCGGCTCAACAAGCAAAGTCTTCCCCTGGCTGGTCTTCCCGCAAATAGCCAGGCACCACGGAGGGGCCGATGGGGCCGGAAGAACAGCCGTAAGCAACGGGAGCCCTTTGCTAAGAAGGACTCAAAGCCCCACTTAGAAGAGAAGTCGGCAATGGCCAGAGGGGGGCGCTGTGGGGAGTGCCAGGAAAAGGCTGCCGCCGCCGCTGCTGCCGCCGCCGCTACTGCCGCCGCCTCTCGAGGAAGATTTGGAGAGAGTGAACAGAAAATCACTTCTGCCCAGGGACAGTGCGGCAAATGTGAGGAAAAGGCCCCATCTCACCGTGGGCACTTTGGCAAAAATGAGGAGAAGTCCACTGTCTCCCAAGGGCAATATGGCAAAGGGGAAAAGCCCTCGGCGACTCAGAGGCGTTACAGCGAGACCATGGATGTCTGGAGAGGGCAGCTGAAGAGCCTTGAGCCCTTGAAGAGCAGAATCTCCGAGGAATGCGGGAGGATACCCCGGCGGCACAGCACTCCCTGCGAGAGGGCCCTGCCGAGGCACTTCAGCGAGAGCAGCGAAGATGAGGAGGAGGAGGAGCCCGCCTCCCCCTGCTCCAATTCCCCTCCAGTCCTCACCAAACCCACGCTGAAGCGAAAGGTGCGTGCTTCACATCTCGGGGTTGTGTTTTTGCTCTGTAGCTTCAGACTCTATTCTTGTAGAACCCACTTTCCTCTGCTAAGCTGTGCTGGCAAGGGGTTGCCACTTCGTTTTCCTTGGATTTTTCCCATTTTACAACTCTTAAGCATCCGGGTTCTGAAATGACTGCATCAAACAGCAGCAGTGGAGGTGTTTGGGGCCATCTACTATCTGTTTCCTTTGTCCTTCTTTTGGGGGTACCATATATACAAGAGAGTGGGCCTTCTCGGTTTTGGCCCCCCGGCTCTGGAATCTCAGAGCAGGGCTGCCCAGGAAGTCGATCACAATCGACCAGTTGATCTCGGGACCGAATGAGGTCGATCCCAGCTGGATGGGGTGCTTCTCAGGGGGGCGGAGCCAGACAGCACCAAGCCCTGCCCTCTCCCCGGCTTCGACACTCCCAGCAGCTTCTCCAGGCTTGAGGATGGCAATGCCAAGCCAGTGGTGACATAGCTAGCACAAGGCTGGCTTGGCATTGCCATCCTCAAGCCTGGAGAAGCTGCTGGGAGCTCCAAAGCCAGAGGGGGGGGGCGGGCTTGGTGCAACCGGGCCCCGCCCCCTGGCTTCTGCTCTACCAGCAGCTTCTCCAGGCTTGAGGATGGCAGTACCAAGCCAGCCTTGAGCTAGCTTTGTCACCACTGGCTTGACATTGCCATCCTCAAGCCTGGAGAAGCTGCTGGGAGCTCCAAAGCCAGAGGAGAGGGGGCGGGGCTTGGTGCAACCTGGCTCCGCCCCCTCTGGCTTCCGCCCCACCAGCAGCTTCTCCAGGCTTGAGGATGGCAGTGCCAAGCCAGCCTTGTGCTAGCTATGTCACCACTGGCTTGGCATTGCCAACCTCAAGAATGGAGAAGCTGCTGCGAGCTCCAAATCCAGAGGGGAGGGGGCGGGGCTTGGCGCGGCCTGGTTCCACCCCCCTCTGGCTTCCACTCTACCAGCAGCTTCTCCAGGCTTGAGGATGGCAATGCCAAGCCAGTGGTGCCATAGCTAGCACAAGGCTGGCTTGGCACTGCCGTCCTTAAGCCTGGAGCAGCTGCTGGTAGAGCGGAAGCCAGAGGGGGCGGAGCCAGGCTGCGCCAAGCCCCTCCCTCTCCTCTCCAGCCTCGAGGAGGTAGGTAGATCTTTCTGACTTGGTTTTATTATAAGTAGCTCACATGCTGAAAAAGTGTGGGTACCCCTGCTCTAGAGAGATTATTTTAGTTCCCTCTCTCCCAAGTTTCCCGTCCCAGTCTAAAAACACGGGTTTTAAACAAGCCTTTGATCTTGAGGAGATTTCAAGCCTGAGGATTTAGTGTTGGCTTCAATTTGCCACTGGCTTCATCAATTGATAAAAACCTGTTTTGTCCGCAGTTGCAACTGTATTTTATGAATTTTAATATTTTAATATGTGATTTTATGGGTGGGTGGGAGTGTTATTTTATATTTTTATGGTTTTTAGATCTATCTATTGTTTATTTTATGTGCGGCACTTCAGAGTGCTTTGTGAGCTGCCCCGAGTCCTTTCGGGGAGATGGTGGCAGAGTGCAAATAAATTATTATTATTATGATGATATAATGCTGCATAAATAAAGTAGGTAAAGATTTCCGCTGACATTAAGTCTGGTCATGTCTGACTTTGGTGGGTGGTGTTCATCTCTATTTCTAAGCCGAACAGCCGGCTTTGTCCATAGACACCTTCAAGGTCACGTGGAGCACACCATACCTTCCCAACAGAGGGTAGCGATTTATCTACTCACAATTGCATGTTTCGAGTGGTTAGGTTGGCAGAAGCTGGGGCTAACAGCGGGAGCTCACCTTGCTTCCCGGATTTGAACCACCAACCTTTTGGTCAGCAAGTTCAGCAGCTCAGCAGTTTAACTCACTGCGCCACCGGGAGGTCCATAATGCTTTATACAGGAATGTAATCCTTTCATCCCTTTCCTAAAAGGATAAAAACATACCAGATTTTTGTCTCATGGTGTTTGTACAAAGGCCACACAATTCTAGAAGGTACGTTTCCATGACTGTTTGGCTTTCCGTAATGCTTTGCCCTTTCTTCCCTTTTGCAGAAGCCCATCCCTCGAAAGCGGAGGGTCCGGAAGCGCAAGTACCACAACAGCAGCGTGGTGACGGAAACCATCTCTGAGACGACCGAGGTTCTGGATGAGCCCTTTGAGGACTCTGACTCAGAGAGGCCCATGCCTCAGCTGGAGCCCACCTTTGAGATGGAGGACGAAGAGGACGAGGAAGAAGACGAAAGCGAGCCGTTCTCCAGAGGGTACCTTCGGCACCTCTCTTCCCAGGACTCCCACGGGCACCGGACCTCCTCCGAAAGAGCATCCCAGGCTGAGGAGGACTCAGATGAGGCCACTGGTATGCTTCCCAAACAGTGCTACCAATATTATGCATGGCTATGTCTTCCTGTAGGCTGTGGGAGTTGAAGTCCAAAACACCTGGAGGGTTCGAAGTTTGCCCATGCCTGATCTAGAACACGTAGGATTGCCTCATTATGGGGAGACACAATTCCCACTTCCTTTTTGAGTTTGAGTGACACAATGAATTGCAAAATTGGGTGGGAATTATGTCTCCCCATAATGAGGCCATCCTACATGTTCTAGATCAGGCATGGGCAAATGTTTTAACATGGCGGACCAGAGCCGAGTGGGCGGGCTGGGAGGGAGGGGATTCTCCCCAAGCCCCCTCCCTGCCCTTTCCTCCCCTTCCTCTTCTCTTTCAGAGGCAGAATGTGAAGGAAAGGCAGGAAACGTTTGGATCCCAAAAGAGTTGGTCTTGGTCAGGATGAGATGGTGAAGAAGTCAAAAATGAATAGATATATCCAAGATTCACTGGAATACTAAGCAAAAACGATGAAGCCAAAGGTGTATGATGCAATAAATTTGACTTTATTAGAAGCTATTATAGCTGGTGAGTGAATACTCAAGAAAAATCAAAAAGAAAATAGGTCACAGGCACCTTCTCATCAAAAACCAAATGGTAAGCTTACCATTTGGTTTTTGATGAGAAGGTGCCTGTGACCTACGGTATTTTCTTTTTGATTTTTCTTGAGTATTCACTCACCAGCTATAATAGCTTCTAATAAAGTCAAATTTATTGCATCATACACCTTTGGCTTCATCGTTTTTGCTCAGGATGAGATGGTGGACAAGAGAGAAAAAGTGTATCCATTAGATCCCGTATTGCCTACGGAGAAAGATTATTTATTTATTTACAGTATTTCCACCTCCACCCCCCGCCTTCTCACCCGGGGACGGGATGGGGCACTCAGGGCGGCTAACAAGACAGCAATTCGATGCCGGAATATACAATATAACCATAAAACATACAGTTAAAAACAACGAATCAACATTCACTTAAGTTAAAACAATGTTCTGTTTGCAAGCCTAGGTTAAAACAGGCTTATCTGTCAGCTAGCCAATCCTATTTCAGTCCAAAGTCCAAAGTGCTGCATTCCGCTATTGTGCAAAGGCCTGGTCCCATAGTCACGATTTTACTTTTTTCCTAAATGGTAGGAGGGATGGGGTCAATCGTATCTCGCTTGGGAGCACTTTCCATAGGAGGTAAGGAAGCAAGGGAAGGAGGAAGGAAAGTGATAAAGAAGGAAAGACAAAAGGGAAGGAAGCAAGGAAGGTTGAAAGGGAAGGAGGGAGGAAGAAAGAGGGAGGTGTGGGAGGTGAGGGAGGGAAGGAAAGTAAAGGAAGGAAGGAAAAAAGGGAAGGTAGGAAGGAAGGAAGTTGGAAGGGAGGGAGGAGCAAAGGAAGTAAGGGTGAAAGGGAAGGAAGGAGGGAGAAAGGGAGGGAGGGAGGAAAGAGAGAAGGGTGGATGGGAAGGAAGGAGGGAGAAAGGGAGGTAAGGAAGCAAAGGAGCGAGGGAAGGAGGAAGGAAAAAGAGAAGGAAGACAAAAGGGAAGGAGGGAGTAAGAGGGAAGGGAGGGAGAGAAGGAGGAAGGAAAGACAAGGCAAGGAAGGAGAGAGATAGAAAGTGAGAGAGAAGGAGGGAGGAAAAGGAAAGAAGGAAGGGTGAAAGGAGGGAGAAAGTGAGGTAAGGGTGGATGGGGGAGAGGAGGAAAGAAGGTAAGGAGGAAAGAGGCAAGGAAGAGGTAAGAAAGCAAGGGAGGGAGGGAGGGAGGAAGGAAAGAGAGAAGGAAGGAAAGACAAGGAAGGAAGGAGAGAGATAAGGAAGGAAGTGTGAAAGAGAAGGAGGGAGAGAGAAATAGGTATGGAAAGGAGGAAGGAAAGAGAAGGAAGGAAAGACAAAAAGGGAAGGAGAAAGAGAGGGAAGGAAGGAAGGCTGAAAGGGAAGGAGGGAGAGAGGAAGAGGGAGGTATGGAAAGGAGGGAGGGAAGGAAGGAAGGGTGAAAGGGAAGGAAGGAGGGAGAAACAGGGAGGTGAGGGAGGGAGGAAAGGGAAGGAAAGAAAGAAAAGGGGAGAAAGAAAGAAAGAGGGAAGAAAGGGAGGAGGGAAGTAAGGAAGGGAAGGAGGAAGGAAAGGGAGAAAGAAGGAAGGATAGGATGGTGAGAGAGAGGAGGGTGTGAGAAAAGAGCCCAAGGGGCAACAACAGGTTTGGCCATACCTGTTCTATATGGACATCAAAGTGTAAACTCATCCCACTGTGCTACTTTCCCCCTGATGGTATGGGCATGAAGGCAACTTAGTAAATCTTCATCGCATAGTCTTATTACTGAGTTTGTTTACCTAAAGGCCTTGAAAAATAAGGCACACATCTTTGGGTCCCATAGTCCAAGGGAAGGGCATGAGCAAAGAACATTCCAGAACATAGCCTATTTTTTTCCTCCATGTGCTATATTTAAGATATTGATCTTTAAACTATTGGCAATGTTTTGCAGCATTTTGCCCAAAGACGTATTTCGAAAAGGGTGCCGAGAATTGGCAGCACAGATACAGAGTGTAACAACACCTTCTATTGCTCTGCTGGCCTTGGCTCTCCAGGAGTCGATGTAAAAACATCTTTAAGTGTCTTCCTTCTTCATAAGACGAAGACCTTCTTTGGAATTGAAGGGGTGTAAAAGGATATTAGATCATCAAACGAACTTTCTTGCAAATGATAGAAAGTAATGCTGAAGTTACGTGTGGGATGAAAAGAATATTTTGTGCAACCTGCGTGTTTGTACTCATTGTGTCCTAGCTCTGCAACCACCAGCGCATTGGTTACCCGGCCGTAATTAGACAATAACATTGTGACTTTCTTCTTGCAATAGAAGGAATTTTCTCCCCGACAGCAGGAACCAGTGTCGGGAAGTTGGTACTAGGCTTGACTTCTTAACCTTCCCCCTAAAGTGCTTTTACGGCCCCTTCTTTAATTTAGACAATTAAACTGCATTTAACCTCTTCAAACGGTAGTCAGTGAGACCAGAAATTCTCTTGAATACATCTTTCAAGCTGAGTGGTTTTGTAATAACCTATTAGGCTGTTGTTATGTTTTATTAACTGAGGTAGCCCCCTGCACGCTCAATTACTGTGAAATTCTTGGCTGTGATGCTAGACTACTTTTTGAAGAAATACATTACAGAACATTAGAAGCGGCTTCCCAGTTTGTGCCACCTGGGAGCAGCTGCTGCTTGTGAGATGGATTTGTGTGGATGGAGACAGTGGGGTAGCGATGCACTGAGGCTTCCACCAGGCCTAGCCATACCCGGATTACCCATAAAGCCAACGAGACCATGGCCTAGGGGCGCAAGCCGAGGGAAGGGGGGGCGCAGATCACGGACCAAAAAAACCCAAAACTGGTCTGCGCCCCTCTTTCCCCCTTTCTCATGCCCCTCCTCGCTCCTTCTCCCGGCAAAGTCTCTGCTCCGTCCCCTCCGTCTCTCTCTCTCTCTCTCTCTCTCTCTCTCTCTCTCTTGCTCTCTTTCACGCGCTCTCTTTCTTGCTTGCTCTCTCTCTCTCGCGCTCTCTCTCTCTCTTGCGCTCTCTCTCTCTTGCGCGCTCTCTTTCTCATTCTATCACGCACGCTCTCTCTCTCGCGCGCTCTCTCGCTCTTGTGCGTGCCTTTGGAACGAGTTTGCACCCGCTCCGCTCCCCAAGCTTTCCGACTCCCGAGGAGACCTTCAGAGCACAGCGGAGCTTTCCAGCCAGTGGAAATGGGAACATAAGAACATAAGAACATAAGAAGAGCCATGCTGAATCGGGCCTCAGCCCATCTAGTCCAGCATTCTGTGTCACACAGTGGCCCACTAGTTGTACACAGGGATCTCTAGCAGAAAGGGGGCAAAACCTCACCTGCTCCCGACCCCCACAACCAGTACCCGGGAAAATCCTGCCTGCCTCCATCAACACAGAGGTGGCACTTGGATGTCCATTTCAGTAGCTACTGATTCCCTTGGTATCCATGAATCTGTCTAATCCTGCCTTGAAGCTGTCCAGGCTGACAGCTGTCACAACCTCCTCTGGAAGTGAGTTCCATAACCCAATGACCCTCTGGGTGAAGAAATATTTCCCTTTATTAGTCCTAACTTTCCTACCTTGGAGCTTTAGGAGTGCCCCCTAGTCCTAGTATTGTGTGACAGAGAAAATATTTTTCTTTGTTCACCTTTTCTATCCCATGCATGATTTTATACACTTCGATCAAGTCACCTCTAAACGCCGTCTTTCAAGGCTGAAAAGACCAAGGCGTTGCAACCTGATTTCATAAGGGAGCTGCTCCATCCCTTGGATCATATTTGTTGCCCTTCTTTGTACCTTTTCCAGTTCCGTTATATCCATTTTGAGGTGCGGTGACCAGAATTGTACACAGTACTCCAGATGTGGCCTCACCATAGATTTGTAGAGAGGCAATACAACATTTGCCGACCTATTTTCGATTCCCTTCCTGATCATGCCAAGCATAGAATTTGCTTTTTTCACTGCTGCAGCGCACTGGGTTGACATCTTCATTGAGCTGTCCACCAAAACCCCAAGATCCCTTTCCTGGTTTGTCTCAGAAAGCTTTGATCCCATCAGTTGATAAGTGTATTTGGGGTTCTTTTCCCCGATGTGCATGACTTTACACTTGTTTAGGTTAAAATGCATTTGCCACTTTGTTGCCCATTCACTCAATTTCGAGAGATCTTTCTGGAGCTCTTTACAGTCAGTTTCATTTTTAACTACCCTGAACAGTTTAGTGTCATCTGCAAACTTTGCTACCTCACAATTTACATCTACATCCAGATCGTTTATGAATAAATTAAAAAGTAACGGTCCTAAAACTGAACCTTGGGGTACGCCACTTCTCACCTCTTTCCACCCAGAGAAGTGTCCATTTATTACCACCCTTTGTTTCCTACAGTTTAGCCAGGTTCCAATCCAGGACAAGACCTGTCCCCTGATTCCATGGCTGAAGAGCTTATTTAGGAGCCTTTGGTGAGGGACTTTGTCAAAAGCCTTTTGAAAGTCAAGGTAAACAATATCGACTGGGTCCCCTTTATCTATGTGTTTATTTACACCCTCAAAGAATTCTATCAAGTTAGTAAGACATGATTTGCCTTTGCAGAAACCATGTTGATTTTCCTTCAGCAATGCCTGTTCTTCTATGTGCTTAGTAATTTTTTCTTTAATAATGGTTTCCATCACTTTGCCTGGAACTGAGGTTAGACTAACTGGCCTATAATTTCCTGATCACCCCTGATCCTTTCTTGAAGATCGGAGTTACATTTGCCTCCTCCAGTCCTCGGGTACAGTGCCTGATCTTAGAGAAAGGTTATATATTTTGGCTAGAATTTCAGCAATTTCACACTTGAGTTCCTTAAGAACTCTGGGGTGGATGCCATCTGGCCCTGGTGATTTGTTGACATTTAGTTTAGTAAGGCATGTGAGAACATCTTCCTTGTTTATCTCTATCTGGTTTAATTCATTTAATTCCTCCCTGAAAAACTGACTCAGCTGCAGGCAGATGTGGTCTGTCCTCCGGTGTGAACCCGGAGGCAAAGAAGTCGCTTAGCCGCTCAGCAATCTCCTGGTCTTCACTTATCGTCCCTTTCTTACCATTTTCGTCAAGTGGCCCAACTGCTTTTCTAGTTGGGTTCCTGCTTCTGATGTACTTAAAGAAGTTTTTGCTATTTTTTTAATGTTCTTAGCTATATGTGCCTCAAAATCTCTCTTGGCTTTCCTGACGGTTGCTTTGCATTTAGTTTGCCAGAGCTTGTGTTCCTTTCTGTTCTCCTCAGTAGGAAGAGCCTTCCATTTCTTAAATGAGTTTTTCTTCTTTCCAATCACATCTTTTACTTCATTTGTAAGCCATACTGATGTCCTCTTGGACTTTCCCCGGCCTCTTTCTTATTTTAGGAATGCATTTTAGTTCGGCTTGTTTTATAGTATTTTTAAACAGTTTCCAAGCATTTTGGAGGGATTTGATTTTTTTACTGTTCCTTTAGTTTGTTCTTTACTATTTTTCTCATTTTGGTGAAATTCCCTTTGTGAAAATTTAAGGTCTCTGTGTTAGTTTTCACTGACAGTTTGCTATCCAAACTTAAGTTGAAGGTTATTGTGTTGTGGTCACTGGTACCTATGGGCTCAGTTACAAGGACATCTTGAACGAGATCTTGTTCATTAGTTAGCACCAAGTCCAGGATCCCCTTTCCCTGGTTGGTTCCATGACCATCTGCTCAAGGGAATAATCAGCTAGCATGTCGAGGAACCTTGTCTCTCTTTCATGCGTAGAACAAGAATTTAGCCAATCTATTCGGGGATAGTTGAAGTCCCCATTATGACTAATTTATTGCTTTTGAGGCCTGTTTAATTTCATTTTCCAGATAGCAGTCTGCCTCTGGAGTTTGGTTGGGAGGGCGATAGCAGATCCCTAATGCTAGATTAGTTTTTTGTCCTGGGACTTTTATCCACAATGTTTCTGTAAGTGAGTTTGAATTTTCTTGAAATTCTAATTCATGAGATTCTAGCTCTTCATTTATGTACAAGGCCACACCGCCACCGTTTTTCCCTCTCCTGTCTTTCCTGTACAGTTTATAACCTGGAATTTTTGTGTCCCAATTGTTTTCCTCTGTCCACCAGGTTTCTGTTATGCCAATAATATCAATATTTTTGTCTTTTGCCAAACATTCCAACTCCCTATTTTTGTTCGAAGGCTTCTAGCGTTTGCGTAGACATTTATATTTATTGCTCTGGTGCCCTTTCAACTTTGGCTGTTTATGAGAATTTGTAGAAGGCCTACCATGTCCTACCTCTTGACTACTTTCTATCTTTTCTGTTGACTCAGCCTGTAGATAGGATCATTATCTCAAATTTATTTATAATTTTATTTCCTATATTTATATCTTGCCCTCTCTCACCCTGAAAGGGACTCAGAGGAGTTTACAAACCGGCAACAATGCAATGCCATATAAACAAACATGTAAAAACCTTGGAGGTGGCGGGAGGTTGGCTTAAAGGGGGCGTAATTCCAAACTTGGCCTAGGGCGCAAAAAAGCGTTAATCCGGGCCTGGGCCTAGAGCAGGAGATTGCCAGGACTGCTTTGGGCAGACCCTCTGGCTGTTGATTCTCCTGGGCAAACTCCCATTGACACCATGCAGTGGCACAAAGGAGGGTGAACCACTGTAAATACCATAGCCCACATGCTAGCTATTTATTTATTTATTTATTTGTCAAGTCAGGAGTGAATTGAGGTTGCACTTAAAATGCACTTAAAAACACCAAGTTTTAAAAAGAATTTGGTATTCTGCTAAATGCCCTCTGACCAGAAGCTGGACTCTTGGGAGTGCCTCTGGTGTCGCTGTGAAAAGGTCCCCTATTGTGCATGTGGCAGGGCTCAGGTTGCATTGTAGTAGGTGGACTGTGGTTTGCTCTTCTCCACACTCTCATGTCGTGGACTCCACTTTGTAGCCCCATTTCTTAAGGTTAGCTCTGCATCTTGTGGTGCCAGAGCGCAGCCTGTTCAGTGCCTTCCAGGTCGTCCACTCTTCTGTGTGGCCCAGGAGGTCTCATCTGGTCTCAGTCACTGATTGAGGTGCTGGGTTTTAGCCTGCCACTTTTGCACTCTTGCTTGCTGAGGTATTCCTGCGATTATCTCTGTAGATCAGGGCTGCCCAGGAAGTCGATCGCGATTGACTGGTCAATCCCAGGACTGAAGGAGGCACTTCTAGAGGGGGCTGAGCCATGCCACGCCAAGCCCCCACCCCCCCAGCTTCAGTGCTACCACAGCTTCTCCAGGCTTGAGGAGGGTAGTGCCAAGCCAGTAGTGGAAAGCCAGAGGGGGCGGAGCCAGGCCGCACCAAGCCCCTCCCCCTGCTCTGCCCTGCTTCTCTCTCGGTAGATCTTTCTGACTTGGTTTTATTATAAGTACCGTAGCTCACATGCTGAAAAAGTGTGGGCACCCCTGCTGTAGATCTTAGGAAGCTGTTTCTTGATTTAAGGTGTTGGCATGCTGGCTGATATCCGGATAGAGAATGGGCCAAAGATGTCAATTCCCTGGACCTTTCATTGCTGGCTGTTGCTTCTCGGCGGATGTCAGGTGGTGCAATACTAGCTAAACAGTGTAATTTCTCCAGTGGTGTGGGTCATAGACATCCTGTGATAACGCAGCATGTCTCATTAAGAGCCACATTCATTGTTTTAACATGGTGAGAGCAGCAGAGTAGCAAAGCGTAAGGGCAGATGTCTTCAGTGTATCTGGTTGTGATCCCCAGGTTGTGCCAGCCAGCTTTTGTGTGATATTATTTCTAGCACCCACTAGTTGCTTGATAGTCAAGCAGTGCTTCTTGTAGGTCAGAGCACAGTCCAAAGCGACTCCAAGGTATTTTGGTGTGCTACAATGATGCAGTGGGATTCCTTCCCAGGTAATCCTTAGAGCTTGAGAAGCTTCTCTGTTCTTAAGATGAAAAACACATGTCTGAGTTTTAGATGGATTAGGAATCAGCTGTTTCCCCCTGTAATAGGCAGTAAGAGCACCTAAAGCTTCAGAGACCTTCCGTTCAACCATTGCAAAGCTCCCTGCTTGAGTGGTTATGGCATGATTGTCAGCATAGATGAAACTCTGTCCCTTTTGGCGGTGGCTGGTCATTTGTGTAAATGTTGAACATTGATGGACCAAGCACGCACCCCTGAGGCAGGTCGTTCTTCTGTTTTATTTATTTATTTACTTTATTTATATTCCGCTCTTCTCACCCTGAAGGGGACTCAGAGCGGATTACAGTACACATACTTGCAGACAATCCCTGCAGTTGAACATATGACATATAGACATGGCATTTATCACAGTACACTACATACATTTTGACATATCACATATTACATACATACATTTTGACATATTACATACACATACAGTGGCAAACTTTCTGGCCACCAGGGGGAGCTGACGCACTCCTCATCTCTCAGCGTTTTCCAGCGTCCCTTTGTTGTTCTTCCGCATTCCTGGTTTTTTTAATGGCCCCATAAATTTTGCCTCCCCACTTAATGTGGTACCTTTATTTCCTACTTGACAAATGCATCTGTCTTTCGGGCTGCAAAGGTCGACATCAGGCTACACTTACCAAGCACCCACCTTGACCCGGGCAGGCTTCGAATTCATGACCTACTGGTCAGAGAGATCTTATGCAGCTGACACTTAGCAAGCTGCGCCACATTCCCGGTGTTTTCGCCATCTGCTTCTCCGATCCTGGAACTCAACAAAAAAGCTCCTGTTTTGTAGCAGATTTCCTATGAAGCAAGTGAGGTGGTAGTCCGTTGAGATATTATAATTTTTTCTCAGGAGGAGGCAATGATTTACAATATATGCTGCTGCCAGGTCTATGAAGACAGCTCCAGTCCACATATTGTCTTTTGACATATCCAAAGGTCACACAGACACTAGTATTCTGGTACTGTGTGATAATACTTTGTGGCCCTGAGTCTTAGCCTGAGTGCATGGCGTGGAAGATATGTTGTTTGTTACTTTAATGAATGGAAAATGGAGTGTTGCAATTCTCATTGTTGCTTTTAGTGATGAGCGGTAACCCAACTAAATCATGGATTATCTTTTCTTTTGCTCCAGTGTGGAAAAGGAAAATATCTGTTGAGACTTTGGTCATTGTTGGTAATGCGTTTAGACATGTACAGGTTCTTCCATTTCAAATCCGATTAGATAGGGGATTACAGGTCCAGCCTTTTTAACAAATCTCTTCTCTCACCTTTTTGCATCTTCAGGTTCTCCCACCTTGAAACCGGTCACCATGCTGAGAAAATGCGAAGCAAAAGATTCTCCGCTCCAGCCAGACACCTCCACGCCCATGAAAAAGAAGAAGGGCTGGCCCAAGGGCAAAAGCCGGAAACCCATCCACTGGAAGAAGAGGCCCGGCCGCAAGCCAGGATTCAAGCCGAAGAGGGGGAAGGTCCTAGCCCCTTCCCCAGAACCGGAAACGGATCCTATGGAGGCCACATCGAAACCCGGGCGAAAACCAAAAGTGCAGGAGAAGGAAGAGCCTGTTGAGCAGAAAGAAGAACTACCTGCTGCAGAGGAAGGGAAAGAGGAAGACTTGTCTACCGAAGCTGGGGATCTGGGAGAAGGGGAGGAAGAGGAAGAGGAAGACGCACCTGCCAGTGAAGCCAGAGTGGCTTCTCCTTTAGATAGTAGCAAAAGCCCGGCCGCAGAAGTAAAGGAACCTGAAACGGAGGAGGAAGCAGAGAAGCCACCGGTCCTGGAAGAGCAAAGACAGTCTGAGGAAGAGAATCAGGAGATGGAGGAACCTGAGCGTGAACAAGAGGAGGAGGAGGAGGAGACAGCTGCAGCAGCCAATGAGAATGAAGACCATGATGCTGATGATGAAGAAGACGATGGCCACATGGAATCGACCAAGAAGGGTGAATTGGAAGAGCAGGCAGCGAAAGAGGAGCTGAAGGAAGAACCAGATGCCCAGGAGCCTTTTTTAGAGCCAAGCACACAGGACGGTAGGGAGGAGGATGTGAAGAGCAAGAGTGAGGGAGAGGCAGATTCTGAGGAAGAGCAGGCATCCCATGAGACATCTGTAGGGTCAGAACCTGTTCCTGGTTCCGAAGATGACCAAGAAGAAGAGCAGCAGGTGAAGGAGGGGCTGGTTGAGCTCAAGGAAGAGGAGCCAATCCCTCACAGTGAACTGGACCTCGAGACTGTCCAAGCAGTGCAGTCCTTGACGCAAGAGGAAGAGAACCACGACCATGAGGTGGCCTACCAGGACTGCGAGGAGACCCTAGCGGCCTGCCAGAACCTGCAGAGCTACACTAATGCGGAAGAGGATCCTCAGATGTCGATGGTCGAAGACTGCCAGGCCTCGGAGCACAACAGCCCCATCTCCTCAGTCCAGTCTCACCCCAGCCAGTCCGTGCGCTCAGTCAGCAGCCCCAGTGTGCCCAGTGCTCTGGAGAGCAGCTACACCCAGATCAGCCCCGAGCAAGGCTCTCTTTCCGCGCCTTCTATGCAGAACATGGAGACCAGCCCCATGATGGATGTGCCTTCCGTATCGGACCATTCCCAGCAGGTGGTGGACAGCGGCTTCAGCGACCTGGGCAGCATCGAGAGCACCACGGAGAATTACGAGAACCCCAGCAGCTATGACTCCACTATGGGGGGCAGTATTTGCGGCAACAACTCCTCGCAGAGCAGCTGCTCCTATGGTGGGCTCTCCTCCTCCAGCAGCCTTACCCAGAACAGCTGCGTGGTCACCCAGCAGATCACCAGCATGGGCAACAGCTGCAGCATGATGCCCCAGGGCAGTGTCCCGCCCGCCACTAACTGCAATATCAAGTCTCCCCAGAGCTGTGTGGTTGAAAGGCCACCGAGTAACCAGCAGCCGGCAGCACAGTCCTCTCAGCCGCAGGCTCAAACTCAGCAGCCACAGCCCCCACCTCCTGCACAGCAACAGCAGCAGCAGCAGCAGCAGCAGCAGCAACAACAACAACAACAGCAGCAGCAACAACAGCAGCAGCAACAACAACAACAGCAGCAGCAGCAACAACAACAGCCACCATTGTCTCAATGTAGCATGAACAACAGTTTCACCCCAGCACCGATGATTATGGAAATCCCCGAATCGGGCAGCACCGGCAACATCAGCATCTATGAGAGGATTCCTGGAGACTTTGGTGCCGGTGGCTACTCCCAACCCTCCGCCACCTTTAGCTTAGCCAAGTTGCAGCAGCTGACCAACACCATAATGGACCCCCATGCCATGCCTTACAGCCATTCTCCTGCGGTGACTTCCTATGCAACCAGCGTGTCTTTGTCCAATACTGGCCTAGCTCAGCTGGCTCCGTCTCACCCCTTGGCCGGGGCGCCCCAAGCACAAGCCACCATGACGCCCCCGCCCAACCTGGCTTCCACCACCATGAACCTCACCTCGCCCCTCCTCCAGTGCAACATGTCCACCACCAACATTGGCATTCCCCACACCCAGCGGCTGCAGGGGCAGATGCCGGTTAAAGGGCATATTTCCATCCGCTCCAAATCGGCCCCGTTGCCCGCAGCCGCTGCCCACCAGCAGCAGCTCTATGGCCGCAGCCCTCCTGCCGTGGCCATGCAGGCCAGCCCCCGGGCCTTGGCTGTCCAGCGGGGCATGAACATGGGGGTGAACTTGATGCCGACCACCCCGTACAACGTCAACTCCATGAATATGAACACCCTGAATGCTATGAACAGCTACCGGATGACCCAGCCCATGATGAACAACAGCAGCCATAGCTACCCTGCCTACATGAACCAGACGGCCCAATATCCTATGCAGATGCAAATGGGAATGATGGGGAGCCAAGCCTATCCCCAGCAGCCTATGCAGCCAAACCCTCATGGGAACATGATGTACACTGGCCCCTCGCATCATAGCTACATGAATGCTGCCGGGGTGCCCAAGCAATCGCTCAATGGACCCTACATGAGAAGATGAGCAGGCAAACCTCTCAAGCGCTTTCGAAACTCACACACCCAAGAGACACGCAGACACAAAACTCACAGAAAAAAAGAACGAACTGAAATCCCTATAAATAAAGGAACCTTTTATACTGACAAACCAGACGATGGACCTTTTTCCAGTTAAATATTGCTGTAGATTTTAGATGGGGTTTTGTTCCCTTTGGTTTCTTTTGTTCTATTATTATTATAATTATAATTATTATAATTATTATTATTTTTAGGGGGCCTGGTCTTTATTCTTTTCACGTTTTGTGGGGTTTCTCTTGTGTTGGGTCTTCGTTTTCCTCCGCAGTACCTGGAACGCTTCACACAGTCCAAAACCATTTTTAAAATGGGCTACGGTCTTTTTTTTCCTTCCCACTCCCCCCTCCTTTTCGGTTTGGTTTCAGGGAGGGGTCGAAAAATGTGCACAAGATCTTTCCGTAACTGAACACGGAGCCTGACTTTGCTGGCCACCTGGGCAGAGCGAGTGCGTGTCAAACGGCACCCTTTCCCTCCCTCCCTCCCTCCCTCCCTCTCCCCTTGTGCACAGCTCTTAAGATGGCCTGATCTCTAAAGGCTCCTGTCTTCCCTTCTGTGTTTTATTTTGGGTCTGTCGTGGGATATACGGTGCCCATATGGCGCCCAGAGCAAACTCTGACCCTCTTTGACCATCTCTATCTCCCTGCTTGACTCCCCTCTAGCAATCAGAGCAGTTTATTTCCCTGTACCCATACACACATACACACACCCTACTAATATATTTAAGTATAACTTTCAAAAAGTGTACCCATCATGAATACCCTAGACAGATACGGTTAGCTGCAGCACCTTAAGGGAGAGCTATGTGCGGATTCTTTTCCAAGGGACCCCATGGAGTGCCATCAGGAATCTGACAGGTGAACCGTCAGACATGGCTGCTTTTGCCAGCTGGGATCCCCAGGGTGAAGCTTGAAGGCCTTTGTTAGCAGGAGCAAACATTGCGACCGCTTTGGGCATCTTGCGGGTTTTCTCTCCCTGTTGACACGTGTGTGGGAGAGACTTTGTTTCTCTGTCAGCCCTTTCCCATCTCCTAAGGAGCATTGCTGGACTCCAGGTATTCTCTTGACCATATCTGTGCATGTCTTTGCATACTCGGAGAGGATAGTGGAGGGAACGTTAGGGAGGCACTAACTTCGATATCAAGTCTCCCCAGACCTGTGTTGTTGAAAGGCCAGCGGTCAGCGGTTGGCCTTGTTAGCCGGAGCGAACATTGCGACCACGTTGGGCTTCTCACGGTTTTTCTCTCCCTGTTGACACATTTGGTAGAGACAGTGTGGCCCTTTTTCATCTGGTAAGGGGAATTTCTGGACTCCAGGTATTCTCTTGGCCATATCTGTGTGTGCCTTTGCGTACCCGGAGTGGATAGAGGAGGGAACGTCAGGGAGGCACTAATTTCAGTATCAAGTCTCCCCAGAGCTGAAAGGCCTGCGGTTAGTGGCTGGCCTTGTTAATCAGAGCAAACATTGCAACCACTTTGGGCTCCTCACGGTTTTTGTCTCTCTGTTGACACATTTGGGGGAGATAGGGTGGCTCTGTCAGCCCTTTCCCATCTCCTAAGGGGCATTGCAGGACAACAGGTGTTCCCTCGGCCATGTCTTTACGTACCCAGAGAGGATAGAGGGGGGGAACATCAGGGAGGCACTAACTGCAATATCAAGTCTCCCCAGAGCTGTGTGGTTGAAAGGCTAGCGGTCAGTGGTTGGCCTTGTTAGCCAGAGTGAATGTTGTGACCGCTTTGGGCTTCTCACAGTTTTTCTCTCCCTGTTGACATGTTTGGTGGAGACAGTGTGGCCCTGTCAGTCCTTTCCCATCCCTTATGGGGCATTGCAGGACAACAGGTGTTCTCTTGGGGATAGAGGAGGGAATATCAGGGAGTCACTAACTGCAATATCAAGTCTCCCCAGAGCTGTGTGGTTGAAAGACTAGCGGTCAGCGGTTGGCCTTGTTAGCCGGAGTGAACGTTACGACCGCTTTGGGCTTCTCACAGTTCCCTGTCGTGGTCCCTGTGAATACGCACATATGGTAATTCCTGCGCCTGCGCAGACAGTTCGGAATCTGCTCTGCGCAGACGCACGAATTAACATATGTACGAATTCACAGGTGACCACTCAGGGAACTATGGTTACAGGTAAGCAACCAATAATTTTTCTCTCCCTGTTGACACGTTTGGTGGAGACAGTATGGCCCTGCCAGTCCTTTTCCCATCTCCTATGGGGCATTGCTGGACTCCAGGCGTTCTCTTGGGGATAGAGGAGGGAACATCAGGGAGGCACTAACTGCAATATCAGGTCTCTCCAGAGCTGTGTGGTTGAAAGGCCAGCAGTTGGTTAGCGGATGGTCAGCAGTCCAACCCTCCACAGCGGCTCAGCGAGGGCGCACCACTGCCAGCTAATGTAACACAACACAGCGAGAGGGGGGAAACGTCGCTTGTCCTTCTAATGTACAGTTCTCTCTGTATATTCCTGTAGAGCTACAGACGCACTTAGAGTGACTTAGATGTGTAAAGACATTTCTTCTACTACTACTACTACTACTTCTACAAAGAAACCTGAAAGGCAGTTGTGGAGGGAGGGAGGGAGGGGGAGGGGAGGCGGGTTCAACTGCACTAGGAAATAAAACAAAGGACTTCCTCTGTACTGTTGAATATATTGAAATTTTTTTTTAAAAAAAAGACAGAATCCCAAGGGCTTCCAGCCCACGTTTTCTCTTAGTTCTTGAGCATGTGTATAAGGCTGAGTGTAGGACCCGCGTCCCTGTATATATATCTCTCTCTTTCTACGAACCTGTCTTGCGCCAGAAATGTATTGCTCTCCTTCCCGGAGACCCATTGCGTTGGCGCTGCTTCCGGTGGGCAAGTGGGTCGAGGGACAGATTTGTCAGGTGTCGAAAGCGAAGCTGTTGGCACAAGGCCGTGAAACTTCTTCTTTTTTTTTTTTTAGTTTTGTCTGCTGTTTACCCCTTTTTTTCCTGGTTTCTTGGGGGGTTCTTTTTGTATGGTTTTTTTCGTTTTTTAAAAGTCAAAATCGGGCAGTTCCCCTTTTTTTCCACAAACCTTTGTGACTGTAGAGCTATTGTAGAGAACCGACGTTCTTTTTTCTATATTATTATTATAAAAAAGAAAGTAAAAAAGAAGTATCCGACACAGTAATATTGGTACCTTGTCATTTTTTTTCCACTTCTGTTTTAAGATTTAAAAAAAATTAATAATAATAATAATAATAATGTATTTTTAGCAAAAATAAAACTTGGGTAATCTAAAAAGAAATTTAAAAAAAATCTCACTGTTAGTGACTTTGATGCCTTTTAAAAGAAAAAAAGAGCTTTTTTCATTTCATTCCATCTTTAAAATTTTTTATCTTTGTTGTAGAATATTAAAGACTATTTTAAGAAAGATGAAAATTCTCTTTAAAGAGATCTCTAGAGTGTGTGACTAGAGCTCCAGATGCCTCTAAAGCCGCATGTACAAAATGAAGCCGCGCGTCTATTCCTGTCTGTTTATATTTGCTTTTCCTGTTTTGTAACTTCTTTGTACTTTGTTCTTGGTGACTTGTAAGCTTCAAAGGGGAAGAAGGGGTGCCTGGATGAAAAAAACAAAACAGAACCAACGAAACCCTTTGTAATTCTCCACGTCATGCGCTCCTGGGCCGGCTGGCCTCCCTTCCTCTCCTTGTATGTAATATCACTTTCTCCCTCCCCCTTTCTAGCAAGTACTTTCAAAAGAACTCTGTACATTTTAACATAAAAAAATAAATTATGTTGAGCCATTTTGGATGTCTGGTTTTGCACATGGATTTTTTTTCTTGTTTTCCGAAGTATTGGGGAGCGGAATTGAGCAAGAGGTTTGTGGGTCTGTCGTACTCCAGAGCAGGAACGCCTTTGACTTGAAACACCACACCAGCTTAATAAAATCAGCAAGCAGTTTATTTTGGAATATATGTAGACAAAACAGTAAAAGTCCAAAATCCAAGATAATCCATAAACTTTAAAAGGAAACCAGGTCCATTACTACATAGACCAGTGTTTCCCAACCAGTGTGCCGTGAGCGATCATCAGGTGTGCCGTGGGAAATTGGAACCTCCAATACCCTTTCTTCCCCCTCCTGCCAACACTTTTTCTTCTCCACTCAGGGTCCCTTCTTCCCAGAACTACAACTTCCAAACTAAAGGTCAATTCCCAAGCAAACCCTTTCAGTACTTTCTGTTGGTAATGAGAGTTCAATATGCCAAGTTTGGTTCAATTCCATTGTTGCAAGAGTTCAGGATGCTCTTTGATGGTGTGTTAACTATAAATCCCAGAAACTGTAACTCCCAAATGTCAAGGTCTATTTTCCCCAAACTCCATCTGTGTTCACATTTGGCCATATTGAGTATTCATGCCAAGTTTGGTCCTGGTCCAACATTGTTTGAGTCCGCAGTGCTCTCTGGATATAGGTGAACTACAACTCCAAAATCCAAGGTCAATGCCCACCAAACTCTTAATAGTATTTTCTCTTGGTTATGGAATTCTGTGTGGGAAGTTTGTGTCTTTCTGCCATTCCTGCCAGGATATCTATGTTGTGTTCATCGAAACAGGTTCAGGTTTCACACTGAGTATAAATACATTTTAAAACATATTACCTATATGTATTACTGTGTTAGAGTGTCATTTTGGTTGGTGGTGTGCCCCAGGATTTTGTAAATGTAAAAAATGTGCCACGGCTCAAAAAAGGTTGAAAAACACTGACATAGACATCCGCGAAGCAAGGCACTTGAAACCATGAAGCAAAACAGGAGGAACTCCCAGGCAAAAACTTAAACTTGGCAACAACTTGATACATGAAACATAGAGCACTTGAAAGCCAAACCGTCATGAAATGAAATAACATTATTTATTTATTATTTCAATTTATATACCACCCTTCCCAAGAAGGCTCAGGGTGGTTTACAACAACAACCAACACAATCACAGTTAAAGATTAAAACATAAAACAGCTTTGGACCAGAGTGGACTATGCAGCATTAAAGCTTAAATGCCCGTCGAAAAAGGTAGGTCTTACAGGCCCTCCTGAAGGCCTGCAGATCAGTTATTGATCGGGTCTCCTCAGGAAGGGCGTTCCAGAGAACAGGCGCTACTGCAGAAAAAGCGCGCTGCTGCATCGATGACAAGCGGCAGACCTTGAGAGATAGAACCTCCAATAGATTTTGACTCGTGGACCGTAGTGGCCTCTGGGGAATGTGCGGGGGAAAATGGTCCTTCAGGTACACTGGCCCCAGACCGTGCAAGGCACCATCACTTTGAAGGCAATCCGGCACTCAATCGGGAGCCAGTGCAAATGCTGCAAGTCTGGCGTGATGTGGCACGATAAAGGAAGGCCAATGTAAAGGGCGTTACAGTAGTCCAGTCTTGAGATGACCGTGGCCTGCATTACCGTAGCCAGGTCGTCACCGGAGAGGTAGGGTGCCAGCCGCCTTGCCTGCCGCAGATGGAAAAACACCTGAGCCTCCATGATCAGCAGAGGATCCAGTTGGACCCCCAGGCTTTTAACCAAGGGTGACGGGGTAACCACCCCGCCGTCCATGATTGGCAACCGGAGCTCCCCGGGACGACCCAGCCACAGGACCTCCGTCTTCGACGTGTTCACCTTCAACCTGCTGGTCCATAGCCACCCAGTCACAGCTTCAACTGAGATATGACTCGACTGAGACATTTGTCTCCTATGAATCATTATAAACCCTTTTCAAAACCTGAAACTGTAAAGAACACATTCTTTCCCACTAGGTAATGGTTTGTTATCTTTTGGAGCCCCCGGTGGTGCAGTGGGTTATGCTGCTGAGCTGCTGAACTTTCTGACTGAAAGGGCACCGGTTCAAATCCGGGGAATGGGGCGTGCTTCTGCTGTTAGCCCCAGCTTCTACCAACCTTGCAGTTTGAAAATATGCAAATGTGACTAGGTCAATAGGTACCCCTCCGGTGGGAAGGTACCGGCACTCAAGTCATGCTTGACCTTGGACAACGCCAGCTCTTTGGCTTACAAATAGAGATGAGCACCAACCCCCAGAGTTGGACACGACTGGACTTGATGTCAAGGGAAAACTTTTGCCTTTAACTAAAAAGTCCAAAATCCAAGATAACCTATAAGCTTTAAAACAATGTTTCTCAACCTGTCATTGGTGGGGGTCAAGGGGATCTTCTGTTGTAGGTGAACTATAAATCCCAGCAACAACAACTCCCAAATGTCAAGGTCTTTTCACCAAACTCCACCAGCATATTGTGTATTCGTGCCAAGTTTGTTCCAGCTCCATCACTGTATGAGTCCATAGTGCTCTCTGGGTGTAGGTGAACTACAACTCCAAAACTCAAGTTTAATGGCCACCAAATTCTTCAGAATTTTCTGTTGGTCATGGGAGTTATGTGTGCCAAGTTTGGTTCAATTCCATCGTTGGAGCTCTGAATGCTCTTTGATTGTAGGTGAACTATAAATCCCAGCAACAACAACTCCCAAATGTGGTCATGGGAGTTATGTGTGCCAAGTTTGGTTCAATTCCATCGTTGGAGCTCTGAATGCTCTTTGATTGTAGGTGAACTATAAATCCTAGTAACTACAACTTCCAAATGACAAAATCACCCCCACCCTGCAACCCCATCAGTATTCAAATTTGTGCATATCGGGTATTTATGTCAAATTTGGTCCAGTGAATTAAAATACCGTATATTCTGGAATACAAGGCGACGGGGTATAAGACAACCCCCCAATTTTTAAATATAAAATACAGAGTTAGGGATATACTTGGCGTTTGAGACTATCCCCGTTCTTCCAAGACACTTCCCTGTGGCCCCCGCCGCTCTCCGTTCAAGGACCTCCTCGCCCTTGCCGCTTACTTCCTCTGAAGGCCACTGGGCTTGCCTAGGCCCAAGGAAGCGTCACCGGATGACTGCTAGCAGCGCTGGGCGATGACGTGCCTTGGATGTGCTCCCAGAGGCATGCTGACTCCTACTGCTCCCAGCATGCCACTAGGAGCACATCCAAGGCACGCCGTCGCCCGGCGCTGCTAGGAGTTGGCGTCCGGAGGCCCAAGGAAGTGTCTCCGGTTGACTTCTAGCAATGCTGCGTGACGGTGTGCCTTGGATGTGTTCCCAGAGGCATGCTGGGAGCAGTAGTCCCTTGACTCCTACTGCTACCAGCATGTCTCTGGGAGCACATCCAAGGCATGCTGCTGCCCAGCGCTGTTAGGAGTCGGCTTCCAGAGGCACTTCCTTGGGCGTAGGCAAGCTTTTGGAGGAGGTAAGCGGCGAGGGCGGAGGAGATCATTGAATGGAGAGCGGCGGGGCCCGCAGGGAAAGCCCAGCAGGCCATCACCCCCAGCTGGTCTCCGTGGCAATGGGGGCTGCTACTCCTCCCCATGCCCTCCCTCCCTCCTCAAGCCACGCCACTAAGGGCAATTTTTTTTCTTTAACTTCTTTTAATTTATACCCGGCATACTAGACGACCCCCAACTTTTCATAAGATTTTCCAGGTTTCACTATCCTCACTCTCTGCACCTGGCAAGGCAATCTCAGCATCATATTCAGGCTGCTGCTCTGAGAAAAGCGGTGAAAGGTCTTTCCCAAGAATGTGGCCTTGCTCAGGACTCTCTTCTGAACTTAACTCCGGCCTGGGCAAACCTGCACCCCCAGGCTCATCATCAGGAACACTATCCCCATTCCCATTATGCACGTCGACATGACCATCATTCCCAACATGAACATCATCATGAATATCATTCTCATCATGAGCATTAGACACAATTGCAGGCTGAACAGGCTGGCGTACAACAGGGTCAATATGTGCCGATTTATTGGGGCAGAGGATGTTTTGATCAATTCTAAAGAAAATGGGGATTAAAGCTCCACCAGTTTTCATTGTTGTGTATCTTTGAGTTTATGGTTACCTTAGAACAGTGGTTCCCAACTTTTTTTGACTAGAGGCCACTTGACCATGGACCACTCTCCAACATTAGTATCAAAATGGTACAAATTGTAGCCAGAAATAGATTGCCTCATTCAGAGAGATTACAAGGGAAAGTTGTGAAAAAAATTCAAGGGAAACATAATGATTTCATGGGTGTCTATTAAACAACAAGTTGTTTACCTTAAGGTCAGTTCAGGCAGTGCTGTGTTAGAGTGAGGAGCTAAGCCTGAGTTCTCTTGTTCCTGGTGAAGAGGGTGCAGGGCCCCGAAAGCAGCGGGGGATGAGGAAGAGGTGGCGATGGCAGCACGGAAGCGTCACTCCTTCCCGCTGCATGCTGGGAAACCGAGTCCCGGCGTCATGCCCCAGCCTGATTCCATAGCCAAGCAAGACAGAAGCCATGTTAGACCACAGGCCTCAACCAAGTCTAAAGAGAAGCCTTTGCAGAGGCCTCCGTGTCAGCCAGCAGTCAAGGCTAGCCACAGCCCTTTTCCTTCCCAAGCCGATAAGAAGCGCTGAGGAGGCAAGGATTCGCTTTCCCCTGTAACTCCAAGTGCAGGCGTTAATGAACTGACATATTTGCCTGCCTTGAAGGGCCTGAGAAAGTCAAGCCCCCAAACTGTCCATGGGAGACCAGGGGGAGTGTAACCCTGTCCAACACAGGCTGTAACCCTATGCCCTGTTCGGCCTTACGACTGACCAGGAGGACCTCTGTCTTGTCTGGATTAAGTTCCAATTTGCTAGCCCTCATCCAGTCCGACACAGCAGCCAAGCACCGGTTCAAAGTCTGGACAGCCTCCTTAGGGACAGGTGGGAAGGAGTGACAGATCTGGACGTCATCTGCGTACAGATAACACCTTACTCCGAAACTCCGGATGATCTCTCCCAGCGGCTTCATGTAGATATTAAGTAACATCGGGGGCAGGACTGAACCCTGAGGGACTCCACAAGACAACAGTTGCGGAGCCAAACAGGTGTCACCCAGCAACACCTTCTGGGTACGACCCTCCAGGAAGGATTGGAGCCACTGCAGAGCAGTACCCGCAAGCCCCATTTCTGCAAGGCGACTCAGAAGGATACCGTGGTCAACCGTATCGAAAGCCACTGAGAGGTCCAGCAGAACCAACAGGGACACACTCCCCCTGTCGAGCTCCCGGCGAAGATCATCTACCAAGACGACCAAGGCTGTTTCAATACCATGTCCCGGTCTATAGCCAGACTGTGCCGGATCAAGCTAATCAGTGATAAATCAAGATAAATAATGATAGCACAACTCCTGGTTACAGCACTATCAATTCCGAAGAGTCTTCTGGCCTTTTGCTTAACCCTGCACCTATCTGAACATATTTTGAAATAAGATCTGAGCTTTTATTCCAAGCTTTTATTCCTTTTTGCTTGGCCCTCTTGACTTGTACTTTTCTCATTAACTTTTCTGTTACTTTCCATTAACTCTTACACAGGGAAATCTTGAAAGGTTCATACGAGAACTGCATGCAACTTGGAGAAAATTCCTCTGAAACTGTTCTTTAAAGCAGTGTTTCCCAACCTTTTTTGAGCCGCGGCACACTTTTAACATTAAAAAAATCCGGGGGCACACCACCAACCAAAATGACACAAAATGAAACTCTAACACAGTAAAGAACGGCTGGGGGATGGTGGCCTGCTGGGAGCGGCTGCTGGGAGTGCCAAAGCCGGGGAGGGGGCAGAGCCAGGCTGTGCCATGCCCCACCCCCTACCTCCGGCTTCAGCTCTCCCAGCAGCTTCTCCAGCCTTGAGGGGGCAGTGCCAAGCCAGCGGTGCTAGAGCCAGCACAATGCTGGCTTGGCACTGTCCCCTCAAGGCTGGAGCAGCTGCTGGGAGTGCTGAAGCCGGGTGAGGGGGCAGAGCCAGGCCGCGCCATGCCCCTGCCCCCTCCCCCCAGCTTCAGCTCTCCTACAGAGGAGGAGCATGAGCGGTGGACGGACTTCAGTGGGCGGGGCTCCTCCACGCGGCTTCAGCGAGCGAGGGGCGAGAGTCATGGTGGAAGTCATGGCGGATTGGAGGCTGGCTGGGGAAATGGCCGAAGGAGGCGGCGCCCCGGTCCCTTCTTTTTCTTCGCCACTGCCCGGCCCTTCCTCCTCCTCCCCCAAGCAGCAGGAGTTCGGCAGGAGGGGGGGAGGAAGGGGGGCAGAGAGCCTTTCTCGCGGCACAGCAGGAGGTCCGTCACAGCACACTAGTGTGCCACGGCACACTGGTTGAGAAAGACTACTTTAAAGGTAACTTTTGAAATAGCTAGAAAGTGTTCTGCATCACGACATTACCGACAATGGGATATCCCGTCTTTAAGCCAGTGATGGAACCTGGAGAGCACAAAATACTGCAAAATTACATTTTAAACACTAGATGGAGGCAGTGTTTCAGCAATAGTAGAACATCTGAGCCAGGACGGTTTGAAGGACGACAGCAACATTTAAAGAAATGATTACATCTTCCCTTTTCTGTTCAAGATACAGGACCAGGCCCGGATTAACACCTTTTTGCGCCCTACGCCACACTTTGGAATTACGCCCCCTTTAAGCCAACCTCTACCGCACCCCCCCCCCAACATCACTCAGACCCACACTAAAAATAAAACCTTATCTTCTCCTCCCTCCCTCCCCGGCGGGCCTGAGCTGATGCTGCTGCCGCTGCCGGGCCCTCTCCCCCGCCCAAGTGGAGGAGGCCTCCCTTTGGGGTAGGCGTCTGCAGCCAGGCGCGCTCTCCTCTGCCGGCGCCCCTCTGGGAGGGAGGGAGACCTCGCTGGAGGCCAGCCCCCCCTCCCCCCTGGCTTGGGCCTGGTCCAATGAGGAGGCTCTTGGTTGCCACCTGCGCCCCCCCCCCCCGGCCCAGGAACACTGCTGAGCACGGGATGACACATGGCGCCGCCATGCCAGGGGAGAGCATACGGCCAACTCTCCCTTTCCTCGCCAAGGCCAGGGCAAAAGCCCTTCTGAGGCTGGAGACCCGCCAGGAGGAGGGGAGGAAGGGCCTCGGGCCCCAGAAAGAGCGAGCGACCGAGGGATGGAGGGGGAAGCGGACCCAAGGGCCACTCACTCGGGCCCCAGCAAACACGCATGCACCCCCCCTCTTTCCTTGCCCTTCCTTCCCCCCGCTCTCTCCCGGCACCATGAAAGCATTCCCTTTCCCCTCCCCTCCGGAAGTGAGCTCTTTTTGCCGCCTCTCTAGGAAGCGCAGGCCGCCCCTCTCGCTGGACCTCCGCCCGGCACAAACATGGCGGCCACGGGCAGGCACCCCAAATGGAGGCCTGTCTTCACGTCAGAAGGATGGAACCGGAGCCCCAGAATGAGAGAGAGAGAGAGAGACTGGGGGGGGGGAGCGCCCGCCCCCCTCCTTCCCTCCCTCCCTTCCACTTTCCTCGGACTCCACCCCCTGGAATCCACGGTCCTTGGGCCACGGCAGCTGAGGCTTCTGGGAGGGAGGGCGGAATGGAGGGGCCTGGGAAGGAGGGTCTGAGGGGGGGGGGTAGGGGAGAAGAGGATCCCTGCAGGGCCGCCCCCTTCCCCTTCTCCGCCGGCCACGGCCTCTTGCATGGGTGACTCTTTCCCCACTCTCTCCCTGCATGGAAGGAAGGTCCTCCCGGGTGGCGGGGTCCCCCTGGGGGGCATAGAGTGCTCCCTGTGGCCGCCTGGCCCCGTTTCCTCCCAGAAGCATGCTCGCCTGACGTTTCGCCCTCAGGGCTGCAACAACGTTTTTATTACTATTTTTGGTCAGTGATCTGCGCCCCCCTCGGCTTGTGCCCCTAGGCCATGGCTTAGGTTGGCCTTATGGGTAATCCGGGCCTGTACAGGGCAGCATCCCAGTTTATCTAATTTGTGCATCTTCCAAACAACGACAAATGCAAATGGTTCACTACAGTCCTGTAACACCTTAAGACTGTTTCTCAACCTTCCTAATGCCGCGACCTCTTAATACAGTTCCTCATGTTGTGGTGACCTCCAACCATATCATTTTTGTTGCTACTTCACAACTGGACTTTTGCTACTGTTATGAATTGTCATGCAAATATCTGATATGCAGGATGTATTTTCATTCACTGGAACAAATTTCGCACACATCCCTAATACACCAAAATTTGAATACTGGTGGGGTTGTGGGGAGGGGATTGATTTTGTCATTTGGGAGTTGTAGTTGCTGGGATGTATAGTTAACCTACAATCAAAGGGCATTTTGAACTCCACCAATGATGGAATTGAACCAAACTTGGCACACAGAACTCCCATGACAGACAGAAAATACTAGAAGGGTTTGGTGAGCATTGACCTTGAATTTTGGAGTTGTAGTTCACCTCCATATAGAGAGTACTGTGGACTCAAACAATATTTTTATTTTATTTTATTTCATTAACTTTATTTATGCCCCGCACGCAGGGCCGTAGCCAGGAGTTTGAGTTTGGGGGGTGAGTTTGGTTCGGGGGGGTGAGACTGGGTGGAAGAGGGTCTACCCTAGCAAATCTTTTGTATTGTTATCCCAATAACCCCATTAATGTGGGATATAATGAGCATGGTGATCAGATCATGATTTAAATGCACGTAACAGTTTAAATAATGTACCAGTAAGGCCTTTTCGTGGACCACCCTGAGAATTTCAGGGGCTGAAGCCCCTTAGGCCCCCCGGCTACATGCCTGCCCGCACCCATCTCCTCAAGGGGACTCGGAGCAGCTTACATGAGGCCAAGGCCAATGACACATCTCTCTCGGCATTACTTCGCGAATGAAGATTCTTAGGAAGGACTCATCCCACGCTTTCTACAAGCGCATTGATGACTAAAAAGGCCAATCTGAGATAGGCAAGTCCGGTTGCAGAAAGCACAGCAGAAAGTCTCCTTGGGTGATGTTGTTTCCAAGTTGCGGTTCTTTCTGCGTTGTCGTTTCTCTTCAAGAACCATTCAGCGTGTCTTCTCGAAAGAGGCCACAGCATTGTGGATAGTGCGTCTCCATGCCTCCTGATGTGAGGCCAGAGTGGACCATTGTTGGTGATCAATCTGGCCGAGTCTGAGGTGTTGTTTCAGGGAGTCCTTATATCTCTTTTTGGGAGCGCCTCTCTTGCGCTGACCCGTGGTGAGTTCACCATAGAGTAGTATCTTTGGGAGGCGGTGGTCCTCCATCCTATGGACGTAACCTGCCCAGCGCAGCTGTGTTTTCAATAGCATGGCCTCAATGCTGGTGATCCCTGCTTGCTCAAGGACAGTGACAATAGTCACATAGTCGGTCCAGTGTACATTTAGGATTGTGTGAAGACAGCGCTGATGAAAGCGTTCGAGTCGTAGGTGTTGGCGATAGGTGACCCATGTTTCAGACCCATAGAGGAGAATAGACAGTACAATAGCTCTGTACACACTGATTTTGGTGCTTTGCCTCAGGTGCTTGTTGCTCCAGACTCTTTTGTGAAGCCTTCCAAATGCACTCTATGCCTTTGCTAATCTGTGATCTATCTTTTTATCAATCTTGGCGTCTGAAGAGATGATGCTTCCCAGGTAGGTGAGCTGCTGGACGGACTTAAGCACAGATGTGCCTATGCTGACGTGGGGATGATGGTGTTCTTCCTGTGGTGCGGGCTGGTAGAGGACTTCCGTTTTCTTCAGGCTGACTTCCAGCCCAAACAGCTCTGCAGCTGCTGCTGCTTCTGGATGGGCGAAAAGGGCAACATCGTCAGCAATGACACATAATAACAAAACAATAGCAATCATAAAAACGATACAATCAATAAAACTCAAACACAAGCAGTAACAGACCATTTAAAACCATTTCGGGCAGGACAAATGTGAATGTTAATTTTTAAAAAATAAATAAACACCAGGTGCAAAGAGAGGTAGTTTGCCTATAGCAGGAAGGCTTCAAGGACAATATGGGGCAGACACACAACAGGTAATTAAAGTGCTTCTGAGGACTTTTACAGAGAATGAGCACGGCAGGACGTCATTTACTTCATTCAGGGAAGGCACATTGGAACAGCCACGTCTTCAGGCTCCTCCTAAAGACTGCCAAAGTGGGGGCTTGACTGATATCCTTGGGGAGCGCATTCCAGAGTTGGGGGGCCACTACAGAGAAGGCCCTCTCCCTCGTCCCCACCAAATGCACCTGTGAGGCCGGTGGGAGCAAGAGTAAGGTCTCTCCAGATGATCAGAGAGATTGCCTGGGTTCGTAAACAGATGCGGTCACGTAGGTAGGCGGGTCCCAAACCATTCAGGGCTTTGTACAGTAGGTCAGAACCGGCACCTTGAATTGGGACCGGAAGATGAACGGCAGCCAATGGAACTCCTTAAACAGGGGGGGTTGACAATGATAGTTCTGGACCAAGCTTGGCACGAATACTCAATATGCCCAAATGTGAACACCGGTGGAATTTGGGGAAAATAGACCTTGACTTTTGGGAGTTGTAGTTGTTGGGATGTATAGTTCACCTACAATCAAAAAGCATTCTGAACCCTACCAACAGGATTAGGCCAAATTTCCTATACAGAACCCCCATGCCTCCAAGGGACTCGCTGGCATGAGCCTCCCACCAGCTTCGCATGCTCTCCCTCGTCTGCACATGTGCACCACCAGGCCCGGATTACCCATAAGGCCAACCTAGGCCATGGCCTAGGGGCGCAAGCCGAGGGGGGCGCAGAATCACGGACCAAAAAATAAAATAAAAAATGTTGAAACAAATAAAAACGCTGTGGCCAGCCCCTGGGGTCTCTCCCAACTCAGTGGCACACACCCCCCAGTACGCCCTCGGCCGCTCTGTGTGTGCCTGTTTCCCTCCCTTCCCATGGTCCTTCCCATCCACAGGAGCAGACGGTGAGCCTGTCGAGCGAGTGAGCAAGAGAATGAGCGAGAGCGAGACCCGTGCGCGCGCCCCCACGCCTCCGCCTCTCTCCCCCTTTCATTGCGGATCCCGAATTAGCCTTTCTTTCTGCCCCAAAACGGGCGGGTGGGTGGGTGAGTGGGCTAGCTTCCTAGCCATTTGGGAGGGTCCCTTTTCTGTTGCCTCAGTTTCCCTGGCAGCGCTGACGGAGAGAGAGAAAGAGAGGAGGGGCCGTGGACGGGGAAGGTGGCACCACCGGCCGCTTTTTTCCTCTCCCGTTTCCTCCTGCTATCGCCCCGCCCCCTTTTCTTCCTCCTCCTCTTGGCCCCTCCCTCCCCCACCCTGTCCTTCCCGCTCCCCTCCCTTTGGTTCTTTCTTCTCCCTCCGCGCTTCAGAGGCTGGCCTTTTAAAAGCTTTCCTCGAGGCGGCCCGGCCCGGCCCCTGGCTCTCGGCTGCCCGGGACACTCCTTCTTCCACCTGGCCATGGGAAGCGCCTGCCGGAGCCTCCTGGTAACCTTGGCCTTCCTGCTCTGCTGCCCGGTGGGTAAGGAGGGGGCCCGGCACTTTCCCGGAGGGGGGGTTGCGGTAGAGGTTGGCTTAAAGGGGGCATAATTCCAAAGTGTGGCCTAGGGCGCAAAAAGGTGTTAATCCGGGCCTGTGCACCACGCAGCCATGTGCCAAGCATGCCTGCTTGGAGTCTCAGAAACAGCCTTCCATTGGCTGAGAGGCCGGCCAATCACAGCAGAGGAGGGCTTTTGGTGGGAGGATTCGCCATCTGTTTCCAAAACGGAAGAGGATAGGCGGAGAGATCTTCATCCTTCTCTGCCAAAGGGATTCCTAAGACCATCAGAAATACATGTTTTGGTGGTCTTTGGCGACCCCTCTGAAACCCCCTTGTGACCCTCCCCCCCCCGGGGTCCCGACCCCTTGATGAGAAATGCTGTTCTAATTCATGCATCTTTCAAACAACCATGAATGCAAATAGTTCACTACAGAAATAAAAATGAGCTGTATAAAGTTAATTATGTAGTCATAGCAAAAAAAGAAGAAGTCCTGTAACAACTTGAAAACTAGTAAATTAATTTTGATGTAAGCTCTCTTGTATTAGAATCTATTTAACATAGTTGCATCTTTCCCATTAATAAAGCAGACTGCTGTGATACTTGTGTTAGACTCTAAGGCTGTTTCGGCAATCGATATGGTGCTATTAATTGGCTGCCAACAAACAATCCAAACAAAGCCTTAGGCGCCTTTTATGCTTCAGAATATGGATTGGCTCAAGAGAGTGATTGGGGAACGAAGGAGTATCATTTCTCTGCCCATACCCGGATTATCCATAAGGCCAGCCTAGGCCATGGCCTAGGGCGGCAGCCATGGGGGGGCGGCAGGTCCGAACCCCCCCACCCAAATTAAAAAAAAATTTTTTTTTTAAAAGTTTGATCTTCGGGCGCTTTTGCGCCTGCGCGTGGAGTGCCATAGGCTCTAGGGCAGGGGTGCTCACACTTTTTCAGCATGGGAGCTACTGATTAAAAAACCAAGTCCCAAAGATCACCTACCCAGAAATGTAAAACGTATAACTATTTTCTTATTTATTTATATTTATTATTCATTTTTATGTACCGCTCCTTCCAGCAGGCTCAGGGCAGTTTACATAAAATGAAGTTATAAAACATCAACATTTCAATTTAAGAACAACAATATAAAACAGAGCATAAAAATACATCCAACCACCCCATTTCTCCCACACTGCCATATTACCACACATATTATCAGCCAGAAAGTGAGAAGAGAGGCTTTTGAACTGCAAGGCCATTTAATACTCAGCAAGGTAAACAAAGGGGCATGCAAAAATACATCCAACCACCCCATTTCTCCCACATTTCCATATTCCCCAACATATATTTCTCAAGGAACAAAGTAAGCAGAGAGTCTTTGGAGCTAAAAGGCCATTTTAAACATTAAAAATAAACAAAGAGACATGCCACAGAACAATCAAGCACCCACCCCAAAGTAAAAAGACCGACCTTTGAGATGCGATAAGGAAATGACCCCAAAGCGTCCTTCTTCTCCACCTCCGTCATTGCTCCTATTTCTACGCCGCCAGCATGCGTGCCGCCTCCAAGAGCTAACGAGAAGTCCGAGAGGCAGAATAGGCGCTTCTGCACATGCGCGCGGGGCCAGCCATGCATCGCGTCATCCAGGCCCGCCCCCTTTGGTCTCCTACGACTCTGAGTGGCTGGAGAAGGACGGAGGGAGGAGGAGGAATCCAAAAGAGGGGGCCCATTCTGCCTCTTGGACTCTGGAGCTTTTGGAGGCGGCGCGCGAGCAGGGAGCGGGGAGGAGCAACGACGGAGGACTTCTTTGCAGAGTGCAGAGGCGCGTGAAGAGGACCAACAGCAAAAAACCTGGTCAGGGGCCTGAAGATCACCAGGATGAGGCCCGAAGATCACCCTAGTGATCGCGATCACTGTTCTGAATACCCCTGCT
Source organism: Anolis apletophallus (assembly GCA_030556195.1). NCBI lineage: Eukaryota > Metazoa > Chordata > Lepidosauria > Squamata > Anolidae > Anolis > Anolis apletophallus. The sequence goes on from JARBWK010000013.1 coordinate 6,711,612, forward strand.
CTAGGGCCTCTGATGTGGCTTCCCTCCGCCTCTCCTTCCTTCACTGAAGGAGTGGCGCCCGGCGCGAGCGACGAGCGAACAGAGGGAAATCCCGCCCCTAGGGCCTCCGACGTGGCTTCCCTCCGCCTCTTCATCGCTCGCGTCGGCCTCGCCCCTCCTTAGGAAGGAGGGGCGAGGCCGACGCGAGTGATGAAGAAGCGGAGGGAAGCCACGTCAGAGGCCCTAGGGGCGGGACTTCCCTCCGCTTGCTCGTCGCTCGTGCCGGGCGCCACTCCTTCCTTCAGTGAAGGAAGGAGGGGGCCCGGTGCAAGTGAGGAGGAGGCAGAGCAAAGTCCCACCCTTAGGGCCTCTGACGCGGCTTCGATCCGCCCCTTTCTCCTCACCGCCGCCGCGCCTGACGTCACCCAGCCCCGCCATGGCGTTCCTGGGTGCTGCAGCGGCTGCCCGGGGGTTTCCCTTCCTTCCTCCTCCTTGGAGAAGGAAAAAGAAGGAAGGGAAGTTCCCGGGTGGCCGCTATGGCACCCAGGAACATGGCGGAGGACGCTGCGCCACTCGCACATGCCCGCAAGCGGGCCCCACCCCCGGGGGCGGCGCTTCCAGAGTGTGGCCTAGGGAGCCACAAACAGTTAATCCGGGCCTGTTTCTGCCTTTAAATGCATAAAGACAATCAGCAAAGTAAACATACTGCATTTAGCCTTCTTTGTCAAAGAGTGCTGGCCCTTTGCCAAACCAGCAGAAGGATTCTGGGAGCTGTAGTCCCAAAAAAGAGAGGACTGTTTCCAAGTTGAAGCCAAAGCTTTTGCTGGCTTTAATATTCTGCAACTTCTTTTGTCGTCAAAGGAGCAAGACTTCATGCCCGCAATTACATCTTTTAAATGTGTTAAGAGAGATTAATTTTTTAGCTACTTGGTGGCGTCTCACTTGCGAATCGATTTCTGGCGAGCCAAAGCAGCCGACGACAATGCAATCTATTGATTCAACATACTCAGGATAGTTGCAAGGTTTGTTGTCAGGAGTGTAATTTCTGGAAATGGAGTTCCACTCCTGTCAGGCCTCCCTTGGAATAATACCGGGCACCGCAATCCAAGAAGCAGGCAGACAAGAACGAAGGTGTGCAGGGAAGGGTGACCCAAATGACCAAAGGCCCGGAAACCTTAAATCTCTATGAGGAGTGGCTTATAGCAGTGTTTTCCGACCTTTTTTGAGCCGCGACACATTTTTTACATTTACAAAATCCTGGGGCACACCACCAACCAAAATGACACAAAATGACACTCTAACACAGTAATACATAGAGTTAATATGTTTCTAAATGTATTTATACACTCAGTGTGAAACCTGGACCTGTTTCGATGAACACAACATAGATATCCTGGCAGGAATGGCAGAAAGACACAAACTTCCCACACAGAACTCCCATAATAACCAAGAGAAAATACTATAAGAGTTTGGTGGGCATTGACCTTGGGTTTTGGAGTTGTAGTTCACCTATATCCAGAGAGCACTGTGTGTGGACTCAAACAATGTTGGATCAGGACCAAACTTGGCATGAATACTCAATATGCCCAAATGTGAACACAGATGGAGTTTGGGGAAAATAGACATTGACATTTGGGAGTTACAGTTTCTGGGATTTATAGTTAACACACAATCAAAGAGCATCCTGAACTCTTGCAGCAATGGAATTGAACCAAACTTGGCATATTGAACTCTCATTTCCAACAGAAAGTACTGAAAGGGTTTGCTTAGGAATTGACCTTGAGTTTGGAAGTTGTAGTTCACCTACACCCAGAGAGCACTGTGGACTCATACAATGTTATGTTATGTTGTTGTTTGTTTTCTATCCAGAATCACAACGATGGAAGGAGGCTCACCACTTTAAGGTCCTTAAAACAGGCATGGGAAAATTTTGGCCCTCTGGGTGCTTTGGACTTCAACTCCCACCATTCCTAACAGCCTGAGGCGCTTTCCTGCTTAAGTGGCTGAGGGGGGGGGGGAGAGGAAAAGAGCCTGAGGCTGCTAGGAATGGTGGGAGTTGGAGTCCAAAACACCTGGAAGGTCCAAGTTTGCCCATGCCAGCTTTCGACAGAGACCTCTTCCTCCCCCTTCCACTTTGCGCCCTTTCTTCCCCTTCCTGCCGAACACTTACTTTTTCTTCTCCACTCGGGGGAGGAAGACGTGACCCGTGCAGGCGCTACTGCGCAGACTCGCCCCACATCTTCCTCCCCGCCCCCTCCCCTCCTGAACACGCTCACACTGTCCCCTCGGATCAAAATGGCAGCAGAAGTGGCAGTGTGAGCAAAGCGAGGCAAAGCGAGCAGAGCGAGGCTGGGAAGAAGGGAGCCTGAGTAGAGAAGAAAAAGTGTTCGGCAAGAGGGGGAAGAAAGGGTATTGGAGGTTCCAATTTCCCACAGCACACCTGATGATTGCTCACGGCATACTAGTGTGCCATGGCACACTGGTTGGGAAAAAACTGGCTTACAGAACTGGGTATGTTTGGAATGGATAAGAAAAGATTTCACTTGACGTCCTATTCTCTCACTCTCTTCCCCTAAAATCTGACCCACTTGTTCCCAACAGAGATCTTTCACCTTGTGTTGTCGAAGGCTCTCATGGCCCGAATCACTGGGTTGCTGTTTTCCAGGCTGTCTGGCCACGTCCCAGCAGTGTTTCTTCCTGACGTTCCGCCAACATCTATGACAGGCATCCTCAGACGTTGTGAGATCTGTTAGAAACTAGGAAAATTGGGTTTATATGTCTGTGGAATACCATCCAGGGTAGGAGAAAACACTCTTGTCTGCTTGAGGCAAGAATGAATGTTGCAATTGGCCAGTTGGTGGGGTTCAGAATGCTCTTTGATTGTAGGTGAACTATAAATCCCTGTAACTAAAACTCCCAAATGTCAAGGTGTGTTTTCCCCAAACTCCATCTGTGTCCATATTTGGCCATATGGAATATTCATGCCAAATTCGGTCCAGGTCCATCATTGTTTGAGTCCACAGTACTCCCTGTAGGTGAACTACAACTCCCAAACTCAAGGTCAATGCCCACCAAACACTTCTAATGTTTTCTGTCGGTCATAGGAGTTCTGCTTGCCAAGTTTGGTTAAATTCCATCATTAGTGGAGTTCAGAATGCTTTTTGATTGTATTTATTTATGACATTTATAATATTATATATTTTATTGTACTATAACATCATACCGTAATATTATTAGTAATATTACATGTAATATAAAATACATAATTATAATATATTATTATTAGTAATATTATATTGTATTACATTATAATATTATCAATATTATATGTATATAAGACAGCATATATATACGCTATCGTACTGATGGTAGCTTGTTCAACTTAAGCCGCCTGAGGGCTCGCACTAAACTATCTAGTTCGTGAGCTGCTTTTTGCCGACGATGCTGCCCTTGTCGTCCATTCAGAAGCAGCTGTGCAGAGCCTCACATCCTGCTTTGCAACAGCTGCAGAGCTTTTTGGGCTGGAAGTCAGCCTGAAGAAAAGGGAAGTCCTCTACCAGCCCGCACCACAGGAAGAACACCATCATCCCCACGTCAGCATAGGCAAATCTGTGCTTAAGTCCGTTCAGCAGTTCACCTACCTGGGAAGCATCATCTCTTCAGATGCCAAGGTTGATAAAGAGATAGATCACAGATTAGCAAAGGCATAGAGTGCATTCGGAAGGCTTCACAAAAGAGTCTGGAGCAACAAGCACCTGAGGCAAAGCACCAAAATCAGTGTTTACAGAGCTATCGTACTGTCTATTCTCCTCTATGGGTCTGAAACATGGGTCAACTATCCCCAACACCTATGACTCCTCAAAAGCTTTCATCAGCGCTGTCTTCGCACAATCCTAAATATACACTGGACCGACTATGTGACGAATGTTGCTGTCCTTGAGGAAGCAGGGATCACCAGCATTGAGACCATGCTATTGAGAACACAGCTGCGCTGGGCAGAGCACGTCTCTAGGATGAAGGACCCCCCCCCCCCCAAAGATACTACTCTACAGTGAACTCACCACGAGTCAGTGCAACAGAGGCGCCCCAAAGAAAAGATATAAGGACTCCCTGAAACAACATCTCAGACTCGGCCAGATTGATCACCAACAATGGTGCACCCTGGCCTCACATCGGGAGGCATGGAGACGCACTATCCACAATGCTGCGGCCTCTTTCAAGAAAACACGCTGAACGGGTCTCGAAGAGAAACGACAACGCAGAAAGAACCACAACTTGGAAACAACATCACCCAAGGAGACTTTCTGCTGTGCTTTCTGCAACCGGACTCACCTATCTCAGATTGGCCTTTTTAGTCATCAACGCGCTTGTAAAAAGTGTGGGATGAGTCCTTCCTAAGAATCTTAGTTTGCGAAGTAATGCTGAGAGAAATATTATATTATACATAAGTAAACCATAAATCCCAGCAACTACAATTCCCAAATGACAAAATCAATGTTTTTTAAGTGATGGTCACTCCTTGGGTTAGTAGGTGTCTTGTGGCCAAATTTGGCGGCAATTCGTACAGTGGTTTTTGAGTTTTGTTAATCCCACAAATTAATATTACACACATACACAATCATATATATAATTTTTAATCCCTCCGAGCCGGGTCCTGGTTTGACTTCTGAGTCAGCTCTGGGCCTTTTTCTCCGTCTCTGGGATCTTTTCGGGCTGGTTTTCTCTTGTGCCGCCTGTTGCAAAGAAGCACAGATGCCCCTGCTTTCATATAAGGCAACTTCTGCCATATTTCTAGAGATGACATGCCATATGTAGCCACTGGTCGGTTTGCCAGTTGGCGCCACTCAGTATTTCCTCCACAGCCCTGGAGAAAAAATATATACTGTACTAGCTGTACCCGGCACGCGTTGCTGTGCCCTATTTAGGAGATGCGAGAAAGTCTGAGTATGTAAGGGTTGGAATTGTTGTTAGTTATGGTGTTGAAGTGAATTGGGTGTGTTATGTTTGTGCCTCAGCTCTTTGCCTGCAGTCCTTCGGGTTTGACTTGTACCATGGCCAGGACAGATCAGCTTGGGGAGGGCTTGTCCTGTCAGGGGATCTCTGTCTTCACAGGTGCGTCCAGCGTCTGTTGGGGGACTGTTAAAAATCCTTTCCGTATCCTTTTGAGCCACCTTTCTCAAGATCTTCAAGTCAAGCTTACATTCTGCTCCTCTCTTTTCAAGATGTCCTGCTCTGTGTCTTTTGCACCCATTGGTCGATGTCCGATGAGGCTTTCCTCATGGGCAGGCCATCTGAGGGAGCTCTTCCAGCGCTGGGCATCAGAAGGTACTTGGTGATGACCTCCATCCCTTGGAGCCAGCATATAGAGGGGCTGGAGCACCCTCCTTGGCAAACCCCATTGTTGCTGGATGGTCCTCTTATTAATGTGGAATTCCAAGCCACTGGAGATCTTTTGGGAAAGGAAGAAGAGCTCCCCTTGAATGGTGTTGATCTCCATCATGGTCTTCTGATTTGAAAGTGTTGGAGGAGGCTCTGGCTGACAGTTGGTTATGGGTTGGAATGTTCATGTTGGCTGGCCAGTACAGCAGTTATGCAAATCCGCCCTTATTGGCAGCCAATCATGTTGTCAGAATGTAGAGGCTGGCAGCCCCAGAGGATGCTGGGAAATGTAGTTTTATTTTTACTCGTTTTGGGGGCCTTTTAGGTTTTGGGGGGGAAAGTTTCTTTGCTACAAACGTACCTTGCTTGAGGCCTATTTCTGTTGGCAAGTTTTGTGTTTCTGCGTTGTAAGGTATCTCTGTTTCAGGTAGTCTTCACATGACGACTGTTCCTTTATATATAGAGATATACCAGAACTGAGATACATGCGTGACAAAGAGCAATTATTATTATTTTTCCCAGACACATTCACAAGCAAAGCTTGTGCCTCAGGCAAAACTATGTATTCTTCCAAAAAGGGAGGATGTGCAAGATAAGCCATGCATTGGGCACATGAGCAAAGTTGGGATAAAGTACAATCAATGGGAAAGCAGCCCTTCAGCTTAGCATTGAGCATCGAGATGTGTTTTCAAGTCGCGCAGCGCTCACAAAGGGACTTTGCTGCTGCTGTTGTGTTTTGTTTTCGGACTTGTGGCTGTGAAGGTAACACTGAAGCTGAGAGTGTGTGACTCACCCAAGGTCAGCTGATCAGCAGTGGAAATCTCTGCCTTGGAGTCTGGCGGAAGCTCCTCCTCGGAGGCTTTTAAACATAGGTTAGATGACCATCTGTTGGGGCTGCTTTGATTGTGCTTTTCCTGCATGGTAGAGGGTTAGACTGCATGGCCCCTGGGAGTCTCTTCCAACTCTAAGATCCTGTAATAGTACCGTAATAGTAATAGTAATAATAATAATAAGTAATGATAATGCTTCTGATGAAGGTTCTTTCTCTGGAGGCTTGGAAGCAGAAGCTGGATGTCCATCTGTCAGGAAGGCTTTAGATGGTGCTTCTATAACAACAACAGCAACAACACTCAGAGTAATTGATAACAATAATAATGTTGATGATGCAGGCTTCTCTGGAGGCTTTATCAGAGGCTGGGTGGCCATCCATCGGGAAGGCTTTGGTGGTGCTTCTATAACAATAATAACAACAACAACACTCAGAGTAATTGATAATAATAATAATAATTTTGATGACGCAGTTTTCTCTGGAGGCTTTGTTAGCAGAGGCTGAATGGCAATCCATTGGGAAGGCTTTGATGGTGCTGCTGTAACAACAACAACAACAACAACAACAACAACAAGTAAAAGTAATTGATAATAATAATGCTGATGTTGGAGGGTCCTCTGGAGGCGTTTAAGCAGAGGCTGGATGGCCATCCATCGGGAAGGCTTTGATGGTGCTTTTATAGTAATAACAGCAACAACAAGAAGTAATAGTAATTGATAATAATAATGCTGATGATGGAAGTTCCTGTGGAGGCTTTTAAGCAGAGGGTGGATAGTCATTTGTCAGGAGGGTTTTGATTGTGCTTCTTTACTACTACTACTACTACTACTACTAATAATAATAATACAGTAATAGACTTTTTTCGTGTCAGGAGAAACTTGAGAAACTGCAAGTTGCTTCTGGTGTGAGATAATTGTCTGTCTGCAAGGACGTTGCCCAGGGGACGTTGCCTGGATGTTTGATGTTTTTACCATCCTGTGGGAGGCTGCATGAGAAGCTGGAGCTGACAGACAGGAGCTCACCCATTCCCCGGGTTCAAACTGCCGACCTTTCAGTCAGCAGTCCTGCCGGCACCAGTGGCTCCGTAATTGATAGTAATTGATAATAATAATAACTGATAATAATAACAAAGCTGATGATGGAGGCTCCTTCTTTGGAAGCTTTTGCAGATGGCCATCTGTCAGGAAGGCTTTGATGGTGCTTCGACAATTATTATTATTATTATTATTATTATTATTATTATTTGCAGATAGCCTGTGTTCAAGCTCTGCCCCTTTGCCCTGAAAGGAGGCTGCTGAGAAAGAAGTCGAATCTGCAGCTGCATCGATTCGGGGCGCTCTCTTCCTCCTCGGGGTGGGACTGGGTGGCCTTTGGGGGTCTCCTCTTTGGGCCTGAGTGAGAGTGGGGGGGAAAGGAGGGAGGCTGTGTCCAAGCTTTGCCCCTTTCCCCTCAAAGGAAGCTGCTGAGAAAGAAGCAGAATTCGCAGCTGCATCGATTGGAGGCTCTCTTCCTCCTCAGGGTGGGACAGGATGGCCTTTGGGGGTCTCCCCCTCTGTTGGGGGTCTCCTCTTTGGGCCTGAGTGAGAGGGGGGGGAGGAGGGAGGCTGTGTGAAAGCTCTGACCCTTTTCCCCTCGAAGGAGACTGCTGACAAAGAAGCAGAATCTGCAGCTGCATCGATTGGAGGCTCTCTCTTCCACCTCGGGGTGGGAGTGGGTAGCCTTTGGGGGTCTCCTCCAACTGGAGAATGTATTGACTGTCCCATTGGGCCTGAGGGAGGGAGGGAGGGAGAGAGAGAGAGGGAGGGAGGGAGGGAGGGAAGGAAGGAAGGAAGGAAGGAAGGAAGGAAGGAAGGAAGGAAGGAAGGAAGGGGGGAGACTGTGTGCAATCTCTGTCCCTTTGCCCTGAAAGGAGGCTGCTGAGAAAGAAGCCGAATCTGCAGCTGCATCGATTCAGGGTGCTCTCTCCCTCCTCGGGGTGGGACTGGGTGGCCTTTGGGGGTCTCCTCCTTCTTTGGGGGTTTCCTCTTTGGGCCTGAGTGAGAGGGAGAGGGGTGAGGGAAGGAGGGAGGCTGTAAGCAAGCTCTGCCCTTTTCCCCTTGAAGGCGGCTGCTGAGAAAGAAGCAGAATCCACAGCTGCATCTATTAGAGCAGTGTTTCCCAACCAGTGTGCCGGGGCACACTAGTGTGCCATGAGCTACCTGGTGTGCCACGGGAAAACCCCTCTTCCCCCCTTTCTTCCCCCTCCTGCCGAACTCCTGCTGTTGTTGCTTGGGGGGGGGGGAGGAGGAGGAAGGGCCGGGCGGCGGCAGAGAAGAAGGGGCCAGGGTGCCGCCTCCTTCGCCCATTTCCCCAGCTAGCCTCCAATCGAGAGAGGGCAGGGAATGGAAGCGGAAGTGAGGAGCGCAGTCCAAGGCAGGCCCACCGGCTTCTTCTTTCGATCCGCAGGAAAGAAGGAAGGCAGGCAGGCAGCCGTGGACCGAGTGAGTGCCTTCCCTTCTGGTGTGGAAGAGGGAGAGAGCCATTCAGGAAGGGAGCCACCTGGGGGTTCTGCGTGGGAACTTTGGCCCAGTTCTATCATTGGTGGGGTTCAGATTGCTATTTGATTGCGTGTTAACTATAAATCTCAGAAACTGTAACTTCCAAATGTCAAGGTCTATTTTACCTAAACTCCATCTGTGTTCACATTTGGGCATATTGAGTATTCATGCCAAGTTTGGTCCTGATCCAACATTGTTTGAGTCCAGAATGCTCTCTGGATATAGGTGAACTACAACTCCAAAACTCAAGGTCAATGCCCACCAAACTCTCATAGCATTTTCTCTTGGTTATGGGAGTTCTGTGTGGGAAGTTTGTGTCTTTCTGCCACTCCTGCCAGGATTTCGATGTTGTGTTCATCGAAACAGGCCCAGGTTTCACACTGAGTGTATAAATACATTTAATAACATATTAACTATATGTATTACTGTGTTAGAGTGTCATTTTGTGTCATTTTGGTTGGTGGTGTGCCCCAGGATTTCGTAAATGTAAAAAGTGTGCCGCAGCTCAAAAAAGGTTGGGAAACACTGTAGAGCAGTGTTTCTCAACCTGGGGGGGTCGCGAGGGGATGTCAGAGGGGTCGCCAAAGACCATCAGAAAAGACAGGTTCTGTGTGAGAAATTTGGCCCAATTTTATCATTGGTGGGGTTCAGAATGCTCATTGATTGTAGGTGAACTATAAATCCCAGGAACTACCTTTCCCAAATATCAAGTCTCTTTTTCCAAACTGTACCAGTGTTCATATTTGGGCATATTGCCAAGTTTGGTCTAAATCCATCATTGTTTGAGTTCACAGTGCTCTCAGGATTTAGGAGAACTACAACTCCTAAACTCAAGGTCAATGCCCTCCAAACCCTTCAAGCATTTTATGTTGGTCATGGGAGTTCTGTGTGTCAAATTTGGTTCAATTCCATCATTGGTGAAGTTCAGAACGCTCTTTGATTGTAGGTGAACTATAAATCCCATCAACTACAACTCCCAAAGAACATAATCAACCCCCCCCCCAAACCACCAATATTCAAATGATGGCACATTGGGTATTTGTGCCAAATTTGGTCCAGTGAGTGAAAATACATCTGGCATATCAGATATTTACATTACTATTCATAACAGTTGCAAAATTTAGTTATGAAGTAGCAATGAAAATAATTTTATGGTTGGGGGTCACCACAACATGAGGAACTGTATTAAGGGGTCACCGCATTAGGAAGGTTGAGAACCACTGCTGTAGAGCAGTGTTTTTCAACCTTTTTTGACCCGTGGCACATTTTTTACATTTACAAAATCCTGGGGCACACCACCAACCAAAATGACACAAAATGACACTCTAACACAGTAATACATATAGTTAATATGTTTTTAAATGTATTTATACACTCTGTGTGAAACCTGGGCCTGTTTCGATGAACACAACATAGATATCCTGGCAGGAATGGCAGAAAGACACAAACTTCCCACACAGAACTCCCATAACCAAGAGAAAATGCTATAAGAGTTTGGTGGGCATTGACCTTGGGTTTTGGAGTTGTAGTTCACCTATATCCAGAGAGCACTGTGGACTGAAACAATGTTGGATCAGGACCAAACTTGGCATGAATACTCAATATGCCCAAATGTGAACACAGATGGAGTTTGGGGAAAATAGACCTTGACATTTGGGAGTTACAGTTTCTGGGATGTATAGTTAACACACAATCAAAGAGCATCCTGAACTCTTGCAACAATGGAATTGAACCAAACTTGGCATATTGAACTCTCATTACCAACAGAAAGTACTGAAAGGGTTTGCTTGGGAATTGACCTTGAGTTTGGAAGTTGTAGTTCACCTACACCCAGAGAGCACTGTGGGCAGGAGGGGGAAGAAAGGGTATTGGAGGTTCCAATTTCCCACGGCACACTGGTTGAGAAACACTGCTGTAGAGGCTCTCTTCCTCCTGGGGTGGGAGTGGGTGGCCTTTGGGGGTCTCCTCCTCCTTTGGGCCTGAGGGGGGGGCAGGCTGTGTGCAAGCTCTGCCCCTTTGCCCTGAAAGGAGGCTGCTGCTGAGAGAGAAGCAGAATCCGCAGCTGCATCGATTCGGGGCGCTCTCCTCCTGCTGCTGCTGCTGCTGCTGCTGCCCAGGCCATTGCTCGCCCGCCTTTGGTGCTGCTGCTCGGCTTGTGGCCGCGCGGGGAGCACGGGAGCCTCTCTCTCTCTCTCTCTCTCCCTCCTCGGCTGCCTCTCCGCAGCGCCTCTGCAGAAGAAGGAGCAGGAGCGAAAGGAGCAGGAGCAGCAGCATCATGACGAGGCGCTGCAGCCTCCCTCCCGGCGGATCCGGGCCCTGAGAGCCCCCCGGGTATTCCCCCTTCCTCGAGGAAGAAGAAGACCCCTTTCGCAGAGGAGGAGGAGGAGGAAGGAGGAGAAGGGCGACCATGGCTCAGGCCGCCAAGCAGCTCAAGAAGATCAAAGACATCGAGGCGCAGGCCTTGCAGGAGCAGAAGGAGAAGGAGGATGCCAACCGCAAGAGGCGCAACCGCTCCCGGGACCGCAAGAAGAAGGTGGGAGAGACACACTGCGGGGATTCTGCCTGCGCCGAGGGAGGGAGGGGGGCTGGGTTGGGGAGAGCGAGGCAAGGGTTTCCCGTGGCAGGGAGTCCCCAAGGCCTTCCCATGGCTGACAAGAAGAGCCAAGGGCTTCCAGTCACTCCTACTTCCCCTTGGGTAGAAAGACCCAAGGCCTTCCAATAGCTGGAAACATCCACTGGGAGTCTCTAGCGACTGGAAATACCCAAGGCTTTCCAGTAGCTGGCTGTGGCTGAGGACTTCCAGTAGCTGGAAATACCCATAAGCTATATAGCTCACCATTTAGCAGGAGTATCCAGGGTCTTCCAGTGCCTGGGAGTCCCCAAGGCTTTCCAGTAGCTGGCTGTGACTGGGGACTTCCAGTAGCTGGAAATACCCATAAGCTATATAGCTCACCATTCGGCAGGAGTATCCAAGGTCTTCCAGTGGCCGCGAGTCTCCAAGTCTTTCCTGGCTGTGACTGAGGACTTCCAGTAGCTGGAAATACCCATAAGCTATATAGCTCACCATTTAGCAGGAGTATCCAGGGTCTTCCAGTGCCTGGGAGTCCCCAAGGCTTTCCAGTAGCTGGCTGTGACTGGGGACTTCCAGTAGCTGGAAATACCCATAAGCTATATAGCTCACCATTCAGCAGGAGTATCCAAGGTCTTCCAGTGGCCGCGAGTCTCCAAGTCTTTCCTGGCTGTGACTGAGGACTTCCAGTAGCTGGAAATACCCATAAGCTATATAGCTCGCTATTCGGCAGCCGTATCCAAGGTCTTCCAGTGGCTGGGAGTCCCCAAGGCTTTCCAATACCTGGCTGCGACTGAGGACTTCCAGTAGCTGGAAATACCCATTAGCTATATAGCTCACCATTCGGCAGGAGTATCCAAGGTCTTCCAGTGGCTGGGAGTCCCCAGGGCTTTCCAGTAGCTGGAAATACCCATAAGCTATATAGCTCACCATTTAGCAGGAGTATCCAAGGTCTTCCCCAAGGCTTTCCAGTAGCTGGCTGTGACTGGGGACTTCCAGTAGCTGGAAATACCCATAAGTTATATAGCTCACCATTTGGCAGGAGTATCCAAGGTCTTCCAGTGGCTGGGAGTCCCCAAGGCTTTCCAATAGCTGGAAATACTCATTAACTATAGCTCACCATTTTGCAGGAGTATCCAAGGTCTTCCAATGGCTGGGAGTCCCCAAGGCTTTCCAATACCTGACTGTGACCGAGGACTTCCAATAGCTGGAAATGCCCATTAGCTATATAGCTCATCCTTCGGCATCCGTATCCAAAGTCTTCCAGTGTCTGGGAGTCCCCAGGGCTTTCCAATCCCTGGTTGTGACTGAGGACTTCCAGTAGCTGGAAATACCCATAAGCGATATAGCTCACCATTAGGCAGGAGTATCCAAAGTCTTCCAGTGGCTGGGAGTCCCCAAGGCCTTCCCGTGGCTGCCAAGAGCCAAAGGCTTCCAGTCGCTCCAAGTTCCCATTGACTGAAGGGACCCAAGACCCTCCTGGAGCTAGAAATACCCACTGGGAGTCTCCAGTGACTGGAAATACCCAAGGCTTTCCAGTAGCTAGGTGTAATCAAGGACTTCCAGTCGCTGGAAATACCCATTGGCTATAGTTGACCATTTGCCCAGAGTATCCAAAGTCTTCCAGTGGCTGGGAGTCCCCAAGGCTTTCCGATACCTGGCTGTAACTGAGGACTTCCAGTAGCTGGAAATACCCGTTGGCTGCAGCTGACCATTTGGCAGGAGTATCCAAAGTATTTCAGTGACTGGAAGGATCCATCCTAGTGTTTCCAGTGGCAGGGAGTACCCAAGGCCTTCCCATTGCTGGAAACATCCACTGGCTGGGACAACCCAAGAGCTGAGAGAAGGCTAGGGCTTCCAGTATTGGCTGGAGGGACCCAAGGCTTTCCTCAGAGCTGAGAGCCTCCAGTGGCTGGGAGTCCCCAAAGCTTTCCAGTAGATGGCTGTAACTGTGGACTTCCAGTAGCTGGATGTATCTATTGGCTATAGCTGACCATTTTCCCAGAGTATCCAAGGTCTTCCAGTGGCTGGGAGTCCCCAAGGCTTTCCAATACCTGGCTGTGACTGAGGACTTCCAGTAGCTGGAAATACCCATAAGCTATATAGCTCACCATTCAGCAGGAGTATCCAAGGTCTTCCAGTGGTTGGGAGTCCCCCAGGCCTTCCAATACCTGGCTGTGACCGAGGACTTCCAGTAGCTGGAAATACCCATAAGCTATATAGCTCACCATTCGGCAGGAGTATCCAAAGTCTTCCAGTGGCTGGGAGTCCCCAAAGCTTTCCAGTAGATGGCTGTAACTGTGGACTTCCAGTAGCTGGATATATCTATTGGCTATAGCTGACCATTTTCCCAGAGTATCCAAAGTCTTCCAGTGGCTGGGAGTCCCCAAGGCTTTCCAATACCTGGCTGTAACCGAGGACTTCCGGTAGCTGGAAATACCCATTGGCTGTAGCGGACCATTTGACAGAGGTATCCAAAGTCTTCCAGTGACCAGAAGCACCCATCTTAGTGTTTCCAGTGGCAGGGAGTACCCACGGCCTCCCAATGGGTGGAAAGAGCCAAGGGCTTCCAGTAATGGCAAGTTCCCAATGACTGGAGGGATCCAAGAAATATCCACTGGCTGGGAGTACCCAAGGCTTTTCTAATAGCTTGGGTTCTCTAGTGGATGGAGATACTCAGTGGCTGGAAGTACCCCAGGGCTCCCAGTGACTACAAGTGACCAGTGGTGTCCAGCAGCTGGAAACTGTTGTGGTCCTCCAATTTTACCTTTTCTTGCAAATTGATGCAAGGTCACACTGTGGTTGGGAATATCCGCTGGTTTCCAGTGCTTGGAAATCTCCAGAGAAGGGCTTTCGGTTGTGAGAATCGCCCAGTGGCTGGGAGTACCCAAGGCTCTCCTGTTTCTGGAAATACCGGTAGCTAAGGCCTTGCAGTCACTTGAAACACTCAGGGGTTGGAAGTACCCAAGTGACTGTATGTAACCAAGGACTTCAGTAGCTGGAAATACTCAATGGCTGTAGCTGACTATTTGCTGGGAGGATCCAAGGTCTTCCAGTGGCTGGAGGCACCCAAGGCCTTCTGGTGGTTGGGGGAGGGGGGTCCCCCCAAGGCTTTGCCACTCTGAGCAGACTGGGACCTTCCTTCCGTACTAGTTGCCTTCCTTCTTTCCTAGTTTCCTTCCTTCCTTACCTTGCATTCTTCCTCCCTCCCTCCCTCCCTTCTTTCCTTCCTTCTTTCCTTCTTTCCTCCCTTCTTCCCTTCTTCCCTTCATTCCTTCCTAGTTTCCTTCCTGCATTCCTTCCTTCTTTCCTTTGCTTCCTTCTTTCCTCCCTCCTTTCTTTCCTTCTTAGTTTCCTTCCTTCCTTCTTTCCTTCCATTCTTCCTCCCTTACTTCCTCTCTCTCTTCCTAATTTCCTTCTTTCCTCCCTCCCTTCCTTATTTCCTTCCTTCCTTCTTTTTCCCTTCATTCCTTCCTAGTTTCCTTCCTGCATTCCTTCCTTCTTTCCTTTGCTTCCTTCTTTCCTCCCTCCTTTCTTTCCTTCCTAGTTTCCTTCCTTCTTTCCTTCCATTCTTCCTCCCTTACTTCCTCCCTCTCTTCCTAATTTCCTTCTTTCCTCCCTCCCTTCCTTATTTCCTTCCTTCCTTCTTTTTTCCTTCATTCCTTCCTAGTTTCCTTCCTGCATTCCTTCCTTCTTTCCTTTGCTTCCTTCTTTCCTCCCTCCTTTCTTTCCTTCCTAGTTTCCTTCCTTCCCTTTCATTCTTCCTTCCTTCCTCCCTCTCTCTCTTCCTGATTTCCTTCCTTCTTTCTTCCCTCCCTCCTTCCTTCCTTCGTCCTTCTTCCTTCGGGGTTGCCAGAGCGCCCTTCCCTTGTTCCCTTGGTGTTTATGGTGTGTGAATCCTATATATGAGGTTTTAGGGAAAAGCACACCCTTTCCCCTTCTCACAGGGGGTAACAGAGGACGACATCCCATCCTGCCCCCCAATAGAACAAGGGAAGAGCAGGACACCCCCTTATCCGCTGGCCCCCGTTCTGCTGGGGCTTTGGGGGAAGCCTCATTTTGCCCGCCTTCAGCACCAAGGCCAGCTCTTTAGGGGCATCCTTTGGCCTTGTTTCTGCTGGGCAAGAGCTTGGGAAAATTGCTTTCCGAATGGGCTGGGATCATTGTTCCTCCCCAAGCTGTGGGTGGAGAGTCCCAAAGGGTACAACCCTCTTCCAGAGGTCTTCCGGAGGTCTCCAGACTGGTGTTGTTTTGGGGATAGAGATGGCGTTTGCTGGCTTCCCTCTTCACGCAGTTGTACAAGGCCAGGCGCTGCAGGCGATATTTCAGAGGAAGGCAATGGCCAACCCCTTCTGAGCCTCCCTTGCCCACGAAAGCCCTACGAAATGGCTGTGAATCCATGTAGCTGAGATGTAGAGAGGGATCCGCATCTTGCTCCAAGAAGAAATAGGTGAGCAGGATGCAAAGTTTGCCTTCCTGGCCGTGAAGCGGCCTTTCGCACCCAGCATTCAGAGACACACTGCTTCTGGACATGGATGTTTTGTCCAGCTAGACATTACACATACTTGATGGACCCCTTTGCTAGAATTTTCAGGACTGCAAGCCTTGCGTCTTGCGGCTGCCACAAAAGACAGAAAAGACAGGCGAAAAGACCCAAGAAGGTGCTTTAGCGTGCTTTTTCCCTCTAGCTTCCCTTAATACACAGCAAACAAGATCACTCTGCTGGCTTTTGTATTCGATCGCATGTCGGACACTTCCCAAGTGTCTAGGACTATATGATGTATCGGCGAATAATGTGTGCAGATCCGAGCAGGGTGGCCTTTTGCAGCTGACCGTTGGTAATTTTGTCAGTACCGATTGTTTTTAAGTGCAGGCCAAAGTCTTGAGGCACTATGCCCAGTGTGACAATCACCAATGGGACCACGTTTACTGGCTTGTGCCACTCACTGCACGTACAGTATATACTCGAGTATAAGCCTAGTTTTTCAGCCCTTTTATAAGGCTGAAAATGCCCCCCTCGGGCATTTATACTCGAGTCATGGTTAGTTTTTATTTTAGTCTGTTGTTGTTGCTATTATTATTATTATTATTAAATTTATTATTTTACTCTTATTACATTTATTATTATTATTACATTTATTATTTTACTCCATTATTATTATATTTATTATTTTACTCCATTATTATTACATTTATTATTTAACTTTATTATTATTAGTACATTTCTTATTTTACTTTATTATTATTATTAAATTTATTATTTTACTCCATTATTATTATATTTATTATTTTACTCTATTATTACTATTATTATTATTACATTTCCATTACTTTACTTTATTATTACCATTATTACATTTCTTACTTTATTCTTTTTATTATTATTGGAAGGACACGGAAGCACATTTACATTGAAGAAGGTTAGAATAATAGTTTAATCAGAGTTGGACAGTCTTATCTTAAATTACAGTTTTATGTAAATATTCAAAAACATTTAACCTACAGCTGCCTCAATTAATATAACTTTATTGGTATCTATTTTTTTATTTTGGAATTTACCAATAGCTGCTGCATTTCCCACCTTCGGCTTATATTCTAGTCCAGGGGTGCTCAACTAGTTGATCGCGATCGACTGGTCGATCTTCGGCCCTCATCCAGTCGATCTTCGGGCCTCACCTGCCTTGCGCCCGCTCCCGCTGCCCGCAGGGCAGTGCAAGAAGGAGGAAGCGGAGGCTGCGCAGCTGCCCCTGGAGGAGAGAGAGGCAGGGCGCTCCCTCCGAAGACCCCGCCTCGCGCTTCCTCCTTCCCGCAATGCCTTGCGGGTAGAAGAAGTGCTGCCCAGGCGGAAGGCACGCTCTTGCTGCTGCCTTCCGCCCAGCTCGACGCAGCGGGGCTCTGGCGGAGATAGAGAGGCCTGCAGGGGAGGCGAGGCCTGGCGCGGCTCCCTTCCCCCACCGCCCGGATCGGAAAGGGAGCCGCGCCAGGCCTCGTGCCCCCCCCGTAGGCCTCTCTATTGCTACCGGAGCCCCGCTGCGCCAATCCGGGCGGGGCTCCGGCGGTGATGGAGAGGCCTGCAAGGGAGGCAAGGTGCTCCTCCCACCTCTCTCTCACCCGGATCCGCCATGGAGCCAGGCGAGAGAGGGGTGGCGGAGAGGAAGGCTGGGCCTTTGCAGGCCCCGCCTGGTGCTCCTCCCACCTCTCTCTCACCCAGATCCGCCAACGAGCCGGGCGAGAGAGGGGCGGGCTGGATCCCGCCATTGAGCCTGGATCCGCCATTGAGCCGGGCGAGAGAGGGGTGGGCGGAGAGGAAGGCTGGGCCTGCTGAGGAAGGTGCGTGCATGCGTGTGCTCGCGCAAGTTGCGCTACGCGCATAAGGTAGGTGATCTTTTTGACTTGGTTAATTTATAAGTAGTTCGCATGCTGGAAAAATGTGAGCACCCCTGTTCTAGTCTATATGTTTCCCCAGTTTTTGGTGGTAAAATTAGGTGCCTCGGCTTATATTCGGGTCGGCTTATATTCGAGTATATACGGTATTTATTTATTTTTATTGTTATTATTATTAGATATACAACAAGATGAGTACACCGCAAACAAGATCACACTGCTGGCTTTTGTATTTGGTCACACGTTGGACACTTACTTCCCAAGTGTCTAGAGCTGTGTGATGTGTCTACGAATAATGCATGCAGATCTGAGCTATTATTATTATTATTATTGTGTTGTGTGACCTAAATGGTGGCAGAGAGATTGGGGGCTCATAGTTTTCCTGGTCCAATCTCAGCAAAAGGAGGCACGACGTTTCTGATTCAGCATCCGGAGAGCCACTTCACAGTCAGTGTAAATAATGCAAAGCTGGCATCGTGGAAGTGATTCGGGATTATGCAACGCACAAAGAGACGGCTTTAGTCTTGGCTACTTGATTGTAACAGAAATCTTTTTGCGACCTGTGTGTTGGTGTGCTTTCGGGTCAGCTCTCCTGGTGACCCCATGGACTTTAGAGGGCTTCCTTCAAAGATTCAGAAGTGGTTTTGCCACCTGCGTCTTCCAAATTAGAACTGAAGCACCAGGAATTTGTGGGCGACCTCCCATCCAAGTGCAAACCAAAGCGAACCATGCTTAGTTGCCAAGATGAGTCGGGACCTGCTTGCTTTTGATGCCTTTAGCCTTATGTTGGTATTTGTGGTCTACAGCAGTGTTTTTCAACCTTTTTTGAGCCGTGGCACATTTTTTACCTTTACAAAATCCTGGGGCACACCACCAACCAAAATGACACTCTAACACAGTCATACATATAGTTAATATGTTTTAAAATGTATTTATACACTCAGTGTGAAACCTGGGCCTCTTTCGATGAACACAACATAGATATTCTCGCAGGAATGGCAGAAAGACACAAACTTCCCACACAGAACTCCCATAACCAAGAGAAAATACTATAAGCGTTTGGTGGGCATTGACCTTGGGTTTTGGGGTTGTAGTTCACCTATATCCAGAGAGCACTGTGGACTCAAACAATGTTGGATCAGGACCAAACTTGGCATGAATACTCAATATGCCCAAATGTGAACACAGATGGAGTTTGGGAAAAATAGACCTTGACATTTGGGAGTTACAGTTTCTGGGATTTATAGTTAACACACAATCAAAGAGCATCCTGAACTCTTGCAACAATGGAATTGAACCAAACTTGGCATATTGAACTCTCATTACCAACAGAAAGTACTGAAAGGGTTTGCTTGGGAATTGACCTTGAGTTTGGAAGTTGTAGTTCATGTACACCCATGTAGCACTGTGGACTCAAACAATGTTATGTTATGTTGTTGTTTGTTTTCTATCCAGAATCACAATGTTGGAAGGAGGCTCACCACTTTAAGGTCCCTAAAACAGGCATGGGAAAACTTGGGCCCTCTGGGTGCTTTGGACTCCAACTCCCACCATTCCTAACAGCCTGAGGCCCTTTCCTGCTTAAGTGGCTGAGGGGGGGAAAGGAAAAGGGCCTGAGGCTGCTAGGAAAGGTGGGTGTTAGAGTCCAAAACACCTGGAAGGTCCAAGTTTGCCAATGCCAGCTTCAACAGAGACCTCTTCCTCCCCCTCCCCCTTCGCGCCTTTCCTTCCCCCTCCTGCCAAACACTTCCTTTTCCTTCTACACTGCCGCTTCTGCCGCCATTTTGATCCGAGGGGGCAGCGTGAGCGTGTTCAGGAGGGGAGGGGGAGGGAGGAAGACATGACCTGTGCGGGCGCTACTGTGCAGACTCGCCCCAGAGCAAAGCGAGGCAAAGCGAGCAGAGCGAGGCTGGGAAGAAGGGAGCCCGAGTGGAGAAGAAAAAGTGTTTGGCAGGAGGGGGAAGAAAGGGGATTGAAGGTTCCAATGGCACACCTGAGGATCGCTCACGGCACACTGGTTGGGAAACACTGATCTACCGAATACTTTATCAGGTGTGTAGAGTATTGGCCAGAATTTCTGTCCTTACAGTTGATGGATAATAATAATAATAATGAAGAGAAACAACTGGAAAAGCTGACACGCTATGAAGATTTCAAGACTGAACTGCAAAGACTGGCACAAGCCAGTCAAGAGGGTCCCAGTGGTGATCGGTACACTGGGTGCAGTACCTAAAGACCTCGGCCTGCACTTAAACACAATCGGCGCTGACAAAATTACCATCTGTGAGGTGCAAAAGGCCACCCTAGTTGGATCTGCACGCATTATTCGCCGATACATCACACAGTCCTAGAGACTTGAGAAGTGCCCGACGTGTGAGCCAATACAACAGCTAGCAGAGTGATCTTGTCTGCTGTGGACTCATCTTGTTGTGTTTCTAATAATAATAATAATAACAACAACAGTAATAACAACAATAGTAATAAATAGTAATAATAATAATAATATAATATTGATTTCATAGCTGGAATCACTGGGTTGCTGTGAGTTTTCTGGGCTGTCTGGACATGTTCCAGAAGCATTCTCTCCTGACATTTCACCT
Source organism: Anolis apletophallus (assembly GCA_030556195.1). NCBI lineage: Eukaryota > Metazoa > Chordata > Lepidosauria > Squamata > Anolidae > Anolis > Anolis apletophallus. The sequence goes on from JARBWK010000013.1 coordinate 6,731,889, forward strand.
ACATCTATACCAGGCAACCTCAGAGGTTGTGAGGTCTGTTGGAAACTAGGCAAGTGGGGTTTATCTATCTGTGGAATAACATCCAGGGTGGGAGAAAAAACTCTTGTCTGTTTTGAGGCAAGTGTGAATGTTGCCATTGGCCAGCTTGATTAGCATTGAATGGCCTTGCAGTTTCAAAGCCTGGCTGCTTCCTGCCTGGAGGAATCCTTTGTTGGGAGGTGTTTTCCTGTCCGGTATTCCCCTGTTTTTTTATAGTGTTGCTCTTTATTTATTGTCCTGATTTTAGAGTTTTAGATTTTGCTCATTTTCATGGTTTCCTCCACATGCGTGTGGGTGTCTGCAGTGCAGTTGACCACCTTGATGTCACGTTCTTTCTCTCCCTGTCATTGAAGATCCCGTGTTTTGGTGGACGTTTGCATGTGTCACTGTCGTAAAGAGGTTCTTTGAAGCGTTTTGGGAAAGTGGGCCAACCTGGCTATCTTCTTTTGATCTTCTAGCGAAGGCTATTTGGGATGAGTTGCATGGGTCTCTGCTGAGATCGTTGGCGAGGCAAGGCTTCGATTCAGCTTGTGGAAACGGCGCAGGTTTTTATGACTGTGTTGCAGCAGCTTTGCACATCATACCGTGTTGCATACTCACCTCGGGTGAGTCAGAACCTCAACTGCAATTTTTGGGGGAAAAAATGCAAGGAAATGAGCTTCTTTTCTCTGGTCTAGTCAGGGTATGTCTAGTCAAGCATGCCAAAAATACATATAAGCCTGATCCATATATATATGCTACTACCGGTATTTTTTGAGTAGATCTCTGGAGCTATATGATATCATCGTTGTGTTGTCGAAGACTTTCGTGGCTGGAATTGCTGGGTTGCTGTGAATTTTCCGAGCTGTATGGCCATGTTCCAGAAGCATTCTCTCCTGACATTTTGCCCCCATCAGAGGTTGTGAGATCTGTAGGAAACTAGTCTGTGTAGTTTTTGTATGTCTGTGGAATGATGGACATCAATCCACAGATATATATATATATATATATATATATATAGATAGAGAGAGAGAGAGAGAGAGAGAGTGAGTCCACTGGCCTAGATTCCAACAGACCTCTATGCAGCTACCCTCACTGATTGACTTTGCAGCTGCAAGGCTATTCAATGCTAATCAAGCTGGCCAATGGCAACATTCAACACTGTCTGTTGGAGGCGTGAATGTTGCCATTGGCCAGCTTGATTAGCACTGAATAGCCTTTCAGCTGCAAAGTCAATCAGTGAGAGTATCTGCATAGAGGTCTGTTGGAATCTAGGCCAGTGTTTCCCAACCAGTGTGCCGCGGCACACTAGTGTGCCGTAAGCGATCACCTGCTGTGCCGTGGGAAAACCTCCAATATACCCTTTCTTCCCCCTCCTGCCGAACTCCAGCTGCTGCTGCTTGCGGGGGGAGGGGGAGTGGAGGAGGAAGGGCCAGACGGGGGCAGCGAAGAAGGGGCTGGGGCGCAGCCTCCTTCGGCCATTTTCCCTCCGCGCGCGCCAGCCAGCCTCCAATCGAGGGAGGGAGCAGGGAAGGGTGATGTCGCTCGGGCCCCACTCCCTTCTCAGTGATCCGCCATTTGAGGAGAAGGAAAGGCTGACAGAGAGGCTGAGGTGAGCGGAGGGAGGGTCGGAAAGGGGTGGAGTGTCCCCCTCCCCATGAGGAAGAGGCCCGCCCATCATTATTTGAGTCCACAGTGCTCTCTGGATGTAGGTGAACCACAACTCCCAAACGTCAAGATCTATTTTCCCCAAACTCCATGTGTGTTCATAGTTGGGTATGTTGAGTATTCATGCCAAGTGTGGTCCAGATCCATCATTATTTGAGTCCATGCTGGATGTTGAACTACAACTCCCAAACGTTCTATTTTCCCCAAACTCCATGTGTGTTCATAGTTGGGTATACTGAGTATTCATGCCAAGTGTGGTCCAGATCCATCATTATTTGAGTCCACAGTGCTCTCTGGGTGTAGGTGAACTACAACTTCTAAACTCAAGGTCAATTCCCAAGCAAACCCTTTCAGTACTTTCTGTTGGTAATGAGAGTTCAATATGCCAAGTTTGGTTCAATTCCATTGTTGCAAGAGTTCAGGATGCTCTTTGATTGATTGTGTGAGTATTCATGGTGAACTACAACTCCAAAACTCAAGGTCAATGCCCACCAAACTCTTATAGTCTTTTCTCTTGGTTATGGGAGTTCTGTGTGGGAAGTTTGATTCTATTCCATCATTGGTGGAGTTCAGAATGCTCTTTGACTGCGGGTGAACTATAACTCCCAGCAACTACAACTCCCAAATGACAAAATCATTTTTTTGACTGATGGTCCCTCCTTGGGTTAGTATTAGTATGTTTTGTGCCAGGGTATCTATGTTGTGTTCATCGAAACAGACCCAGGTTTCACACTGAGTGTATAAATACATTTAAAAGCATATTAACTATACGCATTACTGTGTTAGAGTGTCGTTTTGTGTCATTTTGGTTGGTGGTGTGCCCCAGGATTCTGTAAATGTAAAAAATGTGCCGCGGCTCAAAAAAGGTTGAAAAACACTGATCTAGGAAAGTGGACTCCCCCCCCCTCTCTCGTGTGTGTGTGTGTGTGTGTGTGTGTATTGATGTCCATGGTGAGAGAAAGAACTCTTGTCTCTTGGGGGCAAGTGTGAATGTTGACATTGGCCTGCTTGATTAGCATTGAATGGCATTGCAGCTTCAAAGTCTGGCTGCTTACTGCTGGGGAAATCCTTTGTTGCGCGGTGTTAGCTGGCCCTGATTGATTCCTTTCTAAAATTACCCTGTTTTCTGAATGTTGCTTTGTATCTATTGTCCTGGTAGATACGAGGGAAAGCTTAAGCGACTCAGGGGGGAAAGGAAAGGCCCCGAGGCTGTTAGGAATGGTGGGAGCTGGAATGGAAAACACCTGGAGGGTTGAAGTTTGCCCATGTCAGGTATATATACACACATGTGCTCTAGATCCCATAGAAAGGTCTTGCTGACGTGTTCCGTGGGCTAATTTTGCAGAGGAAAGCAATGTGCTCGGTTATTGTTTTATTTATTCTCTCGCTGGAATACCTGAGTCAGCTCTGGATAGCTTTCAATGTTAACATGCGCAAGGCGGGAGTGCGCAGGATCTAAATTTATATCACCTTTCCCTTTCCTGATCAGTTCTGCTCTGACTTGATGTTTATATTGAAACACAGTAAAGTGAGACAAATAAAGACAAACTTTGTGTAACACAATTTTACTATATTGTAAAAATAGCTTTTCTCGTCATTTTTACCTGGTTGCTTGAGAGTTTTGGTTGCTTGAGTTCTGGTTAACTGAGAGTGCATTGTATATATTCGTTATACACAGTATGACTCCTATATCTGTTGTTTGTTTTGTTTTGGGTCCTCTGGGAATTGTTTCTTGTGATTAGTCCAGTCTTCTCACCCCTCCCTCCCTCCCTTTCTTCTTTCTTCCTCTCCCTCTCTTTTTCTGCCTCTGTCCCTTCCTTCCTTCCTTTTCTCTTTTTCTCGCCTACTTCCTCTCTCCCTTTCTTCCCCTCTCTCATCCTTCCTTCCTTCCTCTCTTCCTCCCTCCCTCTCTCTTCCTCTCTCTTCCTCCCTCCCTCCCTCCCTCTTCCTCTCTCCCCCTTCCTCTCTCACTCTCTTACTTCTTACCGCCCTCTTTTCCTCAGTCTCCTTCCTTCTTTTCCTTCCTTTCTTTTCTCTCCTTCTTTTTCTCCCTTCCTTCCTCTCTCCCTTCCTTCCTTTTTTCCTCTCTTCCTCCCTTCCTTTCTTCCTCTCTCTCCCCTCTCTCTCTCCCTTGCTTCTTTCCTCTCTCTTCTTTCCTCTCCCTAGCTCTTCTTTCTTTTCTCACTCTCTTCCTTCCTACCTCCCTGTTTTCCCCACTCCCCTTCCTTCATTCCTTCCTTGTCTCTTTTCTCCCTTTCTCCCTCTCTCCCTTCATTTCTTTTTCCTCTCTTCCTTCCTCTATCTTTCTCTTTCCTTCCTTCCTTCCTTCCTTCCTTCCTTCCTTCCTTCCTTACTCTCTTCCTTCCTCTCACACTCTCTTCCTGCCTGCCTCCCTCCCTCTTTCCCCACTCTCTTTCCCTTCCTTCCTTCCTTCCTTCCTTCCTTCCTTCCTTCCTTCCTTCCTTCCTTTTGTCTTCTCTCTCTTTTTCTCCCTTCCTTCCTCTATCTCCCTCCCTTCCTCTCTCTTCCTCTCTCTTCCCCTCTCTTCCTCTCTCCCCCTCCCTCCCTCCCTCCCTCCTCCCTCCCTCCCTTCCTCTCTATTCCTTCCTCTCTCACTCTCTTCCTTCCTCCCTCCCTCTTTTCCCCACTCTCCTTCCCTCCCTCCCTCCCTCCCTTCCTTTCTGTCTCTCTTTTTCTCCCTTCCTCCCTCTACCTCCCTTCTCTCTTCCTCTCTTCCTTCTTTCCTCTTTCTCCCCCTTCCTTCCTGTTGTTCTCTGTGTTCTTCATTTAACCAATTTTTATTTTTTTCCTCCCTCCCTCCTTTCTCTTCCTCCCTTTCTCCTTTCTTCTCCCGTTCTCTTCCTCTCTTCCTTCCTCTCTCACTCCCTCTTCCTCCCTCCCTCCCTCCTTTCCTTTCCTTTCCTTTTGTGTGGGTATGATTCCCTTTTACTATGTTCTTGTTCTCTGTGTTCTTCATTTAACCCAGTGTTTCCCAACCAGTGTGCCGGGGCACACAAGTGTGCTGGGAGCAATCACCTGGTGTGCCGCGGGAAAACCCCTCTTCCCCCCTTTCTTCCCCCTCCTGCCGAACTCCTGCTGCTGCTGCTTGGGGGGAGGAGGAGGAGGAAGGGCTGGGCGGCGGCAAAGAAGAAGAGGCCGGGGTGCCGCCTCCTTCGGCCGTTTCCCCAGCCAGCCTCCAATCGAGGGAGGGCAGGGAACGGAAGTGGAAGTGAGGAGCGCAGTCTGAGGCGGGCCCACTGGCTTCTTCCGTCGATCTGCAGGAAAGAAGGAAGGAAGGCAGGCAACCGCGGACCGAGTGAGTGCCTTCCCTTCTGGTGTGGAAGAGGGAGAGAGCCATTCAGGAAGGGAGCCACCTGGGGGTTCTGTGTGGGAAGTTTGGCCCAGTTCTATCATTGGTGGGGTTCAGAATGCTCTTTGATTGTGTGTTAACTATAAATCTCAGAAACTGTAACTCCCAAATGTCAAGGTCTATTTTCCCCAAACTCCATCTGTGTTCACATGTGGGCATATTGTGTATTCATGCCAAGTTTGGTCCTGATCCAATATTGTTTGAGTCCACAGTGCTCTTTGGAACTAGGTGAACTACAACTCCAAAACTCAAGGTCAATGTCCACCAAACTCTCATAGCATTTTCTCTTGGTTATGAGAGTTCTGTGTGGGAAGTTTGTGTCTTTCTGCCACTCCTGCCAGGATATCTATGTTGTGTTCATGGAAACAGGCCCAGGTTTCACACTGAGTGTATAAATACATTAAAAAACATATTAACTATACGTATTACTGTGTTAGAGTGTCATTTTGTGTCATTTTGGTTGGTGGTGTGCCCCAGGATTTTGTCAATGTAAAAAGTGTGCCGCGGGTCAAAAAAGGTTGGGAAACACTGATTTAACCAGTTGAAGCAGGCAAGCCCTCAAGACGAAATTTTGGCAAGTGGTCTTTAGGACTTCCACCTGCTGTAGAAACCAGGTGGATTGAAGGAAAGCAATCAAGAATGAGTCAAGCAGGGACACCTGGGGGAAATTGGGAGTTTTCAACCCAAAAGCAACGTTCCCGGCATCTAGGTGTGAGGCCGGGCATTTATCAAGGTGAATTGTAATGGAATTCACAGTCATTGGGTGATATCAATATATTTATACTAGCTTGGGGACCCGGCAGTGCCCGGGTCATTTGAGAAGTGCAGCAGGATGTAGAGTGGGTCATGGGGGCTCTGTGTGGCAAGTTTGGTCTTGATCCATCATTATTGGGAGTTGCAGTGGTATCATGAAATTACTGAAGGTAGTGGAAGTGGAAGTCCCATCATCTCTGGTCCAACCTCCCCCAAAGTGTAGTAGGATGTAGATTGGGTCATGGGGGCTCTGTGTGCTAAGTTTGGTCTGTATTGGTGAATGGATGAGGGTTGCATTGTTTTTAGGAAGTGAGTGAAGGTACTTCAAGTCCCATCATCCGTGGTCCGTCTCACACAAAACAGCACCAGGATGTAGAGTGGGTCATGAGGGCTCTGTGTGCCAGGTTTGGTGTTGATCAGTCATTGGATTAGGTTTGTAGCAGGCTTGGAAAGTGAGGGAAAATACTGCAAGTCCCATCATCCATGTTCTGGCCCCCTCCAAACTTCAGTAGGAACAGAGGGGTGTGAAAGTACTACAAATCCCATCGTCCGAACCTCACCAGGACGTGAAGGCAGTCATGGGGGTTATGTGTGCCAAGTGTGGTCTCGATCAGTAATTGGATGAGGGTCGCAGCGGACTTGGGAAGTGAGTAGAGGTACTTCAAGTCCCATCATCCATGGTCCACCCTCCTCCGATCTGCACCAGGATGTAGAGTGGGTCATGAGGGCTCTGTGTGGCAGGTTTCGTGTTGATAAGTCATAGGATTAGGTTTGTAGCAGTCTTGGAAAGTGGGGGAAGGTACTGCAAGTCCCATCATCCATGTTCTGGCCCCCTCCAAACTTCAGTAGTATGTAGAGTGGGTCACTGGGGCTCTGTGTGCTAAGTGTGGTCTTTATCAGTGTTTGTTGGGGGCCACAGTGGTCTGTGGGAACAGAGGGGTGTGAAAGTACTACAAATCCCATCATCCATTGTCAGTCCTCCCCCAAACCTCACCAGGACGTGAATGCAGACATATTGGTTATGTATTCCAAGTTTGGTTTCGATCAGTGATTGGATGAGGGTTGCAGCGAACTTGGGAAGTGAGTAGAGGTACTTCAAGTCCCATCATCCATGGTCCACCCTCCTCCAAACTGCACCAGGACGTAGAGTGGGTCATGGGGGCTGTGTGTGCTACGTTTGGTCTGTATTGGTCCTTTTTGGTGGCCTCAGTGGTCTGTGGGAACCAAAGTGTTTGAAAGTACTACAAATCCCATAATCCGTGGGTCCTGTCCCCCGAACTGCACCAGGACGTAAAGGGTGTTAGGGGGGTTATGTGTACCAAGTTTGGTGCAGGTCCATCACCCGCGCTGGTCGCTGTGGCCTGTGAAAGTGGCTGCCACATATCCGCCCTTCTGCCCTTCCGCCCTTCCGCCCTCCCGCCCTCCGCACATATACATACATACATACAAACATTCCGCTTTATAAAGGTATACAGATATACATCCATTCACAATAAGAGAAAGGATTTTGGACTCCAACTCCCACCATTCCTAACAACCTCAGGCCCTCAGGGAAAAGGAAGGGGCCTGAGGCTGTTAGTAATGATGGGAGTTGGAGTCCAAAACATCTGGAGGGACCAAGTTTGCCCATGCCTGGTTTGGACGCACCATTAATCACAACCTCATCGACTCCTATTGCTCACTTGGCAGAGGATGCCGATGTCCGATCAATACATTTAAGCTCCTATTTGTTTGTTTTCGCTGCCGTTCTATAGTTGGGACTTGTGTGTGTTTTTTGGGAGCAGCTGTGAAACAGCTGGCTTTTCTCTCTGAGCCGCATAAGCCGCCCATTGCTTGCTCGGTATAGATGCCGACTATGCACGAAAAGCCCCGGCTTTTAATCCACATGTTTACCTGAAATGCTCAATTGTTGGAATGAACGGCGCACCTATTTGTGCCTGGTCCAATTCCGATAGGGTTTTGCAGCAGTCTCCGTCTAGGAAAAAGGCTGTTTTTTGGGGACACGGACACACGACGATGACGACGACAAACTCGTGAGTTGGATCTTTGACATCTTGAGCATGGATTGACATCTTGAGCATCAAGGACTATGTGAGAGGAAGGGTCTGGAGAACAAGCGCTATGAGGAGTGGCTTAAAGAGCTGGGCATGTTTAGTCATCTTGGGAGCAATTCCTATCCCAATTCATGGATTGTTGCCATGACAACTGCACATGTGTGCACCCTTGCATTGTCCTAGTGCAAAAGAACTTTTTTCTTGGCCAAATGCGGTCGTTTTTTTTCTTCCAAATCCTCATTAAATGCTTATAATATAATATCTTGGCATTACTTCGCGAACGAAGATTCTTTAGGAAGGACTCATCCCACACTTTTTACAAGCACGTTGATGACTAAAAAGGCCAATCTGAGACAGGCAAGTCTGGTTGCAGAAAGCACAGCAGAAAGTCTCCTTGGATGATGTTGTTTCCAAGTTGTGGTTCTTTCTGCGTTGTCGTTTCTCTTCGAGACCCGTTCGGCGTGTCTTCTCGAAAGAGGCCGCAGCATTGTGGATAGTGCGTCTCCATGTCTCCCGATGTGAGGCCAGGGTGGACCATTGTTGGTGATCAATCTGGCCGAGCCTGAGATGTTTCAGGGAGTCCTTATATCTCTTTTTGGGGGCGCCTCTCTTGCGCTGACCCATGGCGAGTTCACCACAGAGTAGTATCTTTGGGAGGTGGTGGTCCTCCATCCTAGAGATGCGCCCTGCCCAGCGCAGTTGTGTTCTCAATAGCATGGCCTAAACGCTGGTGATCCCTGGTTGCTCAAGGACAGCAACATTTGTCACATAGTCAGTCCAGTATACATTTAGGATTGTGCGAAGACAGCGCTGATGAAAGCATTTGAGGAGTCGTAGGTGTTGGCGATAGGTGACCCATGTTTCAGACCCATAGAGGAGAATAGACAGTACAATAGCTCTGTACACACTGATTTTGGTGCTTTGCCTCAGGTGCTTGTTGCTCCAAACTCTTTTGTGAAGCCTTACGAACGCACTCTATGCCTTTGCTAATCTGTGATCTATTTCTTTATCAAACTTGGCCTCTGAAGAGATGATGCTTCCCAGGGAGGTGAAGTGCTGAACGGACTTAAGCACAGATTTGCCTATGTTGATGTGGGGATGATGGTGTTCTTCCTGTGGTGCGGGCTGGTAGAGGACTTCCGTTTTCTTCAGGCTGACTTCCAGCCCAAACAGCTCTGCAGATAAATAAAATAATGTAATATAATATAATACTACTACTACTATGATATTATAATTATATATTTTATATTACATGTAATATTTCTAATAATATTACAATATAATGTTATAGTACCATTTAATATATAATATTAATATTTTGCACTGGCAATAATCTATTATATAAATGGGTTCACGTCATGTGATGTATACCTCAAACAAAGAAACCATACAACGCAGAAACACAATACTTGCCAACAGAAATAGGCCTAACGCAAGGTAAGTTTGTAGAAAAGAAACTTTCCCCCACAAAACCTAAAAGGCCCCCAAAACAACAGTAAAAATAAAACTACATTTACCAGCATCCTCCGGGCAGCCAAAGACTCACCCAGCCTCTACATTCTGAACAACATGATTGGCTGCCAATAAGGGCAGATTTGCATAACTGCTGTAACCATAGCAACGCTGGCAAGAGCCATCCAAGGCTAGGATAGAATGCTGAGAGATTTCAGTTGGTGTTTGAGGGTTAAACTGCCAAAACCAAACTCTGAGGAGCAATTCTCCAGCAATTCCTACCCACACAACACAACACAACACAACTTCCAATCACAACCCATCCCACCAACCTTACGGGACCCGTACACACAACACCTACAAACACCACAAACTAAAACCATTCCTTCCTTCCACACAGACATAAGCTGACCCAAAAGACAAGCCATGCCTTATAAAAATAACAGCATCGGACGACACACTCACAACGCTACATACATTTAAAAAAAGGGCAGAACAAACGCCAGAACAGAAACACACTGCGCAGCAGAGACACAGACAACAGGTCACTGCACGACGCACAGCTGAGAACCAAATGCAAAGAACTGCACGACAAGAAGAAGCGCACAGCCAGGAACAACAAAGACGCAGAAATGCAACACAACAGCAGCGCGCAGGAGCGCAGAAAAAAGCGACATCGCAACACAGAAAAACAAACTTCAGAAACACCACAACCACTTCCACCGCCTAGCCTTCAGATACAACGCTGCAGAAGACTACAGCATGGCGCCAGAGGCCGACATTGGCACCCTAACGCACATCTGCACACACTGCAAAGCCCTGAAATACCCAGCAGAAACACCGGGAATGTGCTGCCTAGCCGGTAAAGTCTCTCTACCACCACTTGCCACTCCTCCACAACCACTACAGACTTTGCTGAGTGGACACACTCCAGAATCAAAACACTTCCTCCGCTATATAAGACAATACAACTCATGCTTCCAGATGACATCATTTGGAGCACACATAGAAAGTGCGCAATTCATGCCTACATGACCCCACCAAGACCGTAAGTAACCTCATTTCCAACCCTTACATACTCAGACTTTCTCGCATCTCCTAAATAGGGCACAGCAACGTGTGCCGGGTACAGCTAGTATAATATATTGCAGGGCTGTCCAACTTCTATCGGCCCAAGGGCCGGAATTCCGGTCACTGATCACCTGGGGGGCTACTCCGCCCCCGGCCACGCCCCCGGCCACGCCCCCTCCTCCTCCGGTTTCGCCCGCTTCTGAGGCTGGCGTGACGCTTTGGGAGGGAGGGTGGAGCCACGGGGGGCTCCCCATGGTTCTGCCCTCCCTCCCAAAGTGTCATTCCAGCCTCAGAAGCGGGCGAAACCGCCGCTTCTGAGGCTGGCGTGACGCTTTGGGAGAGAGGGCGGAGCCACGGGAGGCTCCCCATGGCTCCTCCCTCCCTCCCAAAGCGTCATTCCAGCCTCAGAAGCGGGCGAAACTGCGTCCATGCGCACTGTTTAAAGGGATTAAAAATATTTTTTTTGAATTATTAATTTATTTTTTAAAAAATGTAATTTTTGCAGGAGGGTAGGAGGGCCGCATCCAAGGGGCTGGTGGGCCGTGTGCGGCCCACGGGCTGCCTGTTGGGCAGGCCCGATGTATTGTATTTACATTTTACTTGTAAGTCGCTCTGAGTCCCCTTCGGGGTGAGAAGGGCGGCATATAAATGTCGTAAATAAATAAATGGCCTGAAGAAGAGAAGGCTGAGAGGAGACATGATAGCCATGTATAAATATGTGAGGGGAAATCATAGGAAGAAAGAGAGCAAGCTTGCTTTCTGCTGCCCTGGAGACTAGGACGCAATGGAACATTGGCTTCAAACTACAAGAAAGGAGATTCCACCTGAACATGAGGAAGAATTTCCTGACTGTGAGAGCTGTTCAGCAGTGGAACTCTCTGCCTCAGAGTGTGGTGGAGGCTCCTTTGGAGGCTTTTAAGCAGAGGCTGGATGGGGGTGCTTTGAATGCAATTTTCCTGCTTCTAGGCAGAAATGGGGTTGGACTGGATGGCCCACGAGGTCTCTTCCAACTCTATGATTCTGTGATCAAGGCCAAGCGATGGGGAAATTTGGATGCTGGCTGAAGGATCATATGGGTAAAATTGGTTTCAGGGCCCAATTTTGCAATTGGCCGGAAGGGGATGCTGGGAGCCATCCGCTAAAAAGCCGGAATGCGTCTTTGCTGTTTACCATCTGCTGCATCGTTTACTATCGGTAAAGCACACTCTGTGTCTGCGTTGGCACCAAAACAAGTTTTGGATAGGCTTAGAGCTGTACATAACACTATGTAACTAACAAAATTTGAAAAATGTTCTGTTCCTGGTTTGAAAGTGTTATTTCCTGTTTAATTGTGTGGTCCTTACTTTGAAAGTAGTTGCTATATTCCAGAAACGTTGTTTTTGTGCCTGCCACAAAGTACAGTAGAGTCTTGCTTATCCAACCTTCGCTCATCCAACGTTCTGTATTATCCAACGCAGTTTGCCTCCCGCTCGGATCCATAGCTGTTTCAATACACTGCGATGTTTTGGTACTAAAGTCGTAAATACAGTAATTACTACATAACGTTACCGTGTATTGAACTGCTTTTTCTGTCGATTTGTGGTAAAACACTATGTTTCGGTACTTAATTTGTAAAATCTTAATGTAATTTGACGTTTAATAGGCTTTTCCTTCATCCCTCCTTATTATCCAACATTTTTGTTTCTCCAACGTTATGCCGGCCCGTTTATGTTGGACTAGCTTGGGGACCCGGCGGTGCCCGGGTTATTTGAGGAAGGCATTGTGTGCCAAGGTTGGTTCCTATTAGATGTTTATGTGGCTTGCAGTGGTCTCAGGAACTTAGTGAAGGTACTGCAAGTCCCATTGGCCATGGTCCATCCCCCTCCAAACAGCACCAGGATGTAGAGTGGGTCATGGGGGCTCTGTGTGTCACATTTGGTCTTGATCATTCTTTGGATGAGGGTTGCAGCGGTCTCGGAAGGTGAGTGAAGGTATTTCAAGTCCCATCATCTGTGGTCCATCCTCCTTGAAACAGCACCAGGGTGTAGAGTGGGTCAAGGGGGCTCTGTGTGCTAATTTTGGTCTGTAGTGGTCATTGGGTGAGGGTCGCGTTGTGAAGTGGGCCATTGGGCCCCTGTGTGGCAAGTTTGGTCCTGATCCATCACTGCTGTGGGCCGCAGTGTCTGACTGCCTGAGGCTTTCCCTTTTCCCTCTGCATCACCTTAGAATGTTGGAATGTGGGTGGCCAATTGGAGTCCTTTATGCAAATACCATTTCAGTGGCAACCAATCCCCTCTGTCTGAGGCTGTGGAATGTTGGAATTCTGAGGCTGGCCAATCAGAGTCCTTTATGCAAATATTCCCTTAGTGGCAACCTATTGAAACGCTGTCACATATTCCTTGGCACCTCCGCACCTCTGAGAAAGTGAACATTCCATTTCCAACGGGAAAAAACTGTCATTTGGCTAACTCAAGCATTCAGTTGCATTCTGTTTTGCTGGCCAATCAGAGTCATTTAGGCAAATTGTCTCTCAGTGGCAACCAATTCCCTCTGTCTGGTGCCTTAGAGTGTTGGAGTTCTGAGGCTGAATGCAACAAAACTAGGCTAAAAGCCTGCCATAGATGCAGGCGAAACATCAGGAGAGAATAATATTATTATTATTAATAATAATCTTTATTTATACCCCACCACCTAGTAATAATACTAATATTTGTACCCCGCCACCATCTCCCCGATGGGGACTCGTATCAGCTTACATGAGGCCAAGCCCAGCAAAGCAATACAATAAATAAAAACAAAACAGGAACAACAACAAAATCAATTACAAAAAAAACGTAAACTATAAGAATACAACAACCAATAAAATTACATTAATATCATTTTTGAATGCTTTTGGAACATGGCCACAGAGCCCGAAAAAACTCACAACAGTCCACTTATTTTGGATTCTGACTGAGACCTGGTCCCCTTCTACACTGCCATATAGCCCAGGTTATCAAAGCTCTGACATACCTGCTTTGAATGGGGTTATATGAGTCTACACTGCCATATAATCCAGTTCAAAACACCGGGAATGTGGCGCAGCTGGCTGGGTGTCAGCTGCATAAGATCTCTAGTGACCAGAAGGTCATGAGTTCGAGGCCTGCCCGGGTTGAGATGGGCTCTCGACCTATTGTGTAGCCTGTTGTCGACCTTTGCAACCCGAAGGAAAGCTGCATCTGTCAAGTAGGAAAATAAAGGTGCCAGTGGGGAGGCTAAATTTAACTGATTTACGAGGCAATTAAAAAGATCTCCAGAAAACACGCGGAGGCATGAAGGAGTGCGACAGCTCCCCCTGGTGGCCAGATGTTAAATTGCCTCAGTCTGTCTTGTGTGTTTGTGTGTCTAAATGTAATGTGTACATTGTAATCCGCCCTGAGTCCCCTGCTGGGTGAGAAGAGCGGAATAGAAATGAAGTAAGTAAGTAAGTAAGTAAGTAAGTAAGTAAGTAAGTAAATAATCTGGATTTTATATGGCAGCATAGAAGGGGCCTGGAGTGGATTCATGGTCCCGTTGCCACAGATGGCTCCAGCCACCATTGGAATGCATTCAAAATCTTGGCTTCAAATCTAGCATTCTCCCCAAAATAACCTCTAAATAGGCCAAAGGCTGATCAGGAAGGGGTTTCAACCAAGCTGGAGGCAACACGTCAGGTCCCCGTCCCTATTCGTGGGAATTAGATGCACGCCGGTGGTTTTTTGCAGGGCTCAGCAGATCGCACTTTGGCTTTGTTGAGAAAGCATTGTTTATTGAAATGATATGAGCAGCGTGTGATGCCTCAGGGTGATAAATTGAGATGCCAGGCCCACCTTGTCAGAGGGCACCTGGAAGGTGAAGCAGACCTTGAAGACCGACTGCAATGGGACGTTTTCGTCCCGGCAGATTCGAACCCAGAAGTGTTATTTTAGGTACGTAGATTCCCCAGGAGAATGGAATAGGCCAAGGTTAGTCTTTGGCAGCAGGTTCTCTTTGGCAAAAGAGATGCGGCCATTTGGAAGAAGCTGCGTTCTGAGCTTTTGTCTCCCTTTTGAAGAGTCGGTTTGGTCCTTTTGGTTAGAGCGCTGCCAAGTTCTCATCCTCAAGAGATGGAGAAATGCACCTGGAATAATAGGAGTAAGCGGGAGGCAGGTGAGAGCTTTAAGACTATCAGGTCCAAGGCCTACCTGTTTCCCAAAGGGCCAAAGGAAAAGCCGTGGGAACATAACAGACAGGTTGTGAAGGCAACTGAGACCTTCCTTATGTACTCTAACAACTAGTTACACACACTAGCCTTTTGCACACAGCAGTCTTCACCTGTGGCTTCTCTCACCAAAGCTTCTTAGACCAGGTCTTCCCATACTGAGGTGTACTAACACTGAGGCCTTTCCCCCACTGAGGCCTTCTCAGACTGAGGGCTCTCTGAGACTGATGCCTCGTAATACTGAGGCGAACTAACACTGAGGCCTTCTCACACTGAGGCCTTCTCACACTGAGGCCTTCTCACACTGAGGCCTTCTCACACTGAGGCCTTCTCTCACTGAGGCCTTCTCACACTGAAGCCTTCTCTCGCTGAGGCCTTCTCACACTGAGGCCTTCTTACGCTGAGGCCTTCTCTCACTGAGGCCTTCTCTCACTGAGGCCTTCTCTCACTGAGGCCTTCTCACACTGAGGCCTTCTACACTGAGGCCTTCTCACACTGAGGCCTTCTCTCGCTGAGGCCTTCTCTCACTGAGACCTTCTCTCACTGAGGCCTTCTCTCACTGAGGCCTTCTCACACTGAGACCTTCTCTCACTGAGGCCTTCTCTCACTGAGGCCTTCTCTCACTGAGGCCTTCTCACACTGAGGCCTTTTTTCACTGAGGCTTTCTCTCGCTGAGGCCTTCTCACACTGAGGCCTTCTCACACTGAGGCCTTTTCTCACTGAGGCCTTCTCTCACTGGGGCCTTCTCACACTGAGGCCTTCTCATACTGAGGCCTTCTCTCACTGAGGCCTTCTCTCGCTGAGGCCTTCTCTCACTGAGGCCTTCTCACACTGAGGCCTTCTCTCACTGAGGCCTTCTCTCGCTGAGGCTTTCTCACACTGAGGCCTTCTCACACTGAGGCCTTCTCTCACTGAGGCCTTCTCACATTAAGGACTTCTCTCACTGAAGCCTTCTCTCACTGAGGCCTTCTCACACTGAGGCCTTCTCACACTGAGGCCTTCTCTCACTGAGGTCTTCTCACATTGAGGCCTTCTCACATTGAGGCCTTCTCTCACTGAGGCCTTCTCTCGCTGAGGCTTTCTCACTGAGGCCTTCTCTCGCTGAGGCCTTCTCACACTGAGGTCTTCTCTCACTGAGGCCTTCCCACACTGAGGCCTTCTTACACTGAGGCCTTCTCTCACTGAGGCCTTCTCTCACTGAGGCCTTCTTACACTGAGGCCTTCTCTCACTGAGGCCTTCTCACATTGAGGCCTTCTCACACTGAGGGCTCTCTCAGACCGATGCCTCGTAATACTAAGGCGAACTAACACTGAGGCCTTCTTATACTGAGGCCTACTAACACTCAGGCTTTTCTCCCACTGACACCTTCTCCCACTGAGGCTTTCCCACACTGAGGGCTCTCTCAGACTGATGCCTCATAATTATAATTATAATTATTATTATTACACTACCATATAATCCAGTTCAAAGCAGATAATCTGGATTCAGAAACTGGATTATATGACAGTGTAGGTAGGGCCTGAGTTGCATGAGATGCTACGTTTTCCTTTTGTCCCTCTTTCTGCAGACCTTCACTCTTGAAAGCAAGTGCGGCCGACTCTTGGGTATTGTGTCCAGTGGCCCGGATAGCCCATCATCCCCCATGTGCTGTGGGCAGGCGTCTGTTGCACCGTATGATCTGAGGAATTGGAGAGAAAGCTTGCAAAAGCTATTAAGGCAACAGACTGTTCCCACGAGTCAGGGGGAAGTGCAGGAGAAACAGAATTTCTGGGAGAATCAGCAACATTTTCTCCATCCTTGGCCAGCACTTCCATTTATATTTTGCAGCCGAGTAATTTGCACGATGGGCGGGCGCTCTCTGCCCGTGCACTGCCATCAAGGCAAGTTTTTTGTTTCTTTCCCTGTAAAGCTTTGAAGTTAAGTTGGCATATTTGCCCTCGTTGTTTAAAGGAGAAAACGCACACACAGGAAAGCCAAAAGCAAACGCTTGGTGCCCTGGCCATTCTTGTCCTTTTGCTGCATGACTCTGTGTCCACACGACATGTATTGCGACATGTAGTAGTGTGTGTTTTCCTTAGAAATCGTCCCCTGTCTACATCCTAAGGTGCATTTGAGGTTTATACTGGGTGGAGATGGTTCTGTGTTATGAGTAGGAGGTGTTTGTGTTTTCAAAATGTAGTTGACATGTGTTGCTCTTTGTTGCTACTGAAACCAAGTACATAATGAGTTCAGTTTAAGGGTTTGTAGATTCTGTTTCTCGAACACATCTGACAACATAAAAGCAGACATGCCTTGCAGGGCCAAGGCATCCCCACCTCCTTCCAGCTGCCTTTTGGGACACGGAGAGGCCTCTAAAGCAGTGTTTCTCTCCCTTCCTAATGCCACAACCCCTTAATACGGTTCCTCATGTTGTGGTGACCCCCAACCATAATATTATTTTAGTTGCTACTTCATAACTGTGATTTTGATACTGTTATGAATCGTCAAGTAAATATCTGATATGCAATGATGTATTTTCAGGCCCGGATTAACCCCTTTTGGCGCCCTAGGCCAGTGTTTCCCAACCTTTTTTGAGCCGCGGCACACTTTTAACATTAAAGAAATCCGGGGGCACACCACCAACCAAAATGACACTCTAACACAGTAAAGAACGGCTGGGGGATGGTGACCTGCTGGGAGCAGCTGCTGGGAGTGCTGAAGCCGGGGGGGGGGAGGAGCCAGGTCGCGCCATGCCCTGCCCCCTCTATGCGGCTTCAGTTCTCCCACAGCTTTGCCAGCCTTGAGGGGGCAGTGCCAAGCCAGCGGTGGCAGAGCCAGCACAATGCTGGCTTGGCACTGCCCCATCAAGGCTGGTGAAGCTGTGGGAGCGCTGAAACCTGGGGAGGGGGCGGAGCCCCACCCCCTCCCCCCGGCTTCAGTTCTCCCACAGAGGAGAAGCATGAGCGGTGGACGGGCTTCAGTAGGCGGGGCTCCTCCTCCGCGCGGCTTCAGCGAGCGAAGGGTGAGAGTCGTGGCAGGAGTCATGGCAGATTAGAGGCTGGCTGGGGAAACGGCCGAAGGAGGCGGCGCCCCGGCCCCTTCTTCTTTTTCTTCGTTGCCACTCGGCCCTTCCTCCTCCTCTCCCAAGCAGCAGGAGTTCGGCAGGAGGAGGGGGAAGGAAGGGGGGCAGAGAGCTTCTCTCGCAGCACACCTGATGATCGCTCACGGCACACTAGTGTGCCACGGCACACTGGTTGAGAAACACTGCCCTAGGCCACACTTTGGAATTATGCCGCCAAACCAACCTCTATTGCACCCTCCTACCTCCTCCTCCTCGCGGCACCCCCGGGCCCTCACGACGCCCTTGAGTCAAGGAAGGAGGGCGCGCCGCGAGGAGGAGGAGGCAGAGGCAAGCCCCGCCCCTGGGGCTGGCATGGTTCTAAATGGTTCTAAAGTACTTACAAAACTAAAGTTCTGGTGGTGAACACTAGGTGGCGCTGGTGCTTTGTTTCTACAGTGTTGCTAAAATTCTGGTGGTGAACATTTCAGAACTCTAACAAAACTTTCAAAATGTCATTTTTTTTCATTATTGGCAATGTTTAAGACAGAACTAATTAGGAACTGCCATTTATAACAAAATTTTGAAAGTTTTGTTAGAGTTCTGAAATATTCACCACCAGAACTTTAGCAACATTGTAGAAACAAAGCACCAGCGCCACCTAGTGTTCACCACCAGAACTTTAGCAACACTGTAGAAGCAAAGCACCAGCGCCACCTTGTGCTCACCACCAGAACTTTAGTTTTGTAAGTCCTTTAGAACCATTTAGAACCATGATTGCCCAGGCCTAATGCTTTCCTAATGGGAGACTAGTGTCTCAGTCGACTCAACGTCTTTAATTCATACCAGTTGCGTTTTCAAACTCTCTATGTTTCCTGTATCAAGTTTAACTTTTTTTGCCTGAGAGTTCCTGCTGTTTTGGTTTCATGTTTTCAAGTGTCTTGCTTCATGGATTTCTATGTTCTAATGGACCTGATTTCCTTTTAAAGTGTATGGATTATCTTGGATTTTGGACTTATACTGCTTTACTATTTTTACTGCTTTGCCTGCATATATTATACAATAAACTGTTGATTTTAGCAAGCTGTTGTGGTGTTTCAAGTCAGAGGTGTGCCTGCTCTGGAGTACGATAATAATAGTAATAATAGTAATAATAATAATAATCTTTATAACCCACCTCCATCTCCCCAAAGGGGACTCGGGTTAACATGAGGCCAAGCCCAAAAGAACAATACAAACACATTTGAACATAAAACAGCAAAGGAAAAAAATTAATAACAAAATATATCTCTTGGCTTTTCTTTGCGAACGAAGATTCAGGAAGGACTCATCCCACGCTTTCCACAAGCGCATTGATGATTCGGAGGTTGGATGTGCCCTTCAAGCCTGTGCAATGGATTTTTCTGGTGGAGTGTAGCGTACACAGAACTGGCCTCACCCTTTAAATCAAAGGTTCGTCTGCCGGGGCCTAGCAAGCTTGGACGGTGGCAGCGAGGTCCTCAGGTCGTAGGCTTGGTTCCAGTTTCCTTCTCTAGATGGTTGACCTTACAGGGTTAGACGAGCACCTTCTGCCCGGGTTTGAAATCGGAGTTTTCCTTCTCCTATGATGGTTGCCAAAAGGCTAGAGAGCCCATCCTGCCCATTGACGCTCTTTGTCAGACCCTTCGGTTGTGACCTGTCTGGCATGGGAGGCCCTACCGGTGGCTATTGTGCCACCACCAGCATAGCTCACAACTTCATTAGGGTACGCAATCCTCTCCCCCACAACAAGAGGGCGCCAACGGAGAGGAACAAAATATATAAAATGACAAATAAGATAAACAATATAGCAACACATAGTATAGTCCAGTGTTTCTCAACCGCTGTGACACAATAGTGTGCCATGACGGACCTCCTGCTCTCTGCCCCCCTTCCTTCCCCCCTCCTCCTGCCGAACTCCTGCTGCTTGGGGGAGGAGGGGGTGGAAGGGCCGGGCGGCGGTGAAGAAAAAGAAGAAGGGGCAGGGGTGCCGCCTCCTTCAGCTGTTTCCCCAGTCAGCCTCCAATCTGCCATGACTCCCGCCCCTCGCTCACTGAAGCCGCGCGGAGGAGGAGCCCCGCCCACTGAAGCCCGTCCACCTCTCATGCCCCTCCTCCTCCGTGCGGCTTCAGCTAGCGAGAGGCAGGAGTCATGGCGGAGAGCGGTGCTAGGACCAGGGGCCATGACTCCCGCCCCTCACTCGCATTGCCCCCTCAAGGCTGGAGAAGCTGTGGGAGAGCTGAAGCTGGGGGGGAGGGGGCGGGGCATGGTGCAGTCTGGCTCCGCCCCCTCCCCCTGGCTTCAGCTCTCCCACAGCCTTGAGGGACAGTGCCAAGCCAGCATTGTGCTGGCTCTGCCACCGCTGGCTTGGCATTGTTCCCTTAAGGCTGGAGAAGCTGGGGGAGAGCTGAAGCTGGGGGGAGGGGGCGGGGCATGGTGCAGTCTGGCTCCGCCCCCTCCCCCTGGCTTCAGCTCTCCCACAGCCTTGAGGGGACAGTGCCAAGCCAGCATTGTGCTGGCTCTGCCACCGCTGGCTTGGCATTGTTCCCTTAAGGCGGGAGAAGCTGTGGGAGAGCTGAAGCTGGGGGGGGGCAGGGCATAGTGTGGCCTGGCTCCTCCCCCTCTCCCTGGCTTCAGCTCTCCCACAGCCTTGAGGGGATAGTGCCAAGCCAGCATTGTGCTGGCTCTGGCACCGCTGGCTTGGCATTGGCCCCTCAAGGCTAAAGTAGCTGTGGGAGAGCTGAAGCTGGGGGGAGGGGCGGGGCATGGCACAGTCTGGCTCCTCCCCCTCCCCCTGGCTTCAGCTCTCCCACAGCCTTGAGGGGACAGTGCCAAGCCAGCATTGTGCTGGCTCTGGCACCGCTGGCTTGGCATTGCCCCCCTCAAGGCTGCAGAAGCTGTGGGAGAGCTGAAGCTGGGGGAGGGGTGGGGCATGGCACGGTCTGGCTCCGCCCCTCCCCCTGGCTTCAGCTCTCCCACAGCCTTGAGGGGACGTGTAGCACAGCAGTTCTCGTTTGTGCCTGGGGACCAGGGAACAGCACCGGGGGTGCCATTAGCATTAGGGCCTGCACCCGCAGAGATAGATTCTGAAGAGGATTTGGAAGGGTTGCCTGAAGGAGCGTTTCCCATCACTGGGCCCCTCTCTCCCACTGAAAGCTTGGCTTGGGATGAAAGTTGGCTTGACCCCTATGCAGACATAGATGAAAGACAGGTGCAAACTGAAAGCAGTGATAGTGGAAGTTATGAGCATCCAGCAGGGTCACAGGAGCTTCTGAATGAAAACATGGAAGAAGGCGGCTGGGAAGATTCTAGGGAGGAGAGCTCTCATGGAGATAGGGACCCAGCTGCGGAGAGACAAGGTCGAACCTTTGATAGGAGAAGTAGCATTGAGTCCAGGAGAAGGGGATGGCACCGCAGCCTAGACAGGCCGAGGTCCGTCAGCGGAGATTGGAGACGACGGGGCCTAGAGCGTCGGGGACCTCGGCCGAAAGATTAAGCATAGCATCCGTGGGAAGAAATCCCCAGTGCTTCGGCCACGTCTCTTCTGAGCAGACGTAGCGAAGTGGGTCTACGGAGCTAAGTTGGCTCATGGCCACCAAGTCTTGCCTTGCAATTACCTTGCCTTGTTCCTGACTCCGTATTGCTGCGCGGAGCCCTGCTTCAGCTTTTGGATTGCCTTGCCAAGCTGTTTTGGACATTGTTTGCTTCAAGCCTTTTGGATTACCTTGCTATTCTTATGGACACTATACCTTTTGAACTGTTTTTATATTCAATAAAGTAGTTAGCCTTCAGTCCGTCTTTGTGTGTGTGATTAAGGGCCGGTCAAGTCCGTGCATCGTGACAGGACAGTGCCAAGCCAGCATTGTGCTGGCTCTGCCACCGCTGGCTTGGCATTGTCCCCTTAAGGCTGGAGAAGCTGTGGGAGAGCTGAAGCTGGGGGGAGGGGGTGGGGCATAGTGTGGCCTGGCTCCTCCCCCTCTCCCTGGCTTCAGCTCTCCCACAGCCTTGAGGGGACAGTGCCAAGCCAGCATTGTGCTGGCTCTGCCACTGCTGGCTTGGCACTGCCCCCCTCAAGGCTGGAGAAGCTGTGGGAGAGCTGAAGCCGCGGGGAGGGGGCAGGGCATGGCATGGCCTGGCTCCTCCCCCTCCCCCGGCTTCAGCACTCCCAGCAGGCCACCATCTCCCAGCCGTTCTTTACTGTGTTAGAGTGTCATTTTGTGTCATTTTGGTTAATGGTGTGCCCCCGGATTTTTTTTTAATGTTAAAAGTGTGCTGCGGCTCAAAAAAGGTTGGGAAACACTGGCATAGTCAACACACTTGCAATGAAGGGAGATGCCTTGAGGTTGCAGGGCGGTGGATGACTAGTTTTTGGAGGTCTCCCATTTCCAGGTCATACAAACCTAAGGCCCACCTTCGTAGGATCTCCACGTATTTGTGTGAAGACGGTGTTTTCCCGGCCTTGGGACCTGAACCTGAAACCGATGTCTCAAAGGCAGAGGCTGACTCCGTTTCGAAGTAGGAGTCTGTGCATCTGTTGTTATTGCCTGGAAATGAGCTCACTAAAAAAAGAAAAGAATATTGCAAGCGGTTGGCCGAATGCTTAATTTGGCATTCAGACAGATGCAGGAAAACCCATTCTTAAGCACTGCTGCTATTTATACTGAACTCTCTTAATTTGCCGAGTGTTTTATATCTCAGGGCTCTCCGTGTTCTCTTCCTTGTCCGTTCTCCCTCCGACTCGTGATCCCATGGAGTTATCGTTCGTGCGTGAATTAGTTTTTAATCAGCCTTTAAAGATCTTAACAGTTTACTTTTTAATGCCATTAATATTTAATTCCATTTTAATGGTTGTATATTTTTAGATTTTCAATTGCATTTCATTTGGTTTTACTGTAAGCTGCTTTGAGACACTTTTGTAGAGAGAAACAGCAGGGTATAAATAAAATTATATGTTATATGTACATACAGTATATTATACTATTATCATGTCCCAATATTGACATTATACGAGGGCGGGTCAATAAGTCAGTGACTTCTTGAATTTCCCGCCTCTGAACTGAAAAGGCGACACTGCTCCTGTCAACAGGCACCTGTCAGTTGACTCATGTCAAAATTTGAGCAAGTTGCGTCATTTAGTTTGTGTTTGACAGCCATTGATAGCAGACTAGCGCGTGAGTTGAGGAGAAAATGGAAAAAGTGAATTTTGTGTGCTCATTAAGCATTATTTTTGTGGAAAAAAACCATCACTCAAAATAAGGCTAAGCTTGATAAATACTATGGGGACTCTGCACCATCAATTTCAATGGTAAAAAAAGTGGTTTACTGAATTTTGTTGTGGCCGCACAAGCACGGAAGATGCTGGACGTTCTGGACACCCAGTTGAGGTCTCTACACCCGAAACAACTGAAAAAATTCCCGATATGGTGTTGGCCGATCGAAGATTGAAAGTGTGAGAGATTGTGGAAGCCATAGGCATCTCACGTGGCTCAGTGGTTTCGATTTCAAATGATCACTTGGGTATGAGAAAGCTTTCTGCAAGATGGGAGCCGCATTTTCTCACAATCGACTACAAAGGCAATCATGTGACAATTTTGAAGGAGTGTTTGGCATTGTTCAACCGCTATATGGATGAGTTTTTGCGCCATTTCATAACCGCAGAAGAAACGTGGATCCACCACAACACACCAGAGAGCAAACAGCAGTCAAAACAGTGGGGTTCTCGGGGTGAATCGGCGCCAAAGAAGGCCAAGGTGGGTTTGTCAGCCAATAAAGTCACGGCGACCGTTTTTTGGGATGCACGCGGTATAATCCACATTGACTACCTTCAAAACGGTAAAGCAATCAATGGCGAATATTATGCCAACTTATTGGGTCGATTTAATGACGATTTGAAAAAAAAAAAACCAACCGCATTTGGCCAAGAAAAAAGTTCTTTTGCACCAGGACAATGCAAGGGTGCACACATGTGCAGTTGCCATAGCAACAATCCATGAATTGGGATACAAATTGCTCCCTCATCCGCCCCATTCTCCGGATTTAGCCCCGAGTGACTATTTCTTGTTTCCAAACCTGAAGAAATGGCTCGGCGGAAAGAGATTTGACTCCAATGATGAAATCATCTCACAAACAAATACCTATTTTGATGACCTCGACGAATCTTTTTTTTTTTTTTGGAAGGGATAAAAAAATTGGAGAAACGTTGGACGAAGTGTATAGAGCTCAAAGGAGGCTGCGTTGAAAAATAAAACGATTTTTTATCCAAAAACCTGTGTTTCATTCAAAAAGTCACGGACTTATTGACCCGCCCTCATATATGACTATGTTATACTATACCACTACATTGTAATATTATTAGTAATAGTATAATATATAATGCACAACCGTATATAATGTATATAATGATGATTCGTCTAATGCTTTTGGCTGCATTGCAATGTATTGATTACTATTTTTGTTTTGTTTTGTGTTTTTTTTAAAAAAGGGGATCAGTAAGTTTTCCCTGATCAGAATCGGGACTTCAGGGAAAAACGTTTTGAGCGACAACTCTCAGAATCCCCCAGACAATATGGCATAGTTCTGGGAGTTACAATATATCAGAAATCAGAAAAGGAAAGAGGAAAGGACAGCCTTTCCCAAGCTCCTGGTCAGTCGGCCTTTACAATGCAGGCCTTCCCTGGCCCATGCCAGCAGAGGGCTGCTTTTGAGAGCAGAAGCAGAAGAGCTGTCCATGGTCCTGAGCTTTGCAGAAAAGCATCATTCCAGGTTGGCCACAGGTCAACCGTTGGCCAATTTCCACGTAGGGGAGGCTTTGCTTGACTTTGGGTTGTTTACATGAGGGGGGGGAGTGGAAGCATTTGTGCCTTGTAGATTTTGCAAGAGTTGCGTAAGTTTCCATAGATACTAAGGCTGTGCAAAACTCTCGTTAGTGCGGCAAGTCGTTAGTAATTCGTTATATTCGTGCAAACAAATCAATATTAAGAAACATGCAGGAAAGTGGGAGAAAAAATTAAGAGTCAAAACACTTGCCTATAATCTTCCTTAAGATTCTGTAACATTCGGAAGCCTCCCAGAATCAGTTTAATTTTCAGTATTAGATTTGAGCAAGTTTGGTAAAGCCAAAGAGGCCATTAAAGGGAAAGGGAAAGGTTTCCCCCTGTCATTAAGTCCAGTCGTGTCCGACTCTGGGGGTTGGTGCTCATCTCCATTTGCTTAGCTGAAGAACCAGCATTGTCCGTAGACTCTTCCAAGGTCATGTGGACAGCATGACTGCATAGAGCGCTGTTACCTTCCCACTGGAGTGGTACCTTTTGATCTACTCACATTTGCATGTTTTCAAACTGCTATGTTGGCAGAAGCTGGGGCTAACAGCGGGAGCTCACCCTGCTCCCTGGATTTGAACCGGTGACTTTTTGGTCAGCAAGTTCAGCAGATCAGCGGTTTAACCTACTGTGCCACTGGGGTTGAGGGGCCATTGCTAGTGTTTAAATTAAGACCCAGGCTGATAGCTGGTTGCCATAAGGAAGGGCAGCTGGGCGGGAAACTGAGGACACTGCATTCTAGGACAGTGTTTCCCAACCAGTGTGCCGTGGCACACTAGGGTGCCATGAGTGATCATCAGGTGTGCCATCGGAAATTGGCTCTCCCCCCTCCTAGCAGCCCCCTCACAGGTTTCCAAGAAACAAATTGAGCCTCTTTGCTTGGAAAGGTTGGGTTTTTTTTACTATTTTACTGGATTTTTTGAGAGTTGCCTCCCCCCCCTTTCCCCAACGAACTGTTAATAACAGCTTCATGACATCCATAGTTAACTGGAAGCAAGTTTCACTCAGGGTGAAATTTCACAAAGGTCTGGAGAACAAGCTCTATGAGGAGTGGCTTGAAGAGCTGTTTACAGATTGAGTGGAATTGTTTTAATGGCGATGTAGTTTTATGCTGGGTTTTTATGTATTTTAATATGTTGTTGTAGTTGTTTTTAAATTGTATAGCATTGAATTTTTGTTGTTATGCCGGTCTGAGTCCCTCGATAGAGGGGAGAAGGTCAGGGCACGAAAGTTTTAAATAAATAAATAAATAAGAAGAGGAAGTCATATATATGTTGTGTTCATCGAAACAGGTCCAGGTTTCACACTGAGTGTATAAATACATTTTAAAACATATTAACTATATGTATTACTGTGTTAGAGTGTCATCTTGTGTCATTTTGGTTGGTGGTGTGCCCCAGGATTTGGTAAATGTAAAAAATGTGCCACCCCTCAAAAAAAGTTGGGAAACACTGTTCTAGGAAATATAGCTTAAGCCAGTCTTTCTCAACCAGTGTGCCGTGACGGACCTCCTGCTGTGCCGCGAGAAAAGCTCTCTGCCCCCCTTCCTCCCCCCTCCTGCCGAACTCCTGCTGGGGGAGGAGGAGGAAGGAGGAGGAAGGGCCGGGCAGTGGTGAAGAAAAAGAAGAAGGGACCGGGGCGCCGCCTCCTTCGGCCGTTTCCCCAGCCAGCCTCCAATCCGCCATGACTCCCACCATGACTCTCACCCCTCGCTCTCTGAAGCCGCGTGGAGGAGGAGCCCCGCCCACTGAAGCCCGTCCACCGCTCATGCTCCTCCTCTGTAGGAGAGCTGAAGCTGGGGGGAGGGGGCGGGGCATGGCGCGGCCTGGCTCTGCCCCCTCCCCCGGCTTCGGCACTTCCAGCAGCTGCTCCAGTCTTGAGGGGACAGTGCCAAGCCAGCATTGTGCTGGCTCTGGCACGGCTGGCTTGGCACTGCCCCCTCAAGGCTGGAGCAGATGCTGGGAGAGGGCGAAGCCGGGGGTAGGGGGCGGGGCATGGCGCAGCCTGGCTCCACCCCGTCCCTGGCTTCGGCACTCCCAGCAGCTGCTCCCAGCAGGCCACCAACCCCCAGCCGTTCTTTACTGTGTTAGAGTGTTATTTTGTGTCATTTTGGTTGGTGGTGTGCCCCCGGATTTTTTTAATGTTCAAAGTGTGCCGCGGCTCAAAAAAGGTTGGGAAACACTGGCTTAAGCGGCTGAGGGGGAAAGTGGAGGGGCCTGAGGCTGTTAGGAATTGTGGGAGTTGAAGTCCAAAACACCTGGAGGGCCATAGTTTGCCGATGCCTGCACTGGTGTGGCCTGATACACAGTTTGGAAAAGACAAAACTCAGCAAGAAGAACTTTCTCGGTCAGTTCAGGCAAAAGTAAAACCACTGTTATCTCTGTCTCCTAATTTGCATTTTCCTCTTGGATAATAATCACTTGACGGCATCCGGATGCTGCTTGGCCACCTCAGTCCTCATTTTCACCTCTGAGATGTTGCTGGGCATGAAATCTCCCTTGGGATCTCCCCCTCTTCCTGACTCAGCAGCATTAACAGGGAGAATGCTACATCCTCCATCCCCTTTGGACAACGCAGAGGCTCCTTTGCATGCCCAAAAGGCCACTGCCCTGCCCGGAGGATGCTCTCTGCTCAGCTTGACGGAAGCAGCTCCATTTTCAAGAAATCTCTCGAAATGGACTCGGTCACCTTGTCTCTCTGGCAGCGGGAGCCCGTCGGTCCCTGAATAATTTAGCAACCTGCAGAGCAGCAATGCAGCCCGGACCCAGCCTTGCAAAAATCACAACATATATCCTCCTTCGCTTCCCCTTGTTAGTTAGAGGGACTCCACATTGTATGTTGTGAAAATGGGGAATGCACCACAAGGGCTGTGATTGCGTTGTGTTGTTTACCGGCAATCGTCGGGGCCAGGGTACCATGCGATTGCAGCAAAAAAGGCTTGTAGGTGTGTGCGTGTTCGGAGCTTGCATGCCAAGAATATCCATGTATTCCTGCTGTTAGATGTTGCATTCCCGGCATGGGAGCTCTGCTGGAGGTAATAAGGCCACCTGCCAAGAAAAATGGTCGGGAAATTGTCACATGCCCTTTCCTTCCCCTTCGGTACGGAGATGGCCCTGTTTCCCGTCTCCACCAAACGTACTTGTGACGAAGACGGTAATGAGAGCAGGGCCTCCCTAGATGATCTTAAGGTCCTAGATGGTTCATAAGGGGAGATGCATTTGGACATATAAGTTGGGCCAGAACTGTTTAGGGCTTTATAGTAGTAGTAGTAGTAGTAGTTGTTGTTATTATTATTATTATTATAAAACAACAAGATTAGCACACAGCAAACAAGGTCACTATGTAGAAGTTGTATTCGATCACACATCGGGCGCTTCCCAAGTGTCTAGGACTGGATTTATTGGCAAATAATGCATGCAGATCCGAGTAGAGTAGCCTTTTGCAGCTGGCAGACGGTAATTTTGTCAGTGCCGATTGTGTTTAAGTGCAGGCCACGGTCTTTAGGCACTGCACCCAGTGTGCCGATCACCACTGGGACACCCTTGACTGGCTTGTGCCAGAGTCTTTGCAACTATTATTATATCAATGGCTATTATTATTATATTCATGGCATCAGGCCCATACAACCAAAGCGACACAGAGCTTGGGGGCGTTGCTTCCTTGCACTACAGATCCCAGAATCCCATTATTATTATTATTATTATTATTATTATTATAAAAACTTTTATACCCCGGCCTTTTCACCTCCGAAGAGGGACTCAGACCGGCAAACAGCAAGTATTCAATGCTAACATTTAAAATCTAAAAACATCATAAATTTACAATAAAATTTACAATAAAATACAATAAATACATTTTTAAAGCCTTTCGCCAAAGTAAAATCAAGTCCAACTTAATCCATATATTCACAATCTCCTCCTTCATTCTGCAAAGGCCTCATTGCACAGCCATGTTTTCACCCGTTTCCTAAAAGTCAGGAGGGAGGGGGCGGATCTAATTTCATTTGGGAGGGAATCCCACAGCCGGGGGCCACCCTAGAGAAGGCCCTGTCCCTCGTCCCCACCAGACGCGCCTGCGAAGGTGGTGGGACCGAGAGCAGGGCCTCTCCAGACGATCTTAGCACTCTTGACGGTTCATAGGGGAGAATACGTTCGGACAGGTAAACTGGGCCAGAACCGTATAACGTTTTGTAGGTCAACACCAGCACTTTGAATTGTGCTGGGAAGCTAATTGGCAGCCAGTGGAGCTGGCGCAACAGGGGAGTTGTGCGCTTCCTGTACCCCGCTTCCGTTAGTAGTCTGGCTGCTGTGCGCTGGACTAATTGCAGCTTTCGGGCAGTCTTCATAGGCAACCCCATGTAGAGAGCATTGCAGTAGCCTATACGGGATGTAACCAGAGCGTGAACCACCGTGGCCTAGTCTGACTTCCCAAGATACAGGCGCAGCTGGCGCACAAGCCTGAGCTGTGCAAAAGCTCCCCTGGCCACCGCCAAGACCTGGGGTTCCGGGCTCAGCGATGAGACCAGGATCATTCCCAGACTGCGAACTTGGGATTATTCTCCTTTTGCACCTGCTCCTTGATGTGGTCTGGAGTGAAATGTGACCCTGGGACTTCTCCATAGTCCTTGAAAGCATTTTTGCACAAAAGACGACACGTTTGTGCAAAAACCGTCCATCCAAGAAATGTTTTTGCCAGAGCTGTTCCCCCGGCCTTATGCTCTCTTGACCAATGGGCCCGCCGTTGCCAAGGCCTTCATAAGAAGAGTGGAAGTTGCCAAAAGAACATCTCACCCCTGGATAAACTTCGGAAGAGGTTTCCAAGTGGCGTCTAAAAGGTTCAAAAGGTTTTGGTTTTTAACTTACGTAAGGCTTAGCTCATTTGTTTGTTTCTTATGTGCATCATTATATAAAAACATTTGCCAAATTGCTTTTTTTGGGGCAGGACTCTTATCTCTTGTTATTTCCGCGTTGGGTGCCAAATGTTCCGTTACAGAAGCTGAAAATGTTTTTGTTTACTTACGCAAGACTTACTCCGTCCGGCTTGTTTTGTTCCTGGTGTGTATATTGGGAGGAAAAGCTCACTGGGAATTATTATTGACATGAGAACCTCAACATAATATTTCCATGTCCTTCTTTCCTGTGATCTCAAATAATGCCCAGTATCCTATCAGGTCTATGTACTTTGTGTGACTTCATTGCGCTTGGGAAAGGGGTTTTTTCAAACCACATCTCCCAGCATCCACTACCCAGCATGACTGGCATGGGATTCTGGGAGGAATATTCCCAAAAGTAACTTCCAAGCTCCAATTCATCCTGAGAGAGATGTTGGCAGGGGCGGTCCTACAGGTAGGCCAAGGAAGCGGCTGCATGGGGCGCCATCTGGGTAAGGGCGCATTCCCCCGCCCACCAGACAGTGCCTGGCCTCCCTCCCTCTCCCTTTCTCCCTCTCCCAGAGCATGCGCACAACCACCGCCCCCCTCGCTGTCCCTGGGCTGTGCGCGCGGCCGGCCGTCTCCACCAGAGTGGCCCCTCAGGCAGGAAGCCATCAACTGGGCGAAGGCGCGTGTAGCACAGCAGTTTTCGTTTGTGCCTGGGGGCCAGGGGCCGGGACCGGGGGTCCCATTGGCATTGGGGCCTGCAGCACTAGAGCTAGATTCTGAAGAGGATTTAGAAGGGTTAGAAGAAGGAGAGTTTCCCATCACTGGGCCTCCTTTGCCCACAGAAAGTTTGGCATGGGAAGAAGGTTGGCCTGACCCTTACGAAGAGACAGATAACCAGGTGCAAATGGAAAGCAGTGATAGCGAAACTTATGAACGGCCGGGTGGGAGAGGCTCACAGGATCCTGTGAGTGAAAACATGGAAGAGAGCGTCTGGGAAGATTCTAGGGAGGAGAGCTCTCATGGAGATAGAGACCCAGGTGCTGGGAGACAAGGCCGAACCTTTGATAGGAGACGAAGCATCGAGTCTAGCAGAAGGGGATGGTACCGCAGCCTAGACAGGCCGAGGTCTGTCAGCAGAGATTGGAGACGACAAAGCCTAGAGCGTCGGGGACCTCGGCCGAAAGATTAAGTATAGGATCCGTGGGAACGAATCCCCAGTACTTCGGCCACGTCTCTTCTGAGTAGACGTGTAGCGAAGTTGGTCCACGGAGCTAAGTTGGCTAGTGGCCTCCAAGTCTTGCCTTGCACCTTGTACCTTGCCTTGTTCCTGAATCCGCATTGTTGTGCGGAGCTTTGTCAAGCCTTTTGGATTATTCACCAAGCTGCTTTTGGACAATTGATTGCTTACAGCTTTTGGATTGCTTTTGCTATTTTTATGGACAATATTCCTTTTGAACTGTTTTTATATTCAATAAAGTAGTTAGCCTTCAGTCCGTCTCTGTGTGTGTGATTAAGGGGCCGGTCAAGTCCGTGCATCGTGACAGCACGAATCCACCCGCTCAGACTGCGGGGCCCACAGCATGAGGGCAGCGAAGGCGGCTCCTCGCTCCTAGTCATAATAATGCGAGTCGCGGACCCGAGAGGCCCCGAGTCGCTGCTGCTGCCACTGCCGCACCCTCCGCCATGTTTCCCCCCCCCCCCCGGCCTCGCCGGCCGCCCTGCCCAGCAGTAGCAGCGAGAGAGGCAGCAGCATCTCGGTGCCTCAAGAGGAGGAGGCAGAGGCGGCGGAGGGCACCCGAGAGGAGGTGAGGCCAGGCGGGGCTCGCCTCCCTTCCCTTCCCTTGGCTTGCTTTCTTTCCTTTTTTTGGCTCCCTCCAGGACCCCCTTCTCTCTTGGAAGAGCAGCAGGAAAGGGATGGATGGATGGGGTGGGCGGGCCTTTCTCCCCTTCTCGAGACTCAGGGGTCCCAGGGAGTTTGTTCTCTCCCCTCCCCCCAATAAGGTCCTTAAGGCTATGGCAGGTGCCTCTCCAAACTACAACTCCCAGGACCCCGTGGCAGTTAAGCAAGGCCAGGCTGCATTCATTCATTCAGCAGTGTAGACGTGCTGATTGCAATATTCACACTTGTCTCAAGCAGACAAGGGTTCTTTCTCTCCCCCCCCCCCCAATCTTGGCTGCTAATCTGGTTTGTGAAAAAGTCCCCAATGAGTAGGGCGCCAAAATAACAGGGTTTTTTGGGGGAGGGGGGCCAAAATAATGTTCACTTACCATTTAAAATTACCTTAGACCGCCCCTGGATGTTGGGGCATGTAAAAAATCAGTTGATGTGTGTGTGTTTACTGAAAATGCAAGGCATGAAGCTGATTGGTTGGGCTATGCCCAAGGAGCTAGCTGAGCCTGGGGATTTTGGCAACAGTAACATATTCAGCCTGATGGCTGTGTAGAACAGTCTTTCCCAACCACTGTGCCGTGGCACACTTGTGTGCTGTGAGCGATCACCTGGTGTGCCGCGGGAAAACCTCTCTTCCCCCCTTTCTTCCCCGTCTTGCCGAACTCCTGCTGCTGCTGCTTGTGGGGAGAGGAGGAGGAGGAAGGGCCGGGCGGCAGCGGCGGTGAAGAAGGGGCTGGAGTGCCGCCTCCTTCGGCCATTTTCATGTTTATGTGTACCAACTATTACTACATTTGCCATTGGTTGGATGTGATAGTGTGCAGAAGTGTTTATTTTTTATTATAGGATTGAGTATTGAATGTGTATTGAAATGTTTAGATGTTTAGGGAAGGTATAGTTCTTCAGTAAAGGCCCACCTTGGGGAAGAGTTGCCATAGCAACGTGGCTGTGAGGCAGAAGTGGGAGGAGTCAACAGCTTTCTGCCAGAGCCAAGAATAGAATTCTGGGGAAGTTTGAATTTTGACAGTTGAACTGTCAGACCAGCTCTAAGACAGTTGGTGCTGAGAAGCTCAGGGAGAGCAGTTGTGTTTTAGACCAGCTCAAGAAGCTGAGAGGTGGATAGTTAATCCAGTCCAACTCAAGGAGTTGAGAAGGTGTTAGGATACTCAGCCTAGGATAAAAGCTGAGGAAAGAAGTTAAGAAATAACTTCTAATAGTTAAAAGGAACAGTCCAGAGGTTTGGCTGGGAGAGCCAACCTGTAGTTTATGCTGACATATCAAAGTGGCAAGAAAAGCCTATTTTATGACTGTGTAACATTTAAGAAAGAACCTCTGTGGAAGAATAACCGATAAGCATTGTACCTATTGAAACTTCGTAACCAGCAGGCTAAAGTTCACATTTAAAAATAAACTTGTTACGGTTTCTTGGTTCATAAGCCTCCTGGTGTTTATATTATAAAAGACAAGCCTCACTCTGAAGCCTAACAGTAATTAACACATCATCTCTCTTTACAAACGGTGGTCAAATAGTTACCTCAGTACAAATTGGTGGCAGCTAGATATACAGTTTCCTCGCAGATTGGGTGAGGTGAATAACACTTCGTTACAAATTGGTGGCAGCGGTGGGATAGCCTACCCTGCCACGGTGTAAAAGTTGGCGTGCGAATACGAGTCCTCACAGATAGCCTTTCTAGTGACTGTGTAACAACTCTCCTGTTCACCAGTTATACACGAGGGACCCGTCTAATGCCCACCTGGAATGATACAGGAGCATAGATATTGAAGGTGGAAGCCTCATTATTGTTTCATGAGGTGTATTGATGCATAAGAACAGTACTAGTGGACTGCTTTGAAGCTATATGGACACATTTTTCTAAACACAGAGAGAGACTGACAGCTGCTAAGCCAGACCTTCGTGTGTGTCTTTCTGCCATTCCTGCCAGGATATCTATGTTGTGTTCATCGAAACAGGCCCAGGTTTCACACTGAGTGTATAAATACATTTAAAAACATATTAACTCTATGTATTACTGTGTTAAAGTGTCATTTTGTGTCATTTTGGTTGGTGGTGTGCCCCAAGATTTTGTAAATGTAAAAAATGTGCTGCGGCTCAAAAAAGGTTGGGAAACACTGGTGTAGAAGACATAGAGTGGCAGACTGAGTCTGAAAGGACATTGTATGAGTCAACGTAACTATTCATATAATTGTACATATGTTGCTCTACATACAAGAGTAAACTTCTTGTTCTTTATTGATCATCTGCATGGCATATTTTCTTTTCTCTGGCAAGACACTGTGTGGACTGGTCATACGAGGACAGGTCAATAAGTCCGTGACTTTTTGAATGAAACACAGGATTTTGGATTAAAAATCATTTTATTTTTCAACGTCGTCTCCTTTGAGTTCTATACATTTTGCCCAACGTCTCTCCAATTTTTTTATCCCTTCCAAAAAATAAGATTTGTCAATGTCATCAAAATAGGTATGTGTGTGTGAGATGATTTCATCGTTCCGCCGAGCCATTTCTTCAGGTTTGGAAACAAGAAATAGTCACTCGGGGCTAAATCCGGAGAATAGGGCAGACGAGGGAGCAATTCGTATCCCAATTCATGGATTGTTGCTATGGCAACTACACATGTGTGCACCCTTGCATTGTCCTGGTGCAAAAGAATTTTTTTCTTGGCCAAATGTGGTTGTTTTTCCCCTCCAAATTCTCATTAAATCGACCCAATAGGTTGGTATAATATTCGCCATTGATTGTTTTACCCTTTTGATGGTAGTCAATGTGGATTA
This sequence comes from Anolis apletophallus, assembly GCA_030556195.1. Taxonomy (NCBI): domain Eukaryota; kingdom Metazoa; phylum Chordata; class Lepidosauria; order Squamata; family Anolidae; genus Anolis; species Anolis apletophallus. Next base: position 6,765,907 of record JARBWK010000013.1, read on the forward strand.
TGCCGCGTGCATCCCGAAAAACAGTTGCCATGACTTTATTGGCAGACAAGCCCACCTTGGCCTTCTTTGGCGCCGATTCATCCCAAGAAACCCACTGTTTTGACTGCTGATTGGTCTCTGGTGTGTTGTGGTGGATCCACGTTTAGTCCACGGTTACGAAACGGCACAAAAACTCATCCATATTGTGGTTGAACAATGCCAAACACTCCTGCAAAATTGTCACACGATTGCGTTTGTGGTCGATTGTGAGCAAACGTGGCACCCATCTTGCGGAAAGCTTTCTCATACCCAAGGGATCATTGAAAATTGCAACCACTGAGCCTATGGCTTCCACAATCTCTCACACTTTCAATCTCCGATCGGCCAACACCATAACGTGATTTTTTTCAATTGTTTCAAGTGTAGAGACCTCAACTGGGCGTCCAGAACGTTCGGCATCTTCCGTGCTTGTACGGCCACAACAAAATTCAGTAAATCACTTTTTTACCATTGAAATTGATGGTGCAGAGTCCCCCATAGTATTTACCAAGCTTAGCCTTGGTTTGAGTAATGGTTTTTCCCCGCAAAAAAATAATGCTTAATGAGCGCATGAAATTCACTTTTTTTCCATTTTCTCCTCAAATCAGGCGGTAGTCTGCTATCAATGGCTGTCAAACACAAACTAAGTGATGCAGCTTGTTCAAATTTTGACAGGAGTCAACTGACAGATGCCTGTTGACAGGAGCAGTGTTGCCCTTTCAGTTTAGAGGCGGGAAATTTAAAAAGTAACGAACTTATTGACCTGCCCTCGTAGAACCATAGAATCCTAGAGTTGGAAGAGACCTCGTAGACCATCCAGTCCAACCCCCTGCCAAGAAGTAGGAAAATCGCATTCAAAGTATTCCCGACAGATGGCCATCCAGCCTCTGTTTAAAAGCCTCCAAAGAAGGAGCCTCCTCCACACTCCGGGGCAGAGAGTTCCATTGCTGAATGGCTCTCACAGTCAGGAAGTTCTTCCTAATGTTCAGGTGGAATCTCCTTTCTTGTAGTTTGAAGCACCAGGACTGTGGCACAGCTGGCTGGGAGTCAGCTGCATTAAGAACACTATTGACCGAAAGGTCATGAGTTCGAAGCCAGCCCGGGTTGGCGTGAGCTTCCAGCCAATTTTGTGTAGTTTGTTGTCGACCTTTGCAACCCGAAAGACAGTTGCATCTGTCAAGTAGGAAATTTAGGTACCACTTTGTGGGGAGGCTAATTTAACTGATTTATGGGCCATAAAATCTCCAGGAAGTATGCAAAAGAATGAAGGAATGCAACAGCTCCCCCTGGTGGCCAGAATCTGTCATGTAGGAAATTTAGGTACCACTTTGTGGGGAGGCTAATGGGCCATAACTGATTTATGGGCCATAAAATCTCCAGGAAGTATGCAAAAGAATGAAGGAATGCAACAGCTCCCCCTGGTGGCCAGAATCTGTCATGTAGGAAATTTAGGTACCACTTTGTGGGGAGGCTAACTTAACTGATTTATGGGCCATAAAATCTCCAGGAAGTATGCAAAAGAATGAAGGAGTGCAACAGCTCCCCCTGGTGGCCAGAATCTGTCATGTAGGAAATTTAGGTACCACTTTGTGGGGAGGCTAACTTAACAAATTTACAAGGCCATAAAAAAATCTCCAGCAAAAAGCATGCAGGGAATGCGGAAAGTACTTCATCAGTGTTGCAGATGGATGGTGAAGCGACAGCTTCCTTAGTGACCAGAAAAAGTTAAATAGCCTCTGACGGTCTGTCTATATGTGTTGTGTGTCTATGTATGGCATTGAATGTTCGCCATGTATGTGTACATTGTAATCTGCCCTGAGTCCCCTGCGAGGTGAGAAGGGCGGAATGTAAATACTGTAAATAGATAGATTGATAGATTGATAGATTGATTGATAGATAGATGATTGATAGATGATAGATAGATAGATCTGCGTCCTAGTCCCCAGGGCAGTGGAAGACAAGCTTGCGTCCTCCTCGCTATGACTTCCTCTCACATACTTATACATGGCTATCATGTCTCCTCTCAGCCTTCTCTTCTTCAGCCCCCCCCCCCCCCCAATAGGGTTGCCACATGAATAAGGGACAGGTACCTAAAAATAGGGAATTTTTCACAAAAATAAGGGACACTGCATAAAAAACTTGAAAATCCTCAATTGATTTTCAAGTTTTTAGTGAAGTTTCCCTTATTTTTAGGTACCTGTCCCTTATTCTTATATCAAAAAGTGGCAACCCTACCCCCTCAGCAAATTAATTTAGATTTAATCAATTAATGGACTGGCTTCAAACACATCTCGAGTGGGCGGATGCCTCGAGTCTTAAGGGCTTCCTCTTGCAAAGTCCGAGGCTCAGGTTGAGTCATCAATCCCAGTGCTAAAAGTAGACGCTTCTTTGAATCCTGCTAATACACTTCAGGGCTAAAGTGTGTTGTGGGTCTCTAGGAAAGCTGTGAGTTCTGCTTGTGGTCCACAACACCCTCCGAACCAGGCCTTGGGAAAGTTGCAGAGTTTGGACTGTCAGTCCCAGAATCCCCCAAGATTTGATTGAGCTGATGACCAGGATTGTTAAACCATCTTGGATCTGAATTCTTCGTGCTTTGAAACTGCACCAGAGCATCAAATTATCTATCTATCTATCTATCTATCTATCTATCTATCTATCTATCTATCTATCTATCTATTTACAGTATTTATATTCTGCCCTTCTCACCCTGCAGGGACTCAGGACAGATTACAATGCACATATACAGTACATGGCAAGCATTCAATGCCATATAGATATACAACATACACACACTAGCTTGGGGACCCGGCGGTGCCCGGGCTATTTGAGGAAGGCATTGTGTGCCAAGGTTGGTTCCTATTAGATGTTTATGTGGCTTGCAGTGGTTTCAGGAACTTAGTGAAGGTACTGCAAGTCCCATTGGCCATGGTCCATCCCCTCCGAACAGCACCAGGATGTAGAGTGGGTCATGGGGGCTCTGTGTGTCACATTTGGTCTTGATCATTCTTCGGATGAGGGTTGCAGCGGTCTCGGAAGGTGAGTGAAGGTATTTCAAGTCCCATCATCTGTTGTCCATCCTCCTTGAAACAGCACCAGGGTGTAGAGTGGGTCAAGGGGGCTCTGTGTGCTAATTTTGGTCTGTATTGGTCATTGGGTGAGGGTCGCGTTGTGAAGTGGGCCATTGGGCCCCTGTGTGCCAAGTTTGGTCCTGATCCGTCACTGCTGTGGGCTGCAGTGTCTGACTGCCTGAGGCCTTTCCTTTTCTCTCTGCGTCACCTTAGAATGTTGGAATGTGGATGGCCAATCGGAGTCCTTTATGCAAATACCATTTTAGTGGCAACCAATCCCCTCTGTCTGGGGCTGTAGAATGTTGGAGTTCTGAGGCTGGCCAATCATAGTCCATTATGCAAATAATCCCATAGTGGCAACCTATCGAAACGTTGTCACATATTTCTTGCCACCTCCGCACCTCCCAGAAAATAAGCATTCCATTTCCAACAGAAAAAACCTGTCATTTGGCTAACTCAAGCATTCAGTTGCATTCTGTTTTGCTGGCCAGTCAGAGTCCTTTCTGCGAATAGTGTCTCAGTGACAACCAATTACCTCTGTCTGGTGCCTTAGAGTGTCGGAGTTCTGAGGCTGGCCAATCAGTGTTATTATGCGAATATTCCCACAGTGGTAACCAATCGAAACGCTGGCACATATTCCTCCGCACCTCCTGCATTGAAGGGATGCTCGATGTGACACTGAGTCCTTGATGGAGTACTTCCTCATTCTACGCACTGTGAATTTCCTACTTGACAGATGCAACTGTCTTTTGTGTCGACAGCCAGCTAGACTCCAACCCGGGCTGGCTTCGAACTCATGACCTCTTGGTCAGTAGTGATGTAATGCAGCTGTTTACTAACTAGCTGCACCACAGCCCTGTCAAACCATCTAGCTTTGTGCAATCATCTCTTACTGGGAGTTATTTATTTATTATTTGTTTATTTATTTATTTACTGAAGTTGTATACCGCCTTTCTCAGCCTTTCGGCAACTCATTTCTAATTCATGTGACTGAGATGCTTTGGAAGTGGCGAGGGATGAGTCTAGTGTTTCCTGCATTCTTCACAGATTCATTTGCATGCTATAGAGTTGCTGGCTTGGGATTTGTAGTTCAGTGCGGTAGTGAAGCCAGGACTTACAGGCTTAATTGGAATTACAATATTATCTGCCCCACTACCTTGTGCTCCTTTCTTCCCTTGACTTCAGTGGATGTTTCCATAAGGAGGGACCCTCCTGCAATCAGGAATTATTTTGGTGTGGATTTGTCTTGAGTGAGCAAGACATGCTGACTTTACAAAAGACCCGTTACTAGTCGCAAGAAGTGATGCATAGAGGAACACAGCCCTCTCTGTCCTTTGGGGGACTCTTGGTGTGTGTGTGTGTGTGTGTGCGTGAATGTATGTATGTATATATACATATACATATATATACATACATATATACATATATATATATATATATATATATATATGTGTGTGTGTGTGTGTGTGTGTGTATATATATATATATATATATATATATATATATATATGGGCCTATTGATGCAGCCTATTGATGCTGAGGGAAGGTGTAATGCCGCTCCATGCAGTCATGCCAGCCACACGACCTTGGAGGTGTCTACGGACAACGCTGGCTCTTTGGAAGAAGCCCTAGTGACTCAGCAATTAAACCGCTGAACTTGCTGAACTGAAAGGTCGGCGGTTTGAATCCAGGGAGCGGGGAGAGCTCCCGCTCTTAGCCTCAGCTTCTGCCAACCCAGCAATTCAAAAACATGCAAATGTAAATAGATCCATAGGTACTGGTCCGACAGGAAGGTAATGGCACTCCATGCAGTTGTGCTGGCCACAGGACTTTGGAGGTGTCTATGGACAACGCTGACACTTTGGCTTAGAAATGGAAGGTAATGGCACTCCATGCAGTTTTGGCTGTCTAAATGGAAATGGAAGGTAATGACTCATGCAGTTGTGCACCAACCCACTTTGGCTTAGAAATAGAGATCAACACCAACCCTCAGAATCGGACACGAATGGACTTAATGTCAGGGGAAACCTTAATCTTTACATATAGACATACATGGTCCGTCCCCCCCTTATTGATGCAGCCTAGAAATCCATAGGTCTTCGTAGTTGGTGCGTCATACTCTTTCTTCTTGTTCAGCTTGTGGTCAACCAAGACTTCTAGATGCCTTCCTCAGGGACTGTTTTCAAGCCGAGTGCCTCCCTGTGTGTGTGTGTGTGTGAGTGTGTGTGTGTGTGTGTGTGAGAGAGAGAGAGAGTGTGTGTGTGTGTGTGTGTATATATATATATATATATATATATATATATATATCTCCCCTATTTGGTTCTTCTGTGTGAATTTCTTGTATCACTTCATTTATTTTTTAATTGTATTTTTAAAAATTATTATTATTTCTGGTGTATTTTGTTTTGTATTTTGTATTTTACTGTGTTGTGTTGTATTTTAGAAGGGCTTGGCCTCATGTCAGCCTCCCCGAGTCCCCATTGGGGAGATGGTGGCGGGGTATAAATAAAGATTATTATTATTATTATTATTATTATTATTGAGAGAGAGCCCTGTTGGTGCTGCAGGAAGGTAAGGGTGCTCCATGCAGTCATGCAGGCCACATGACGTAGGAGGCATCTATGGACAATGCCGGCAATTTGGGTTAGAAATGGAGATGAGCACCAACCCCCAGAGTCAAGACACAACTAAACTTAATGTCAAGGGGAAACCTTTACCTTTTTTACCTTCATGATGGGAAAGTCAAATTTTTAAGAATCTAGCACTGCGTTTTCTCCCCTCCCTCCCCATTTGGCCAGTTGTATGTCGTATAAATAGTTTCTAGATATATTTTTTTTAAAGGAAAAAGAAGTGATGAGTAGCCAAATATGCTGGAGTGAGAGCCATAAATATCCACAGAAAAAGGTTGGAAAATGGGCCATTTCAGCTGCCTGTGTGTGTGTGTGAAGCCAGGGACCTGAGAGCACTGCAGCCCTGGATTTTTTATTATGGAGTGCAAAAACAGTGCGAGAATGGAGCCAGAAAAAAGGAGAAGCCTGTGGAGAAAGAGGATGTGAGAAGAGGAGGAGCGGTTAGTTAGAGGCACCGCATTATTTGGAGTAGATTTGTGCAGGCTGTGTGTATGTCTTTGTGTGTTGGTTGTCTGCGCACTCGGGCCGGCGTCCAGGTGATGGCATGGGCTCCCATTCAAGGCGCGAGCACCGCAGTGGCGTAGCACGCAAGCAGAGGCAGGGCGTGCATTTGCTGCAGCCATAGCAGCATAGGAAAAAAATCCTCTCGTGCCTCGCTGTGTCTTGCACTGACAGGCAAGGAAGTGGAGAGCTTTTTAGGCCTCCTCCCTGTCTGATACACATTGCACCCGGCCGTACATTATGAATGAATGCATGCTGCATGCTGACGCCTCTCTCTTCTTCATCCCTCTGCTCTTTTTTCCTCCTGCACCAGCAAAGCATGAGGAGGTACGAGTGACTGAAAGCAAGCCAGGATCAACACAAGCTGGAGAGGGAGCAGACACTGCGGGGTTGATTTCAGGACACGGGAAAGGGGACGAAGGACAGAGTTTTCTCCTTCTCCTTCCCTGCTTCCATTCTGCAATTCTTCCTCTCCCGATCCTCTCCGTGACTGCAGTCACCATTAAATAAAACTCTGGGATGGCTGTGCACTGAAGTACCGCAATACCTCTGTGTGTGTGTATATAAACATGCGCTAGTATGTGCCATGCAAATGGCTTGAGGCGGCAAAGCGTTGAGGGTTTTCGACTTCACGTTTATCATCTTGGGACCCAGGGGTTGAATCCAGCATCAAAGAGACTGCAATCTTAAGGCAGTGGTTGTGATAGCTGGGGAATGCTGGGAGTTGTAGTCCAAAACTCAGCTTCTCCAGGCTCTGAAAAGATTGTTCCTGGGTAGCAAGAGAGCATTTGAGTCAGTCTTTCTCAATCTTCCAAATGCGGCGACCCCTTCAGGCCCGGATTAACACCTTTTTGCGCCCTAGGCTACACTTTGGAATTACGCCCCCTTTAAACCAACCTCTACTGCACACCCCCCCCCCCCACATCCTTTCATCTGCTTGTCCCCCTTAGGGCCCCACATCCAGCTCTCCCGGTGTGGCCCCATTAGGTCCGCCACAGGAGTTTCCCTCTCGGCAGGCACTATGGATGCAGGCATGGGGGGAGGAGCCTCCCGATGCCGGGGCTTGAGGCACTTGGCTCCTACCCGGTATCGGGGATTGCACATGCGTTGTAGTCTGCAGCTGTACCGATGCCACGCTTCTCCCCGATACCGGGGCTTGTCGCGTTGGGCTTCTCTCCTGTACTGGGGTTTGCGCATGTGCCATAGCCGGCAGTTGCGCTTCTCTCTCCAGTAAGGAGGAGTCTCCTCCTTGTGTTGGAGGAGGAATATCAGCTTTCATGGTGTTAGGGCATGCGCAGAGTGCGCAATGGAGTTTCCCGTACTTGCACTGAATGAGCCAGCAAGTGGATGCTGTCGGCATCGAGGGAGTTGCTTGTTCCTCATGTCGACGTCGACGCCAGTGTCGAGAGCCCCTGCGCATACGCCGTTTGCGCAACAATAGCAGAGGCAGGAGCTGGTATTCAGGAAGGGGCAGGGGCGCCACAGAAAAGGAGGACCTCCGGTATCCTCTCTTACTCATCTCCATGCGCATTGCGTTTTTATTTGTTTCAACAATTTTATTAATTTTTTTTCTCCGTGATCTGCGCCCCTCCCCCGGGCTTGTACCCCTAGGCCATGGCCTAGGTTGGCCTTATGGGTAATCCTGGCCTGGACCCCTTAATACAGTTCCTCTTGTATCACTACTTCTATAACTATAGTTTTGCTTCTGTTATGAATCGTAATGTAAATATCTGACGCGCAGGATGTATTTTCATTCACTGGACCAAATTTGGCATAAATACCCGATACGCCCAGATTTGAATACTGTTTGGGGGGGTGGAGGGGGGTGGGGTTGATTTTGTCATTTGGGAACTGTAGTTGCTGGGATTTATAGTTCACCTACAATCAAAGAGCATTCTGAACTACAACAATGGTGGAATTGAACCAAACTTGGCACACAGAACTCCCATGACCATCAGAAAATACTGGAAGGGGTTTGGTGGGCACTGACTTTGAGTTTTGGAGTTGTAGTTCACCTGCATCCAGGGAGCACTGTAGAGTCAAACAATGATGGATCTGGACCAAACTTGGCACAACTACTCAATATGCCCAGATATGGATACTGGTGGAGTTTGGGGAAAATAGACCTTGACATTTGGAAGTTGTAGTTTCTGGGATGTATATAGTTCACCTACAATCAAAGAGCATTCTGAAGGCCACCAACAATAGAATTGGGCCAAACATCCCACACAGAACCCCTATTCCTTGAAGGGACTCGTTGAGCCTCCAGCCTTGCATTTTTTCTCTCTGTCTCTCTCTCCTGCACATGCACACCATGCTGCCAATGCGCTGAGCATGCCTGCTCTCCCCTTCCCACTTGGAGTCTCAGAAGTGGCCCTCCTCTTGGCTGAGAGGCCTGCCAATCACAGTAGAGGAGGGCTTTTGGTGGGATTCTCTATGTGTTTCCAAAAAGAAAGAGAAGGACAGGCAGAGAGATAGTCCGCCTCCTTACCAAAGGGGTTCCCAAGACCATCAAAAATATATTTCTGATGATCTTTGGTGACCCTTCTGAAACCCCTTGCGACACCCCCCCCCGGGGTCCTAACCCCCAGGTTGAGAAACACTGCCGTAATAGTAGGGTAAACCATTAACTTGCTGCCTTTTCTTGATCTCCGAAGTCTGCATTGAAGATCCGGCCCAGAGGGAGGCATGTATATTTGGGGAGGAAATGGCATACAATCCATATGATAGAATGTGCACAGATTTTTTTAAAAAAAAGTCTACAAAGTGGCGTGAAGCTAATCCAAAGGTTTGGTGGAAAAAAACACCAAGAAATGGGGAGAAAGCGAAATGAATAGATTTGGGTGTTCTGAGCTCTGCCTGTCCCATGACAGCCGCAAAGGCACTCTGAAGGGTGTTTTCAGCGACTTTTCTTTTTTTTGTGTGCTGATATTGGACAATACGAAAGGGCATCATCGCTCAGGCTCAGGATGCTTCCCAGTCTCCCCAGTCAGCCTCGATGGAAACAGACATCGGAATTTGGTTTGGAGAAATCTAAATCCAGATGCTAATTAATAATAATAATAATAATAGGTTTGACCTGCCCAGGAAATTAGAAGGCAGAGGCTTCTGCAAGTGAAACAAACAGTAGAAGAAGAGAAACATGCACTGACGTGCACCGGGACTGTGGCGCAGCTGGCTGGGAGTCAGCTGCATTAAGAACATTACTGGCCAGAAGGTCATGAGTTCGAAGCCAGCCCGGGTCGGGGTGAGCTCTCGACCAATTTGTGTAGCTTGTTGTCGACCTTTGCAACCCGAAAGACAGTTGCATCTGTCAAGTAGGAAATTTAAGGTACCACTTTGTGGGGAGGCGAATTTAACTGATTTATGAAGTCATAAAATCTCCAGGAAGTATGAAAAAGAATGAAGGAATATGACATCTCCCCCTGGTGGCCAGGATCTGGAATGTTAAATAGCCTCTGGTGTCTGTCTGTGTGTCTATTAGGCATGGTTTAGAACCCAAAAATAGGAAATCGGAAATCTAATGGGGGGATTTTTTTGATTAGTAAAAGAAAGACTTACAAAAAATTTTCCAAAAATTTCTAAAATGTAACAATTACTAACGAAATTCGTTAGTAGTTCGTATGCCAGAGCATGCGCATTCAGATGGTTTTGGCCTACAACTCCCAGAAATCCTAACAGCTGGTAAATTGGCTGGGATTTCTGGGAGTTGTAGGCCAAAAACTTGAATAAATCACACTGAATTCTAGATGGGACTCTCCAAATAGGAAGGAGGGAGGGAGGGGGTATTCTATTCTTGGAAGCAGCAAAAAAAAGGAGGAGCCCCCCCCTCGCTCCTCGCTGCCTCTCTCTCACCCCGATCCTGAGGGAGCGAGGGCCCAAGTTTGTCCAGGATGAGAGGAAAAGGAAGAGGCCTGAGGCTGTGAGGAATGGTGGGAGTTGAAGTCCAAAACACCTACCTGGAGGGCTGAAGTTGGCCCGTGCAATGGGGCAAGACAGAGCAACGGGAAGAGAAGGGAGGGGGAGAAGCCAGCAGGAAAGAGGAGGGGGCAGAGAAGCATCTGAGAGAGTGCAGAGAGAGAGGAGGAGGAGAAGCGCGCGTGTGTGTGTGTGAAGTTGGCCCCTGCGATGGGGCAAGACAGAGCAACGGGGAAGAGAAGGGAGGGGGGGGGAGAAGCGTGGAGGACTGCACTTTCCAGAATGCATTGCCTAGCAGCAGCGTCACTTCCAGTTCCCCATAGAAATGCGGGAAAAAGAAGAAGCTGAATGAAGGCGGGAAGGAAAAAAAGAAAGTCTACTTCCTGGTTAGCTGCCGTGATGCGTATAAACTAGAAAGTCCCATTACATACGAATCACTTACGATTTCTTTTAATTTTCATTACTTTTTTCTCATGCCTAGTGTCTATGGCATTGAATGTTTGCCATGTATGTGTACATTGTAATCCGCCCTGAGTCCCCTGCGGGGTGAGAAGGGCGGAATACAAATGATGTAAATAAATAAATAAATAAATAAATAAATAAATAAGTGAAAGACAGCCAAGAACCAACATTGGTTTACTGCAGAATTGACGAGAAGTAACTGGGAAAGCTGACACGATATGAGGATTTAAAGATCGAATTGCAATGACTCTGGCATAAGCCAGTCAAGGTGGTCCCAATGGTGATTGGTATACTGGGTGCAGTGCCTAAAGACCTTGGCCTGCACTTAAAAATGATCAGCGCTGACAAAATGACCATCTGTCAGCTGCAAAAGGCCATGCTGCTTGGATCTGCATGCATTATTCACCGACACATCACACAGCCCTAGGCACTTGGGAAGTGTCCGATGTGTGATCGAATACAAAAGCTAGCATACTGATCGTGTTTGTTGTGCACTAATCTTGTTTGTTTATTTATTTATTATTTCTATTTCTATGCCGCCCTTCCCCGCAGGCTTGGGGCAGTTTGTTGTGTATCTAATAATAATAATAATACGAACAACAACAACAACATCATTTCACTTTTAGGGACTCCCTAACCTCCCCAAATAGCTTCAGCACCTTGGACAGTACAGACCAAAGACTGGAGCGCTCTTCTTGTCTTGTCAATCACAAACGGCCACTATCTAGGTCAGGAATGTTTGGAGGCTGATGAGGCCCTTGATTGTTTTTTTAATCCTATGCTTTGTATATGTTTTGCACCAGAAAAGTTGCTTCATTTCCTGTTCTGCTCTGAACCAAATGTCTGAGTGTTTGAATTTGAGCTGTGTGTTCGCACAGAATGGCTGCACGGTGGAAGAAAGACCCGCATTTGCAGCACCTCTGCTACTCATTTCTTCTTTTCTTCTTTTTATTTTTTTTATATAGCATTGTTTTACATCTCATGGCACCTCATACACATTTTGGGAAATGTAGTTGTGGAAACCATTGAGAGGATGGGTTGTTATGAGTTTTCCGGGCTGCATGGCCATGTTCCAGAAGCATTCTCTCCTGACGTTTCACCTGGATCTTTGGCAGGCATCCTCAGAGGTTGTGAGGTTTGTTAGAACAGTGTTTCCCAACCTTTTTTGAGTCGCGGCACATTTTTTACATTTACAAATTCCTGGGGCACACCACCAACCAAAATGACACTCTCTAACACAATCATACATATAGTTAATATGTTTTAAATGTATTTATACACTCAGTGTGAAACCTGGGCCTGTTTCAATGAACACAACATAGATATCCTGGCAGGAATGGCAGAAGGACACACACGAAGCTCTTGCTCAACAGCTCCCATGACCAACAGAAAATACTGGGTGGGTTTGGTGGACATTGACCTTGAGTTTGGAAGTTGTAGTTCACCTATATCCAGAGAGCACTGTGGACTCAAACAATGTTGGATCAGGACCAAACTTGGCATGAATACTCAGTATGCTCGAATGTGAACACAGATGGAGTTTGGGAAAAATAGACCTTGACATTTGGGAATTGTAGTTGCTGGAATTGATAGTTAGTCCACAATCAAAGAGCATTTTGAAATCCAGCAACAAAGGAATTGAACCAAACTTTGCACACTGAACTCTCAAGTACCGGGTTTGCTGGGCATTTACCTTGAGTTTGGGAATTGTAGTTCACCAACATCCAGAGAGCACTGTGGACTCAAACTTGGCACGAATCCTTAATATGCCCAGAGGCAGAAGAGAACGGGGGGGACAGCTATAGTTTCTGGGATTTATAGTTAACACACAATCAAAGAGCATCCTGAACTCTTGCAACAATAGAATTGAACCAAACTTGGCATATTGAACTCTCATTCCCAACAGAAAGTACTGAAAGGGTTTGCTTGGGAATTGACCTTGAGTTTGGAAGTTGTAGTTCACCTACACCCAGAGAGCACCGTGGACTCAAATAAAATGATAGGATCTGGACCACACTTGAAATGAATACTCAATATGCCCAAAGAGAGGGGCGAGGAGGTCTCCGGGAGGCTCCCATTAAGTTGTGGGGTCCCCCAGGGGGCTATCCTCTCCCCCTTATTGCTTAACATTTATATGCGCCCCCTGGCCCAGCTAGCCCGCGACTTTGGTCTGGAGTGTTATCAGTATGCTGATGACACCCAGCTTCTGCTGAGAATGGACGGCAGGCCGGACACCGTACCCGATTGTTTCCATCAATGCCTTGAAGCCGTGACTGGATGGCTGCGTGCCAGCCGGCTGAAGGTGAACCCGTCGAAGACGGAGATCTTGTGGCCCGGTCGCCCTGGGCTGGATGAGTGCCGGTTGCCTACCCTGGATGGCGAGCAACTTAGCCCGTCATCCCTTGTTAAGAGCTTGGGTGTCCATGGAGACCTGAGTCTCCATGGTCAGCAAAACCTCGTTTTTCCACCTACGACAGGCTAGGCGACTGGCACCCTACCTTCCAGGGATGACCTGGCCACGGTGATCCAAGCGACGGTCATCTCGAGATTGGACTACTGTAACGCCCTCTACGTTGGCCTTCCCTTGTCGATGATCCGGAAACTCAAGCTAGTGCAGAATGCCGCTGCTCGCTTGCTGGTGGGAGCACCAGTGAGGGAGCACATTACTCCCATCCTACGGCAACTGCACTGGCTTCCCATTGAGTACCGAATTGCCTTCAAGGTGTTGGTTTTAACCTTTAAGGCCTTACACGGTCTAGGGCCTGAGTACCTGAGGGACCGCCTTACCCCGTATGTTCCCCCAAGATCGCTACGCTCAGAAGAGCAGAATTTGTTACTTGTTCCATCAATCCGCTCTTGCCACCTTTCCACAACTAGGCAGCGAGCCTTTTCTGCTGTGGCCCCTGTGTTGTGGAATTCCCTTCCAGACGACACTCGAGCTATTCCAGAGCTCGCCCCTTTTCGGAGGGCTTGCAAGACTTCCCTCTTTAGACTGGCTTTTAATTAAACTGGTCTGGCCTGGCATGTTTTATACTTTGAGTTCAAGGAATCTACATTTCTTGTGAATTTTACTATTGAGACATTGTTTTATGTTTTATTGTATGTTATATGTTTTTTTATCATATGTTGTATGTTTTATTGTATGTTGTGATCCGCCCCGAGCCTGCAGGGAGGAGCGGAATACAAGATCGAATAAATAAATAAATAAATAAATATGAACGCAGATGGAGTTCAGGGGAAATAGACCTTGCCATTTGGGAGTTGTAGTTGCTGGGATTTATAGTTCCCCTACAACAGGGGTGCTCACATTTTTTCAGCGTGGGAGCTACTGATTCAAACACCAAGTCCCAAAGATCACCTACCCAGAAATGTAAAACGTATAACTATTTTCTTATTTATTTATTTTTATTTATTATTCATTTTTACGTACCGCTCCTTCCAGCAGGCTCGGGGCAGTTTACATAAAATGAAGTTATAATAAAACATCAACATTTCAATTTAATAACAATATAAAACAGAGCATGAAAATACCGTACATACAACCACCCCATTTCTCCCACACTGCCATATTACCACACATATTCTCAGCCAGAAAGTAAGATGAGAGGCTTTTGAACTGCAAGGCCATTTAATAAGGTAAACAAAGGGGCATGCAAAAATACATCCAACCACCCCATTTCTCCCACACTGCCATATTACCACACATATTCTCAGCCAGAAAGTAAGAAGAGAGGCTTTTGAACTGCAAGGCCATTTAATACTCAAAAAGGTAAACAAAGGGGCATGCAAAAATATATCCAACCACCCCATTTCTCCCACACTGCCATATTACCACACATATTCTCAGCCAGAAAGTAAGAAGAGAGGCTGTTGAACTGCAAGGCCATTTATTACTCAGCAAGGTAAACAAAGGGGCATGCAAAAATACATCCAACCACCCCATTTCTCCCACACTGCCATATGACCACACATATTCTCAGCCAGAAAGTAAGAAGAGAGGCTGTTGAACTGCAAGGCCATTTAATACTCAGCAAGGTAAACAAAGGGGCATGCAAAATACATCCAACCACCCCATTTCTCCCACACTGCCATATGACCACACATATTCTCAGCCAGAAAGTAAGAAGAGAGGCTGTTGAACTGCAAGGCCATTTAATACTCAGCAAGGTAAACAAAGGGGCATGCAAAAATACATCCAACCACCCCATTTCTCCCACACTGCCATATGACCACACATATTCTCAGCCAGAAAGTAAGAAGAGGCTGTTGAACTGCAAGGCCATTTAATACTCAGCAAGGTAAACAAGGGGCATGCAAAAATACATCCAACCACCCCATTTCTCCCACACTGCCATATTGCCACACATATTCTCAGCCAGAAAGTAAGTAGAGGCTGTTGAACTGCAAGGCCATTTAATACTCAGCAAGGTAAACAAAGGGGCATGCAAAAATACATCCAACCACCCCATTTCTCCCACATTTCCATATTCCCCAACATATATTTCTCAAGGAACAAAGCAAGCAGAGAGGCTTTGGAGCTAAAAGGCCATTTTAAACATTAAAAAATAAACAAAGAGACATGCCACAGAACAATCAAGCACCCACCCCAAAGTAAAAAGACCGATCTTTGAGATGCGGTAAGGAAATGACCCCAAAGCGTCCTTCTTCTTCTCCTCCGTCGTTGCTCCTATTTCCATGCCGCTAGCATGCGTGCCGCCTCCAAGAGCTCACGAGAAGTCCAAAGGGCAGAATGGGCGCTTCTGCGCATGCGCGCGGGGCCAGCCATGCATCGCGTCATCCAGGCCCGCCCCCTTTGGTCTCCTACGACTCTGAGTGGCTGGAGAAGGACGGAGGGAGGAGGAGGAATCCAAAAGAGGAGGCCCATTCTGCCTCTTGGACTCTGGAGCTTTTGGAGGCGGCGCGTGAGCAAGTAGCGGGGAGGAGCAACGACGGAGGACTTCTTTGCAGTGTGCACGGGCGCGTAAAGAGGACCAACAGCAAAAACCCTGGTCAGGGGCCTGAAGATCACCAGGATGAGGCCCGAAGATCACCCTGGTGATCCCGATCACCAGAGCACCCCTGCCCTAAAATCAAAGAGCATTCCGAACCCCACCAATGATAGAACTGGGCCAAACTTCCCACACAGAACCCCCAGGTGGCTCCCTTCTTGAATGGCTCTCTCCCTCTTCAACACCAGAAGGGAAGGCACTCACTCGGTCCGCGGTTGCCTTCCTTCCTTCCTTCTTTCCTGCGGTTCGAAAGAAGAAGCCGGTGGGCCTGCCTCGGACTGCTTTCTCACTTCCGCTTCCGTTCCCAGCCCTCCCTCGATTGGAGGCTGGCTGGCTGGGGAAACGGACGAAGGAGGCGGCGCCCCGGCCTCATCTTCTTCTTTGCTGCCACCCAGCCCTTCCTCCCCCCCCCCAAGCAGCAGCACCAGGAGTTCGGCAGGAGGGGGAAGAAAGGGGGGAAGAGAGGTTGATCGCTCACGGCACACTAGTGTGCCGCGGAACAGCGGTTGGGAAACACTGTGTTAGAAACTAGGAAAATTGGGTTTATATCTCTGTTGAATGTCCCGAGTGGGAGAAAGAACTCTTTGTCTGTTTGAGGTAGGTGGGAATGTTTCAGTTGGCCATCTTGATTAGCATTGAACACCAAAGCAGTTTCAATGTTCAGCTTGCTTCTTACTGCCTGGGGGAATCCTTTATTGGGAGATGATTAGTTGGCCCTGATTGTTTTTGTCTGGAATTCCCCTGTTTTAATGTTGTTCTTTATTTACTGTTACCGCTGTGTTGTTCTTTATTTTCATGTTTTTGAACTGCTGCATTGGCAGGAGCTGGGCCTAACAGCGGGAGCTCACCCTGCTCCCCAGATTCGAACCACGAACCTTTCGGTCAGCAAGTTCAGCAGCTCGGTGGTTTAACCTGCTGCGCCACCAGGAGGCTCTACTGATTAAACTATAGTAATTCTAAATGTGATGTGGGAGCTTGGTGATGAAGGAAGGTGGCTTCCCTCTTGATGGGCCATGTTTTTGCTCCAGAGCTATCTCCACAATGGTTTGGCTGCCGGAGCAGAGGATGCTGCTGTTGCCTGTGCACATATGAGGCTGGTTTGGTGTTTGTTTCCCAGCGAGCTCACATGAAGCAGCTCCTTTGATGGAGAAGCGGTTCAGCAGTCCTTTCATTCCTCCTCTTTTCCTTCCCTCCGCTGCCTGAAGGTGCCCTTGTTGCTTGTTAGCTCTCCGGGGGCCTTGAGCAGATCAAAGGACCTCTTTTTCCAGGCGCTAAGTGGCCGCGCTGGTCCTTTGCTGCTCCCTGCTATTTTGATTGGTTTCCCTCTTTGATATCAACAGCAAAAAAGATGGGAGAGACAGAAGGCGCTTGCAGTTGAAACGCCTACAGGTTGACTTTGCAGACCGCCCTCCTTCCCTCTCAAGCAGGCACGGGCAAACGTGGGCCCTCCAGGTGCATTGGGCTTCAACTCCCACAATTGCTAACAGCATCAGGCCCTTTCCTGCTGTCACCTGGGATGTTTCAATCTGAGGTGACAGCGGAATTGACAAGAAGAACTGGATAAGTAATATATTAGAAGTATGGAATAAATACAGGAGAATGTTAATAACGGATGGATCAGTAATAACCCCAATTGTAATGGAAAAGAAATTTCCAAAGAATTTAAAACAAATAATGGATAAAAAGTTAAGGGAGAAAAATTTAGATAAAATGGGGGATTGGATAAAAGTAGGAACGAAGAAGGAAATGATTATGGAAGAATTTAGAGAAATAAAATTGACATGGTTCCATTGTATACAATTAGAACAATGGTTTAAAAATTGGCTAAAAAACAATAAAAAAGGAAGTAAGGTTAACCAATTTGAACAAATAATACAAAATGGGAGGGATGTAGAAGAGCACGAAAACTTGAAAGGAATAACTAGTAAAATATATAAGATAATAATTGAAATAAAGGAAGGAAAAACACAAAATAACACCCTTAAGGAGGTCTGGGAAGAAGACTTAGGGATAAAAATAAAGGAAACAGAGTGGCAACAATTGTGGAGACAAAGACATCTTAAAAATTTATCAATAAGGATTAAAGAAAATTATTATGAATTAATATGGAAATGGTACCTTACACCAGTAAGAATGGCAAATATAAATAAAAACTACTCGAAAAACTGTTGGAGAGGATGCCAAGAAACAGGAACATACATACATATGTGGTGGCAATGTAAATATGTAAGCAAATTTTGGGCGAAAGTATTTAAAGAAATAGAAGATATAATGAATATTAAAATAGAAAGAAGTCCTAGTATAGCTTTATTATCATTATATAATAGTATACAATTGGAAAAAAGGATAAAGATGCGATAACAAACCTATTAACAATAGCAAGACTGCTTATAGCAAGGAATTGGAAAAAAGAAATAAATATACAAATAGAGGAATGGTACAAGGAAGTGTGGAAACTGGCAATAAATGACAAGTTAACATGTATATTAAAAGTAAAAAGAGGTATATGGAAACAAAGTGATTTTTATGAAGTATGGAGAAAATTTATTGAAAAGGAATAGGAAAGGAAGAAGGAAGGTTACCTCCACAAGAAGAAATGAAATTTTGACGAATGATATGTAAAAGCAATGGCTTGGGAGGGGGAGGGGAGCACAGCGGTGAGGGATACAAAAATGTATAAGAAAAACATAATGGCAGATGTTAAAGATTGAAGTATTGTACCTAGAAATGAATAACATGAATCTGCTGTAAATAGACATTGTATAATATTGTGTTGATAATGATAAAACAATAAAAGTATATTTTTTTTAAAAAAGAAGAACTGGATAAGCTGACACGATATGAGGATTTAAAGATCGAACTGCAAAGACTCGGGGACAAGCCGGTCAAGGTGGTCCCGGTGGTGATCGGCACACTGGGTATGGTGCCTAAAGACCTTGGCCTGCACTTAAAAACAATTGGCACTGACAAAATTGTCATCTGTCTGCTGCAAAAGGCCACCCTGCTTGGATCTGCATGCATTATTTGTTGATAGATCACATAGTCCTATACACTTGGGAAGTGTCCGACGTGTGATCAAATACAAAAGCCAGAATAGTGATCTTAGAATCATAGAATCATAAAGTTGGAAGAGACATCATGGGCCATCCAGTCCAACCACCTGCCAAGAAGCAGGAAGATCCCAGGTAATCCACAGAGCTCGAGATAGTTGTCTGTTCTGAAGGCGAAAAGCATATGTTCTGTGTTTTAGATGGATTAGGACTCAACAGTTTTTCCCTGTCATAGGCAGTAAGAGCTTCTGTTCAACCATTTCAAAGCTCCCTGCTTGAGCGGTGATGGCATGATCGTCAGCATAGATGAAACTCTTTGTCGCTTCTGGCAGTGGCTGGTCATTTGCATAAATCTACTGTATATATATTTTGAATGGTCGTGTAATGACACTCATAGACAACGAAACTATACATCGCAGAAGCACGAAACTCGGCAACATAATCAACCATACCAAGAGGTACCTATAGGGCCAAAAAAAACGGCCCTAGGTACCTCGCAACACCCCCAACACACAAGCTCCCAAAAACGGCCAATGTACCTGGCATCCCTGCCTCTTCGCTGCCAGCACGCGTTTCGAATGTTCGCGCATGGCAGCCAACACTCATCCTCGCCTCCGATCTGGAACAGCGGCGGGGGCGCCAGGGAGGGAGGGGCCCCAGCAGGGAGGAGGAGCCGCCTCCCTTCCTCCTCCTCCGCTTCCTCCTTCCAGCGCCCCGTCGCCGCTCTGATCCGGAACGGCGGGGGGGGGGCACCAGGGAGGGAGGGAGGGGCCCGGGAAGGGAGGAGGAGCCGCCTCCCTTCCTCCTCCTCCACTTCCTCCTTCCGGCACCCCGGCGCCGCTCCGATCTGGAACAGTGGCGGGGAGGGGGGGGCCCTCCGGGGAGGGAGGGGCCCGGGCACGGAGGAGGAGCCGCCTCCCTTCCTCCTCATCCACTTTCTCCTTCCGCCACCCCGTCACCGCTCCAATACGGAACGGTGGGAGGAAGAGAAAGAGAAAGAAAGAGAGAGAGATAGAGAGAGAAAGAAAAAGAGAGAGAGAGACAGAGAGAAAGAAAGACAGACAGAGAGAGAGAGAGAGAGAAAGAGAGAGTGAGAGAGATACACAGAGAGAGAGACAGAGAGAGAGAGACAGAGAGAGAGAAATAGAAAGAGAGAGAGAGATAGACAGAGAGAGAGAGATAGACAGAGAGATAGACAGAGAGAGAGAGAGACAGACAGAGAGAGAGTCACACACAGAGAGAGATAGAGAGAGAGGGGGGAGAGGGAGAGAGAGAGAAGGGAGAGAGAGATAGAGAGACATGGTACAGCAACGCGTGCACGGGTACAGCTAGTGTTAAATATTGATGGAGGGAACACACATCCAATAAGTGGGATAATGATGATGATGATGATGGCAAAACCCCTGGTTTCCCCTGTAATAGGCAGTAAGAGCACCTAAAGCTTCAGAGAGCTTCTGTTCAACCATTTCAAAGCTCCCTGCTTGAGCGGTGATGGCATGATCGTCAGCATAGATGAAACTCTTTGTCGCTTCTGGCAGTGGCTGGTCATTTGTGTAAATGTTATATGTTGATGGAGGAAACAGACAACCCATAAGTGGGGTGATGTTGATGATGATGATGGCAAAACCCCTGGTTTTCCCTGTAATAGGCAGTAAGAGCACCTAAGAGGCAGTAAGAAGAGATGTAGAGATTGAGTTTCCCCCTCTCTTGAAACCTTAGAAGAGATGGGTGTTAGAGTAGCTCAGACCCAGTTCTTGATTGTTAAGAAATACCGTTATTTCTTATTATAAATAAACCTTTTGTGATTTTTTTTTATTTTACTGTAATTTTATATTGATTGTAGTATCTTATAGTTTATGTTTTATGTAATTGATTATGTTGTTTTGATTGATTTTATTGTGTTGTTATGTTGATGGGCTTGGCCTCATGTAAGCTGCCCCGAGTCCCCGTTGGGGAGATAGTGGTGGGGTACAAATAAAGATTATTATTATTAATATTAGTATTATTATTTACGATTGGACTCTGCATGTTTGCTAAAGAGCCGATGATCAACTTTTGTATCCTGTTTGTTTTTGGATGCTCTGCTTTATTTTAGGGCAATTTTCCCTAAAATAGGAGCCACATAGATGAATGGAACCAGACCACTTACAATGTCCTTATGTCTCCAAGCTTGTTTCCCTCAAATCAGTGATTTTCAACCAGTGTGCTGCAGAACACTAGTGTGCCGTGAGAGATCATCAGGTGTGCCGTGGGAAATTACAGTGTAGAGAGAGAGAGAGAGAGCCTAGCAGGAAACTTCAGGCAGCAGAAATGAGGCTTTCCTGGCCGAAGCAGCAATGCCAGCCAGCCTGGCTGCAGTCAGGGAGAGCCCTCGGCGTCCAGAGCTTTCCTCTCTCCCTCCTCTCTCTCTCCTACCCTTCCTTCCCTCCCTCTGCGCGCCAAGGGCTACCTGGCCGGACTACGGCTCCTCCTGCTTCCTGGCTCCTAGGCGCTCTTCTGCCCTCCTCCACTCCAGCAGCAAGGAAGAGTCATCCGCGGGAGCTGCCCCCGTCCGACCTCACTCCTGGAGGCTCGAGGTGAGACTTTCTGCCCTCTAACCCCTCCACGCCGGGGAGGGGGAGCAACCCCTCATCTCTTGGCCTGTCCTGGCTGGGCTCTGGGTTCGCTGCAGAGCAGAGCAGAGGCCGGGATGCCCAGCTCCACAGCCCAGCTTGGTTCCTTCCCGATATGGCCCCAAGGCGACAGCAGGGAAGCCAAAGGGATGCGGGGGGGGGGGGAGCCACTCCTGAGGGGGGCTGAACCCCTTCAGGAAGGAGAGCTAGGGGTGGCGACGGCTGCGAGCCTCCGCCACAGTTTGTTCCGAGGCTCGGAGCCACCCCATGTGCTCAATTCCTATTTGTCCTGCTCAGCCGCGCCCGCGTGTGCTTTGGCCACTCAGCGCAGCCTTCTTCTGCAGGACGGTGATGGGCTTCCTGCGCATGGGCCTCCCAAGGGAGGGAGCGGGGTTTGGCAGAAGCAGCGGCGTCACAAGGGGGGAGGGTGACAGTTAGTAAAATGACAGTTAGAGTGTCATTTTGGTTGGTGGTGTGCCCCAGGATTTTGTAAATGTTAAAAATGTGCCGCGGCTCAAAAAAAGGTTGAAAATCACTGCCTCAAATGTCCGTTGTTGACGTTCAAAATCCTGCGCAGATCCCCCAAATTGTGCTTCGGCCCTTCTCACGCTGCGTTGCTCACTATGGACCTGCGGCCATATTCTTTTCCGTCTCCCCCATAAATGATAAGATTCATGTTCTGCGCCAAAGGAACCCATTCTGCACCGGAGACGCTCTCCTCCTCTTTCTTTCTTCGCTCCATCCCTCCTCCCTTCCATGGCTTTAGCCAGCAGCTCTTTGTGTATGTGTTCAACAGTGATTAGAAAATCTTAATGTTGCGCGCCTTTTAAACAGCTTGGCGATGGCCAGATTGCACTCTGAGAATGGTCGCTCCATGCACTCAGTCAGTCCCGTGGCTTGTTTAGCTTTGGCTCTGTCTTCAATCTCTCAAATCCTATAAGTCTCGGGGTCTTTTCGCTACTGAACTGGTGAGCAGTGGAGCGTGGATGTCAAACAGGCGCACTCGTGGCTTCAAGAATGGGAAAAGCATGGGCTGTGCACTGCAGGCCTCCACTGGTCCGGAGGCTGTGGAGCTTCCGTTCCCTTCTACCTGCAATTCAATGGACTGGGTGTTTGGAGGATCCATCAAGAAGAGGCTGTTCCTTTGCTGCAGTCATTACAGCTTTTGGGAGGAGAGGCGCAAGACTTGGCTGTCGGCCCTCCTGGCAGGAAAAAGGCAGAGCGAGGCCTCTTTTAGCTTTGATCCGAATGCTCTGCAGACGCCATCTAGCGGGAGGCTCTTTTTCCGTAGGTTTGTTATGCTTATGTTTTGGGGATGCTTAGAGCAGTGTTTTTCAACCTTTTTTGAAGCTTGGCACATTTTTTACATTGACAAAATCCTGGGGCACACCACCAACCAAAATGACACAAAATGACACTCTAACACAGTAATACATATAGTTAATATGTTTTTAAATGTATTTATACACTCAGTGTGAAACCTGGACCTGTTTCGATGGACACAACATAGATATCCTGGCAGGAATGGCAGAAAGACACAAACTTCCCACACAGAACTCCCATAACCAAGAGAAAATACTATAAGGGTTTGGTGGTTCACCTATATCCAGAGAGCACTGTGGACTCAAACAATGTTGGATCAGGACCAAACTTGGCATGAATACTCCATATGCCCAAATGTGAACACAGATGGAGTTTGGGGAAAATAGACGTTGACATTTGGGAGTTACAGTTTCTGGGATTTATAGTTAACACACAATCAAAGAGCATCCTGAACTCTTGCAACAATGGAATTGAACCAAACTTGGCATATTGAACTCTCATTACCAACAGAAAGTACTGAAAGGGTTTGCTTGGGAATTGACCTTGAGTTTGGAAGTTGTAGTTCACCTACACCCAGAGAGCACTGTGGACTCAAACAATGTTATGTTCTGTTGTTGTTTGTTTTCTATCCAGAATCACAATGTTGGAAGGAGGCTGAGGTAGGCAGGATTTCCCTGGGTACTGGTTGTGGGGGGTCGGGAGCAGGTCAGGGTTTTGCCCTCCCTTCTGCTCGAGATCCCCGTGTACAACTGGTGGGCCACTGTGTGATACAGAATGCTGGACTAGATGGGCTGAGGTCCGATTTAGCATGGCTCTTCTTATGTTCTTATGTTCTTATGAGGCTCACCACTTTAAGGTCCCTAAAACAGGCATGGGAAAACTTTCGGCAGGAGGGGGAAGAAAGGGGATTGGAGGTTCCAATTTCCCACGGCACACCTGATGATCGCTCACGGCACACTGGTTGGGAAACCCTGGCTTAGAGAAGCCAGGGAACCCATCCCATCTCCAAGCCCTCAAGAATTCTTTGTGCACAGGGATTAGAGATGCAGGACTTCTGCAAAAATGGGGAAAGCACAGATAATAGTCGTAAAAACACACCTGAGGAAATACTAGGACTATGGCGCAGCTGGCTGGGAGTCAGCTGCATTAAGACCACTATTGACTGGAAAATCATGAGTTCGAAGCCAGCCCGGGTCGGAGTGAGCTCCTGACCATAATTGTGCAGCTTGCTGTCGACCTTTGCATCCCGAAAGACAGTTGCATCTGTCAAGTAGGAAATTGAGGTACCACTTTGTGGGGAGGCTAATTTAACTGATTTACGAGGCCATAAAAATCTCCAGGAAGTATGCAAAGAATGAGGAAAGCTGGAATGACAGCTCCCTGGTGGCCAGAAGCTGGAATGTTAAATAGCCACTGAGTGTCTGTCTATATATGTTGTGTGTCTATGGCATTGAATGTTTGCCATGTATACCAAGACATTGTAATCCGCGAGTCCCCTGCTCCTCCTCTGGGTGAGAAGGGGGGGGCGGAATATAAATACTGTAAATAAATAAATAAATAAATAAATAAATAAGTAAGTAAGTAAGTAAGTAATATATGCCTATGCATCTGGTGGTGAAAATTTCAGAACTCTAACAAAGCTTTAACATTTTCATTATAAATGGCAGTTCTTAATTGGTTCTGTCATAGAAATCTCCAATAATGAAATAATAATGAATTTTTGAAGGTTTTGTTAGAGTTCTGAAATTTTCACCAGCAGAACTTTAGCAATAACTAATAATTAATAATACTTTATTTTTAACCCGTCTTCTCTCTCCCTGGGGACTCAAGCTTTGTTGAAAGCTTTATAGAGAGGCAATTTGTTCAAGCGCATATCGAGTTTTCCATAGAATCAGAATTCAACCCAAAGTGGGAAAACAACAGCAAAGAGAGACAGGGAAGGGAGGATTATATCATCGTGAAGGAAGCCCTCCCCATTGGCAAATATGGATATTTATTTATTTACAGTATTTATATTCCACCCTTCTTACCCCACAGGGGACTCAGGGTGGATTACAATGTACACATACATGGCAAACATTCAATGCCATAGACACACAACACATATAGACAGACAGTCAGAGGCTATTTAACTTATTTCTGGCCACCAGGGGAGCTGTCGCTTCACCGTCCATCTGCGACACTGATGAAGTACTTTCCGCATTCCCCGCATGCTTGCTGGAGATTTTTTTTGTTAAATTAGCCTCCCCCACACATAGGTGGTACCTAAATTTCCAACTTGACAGATGCAACTGTCTTTCGGGTTGCAAAGGTCGACAACAAGCTACACAATTGGTTGGAAGCTCACTCCGACCCAGGCTGGCTTCGAATTCAGGACCTTTCGGTCAGTAGTGCCACAAAAGGACATAAAATGGAAATAAAATGCAATAGAAGTGGGATTTTTAAAGAAAAAGAATCAAAGGAGAAGGTAGTCTCTTGCCGCACGCAAAATGGTCATAGGATAAGACACTTGAAAGGGACCCCCAAAGGTCATCTCGTTTTGTATCAATGTCCATAATGGACATTGGAGATGAGACTCAAGTCTCGACATACAGGCATAGCTTAAAATGGTTTTGCGCACAATATTTTGCATGAAACCAAGTCTGTGTATGTCGAACTCTCCGAAAGCAAAGGTGTCACTCTCTTCGGTCACAATTTTGTATTTTGGGAGATTTTGGAGTTCTGGATAAGGGACGATCAAACTGTATAGAGTTGTTCCAAAACTGGCCATTTATATGTGACCTGAAAACCTCATTCAAAGTGTTTCCAGAGGTTGTCACCTTCAATTTGCAATCCTCCGATGTTTCCGAACTATTTTTTTCTGCCTTGCCCAAAAATATCTGTGAAGGAGGTAAAAATGGAAGCAGCATTATATTGCCTTTTTCCATTGGCAATGCAAAGAACGGTCCCTCTGGAAGCGTGCATTTAATGCTGGAGAAGGCTGTGTCCTTCTTCAACGTGGCTGTGGGAATATATGTATGTATGTATATATATATAGAGAGGGGAGAGAGAGAGATCTGAATAGTACCAAGGCAAATGAGTTTTCTGTCTGCATCCAGAGCCATCTTATGTAATTCAATTACACTTTGGCCAAAAAATTCACTGAAGTATATATACTCGTAAGCGCTGATGAGCGAGTACAACATAGGAATGTCCGTTTGGTTGCTGGGAGTTTTCTGGGCTGTGTGGTTATGTTCCAGAAGCATTTTCTCCTGACGTTTCAGCCACATCTATGGCAGGCATCCTCAGAAGTTGAGGGGTCTGTTGGAAAATAGGCAAGTGGGGTTTATATATCTGTGGAATGCAAGCCCGGATTAACACTTTTTTGCGCCCTAGGCCAAAGTTTGGAATTACGCCCCCTTTAAGGCAACGTCCCGCCACCTCCAAGGTCCCCATTCCCACTGGCTGGAAAGCTCTGCTGTGCTCTGAAGATCTCCTCGGGAGTCGGGAGGCTTGGGGAGAGCTCAGCGGGTGCAAACTCGCTCCAAAGGCGCGCACGAGAGAGAGAGAGTGTGTGCGAGAGAGAGAGAGCACGCATGTGTGTGTGAGAGAGAGCGTGCGCGCGAGAGAGAGCGAGAGATGGCCTCGGCCATACGGGAGCCTTTTTCGCTCCCCCTTCGCCCCCTCTGAAGCAGGAGAAGGCGCGGGGCAAGCAAAAAAAGCCCCCAGATGGCCTCGGTCACGCGGGAGCCTTTTTCACTCCCCCTTTGCCCCCCTCTGAAGCCGGAGGAGGCGCGGGGCGAGCGAAAAAGGCCCCCGGATGGCCTCCATTTTGCGTTTCGGGCTTGGCAGGGCCTGCCATGTGCCGTTTTCCGTGGCCCAAAGATCGACTTTTTTTGGGATTTTTTTTGGGGTGCGTGATCTGCACCTCCCTCAGTCTACGCCCCTAGGCCATGGCCTAGGTTGGCCTTACCGGTAATCTGGGCCTGGTGGAATGTCCAGGTTGGAGGGAAAAAAACAGTTGCCTGCTTCGGGCATTTCCCCAGCCAGCCTCCAATCCGCCATGACTCCCACCATGACTCTCGCCCCTTGCTCGCTGAAGCCGCGCGGAGGAGGAGCCCCACCCACTGAAGCCCGTCCACCGCTCATGCTCCTCCTCTGTAGGAGAGCTGAAGCTGGGGGGAGGGGGCAGGGCATGGCGCGGCCTGCCCCCTCCCCCAGCTTCGGCACTCCCAGCAGCTGCTCCAGCCCCGGTCCCTTCTTCTTTTTCTTCGCCACTGCCCGGCCCTTCCTCCTCCTCCCCCAAGCAGCAGGAGTTCGGCAGGAGGGGGGAGGAAGGGGGGCAGAGAGCTTTTCTCGCGGCACAGCAGGAATGTTGGAAATGGCTACCTTGATTAGCATTTAATGGCCTTGCAGCTTCAAAACCTGGCTGCTTGCTTCCTGGGGGAATCCTTTGTTGAGATGTGTTAGCTGGCCCTGATTGTTTCCTGTCTGGAATTTGATTGTTTACTTTTTCCCCAATACATTATTATCACCTTTCTATAAGGATTGGTATGTTGTTGAAGGCTTTCATGGCCGGAATCACTGGGTTGCTGTGAGTTTTCCGGGCCGAATGGCCGTGTTCCAGTAGCATTCTCTCCTGATATTTCTCCCACCCACATCTATGGCAGGCCCCCTAAGAGGTTGTGAGGTATATTGGAAACTAAAGGAGGGAGGTTTATATATCGGTGGAAGGCCAGTGTGAATGCTGCAATTAATCCCCTTGATTACCATTAAATGGCCTTGCAGCTTCAAGGCCTGGCTGATTCCTGCCTGGGGGAATCCTTTGTTGGGAGGTGTTAGCTGGCCCTGATTGTTTCCTGTCTGGAATTCCCCTGTTTACTGAGTGTTGCTCTTTATTTACTGTCCTGATTTTAGAGTTTTTTAAAATAAGGGGTAGAAAGAAGGAAAGAGAAAGAAGGGGAGGAAGACAAAGAAAGGAAAGGGACAGAAAAGGGAAGGAGAAAGGTGCAGCTGGCTGGGAGTCAGCTGCATTAAGATCACTACTGACTAAAAGGTCATGAGTTCGAAGCCAGCCCGGGTCGGTGTGAGCTCCCGACCAAAATTGTGTAGCTTGTTGTCAACCTTTGCAGCCCGAAAGACAGCTGCACCTGTCAAGTAGGAAATTTAAGTACCACTTTGTGGGAGGCTAATTTAACTGATTTATGAGGCCATAAAAGTCTCCAGTTCCCCTGGTGGCCAGAAGCTGGAATGTTAAATAGCCTCTGACTGTCTGTCTATATATGGCAATTGTCATTATCAATAAAGAAGCTTGATTGAACTGAGAACAAAGACTCTCTCATTGTCTGTCTGCTTGTGGTAACTCAGCATCCAGAATCCACTACATGTCTATGGCATTGAATGTTTGCCATGTATATGTACATTGTAATCTGCCCTGAGTCCCCAGCGGGGTGAGAAGGGCGGAATATAAATGGTGTAAATACATAAAATAAAGAATGGGAAAAAGAGGCAAGAAAAAGAAAAGGGGAAAGAGAGAGAAGGAAAGGGGAGAAAGAAGGGAGGAGAAAAGAAGGAGTGGGGGAAAAGAAAGAGGGATATAAAAAAGGAGAAAAGGAGGGAAAAAAGAGAGAGTAAGAGAAGAGGAAGGGAGAAAGGAGGGGAGGAAGAAAGAAAAGAAAGGGAAAGAACAAGAGAGAAGGAAAGGGAAGAAAGGGCAAAAAAGAAAAAGGGGAGAGGGAAAGGGGAAAGAAGGAAAGGGGGAGAAAGGGAGAGGGAGGGCCTGCCTCCGCCTTGGAGTAGGGCCATGGTGGCCACGCTCTGGTTACATCCTAAATAGATTACTGCAACACACTCTACATGGGGTTGCCTTTGAAGACTGTTCGGAAACTCGTCCAACGGGTGGCAGCCAGATTGCTCACTGGAGCATCATACAGGGAGCATACCACCCCCTGTTACGTCTACTCCACTGGCTGCCGGTCAATTTCCGAGCACAATTCAAAGTGCTGGTCTTGGCCTATAAAGCCCTATATGACTCCGGCCCAGCTTACTTGTCCGAACGTATCTCCCTCTACGTTCCGCTTCATAGCCTAAGATCCTCCGGGGAGGCGCTGCTCTCGGTCCCACCAGCTTTGCAAACACCACTGGTGGGGACAAGGGACAGGGCCTTCTCGGTGGTGACCCCCCCACCTGTGGAACTCGCTCCCCAGCGAAATCAGATCTGCATCCTCCCTCCTTTCTTTCAGAAGAGAACTGAAGATGTGGTTGTGGAACCAGGCTTTGGCTAATGGATATAACAGCACTTGAACATTGAATCAGACCATATGATTGTTGTAATGGGAAAGGGTTTATGATGGTTTAACTCAGTGTTTCCCAACCTGTGTACCGTGGCACACTAGTGTGCCGTGAGTGATCATCAGGTGTGCCGTGGGAAATTGGAACCTCCAATACCAGACCTGGGCATTTCATGGCTTGCCGGCCGAATCTGATCGGCCTGCGTAAGGGCCCCCGCAGGCAGGCAGGCGGGCAGGCAAGCAAGCAGAGCGACTAACAGAGGGGAAGGGAGGGGGGAGAAGAGGAGGAGGCCAAGAGCAAGTGCCGCCGCAGAGCATGCCTTCGCTCTCCTCCTCCCTTCCCTTCTGCCTCGCACTCCCCCCTACCTCGCACTCCCCCCCTCTATTGCTTGTGTGTGAGAGAGCGGGGGAGGGCTGGAGATGGCCAGGGCGCCTTTGTTCCTGCTCGTGTTGCTTGTGGAGGTGTTCCCCCTCCCCATGAGAAAGAGGCCCGCCCACCTGTCCATCATTATTTGAGTACACAGTGCTCTCTGGATTTAGGTGAATTACAACTCCCAAACGTCAAGGTCTATTTCCTCCAAACTCCATGTGTGTTCATAATTGGGCATATTGAGTATTCATGCCAAGTTTGTTCCTGATTCAACATTGTTTGAGTCCACAGTGCTCTCTGGATGTAGGTGAACTACAACTCCAAAACTCAAGGTCAGTGCCCACCAAACTCTTATAGTATTTTCTCTTGGTTATGGGAGTTCTGTGTGGGAAATTTGGTTCAATTCCATTGTTGCTGGGGTTCAGAATGCTCTTTGATTGTAGGTGAACTATAAACAGGCCCTGGTTTCACACTGAGTGTATAAATACATTTTAAAACATATTAACTATATGTATTACTGTGTTAGAGTGTCATTTTGTGTCATTTTGGTTGGTGGTGTGACCCAGGATTTTGAAAATGTAAAAAATGTGCCGCGGCTCAAAAAAGGTTGGAAAACACTGGTTTAACTAACGTTGTTTTAATCTATTGTTTTAGTCTATTGTATTATATGGGGTTTTTTTTGTTATTATAATTGTAATTTATTGCGGCATCGAATCGTTGCCATTGTTAGCCGTTCTGAGTCCCCCTGCGGGGATGAGAAGGGGGGGGGGGGATGATGTAAATAAATAAAAATATAATGGGGCAGGGAACAAGAGGGTTGCTCTGAATTGCTCAATATTATTTCTAGGAAATTCTAGTTTTGTGGAGGGTTTTCAAGGCAAGGAGAGGTGTGCTTGTGGGAATCTTCTCACTCATTTCATTTGTTCTTCTTCTCTCCCATCACTTGCCTGAAGCAACTGCATCCCATGGGGAAAGTTTGACCTGAAGTTTACTGCCATGATGCCATTCTGTTCAGTGAATTATATCAGACACACAATCTGTAGGTGGAAGCTGCGATTTCTCCAAGGCCGAGTGAATACGTTCCCTTGGCACTGAGGGAAAGAATACATTGGGATATAGCTCCCAGTGGCACAGTGGGTTAAACCACTGAGCTGCTGAACTTGCTGACTGAAAGGTCAGCTGCTCAAATCTAGGGAGCAAGGTGCGCTCCCGCTGTTAGCCCCAGCTTCTGCCAACCCAGCAGTTCAAATGCATTCAAATGCGAGTAGATCAATAGATGCTAGGCCTGGGCAATCATGGTTCTAAATGGTTCTAAAGTACTTACAAATCTAAAATTCTGGTGGTGAACACTAGGTGGCACTGGTGCTTTGCTTCTACAGTGTTGCTAAAGTTCTGGTGGTGAACACTAGGTGGCGCTAGTGCTTTACTTCTACAGTGTTGCTAAAGTTCTGGTGGTGAACACTAGGTGGCACTGGTGCTTTACTTCTACAGTGTTGCTAAAGTTCTGGTGGTGAACACTAGGTTGCACTGGTGCTTTACTTCTACAGTGTTGCTAAAGTTCTGGTGGTGAACACTAGGTAGCACTGGTGCTTTACTTCTACAGTGTTGCTAAAGTTCTGGTGGTGAACACTAGGTGGCACTGGTGCTTTACTTCTACAGTGTTGCTAAAATTCTGGTGGTGAACACTAGGTGGCACTGGTGCTTTGCTTCTACAGTGTTGCTAAAGTTCTGGTGGTGAACACTAGGTGGCGCTGATGCTTTGCTTCTACAGTGTTGCTAAATTTCTGGTGGTGAACACTAGGTGGTGCTGGTGCTTTGCTTCTACAGTGTTGCTAAAGTTCTGGTGGTGAACACTAGGTGGCGCTGATGCTTTGCTTCTACAGTGTTGCTAAAGTTCTGGTGGTGAACACTAGGTGACGCTGGTGCTTTGCTTCTACAGTGTTGCTAAAGTTCTGGTGGTGAACACTAGGTGGCACTGGTGCTTTACTTCTACAGTGTTGCTAAAATTCTGGTGGTGAACACTAGGTGGCACTGGTGCTTTGCTTCTACAGTGTTGCTAAAGTTCTGGTGGTGAACACTAGGTGGCGCTGGTGCTTTGCTTCTACAGTGTTGCTAAAGTTCTGGTGGTGAACACTAGGTGGTGCTGGTGCTTTGCTTCTACAGTGTTGCTAAAGTTCTGGTGGTGAACACTAGGTGGCGCTGATGCTTTGCTTCTACAGTGTTGCTAAAGTTCTGGTGGTGAACACTAGGTGACGCTGGTGCTTTGCTTCTACAGTGTTGCTAAAGTTCTGGTGGTGAACACTAGGTGGTGCTGGTGCTTTGCTTCTACAGTGTTGCTAAAGTTCTGGTGGTGAACACTAGGTGGCGCTGATGCTTTGCTTCTACAGTGTTGCTAAAGTTCTGGTGGTGAACACTAGGTGGCGCTGGTGCTTTGCTTCTACAGTGTTGCTGAAGTTATGGTGGTGAACACTAGGTGGCAATGGTGCTTTGCTTCTACAGTGTTGCTGAAGTTCTAGTGGTGAACACTAGGTGGCACTGGTGCTTTGCTTCTACAGTGTTGCTAAAGTTCTGGTGGTGAACACTAGGTGGCGCTGGTGCTTTGCTTCTACAGTGTTGCTAAAGTTCTGGTGGTGAACACTAGGTGACGCTGGTGCTTTGCTTCTACAGTGTTGCTAAAGTTCTGGTGGTGAACACTAGGTGGCGCTGATGCTTTGCTTCTACAGTGTTGCTAAAGTTCTGGTGGTGAACACTAGGTGGCAATGGTGCTTTGCTTCTACAGTGTTGCTGAAGTTATGGTGGTGAACACTAGGTGGCAATGGTGCTTTGCTTCTACAGTGTTGCTGAAGTTATGGTGGTGAACACTAGGTGGCGCTAATTTCCAAACAGGATTATATCCAGTCCCCATGTTACAAACAAGACAGGCTCTGTAGGTTTGTTCTTAAATTGTATTTGCATGTAAGTTGGAACAGGTACATTTTGATGTGTAACTCAAGCCAAAGATAGATAAATAAATAAATAGATAGATCTAGCTTTGGATCACATAGGGAAGGATTAATACACCTGTGGGGTTTCCTTTGCTGTCTGTTCCCCTGTTCAGAAGATTTCACCTCACTTTTTGTCCTTGTGAGGACATTTTGGAAAATTTGGCTTGTTGTGGAAACAAGGATTGGTTGGGGCTAAGGCTTCAGTGGAGACACTTTTCCTCATGATAATAGCTCTTCCAAGACTGAATGTGGTACAGCTGGCTGGGAGACAGCTCCCCCTGGTGGCCAGATGTTAAATTGCCTCTGTCTGTCTTGTGTGTTTGTGTGTCTAAATGTAATGTGCACATTGTAATCTGCCCTGAGTCCCCTGCGGGGTGAGAAGGGCGGAATCGAAATGAAGTAAATAAATAAATAATAATAAGATCTCTACTGACCAGAAGGTCATGAGTTCGAGGCCTGCCTGGGTCAGAGTGAGCTCTCGACCAATTGTGTAGCTCGTTGTCTGTCTATATATGTGTTGCCTCACCCCCTGAACTAGGAGTCATTTGTAAGTTGTAACTTGGGAACTGCCTGTATATGTCCTCTGTGTAACAATATCTGAGCAATGGTGCTTAGCACTTAGTAAATAATGCTTAATAGTATCACGGAGTTCTGGCTCCCAGGTTCTAATGTTCCGGTCCAAAGAAGTTCCCGAACTGGAACCCCTTCTCGTGCTCACAATGCCTGCTGCCACCACTCTCTGGACCTCTGGCACAGAGAGGAAGCGTGGCCTCTCTCTTGGTTTCTCTCCCTCCGATTCCAAAGGGAAATCGATGCGATCCAAGCAGGATCCATCGCAAGGGGTCAATTAACTGTGGGCAGAGATGAGGGCCTTGGCATGTCCCCGGGACTGGCAGCTGCCCAAAGGAAAGCAGGGACCTGCTTCGTAAACAGTAATTAAGAAGCCTTTTGACCTTGGGCCCTGCCTGCCCGGCACAGCGCTAAGAGCCTCCGGTTCTCAGCGCTGGAACGATTTCAGCGTGACCCTCTGCTTGAGGAAAGGAGGCAGATGACACTGAGCAGGCGAGGGACGAGGTGACCAAGCAGTCCGGAAATCTGCCAGAAACAAGAAACTCTTTTTGTCCCATCCAATATAGTGCAGTAGTCCGTTTTGAAATGTAAACACTCTCCAGGACAGTCCCCACAAGGAGCATCAGCCCTGGCCTTGTCTTACTCAACTGCCGAGTATGCCTGTCCTGTTTGGCATAAGTCTGCCAATCCCAGAAATACAGCTTAATGGTGTAACATTAGAAAATGTTATAATAATAATAATAATAATAATAATAATTTATTTCTAACCCACATCCATCTCCCCGAAGGGGACTTGGAGCGGCTTACATAGGGCCGTGACCGAACAACACATTACAAAAAATATCACAAACATCAGAAAACAATAAACACAATAAAAATACATCTTTGAAAACACAGCAACATAGGTGAATCTAAAACAAAAACAAGAGGGCAAGCCACATGTACATATAAGATGTTTAAACACTCGGGGGAGATAACAGTAGTGTCAAACATAAAGGGTCACATGGGGGGGAAAGGTCTTGCCAAAAACAGGGGCATTTGGGGGGTCTAATCTCCAAAGACCTGGTGGAAAAACCAGGTTTTCAGTGGTTTTTAAAAGGATTCCAGTGAGGGGCATTCCTAATCTCTCCCGGGAGGGAATTCCAAGGGGGCACAGACGAGAAAGCTTTCTCCCTAGTGCTCACAAGCCGGGTCTGTGAGCCTGGCAGGGGCGAAAGGAGGGCCTCCCCTGAGGAGAGAAGGGCTCGGGCTGGTTCATGGGAGGAGATCTGGTCAAGAAGGTAGGCGGGTCCCAAACCGTTTAGGGCTTTATAGGTAACCACAGGGCCGTAGCCAGGATTTTGACTCGGGGGCTGAGTTTGGTTCGGGGGGCTGAGACTGGGTGGAAGAGGGTCTACCCTAGCAAACCTTTTGTATTGTTATCCCAATAACCCCATTAATGTGGGATATAATGAGCATGGTGATCAGATCATGATATGAATAAACATAACAGTTTAAATAATGTACCAGTAAGGCCTTCTCGCGGACCACCCTGAGAATTTCGGGGGCTGAAGCCCCCTTAGCCCCCCTCTGGCTACATGCCTGGGTAACCACCTGCACCTTGAATTGGGCTCGGAAAATAAACAGCAGCCAGTGGAGCTCTTTAAACAAGGGGGTCGACCGCTCCCTGTATTCTGCCCCAGTTATTAATCTGGCAGCCGAGCGTTGGACAAGTTGAAGTTTCCGAGCTGTCTTCAAGGGAAACCCCACGTAGAGCGCATTGCAGTAATCCAATCTAGAGGTAACCAAGGCATGGACCACTGTGGTCAAGTCAGACTTCATGAGGTATGGTTGTAGTTGGCGCGCAAGTTTAAACTGTGCGAAGGCTCTCCCAGCCACCGCCGTCACCTGAGCGTCAAGCGTCAGCGCTGAATCTAAGAGAACCCCCAAACTGCAGACCTGTGGCTTCAGTGGGAGTGTAACCCCATCCAGCACATGTTGCTACCCAATACCCTGATCAGACGAACGACTGACCTGGAGGACCTCTGTCTTATCGGGATTGATCCTCAGCTTGTTCCTCCTCATCCAAACCGTCACAGCGGCCAGGCACTGGTCCAATATCTGAGGGGCTTCCTTGGAATCTGATGGAAAAGAGTAGTGGAGTTGGGTGTCATCTGCGTGGAGATGGCACTGTACTCCAAAACTCCGGATGACCTTGCCCAGCGGTTTCTGCTAGGTTGGCAGAAGCCGGCTAAGTATGTGTACCTGTAATCCGCTCTGAGTCCCCTTCGGGGTGAGAAGAGCGGGTTATAAATTAAATAAATAAATAAATGAATGAATAACAGTGGGAGCTCGCTCTGCTCCCCCGGATTCAAACCGCCAACCTTTCGATCAGCAAGTTCCGCAGCTCAGCGGTTTAATCCCTATGGAGATTGATAAGTGTTCTTGGAGAACTATAAATAATCGGGATGGGGTTCAGAATTTGACAGCAATACTATATTCATTCTGCAGTGTAGATGCACCGTAGAAGGGGACGGTGCACGGGGCCATGGAATCGGGCGCTAGAGTCAGAAGGTGCCATTTATTTATTTCGTATCAAAAGCATTGCATAGATCAGTGTTTCTCAACCAGTGTGCCGTGGCACACTAGTGTGCCGTGAGCGATCATCAGGTGTGCCGCGAGAAAAGCTCTCTGCCCCCCTTCCTTCCCCCCTCCTCCTGCCGAACTGTTGCTTGGGAGAGGAGGAGGAAGGGCCGGGCGGCGGCAAAGAAGAAGAAGGGACCGGGGCTGTGGGAGAACTGAAGCCAGGGGGAGGGGCATGGCGTGGCCTGGCTCCACCCCCTCCCCTGGCTTCAGCACTCCCACAGCTTTGCCAGCCTTGAGGGGGCAGTGCCAAGCCAGCAGTGGCAGAGCCAGTACAATGCTGGCTTGGCACTGCCCCCTCAAGGCTGGCGGCTGTGGAGAACTGAAGCTGGGGAGGGGGGGGGCATGGAATGGCCTGGCTCCCCCCGGCTTCGGCACTCCCAGCAGCTGCTCCCAGTGTCATTTTGTGTCATTTTGGTTGGTGGTGTGCCCCCGGATTTTTTAAATGTTAAAAGTGTGCCGCGGCTCAAAAAAGGTTGGGAAACACTGGCATAGATTATTCTGCATGTTTCGGTCAATGCTACGTTTACCTTTTTTGCGTGGGCAGTCTTATGCCAAACCGGGCAGGTATCCTCGGCAGTTGAGTAAGAAAAGACCAGGGCTGATGTTCTTATTACTTTTGGTGCCATAATAGACCTTGAAACCACAGCAAGCACCCTCGTCTCTGACCCATCTGTCCTTCTAATTCTCCCAAACACTTCCTTGGCCCGGGTTCAGCCGCTCTCTGGCCCACTTGAGCCAGGGATTGGCCTTTGCTTGCCTCCTTGGTTGCTGGCCACGAATCGGAGCCTGGCCAGCCCTTTCCATTGCCATGTAAGTCAGAGAAGAACTGGCAGCCGATGCTCTGACTCCGCAACGAAGGGTTTTTTCTCTCTCTGCCTTTTGGATGCAATGCCTGAGTTGCATTCCCTGGGGCTTTCCTCCTGCACAAAGAGAGGATGGCAGCCCATAATGCCTCCAGATTATTTTAAGCACAGCAAAGGGCACACAAGGCAGAGGCTCGGAAGTGAAGGTGTATGTGTGTGTGTGTGTGTGTGTGTGTGTATATATATATATATATATATATATAGAGAGAGAGAGAGAGAGAGAGAGAGAGAGAGAGTGAGTTTGGATCGTGGGTTGGCTGATGGTTGCTGAGGTTTGGCTACAGGTTTGCAGCTCCGTCCGCACATCCTAGACCAGGGGTCGGGGACCTTTTTGACTCAGAGAGCCATAAAAGCAAAATATTTGGAAATTTATTTCAGTGAGAGCCATATAAGATATATAAAATATATTTTAAGACTGAATTCAACTCAATGTGAGTCTATACGTACATACTATGAGGAAAGGATTCCCCTGGCAGAATGATGGGACCTGGCTCTGCAAAAGGCATGCTCAGGACTCTGGGAAGGAAGAGAAGACGGAAGGAAGGAAGGGGGAAAGAAAAAAAAGGAAATAAAGGAGGGAGGGAGGGGAAGAGGAAGAAAGAAAAGAAGAACGAACTATGGAAAAGGAAGAAAAGAAAAGCAGGAGAGAGACAAGGGGGGGATGAAGGAAATGGGAAGGGAGGAAAGGAAAGGAAAGGGAGTGAGGAAAAAGTAAAATAATGAAGGGAAAAAGAAGAATACATTGAAGGGGTAGAGAGGGAAGTGAAAAGAAAGGAAAGAGAAGAAAAGGAAGACTTGGGGGAAAAGACAAGGAAGGAAGGAAGAGGGAGGGAGAATGGAGCAAAGAAGGAGGGAGCGAAGGAGAAAGAAAGGGTGAAGGGGGAGAAAGGAAGGAACGAAGAGGGAGAATGGATGAAAGAAGGAAGGAGAGAAGGAAAGGGTGAAGGAGAGAAAGGAAGAGGAAGGAAGGAAGGAAGGAAGGAAGGAAAAGGGAGAATGGAGGAAAGAAGGAAGGGGAGAGAGGGGGAAAGGAAGGAGAGAAGGAGAAGGAAAGGATGAAGGGGGAGAAAGAAAGGAAGGAAGAGGAAGGAAGAGGGAGAGTGGATGAAAGAAGGAAGGAGAGAAGGAAAGTGTGAAGGGGAGAAAGAAAGGAAGGAAGAGGAAAGAAGGAAGAGGGAGAATGGATGAAAGAAGGAAGGAGAGAAAGAAAGGGTGAAGGGGAGAAAGAAAGGAAGGAAGAGGAAGGAAGAGGGGGAATGGAGGAAAGAAGGAAGGAGAGAAGAAGAAGGAAAGGATGAAGGGGGAAAAGGAAGGAAGGAAGAGGGAGAATTGATGAAAGAAGGAAGGAGAGAAGGAAAGGTTGAAGGGGAGAAAGAAAGGAAGGAAGAGGAAATAAGGAAGAGGGAGAATGGAGGAAAGAAGGAAGGGAAGAGAGGGAGGGGAAAGGAAGGAGAGAAGGAAAAGGAAAGGATAAAGGGGAGAAAGAAAGGAAAGAAGAGAAAGGAAGACGGAGAATGGAGGAAAGAAGGAAGGAGAGAAGGAAAGGATGAAGGGGAGAAAGGAAGGAAGGAAGAGGAAGGAAGGAAGAGGGGGAATGGAGGAAAGAAGGAAGGAGAGAAGGAAAGGTTGAAGGGGAGAAAGAAAGGAAGGAAGAGGAAATAAGGAAGAGGGAGAATGGAGGAAAGAAGGAAGGGAAGAGAGGGAGGGGAAAGGAAGGAGAGAAGGAAAAGGAAAGGATAAAGGGGGAGAAAGAAAGGAAAGAAGAGAAAGGAAGACGGAGAATGGAGGAAAGAAGGAAGGAGAGAAGGAAAGGATGAAGGGGAGAAAGGAAGGAAGGAAGAGGGAGAATTGATGAAAGAAGGAAGGAGAGAAGGAAAGGTTGAAGGGGAGAAAGAAAGGAAGGAAGAGGAAATAAGGAAGAGGGAGAATGGAGGAAAGAAGGAAGGGAAGAGAGGGAGGGAAAAGGAAGGAGAGAAGGAAAAGGAAAGGATAAAGGGGAGAAAGAAAGGAAAGAAGAGAAAGGAAGACGGAGAATGGAGGAAAGAAGGAAGGAGAGAAGGAAAGGATGAAGGGGAGAAAGGAAGGAAGGAAGAGGAAGGAAGGAAGAGGGGGGAATGGAGGAAAGAAGGAAGGAGAGAAGGAAAGGTTGAAGGGGAGAAAGAAAGGAAGGAAGAGGAAATAAGGAAGAGGGAGAATGGAGGAAAGAAGGAAGGGAAGAGAGGGAGGGGAAAGGAAGGAGAGAAGGAAAAGGAAAGGATAAAGGGGGAGAAAGAAAGGAAAGAAGAGAAAGGAAGACGGAGAATGGAGGAAAGAAGGAAGGAGAGAAGGAAAGGATGAAGGGGAGAAAGGAAGGAAGGAAGAGGAAGGGCGAATGGAGGAAAGACGGAAGGCGAAGGAAAGGATGAAGGGGAAGAAGGACAGGAAGGAAGAGGAAGGAAGGAAGAGGGGGAATGGAGGAAAGAAGGAAGGAGGAAAGGAGAAGGAAAGGGTGCATGCTGGGTAACCGAGGCCTGGGCTGCTCTGGAGAGCCAGGTGCAATAGTGAAAAGAGCCACATCTGGCTCGCGAGCCATAGGTTCCCTACCCCTGCCCTAGACCCTTTTCTGCCCCAAGGAAGAGACATTGTGTTGGCCTGATGCTGCTGCCTGAGCGAAGTGTCCAGCGGTGCAAGCTCAAATATATGATTGTAATCCTTAGCATTAAGTCAGCGTCCCTAGCTCAAAAGGAGAAGGAGGAAAATAAGCCCTTCTCCATTGCTATGCGAGGAGATTTAATTCAAGTTGTGTGCTGGATTTTTTTTTCCTCCCTGGGGGTTTCATGCAAGTGGCGCCTCCAGTATTTTGCAGAAGGAAACCAGGCCGCACATGGCCAGGCGAAACGTCTCAGAAATGCCATCCAAATAGGCGGAAACAAGCAAGCAAGCAAATAAACAAACACAGAAGCATCCCTTCCCTGAGATACTTCTGTTTCGGCACATTCCCTCTCCAAAAGGAAAAGACTCAATGGCATTTCCGACTTGGGAAGGACTGTAGAGCTGTAAGGGTTGGTGAGCATTGACCTTGAGTTATGGAGTTGTAGTTCACCTACATCCAGGGAGCACTGTGAAGTCAAACAATGATAGATCTGAACCAAACTAGGCACAAATACTCAATATGCCCAAATGTGAACACTGGTGGAGTTTGGGGGAAATAGACCTTGACATTTGGAAATTGTAGTTTCTGGGATGTATAGTTCACCTACAACCAAAGAGCAGTCTGAAGGCCACCAACGATAGAATTGGGCCAAACATCCCACACAGAACCCCTACGCCTTGAAGAGACTCACTGAGCCTCCATCCAGCCTTGCACTCTCTCTCTCTCCTGCACATGTGCATCATGTTGCCAATGCGCTGAGCACGCCTGCTCTCCCCTCCCCGCTTGCAGTTTCAGAAGCAGCCCTCCCCTTGGCTGAGAGGCCTGCCAATCACAGCAGAGGAGGGCTTTCGGTGGGATTCACTATGTGTTTCCAAAAAGAAGTTGTAGTTGCTGGGATTTATAGTTCACCTACAATCAAAGAGCATCCTGAACTCCAACAATGGTGGAATTGAACCAAACTTGGCACACAGAACTCCCATGACCAACAGAAAATACTGGAAGGGTTTGGTGGGCATTGACTTTGAGTTTTGGAGTTGTAGTTCACCTACATCCAGAGACAAACCGGTGACTCATGACTGCTTTTATACTGTTTATACTGTTTTATTGTATATATAAAGCACCGGGAATGTGGCGCAGCTGACCAGAAGGTCATGAGTTCGAGGCCTGCCCAGGTCAGGGTGAGCTCTCAACCAATTTGTGTAGCTTGTTGTCGACCTTTGCAACCCAAAAGACAGTTGCATCTGTCAAGTAGGGAATTTAGCTACCACTTTGTGGGGAAGCTTAATTTAACTGATTTCTGTAATTTTAAATCGCCTCTATGTCTGTCTATATATGTTGTATGTCAATGGCATTGAATGTTTGCCTATATATGTGCATTGTGATCCGCCCTGAGTCCCCTGCGGGGTGAGAAGGGCGGAATATAAATGACGTAAATAAATAAATAAATAAATATGCTCAAATGTGAACACTGGTGGAGTTTGGAGAAAATAGAACTTGACATTTGGGAGTTGTACTTGCTGAGATTTATAGTTTACTGACAATCAAAGAGCATTCTGAACTCCACAAACGATGGAATTGGGCCAAACTTGGCACAAGGAACTCCCATGACGAAGAGAAAATACTGGAAGGGTTTGGTGGGCATTGACCTTGAGTTTTGGAGTTGTAGTTCACCTACATCCAAAGAGCACGGTGGACGCAAACAATGATGGATCTGGACCAAACTTGGCACGAATACTCAATATGCCCAAATGTGAACACTGGTGAAGTTTAGGGAAAATAGACCTTGACATTTGGGAGCACTCTAGTGGGAAGCTTCCCATCAACTAGATGAAGCATCACAGCAATGAAGATGGAAAATAAGGTTGGGGCAATAATACTTCCCTGTTTGACACCTGATTCCACCTTAAAGGGGTCACTTTGGGGGCCATTGCTGTCCAAGACTGTTTACAAATTTTACAAATTTGTCAGGGCATCCGATTTTTTTGAGGACGCTCCAGAGAACACTGCGACTCATAGAATGATAAAAGAGGCCTCGTGGGTCATCTAGTCCAGTGTTTCCCAACCTTTTTTGAGCCGCGGCACACTTTTTACATTTGCAAAATCCTGGGGCACACCACCAATAAAAATGACACTCTAACACAGTAATACATACAGTTAATATGTTTTTAAAATGTATTTATACACTCAGTGTGAAACCTGGGCCTGTTTCAATGAACTCAACATAGATATCCTGGCAGGAATGGCAGAAAGACACAAACTTCCTACACAGAACTCCCATAACCAAGAGAAAATACTATAAGAGTTTGGTGGGCATTGACCTTGAGTTTTGGAGTTGTAGTTCACCTATATCCAGAGAGCACTGTGGACTCAAGCAATGTTGGATCAGGACCAAACTTGGCATGCCCAAATATGAACGCAGATGGAGTTCAGGGGAAATAGACCTTGACATTTGGGAGTTGTAGTTGCTGGGATTTATAGTTCCCCTACAATCAAAGAGCATTCTGAACCCCACGAATAGAACTGGGCCAAACTTCCCACACAGAACCCCAGGAGGCAAGAGGAGGTCTCTACTTGGGGAAAGGGAGGCGGGCCTTCCCAATGCATGGAGAGGGGGAGACCAAGTAGACAACGGGTGGGGGGGGGGGTTATCGAGGTAGATTTCTTAGGGTTTTTATACTTCAAAACACTAGACTCTCTCCCCCCTCCCCTCCTGGAGGTTCCAATTTCCACGGCACACCTGATGATCGCTCATGGCACGCTAGTGTGCCCCGGCACACTGGTTGGGAAACACGGATCTAGTCCAATCCCATTCTGCCAAGAAGCAGGAAAATTGTATTCAAAGCACCCCTGAGAGATGGCCACCCAGCCTCTGTTTAAAAGCCTCCAAAGAAGGAGCCCCCATCACTGTATTGAATGCCTTTGCAAGATCAATCAGTGCTAGGTTCAGAGGTTGATTTTGTTCCCTACGTGCAGTGAAGGTGATGTCCACTTGTTGCTCTGGAGGTAGATTATAGATGCATACAATCCGGCTCAATCTGCATTATATGAGTCTGTACTAGCCATTATAATGTAGTTTAACCTGTATACTCCCCCGTTGTGTCAGCTCCACTGGCTGCCTGTCCAGTTCCGAGCACAATTCAAAGTGCTGGTCAGGCCCGGATCACCCATAAGGCCACACTAGGCCATGGCCTAGGGGCGCAGCCGAGTGGGGGGGCCGCCAGATCCGAACCCCCATTTTTTTTTTAAAAAGTCAATCTTCAGGCGCTTCCGGGGACGGGGCTTCCCTTCCTCCTCATCTGCGACACGCCTGGCTTCCTTGACTCAAAAAAGCTGGGCACGTGGCAAGGAGGAAGAGGAAGGCTCGCCTCGGGGGCGGGGCTTCCCTTCCTCCTCCTCCACGACGCACCCAGCTTCTTTGACTCAAGGAAGCCGGGCACATGGCGAGGAGGAGGAGGAAGGAAGGGAAGGCTCGCAGAGGAAGAAGGAGGCGCACAGAGTCGCGAGAAGGAGGAGATGGGGGGGGGGTGCGGTAAGGTTGGTTTGGGGGCATAATTCCAAAGTGTGGCCTAGGGCGCCAAAATTTGTTAATCCAGGCCCGGTGCTGGTTTTGACCTTTAAAGCCCTATACGGTTCTGGCCCAGCTTACTTGTCCGAACGTATCTCTCATATGTCCCACCTCGAAATTTACAAACTTCCGGGGAGGCCCTGCTCTCAATCCCACCTTTGTCGCAAATACGTTTGGTGGTGATGAGAGACAGGGCCTTCTCGGTGGTGGCCCCTCGCCTGTGGAGTTTGCTCCGCAGTGACATTAGGTCAACCTCTTCCCTCCTTTCCTTTAGGAAAAAGTTAAAGATGTGGCTATAGGACAAGGCATTTGGTTAGATAACTGAGTAGCAGGCGGACAATACAATGATGACAGTGTTATGAAAACGGACTATGGACTGGCTTCGAATTGCAGAACACGGACTGTTT
Organism: Anolis apletophallus; assembly: GCA_030556195.1. Lineage (NCBI taxonomy): Eukaryota > Metazoa > Chordata > Lepidosauria > Squamata > Anolidae > Anolis > Anolis apletophallus. The sequence goes on from JARBWK010000013.1 coordinate 6,808,783, forward strand.
GTATAGTTGTATTTTAATTGTATTTTAATTGGTTTTAATCTGATTAATGTGTTATTTATTGTGTAATTGTTGTTTTATTGATTGTATATGTGGGCATCGAATTGCTGAGCTGCCCTGAGTCACCCTCTGGGGGTAAAGAAGGGCGGGGTATAAATATTGAAATAAAATAAATAAATAAAATAAATAAAAATGCTGCCATTGAATGCAAGATTCCCAGCCTAGAGTATGAAGCCATCTTTCCTTTCTTCTGGCCGGGTATCTTTTCCTCCCCCCCCCCTGTGCTGACTAATGTGCTGACTAATGGAATATGGCTTTGATTCCCCTTTCTCCGGCTCTGACAGTCAAGAAAGATGGGCTGTGGGAGGTGAGATGTCAAGCGGGCAATCAATGAGAAGGAACACGTCAAGGCGGCTGTGATTAAAGTAGGGGAGTAATTGATAGAGCCAGGCCCATATATCTCTCCGGGTTGGAACCCCTGCCATTACTGAACAGCAAACATAAACAATTACACTATGTCACGCTATTTTTGTTCCTGAGTTACAATGTCATTTCCTAATTACATTTTTTATATTACATGTAATATTCCTAATCTCTCGGCATTACTTCGCGAACGAAGATTCTTAGGAAGGACTCGTCCCACGCTTTTTACAAGCGCGTTGATGACTAAAAAGGCCAATCTGACATAGGCAAGTTTGGTTGCAGAAAGCACAGCAGAAAGTCTCCTCGGGTGATGTTGTTTCCAAGTTGCGGTTCTTTCCGCATTGTCGTTTCTCTTCGAGACCCATTCGGCGTGTCTTCTTGAAAGAGGCCGCAGCATTGTGGAGAGTGCGTCTCCATGCCTCCTGATGTGAGGCCAGGGTGGACCATTGTTGGTGATCAATCTGGCCGAGCCTGAGATTGTTGTTTCAGGGAGTCCTTATATCTCTTTTTGGGGGTGCCTCTCTTGCGCTGACCCGTGGCGAGTTCACCATAGAGTAGTATCTTTGGGAGGCGGTGGTCCTCCATCCTAGAGATGTGCCCTGCCCAGCACAGCTGTGTTAGCATGGCCTCAATGGTGGTGATCCCTGCTTGCTCAAGGACAGCAACATTAGTCACATAGTCGGTCCAGTGTATATTTAGGATTGTGCGAAGACAGCGTTGATGAAAGCATTCAAGGAGTTGTAGGTGTTGGCGATAGGTGACCCATGTTTCAGACCCATAGAGGAGAATAGACAGAACAATAGCTCTGTACACACTGATTTTGGTGCTTTGCCTCAGGTGCTTGTTGCTCCAGACTCTTTTGTGAAGCCTTCCAAATGCACTCTATGCCTTTGCTAACCTGTGATCTATCTCTTTATCAATCTTGGCATCTGAAGAGATGATGCTTCCCAGGTAGGTGAACTGCTGAATGGACTTAAGCACAGATGTGCCTATGCTGACGTGGGGATGATGGTGTTCTTCATGTGGTGTGGGCTGGTAGAGGACTTCCGTTTTCTTCCTAATTACATTTTTTATATTACATGTAACATTCCTAATAATATTACAGTATAGTGGTATAGTACACTATAGTAATACATAATACTAATATTGTGCTGTGCTAATAATATAATATATTGTATACACTACAGATCGCTTAGATAGCAATTTAATGACAAAAACAAAACCAGGAAACCTTTGGGGAAAGTGCTGCGAAGGACTTCAGACGCCTTTCTATAAACCTGCACTCAAAATTCCTGCGGAGGGGAATAAGTACCACCTTATTTACTTGAATCTAATACTTGGCTTTTTTGGCTAAACTTTTAAGCCAAAATTAGGATCCCCTTAGAGCAGGGGTGCTCACACTTTTTCAGCATGCGAGCTACTCTTAAAGCAACCAAGTCCAAAAGATCTACCTGCCCCCGCTACTGTGCGCTCCCGCCGCCACGCGTTCTTGCCACCGCGCGTGCTCCTGCTGCTGTTTTCCGCCCGCGCAGCGCTTCTTCCGCCTGCGGGGCATTGCAGGAAGGAGAAAGCACATGGCGGGGCATCCAGAGGGAGCGCTCCGCCCTGCCTGTCTCGCTGGCAACGGAGGCTGCACAGCTGCTTCTGGACGAGAGAGAGAGGCAGGGCGCTCCCTCCAGAGGCCCCGCCTCGTGCTTCCTTCCTGCAATGCCTCGCAGGCGAAAGAAGCACCGCGAGAGCGGAAGCCAGCAGCAGGAGTGTGCGTGTGCACAGGGTGTGCGCACGCATGGCAGGAGCGGCCCATCTGGCTGTTGAGGCCTGAAGATCACCTGGAAGAGGGCCGAAGATCTACTAGTAGCTCCCGAGCTACCTAATGAGCACCCCTGGTATACACAGATAATATTGATAATAATATTATAATGTCATACAATATGATACTAATGGCACTACAATTTAGTAATTATATATTTCATATTACATGTAATATTCCTAATACTATTACAGTATACTGGTATATTACAATATGGGAATGTATGTTACTAATATTGTGCTATGCTAATAATATAATATATTGTATTTACATATAACTTGTAAACTGCTCTGAGTCCCCTGTGTTGTGTGTCTATGGCATTGAAAGTTTGCCATGTATGTGTACATTGTAATCCGCCCTGAGTCCCTTGCGGGGTGAGAAGGGCGGAATATAAGAAGCACCAGGAATGTGGCGCAGCTGGCTAAGTGTCAACTGCATAAGATCTCTCTGACCAGTAGGTCATGAGTTCGAGGCCTGCCCGGGTCGAGGTGGGTGCTCAACCTTTAAGTGTAGCCTGCTGTCGACCTTTGCAGCTCGAAATACAGTTGCATCTGTCAAGTAGGAGATTTAGAAACCACATTAAGTGGGAAGGCAAATTTTGACTGAATTATGAGGCCATTAAAGAACTCCAGGAATGCTGAGGAAGGCGGAAGGAACAACAAGGGACGCTGGGAATGCTGAGAGATGAGGAGTGCGTCAGCTCCCCCTGGTGACCAGAGTTTGCCTCTGTTCATCTAGGTGTTGTGTATTGTGGAAAACGGCAGGAATTGTCTGCTAGTATGTGTACCTATAATCCTCTCTGAGTCCCCTTCGGGGTGAGAAGAGTGGAACATAAATAAATAAATAAATAAATAAATAAATATAAATACTGTAAATAAATAAATAAATAAATAAGAACTGTTGTGTGTCTTCAGGCCATTTCCATCTCATGGAGACCCCAATGCAAACCTGCACCGGGAAGTGGTGCAGTTAGCTAAGTGTCAGCTGCATAAGATCTCTCTGACCAGTAGGTCATGAGTTCGAGGCCTGCCCGGGTCAAGGTGGGTGCTCGTCCTTAAATGTAGCCTGCTGTCAACCTTTGCAGCCCGAAAGACAGTTCATTTGTCAAGTAGGAGATAAAGGTTCCACATTAAATGGGGAGGCAAATTTTGACTGATTTATGAGGCCATAAAGAATAGCTGAGGATTGCGGAAGAACAACAAGGGACACTGGAAGGAAAACATTGAGAGAGATAAGGAGTGCGTCAGCTCCCCCTGGTGGCCAGAAGTTTGCCGCTGTTAGTCTATGTTCGTCTATATATGTCTAAAATATGTCTATATATGTTGAACTGCAGGGATTATCTGCAAGTATGTGTACTGTAATCCGCTCTGAGTCCCCTTCGGGGTGAGACGAGCGGAATATAAATAAAGTAAATAAATAAATAAATAAAATATTATCTTGGCAAGATTAGTTTGGAGGAGGCTACTGTTATGAATCGTAATGTAAATATCTGATATGCAGGATTTATTTTCATTCACTGGACCAAGTTGCGTACAAATACCTGGTACACCCAAATTTGAATACTGGTGGGGTTGGGGGGAGGGGTTGATTTTGTAATTTGGGAATTGTGGTTGCAGAGATTTATAGTTCACCTACAATCAAAGAGCATTCTGAACTCCACCAATGATGGAATTGAACCAGACTTGGCACACAGAACTCCCATGACCAACAGAAAATACTGGAAGGGTTTGTTGGGCATTGACCTTGAGTTTTGGAGTTGTAGTTCACCTACATCCAGAGATCACTGTGGACTCAAACAGTGATGGATCTGGACCAAACTTGGCACGAATACTCAATCGGCACAAATGTAAACACTGGTGGAGTTTGGGGAAAATAGACCTTGAAATTTGAGAGTTGTAGTTGTTGGGATTTACAGTTTATCTACAATCAAAGAGCATTCTGAACACCACAAATGATAGAACTGGGCCAAGCTTCGCATAAAGAACCCCCATGACCAACAGAAAATACTGTGTTTTCTTATGGTCTTTGGTGACCCCTTTGACACCCCCTCGCGACCCCTCTAGGGGTCCCGACCCCCAGGTTGAGAAACGCTGATGTATGTTTTAGTTGCTAAGTGGGAATTCGAACTTAGTCATATAGTCCCTTAAGAAGTAGTGATGCCTGCTAAGACTCTATGGTTTAAAATCCCTTCTCAAGAAGCCGAGAGCAGCACTTGGAAGGAAGGAAAAACGCCTTCACTGCTTGGATGTGACTTAATGCTGTGCTCTTATTTCCTTCCTTTCCCCGCACTCGGTATCTAATCCGAATCCACATTCCCCCCTCCCTATTTTAAGATGCTTTCTACAATTTCTCTCAATCTTCTTTGCAAGCAAATGTTTTAAGCTCCTTTTCTCCAGACTAAATATATACCCACTTCTTCCATTTTGCTTTTCCTCTTTTGATTTTGCCCTTATTATAGGTTTTTCTTTCCCTGCATTCGGAGTCCTTCTCATTTGGAAGCTGCAAAAGTCCCAGCGGTAATCTCTGCCAAATTAAACTGTGCTGCTATTAATTCTTGCCTTTCGCTTGAAGGCTAGACATGGTGGACACAGAAGCATCCAGATAATAACAATAATAATAATAATATAGATCTCATTTGCTGTGACATATTGTGGTTTTGTGTCAGTAAAATAATAATAATAATATAGATCTCGTTTGCTGTGACATACTGTGGTTTTGTGTCAATAAAATAATAATAATAATAAGATAGATCTCATTTGCTGTGACATGCTGTGGTTTTGTGTCAGTAAAATAATAATAATAATAATATAGATCTCGTTTGCGTTTGTGGTTTTGTGTTAAGAAAATAATAATAATATAGATCTGTGACATACTGTGGTTTTGTGTTAAAAAAATAATAATAATATAGATCTCGTTTGCTGTGACATAATATGGTTTTGTGTCAGTAAAATAATAATAATAATAAAGATTTCATTTGCTGTGACATAATGTGGTTTTGTGTCAGTAAAATAATAATAATAATAATATCGATCACGTTTGCTGTGACATGCTGTGGTTTTGTGTTAGTAAAATAATAATAATAATATAGATCTCGTTTGCTGTGACATACTGTGGTTTTGTGTTAGCAAAATAATAATAATAATATAGATCTTGTTTGCTGTGTCATACTGTGGTTTTGTGTTAGTAAAATAATAATAATATAGATCTCGTTTGCTGTGACATACTGTGGTTTTGTGTTAGTAAAATAATAATAATAATATAGATTCGTTTGCTGTGACATGCTGTGGTTTTGTGTTAGTAAAATAATAATAATAATATAGATTCGTTTGCTGTGACATGCTGTGGTTTTGTGTTAGTAAAATAATAATAATATAATATATCTCGTTTGCTGTGACATACTGTGGTTTTGTGTCAGTAAAATAATAATAATAATATAGATCTCATTTGCTGTGACATACTGTGGTTTTGTGTTAGTAAAATAATAATAATAATAATATAGATTTCGTTTGCTGTGACATGCTGTGGTTTTGTGTTAGTAAAATAATAATAATAATATAGATTTTGTTTGCTGTGACATACTGTGGTTTTGAATCAGTAAAATAATAATAATATAGATCTCGTTTGCTGTGACATACTGTGGTTTTGTGTCAGTAAAATAATAATAATAATAATATAGATCTTGTTTGCTGTGACATACTGTGGTTTTGTGTTAGCAAAATAATAATAATAATAATATAGATCTCGTTTGCTGTGACATACTGTGGTTTTGTGTTAGCAAAATAATAATAATAATAATATAGATCTCGTTTGCTGTGACATACTGTGGTTTTTGTCAGTAAAATAATAATAATAATAATAATAATAATTTTATTACCCGCTTCTCCCTGCAACTGTGGCAATGGTATTAATCCTATCAAGTGTGTGGCTTTTTAGTGCGGAAACCAAGGGCAAGGACCCAGGAATCCACCCTGAATTCTATTTAAAAGAAGGATCCTAGTCCTCAAGATAAAGAAAACTTTCAAAACTTCACTATTATTTCATTATTGGCAGAACCAATTAGGAACTGCCATTTATAACGAAATTTTGAAAGTTCTGTTAGAGTTCTGAAATTTTCACCACCAGAACTTTAGCAACACTGTACAAGCAAAGCACCAGCGCCACCTAGTGTTCACCACCAGAACGTTAGTTTTATAAATACTTTAGAACCATTTAGAACAGGGGTGGGCAATTATTTTTTCCAAGGGGCCACACGAGAGCCAAAAAATATTATGGAGAGCCGCACCTAAAGGCTGAACTACATTCTAACCTACATAATGTATTTATTTATTTACTATGTTTACTATATATTACACATCATTAATATTAACATATCAATATATCAAGAAATATTCATATATTATTAGTATTAATATCATAATTATTATATTATAGTATATATAGACATAATATATTGAAATTATAATATAATATAACATTATATTATATTATTTATTATATTATTATAATAAAATTATTATAAAATAATTTTTAAAAACCACTAAAATAAAATAAAATTCAAGAAGACAAGGTGCGAAGAAGGGAGGAGGGCACAGGGGGGCACAGGGAGGAGGAGCGGCAGGCCGTATTGCCATGGTCCTGCCTCAAAGTGGGAGCTGCCGTGGGCTGCACCAGGGCAGCGGGGGTTCCTTCCTGCCTTCTCTGGCGGCCCTTGCGGTGGTGATCCTGGGCTTTGGCCCTCTAGCATGGAGGGTCGCGCATCGGTGGATTGAGGGAGGGCCCGAGGGTGGAGGCAGCACCGGCTCTGGGCTCTCCGCCACCTCCTCCTGCCTCCGGCATGGAGAGGCTCTGGATGGCTAGCATGGGAGCGTCAGTGCTGGCGGCGTGGCGGGGAGGAGCCTTTGGATGGCTTCCTGTAGCCCCGGATGAGCTGGCTGAGGCATTCTGGGAACCGTAGTTTCCTGACTCCTACGGCTCCCAGAATGTCTCAGCCAGCTCATCCGGGACTACAGGAAGTTGTCCAAAGGCTCCTCCCTGCCACGCCACCTGACCCTCCCATGCTGGCCATCCGAAGCCTCTCCATACCGGAGGCAGGAGGAGGAGGCGGAGAGCCTGGGGCACTCCAAAGCCGCCGCGATTGGATGGCGGCAGCGGTACCCCTTCTTCTTGGTTGGCCCTGCCCCCGGCTCCCTTCTCCCCGGGCCAGACAGAACCGGCCAGGAGGCCGCATCCGGCCCGCGGGCCGTAGGTTGCCCACCCTTGATTTAGAACCATGATTGCCCAGGCCTATTGGCCAATTGCAACACTCACACTTGCCTCCAACAGACAAGAGTTCTATCTCCCACCCTGGACATCATTCCACAGATATACACTTGCCTAGTTTCCAACAGACTCCTGAACTGCAGAGGATGACCTTGGAGGTGTCTACGGACAACGCTGGCTCTTTGGCTTAAAAATTAAGATGAGCACCAACCCCCAGAGTCGGACTCAACTAGACTTAATGTCAAGAGGAAACATTTACCTTTTGACATGTATTAAAATGCATAGTGCACAGAGTAAAATACTATACTGATAGAATGTAAACATATAATTTGGAGAAGCCTGCCGGAAGATGTAATCTTGCTTCGTTCCATCTTGGGTCTTTGGTTCCCAGTTGGTTTCCTATCCAATCCTCAACCAGACTTCGCACTGCAGAATTAATGCAGTTTGACAGCACTTCAAATGCCGTGGCTCAGCCTTCTTCTCCCACCTAAAACACCCAGGATCCCATAGTACTGAGCTATTGCTAATAATAATAATAATAATAATTTTATTTATATTATAATAATATTTTTTTTAAATATATTTTAAAATTTTAATATTTTACATTTGGCCCGCCCAGAATGGTTTTAAATTGTCTGTTATTGCCTGTGTGTAAGTATTTTGATTGTATTGTTGTTTATTATTTGCTGTTGTGTTGTTATTATGTGTTACTGGGCTTGGCCTCATGTAAGCCGCCCCGAGTCCCCTTGGGGAGATGGTGGCGGGGTATAAATAAAGTTAATTAATAATAAATAAATAAACAATAAAGTGATGTCAAACTGCATTAATTCTGCAGTGTAGGCTCACCCTTAAGCTCACTTCGCTCAGGCCAACGGCTGCGTGTCGTACCTCCTGCAATAAGGCTGATTACGACCAAGGCGTCCGTGTCTTTGCTGTAATCTCACTTTCCCAGAGGCCAGGAATCCTCCCAGTTTAGACCAGAGGCTCTGCTGGATAAAGGTGTGCCCCAGTTTGTGATAACTACTAGGACTGGGAGCATATTCATGGCTGGAGAAAGTCCGCAGTGAAGGGCCCAGGAAGAAGAAGACGAGGCCACCATGCCGTGCTTTCAGTGGAGAGTGAGTAGCCAGAAAGACCTCTGTAATGAAAGCCATAATGGGCCATCTACACTGTGGAATTAATGCAGTTTGATACCACTTGAAACTGCCATGGCTCAAATGTTGCTGAATCTTAAGGGTTGTAGTTTGGTGAGGTCCTCCCAGCATTCTTTGGCAGAGGAAGCGAAAATACTTGGAAAACTACAACTCCCATGATGCCATGGCAGCTAAAGTGGTGTTAAACCGCATTAATTCTACAGTGTAGATGCATCCAGGAAAATGGGAATCTTCTAACTAGTTTCATAATGTTTTTAACAAATTTTAACGTATTACATTTGGCCCTGCCATAGTGTTTTTAAATCTCTTCTGCGCTATTGTTTTTTGTTTATATTATTTATATTGTTTTTGTTTGCTTGTTTTTGTTGATGCATTGCTGTACTTGTATTTGTTCTGACGGGCTTGGCCTCATGTACGCCGCCCCGAATCCCTTCGGGGAGATGGTGGTGGGGTATAAATAAATAATAATAATTATTATATTTAGATACTTGTAAACTCCAGCATATGCTCATCTTTTGCTGGTAGGCGTTGAATGTTCTGCTGGTTGCTGGTGTTGTTGTTATTGGATGAGTACACATCAAAGAAGATCATTCTGCTGGATTGGATCCAGAACCGGACGAAGGAAATTACAAATGGTATGCAAACCTTCTTTTGGCACCCCTCACTCTCCGTGTACATGCGCGCCAGTGGTGCGCCGGTGTGCGCATGTGCAGGCCAGCTAGTTCGGTGCATGTGCCATTCGCACGGGCGTGACACCAAGTGGATGGTGACGCAAAACGCACTCCAGGAGGCCGAAAAGGAGGGCGTTTTGCAGCCGGAGGTGGGAGGCTCCGCCCCGGCTGCAAAACGTCCTGCTTTTCGGCCTTGTGGAGTATGTTTTGCATCACCATCCGCCTGGAGTCGCACACGCACGCCGGCCCGCAGCAATGGCGCAACATGCGCCGAACCTGGCGGTCGCAGCCAGATACACCCCTAGCCCACTTGGCGCCCTGAGGCGGTCGCTTAATTTGCCTCCACTAAGATCCGCCCCTGATTGGCTCACACGTCGGACACTGTGTGATGTATCGGCAAATAATGCATGCAGATCCGAGCAGGGTTGCCTTCTGCAGATGGTAATTTTGTCAGCGCCGATTGTGTTTAAGTCCAGGCCAAGGTCTTAGATACTGCACCCAGTGTGCTGACCACCACTGGGATCACCATGACTGGTTTGTGACAGAGTCTTTGCAGTTCGATCTTTACATCCTCCTATTGTGTCAGCTTTTCCAGGTGCTTTTCATCAATTTTGCTGTCACCTGGAATTGCAACATAATAATAATAATAATAGTTTCTTAATGAATGTTATTCATGTTATATTACTGTTGGCAGTCTCATTGTTTGCTGTTTAACAGACTTGTTTCAGGATGTATTTTTAAGGTCGGAGTCCCTCTGTGGAGGTGAGAAGATCAGGATATAAAAGTTTTAAATAAATAAATAATAAAATAATTAAATGCTTATTATGTACATTCCAAAGTACATGTTAGTCGAGCAGTATATGCTTTTAATGAAAAGTCAATTTTTGGATATTATACCCCCTCCCTTAAAAACAGATTGTCTTTCTGGAGCGTCCCATTGTCCTTTAACACAGCATTTCTCAACCTGGGGGTCGGGACCCCTGGGGGGGGGGTCATGAGGGGGTTATCAGAGAGGTTACCAAAGACCATAAGGAAACTCAGCATTTTCCGTTGGTCATGGGGGTTCTGTGTGGGATGTTTGGCCCAATTCTATTATTGGTGAGGTTCAGAATGCTCTTTGATTGTAGGTGAACTATAAATCCCAGCAACTAAAACTCCCAAATGTCAAGGTCTATTTTCTCCAAACTCCACCAGTATTCACATTTGGATATATTGAGTATTCATGCCATAATTTGTCCAGATTCATCATTGTTTGAGTCCACAGTGCTCTCTAGATGTAAGTGAACTACAACTCCCAAACCCAAGGTCAATGCTCACCAACCCTTACAGGATTTTCTGTTGGCCATGGGAGTTCTGTGTGCAAAGTTTGGTTCAATGCCATCATTGGTGGAGTTCAGGATGCTCTTTGATTGTAGGTGAACTATAAATCCCAGCAACTACAATTCCCAAATGACAAAATCAGTCCCTCCCTAACCCCACCAGTATTCAAATTTGGGCGTATCAGGTATTTGTGCCAAATCTGGTCCGGTGAATGAAAATACAACCTAAATATTGGATATTTACACTACAATTCATAACAGTAGCAAAATTACAGTTGTGAAGTAGCAACGGAAATAATGCAATGGCTGGGGGTCACCACAACATGAGTAACTGTAGTAAGGGACCACGGCATTAGGAAGGTTGAGAACCACTGAAATATATGGTCTTTCAGGAGGATCCCATTGTCCCTTAATGCATTCGATGAAGGGGGCCCAACTAAGAACATAAGAAGAGCCATGCTGAATCGGACCTCAGCCCATCTAGTCCAGCATTCTGTATCACACAGTGGCCCACCATTTGTACACGGGGATCTCTAGCAGAAGGGAGGCAAAACCCTGACCTGCTCCCGACCCCCACAACCAGTACCCAGGGAAATCCTGCCTACCTCAACCAACTCCGAGGTGGCACTTGAATGTCCTTTTCAGTAACTACCGATACACTTGGTATCCATGAATCTGTCTAATCCTGCCTTGAAGCTGTCCAGGCTGACCGCTGTCACAACCTCCTCTGGAAGTGAGTTCCATAACCCGATGACCCTCTGGGTGAAGAAATATTTCCCTTTATTAGTCCTAATTTTCCTACCTTGGAGCTTCAGGGAGTGCCCTCTAGTCCGAGTGTTTTGTGACAAAGAAAATAATTTTCTCTATTCACCTTTTCTATCCCATGCATGATTTTATACACTTCGATCAAGTCACCTCTTAAACGCCGTCTTTCAAGGCTGAAAAGACCAAGGCGTTGCAACCTGGTTTCATAAGGGAGCCGCTCCATCCCTTGGATCATTCTTGTTGCCCTTTTCTGTACCTTTTCCAGTTCCGTTATATCCTTCTTAAGGTGCGGAGACCAGAATTGTACACAGTACTCCAAATGTGGCCTTACCATCGATTTGTAGAGAGGTAATACAACATTTGCCGACCTATTTTCGATTCCCTTCCTGATCATGCCAAGCATAGAATTTGCTTTTTTCACTGCTGCTGCGCACTGGGTTGACATCTTCATTGAGCTGTCCACCAAGACCCCAAGATCCCTTTCCTGGTTTGTCTCGAAAAGCTTTGACCCCATCAATTGGTAGGTGTAGTTGGGGTTCTTTGCCCCGATGTGCATGACTTTACACTTGTTTAGGTTAAAATGCATTTGCCACTTTGTTGCCCATTCACTCAATTTCGAGAGATCTTTCTGGAGCTCTTTACAGTCAGTTTCATTTTTAACTACCCTGAACAGTTTAGTGTCGTCTGCAAACTTTGCTACCTCAGAATTCACTCCTACATCCAGATCATTAATGAATAAATTAAAAAGTAACGGACCCAAAACTGAACCTTGGGGTACGCCACTTCTCACCTCTTTCCACCCAGAGAAATGCCCGTTTATTACCACCCTTTGTTTCCTACAGTTTAGCCAGGTTCCAATCCAGGACAAGACCTGTCCCCTGATTGCATGGCTGGAGAGCTTATTTAGGAGCCTTTGGTGAGGGACTTTGTCAAAAGCCTTTTGAAAGTCAAGGTAAACAATATCAATTGGGTCCCCTTTATCTTTGTGTTTATTTACACCCTCAAAGAATTCTAACAAGTTAGTAAGACATGATTTGCCTTTGCAGAAACCATGTTGATTTTCCTTCAGCAATGCCTGTTCTTCTATGTGCTTAGTAATTTTTCTTTAATAATGGTTTCCATCACTTTGCCTGGAACTGAGGTTAGACTAACTGGCCTATAATTTCCTGGATCACCCCTGGAACCTTTCTTGAAGATCGGAGTTACATTTGCCTCCCTCCAGAAAGATGGTCCCAAATGTTGATGATGATGATAACAACAAAAAATGACAGTAATTATAACAGTAATTATGCCTATGGAAACATAGGAATTGTACTTTTACAAGACACTTCCCCTGCCAAAGAGTGCTGGTGCCTCACCAAACTACAACTCCCACGATTCTATAGCACTTTTTCATGGCAGTTAAAGTGATATCGAACAGCATTACTTCTACAGAGAGATAGAAGAAGAGACTACTATAGCTCCCAGAATGCCCTCACCAGTAAGGCTTATGACTATGCAAATAGACAGTATGGGGGGCGGGGCGGCGCATGGCTCGAGAGCAGTACTTGAGGTTTATATCTTTCTGATTAAAAAAAGGTTATTCCTGGGGCGTAGGGGCCCAAAGAGTAAAAGCGAGATAGCAGTTAGTCTTATAATTAGCCTAGGAAGAATATGGCACCAAAATGGAGGTGATTTGTTGACCCGATCTTTCTGTTGACCAGTTTCGTGGGATGCTGTAAGGCATCCTGGATGAGCCTGCAATCCGGGTTTCTGTTTGAGGAGTCAGTATCCGGTTCAGAGGAACACAGTTTCAGCCTCCCCGGGACGCTGTAAGAGCATCCTGGGTGAGTCCGCAGCTATCTGCGGCTCAGGACAGGTACAGTTCATGCTTTGAGAGAGTTAGGGACAGTATCCGCGGTTCAGAGGAACACCGTTTCGGCCTCCCTGGGATGCTGTATGAGCATCCTGGGCGAGCCCGCAGCGATCTGCAGCTCGGGAAAGGAACAGTTCATGCTTTGAGAGAGTTGGAAACAGTAAAGCAGTGTTTTTCAACCTTTTTTGAGCCGCGGCACATTTTTTACATTTACAAAATCCTGGGGCACACCACCAACAAAAATGACACAAAATGACACTCTAACACAGTCATACATATAGTTAATATGTTTTTAAATGTATTTATACACTCAGTGTGAAACCTGGGCCTGTTTCGATGAACACAACATAGATATCCTGGCAGGAATGGCAGAGAGACACAAACTTTCCACACAGAACTCCCATAACCAAGAGAAAATACTATAATAGTTTGGTGGGCATTGACCTTGTGTTTTGGAGTTGTAGTTCACCTATATCCAGAGAGCACTGTGGACTCAAACAATGTTGGATCAGGACCAAACTTGGCATGAATACTCAATATGCCCAAATGTGAACACAGATGGAGTTTGGGGAAAATAGACCTTGACATTTGGGAGTTACAGTTTCTGGGATTTATAGTTAACACGCAATCAAAGAGCATCCTGAACTCTTGCAACAATGGAATTGAACCAAACTTGGCATATTGAACTCTCATTATCAACAGAAAGTACTGAAAGGGTTTGCTTGGGAATTGACCTTGAGTTTGGAAGTTGTAGTTCACCTACACCCAGAGAGCACTGTGGACTCAAACAATGTTATGTTATGTTGTTGTTTGTTTTCTATCCAGAATCACAATGTTGGAAGGAGGTTCACCACTTTAAGGTCCCTAAAACAGGCATGGGAAAACTTCGGCCCTCTGGGTGCTTTGGACTTGAACTCCCATCATTCCTAACAGCCTGAGGCCTTTTCCTGCTTAAGTGGCTGAGGGGGGAAAAAGGAAAAGAGCCTGAGGCTGCTAGAAATGGTGGGAGTTGAAGTCCAAAACACCTGGAAGGTCCAAGTTTGCCCATGCCAGCTTTCGACAGAGACCTCTTCCTCCCCCTCCCCCTATGCACCCTTTCTTCCCCCTCCTGCTGAACCTTTCTTTTTCTTCTACACTGCCGCTTTTGCCGCCATTTTGATCCGAGGGGGCAGCGTGAGTGTGTTTTCAGGAGGGGAGGGGGGAGGGAGGAAGACGTGACCCATGCGGGCACTACTGCGCAGACTCACAGCAGAGCGGGGCTGGGAAGAAGGGAGCCCGAGTGGAGAAGAAAAAGTGTTCGGCAGGAGGGGGAAGAAAGGGGATTGGAGGTTCCAATTTCCCACGGCACACCTGATGATCGCTCACGGCACACTAGTGTGCCACGCACACTGGTTGGGAAACACTGCAGTAAAGGACACAATGTATCACTATGGAGAGGGGAAAGTTACAATTAAACGATACTTTATTGAGGGATTTGTTACAATGTTAGGGTCAAGGGAAGAAAGCAAAGTAAAGAAAGATTGTGTGTTGAAGCTGCTGCTGTAACCACACTCGCAGCGATGCTGGCCCAATGGGGCATCCAGGAACTGCGGAACTCCCTGCCACAGGTCAGATTACCTTGAACGCAGGGGGCCCTTGGTTGTTCCCCTTTATCTCTTCCAACTCTGTGATTCTATGATTGTATGTTTTGGAGAGATTCTGTGAGATGTCGTCCTCAAAAGCAACCGTTCCGGAGTTTCCGACTAAATAACTTGCGCTTTGCAAGGCAAGATTTGCAGAAAATGGCTGCAGGAAAGATTTGCACTCTTCTCAGAATTCTCCTAATGGATGGTTTCCTTCCTAAAGTCGTCTCTTGGTTCTCTGACAAATTGCAGAAGACAGCTCCCTGCTCTGAGCTTCCTTCCTCCAAAAAGGTCTGGACCAAGCAGGTGTGGACATATCTCAGGTTGAAAAAGCAGAATGGGAGCAGAGAGCCGGAATTAACGCTCCGCTTGCAGTCTTCCAGCTGCTGGAGGGAACAGCTTTGCCTTGTCATAGCATTCGAGAGTTTGAGGGGACTCCAAAGGCCATCCAGTCCAACCCTTTCTGCCAGGCAAACTCTCCCGACAGATGGTTATTTGAAAAAGTCAATTTTTAATTGTACAAAAAGCATTATGTTGCGGGTGAACTACAACTCCCACCATGCCAGGTTAACCCTAAAAAACTCCATCAGTATTTAAAGTTTGTTATGTTGGGCAAGTTTGCTCTAGATGCATCATCGGTGGGGTTCAGTGTGCTCTCCGGCGGTAAGGTAAACTACAACTCCCACTATGGTGAGTCAGTCCTTTTAATCCTCTGCAGTAGGTTGAGTTAGTCGTGCGGGTTCTGTGTGCCAAGTTTGGTCCAGGTCCAACATCGGTGGAGGTCACAGTTTCTCTGGTTGTGGGTCAACCAAGTTGAAGGTCAGGCCCCCCCCAAAAAACCCCTCCAGTAATCAACATATCAGGAATTTGTGGCAAGTTTGGTCCAGATCCATTGGTGTTTGGATTCACAGTGCTCTCTGGGTGTAGGTGAACTACAACTCCCAGAAATGAAGGTCAGCCCCCTCCCCCCAACCCCTCCAGTAATCAAATTTCAGCATATCAGGAATATGTGGCAAGTTTGATCCAGATCCATCGGTGTTTGGGTTCACAGTGCTCTCTGGGTCTAGAACTTCCCCAAATTGAGATGAATTTCACCCCAAAATGTTCAGTATTTTTTGCTGGTCATGGCCACCGTGTTTGGTGGAGTTCAGAGTACTCATTTATTGCAGGTGAACTATAAATCCCAGTACCTACAACTTCAAAATGTCCGGGCCAATTCCCCTCTAAACCCTCCAGTATTCGACGTTGAGCATATCGGGTATGCATGCCAAATTTGGTCCCGATCCATCATTGTTTGGGTTCGTAGCATGCTCTGGATGTTAATGAACTACAACTCCCATAAATCCCTCCAGAGACCTCTAGTATTTTTTGTGGTTGTGGGGCTTCTGTGTGGCAAGTTAGTTCCTGGTCCATCATTGGTGGAGTTCAGAGTGCTCTTAGATTGCAGGTGAACTATACATCCCAGGACCTAAAACTGTCAATCATGGTGAATTCTCCCGAAACCTCTCTCAAACATGTTCAGCTGCCAATCAATTCCTGTGTTTGCTGTGTGCCATAGAAAATAATTGGAAAGGGTCAAGGGAGAGGCAGTGGGCGGGGTCATGCAAATTCCACACCAACGGAGAGAGTCAGAAACACCGGGATGTTTGTGGTGGAGGAAACACATAACATCTAGGATGAAATTGTCCCCAGGCCTGGATTAACACTTTTTTGCGCCCTAGGCCACAGTTTGGAATTACGCCCCCTTTAAGCCAACCTCCCGCCACCTCCAAGGTCCCCATTCCCACCGGCTGGAAAACTCCGCTGTGCTCTGAAGGTCTCCTCAGGAGTCGGGAGGCTTGGGGAGAGCGCAGCGGGTGCAAACGCACTCCAAAGGCACGCACGAGAGAGAGGGAGAGCGTGCGAGAGAGCACGCAAGAGAGCGCGCGAGAGAGAGAGCGCGAGAGAGAGAGCACGCGCATGCGAGAGAGAGCAAGAGAGCGCACACGCGCGTGAGAGAGAGCACAAGGAAGAAAGAACGAGAGAGCGAGAGAGAGAGCACGCATGCGAGAGAGAGCAAGAGAGAGCACACGCGCGTGAGAGAGAGCACAAGGAAGAGAGAATGAGAGAGCACGAGAGAGAGAGAGAGAGCGCGCATGCGAGAGAGAGCAAGAGAGAGCACGCGCGCGTGAGAGAGGGCACAAGGAGGAGAGAATGAGAGAGAGAGAGAGAGAGCGCGCGCATGCGAGAGGGAGCAAGAGAGAGCACGCGCGCGTGAGAGAGAGCACGAGCGAGAGAGAGAGCAAGAGAGAAAGCGTGTGCGTGCGTGAGAGAGAGAGAGCGTGCGTGAGAGCATGAGAAAGGGGGAAAGAGGGGCGCAGACCAGTTTTGTTTTGTTTTTTTGGTCTGTGATCTGCGCCCCCCCCCCCCTTTCGGCTTGCGCCCCTAGGCTATGGCCTCGTTGGGTTTATGGGTAATCCGGGCATGATTGTCCCTGTATGAAAGCCTTCACTTGGGTGGTGTTTGTGGAGGACATTGGCGGGGCTCTTGGACATGTTCATGGCGCTTGCTATAACCTGAATTGTCATTGGAGGGAGGGCCATTGGTGGGAACGATACCTGTTTGCGGAGGCAGGAGCTTATCTGTGTAAGTGGACACCCCGACCACATACGCACATACATATTTTCACTTTTATTGTGTGTATAGATGGATAAGATAGACTTGCCATAATGTGACCTATGGTGAACCACTTGCAGGGTTTTTCTTGGTAAGGTCTCCTGCCGGCTGGACGTGAGGTTTGGTGTTCCAAGGATTCCTCTTCTGAGAATATCTCCCATGTGCAAGAGGCAGATACTGCATGCCGAACCCCGTAAGCCTTTTATCAGCCACGGACAGCTTTGAATCGTAGCCTGAGCATGGAGAGGCCCACGCAAGGGGTGTCAGTGCATGCGTGTGTTTACATTACATACATGAGCTTACCCCAAAAATTAGAAAAATGCCACGCTCAGGCACAAAATGTCATATGTGATTAAGTTCAGGTATGGCGTCATTATAGCAAAAGGTTGTCTGTTGAAGAAAGAAAAAGGACAAAGCTGGTTGACTGTAGCCAGGTGAAGGCCCGGTTGGTGTTAGAGGAAGTGTCCCTCTGTGAAGAAGATTGGGTGTTGCTGGGAGAGATGTATATGAGGGGAAGGAAAGAAGGAAAGAAATAGAAAAGGGAGAAGGAAAGAAGGGAGGAAGGGGAGAGAAGACAGAAAAAGAAGGGAAGGAAGAGAAAGGAAAGGGGGAAAGATGTGTGGGGAGTGAAAGGAAGGAAGAAAGGTGAAGGAAGGAAGAAAGGGGGAAGGGAAAGGAAAGAAAGAAAGAAAGAAAGAAGGGGGAATGACTCAGAAAAAAATGGAAGAAGGAAGGAAGGAAAGAGGAAGGAAGAGGAGAGACAGAGAAAGGAAGTAAGGCAGAGGAAAGAGAGGGGAAGGAGACAGAAAGGGAGAGGGAGGGAAAAAGAAGGGAAGGAGAGAGAGGAAGGAAGGGGAAAGAGGAAGAAAGGAAGGGGAAAGAAGAAAGAAAGGAATGAGGAGGAGAGAGGAAGGAAGGGGAAAAGAAATAGGAAGAAAGGAGTAGGAAAGGAAGGAAAGGAGATACGAAGGAAGGAAGAAGGAAGGGAGGGGAAAGAGAGAGGAAGAGGAAAGGAAGGAAGAGAAGAGACAGGAAGGAAGGCAGGGGAAAGAGGAAAGAGAGAGAGAGAGGAAGAGGAAGGAGTAGGAGAGACAGGAAGGAAAGAAGGGGAAAAGACAGAGAAGGGAAGGAAGGAGAGAGAAGAAGAAAGGAAGGGGAAAGAGAGAGGAAGGAGTAGGAGAGACAGGAAGGAAGTGGAAAAGAGAGAGAAGGGGAGAAAGAGGAAGAAAGGAAAGAGAAAGAAGAAAGAGATAAAGGAATGAAGAGGAGAGAGGAAGGAAGGAAGGGGAAAAGAAATAGGAAGGAAGGAGAGCAAGAGGAAGGAAGGAAGGGGAAAGAGGAAAGAGAGAAAGGAATTAGTAGGAGAGACAGGAAGGAAGGAAGGAAGAGGAAAAGAATTAGGTGGGAAGGGGAGCGAGAGGAAGGGGAAAGAAGAAGGAGATACGAAGGAAGAAAGGAAAGAGGAAGGATGGAAAGAAGGAAGGGGGAAGAGGAAAAGGAAGTAAGGTAAAAGAGGAAAGAAAGATGGAGGGAGGAAAGAAGGAAGAAGAAAGAGAATAAGAGGAAGGAATGATAAAGAAAAGAGGAAAAAGAGAATAAGGGGAACGAGGGAGGAAGGAGGAAAGAGAGAAAAGAAAAGAGCAGGAGAACCAGAGGAATGAAAGAAAGTACCACAAGGAAAATGCATACCTGGGCAACGGCAGGTACAAAAAATTGCTTGGGTTGCTTTTGCTGTCATGCTGAACTAATGATATCCTGCCTGGGAGGAACAGCGACCATCAGACCTGTGTTGCCTTTTGTTGTTATTATTGCGTGTCTTCAAGCTGTTTCCGACCTGCGGCAACCCTAAGGCCAACCTCTGGTCAGATTTTCTTGGCAAGAGGTGTTTGGAAGAGGTTTGCCGTTGCCTTCCTCCAAGCCCTTTTATAACCCTAACAAATCCACGGTGGCATTTTGGTGCATTGCCACCTTCTTTTCCGCCGTAATAAATTTGTCCTTAAAGTGTGGCAAGGCATCTTTGTTGTTTTTGCTGCGACAGAACGGCCCAGACAGAGCAGTCCCTTTGGAGTTGACATGGCAGAGAGATGGCCTTGCAGGGTGACGTTTCCAGAAGGGTGGCAGCCCTGGCTTTGGAGGAGGGAAAGTTGCAAAGTTGTGCTTTCCATCCTAGTTGGCAGCAAGAATCGTGCCAGTCGTCTCAAAAATAAACCCAAACAGAGCATAGAGGCTCTTGCTGAGACTGAAGTAGAAGGCATGTGCATCATTCTCAATTATTAAAGCCGGAGTTGGAAAACAGATCATTCATGTCTAGTGCTTACTGCGGTCCGGTTTCCCCCCAACTTCAACATGCTAATGGGAGACTAGTGCCTAGACCAGTCTTTCTCAACCAGTGTGCCGTGGCACACCAGTGTGCCATGACGGACCTCCTGCTGTGCCGCGAGAAAAGCTCTCTGCCCCACTTCCTCCTCCCCTCCTGCCGAACTCCTGCTGCTTGGGGGAGGAGGAAGGGCTGGGCAGTGGCGAAGAAAAAGAAGACGGGACCGGGACGCCTCCTTCGGCCGTTTCCCCAGCCAGCCCCAATCCGCCATGACTCCCACCATGACTCTCGCCCCGCTCGCTGAAGCCGCGTGGAGGAGAAGCCCGCTCACTGAAGCCCGTCCACTGCTCATGCTCCTCCTCTGTAGGAGAGCTGAAGCTGGGGGAGGGGCGGGGCATGGCGCGGCCTCACTCTTCGTGCTTCTTCTCCCAGCAACTGCTCCAGCCTTGAGGGACAGTGCCAAGCCAGCATTGTGCTGGCTCTGGCAAAAATTGGCACTGCCCCTCAAGTCTGGAGCAGCTGTTTGGAGAGGTGAAGCCGAAGTAGAAGGGGGCATGTGCAGCCTGGCTCCGCCCCCCCCGGCTTACACCCAGCAGCTGTTCCCAGCAGGCCACCAACCCCAGCCGTTCTTTACTGTGTTAGAGTGTCATTTTGTGTCATTTTGGTTGGTGGTGTGCCCCCGGATTTTTTTAATGTTAAAAGTGTGCCGCAGCTCAAAAAAGGTTGGGAAACACTGGCCTAGACCAGGGGTGGGCAACTTCCGGCCCATGGGCCGGGTGCGGCCCGGCAGCCGATTCTGTCCAGCCCGGGGAGAAGGGCGGCAGGGGCTGCCGCCATCCTATCGCGGGCTCTGTGCCGCTTGTGTCAGGAGACAGGCGGGAGGAGCGACGGCTTTGTAGTGCCTACCATCCCTGGAGGCGATCCGGGCCTGCAGTGGGAGCACTCGGCGACCTGCGGGGGCTGATAGCCCTGGCAGCCCGGAAGACTTGATCGTCTTCTAGGTCGCCAGGTCGAATAAGCCGCCTCAGATCGCCGAGTGCTCCCCCTGCAGGCCCGGATCACATCAAGGGATGGTAGGCACTCCATAGCAGGGCGATCAGCTGGGGAACGGCTGGGGGTGAGAGCGGGGAGAGGCCTGCAGCCTCTGATCGCCTGCTGCTCTGTTCTGCTGCAGCGGCAGCTAGGTCCGCTTTGCCATCCTCTGGGCTGGGTCCATTGGGCCATTCCATCTTGGGATCCTTCCTCTCTTGAGGATGTCAGCCTTCATCTTGGTTCGCACCTTGTCTTCTTGAATTTCATTTCATTTTATTTTAGTGGTTTTTATTATTATTTGATAATGAATTTATAATAATATAATAATATAATAAATAATATAATATAATAATGTTATATTATATTATAATTTCAATATATTATAATGTCTCTATATATATACTATAATATAATAATTATGATATTAATACTAATAATATATGAATATTTCTTGATATATTAATATGTTAATATTAATGATGTGTAATATATAGTAAATATAGTAAATAAATAAATAAATAATGTAGATTAGAATGTAGTTCAGCCTTTAGGTGCGGCCCTCCATAATATTTTTTGGCTCTCGTGTGGCCCCTTGGAAAAAATAATTGCCCACCCCTGACCTAGACCCAGGGAAGTCGTGCTACCCATGCTCTATTCTGCCTTGGTCAGACCACACCTGGAATATTGTGTCTAATTCTGGGCTCCACAATTGAAGGGAGATATTGACAAGCTGGAATGTGTCCAGAGGAGGGCGACTCAAAGGATCAAGGGTATGGAGAACAAGCCCTATGAGGAGCAGCTTAAAGAGCTGTGTATGTTTAGCCTGAAGAAGAGAAGGCTGAGAGGAGACATGAGGAGGGAGCAAGCTTGTTTTCTGCTGCCCTGGAGACTAGGACACGGGACAATGAGTTCAAACTACAAGGAAGATTCCACCTGAACATTAGGAAGAACTTCCTGACTGTGAGAGGTGTTTAGCAGTGGAACTCTCTGCCCTGGAGTGTGGTAGAGGCTACCTTCGTGACCGCGTCTCCTGCCACCAACCTGCACGACCTCGTCGTTCCTCCGGGGAGGCTCTTCTTTCGCTCTTCCACTGTCACAGGCAAGATTAGTGTGAACAAGGGATAGAGCCTTCTCTGCTGTGGCTCCCCATCTTTGGAACTCACTACCTGGTGAGATTAGGCAACCCCCCTCCTTAGCAGACTTCAAGAAAAATCTGAAGACCTGGCTTTTTTGTTGTGCCTTTGAAGAGTGACCATCCCTTCCAGTTGCGTTGCTCCATCTATAGTGTTCCCCTATGACGCACTTTCCCCCATTGATGCAATTTTCCCCTATGATGCACTTTCCCCCATTCTAAACTGAACGCCTGCCCCCACTATTTCATCCTTTTGGGGGGCCCCTCATTTGCTATTTCCTACTCCTATTTCACCCAGGGTTTTATCATTTTATTTTGTCCACTTGGCCTGCCCATCCTATTTGGTTTTTATTGTGTGAATTTCCTATATTATTTCATTTGTTATTGTAATTGTATTTATTACTAGCTGAGGACCCGGCGGTGCCCGGGTTATTTGAGGAAGGCATTGTGTGCCAAGGTTGGTTCCTATTAGATATCTATGTGGCTTGCAGTGGTCTCAGGAACTTAGTGTAGGTACTGCGAGTCCCGGGGGCCTAGTCAGGAAAATCAAGTTGAGGGAGCCTAACAATATCCCATGTGCTGAGGCCTAGTCAGGAAAATCAAGTTAAGGATGCCTTGTTGTCAATTTTGGGCCTGGTCTGTGATGTATAGGGGCTACAGTGTTGTTTTGTAAGTGAAATGAGGTGAAGGTACTGCATATCCCATCATTCATGGCCCATCCTGCCCTAAACCACACCAGGTTGTGAAGTGGGCCATTGGGCCCCTGTTTGCCATTTTTGTCCTGATCCGTCACTGCTGTGGGCCGCAGTGTATGACTGACTGAGGCTTTTCCTTTTTCCTCTGAGTCACCTTAGAATGTTGGAATGTGGATGGCCATTCGGAGTCCGTTATGCAAATACGATTTCAGTGGCAGCCAATCCCCTCTGTCTGGGGCCGTTTGGACGTGGTATGTGATTTTTAGGGGCTACATTGTTGTTTGGGAAGTGTATGAGGTGAATGTACTGCAAATGCCATCATTCGTGGCCCTTCCTGCCCTAAACCACACCAGGTTGTGAAGTGGGCCATTGTCCCCCTGTTTGCCAAGTTTGGTCGTGATCCGTCATTGCTGTGGGCCGCAGTTGGTGACTGCCTGAGGCATTTCCTTTTCCCTTTGAGTCACCTTGGAATGGTGGAATGTGGTTGGCCTATAGGAGTACGTTATGCAAATACCATTTCAGTGGCAACCAATCCCCTCTGTCTGGGGCCGTAGAATGTTGGAGTTTTGAGGCTGTCCAATCAGAGCCCATTATGCAAATAATCCCACAGTGGCAGCCAATCGAAACGCTTGCACATATTCCTCCCTCCGCTCGGTCGCTCGGCCGCACCACCATCCGCAAACACTGACTTTTATTATATGTCATAGATTATTATTTCTGATGTATTTTGTCTGTATTCTGTATTTTACTGTGTTGTATTGTATTTTAGAAGGGCTTGGCCTCATGTTAGCCGCCCCTAGTCCCCATTGGGGAGATGGTGGTGGGGTATAAATAAAGATTATTATTATTATTATTATTATTATTGGCTCCTCCTTTGGAAGCTTTTAAACAGAGACTGGATGGCCATCTGTTGGGGGTGCTTTGGATGCAATTTTCCTGCTTCTTGGTAGAATGGGTATTGGACTGGATAGACTCTTAAACTCTATGATTCTATGAGGCATAACTTTTTGACCAACCCTCGGACAATGTAGAACAGTGTTTCTCAACCTGGGGGTCGGGACCCCTGGAGGGGTCACGAGGGGGTGTCAGAGGGGTCGCCAAAGACCATCAGAAACACAGCATTTTCTGTTGATCATTGTGTGTGTGTGGGAAGTTCAGCCCAATTCTATCTTTGGTGGAGTTCAGAAGGCTATTTGATTGTAGGTGAACTATAAATCCCAGCAACTACAACTTCTAAATGTCATCTATTTTCCCCAAACTCCACCAATGTTCACATTTGGGCATATTGATATTCATGCCAAGTTTGGTCCAAATCCATCATTGTTTTGAGTTGACGGTGCTCTCGGGATGTAGGTGAACTACAACTCCAAAACTTAAGGTCAATGCCCACCAAACCCTTCCAGTATTTTCTGTTGGTCATGGGAGTCCTGTGTGCCAAGTTTGGTTCAATTCCATTGTTGGCGGAGTTCAGAATGCTCTTTGATTGTAGGTGAACTAGAAATCCCAGCAACTACAACTCCCAAATGACAACATCAATCTCTCCCTCCGATCCCACCAGTTTTCAAATTTGGGCGTATTGTGCCAAATTTGGTCAAGTGAATGAAAATACATCCTGCATATCAGAAATTTACATTATGCTTCATAACAAGAGCAAAATCACAGTTGTGAAGTAGCAATTAAATAATATGATTGGGGGTCACTCACTACAACATGAGGAACTGTATTAAGGGGTCACAGCATTAGGAAGGTTGAGAACCACTGATGTAGAAGATGCACCCTCGGCCTGCTTCCCATTAGATTTTCTTCTGGTTTTGTCTGATAAGAATTCAAAAATTATCTAATTGAACTCTAGGTTTCTTTTCCTCCCGGCTTCATGGGAGAAGTAAACAGCGGTATAGCAATTAAAGGATGCTTTTAGGGCAATTTGGGGCTTTCAGAGGAGGAAATGAGAGCCTCGAGAGGCACCTGCAGCAGGAAAGAACCTGCGGAGAAGGAAGGCTTTAATATACCATCTTGAGAAAGCTCTTTGCAGTGCGACACAGGGTTTGCAAGTCTGCGCATTGAGGACTGCAGGGGCACCGTGCTACCGTTAGAGGGAAGTGTTGGATTCTTTTGGCCTAAATAAATAAATAAATAAAAAAAATGAGATAGGACAGAAGGGGGAATAAACCCTTAACAACCTTAGGATCCACTTCCGCTTGGTGTTTGCCTGGCCTTAGCTAAGAAAACCCTACAAAATGTTTGGGGTTGTCCTAACTCAACTGGCAAGTTGATGCCACACTCAAGCAACTGCTTTGCAAATTATTAACTGGTTAGTATTTATATTTATTTTATTTACATCATTTTTACCCCGCTCTTCTCAACCCCCGAGGGGGGGACTCAGAGCGGCCTAACAAAAGGCAACAATTCGATGCTGATACACAATATAAATACAATATAAAACCGTAAACATTCAGGATTAAAATACAATTAACATTATCACATAATGCACATACGCTTAAGTTAAAAACAAAGTTACGTCCACCGCATAAGCATTGAGCCATAACCATCAACTTACCCATTACAATTCCAATCCAAAGTGCTGCATTGTGCTAATGTGCAAACGCCTGGTCCCACGGCCATGATTTCACTTTTTTCCTGAATGCCAGGAGGGATGGGGTTGATCGTATATCGCTTGGAAGCGCGTTCCACAGGTGGGGAGCCACCACCGAGAAGGCCCTCTCTCTCGTCCCCACCAGCCGCGTTTGAGAAGTTGGCAGGAGCGAGAGCAGGGCCTCCCCAGCTGATCTTAGATTACGAGGTTGGACGTAGAGGCAGATGCGTTCGGAGAAGTAAGCTGGGCCAGAACCGTATAGAGCTTTAAAGGTCAAAACCAGCACTTTGAATTGAGCTCGGAAGTGGACAGGCAGCCAGTGGAGCTGACACAACAGGGGGGTGGTATGCTCCCTGTATGTAGCTCCGGTTAGTAATCTGGCTGCCGCCCATTGGACTAGCTGCAATTTCTGAACTGTCTTCAAAGGCAGCCCCACGTAGAGTGCGTTGCAGTAATCTATTCGGGATGTGACCAGAGCATAGACGACCGTAGCCAGATCAGACTTCCCAAGGAAGGGGCGCAGCTGGCGCACGAGTCTTAACTGTGCAAAAGCTCCCCTGGCCACCACCGAGACCTGGGGTTCCAGGCTCAGCGATGCGTCCAGGATCACTCCCAAGCTACGAACCTGCGTCTTCAGGGGGAGTGTAACCCCATCCAACACAGGCTGTAACCCTATGCCCTGTTCGGCCTTTCAACTGACCAGGAGGACCTCTGTCTTGTCTGGATTCAGTTTCAATTTGCTAGCCCTCATCCAGTCCGACACAGCAGCCAAGCACCGGTTCAAAGTCTGGACAGCCTCCTTGGTGACAGGTGGGAAGGAGTGACAGGTCTGGACGTCATCTGCGTACAGATAACACCTTACTCCGAAACTCCGGATGATCTCTCCCAGCGGTTTCATGTAGATGTTAAATAACATCAGGGACAGAACTGAACCCTGAGGGACTCCACAAGATAAAGGTTGCGGAGCCGAACAGATGTCACCCAGTAACACCTTCTGGGTCCGACCCTCCAGGAAGGATTGGAGCCACTGCAGAGCAGTATCCCCAAGCCCCATTTCTGCAAGGCGACCCAGAAGGATACCGTGGTCAACGGTATTGAAAGCCGCTGAGAGGTCCAGCAGAACCAGTATTATAATATTTTACTGCCAAGGATGGGAAGAAACATATGTGGGGATGCTCAGCATCATGTGTCAAAGGGGAACGTCTACACCGCAGAATGAAAACAGTTCTTTGTTCTTTGAGAAACTGCAAGTTGCTTCTGGTGCCAGAGAACTGGCCGTCTGTAAGGACATTGCCCAGGGGACACCTAAAGTTTACAATCCTTGTGAGAAGCTTCTCTCATGTCCCTGCAAGGGAAACTGGAGCTGACAGAGGGAGCTCATCCACGCTCTCCCCAGATTTGAACCACTGACCTGTCAGTCAGCAGTCTTGCAAGCACAAGGGTTTAATCCATTGCACTACCAGGGACTCAATGAAAACAGTTGGATACCAGGGTTGTTGTAAGTTTTCTGGGCTGTCTGGCCATGTTCCAGAAGCATTCTCTCCCGACGTTCTACCCACATCTATGGCAGGCATCCTCAGAGGTTGTGAGGTCTGTTGGAAACTAGGCAAATGGGGTTTATATATCTGTGGAGTGTCCAGGGTGGGAGAAGGAACTCTTGTCTGTTTCAGGTAGGTGTGAATGTTTCAATTGGCTACCTTGATTAGCATTTAATGGCCTAGCAGCTGCAAGGTGTGGCTTCTTACTGCCTGGGGGAATCCTTTGTTAGGAGGTGATTAGCTGGCCCTGATTGTTTCTTGTCTGGAGTTCCCCTGTTTTTTTGAGCGTTGCTCTTTAATTGGCCACCTTGATTAGCATTTAATGGCCTAGCAGTTTCAAGGTGTAACTTCTTACTGCCTGGAGGAATCCTTTGTTGGGGGATGATTAGCTGCCCTGATTGTTTTTTGTCTGGAGTTCCTCTGTTTTTTGAGCGTTGCTCTTTAATTGGCCACCTTGATTAGCATGTAATGGCCTAGCAGTTTCAAGGTGTAGCTTCTTACTGCCTGGGGGAATCCTTTGTTGGGAGGTGATTAGCTGGCCCTATTTGTTTCTTGTCTGGAGTTCCCCTGTTTTTTTTAGTGTTGCTCTTCAATTGGCCACCTTGATTAGCATGTAATGGCCTAGCAGTTTCAAGGTGTAGCTTCTTACTGCCTGGGGGGAATCCTTTCTTGGGAGGTGATTAGCTGGCCCTGATTGTATCTTGTCTGGAGTTCCCCTGGTTTTGAGTGTTGCTCTATATTTATTGATTTTAATGAGTTTTTTTAAAATACTGTTGGGAGGTAGCTGGCCCTGATTTTGTTCATTTTTTTGGTTTTGCTCTATATTGATTGATTTTAAGACATTGTCCCCATGCTTGTGGATTTCAGTGGCTTCTCTGTGTAGTCTGACGTGGTAGTTCTCAGATAATGTGCTGTGTCCAGGTAGTTTCTAATTAAGTAACAATAATCAAAGTTGCCTTTAGTTAACCCATGGGGTAAATTAGCCCAGAAAACCACGAGGAGACCAACCCCCTCCCCCAAACTCCCCCAAACCCCCTTTAAAAGACAAAGAACTTACCCAGCCTTCATTGGAGCTCTCCTGGCACATAGAAATGATGCTCCAGGAGGAGGGGGGAGCGATTTTCCTCTCCCCCTTCTCCTGGCGCATCATTTCTACGCACCAGGAGAACTCTGGCACCACTCTAATAGAGGCTGGCTAAGTTCTTTGAAGGGGGTTTGGGTGGTTTTGGGGAGGGGGTTAAAGTGTCCGAGTGTTCTCCTGGAAAGTTCCCAAAGCACATCTGGACACCCGCCCCAGAAAGCATGCACTTTCTGGGGTTTGTGTAGACTAAGATTTGGGAACATTTGTTCTTTTAAAACACGGATGTTCTCGGATTAAGCACCGAGAATGTAGCGCAGCTGACTGGGTGTCAGCTGCATACGATCTCTACTGACAAGAAGGTCATGAGTTCGAGGCCTGCCCGGGTCGGGGTGAGCTCTCGACCAATTTGTGTAGCTTGTTGTCGACCTTTGCAACCAGAAAGACAGTTGCATCTGTGAAGCAGGAAATTTAGGTACCACTTTGTGGGGAGGCTAAATTTAATTGATTTCTGGAATGTTAAATTGCCTCTATGTCTGTTTATATATGTTGTATGTCAATGACATTGAATGTTTGCCTGTATGTGTGCATTGTGATCCGCCCTGAGTCCCCTGCGGGGTGAGAAGGGTGGAATATAAATGACGTAAATAAATAACTAAGAAATAAATTAAAGGGCTGCCTGGAAGCGCCCAGAGTCTGTAAGCATTTTGTTCCCACTGAAGTCTAAAGCATAGTGTTCTGAAATGGAGTCTGAGTCCTGAACAAGCCCAGACCTGATCACATGGTCTGCAGCAGGCCCGGATTAATCCCTTTTGGCGCCCTAGGCCATACTTTGGAATTACGCCCCCAAACCAACCTCTACCCCCCCCCCATTCCTTTCCACTGCCCGGCAGCGGCCCCGGGGGCTTCCCTTCCTTTCTTGAGTCAAGGACGCAAGCGAGGAGGAGGAGGAAGAGGAAGGAAGGGAAGCCCCCAGGGCCACTGCCAGGTATGTGCGGCAGGAGGGCACCACGTGAGCGCCTCTGCCTCCTCCGCCATGTTTCTGGGTGCCGCGCGCACATGCCCGGCAGCGGCCCCGGGGTCTTCCCTCCGCCTCCTCCTCCTTGCGCCTTCCTTCCTTGACAAGGGGGCGGGGGCGATGGCGAGGGGGGGTGCCATTCCCCCCTCCCCCGCCCCCTCGCAGCGCTCGCTTTCCGCCAAGAGGAGGCTGGGAAGGGAGGAGGCTAAGGAAGTGGAAGCTCCCTCGTGGCTCGTCTTCGCGCGCCAAAAGCGCATGCGTGGGCCAGGCGCCCGCCCCTCCTTTCCTCTGCTACCTTCCTCCTCCCTTCCTCCTCCTCAGGCCACGCTGCGGCACTGAGAATGGAGGCGGGGAAACGTCCCAGAGGCAGCTGAAGGTTTCAACTTTTTTTTTGGCCCGTGATTTTTGCACCCCCCTGGCCTTGCGCCCCTAGGCCATGGCCTAGTCTGGCCTTATAGAAAGACTGCACATCAATACACACATAGACAATACAGTAAGCAATTTGGATTATATACATAACAAACTCATGGAGGCTTGAGAAGGTTGAATGTTCTCCCTCTCGCCTTTTTTGTATTTTCCCTGGAGGAATGATGAACATCACAACAAACCAATATTATAAATATGCCAGTATTTGTAAGCCAACATTAAACCACACATTCTGACAGTGGTTTGCAGCTAGTTAACAAACCATGGTTTGTGAGCAGAGGAAGATTCACCCATTAAAAAGGCTAGTTTTCAAGCAATCACACTATGGTGTGTCATGTTGTACTGATGTCATGATGCTGTGACATATATCTGTGCCAGTTTCTGGGGTGCGATGGCCTTGCTGTCCTGCTTGTGTCTTCCTATAGGTCTCCGGTTGGCTGACCGCTATGGGGACAGAACACTGGACACTAGAGGTACCAGGTTCCAATTTAGCTCTTTCTCGTTGTGTTGTTGGTTGTGATTGGCCAAAAATAGGAAACAACATAGCCAGCCACTATCAATTTGTACACATTTGTGCCATCGCTGGCATCAAAACCATTTGGGTTTTGCTTTGTGATCCATTAAAGCTGGATCACGGAATCAAGTCATTGAATCTGAAACCATGGAGGTTGTCTTTCAGAGGTCAACGTCAGAAGGGCTTTAAGCAGCTTTAAAATCATGGGTTATGGAGCAAAACCTTCTGTCCATTGGGTTGTTGTGAGTTTTCTGGGCTGTATGGCCATGTTCTAGAAGCATTCTCTCCTGACATTCCACCTGCATCTATTTATTTATTTATTTACTCTGCTTTTATACCGCAACTCTCAGCCTGAAGGCGACTCGAGGCGGTGTACACATGGCAAGGATTGCCCAAGACAAATACATCAACGGTTACTAATGCAATCATATACAAATTAGCAATTAATGTTAAAAACACAATACTAGCGTCTCATTATTAAGTCTATTTCCAATTGCGTCGTCATTCCTAAGGTCTCAATTCAGTAATCATGTTACCTCTGCAAATGCCCGGTCAAACAGCCAAGTCTTGACCTTAGGAGGGAGGGGGCTGATCTGATGTCACTAGAAAGGATGTTCCAAAGCCAAGGAGCCATGACTGAAAAGGCCCTGTCTCTCGTCCTCACCAATCGCGCCTGCGAAGCTGGACCTCTCCGGATGATCTTAAACATCTTTTTTTTAAATCTTAAACACCTTGAAGGTTCATAGGGGGAGATGTGTTTGGACATGTAAGTTGGACCAGAACCGTTTAGGCTTTAAAGGCTAAAGCCAGCACTTTGAATTGTGCCCAGTAGGAAACTGGTAGCAGTGGAGCTGGCGCAACAGAGGTGTTGTGCGCTCCCTGAGTGCCGCTCCTGTTACCACCCTGGCTGCTGTCCGTTGGACTAGTTGAAGCTTCCGAACAGTCTTCAAAGGCAGTCCTACGTAGAGAGCGTTGCAGTAATCTATACGGGATGTAACCAGAGCATGGACTACCATGGCCAAGTCAGATTTCCCAAGGTACGGGCACAGTTGGCGCACAAGTTTTAACTGTGCAAATGCTCCTTTGGTCACCGCTGAAACCTCTGAGGTTGTGAAGTCCTCACAAACTCTGTGGATGCCTGCCATGGATGCAGGTGAAACGTGAGGAGAGAATGCTTCTGAAACATGGCCATACAGCCTGGAAAATTCACAACAACCCAGTGATTCCAGCCATGAAAGCCTTCAACAATACATGTTCCTTCCATTTTTGGTGTTTCTTGTAATTTCTACATCCGTGCATATACAATAGGCCTGGGAAATCATGGTTCTAAATGGTTCTAAAGTATTTACAAAACTAAAGTTCTTGTGGTGAACACTAGGTGGCGTTGGTGCTTTGCTTCTACAGTGTTGCTAAAGTTCTAGTGGTGAACACTAGGTGGCGCTGGTGCTTTGCTTCTACAGTGTTGCTAAAGTTCTAGTGGTGAACACTAGGTGGCGCTGGTGCTTTGCTTCTACAGTGTTGCTAAAGTTCTGGTGGTGAACATTTGGTGCAGTGTTGCTAACTGGTGGTGAACATTTCAGAACAACAAAACTTTCAAAATTTCATTATTATTTCCTAATTGGCTCTGTCTTAAAAATGGCCAATAATGAAATAATAATGAAATTTCAAAAGTTTTGTTATGAAATGTTCACCACCAGTTCTGAAATGTTCACCACCAGAACTTTAGCAACACTGTAGAATCAAAGCACCAGCGCCACCTAGTGTTCACCACCAGAACTTTAGTTTTGTAAGTATTTTAGAACCATTTAGAATCATGGATTGCCTAGGCCTAATACAATTCTTACTGCAGTTGTCATCGGAACGAAAAAATCTGCCATATCACTTCCAAAGTGATCTATCTGTTCTGCCTAGTAAGAATGCCACTGGATTCATGGGTATTTTATTACATTTTGCTGGATTGCAATTCCAATCCGTGATGAAGGATTGTGTGCCACAAGTTGTCCTGCCCTGCTGTTAGGCAGTGTAATGCAACTCGTTCATTGTGGAGTATCACAACAAGGGGAAATAGTTAATTAGTAGTTAATATTCTTTAATTCTTAGGGATCGGGACTCTTCTGCCTCGTGTGTGTGCCAAAATGAATCTTGGCCAGACTTGCTTATAGGCTTAAATTGTCTTTGAAGTCAGTGAACTGTGTGAACTCCTCAATGTTTGCTGCAATTTCAAAAAGAAGAAGCGGCACGGCTTCTGAGCTTTGCTGCCACGTGTCTCTCGGCTGACAAATGCGTCTGCTCCGGAAAAGAGAGCAGAATCCTCCAGAGTTTTCCCTTCTCATCCAGGTGCAGAGCTTGTTCGACTTAGGCATAGTCAAGAAGTTCAGGTGAAGGCCTCAAATGGGACAAAAATGGAAGCAAAGCAGGTGACTTTTGCAGGTGACCCGAAACTGGGAGATGTAGGTAAAGCAGGCTTGGTGTTTCAGACTTCAACTCCCACAATTCCTAACAACCAGTAGTGTCAGGATCCGGTATGCAGGCAGATGTGCTGTCGCACCCAGTCTATATATGGGCGAGAAAGGGCGAGGACATAGACACTCTCTATACCAGGGGATTGCTTCTTGCCTTCCTTTAGAGCAGGGGCGCCCACACTTTTTCAGCACGTGAGCTACTTATAATAAAACCAAGTCAGAAAGATCTACCTACCTCCTCAAGGCTGGAGAGGGAGGGGTGGGGGGGCGTGGCTTGGCGTAGCCTGGCTCCGCCCCCTCTGGATTCTGCTCTACCAGTAGCTTCTCCAGGCTTGAGGATGGCAGTGCCAAGCCAGTGGTGGCATAGGTAGCACAAGGCTGGCTTGGCAATGCCATCCTCAAGCTTGGAGAAGCTGCTGCTAGAGGAAGCCAGAGGGGGCGGAGCCAGGCCACACCAAGCCCCTCCCCTCTGGCTTTGGAGCTCCCAGCAGCTTCTCCAGGCTTGAGGATGGCAATGCCAAACCAGTGGTGGCATAGCTAGCACAAGGCTGGCTTGGCATTGCCATCCTCAAGCCTGGAGAAGCTGCTGGTAGAGCGGAAGCCAAGGGGCGGAGCCAGGCCACACCAAGCCCCTCCCCTCTGGCTTTGGAGCTCCAGCAGCTTCTCAGGCTTGAGGATGGCAATACCAAGCCAGTGGTGGCATAGTTAGCACAAGGCTGGCTTGGCATTGCCATCCTCAAGCCTGGAGAAGCTGCTGCTAGAGCGAAGCCAAGGGGCGGAGCCAGGCCACACCAAGCCCCTCCCCTCTGGCTTTGGCACTCCCAGCAGCTTCTCCAGGCTTGCGGATGGCAATGCCAATCCAGTGGTGGCATAGCTAGCACAAGGCTGGCTTGGCCCTGCCATCCTCAAGCCTGGAGAAGCTGCTGGTAGAGCGGAAGCCAGGGGGGGGAGCCAGGCCACGCCAAGCCCTGCCCCCCTCCCTCTGGCTTTGGCGCTCCCAGCAGCTTCTCCAGGCTTGAGGATGGCAATGCCAAGCCAGTGGTGACATAGGTAGCACAAGGCTGGCTTGGCATTGCCATCCTCAAGCCTGGAGAAGCTGCTGGTAGAGCGGAAGCCAGAGGGGGTGGAGCCAGGCTGTGCCAAGCCCCGCCCCCTCCCTTTGGCTTTGGAGCTTCCAGCAGCTTCTCCAGGCTTGAGGATGGCAATGCCAAGCCAGTGGTGACATAGCTAACACAAGGCTGGCTTGGCCCTGCCCTCCTCAAGGCTGGAGCAGCTGCTGGGAGTGCCGAAGCCAGGGGAGGGGGCAGGGCTTGGTGCGGCCTGGCTCCGCCCCCCTCTGAGAAGCGCCCCATTCAGCTGGGATCAACCTCTTTCGGTCCCGGGATTGACTGGTTGATCGCGATCGACTTCTTAGGCAGCTTTGCTTTAGAGGCTTGGGGCTCCCAAGGACCAAGCTAGACACTAAAGATAACTCAAACAGGCTTTATTGTTTTAACATGAGTTATCTGCACTCAGGCACTTTACTTTGTTTCCCAAAGGATAAATGAAAATACTTTACAGTCTCTAAGTTGCTTGGGTCCTAGAAGCTTCAGCCGGATGGCTCTCCAAGTTCTCTCTGTCTTTATGCTCTCGAGGTAAGGACACTCGAGACCCCAGCCAGATGGCCTATACTGGAGGTATGGGACCTTCCTCTGGATGCCAGCCGACTAGTTTGAAGGCGCCTGGGTCTCATCAGAGCTACCCAACCGTCCGGTATGTTAGGCTTTCTGTATGAGACCCAAGGAAAGTCTATTTGACTGTGTTGAGAGATGACCAAGGCTGGCCTTGGCAAACCTTCAGGTATGTCCTCTTCTGGAGAGATCCAGGAAATGGCTAAACAAAATGGCTAGATTCCCAAGTCCCTAGGAAAAGGGGCAGAACAAACTCAATTGGGCTCTGTTAAACCATGATTGACAGGTGTAAAGAACCAATCAATGCAACCAAACCCTTGCAAAACTGAACAGGCTTGCAGAAACACAGTACAACAGTGCAAACCTTTGCAACTTAATGTTTTTCATACAAGTGACACTCGCTGCGCCTTCAACATAGGCCATCTGACTGGGGTCTCGAGTGTTCTTACCTCGAGACCACAAAGAAGGAAAGAACTTGGAGAGCCATCCAGCTGAAGCTTCCTGGACCTAAGCAACTAGAGACGGTAAAGTATCTTATTATTTTATCCTTGTGGGGAACCAAGTAAAGTGCCTGAATGCAGATAACTCAAGTTGTACAATAAAGCCTGTTTGACGCGGCACAGTAGTGTGCCATGATGGACCTCCTGCTGTGCCACGAGAAAAGCTCTCTGCCCCCCTTCCTTCCCCCCTCCTCCTGCCAAACTCTTGCTGCTTGGGGGAGGAGGAGGAAGGGCCAGGTGGCGGCGAAGAAAAAGAAGAAGGGGCCAGGGCTCCTTCGGCCGTTTTCCCAGCCAGCCTCCAATCCACCATGACTCCCACCATGACTCTCGCCCCTCGCTCGCTGAAGCCGCACGGAGGAGGAAGCCAGGGGAGGGGGCAGGGCATGGCGCGGCCTGGATCCACCCCCTTCCCCCGACTTCCGCTCTCCCACAGCTTCTCCAGCCTTGATGGGACAGTGCCGAGCCAGCATTGTGCTTGCTCTGCCACCGCTGGCCTGGCCCTGCCCCCTCAAGGCTGGAGAAGCTGTAGGAGCTGAAGCTGGGGGAGGGGCGGGGCATGGTGCAGCCTGGCTCCGCCCCCTCCCCTGGCATCCGCTCCCCCACAGCTTGTCCAGCCTTGAGAGGACAGTGCCAAGGCAGCATTGTGCTGGCTCTGCCACCGCTGGCTTGGCATTGCCCCCTCAAGGCTGGAGAAGCTGTGGGAGAGCTGAAGCCGCACAGAGGGGGCGGGGCATGGCGGGGCCTGGCTCCACCCCCTCCACCGGCTTCCGCTCTCTTACAGCTTGTCCAGCCTTGAGGGGACAGTGCCAAGCCAGCATTGTGCTGGCTCTGTCACCGTTGACCTGGCACTGCCCCCTCAAGGCTGGAGAAGCTGTAGGAGAGCTGAAGCTGCACAGAGGGGGTGGGGCATGGTGCGGCCTGGCTCCGACTCCTCCCCCCGGGTTCCGCTCTCCCAGCAGCTGCTCCCAGCAGGCCACCACCCCCAGCCGTTCTTTACTGTGTTAGAGTGTCATTTTGTGTCATTTTGGTTGGTGGTGCGCTCCCGGATTTTTTTTAATGTTAAAAGTGTGCCGTGGCTCAAAAAAGGTTGGGAAACACTGATCTATAGTGTCCAGCTTGGTCCTTGGGAGCCCCATGCCTCTAAAGGAAGGCAAGAAGCAATCCCCTGGTATAGAGAGACCACGTTCTCGCCCTTCACCAAATATATACAGACTGGGTGCGACGGCACAAAGGGTGCCATTTTGTTGCTCAGGCAGCATGTCCTCTGGGGACAGCGAGAATGGGAGAGAGAGGCTTTTTCCGCCATGCCTCATCCCTATGGAGTTTTCTTTTGGCAATTATATCTCTTTGTGTTCATTAGTGGAATGGATGCGCCTTCCTCTCCCCTCCCTAGGGACCACAACGCCTTGGACCGGCTCCTTCAGAAGATGGCAAGAAAGGTTGCCCTCTGCTTCTCTGGCCCCCCATCCTTCCGCAAGCAAGTGGGGCTGGCACCTAAGTCTCCAGCGACCCACTCCTGCCATGGGTTGGCAGCGGGCCGCTTGTTGCTGGGAGGCGAGCCGCTATTAAATATCCCTGCCTGAGATAATGATGGTGAGAGTGGGGAGGGAAGCAGAGGACACACTCCATTAGCATCTGGCTCGCCCTGCAGCGGCTGCACCGGGAGGAAGAGAGCCTGTATTTTTAGACAGGATGCAGTGTAACTTTCTGGCTCCCCCAAAGGTGGGGAATAGCTGAGGAAGAAGGAAGGAGATTGAGAGTGAGAGGCAGATCGGACTCGGGTTTCGCCTCAAGCCTGGGACTATGGCAGCCCGACAGGGCAAGTCTGGCCCGGCTACTCCTGTGAGTATATGGCACTCTCCTCCTTCGTGTGAAATCCCACCTGCTTTTGAACCTTCCCTCCTGCTTCTCCAGTCGCCCTTGCTGTTGTGAGTGTTTTGGCATGGCCCAAATGGGGCAGTGGTGGCATTTGGGCTCTGCGTGTGCATTCGTTGGTGGTTTGGCATGTTTTTCTGCATCTCTTATGAGCAAAGGAAGCCTTCTGGGCCTGATGCAGATATGGTTTGTGAGCCTTTCCATGCGCATATGTGTTCAAAAGCTGGCATGCACCCTCTGATACTGTTTTGGCAGACTGAGGAGATCACACCTGGGCAGCCCCAAGGTGGAATCCGTCTGGAAGGACCTGGAGTCAAAGCCAGAAGTAGAGCCCTGTTTTCTAGGCGGAAGAAGCAAAGCTGAGCAAGAAAGGAGCAGGAGGCCTCCCCCGGTGCCTGCTCACAGGCGCACTTCTCCCTCTCCTTCTGCAAAAGGAACCTCAGCTGTTCCTCCCCAACCACCCCTGGCACACGATCAGTTTCACCACTACCTTGGGAAGTCTGATCTGGCTAAGGTTGTCCACGCTCTGGTCACATCCCGAATAGATTACTGCAACGCACTCTACATGGGGCTGCCTTTGAAAACGGTTCGGAAACTCCAACTAGTCCAAAGGGCGGCAGTCAAGTTACTAACTGGAGCTACATACAGGGAGCATACCACCCCCCTGTTGTATCAGCTCCACTGGCTGCCTGTCCAATTCCGAGCCCAATTCAAAGTGCTGGTTTTGACCTTTAAAGCTCTATACGGTTCTGGCCCAGCTTACCTGTCCGAACGCATCGGCCGCTATGTCCCACCTCGTAATCTAAGGTCATCTTAGATGGGGAGGCCCTGCTCTCGCTCCCACCTAATTCCCAGATGCGGTTGGTGGGGACGAGAGATCGGGCCTTCTCGGCGGTGGCCCCCCGCCTGTGGAATGCGCTCCCTATCGATGTACGATCCACCGCATCACTCCTAGCATCCAGGAAAAAAGTAAAATCCTGGCTGTGGGACCAGGCGTTTGCTCACCAGCACTAGGCAGCATTTTAGGACTGGATTTTAAATAGAAAGTAGATGAAGAGGACCAATGCTTTTATGGACTGAACATGGTTTTAATCTGGAATGAATGTGTATGATGCTAAGGCAACTGTTTTAATGTATTTTAATGCATCTTAACTGTTGAAGGTTTTTTGGGTTTTTTTTATTATGTAGGCATCGAATTGTGCCGTACTGTAAGTCGCACTGAGTCCCCCCTCGGGGGTTGAGAAGAGCGGGATAAACTCCTGAAATAAATAAATAAATAAATTCACCCAACCTCTCTTCCTTCCCTCCTCCGTTGAATGCCAAAGCCATTCGCCACAGCGGACAGGAATTCTTGATTGGTTTTGGTGTTGGGCATTCCCAGCTGTAACCCAGAGCTGGAAGAAAGGGCTTCAGATGAGGGGGGAAAGGGAAAGGGCCTGAGGCTGTTAGGAATGGTGGGAGTTGAAGTCCAAAACACTTGGAGGGCTCGCGTTTGCCCATGCCTGCTCTAGACATTGTTCATTTGCCCATGGACAGTGGGGTAGCAACATGACACTAGAACAGGTATGAGCAAACTAAGGCCTGCGGGTCAGAAGGGGGCCTTTGGGCCCTTTTCTTAGGTCCTCCTCTCTCTCACCATCTTTTCCTTCCTTCCCCCTTTCCTTCCTCTTTCTCTCCCTCCCTTTCTTACCTCTTTCTCCTTCCTTCCTTCCCTTCCTTCCTTCCTTCTACTCCACCCTTTCATCCTTCCTTTGTTCCCTCTTTCCTCCCTCATTCCCTCTCTCCATCTCCTTCCTTCCTTTCCTCCCTCCTTCCATTCCCTTCCACCCTTCCTTTTGTCCCTTCCTCCTTCCTTCCTTCCTTCCTTCTTTCCTTCCTTCCTCTCCGCCCTTTCGTCTTTCCTTCCTTCCCTTTTTCCTCCCTCATTCCCTCTCTCCATCTCCTTCCTTCCTTTCCTCCCTCCTTCCATTCCCTTCCACCCTTCCTTTTGTCCCTTCCTCCTTCCTTCCTTCCTTCCTTCTTTCCTTCCTTCCTCTCCGCCCTTTCGTCTTTCCTTCCTTCCCTTTTTCCTCCCTCATTCCCTCTCTCCATCTCCTTCCTTCCTTTCCTCCCTCCTTCCATTCCCTTCCACCCTTCCTTTTGTCCCTTCCTCCTTCCTTCCAGGCATGTAGCCGGGGGCTAAGGGAGCTAAGGGGCTTCAGCCCCTTTCTCAGGGTGGTCCGCGAAAAGGCCTTACTGGTACATTATTTAAACTGTTATGTTTATTCATATCATGATCTGATCACCATGCTCATTATATCCCACATTAATGGGGTTATTGGGATAACAATACAAAAGGTTTGCTAGGGTAGACCCTCTTCCACCCAGTCTCAGCCCCCGAAACAAACTCAGCCCCCCCCCCCGAAACAAAATCCTGGCTACGGCCCTGCTTCCTTCCTTCCTTCTCTTCTCTTCCTTCTCTTCCACCCTTTTGTCCTTCCTCCCTTCCTTCTCTCCCTCATTCTCCTTCCTTCCCTTTTGTCTTTCCTTCCTTCTCTCTTTCCTCCTTCCCTCTCTCCCTTTTTCTCCCCTCCATTCCCTTCCATCCTTCTCTCTTTCCCCCTCCTTCCCTTTCTTCCTCTTTCTCCTTCCAGCCTTTCTCTTCTTCC
This sequence comes from Anolis apletophallus, assembly GCA_030556195.1. NCBI lineage: Eukaryota > Metazoa > Chordata > Lepidosauria > Squamata > Anolidae > Anolis > Anolis apletophallus. Next base: position 6,847,811 of record JARBWK010000013.1, read on the forward strand.
TTTCATCCTTCAATCCTTCTCTCTTTCCTCCTTACCTCCCTCCATTCCTGTTCTCTACCTCTCTTCCTTCCCTTCCCTCTCTTTCCTTCCTCTTTCCTTCTCTTGCTTCTCTCTTTCTCCTTCCATCCTTCCCTGCCACCCTTTCATCCTTCCTTCCTTCCTTCCTCCCTTCTATCTTCTTCTTCCTCCCTCCCTTCCCTCTCTCCCTCTTTCTCCTTCCTTCCTTCCCTTTTGTCTTTCCTTCCTTCTCTCTTTCCTCCCTCCCTCAATTCCCTTCCTTGCTTCCTCCTCTTCCTCCCTTTCCTTCCTCCTAACCTCCCTCTCTCCCTCCCTTACCTCCTTCTTTCTCCTTCCATCCTTCTCTTCCTCCCTTTGATCCTTCCTTCCTTCTCTCTTTCCTTCCTCCTTCCTTACCTCCCTCTTTCTCCCCTCCACCCTTTTGTCCATCTCAATGCTGATCAGCTTGAAATAAAAAGTCTTGCTTGGACCTTTGGGTCTTGGCTGCGTTCTTCCACCTTATGGGCTCTGCTACCTAAACCCAAGTTTCCCTTACAATGTTATCAGGAAGCCAGGCATACAAAATCTGTCCTTGGTCGTCGTCCCCCCCCCCCAATGTTGCAGGCAGGGGCGGTCTTACATATACGCGAACTACATGGCCGCGTAGGGTGCCATCTTGGATTGGGGGCACCGCCACGGCCGCGCCATCCGCACTGCCGCTGCGCATGCGTGAAAATCTCCGCAGTGCCTGCAGCAGCTTCTGGGCATGCGCAAAGGTTTTCGTGCATGCGCAGTGGCTCCGGAGCTCAAGTGCCCAGAAGCTAAAAAACCTTCCCACATGCCCAGAAGCTAATCCGAGCGGCGAGGAGGAGGGGGCAGAGGAGGAAGAGGCAGCAGCACCGCATGGCGCCGAGAGAGAGAGAAAGAAAGAAAGAAAGAAAGAAAGGGGGAGGAAGGCAGGAAGACGAAGGAAAGAAGAGGTAGGGAAAAGGTTTGCTTTACATGGGGGGCGCCAAAATAATGTTGGGGGGGCACCAAAATAATGTTCGCTTACCAATTAAAGTGACCTTAGACCGCCCCTGGTTACAGGCTAGAGCTTCAAAACATGGGGGGACATGCCCTTTTGGACTTTTGCTTGGGACTGGGAGTCCAAAAGCAAGAACTTTACCCAATATCAAGAAGGACCACAAAGGAATACTTCTAAAGTGTTGTAATCTCCATTTCAGAGGAAGAAACAGGCAAAAAGTTAAGACTCGTGTGCCAGCTGCACTCGTACCTTGGGAAGTCTGATCTGGCTACGGTCGTCCACGCTCTGGTCACATCCCGATTAGATTACTGCAATGCACTCTACGTGGGGCTGCCTTTGAAGACAGTTCGGAAATTCCATCTAGTCCAACGGGCGGCAGCCAGATTACTAACGGGAGCTAAATACAGGGAGCATACCACCCCCTGTTGTGTCAGCTCCACTTGGCTGCCTGTCCAATTCCGAGCTCAATTCAAAGTGCTGGTTTTGACCTTTAAAGCTCTATACGGTTCTGGCCCAGCTTACTTGTCCGAACGCATCTGCCACTACGTCCCACCTCGTAATTTAAGATCATCCGGGGCGGCCCTGCTCTCGCTCCCGCCAACTTCTCAAACACAGTTGGTGGGGACGAGAGAGAGGGCCTTCTCGGTGGTGGCTCCCCATCTGTGGAATGCGCTTCCAAGCGACATACGATCAACCCCATCCCCCCTGGCATTCACGAAAAAAGTGAAATCTTAGCTGTGGGACCAGGCGTTTGCACATTAGCACAATGCAGCACTTTGGATTGGAATTGTAATGGCAAGTTGATGGATATGGCTCAATGCTCATGTTGTGGACGGAACACTGTTTTAACGTAAGTGAATGTATATGCGTTAATGTTAACTGTATTTTAATGCTGAATGTTTAATGTCTATGGTTTTATATTGTGTTAATATTGTGTATTGGCATTGAATTTTTGCCGTTTTGTCAGGCCGCTCTGAGCCCCCCCCCCCCCTTGGGGGTTGAGAAGAGCGGGGTAGAAATGATGTAAATAAATAAATAAATAAAAAATAAATAAATAATAAAAACACCTCTGAAATAGAACAAAACTGGTACACAAACCAAAATAGGACGACCTTCTCAAACACCTTTCGACAACTCTTTTGCAAAGTAAATTCTGCTTCCAGTCGAGGGAAAGAACTTCACCCAGGTGGGATTTATCTGGAAGTTGACCTGGGTCAGGATTTTTCTCCTGCAGAAGATGAACCCACTCGATTGGGAACCTTGCATAAGCCTTTAGGAATGGAAATCCCCCCCTTTTCAAAACGAAAGTGGAGCATCAGGTGCCTGAGAAGCAGAGGTAACTGAGATCCTCTGGCTAAAATTAACCGAGCATTTCCTGTGTGTGTGGGACCCTCAGCCGGGACAGGAGGCCGCCCCTGGGTTCGGGAGAGGACTCTCAAAGGGAGAAGAAAACAAGCTGGCAACCGGCACAAGCAGAGGGGTATTTGTGAATGGAAGAGGACCTGGCAGTCGCCTCAAAGCTGCCCAAACTATTTCCCTTGTCCTTCCTCACCCCAGAGCCAGCTCCGAGCCGGGGAGGAGCTGTGCCTTGCTTTGCATGCAGCCAGTTCCAGGTTTAACTCCCTCGCATCTCCAGGTCGGGCACAAGTATTATTAAGTGAGGAAGGGCACAATTATTATTATTCTCCTGGAGTTGTAATCCGGCACTCGGACCAAAAGGCAAACTTCTGCAGCTTTTCCGAACTATTTTCCCCTTCCTCAATAATTTTTGCCATCTTGATTTCATATTGATGTTCTGTGCCCCGGTTTTCACCTTTGAAGGAACATTAGAAGGGTATCAGGCAGGATATTTTGGTTTCTCGGCCTGACCTGGAGATGTGAGGGAGTTAAACCTGGAATAATTAATAATAATAATAATAATAACCTACACCAGGGGTGCTCATTAGGTAGCTCGGGAGCTACTAGTAGATCTTCGGCCCTCTTCCAGGTGATCTTCGGGCCTCACCAGCTGGATGGGGTGCTCCTGCCATGCGTGCGCACTCCCTGCGCGCACGTGCACTCCTGCTGCTGGCTTCCGCTCTTGCGGTGCTTCTTTCGCCTGCGGGGCATTGCACGAAGAAGGAAGCATGAGGCAGGGCCTCTGGAGGGAGCGCCCTGCCTCTCTCTCGTCCAGAAGCAGCTGTGCAGCCTCCGTTGCCGGTGAAACAGGCAGGGCGGAGCGCTCCCTCTGGATGCCCCGCCTCGTGCTTTCTCCTTCCTGCAATGCCCCGCAAGCGGAAGAAGCGGCTGGAAAACAGCAGCAGGAGCAACGCACAGCAAGAGCAGGCGGCGGGAGCACACAGCAGGGGGGGCAGGTAGATCTTTTGGACTGGGTTGCTTTAAGAGTAACTCGCATGCTGAAAAAGTGTGAGCACCCCTGACCTACACACTATCTACAGACCCACTTATTATTATTATTTTACTGACACAAAAACACAGTATGTCACAGCAAACGAGATCTATATGCTGGATTTCGTATCACAAAATCACAAGTTGAACACTTCCCAAGCATCTAGGACTGTGTGATATATTATTATTATTATTATTATTATTATTATTAGATACACAACAAGGTTAGTGCACAGCAAACAAGATAACTCTGCTGGCTTTTGAATTCGATCACACGTCAGGCACTTCCAAAGTGTCTAGGACTGTGTCATGTATTGGCGAATAATGCGCGCATATCTGAATAGGGTGGCCTTTTGCAGTTGACAGTAGGTAATTTTGTCAGCGCTCATTGTTTTTAAGTGCAGACCAGGGTCTTTAGGCATTGTACCCAGTGTGCCAATCCCCACTGGGACCACATTTACTGGCTTGTGCCAGAGTCGTATTATTATTATTATTATTATTTGATACACAACAAGGTTAGTGCACAGCAAACAACATCACTACGCTGCGTTTTGTATTTGATCACACATCGGACACTTCCCAAGTACCTAGCTGACCCGGGCAGGCCTCGAACTCATGACCTTCTGGTCAGTAGAGATCTTATGCAGCAGACTCCCAGCCAGCTGCGCCACATTCCTTGTGCAACTTTCCTTTAGAAGAATGTGTTTTTCTACTACGGAAGCAACGATCTGTGTTGCAGTCGAGCATGCAAAAAGGAAATCCTGCCCACCCACGATCTAGAGGTGACATTTGTCATTTATAAATATCCTTGAATCTCATACACACGCGCGTGGAACCCAAAAACCCACATTCCTCCATCCCCATTTTCATTATATGTGTTGGCAGGTAATACTACCTGCTCCCTGACAGCCACTAGTCAGGAATTATTGAGCCGAGAAGCCCCAGTAGACCGCACAATGCTTTATTCTTTCCATCAGCCACAGAAATATTACTATCGAAAGGAAAACAGAAGGTTAGCTAGATGGCTCGATCGATATTTTTGAAGGAAATACATCTTCTTGGCTGGCCAGGCTTTGCAAATGCAGAGGATAGTGGAGGGGCCACCCTATCCTTAGGAAAAGGTAGACGCTAAAAACCCCCAGGTAATTGGGATAGATTATTGGGAAGGAGGGGAGAATGGGGTTAGTGTAGTGTTTCTCAATCTGGGGGTCGGGATGGGGGTGTCAGAGGGGTCGCCAAAGATCATCAGAAAACACAGTATTTTCTGTTGGTCATGGGAGTTCTGTGTGGCAAGTTTGGCCCAATTCTATCGTCGGTGGGGTTCAGAATGCTCTTTGATGGTAGGTGGACTATAAATCCCAGCTTTGTTGTTGTTGTTGTTGAAAGCAATCATACTCGGCTATGAGTGATAGCCTATGATGACAATGTTGTTGTTGTTTTCTTTTTTGATATACTGCATAGAGTCAATTGAGTTGAAGAAGAGAGCGGAACTGGTTTTAAATTGATTTTAATGTATATGTTGTGTTAACAGTTGATGCCTATGTTTTTGTTTTATATTGTATGTTTTTGTATTATTTTGCCTATGTGGAAACCACTCTGAGTCCCCTAGGGCAGTGTTTCCCAACCGCGGTGACGCGGCACAGTAGTGTGCCGTGACGGACCTCCTGCTGTGCTGCGAGAAAAGCTTTCTGCCCCCCTTCCTATCCCCCTCCTCCTGCTGAACTCCTGCTGCTTGGGGGAGGAGGAGGAAGGGCCTTGCGGTGGCGAAGAAAAAGAAGAAGGGAATGGGGCCCCGCCTCCTTCGGCCGTTTCCCCAGCCACCCTCCAATCCGCCATAACTCTCGCCCCTCGTTCGCTGAAGCCGCATGGAGGAGGAGCCCCGTCCACTGAAGCCCGTCCACCGCTCATGCTCCTCCTCTGCGCAGCTTCAGCTTCAGCTGTGGGAGATCTGAAGCCGGGGAGAGGGGGCGGGGCATGGCACGGCCTGGCTCCGCCCCCTCCCCAGCTTTGGCTCCCCCACAGCATCTCCAGCCTTGAGGGGACAGTGCCAAGCCAGCATTGTGCTGGCTCTGCCACTGCTGGCTTGAATTTGCCCCCTCAAGGCTGGAGAAGCTCTGGGAGAGCTGAAGCCGGGAGAGGGGCGGTGCATGGTGCAGCCTGGCTCCGCCCCCTACCCCCGGCTTCGGCTCTCCCACAGCTTCTCCAGCCTTGAGGGGACAGTGCCAAGCCAGAATTGTGCCGGCTCTGCCACCGCTGGCTTGACATTGCCCACTCAAGGCTGGAGAAGCTCTGGGAGAGCTGAAGCCGGGGGGGGGGGGGGGGCTGGCGCGGCCTGGCTCCTCCCCCGGCTATGGCACTCCCAGCAGCTGCTCCCAGCAGACCACCATCCCCCAGCTGTTCTTTACTGTGTTAGAGTGTCATTTTGTGTCATTTTGGTTGGTGGTGTGCCCCCAGAGTTTTTTTAATGTTAAAAGTATACCGCGGCTCAAAAAAGGTTGGGAAACACTGCCCTAGGGGAGATAGGGTGGTATATAAATAAAGTTTTATTATTATTATTTTTATTGATAATGGCAGGTTAGCAAAATGGTGAATCCAGAGGAGGTTTTAGCCCAACGTTACCCAAGTTACTCAATTTTATCCCTGAAGTAGATTCAGCACTCTGGACAGCTCCAAACACAGAAAGAAACTCCCATTTGGAGATCTATTGTCCCTTTTCGGAGGAGTGATTAATTGCATGCCATGAATCATGTGTTTGACAACATTTGGAAAACTTGCAGTGTCACTTCAGACCTTTTAAAAAATGCACGCAGTGTGCTTTAGCCAATCTGGACCCCTGTCCATTCAGTAAGAACATTTCACAAAATGTTCAGAAAGACTTACTGTATATACTCGAGTATAAGCCGGATCCAGATAATCCAGACACGGATTATCTGGATCCGGCGCAGTCTGGTTTTAGGCCGGGGCATGGTACCGAGACAGCCTTGGTCGCCTTAGTGGATGATCTACGCCGGGAGCTAGACAGGGGGAGTGTGTCCCTGTTGGTTCTGCTGGACCTCTCAGCGGCCTTCGATACTGTTGACCACGGTATCCTTCTGGGACGCCTCGCAGAGATGGGCCTTGGAGGTACTGTCTTGCAGTGGCTCCGGTCCTTTCTGGAGGGCCGATCTCAGAAGGTGTTATTGGGAGACACCTGTTCAACCCCACAACCATTGTCTTGTGGGGTTCCTCAGGGTTCAATATTATCTCCCATGTTGTTTAACATCTACATGAAGCCGCTGGGGGAGGTCATCCGGAGTTTCGGAGTGCGGTGTCATCTGTACGCAGATGACGTCCAACTCTGTCACTCCTTCCCACCAGCTACTAAGGAGGCTGTTCAGGTCCTGAACCGGTGCTTGGCCACTGTGTCGGACTGGATGAGGGCGAAAAAATTGAAATTGAATCCAGACAAGACAGAGGCACTCCTGGTCAGTCGAAAGGCCGAACAGGGCATAGGGTTACAGCCTGTGTTGGACGGGGTTACACTCTCCCTGAAGACGCAGGTTCACAGTTTGGGTGTGATCCTGGACTCATCGCTGAGTCTGGAACCCCAGGTTTCGGCGGTGACCAGGGGAGCATTTGCACAGTTAAAACTTGTGCGCCAGCTGCGCCCGTACCTTGAGAAGTCTGACTTGGCCACAGTGGTCCATGCTCTGGTTACATCCCGTATAGATTACTGCAATGCTCTCTACGTGGGGTTGCCTTTGAAGACTGTTCGGAAGCTGCAACTAGTCGAACGGATAGCAGCCAGGTTGATAACAGGAGCGCCATTCAGAGAGCGTACAACTCCTCTGTTGTGCCAGCTCCACTGGCTGCCAGTTTGCTACCGGGCACAATTCAAAGTGCTGGCTTTAGCCTTTAAAGCCCTCAACGGTTCGGGTACAACTTACCTGTCCGAACGCATCTCTCCCTATGAACCATCGAGATGTTTAAGATCATCTGGAGAGGCCCTGCTCTCGGTCCCGCCTTCTTCGCAGGCGCGACTGGCGGGGACAAGGGACAGGGCCTTTTCAGTGGTGGCTCCTCGGCTTTGGAACGCCCTCCCTAAAGACATCAGATCGGCCCCCTCCCTCCTGATATTTCGCAAGAAAGTCAAGACCTGGCTATTTGAGCAGGCATTTGCTGATGAAATATAAGGCTTGATGAGATATATGGAATGACGACGATGCGATGGAAACTGATTTCAACATGACGCTGAGGCTGCAATTTTATGTTTTTAATTGTTAAATTGTTATTATATGTTTTTCGGGGGGGGTTGACTTGTTGCTGTGTTGTATTGAGGGCAGAGACTGCCTGTGTAAACCGTCCCGAGTCGCCTTCGGGCTGAGAGGGGCGGTGTAGAAACGTGACAAATAAATAAATAAAATAAATTTTTCCGCTCCCTTTTTAGGCTGGAAAAGCTTGGCTTATACCGGAGTCAAGGATATTTATTAACACAACCTTTGGGACTGTGCAATGAGGCAGAGATAGGAAATCTTAGTATGCCAACCATATTTGATAGGGACTTTTTGAGATAGTTTTAAATAGGATTTTAATGTTTATGTATGTGTATAGTTACGTCCTGGCATTGAATGTTTGCTGGTTATATGTTGTGCTCTGCCCTGAGTCCCCTTCTGGGTGAGAATGGTGGAATATAAATGCTTTAAACAAATAAATATTATTTTACTCTGTTATTAGTATTACTTTATTATATTTATTATTTTACTCTATTTATTTTATTATTATAATATTTGTAACTAGCTGTCCCCTGCCACATGTGCTGTGGCGCATCCCGTGTAGATGTGTTTAGTGTGTAGATATGTGTGTGTATATATATGTGTGTTTGTGTATATATATGTGATTATGCGCATTCATTGTATTGTATTTTTTTGTTGCTTTTTATGTCTCTTCTGCTGTGTTTTGCAGTGTTTTTATGAGTGATGGTCACTTGTTGGCTTGACAGGCATATTATGTCCAAATTCGGTGTCAATTCATCCAGTGGTTTTTGAGTTATGTTAATCCCACAAATGAACATTAAATTTTTATTTATATATATATTCCTCTATTGTTTTTATTACATTTATTATTTTACTAAGGAGGCCTTAGATGACCCAGTAAAGCAAGATCCATGCATTCACCATTTCCCTCCTCTTCTCTCTCCAAGGCTGATGCTGCGACAAGCTTCTTGCGGGCAGCGCGATCTGGGAACCTTGACAAAGCCTTGGATCACTTGAGGAATGGAGTGGACATCAACACCTGCAACCAGGTAGGCTCTTGAACTCTTCACTGGTTCCCTCCCTACTTTCTCCATTCAGTCTTCCTTCCTTCTGAGTCTCCAGTCTACCTGTAGGTGTGGGCGTGAGGCAATGCCAGGGCATGAGGCTATGGGAGCCCAGGGGGCTTGGACTGGGCCTACCTCCTTGCCTGCCTCCTTCCCCTGGGCCCGTGCCCTGTCCCTCTCCCTGGCCTGAATTTCCCTACCTGCCCCACCAACCTTTTCCCACTCTTCTTCTCTGGTTCTGCTCTGGAGGGAGGGAGGCAACCATGCTCAGTGGGGACAACCAGGCCACGTATCCCAAATGGTGGCTCCGGCCCTGATGGGGTCGCTTCACGATGTGTTGCTTGGACATCCAGCAGATGGCGCTGTTTTGATACCAAGCATGTTTTTACCTGTCAGAGGTGTGACATCTATCTAATTGTAGGTATGTGAATACATGAAAATATTTGCCTGTTCGAATGCTGCGTTGTGTCCAAATTTTGAAGCAATCGGTGAAGTATTTTGGGAGATTTGAGGTCATTCACAAACTGAGATTTACATTTTTATATATATATATATATATACGTAGATTTGGTAGATGTTGGTTGTCCCACACTCTCAGTTTCCCATCTTTTTCCAAACGTCTATTGAGAGGTGTATCTTTATTTATTTTTTAACCTGTACTGAGCCAATCTTGCATCAAAACAAAACAAAATGCAGTCGCTTCTGTATTATTTCAGTGCCTCACATTTCTCACAGCAAAATGAAGAAAAGTCCCATTTCAGATTCTATAGGGATTGCTGTCAGATTATTGCATTTTGAATAGCAATTCATGAGTCAGCACAAGATATATTTTCGCAGTTTGAGATGACCTGCAGTGTGACATGTTTGACACCAGATGGCGCTGTCTCAAGACTGCTAAATGGAACCTTGAGGAATGTCAGTTACAAAGTGACAGTTGGGATTTAATATCTGTGAGGAAAGGATGTTTAGAAAGGTAGCTGTGATGGCTGTTGTTTTTCGATGTTTTGCCAGTTATTGTTAAATACAATTCAATACAAAGTTATATATTTACCTTGTGAATTGAATGAGAGTTTCATTATTCACTCGAACAGAGACTGGAGTTTTTGGGCCGATGGGGAATTAAACTTCTATATTTCTGTTGCCTATCCGCTGTGACATAAATACTCAACACCGAAGAATTGCTTGGTTTGTCATCTGATTTATTCTTAGATATACAGTTGAGACTTACTTTCTGCTAGAGTTTGGTTCCAGGGTGCCCCGTGGACATGAAGATCTGTGGATGCCCCAATCCCATGATACACAATTGCACTGGAAATTGGGGTCTCTTATATAAAATGGCAAAAGTAGAATTTGTTTTCGGAAATGTCAGGGAGGGAATATTTTGAATCTGTGTTCGCAATACTGAGAAATGCTTGGACACCTTCACCGCACCTGGAGATAGGTACTAGCCACTGCCAACCAGGCCCGGATTATCCATTAGGCCAGCATAGGCCGTGGCCTATGGGCGCAAGCCGAAGGGGGCGCCAGATCATGGCCCAAAAAAAATGGCGATGACTCACCGCCGGTCCTCTTCTCCTTCCTCCCTTCTTCTGAGGCCACGCCAAGTTGTCTTAGAGGCAGCGGCAGCTGCGCAGCACCCCTTCCACGTGGCGCCCCATTCATGCAGCGCACCTTCCGCTGCCTCTGGAACGACTCACTCAGTGTGGCCTCAGAAGGACGGAGGGAGGAGGAGTGCAGCCCGAGTGATGTCACTCCCTTCAGGGGCGGGGCCCGAGCGATGCCACTCCCTCCAGGGGTGGGGCCCGAGCGACATCACTCAGGCCCTGCCCCCCGCCGAGTTGTCCCAGAGGCAGCAGCAGCTGTGCTGCGTGAATAAGGCGCCGCGTGGAAGGGCCGCAGCTACCGCTGCCTCTGGGACAACTTGCCGTGGCCTCAGAAGGAGAGAGGGAGGAGGAATGCAGCAGAGCAAAGGAGGGGGCGGGCACCCAGCCCACGCATGTGCACTTGGAGCACGTGGCAGTGTGCGAAAGGGGGCGTAATTCCAAAGTTTGGTCTAGGGCGCAAAAAGGTGTTCATCCGGGCCTGCTGCCAACTATTTTTCAAGCATTTGTTGGGTGAGTCTTTGTCTTCCTCTCTCACTTCTGGAAGAGGTTCTTCCGCTTTGTCCAGGATGCAAGCAAGACAGAGCCAATGTCCTTGTGAAACCCATTTGGCATTCAGAGCCTGCCATCTGATGGTGACTCACCTGGCTCATCCAGATGCATTCCCAAGGCAGCCCTGAAAGATGGAGCTGGCCCTATTCGTCTGTCCAGCTCCATGGAAGAATGGGTTTGCATAGAGAAGGGCTCCCTTGCATTCTGCCCACGTTGTGGCCCATGAGGCTTATCCGGCAAACTCTCAGGCCTTGGAACGGGTCTCTCGGTGTTCTCCTCCACGGGATCAGATGCAGAGCCACAATTCACGATGGCAGTACCGGATGCCTTGTCTAGACTGTGTGGTTGGTATTCATGATCACTAGTTTAGGGAATGCATAGGGACTGTGAACGTTCCCCAGAGCATTTTCACCATGCAGCAGCTCCTGCAAACAACTGGGGTCTGTTCTCCTGTCAATCAGGATACAGCTCATTGATGTTTCCACAGACAATCAGGATTGATCTCTGATGTGAACGCAGTTGAGACAGGGATCTCTTGACTGTTATATGGAGATTGCTTGTAAGAGAGGAGTAGAAACACAAAACCGCTGGATTTCTATGAATGAGAGAACAGACCTTTGTTGTTCACTGCTGCTGTTTCCTGATAAGTGCAGATGAGTGATTAGGCTGGGGTGGCAGGGGTGTGTGTGTGTGTGTGTGTGCAATTAGTTACCTAACTTGCCTTCAAATGTGAATGCTGGTGGAGTTTGGGGAAAATAGACCTTGACATTTGGGAGTTGTAGTTGCTGGGATTCATAGTTCACCTACAATCAAAGAGCATTCTGAACTCCACCAACAATGGAATTGAACCAAACTTGGCACACACAACTCCTATGACCAACAGAAAATACTGGAAGGCTTTGGTGGACATTGACCTTGGGTTTTTGGAGTTGTAGTTCATCTACATCCAGAGAGCACTGTGGACTCAAACAGTGATAGATCTGGACCAGTCCTGGCAAGGATACTCAATATGTCCAGATGTGAATGCTGGTGGAGTTTGGGGAAAATAGACCTTGACATTTGGGAGTTGTAGTTCACCTACAACCAAAGAGCATTGTGAATGCCAGTAACAATAGAATTGGGCCAGACTTCCCACACAGAACCCTCATGATCAACAAAAAATACTGTGTTTTCTGATGGTCTTTGGTGACCTCTCTGATACCCACTCGCAACCTTCTCAGGGGTCCCAACCCCTATGTTGCTCTACAGCAGGGGTTGGGAACCTATGGCTCGCGAGCCAAGGGTGGCTCTTTTGATGATTGCATCTGGCTCGCAGAGGCAAAGGACCCGGGCTCCACACTGCCCATCTAGAAGGGTGTTGGCATGGAGAGTGCGGGCATCGCTGGAGTTGCTTGCTCTCCCTGTGCTGGCGTACCCGCTGGCGTCGAGAACCCTGGCGCATGCGCCGATTGTGCAGCCGCAGCCTCAGCCATATCCAGTATATCTCAATGGCCAGTAGGGGGAGCTCAACCTCAGCCTGCTGAACGGCAGGGAGGGAGCCTTTCTTGCCAAGTCCAGGAGGCCTTCCTGCTGCCGAAAAGGCTGGGTGCTGTCTTGGCAGCCATTAGCCTTAGATTTTTTGGCCTCCTTCTTTGGCGGGCCAGAAGCCTTGGCAGCCGAGCCAGGTAAGATCTGGGGCCCGCAAGGAGCAGTCGCCTCCGAAAACTGCTGGGGAGGGGCGGAAGGCAAGAGGGCTTGTCCGTAGAGACCCGCTTTCAGCCAAAGCTCGCGGTTTTTCCTAGTTTGCGGGGTGAAGGCCCTGCAAATTCCACGTGCCTTATTATTTGGCTCCCATTGAAATAAATTTCCAAATATTTTGCTTTCATGGCTCTCTGAGTCAAAAAGGTTCCCAACCATGCCCGGATTACCCATAAGGCCAACGAGGCTATGGCCTAGGGGCACAAGCCGGGGGGGGGGGGCACAGATCACGGACCAAAAAAACCCAAAACTGGTCTGCGCCCCTCTTTCCCCTTTCTCATGCCTCTCCTCGTTCCTTCTCCCAGCAAAGTCTCTGCTCCGTCCCCTCCATCTCTCTCTCTCTCGCTGTCTCACTCTCTCGTGCACTCTCTCTCTCTCTCGCTCTCTCTTGTGCGTGCTCTCTCTCGCATTCATGCTCTCTTTTGCGCGCACGGTCTCTCTCTCTCACGTGCGCACTCTCCCTCGCGCGCTCTCTCTCTCTTGCTCCCTCACTCTCTTGTGCTCTCTCGTGAGCTCTCTCTCGCACGCGCTCTCTCTCTCTCTTGTGCATGCCTTTGGAGCGAGTTTGCACCCGCGGCGCTCTCCCCAAGCCTCCCGACTCCCGAGGAGACCTTCAGAGCACAGCGGAGCTTTCCAGCCGGTGGGAATGGGGACCTTGGAGGTGGCGGGAGGTTGGCTTAATGGGGGCGTAATTCCAAACTTTGGCCTAGGGCGCAAAAAAATGTTACTCCGGGCCTGTTCCCGACCCCTGCTCTACAGCCTCCACAAACACTGTGACCTCCAGAATTCTTTGGAGTGAAGGTGCCATGAAGATGCTAAGTTTTGCGAGGGAATGGATGTGGCTTGGATATGTTCCTAAAACAACATAACATGGACATGTTGCTTTCAGGAACTATAATTCCCAGGATCTGAATTTCTCGCTGATCCCCCCTCCCCCCCCCAAAAAGCATTTTGGCTTGGATTACAGCGCAGAATGCCGTCTTCTCCCTTTTCCCATCGAGCGAGTCGCCACTTCTTCATCTCTCCTTGGGAGGCTGTTAGAATTTCACGCCACTGATATTAGGCTAACCTGCTTCTGAACTCAGAGGCTGCAGGTTTTACGTTCTCCTTGACCTTAACTCTGGGACCTTGGGCTGCTTCGGTGACACAGGAGCCGATCTGCACCGAATGACTTCACTTCTGGGGAAAGCACTTTTTCTTTCACACGCTATTGAGGAAATGTGCGTTTCCCTTCTAGGGATGTTTTGCAAACAAGTTTGAATAGGAATCTAAATGCATCATTCAATTCTTTTGCCCAAAAGGAACTTGGGGGAAAGCTGTCAAGAGATGTTTGATCCGGAAAGCAGAGACTTATTAGAAGAAAGCTGCTTTGCGTAACTTTGGAAACCTTTAGCAAAGAAGAAGCTGGTGAAATAAATCTCTCTCTCTCTCTCTCTCTCTCTCTCAGCATTTCTCAACCTGGGGGTCGGGATCCCTGGAGGGGTCAAAAGGGGGTCACCAAAGACCACCAGAAAACACAAATTTCTGATGGTCTTAGGAATCCTTTTGGTAGAGAAGGCTGAAGATCTCTCCACCTTTCCTTTCTTTTTGGAAATCCTCCCACCAAAAGCCCTCCTCCACTGTGATTGGCCAGCCTCTCAGCAAAGGGGAGGGCTGTTTCTGAGACTCAAGCAGGGAGGGGAGAGCAGGCGTGCTTGGCGCTTGGCAAGGTGGTGCGCATTTGCAGGTGAGGGAGAGGGTGCAAGGCTGGAGGGAGGCTCGTGCCACAGAGTCCCTTCAAGATATGGGGGTTGTCTGTGGGAAGTTTGGCCCAATTCTCTCATTGGTGGGGTTCAGAATGCTCTTTGATTGTAGGTGAACTATAAATCCCAGCAACTACAACTCCCAAATGTCAAGCTCTATTTTCCCCAAACTCCACCAATGTTCACATTTGGGCATACTGAGTATTTGTGCCAAGTTTGGTCCAGATCTATCATTGTTTGAGTCCACAGTGCTTTCTGGATATAGGTGAACTACAACTCCAAAACTGAAGTCCAATGCCTACCAAACCCTTCCAGTATTTTCTATTGGTCAGGGGATATCTGTGTGCCAGGTTCGGTTCAATTCCATCACAGGTAGAGTTCAGAATGCTCCTTGATTGTAGGTGAACTATAAAGCCCAGCAACTATAACTCCCAAATGACAAAATCAACCCTCTCTCCCAACCTCACCATTATTCAAATTTGGGTATATAGGGTATTTGTGCCAAATGTGGTCCAGTGACTGAAAATATGTCCTGCATATCCGATATGTACATTACAATTCATAAAAGTAGCAAAAGTACAATTATGGTTGGGAATCACCACAACATGAGGACCTGTATTAAGGTGTTGTGGCATTAAGAAGGTTGGGAAGCACTGATCGATCAATCAATCTATATATCTATCTATCCATCCACCCACCCACCCACTCATCTTTATTGCTAGATGCATTTTGGAAGGAGCTTTCCATTGGTCACCAGAATCCTCATTAGCATGTATAATGTCCCTTCAAACTACAAATCCTAGTCTAATTGCTGGGCCAGTTCTCAGTCTTTAAGCAAAGTTAAGATGTCAATGGGGATTGGCTCATTCTTTAGTTAGCTTTAAATAGGGAGTGATAACTATTCTTTTTCCACCGGTTTCTTTGGGGCTGTGTAATATTTCACGTCACTCTTCAGTTTCACTTACTTATTTAGTTGTTTCTGATTCATCTGATCCGTAACCAGAGGATGACATGCATAATAAAACGGAACACAATAAAAGTCATAAGAAACTAAACTCTCACACACCAAAAATAAACAAAGCAACCATCACATCGTTTTATAAGGAGACTAGCCATCCCCCCAAATTCCTCACAATGATTACCCTGTTACATGAGGGCCAGCGCGGTCAAGTCAGATACGGGGATGCTCTCTCGGAGCCCTTTCTCATAACTAATGGAGTGAAACAAGGTTGTGCTCTTGCACCAACCCTATTTACAATCTTCTTCAGCATGATGCTCCAAAGAGCTACGGCAGACCTACAAGAAGAAGACGGCATACTGTATATATACACTATCGTACTGATGGCAGCTTGTTCAACTTAAGCCATCTGAGGGCTTGCACTAAGACTCTAAACTATCTAGTCCATGAGCTGCTTTTTGCTGACGATGCTGCTCTTGTCGCCCATTCAGAAGCAGCTCTGCAGCGCCTCACATACTGCTTTGCAACAGCTGCAGAGCTGATTGGGCTGGAAGTCAGCCTGAAGAAAACGGAAGTCCTCTACCAGCCCGCACCACAGGAAGAACACCATCATCCCCACGTCAGCATAGGCACATCTGTGCTGAGTCCGTTCAGCAGTTCACCTCCCTGGGAAGCATCCTCTCTTCAGAGGCCAAGATTGATAAAGAGATAGATCACAGATTAGCAAAGGCATAGAGTGCATTTGGAAGGCTTCACAAAAGAGTCTGGAGCAACAAGCACCTGAGGCAAAGCACCAAAATCAGTGTGTATGTCACAATGCACGGACTTGACCGGCCCCTTAATCACACACACAGAGACGGGCTGAAGGCTAACTACTTTATTGAATATAAAAACAGTCCAAAAGGTAAATTGTCCATAGAAAAGGTAAATGCAATCAAAGGCTTGAAGCAACAAGGTCCAAAACAGCTTGGCAAACTATCCAGGCTAATGCAAGGCTTGAGCAAGGCTCCGCAAGGCAATGCGGGAACAGGAACAAGGCAAGGTGAATGCAAGGCAAACTTGGTGACCACGAGCCAGCTCGGCTCCATAGGTCCACTTCGCTAACACGCCTATTCAGAAGAGACGTGGCCGAAGCACTGGGGATGCGTTCCCACGCCTGCTCTACTTAATCGTTCGGCCGAGGTCCCCGACGCTCTAGGCCCCGTCGTCTCCAATCTCTGCTGACGGACCTCGGCCTGTCTAGGCTGCGGTGCCATCCCCTTCTCCCAGACTCAATGCTACTTCTCCTATCAAAGGTTCGACCTTGTCTCTCAGCAGCTGGGTCACTATCTACATGAGAGCTCTCCTCCCTAGAATCTTCCCAGGCGCTTTCATCCATGTTTTCACGCAAAAGCTCCTGTGACCCCCCCCCGGGTGCTCATAACTCCCAGAATCGCTATCCTCCATTTGCACCTGGTTATCTATGTCTACGTCAGGGCCAAAACACAGCTCTTCCCATGCCAGACTTTCTGTGGGCGAAGGAGGCCCGCTGATGGGAAACTGCCCTTCCCACCCTTCCAAATCCTCTTCTGAGTCTGTCTCTGCAGCTTCAGGCCCCAATGCCAATGGAACCCCGGGTCCTAGCCCCTGCTCTCCAGGCACAAACGAAAACTGCTGTGCTACACTGTACAGAGCTATCGTACTGTCTATTCTCCTTTATGGGTCTGAAACATGGGTCATGGGTCTGTGTGCCAAGTTTGATCCAGATCTGTCATTCATGGGGATCTTAGTGGTCTGTGGAAGTCAGAGCTGAATTGGCTGAAGGTACTGCAAATCCCATCATCCATTGCTCATACTCTCCCAAACATATTGTTTTTGTGATTATTTCTGGAATTCAATGTTTGCAATTTACACCTTTCTTTACTATATTTTACAAAAAAGGTAGAAACATTAATACATATATCTTTGTTTAATTGCTATTAAATTTTTTAAAAAATAATTTCTAGGAGGGTGGTGAGTAAATTTTTTCTGTAAAAGGGGGCGGTAGGCCAAAAAAGTTTGGGAACCACTG
Organism: Anolis apletophallus; assembly: GCA_030556195.1. NCBI lineage: Eukaryota > Metazoa > Chordata > Lepidosauria > Squamata > Anolidae > Anolis > Anolis apletophallus. The sequence continues at coordinate 6,865,159 of JARBWK010000013.1, forward strand.
ATCTATATCTATGAAGAAACTTATGGAAAAGGTGCTCTTAAAGGCTTTCATAGCCAAAATCGCCAAGTTTTACTTTCCAGGCAAGAAAATTAAAGGGAGGAGAGCAAGAAAAGAGGTTCATTTGTGTTGGGAAACAATGCCTTTCTCTGGCTGAATTTCACTTCCTGAGAAGAAGAAGAAGAAGAAGAAGAAGAAGAAGACGACGACGACGACACAAGGCGTTCGGCAGGGATTGACTTAATTGGAGCTTTTGCCGGGTCAATCTTTATTGCTGATCTTATTAAAAAGGAGTCCAGTGGCACTTTTTCAAAAGGCTCTCCGCCATGGCGTTCTACAGAGAGAACATGAGCTTTCAAAGGAGTTAATTGCCTACGTAATTGGGAAATTACAATTCCGGAAGCGGCGGCGATCGAGGAGCCCTCACATTTCAATAAAGCGCTTGGGCAGATTCAGTCCTGTTTGGTTTTGGAGGAAAAGCCCTGCGTGAGCATCTCCGAATGTGGTTGAAATAACACCAGCCCTAGCCATCACTGTCTCCAGTTTAACCATCATCTACTATGTGCGGAAGATGACAGCTGGAAGAAGAGAGTCCTAGGTATCTAGAAGCACCTCCACTAGGCCTGGGTAGGTTCATTGGAATTCTCATAAAATTGGAATGAATTCGGATTAAATTCCCTCCAATTACCGCCCAGTTTCAAACCTTCCATTCCTGGGCAAGGTGATTGAGAGGGCGGTAGCGGGGCAGCTGCAGCAGTTCCTTGAGGACACAACTGGCTTAGATCCCTTCCAGTCCGGCTTCCGCTTGGGGCACGGGACGGAGACTGTGTTGGTCGCCATTTCAGATCAGCTTCGTGGCCAACTGGATAAGGATGGATCAGCGCTGCTTGTGTTATTGGACCTCACATGGTCGATTACAATCTTTTGGCCCACCGCCTTGCCGTTGCTGGAGTCAGGGGGACAGCCTTGAAATGGCCGTTGTCCTTCCTCCAAAACCGGGGACAGCGAGTGGAAAGGGGTGGTTTGGTTTCCGAGAGGGCTCCACTTATGTGCGGGGTCCCTCAAGGTGCCATTCTTTCCCCTTTATTATTTAACATCTATAGACAACCACTTGCTGGTCTGATTCGAAGCTTTGGGCTGGAATGTTATCAGTACGTGGACGACACCCAGCTCGTTCTGAAGATGGAAGGCCGGCCGGACTCCGTACCCTCTTGTTTCCAACAGTGCCCTGAAGCCGTTACTGGTTGGCTGCGTGCCAGTAGATTGAGGGTGAATCCGGCAAAGACGGAGATACTGTAGCTGGGCCGCTCGGTGGGTGGGGAGGTCCGACTGTCTAGCTTGGATGGTGAGGCATTATGCCCGACATCCTCAGTAAAGAGCCTTGGGGTCGTCTTAGACCCGTTGCTGTCGATGGAGGCCCAGGTCTCCACTGTCAGCAAAACCACCTTTTTCCATCTGCAGCAAGCTAGGTGTCTGGCCCCCTACCTATCCAGAGACAACCTGGCCACGGTGCTCCAAGCCACAGTCATCTCGAGACTGGACTACTGTAACACCCTTTACATTGGCCTGCCCTTGTCAGTGATCCGGAAACTTAAGCTCGTCCAGAATGCCGCTGCACGACTTCTCACTGGGGCCCCAGTGAGATGTCACATAACACCCATCCTCCAGCAGCTTCATTGGCTTCCGGTCGAGCACCGGATCACCTTCAAGGGGATGGTGTTAACTTTCAAGGCCTTGCATGGTCTGGGGCCGCTGTATCTGAAGGACCATCTCTTCCCCTATCAACCCCAGAGATCACTCCGCTCCGAACAACTGAACCTCCTGGAAGTGCCAACCTTCAAAGCAATCCGTCTCACATCAACCCGATGCAGAGCCTTCTTTGTAGTAGCGCCATCAATTTGGAATACCCTTCCAAGTGATATGCGGGCCTCACAGGACCTACTCTCTTTCCGCAAGGCCTGCAAGACCCACCTTTTCCGGCTAGCTTTTGACTGCTAATCCGGAAATCTTTTTCTAATTTTCTTAATTTCTAGTTTAATATGTTGTTTTTAGTTCTGTGGTGTTTTTATATGATTGTAAGCCGCTCCGAGCCCTCGGGGAGTGGCGCCGTACAAATCCAAAATAATAAATATAAATAAATAAACAAATTCACTTTTGAAGCAGTTTCGAGGCAATGTAAGCAACCCGGATGTGAATTTGTCATTTCGAAGCCACCGTCGGCATTAGATCCCCCTCCCCTCCCGAGCTGCTTTCCCCTCATTGGCTGTTTAACCCAGTTTGGAGGTGGATGTCCTTCCCTCCGCGTCAGAACTGGGGTGACAGCCGCATCCAAACTAGGTTAAACAAGGCTCTCACCCCAGGTCTGACGTGGAGGGAAGACATCCCCACCCAAACTGGGTTAAATATGCGTGTCCGCCATTAACGAAGCCATTCTGAAATTTCGGAATTAATTCGGGAAATTCCGATATTTTTCTGGAAAATTTCAGAAATTATTCAGATTTGAAGCGCCAGCGCCCCCTACATCCGGAATGAGTTTTGAACCATTTTTGGGGGGGGGGGGGGATCCACAGAATGCAGATGTTTTCAGATTGATGTCTTTCATGTACAGAAGGGAGGGATGATAGAAAGGTTAGCATGGCCTTCTTTTTATCATGGATTTATTATTAGAAGACCCTGGTGGAGCAGGAGGTTAAACCACTGAGTTGCTGAACTTGCTGACCGAAAGCAGCGCATTCCAATTAGAGGGGTGGCAAAGGGAACTGCGCATGGCATTGGACATAGAGCTGAAGGAAGGGGAAAGGCATAGTCATGGGCCAACCCTGCAAGGATTGCACTGCCAGGTGTGGCTCAATGTTTTGGAACACCAAGAGTTGTAGTTTGACAAGGAGCCTTCTCGGCCCACGACGACGATGACGACAACAGGCAAAGCTAATGTCAAAGGGCCACAAGCGGACAAATGTTTAATTGCACGAAACTTCCTTATGTACAGTACTTCTTCCATATGAGCTTTTAATGGATTGCATTTTAATAATTCCAACCATATGCTTATAATCACAAAGGGGTCTTCCAGACAAGCCCTATATCCCAGGATCTGATCCCAGGTTTTCTGTTTATCCCAGATTATTTGTTTGTTTGTTTGTTTACGACATTTATATGCCACCCTTCTCACCCCAAAGGGGACTCAGAGCGGCTTACAAGTCATATGAACATACAACATACTAAATTACTAGCATAGTACTAATACATCATTCATAATATTAGTATTATATAATATTATATTGTTGCTTTGATATTATATTATTTAGAAGTGGGGGCTCATATAATCCAGTTTAAACCAGAAAACCTGGAAATAGGTCCTGAGAGGACCCTTAACCCCAAAGCCTAAGGCCCCTTCCACATAGCTGTATAAAATCCACATTGAACTGGATTATATGGCAGTGTGGACTCAGATATTCCGGTTCAACGCAGATATTGTGGATTATCTGCCTTGTATTCTGGGTTATATGGCTGTGTGGAAGGGCCTTAAGGCACCATAGCCCCTGGTGAGGCAGCGGGTTGAACCAGTGTTTCCCAACCTTTTTTGAGCCGCGGCACACTTTTAACATTAAAAAAATCCGGGGGCACACCACCAACCAAAATGACACAAAATGACACTCTAACACAGTAAAGAACGGCTGGGGGGTGGTGGCCTGCTGGGAGCAGCTTCTGGGAGTGCCGAAGCCGGGGGAGGGGGAGAAGCCAGGCCATGACATGCCCCACCGCCTCCCCCCGGCTTCAGTTCTCCCACAGCTTCTCCAGCCTTGAGGGGACAGTGCCAAGCCAGCGGTGGCAGAGCCAGCACAATGCTGGCTTGGCACTGTCCCCAAGGCTAGAGAAGCTGTGAAAGAGCTGAAGTTTGGGGAGGGGCGGAATGGTGGCCACGCCATGCCCCACCCCCCTCTCCCGGCTCTTCCTCCCGTGGCTTCTCCAGCCTTGAGGGGCAGTGCCAAGCCAGCGGTGGCAGAGCCAGCACAATGCTAGCTTGGCACTGTCCCCTCAAGTCTGGAGAAGCTGTGGGAGAGCTGAAGCTGGGGGAGGGGGCAGAGCCAGGCCGTGCCATGCCCTGTCCCCTCCCCCCGGCTTCAGCTCTCCCACAGCTTTTCCAGTCTTGAGGAGCAGTGTGAGCGAGGGGCGGGAGTCATGGCCCTCGTTCCCAGCGCCGCTCTCCGCCATGACTCCTGCCCCTCACTCGCTGAAGCTGCGCAGAGGAGGAGAAGCATGAGCGGTGGACAGGCTTCAGTGGGCAGGGCTCCTCCTCCGCGCGGCTTCAGTGAGCGAGGGGCGGGAGTCATGGCGGATTGGAGGCTGGCTGGGGAAACGGCCGAAGGAGGTGCCGCCCTGGCCCTTCTTCTTTTTCTTCGCCGCCGCCTTGCCCTTGCTCCTCCTCCCCCAAGCAGCAGGAGTTTGGCAGGAGGAGGGGGGAAGGAAGGGGGCAGAGAGCATTTCTTGTGGCACAGCAGGAGGTCCGTCACGGCACACTACTGTGCCGCATCACAGCGGTTGGGAAACACTGGGTTAAACCACTGAGCTGCCCAACATGCTGACCGAAAGGTTGACGGTTCGAATCCGGGTAGCAGTGTGAGCTCCCGCTGTCAGCTCCAGCTTCTGCCAACCCAGCAGTGTGAAAACATGAACAAATAAGTCAATTAATAGGTACCGCTAAAAGAAAGGTTATCACCACAAGAAGAATTGAAATTTTGGACAGATGATATGTAAAAGCTGTGGCTTGGGAGGGGCGGAGGGGAGCACGGTGGCGCGGGATAGATAATATATATAAGCAAAAAAATAACAGTAGATGCCAAAAGTTAACGTATGATAGGTTGTATTGAATAAGATGAACCTGCTATAAAACAAACAATGTATAACAAATGTATTGAACTATGTCAGTGTCTCTACTCAGAAACTGCACACATTTTTGCTTTTGGTTCTGGGACATGAAATGGCTCTAATTTCCGAGGGTCACGGTGGGTCCTCCTAACAGGGCCAGGCCCCTGTGTCCTTATTGCTTCTGTGTTCAGCACATCATCATGGGAAATGTCACATTAATGTGTTCTGAGATGCTCTTAGGAGATGGATTGCTTACTCGCCTGTGGATAATGAGTGAGAGCATCCACCCATAAGTTTGCAAGTGCAGCCTCCACTGAAAGAAGGAATAGGTGTGTCTTTAACACGGGCAGGCCCGGATTAACACCTTTTTGCACCCTAGGCCACACTTTGGAATTACGCCTCCTTTAAGCCAACCTCTACCACCACCCCCCCCCACACATCCTTTCATCCGCTCGTCCCCCTTAGACCCCGCATCCAGCTCTCCCAGTGTGGCCCCACTAGGTCCGCCACAGGAGTTTCCCTCTCGGCAGGCACTATGGATGCAGGCATGGGGGGAGGAGCCTCCTCCCCGATGCCGGGGCTTGAGGCACTTGGCTCCTACCCAGTGTTGGGGATTGCACATGCGTTGTAGTCAGCAGCTGTACCGATGCCGTGCTTCTCCCCGATACTGGTGCTTGTCGCGTTGGGCTTCTCTCCTGTACTGGGGTTTGCACATGTGCCGTAGCCGGCAGTTGCGCTTCTCTCTCCAGTAAGGAGGAGTCTCCTCCTTGTGTTGGAGGAGGAATACCAGCTTTCATGGTGTTAGGGCATGCGCAGACTGCGCAATGGAGTTTCCTGTACTTGCACTGAAGGAGCCAGCAAGTGGATGCTGTCGGCATCGAGGGAGTTAATTGTTCCTCCTGTCAATGTCGACGCCAGTGTCAAGAGCCCCTGCGCATACGCCGTTTGCACAAAAATAGCAGAGGCAGAAGCTGGTATTCAGGAAGGGGCAGGGGCGCCGCCAAAAAGGAGGACCTCTGGTATCCTTCCTTCCTCATCTCCATGCGCGTTGCATTTTTATTTGTTTCAACGTTTTTATTATTATTTTGGTCAGTGATCTTTGCCCCCCCCTCGGCTTGCACCCCAGGCCATGGCCTAGGTTGGCCTTACGGGTAATCCTGGCGTGACACGGGAAGTTTGCTTAGGTCAGGTCAGACAGACTGACCATTGGTAAGAGAGTATTGTTAGGAAAGGATTAATTGAGCCAAAAAGATCACTTAAGACAGTGTTTCTCAACTTGAGGGTTGGGACCCCCATGGGGGTTGTGAGGGGGTTTCAGAGGGGTCGCCAAAGACCATCAGAAAACATACATTTCTGATGGTCTTAGGAACCCCTTTGGCAGAGAAGGCTGAAGATCTCTCCACCTGTCCTTCTCTTCCTTTTTGGAAACAGATAGCCAATCCTCCTTCCAAAAGCCCTGTGATTGGCTAGCCTCTCAGCCAAGGGGAGGGCTCTTTCTTAGACTCCAAGCAGGGAGGGAAGAGCAGGCATGCTCGGCACATGAAAGTGTTGTGTACATGTGCAGACGAGGGAGAGCGTGTGAGGCTGGAGGGAGGCTCGCGCCAGAGCGTCCCTTCAAGGCATGGGGGTTCTATATGGGCAGTTTGGCCCAATTCTGTCTTTGCTGCAGTTCAGAATGCTCTTTGAGTCTAAGTGAACTATAAATCCCAGCTATGGCAACTCCCAAATGTCAAGGTCTATTTTCCAAAAACTCCGCAAGTGTTCACATCTGGGCATATTGAATATTCATGCCAAGTTTGGTCCAGATCCATCATTGTTTGAGTCCACAGTGCTCTCTGGATGTAGGTGAACTACAACTCCAAAACCCAAGGTCAATGCTCCCCAAACCCTTTCAGTATTTTCTGTATTTTCAAGCATGATAGAGGGTGCAGCCATATTGCCAATGTTGGTGTAGGATTCAGCTCACCTTCACATTGTAGGATGCACTCCTTCCACCGGGACTGTGGCGCAGCTGGCTGGGAGTCAGCTGCATTAAGATCACTACTGACCGAAAGATCATGAGTTCGAAGCCAGCCTGGGTCGGAGTGAGTTCCCGACCAAAATTGTGTGACTTGTTGTCGACCTTTGCAGCCTGAAAGACAGTTGTAGGAAATTTAGGTACCACTTTGTGGGGAGGCTAATTTAACTGATTTACAAGGCCATAAAAACCTCCAGTATGCAAAGAATGAGGAAGTGACAGCTCCCCTGGTGGCCAGAAACTGGAATGTTAAATAGCCTCTGAGTGTCTGTCTATATATGTTGTGTGTCTATGGCAGTGTTTCCCAACCAGTGTGCCATGGCACACTAGTGTGCCGTGAGCGATCATCAGGTGTGCTGTTGGAAATTGGAGATAGAAGAGAGAGAGAGAGCCCTCCTGTCCTACCGGGAAGCCCTAGTCGGGGCTCGATCCCTTGCCTGAGTCTCGCAAACACAGTCTCTACTCACCACTTGCCTTCTTGGGCTTCCTCCTCCCCTCCGCTCCTTCCTCGGCCTCTGAAGGGTTTGAGCCGAAAGGCAGGGACTGCGTCAGGCAGAAAGAGCCACCCGGAGAGAGAGAAGATCCTGGGATGGGACTTCCTTGGGTACCCCGGCTGCCTGGGGGTGGATCTACACCGTAGCATTCATGCAGTGAGGCACCCCTTGGTCTTCCAGGGCTCAAGGCTGGGGAATCCCGGGATTTGTAGTTTGGGGAGGCTCAGGATGGTGTCAAACTATAACTCCCGTGATTCCGTCACACTCAGCCAAGGCAGGTCAAGGGGCGTTCGGGACACAGGGTTGAGACACCTTTAAGCAGGGGCCGAAAACTAACAGGGTTTGCTCACTTAAGGCAGGCGTGGGCCAACTTGGGCCCTCCCTCCAGGTGTTTTGGCCTACAACTCCCACCATTCATACATATATGAATCAATGTATAATGTGTGTGTGTGTGTGTGTGTGTGTGTGTGTGTGTATATATATATATATATATATATATATATATATGCTGAATAAATTTATTAGCTGTACCCGCCACGCGTTGCTGTGGCCAACCATCCCTCCCTCTTTCTCTCCTTCCCTCCCTGTTTCCTTCCTTCCCTCTTTTTCTTTTACTTCTTCTTTCCCTTCTTCTTTCCCTTTTTCTTTCTTCTTTCTCTCTTCCTTCCTTCCTTCCTTCCTTCCTTCCTTCCTTCCTTCCTTCCTTCCTTCCTTCCTTCCTTCCTTCCTTATTGATGCATAAGAACACAGAGAGAGACTGACAGCTGTTGAGCAAGACCTTCGTGTGTGTCTTTCTGCCATTCCTGCCAGGATATCTATGTTGTGTTCATCGAAACAGGCCCAGTGTATAAATACATTTAAAAACATATTAACTATATGTATGACTGTGTTAGAGTGTCATTTTGTGTCATTTTGGTTGGTGGTGTGCCCCAGGATTTTGTCAATGTAAAAAATGTGCTGCGGCTCAAAAAAGGTTGAAAAACACTGGCATTGAATGTTTGCCATGTATATGTACATTGTAATCCGCCCTGAGTCCCCTGCGGGGTGAGAAGGGTGGAATATAAATACTGTAAATAAATAATTTGCTCTTTGCCACAGGAAACAAAAACCCTGGGAATATTTCCCCTTGCTTCTCTGCATAAGGTACATCGAGCACCCCCACGTTCATCTTTTAAAACAGAATGCCAAGTTTGTAGCAGATGGGAGAAGGCACACCCCATCAACAGATCATTGTTAGCAGATGGGAGAAGGAGCAAAGAGGGGTAATGTTCTGCCGTTGTGTGTCTGCATCTGAAGTGACTGAATTCTGTACCCATGTCTGCGTCTACATCAGACTGTGCATCTTACTCCGCAGCTTCCAAGTTGCCTTGACCACCTAGCTTTCTCGGGAAATGCTGGACTTTGTTCTGTGAAGACCAGGCTGCCTTTCCGCCATCCTCCCACCCGCCTTTCCATCTTGGGGGAACATCATCACACTTGTGGTCAAGGTCCAACCTCACGTGTCCTGTATGCGATAAAAGAGGGATGCGTGTGGTCAGACCTAGCCCACAAGCCCTGTATCCTCCTCACATACAGCCAAGCGAGGCCATGACATGCCATCTGGTCGCCATCTTCACCAGCCTGGGTTTCATCCATCCATCCATCCATCCATCTCCTGCTCATCACCATCAGTGGTCAAGCATTTACATCTTGCATCTGTCATATATCACTGGACAAAAGGGAGAAAAAGACAGTTATTTTGAAATGTTTGGATCTACCTGAGAGGAAATAAGAAAGTTTGAGTGTTTCTCAACTTGGGGGTTAGGACGCGAGGGGGTGTCAAAGGGGTTGTCAAAGACCATCAGAAAACATAGTATTTTCTGTTGGTAATGGGAGTTCTGTGTGCCAAATTTGGTTCTATTACATCGTCGGTGGAGTTCTGGATGCTCTTTGATTGTTCAAGGGGTACTTTGATTGTAGGTGAACTATAAATCCCAGCAACCACAACTCCCAAATGACAAGGTCTATTTTCCCCAAACTCCACTAGCAATCACATTTGGACATATTGAGTATCCTTGTCAAGTTTGGACCACATCCATCATTGCTGGATGTAGGTGAACTACAACTCCAAAACTCAAGGTCAATGCCCACCAAACCCTTCCAGTATTTTCTGTTGGTCATGGGAGTTGTGTGTGCCAAATTTGGTTCTATTCCATCGTCAGTGGTGTTCTGGATGCTCTTTGATTGTTCAATGGGCTCTTTGATTGTAGGTGAACAATAAATCCCAGCAACTACAACTCCCAAATGTCAAGGTCTATTTTCCCCAAACTCCACCAGTGTTCACATTTGGGAATATTGAGTATTTGTGCAAAGTTTGGTCCAGATCCATCATTGTTGGATGTAGGTGAACTACAACTCCAAAACTCAAGGTCACCAAACCCTTCCAGTAATTTATGTTGGTCATGGGAGTTGTATGTGCCAACTTTGGTTCAATTCCATTGTTGGTGGAGTTCAGAATGCTCCACCAACAATAAATCCCAGCAACTACAAAACTATAAATCCCAGCAACTACAACTCCCAAATGACAAAATCAATCCTCACCACAACTCCACCAGTATTCAAATTGGGGTGTATTGGGTATTTGTGCCAAATTTGGTCCAGTGAATGAAAATACATCCTGCATATCAGATATTTACATTACAATTCACAACAGTCGCAAAATTACAGTTATGAATTAGCAACGGAAATAATGTTATGGTTGGGGGGTCACCACAACATGAGGAACTGTATTAAGGGTTCACAGCATTGTGAAGGTTGAGAAACACTGCTTTAATGCATCAGATTATATAGTGTTTGGAGATAAATTGGGACAAATAGACATGTTACTGGTATTATTTGAAACCGATGTTAACATTAACCTCTGCTATGCAACGGTGGTTCACATTTGTTATTGTTCTTAGATGTTATCAATTATGACAACCTTATGAACGAGACATGCTTCTGGAACATGGCCAGACAGCCTGGAAAACCCACAGCAACCCGGTGATTCCAGCCCTGAAAGCTTTCGACAACACAATTATTCCTATTGTCTCGAAAGCTGGAATCAGCAGCAGAAAGAGCCGGGCCCATAACCATTTATGTGAGATTCCTTCAACACTGAGTTAGTCGGATTAATAGCAGAGATTAGTTGAAGGCAAAATACATTAGAAGATTAAGTAACTTCTTTATTTTTAAAAGAATTCTTTTCTATGATTACATAATAAGCAAAGGAGAGAAAAATATTATTATTTTAATCTGTCTGAAAGTTTGTCAGCTGTTGCCTTTGATACATTAATGCTCATTCCGTGGTTTTACAAACTTTTATGAGCTTATGGTTATTAACTTATATATTTTTGATGCCTCAGTGTTATAGATCAGTGTTTCCCAAGTGCCGTGGGAAATTGGGACCTCCAAGACCCTTTCTTCCCCCTCCTGCCGAACACTTTTTCTTCTCCACTCGGGCTCCCTTCTTCCCAGCCTCGCTCTGCTCGCTCTGCCTCGCTTTGCTCTGGGGCGAGTCTGCGCAGTAGTGCCTGCACGGGTCACGTCTTCCTCCCTCCCCCCTCCCCCTCCCCTCCTGAACACGCTCACGCTGCCCCCTCAGATCAAAATGGCAGCAGAAGCAGCAGTGTAGAAGAAAAAGTCAGTGTTCAGCAGGAGGGGGAAGAAAGGGCGCGAAGGGGGAGGGGGAGGAAGAGGTCTCTGTCGAAAGCTGGCATGGGCAAACTTGGACCTTCCAGGTGTTTTGGACTCCAACTCCCACCATTCCTAGCAGCCTCAGGCCCTCCCCCCTCAGTCACTTAAGCAGGAAAAGGCCTCAGGCTGTTAGGAATGGTGGGAGTTGAAGTCCAAAGCACCCAGAGGGCCAAAGTTTTCCCATGCCTGTTTTAGGGACCTTAAAGTGGTGAGCCTCCTTCCAACATTGTGGTTCTGGATAGAAAAAAACAACAACATAACATTGTTTGAGTCCACAGTGCTCTCTGGGTGTAGGTGAACTACAACTTCCAAACTCAAGGTCAATTCCCAAGCAAACCCTTTCAGTACTTTCTGTTGCTAATGAGAGTTCAATATGCCAAGTTTGGTTCAATTCCATTGTTGCAAGAGTTCAGGATGCTCTTTGATGGTGTGTTAACTATAAATCCCAGAAACTGTAACTCCCAAATGTCAAGGTCTATTTTCCCCCAAACTCCATCTGTGTTCACATTTGGGCATATTGAGTATTCACCTATATCCAGTGCTCTCTGGATATAGGTGAACTACAACTCCAAAACCCAAGGTCAATGCCCACCAAACTCTTATAGTATTTTCTCTTGGTTATGGGAGTTCTGTGTGGGAAGTTTGTGTCTTTCTGCCATTCCTGCCAGGATATCTATGTTGTGTTCATCGAAACAGGCCCAGGTTTCACACTGAGTGTATAAATACATTTTAAAACATATTAACTATATGTATTACTGTGTTAGAGTGTCGTTTTGTGTCATTTTGGTTGGTGGTGTGCCCCAGGATTTTGTAAATGTAAAAAATGTGCCGCAGCTCAAAAAAGGTTGCAAGTCACTGCCTTAGTTCATTGCGATGTAGCTGATGTTGTGGGTGAAACCTCTGTCTTCAATTTTCCATTGCATGGTTTTTCAGCACATTTCCTTTCCTGCCTAAATCTCCTGGAAGGCCCAGTAAAACACAAGGGGACAAATACAATCTAATGTGTGTTCTCCTTTTTCTAGAATGGGTTAAATGCTTTGCACCTGGCCTCGAAAGAGGGGCATGTGAAGATGGTGGCGGAGCTGCTACACAAGGAGATTGTTCTAGAAACCACCACGAAGGTAAGGCCCTCTCACTGAAAGGTAAAAGCATAGAGTCCTAAAGTTGGAAAGGACCCCAAGGACCATCTTGTTCAGGAATGGGCAAACCCAGGTCTGGGGGCCGGATGCAGCCCCTTGGGCTCTTTTCTCAGGCCCGCCTTTCCCTCACCATCCTACTCTTCCTTCGTTCTCTTTTTCCTTTCCTCCTTCCCTTCATTACCTTCCTCTTTTTCATTTTATCCTTCCTGCTTTCCTCCCTCGGTCCCTCTTTCTCATTCCTTCTTTCCTCCCTCCTTCCCTCTCTCCCTTCCACCTCCCTCCCTCCTCTTATCTCCCCTCCCTCATTCTTTCTTTCTTTCCATTTCCTTCCATCCTTTCGTCTTTCCTTCCCACCCCAGTTTTTGTGTATATATGTGAGTCTCCTCCTGTCTCTGTTTATTAATAAATCATAAATCTGAATAAAAACATAGGAGAAGCTCTAAAATGCATTGTCAACGTATGTATTCATTTATTTACAACATTTATATGCTGCCCTTCTCATCCTGAAGGGGACTCAGAGCGGCTTACAAATAAAATGTAAATACAATATATTATATTATTGCCATAGCACAATATTAATATTATATATTACATTGTACTATAACATTATACTGTTATATTACACATAATATAAAATATATAATTATAATATATTAGTAGTAATAGTAGTATTATATTGTATTACATTATAATATTATCAATATTATATGTATATACAATAGATTATATTATATTATAAGCACAGTGCAGGAGGCAAGATGGAACGGCCTTCCTGGCCACTTTCTTCACTCTGATCTCAGAGCAGCGGTTGGGGGGGGGGGGGCTCCCAACTGATGACTGTAAACCACCACAAACATAAACCTCTATAAAGGCTATGTGGCCATTGTCTATGGCTTTGGGGGGGAGGGGCCTTCCTGCCAAAGCAGTTTAAATGATTCGATTAATCCTCCCAGGAATGATTGGGTTTGGGCTGGGGCTGAACTTCACTGAGACTCAGCTAAGCTCTAAAAATATGTTATACATTCACTGTTATTATTATTATTAGAGGAGGAGGGTCAATTCTTTGATGAGAATGGGAACTGTAGTTTTACAAAACTGCGAGCCTTCTCTGCCAAAGAATGCTGATGCCATATCAAACTACAAATCCCAGGATTGCATAGCATTGAGTCGTAGCAATTAAATTAGAGATGACAATCCTCAAATAGAAGCTGTTAAGTGCAGCTCCTGAAGCAGCTTCTCTTTTGCTTTGACTCACCACTAAGATGACCGTATGATGTGAATCTAAGGCAGGGGTGCTCATTAGGTAGCTCAGGAGCTACTAGTAGATCTTCGGCCCTCTTCCAGGTGATCTTCAGGCCTCACCAGCTGGATGGGGCGCTCCTGCCATGCGCGTGCACACCCTGCGCGCACGTGTGCTCCTGCTGCTGGCTTCTGCTCTCGCAGTGCTTCTTTCGCCTGCGGGGCATTGCAGGAAGAAGGAAGCACGAGGCGGGGCCTCTGGAGGGAGCGCCCTGCCTCTCTCTCATCCAGAAGCAGCTGTGCAGCCTCCGTTGCCGGCGAGACAGGCAGGGCGGAGCGCTCCCTCTGGATGCCCCGCCTCGTGCTTTCTCCTTCCTGCAATGCCCCGCAGGCGGAAGAAGTGCTGCGTGGGTGGAAAACAGCAGCAGGAGCACGTGCAATGGCAAGAGCGCATGGCGGCGGGAACGCGCGGCGGCGGGGGCAGGTAGATCTTTTGGACTTGGTTGCTTTAAGAGTAGCTCGCATGCTGAAAAAGTGTGAGCACCCCTGCTCTAAGGGGATCCTAATTTTGGCTTTAAAGGTTTAGCCAAAAAAGCCAAGTATTACATTCAAGTAAATAAGGTGGTACTTATTCCCCTCCGCAGGGAATTTTGAGTGCAGGTTTATAGAAAGGCGTCTGAAGTCCTTCGCAGCACTTTCCCCAAAGGTTTCCTGGTTTTGTTTTTTGTCATTAAATTGCTATGTAAGCGATCTGTAGTGTAGATGTGTACTGTGAGAACAAATGATGTTTGTGTCCCAGTGAAGTTAAATTGCATTTGTTCTTTGTCTTCCACATGACGTCCGTTACAGAAAGGGAACACTGCATTGCACATTGCTGCCCTTGCCGGGCAAGAGGACGTGGTGCGGGAACTGGTGAACTTCGGGGCAAATGTCAATGCACAGTCACAGGTGAGCGGCCTCAATAATAATAATAGTAATAATAATAATCGTTTTACTCACCCCTCAGGGCTCAAGGTGAGGTACAGCACAACAACAACAACATACTTTATTTATATTTCGCTCTCCCTTTGTGAGGGGACTCAGGATGGGTTACAGAACACATATACGGGAACCATTCGATGCTGTTATACAATTAACAAGAACAGACAACACATAAACAGAGGTAAAGGCTTTTCCATCTTTTTCCATTTCCGGCATCTGGAGGCTATGCTCAACTCAGCCACGGGGAGGTGCTGTTGCTCCATCTTCCATGCCGAGGAGCTTTGTTGTCTGTTGACGTCCTCCCAATCGAGTCACCAGCATGTCCTTATGGGCACCTTTTATTCCCCTCCCCCCCCCACTTAAAGCAGTACCTACTTATCTATTCCCATTTCTGTATTCGATCTGCTAGTTGAACAGAAGCTGGGGCTGGTGGCTGGAGCTCACCCTGACATGGGCTTGAACTGCCAACCTTTCGATCTGCAAGATTTTCTGCTACTGCGCTAAGCCCAGCCTGGCTTAGCCCAGTAACTCAAACATATTACAATAACATACCGACCATGAAATACATATATTAAGGCACCTAGTACAAGGATTAAATTACAATACAAATATAATTTAAATTTAAAATTCATTGTTCAAAATTGACTGGATAGGGCTGTACTGTGGGCCATTTAATACTTCAGAATAAGAGGCCACCAGTAGGCTGGCTAGTTAGAGCAGCATTTCTCAACTTGAGTGTTTATTTATTTATTTATGTATTATTTCGACTTCTATACCACCCTTCCCAAAAAGGCTCAGGGTGGTTCACAGCAGTGAACAACACAACACAATATACTAAAAACATAATAAAACAGAATAAAAACAGATTAAGACCCGAGTAGGGGTTACAGCTTAGAGATTGAACGCCTGGCGGAACAGGTTGGTCTTACAGGCCCTCCGAAAAGCCTGTAGATCCATTATTGCTCGTGCCTCGTCCGGGAGGGCATTCCAGAGGGTAGGTGCTGCAACAGAAAAAGTGTGCTGCCGCGTCGATGACAGGCAGCAGGTCTTAAGTGATGGAACCTCTAATAGGTTATGATCCATGGATCGTAGTGGTCTCTGGGGAATGTGCAGGGAAAGGCGGTCCTTCAGGTACACTGGCCCCAGACCATGCAAGGCCTTAAAGGCCAGCACTTTGAAGGCAATCCGGTACTCAATGGGGAGCCAGTGCAAGCGCTGTAGGACTGGTGTGATGTGGCACGACAGTGTCACTCCAGCCAGCAGTCGAGCCACAGCGTTTTGCACCAACTTAAGTTTCCGGATTACCGACAAAGAAAGGCCAATGAAAAGGGCGTTACAGTAGTCCAGTCTTGAAGATGACCGTGGCCTGGATTACCGTGGCCAGGTTGTCACCGGAAAGGTAGGGTGCCAGCCGCCTTGCCTGGCGCAGATGGAAAAACGCTGCTCTGCTCACGGTGGAGACCTGATCCTCCATCGTCAGCAGAGGGTCCAGTTGGACCCCCAGGCTTTTTACCAGAGGTGACTGGCTAACCACCTCGCCGTCCATTATTGGCAGCCAGAGCTCCCCCCCCCCCCGGGACCCAGCCACAGGACCTCCGTCTTCGACGGGTTCACCTTCAACCTGCTGCCCGTAGCCACCCAGTCACGGCTTCCAGGCACTGATGGAAATAATTGGGTACAGAGGCCGGCCGGCCTTCCATCCTCAGCACCAGCTGGGTGTCATCAGTGTACTGATGACACTCCAGACCAAAACCACGCACCAGTTGGGCAAGTGGACGCATATAGATGTTCAATAATAGAGGAGAGAGGATAGCCCCTTGGGGGAACCCACAATTAAGGGGGACCCTTTCCGAGACCATCCCTCCCCTCTCCACCCGTTGTCCCTGATCTTGGAGAAAGGAGGCCACCCACTTAAGGGCGGACCCCCTAACTCCCATCATGGCTAAATGGTGGATCAATAGAGAATGGTCAATTGTGTCAAATGCTGCCATGAGATCCAATAACATGAGCAGCGCTGACCCGCCTTGGTCCAACTGGCAGCATAGCCAGTTGGGACACCTCAGGAGACATGAAGGGTCAAATGGGTCGCCAAAGACCATCAGAAAACACAGTATTTTCTGTTGGCTCATGGGGATTATGTGTGGAAAGTTTGATCCAATTCCATCATTGGGGGGGGGGGGGGTTCAGAATGCTCTTTGCTTGTAGGTGAACTATAAATCCCAGCAACTACAACTCCCAAAAAACACTATTTATTTATTTATTTAAAATTTGTGTATCCCCTGCCTTCTCACCTCCAAGGAGGGACTCAGACCGCTTACAGCAAAATTTAATGCTTTACAAATTTAAAACATCTTAAAACAGCATATTAAAATACATAAAAACAGAAATACATAAAAACCACATTGCCATTAAAACCACAATCAACTGGGTCTATAAAGTGGTCACTTATTTCAGATTGAAATCAATCTCGGCTTATTCTAGGAAGGCCTCGTTCCACATCCAAGTCTTCACCCGCCTCCTGAAGGACAACAGGGAGGGGCAGATCTAACATTGCTTGGGAGGGAGTTCCCCAGCCGAGGGGCCACCACAGAGAAGGCCCTGTCTCTCATCCCCACCAGACGCGCTTGCAAAGATGGTGGGATCGAGAGCAGGGCCTCTCCAGAGGATCTTATTTATTTATTTATTTATTTATTTACTTCATTTCTATTTCGCCCTTCTCACCCCGCAGGGGACTCAGGGCGGATTACAATGTACACATTACATTTAGACACACAAACACACAAGACAGATAGAGGCAATTTAACATCTGGCCACCAGGGGGAGCATGTTTTGTGGAGATCTTTTTATGGCCTCATAAATCAGTTAAATTTAGCCTCCCCACTAAGTGGTACCTTAATTTCCTACTTGACAGATGCAACTGTCTTTCGGGTTGCAAAGGTCGACAACAGGCTACACAATAGGTCGAAAGCCCACCTCGACCCGGGCAGGCCTCGAACTCATGACCTTCTGGTCAGTAGAGATCTTATGCAGCTGACACCCAGCCAGCTGCGCCTCATTCCCGGTGCTTAATGTCCTTGATGGTTCATAGGGGAGAATCCATTCGGACAATCCCCCCCAACCCCACCAGTATTTTAATTTGGGCATATCGGGTATTTGTGCCAAACTTGGTCCAGTGAACGAAAACACATCCTTCATATCAGATATTTATATGACAATTCATAACAGCAGCAAAATTACAGTCATGAAGTAACAGCAAAAAGAATGTTATGGTTGGGGGTCACCACTACACGAGGAACTGCATTAAGGGATTGTGGCATTAGGAAGGTTGAGAAACACAGAGTTAAAGTATTCTGAAAGTTATTGTTCAAACAACCCTTAGTTTCCCAAGCTCTGATTTCCAAAGCATGTTAAGAGATTCCCTAGCCAATGCATTGCGTGTGCAAGCGTGACACACCTTGCACCAAGAACAACATGCAGACACAATTGGTTGGATAAAAATGGCCACAACTCAGTTTATTGAAAACAGGAACATAGGGTTGGCGGCCACGCATGGATCCTGGATCAGGGTCGGATGGCCCCCACGGAAGTCCATAGGCGTTTGCAAGCCTGGGGTGTGAGCGGCCCAATGCCTATCCACGGAAACTCAGCACCCCAGGGGGCCTGGGCGTTATCCCTCTTATAACCAAGGGGCGATAAGCCAGTCTGATCCAGGGGCCATGCCACACACCAAACATGGAGTTGTGACTAAGAACATAATAACGCATAACCATGAACAATGCAAAATGTTAAGTAAACAAAATGTACACCAATAAGCAATGCAAACAGTAGGGAGGGTGGGAGGAAAAACAGGACTGGCCCCCGCGTGCAGCCTGTGCGGTCCCGGGTGGCCTAAATCAGTGCTGTCCAACTTCTAACCGGCCAAGGGCCGGACCCCAGGTCACTGATGACCTGGGGGGCCGTTCGGCCCCGCCCCAGGCCCCTCCCCAGGCCCCGCCCCCAGCCCCTCCTACGCTGTCATTCTCCCTCCTCCTCCTCCTCTTTCTCCGGCGCCCGCTGGCGCATGGGACACCCGCGGCGCCGGGGAGGAGGAGGCCCACCTCCTCGCACCCTCCCGCCCTTCCCGGCGCAGCCGGTGTCTTGTGCGCCGCGGCGCCGGGGACAAAGGAGGCGGAGGAGGGAGAGAAAGGAGAAGGCAATCAGCTGACTGCCCTCTCCTTTCTCCCTGTTTCTCAGCGCGCGCCAGAGCCCAGGGTCTCCGCACAGGGGAAAGAGAGAGAAAGGAGAGGGCAGTCAGCTGGCTGCCTTCTCCATTCTCTCTCTTTCTCCGTGCGCGCCCAGAGCCAGGGTCTCCGCGCGACAGGGAAAGAGAGAGAAAGAGAGGGCAGTCAGCTGACTGGCTTCTCCTCTCTCTCTCTTTCCCGCGCGCGCGACGCCTGGGATCCCAGCGTGCGCGGAAAGAGAGAGAGAGAGAAGCCAGTCAGCTGACTGGCTTCTCCTTTCTCCCTCTTTCCCGCGCCCTTGCCCCGGTCCCGAGTGCCGGCGCGGGGAGGGGAAGGAGGAGGGGCGAAGGAGGAAGAAAGCAGCCAGCTGACTTCCTCCTCCTTCGCCCCTCCTCCTCCCCCAGCGGACGCGCGCGGCTCCAATCGTGAGCCGCGGTGCAGGGAGGGGAAGGAGGAAGGGCGAAGGAGGAGGAGCCAGCTCTCTTCCTCCTCCCTGCCCCGCTCCCCCCCCCCGGCCGCCATTTTTTAAAAATTTAAAAATGGCGGCTGAGGGCATAGGTGGGGCCGTGTCCAACAGGCTACGGGGGCCGGATCCGGCCCCGGGGCCGCCAGTTGGACAGCCCTGGCCTAAATAATCTGCCTGGGCAGAAGTACAGGCCGGCCGGCTACAAGGAGGGGGGGCGGGGCCAGCCCCGTCATTGGCCGGCCGGCTTTGGTGGCGGGAAACCTTCCCGCCACCCCAGGGGCTTCTGGGGAGAAGGAGCCCCTTCTCCCTGGCAAAGATGGCGTGAGGGCAGCCCCGCCCCGCAACCAGCCCGGCCGGTAAGTCGGCCAAGCCCATTGTAGCCAAATCTTTGCTGAATGAAAACAGCAACACCCCTCCCCTTTCTATTACCTTCCTGGTAAAAAATAATGTGGGGTTAGTCAAAAATGGGCCCATTTTACCCAAATTGCACACTTCTAATGCAGACGTTAAATCATTAAATGAAAATGTAAAAATTTAAAAAAATATCCTGGGTGAGCTGGATCCCCAAGAATGCTCTGAGCTTTCTTAAGACTGCAGGACCTTTAAAGTTATTCCAAAGAGGAGTGAAAGAGGGCGACCAAAGATTCTCTGTTAAGAAGTGGTGACCCTTTGGAGCAGGGTTGGGCAACCTACGGCCCGTGGGCCAGATGTGGCCCTCTGGCCGATTCTGTCCGGCCTGCGTAAGGGCCCCGGCAGGCAGGCAAGCAAAGCAGAGCGGCCAATGGAGGGGAAGAAGAAGTTCCCTTCCGCCTCGCGCGCTCCCCCCCCTTCTCTTCTTTGGCAGCCAGCCATGCCTGTATGACCTCTTCGCGCTGCCGGCTGTGGAGGGGCGGAGCCTGCGGAAGAGGAGCTGAGCCTTCCTCCGCCTTCCTCCAGGCTGAGCCCCAGCTCCCTCCACGGCTCGCTCCCACCTCCAGCAGCAGGAGCTTCCTGGAGCAGCAGCAGGAGCGAAGGCTGGAGGGGAGGGCAAGCCGCAGAGGGGCGGAGCCTGCGGAGGAAGGGCTGAGCCTTCCGCCGCAGGCTCAACCTGCCCCTCTGCAGCTCAACCCAGCTTCCAGCCTTATTTTGTAAAATTTGTCTCCTGCTGCTGCTCCAGGACATATCCTGCTGCTGGAGGCGGAGCGAAATTCGTGGAGGGCGGAGCCTGCGTAATATTTTTCAGCTCTCGCGTGGCCCCTTGGGAAAAAAATTGCCCACCCCTGCTTTGCAGCCAGCCTAAGACATGCAATTTTGGAGAAAGCAGTGCTCCCTCCTATCATGCTTGCACTCAGAGAGCTATCCACCAGGTTCCACTCTGTCTGGATTTAACTCTGTTTGCAATGTATAAGTAAAGGTAAAGGTTTTCCCCTGACATTAAGTGCAATCGTGTCTGACTCTGCGAGTTGGTGCTCATCTCCATTTCTAAGCCAAAGAGCCGGAGTTGTCCGTAGACACCTCCAAGGTCATGCGGCCAGCATGACTGCATTGCGATGTATAACTGAAGCCAAAGAAGATCTCTATCCAGAAACACACCCCCCCCCCCCCCCGGTTTATATTGTGCAGATGTTTCCTAGTGTTTCTGGAACCCGGCTTTGCTGGTCGGCATCACTTTGCTTCCACCCATCTTCCAGCGATGAGCTGGATCTCTGTTTTGTGGAAGCAGGTGGAGGGGAGACAGCAGAAGCTTTGCGCCTATTCATCTCGTAGATAGCAAAGGAGGGGGACTCAGGAGCCCTCTGCCGGCCATGGAAGGACACGTCCTGCTTGCAACCGACCGCCTGCTCCCTTGCATTTGGGTTATGTAAGTAGGCATCTGAAGGTCAAAGAAATGCTGGGGAGACAGGGAGAAATAGGGTGAGGGGGACATGGAGGCAGGATTCAGCATGGCAAGCTTCAGGATGGCCCCAAAGAGCGGAATTGCTATTTCCAGGGCTACCTGGGTATCAGTCCTTCCGGCAGAGAACAGCAAGCAGGCACCAGAGAGCAGCAAGCCCTTCTCTGTTTGCAGTTGGCACTTTTGAATCAATTTTGGAAAGGTCCGCGTGTTGGGTTGCATAAACATGAAACCACGTTGGTTTTGGGGGGTTGGCAGGGGATTGCTCTTGACAGGGAAATGCAGCCTCTGCACCTGAGCCGGGGATCCTTTTTCTAAGCAGGTGAGTAAACAAACAGCTGATAGTTCCAGCCGTTTGATTGAATCTATGCATCGCAACCCTGCTTCGTATTTTCAGGGTGCATATTTACTTTCCTCCCTTGATTGTTCCATTCCTCTTGGTTGAGCAGGAATGAAGTGGATCCAAAATGCAGAACAATATCACCCAGACATTTTCTGCATTGATAGCCACACTTCCCTTTCTGCACCCTAAACCCTATACCTGACCCCACACTGATTCTTATTGTGTTCTAGACGGTCACAAGACCACTCCAGATGTTATGATTTTTGTGAGTTTGTGTTTAAAAAAAATGCAAAGGATGTCTATACTTTCCAATACTTTTTATTGTTGTTGTTGGCTTTATTCAAGTCGACTTCGATTCATGGCGACCCCACAAATGAGAGACCCTCGAGTCTCCCTATCCTCAACTTCCCGGCTCAGGTCTTGCAGACTCAAGGCTTGCTTGCTTGAGTCTATACATCTAGAATGAAGTCTTCCTCTTTTCCTGTCGGACTGCACCATGCAAGCTCTCCCCAAGTTACGAACAAGATAGGCTCTGTAGGTTTGTTCTTCAGCTGAATTCGTATGTAAATTGGAATAGGTGTATTTTTAAAGTGTAACTCCATATATATCTATATCTAAATCTAAATCTATATATATACACACAT
This sequence comes from Anolis apletophallus, assembly GCA_030556195.1. Lineage (NCBI taxonomy): Eukaryota > Metazoa > Chordata > Lepidosauria > Squamata > Anolidae > Anolis > Anolis apletophallus. The sequence goes on from JARBWK010000013.1 coordinate 6,887,152, forward strand.
ATACACACATACACATATACATACATATACACATAATATTTCATGTGTGTGCATCCGTGTATGTGTGTATATGTGTGTGTGTGTGTGTGTATGTGTGTATATATATATATATATGGAGTTACACTTTTAAAATGTACCTATTTCAACTTACACACACCTACACATGCATATACATATATACACACATACACACATATACATACACACATATTCTTTCATAAATGTGTCTGTGTATGTCTCTCTCTCTGTGTATGTGTGTGTGTGTATATATACAGTATATATATGGAGTTACACTTTAAAATGTATCTATTCTGACTAACACAAACATACACACATATACATACACATACATATATACACACATACCCGTTCATGTGTGTATGTGTGTGTATCTGGAGTTACACTTTAAAATGTACCCATTCCAACTTACACACACACATATACCTACACCTACATATACATACATACACACATATACATGCACACATATATACATACATCCACACATACTTCTTTGTGTGTGTGTACGTGTGTACATGGAGTTACACTTTAAAAATGTATCTATTTCAACTTACACACACCTACACATGCATATACAGATATACACACATACACACATATACATACACACATACTATTTCATAAGTGTGTCTGTGTATCTGTGTGTGTGTGTGTATATATATATAGAGAGAGAGTTACACTTTTAAAATGTATCTATTCTAACTTACACACACAAACATACACATACACATATACATATATACATACACACATATACATATATACACACATACTCCTTCATGTGTGTATGTGTGTGTACCTGGAGCTAAACTTAAAAATGCACCCATTCCAACTTACACACAGACATATACCTACACCTACATATACATACACACACACATATACATGCACACATATATACATCCATACATACTTATTTGTGTGTGTGTATGCATGTTTTGGGTAACACAGGGAAGGCTTAACACCCCCTGTAGTGTTTGTTTTGTTTTCCGTGCCCCTGTTCAGAAGATTTCACCTCACTTTCTATCCCTGTGACAATTGAATTAATTGTTGTTGTAACCAGGATTGGTGCTAAAGCTTCAGTGGAGACACTTTCCCCCATGATAATAACTCTTCCAAAAGTGAATTTCCCTTCCTTCCGAGGGGTAGATTGATCTCACTTCCTGTTGTCTCACATCTGTTCTTAACTATGAGTCGTTGTGTTTGTAACTCAGGGACTGCCTGTATATAATATGCTGTTAAGCCATACTATTAATCCAAGGCATAATCTTTTGTACAGCTGCTCTGCATCACCCCCACTGAAACGAACAGGCACTGGAGGCTGGGTCATGGAGGGGCGCTTTCCTTTCTATCCTAACAGTGTCTCCAGAAACTGTGCTTTTATCTATTCATTCTCCCCACAGTTGTATTTTTGTCCAGGGTTTGGCAGATGATGAAATCTGGATGCTCTGAACAGTCTGTTTCTGTGTTGTCGAAGCCTTTCATGGTTGAAATCACTGGGTTGCTGTGAGTCTTCTGGGCTGTCTGGCCATGTTCCAGAAGCACTCTCTCCTGATGTTTCACCCACATTTATGGCAGGCATCCTCAGACGTCGTGAGGTCTGTTGGAAACCGGGACTGTGGGAGTCTGTTGCATTAAGATCACTACTGATCGAAAGGTCATGAGTTCGAAGCCAGCCTGGGTCGGAGTGAGCTCCCGACCAAAATTGTGTAGCTTGTTGTCAACCTTTGCAGCCCGAAAGACAGTTACATCTGTCAAGTAGGAAATTTAGGTACCACTTTGTGGGGAGGCTAATTTAACTGATTTATGAGGCCATAAAAATCTCCATGCAAAGAATGAGGAAGTGATAGCTCCCCTGGTGGCCAGAATGTTAAATAGCCTCTGAGTGTCTGTCTATCTATGTTGTGTGTCTATGGCATTGAATGTTTGCCATGTATATGTACATTGTAATCCGCCCTGAGTCTCCTGTGGGGTGAGAAGGGCGGAATATAAATACTGTAAATAAATAATTAAGAAATAAACTAGGCAAGTGGAATGTCTGCAACTCCAAAACTCAAGACCAATGCCCACCAAACCCTTCCCGTATTTTCTGTTGGTCATAGGAGTTCTGTGTGCCAAGTTTGGTTCAATGCCATCGCTCGTGGAGTTCAGAATGCTCTTTGATTGTAGGTGAACTATACATCCCAGCAACTACAACTCCCAAATGACAAAACCAACACCCCCAACTCCACCAGTATTCAAATATTCACATTTGTGCCAAATTTAGTCCAGTGAATGAAAATACATCCTGCATGTTAGATATTTACATCAGTGTTTCCCAACCGCTGTGCCACGGCACACTAGTGTGCCGTGCGCGATCATCAGGTGTGCCTTGGGAAATACCCTTTCTTCCCCCTCCTCACTCAGTGGCAGTATGGAGGGCCTGGAGGAGGCTGCCTTTGAGGAGAAAGAGGCGGCGGAGGCGGTGCCAACTAAGCCTCAGCCGGGCCTGAGGCTGCACTTACCGCTCCTGCCTCCAATGCCGCCTCCTCCGCTGCTTCTCTCCTGGCGCCGAACGCCTCCGCACCACCACTCGTCTTCCCCTCAGGGCAGCAGGCCTCGCCGCCGGAGCCGCCTTCCTATCATGGACGGTGGGGGCGGAGGAGGGCCTCACTACCACCTCTACCATCAAGACGAGGAGGAGGATGGCGAGGACGAAGGGGGGGGGCTCGCCAGCAGCAAGAGCGCTGGCAAGAGAGAGAGCACAACAGCGCAGGCAGAAAAGCAAACATCACAGGGAAGCATGTCTGTGTAGGAGGGTGAACATTAGGAAGAACTTCCTGACTGTGAGAGCTGTTCAGCAGTGGAACTCTCTGCCTCAGAGTGTGCTTCCGTCTGGCTGCTCTCTTTCCAGCCGGCTTCCCTAAGAGAGAGACTGACAGCTGTGAGCAAGACCTTTGTGTGTGTGTTTCTGCCATTCCTGCCAGGATATCTTATGTTGTGTTCATCGAAACAGGCCCAGGTTTCACACTGAGTGTATAAATGCATTTAAAAACATATTAACTATATGTATTACTGTGTTAGAGTGTCATTTTGTGTCATTTTGGTTGGTGGTGGGCCACAGGTTATTGCATGCAGTTAGAAAATAAAAGCGATTGTTTCTATGTTTGCAGAAAGGCTTCACGCCCCTGTATATGGCAGCACAGGAGAATCACCTGGAAGTTGTCAAGTTCCTGCTAGAGAACGGCGCCAACCAAAATGTGGCTACGGAAGTGAGTACCGCCTTCCCAATGCGTGCTACTGGTCCAGTATTCTTGCCCTGCTTCCTTTCCATACATTGCTCTCATGGTCCTCTTTGCTCACTGATGTCTCCTTCCCCGATCTCAGGACGGCTTCACTCCGCTGGCTGTGGCCCTTCAGCAGGGCCACGAAAACGTTGTGGCCCACCTGATTAACTACGGGACGAAGGGCAAAGTGCGCCTCCCAGCCCTGCACATAGCCGCCCGCAATGACGACACACGCACCGCTGCCGTCCTCCTACAGAACGACCCCAATGCAGACGTCCTCTCTAAGGTATGCAGCAAAAGTTTGGCTATTAGGTGATTTATCCTATAAGTAGCTGATGGAGCTTGCTCTGCCTTGTTTTAGCACCCTGGACTTAGGACTTCATCACATTGAAACTATAACTCCCAGGATGGCATTATATGGTGCTGTGGTTATTTAAGTAAGGTCCAAGTACATTAATTTCACAGTGTAGATGTACTTCGAGAAGGTTCATGGAACTTGGGAAAACTGCAACCCCCAAGACCATCTCATGAAGACATGGCATTAAAAGTAAGGTCCAACTGCATTCACTCCACAGCATAGATGCACCCAGGGAAGGATATGGACCTTGGGAAACTATAATTCCCAGGATGACTCCATCACATGGAGCCATGGCATTTAAAATGGGGTGCATGGGCATTCATTCCATGTTGTGAATGCACCAAGAGAAAGGTGTGGATCTTGGAAAACTATGACTCCCAGGGCTGCAAATCATGGAGACATGGCATAATAATAATAATGGCATTTAAAATGGGTCCCTACTGCATTTATTCTCCAATGCAAATGCATCAAAATAAGGCTATGGACCTTGGGAAACTATAACTCCCAGGAATGTATAGTATGGAGCTATGGAATTTAAGGTCGGGTCCAAGAGTATTCATTCCATAGTGTAAATGCACCCAGAAAAGGACATGGACCTTGGGAAACTATAACTCCCAGGACTGCACAGCATGGAGGCGTGGCATAATAAACTTTCCCTAACTTTCCCTAACAAGGGTATCTTGACTCCTCCCACAATTTTCACTCCCAGATAGAATCAGATCCATTTTGGAGATGTCCTGGAACTCGGGATGGTTTCTTCAAATTGGAATGCTCTTTGATCTCATTTCCCTTCTCTCCCACAGACTGGTTTTACCCCGCTGCACATTGCCGCACACTACGAGAACCTCAATGTAGCCCAGTTGTTGCTAAACCGTGGCGCAAGTGTCAACTTCACTCCCCAGGTAGGAGCAGGTTCTGTTTTGATCACTGCCGTTGGCCCAGGCTCCCAGGCACCTAAAGTCTGCCCTGCGGCCACATGAAACCATGGGTTTAACGGACTGCAGGCTTGGATACAAGTACAGGATATTTTGGAAAGGAGGAATGGAGAACAAAACTAGGCATGGTTAGCTACCGTCGGAATCTTCGTAATTCGGAATAAATTCGGAAAAATTATCTTTTCGCAGCAATTTTGAAGTTTTTAAGAAAACCGGAAGTCCTTTTGCCCTTTCAAAGCTTTTTCTGCCATTTTTGTTACGATTCATGAAGTGAGTTGGAAATGGTTCAGCTCAAGCTAGAGAAGCCGGTTTTAAAGCCAGAGAAGCCGGTTTTAAAGCCAGAGAATCCGGTTCTAAAGCCAGAGAAGCCGGTTCTAAAGCCAGAGAAGCCGGTTCTAAAGCCAGAGAAGCCGGTTCTAAAGCCAGAGAAGCTGGTTTTAAAGCCAGAGAATCCGGTTCTAAAGCCAGAGAAGCCAGTTTCAAAGCCAGAGAAGCTGGTTTTAAAGCCAGAGAATCCGGTTCTAAAGCCAGAGAAGCCAGTTCTAAAGCCAGAGAAGCTGGTTTCCAGGTTCTAAAGCCAGAGAAGCCAGTTCTAAAGCCAGAGAAGCCAGTTCTAAAGCCAGAGAAGCTGGTTTTAAAGCCAGAGAAGCCAGTTCTAAAGCCAGAGAAGCCAGTTTCGAAGCCAGAGAAGCCAGTTTTAAAGCCAGAGAAGCCAGTTTTAAACCAGAAAAAAAAGGAATTTCCTGGCCTCGGATCAAGCCAGAGAAGCCAGTTTTAAAACCAGAGAAGCCAGTTTCAAAGCCAGAGAAGCCAGTTTCAAAGCCAGAGAAGCCAGTTTTAAAGCCAGAGAAGCCAGTTTCGAAGCCAGAGAAGCCAGTTTTAAAGCCAGAGAAGCCAGTTTTAAAGCCAGAGAAGCCACCTTTAAAGCCAGAGAAGCCACCTTTAAAGCCAGAGAAGCTAGTTTCGAAGCCAGAGAAGCCAGTTTTAAAGCCAGAGAAGCCAGTTTTAAAGCCAGAGAAGCCAGTTTTAAACCAGAGAAAGGGTTCTAAAGCCAGAGCCCAGTTTCAAAGCCAGAGAATTTCCAGTTCCAGAGAAGCCAGTTTTTTAAAGCCAGAGAAGCCAGTTTTAAAGCCAGAGAAGCCAGTTTTAAAGCCAGAGAAGCCAGTTTTAAACCAGAAAAAAAGGAATTTCCTGGCCTCGGATCAAGCCAGAGAAGCCAGTTTCAAAGCCAGAGAAGCCAGTTTTAAAGCCAGAGAAGCCAGTTTCAAAGCCAGAGAAGCCAGTTTTAAAGCCAGAGAAGCCAGTTTTAAAGCCAGAGAAGCCACCTTTAAAGCCAGAGAAGCCAGTTTTAAAGCCAGAGAAGAATGTTTTAAAGCCAGAGAAGCCAGTTTCAAAAGGCAGAGAGTTTTAAAGCCAGTTTTAAACCAGAGAAAGTTTTAAACCAGAAAAAAAAGGAATTTCCTGGCCTCGGATCAAGCCAGAGAAGCCAGTTTCGAAGCCAGAGAAGCCAGTTTTAAAGCCAGAGAAGCCAGCTTTAAACCAGAAAAAAGGGAATTTCCTGGCCTCGGATCAAGCCAGAGAAGCCAGTTTTAAAACCAGAGAAGCCACCTTTAAAGCCAGAGAAACCAATTTCAAAGCCAGAGAAGCCAGTTTTAAAGCCAGAGAAGCCACCTTTAAAGCCAGAGAAGCCTGTTTTAAACCAGAAAAGGAAGGAATTTCTGGCCTTGGCTCAAGACAGAGAAGCCAGCTTTAAGGCCAGAGAAGCCAGTTTTAAACCAGAAAAGGAAGGAATGTCTGGCCTTGGCTCAAGCCAGAGAAGCCAGCTTTAAGGCCAGAGAAGCCAGGTTTAAATCAGAAAAGGAAGAAATGTCCTGGTCTCGGCTCAAGCCAAAAACTGGCAACCAAAATACACATATACAGTAAGCCATTATATACGAGTACATAACAAATAACTAGTGGAGTCTTGAGAAGGCTGGTATTTACAACAGAGCTAAGACGATGACTAAGCCCAAGTGGCCACTGCCTATGAGACCTAAGCAACATTTGGTAAGATATTGGATGGATATCAAGCAGCTTAACCCATTCTCCCTTTTTTATCCCTATGAATGCAGAACGGCATCACCCCGTTGCACATTGCCTCTCGTCGGGGCAACATCATCATGGTGCGCCTCCTGCTTGACCGAGGGGCCCAAATTGAGACTCTCACCAAGGTAAGGTCCGTCCCAAGGTGGACTTGTAGAAGGAGATGATGGGTGAGAAGAAGAAGGAAAACAGCATAAGAGTTGGGAGAAAAATACTTTTATTTTTTGGACTGCAGCTTCTGGAAGTTTAATCTAAACATAGTCAATGAGGTGCCAGTGCTTGGATCGGGGATGCATCCAGGTGGTCTTCAAGCTATCTTTCTGCTGAAAGATAGTGTTTGTAATAGTCAGCTGCTGTTCTGCACAAAACTCTAGCAGGAGGCGTCCATTATCATTACAGTTTCCAGCACTGTGCTTGCCTAATACACCTTTCCAGGCTTCAAAGTTTTTTCCTACTCTGGCATTGAAATCACCAAGGACAATGATTTTATCTTCTGCAGGGACCTTCTGTATGAGGTGGCGTAGGTCTGAGTAGAATTTGTCTTTCTCCACGGGGTCAGCTTGCATAGTTGGGGCAAGCATGTGGGAGGCGTAAGGAGATAATGCGATCAGAGTGACCTGTCGGCAACGTTTCGAGTTTAGAGGCGATGGAATTTTTAATCATAAAATTTTTAATTTTTAATCGCCATTGCAGTGGGGGAGAGGCTTGCGTATCCTAATGAAGGAAGTTTAATCTATACACATAATAAAAGTAGTAGTGATTTTATTGATTAGCCCTTCAGCCATATCACAATACCAAACAGAACAAGTCCCAGAAGTGGGTTGTTGTAGGTTTTCCAGGCTGTATAGCCATGTTCTAGAAGCATTCTCTCCTGACATTTCGCCTGCATCTATGGCAGGCATCCTCAGATGTTGTGAGGTCTGTTAGAAACTAGTAAAATTGGGTTTATATATCTGTGGAATAATGTCCAGGGTGGGAGAAAGAACTCTTTGTCTGTTGGAGGCAGGTGTGAATGTTGCAATTGGCCACCTTGATTAGCATTGAGAGCTTTTAGGTGTGGCTTGTTACTGCCTGGGGGAATCCTTTGTTGAGAGGTGATTAGTTGTTCCTGTTTGCTTCTTGTCTGGAGTTCCCCTGTGTTTGATTTTGTTCTTTATTTACTATTATAATTTTAGAGTATTTTTTAGTACTGGTAGCCATATTTGGTTCATTTCACGGTTTCTTCCTTTCTGTTGAAATTATCCACATCCTGGTGGATTTCAATGGCTTCTCTGTTGGAAATGAGGATAATTGGGAAAGTCCAGGGTGGGAGAAAGAACTCTTGTCTATTGGAGCTAGGTGTGAATGTTGCAGTTGACCACCTTAATTTCGCCTGCATCTATGGCAGGCTGAGTTTGTCTGCAGTGCCTTTCATGTTCCTTGATTCATGTTTGGACAATGCTGCGTTTGGGGATCCAGAAATCCCAGCCAGTTTACCAGCTGTTAGGAATTCTGAGAGTTGAAGGCCAAAACATCTGGGGACCCACAGGTTGAGAACCACTGCTTTAAGCTATGATGTGTTCAAAGCAGCCAATGGAGAGCATTAAATTGACTTAATGAAGAGGATGTGGTCATGAAACTACAAGAAAATTCTCTCCTCTTTTTTTGCCTCCTCATTTTATTTTATTTAAATAAATAATTTTATTATTTTATATAATTTTATATAATAATATAAGGGGCTTAGCCGACTTACTGGCCAAGCTGGTTGCGGGGAAGGGTTGCCCTCGCACCATCTTGGTGTTACATAAGGGGCTTCTTCCAAGAAGCCCCTGGGGTGGCGGGAACATTTCCCGCCACAAAAGCCGGCCGGCCAATGAGGGGCTGGTTTAATTCCCCATCTAAAAATTCCATTCCCCATTCCCCCGTTGGCTCCGGCCTGGCCCCTCCAGCTGCGCGGCCTCCTGGCCCACTGCCGGTCTGGCGGGGGGAGGAGGTTCCAGAGTTTTCCCTGGTGTCAAACATGTCACACTGCCCAGCCCGGCCTTGTGCTGACTCATCTATTCAAAATGCATGGTCCGTGGTGGGGGACGTGAGGAGCTCGGCTCCTCGGCCGGCCTGCCCCCTTCGCGGAGAGCTTGGGCCTCCCTGTGCCCTTTCTCCCCCTCCCCGGCCTGCTCCTCTGGGCTCCGGTGGGGGGGGGTTTGAGAGGCGCCCCCCCACCACTGGCTCCAGTCTTGGCAGCGGGCCCGCCGTGGCCTGCCTGAGCCGCTTCCAGCCCCCCGACCTCGAGGGGGAGGGATCGGTACGACCGTGCCCCTCCATCCTTCCTGGCCTGGCCACTTTCCCAAGGCTACGACGACTGCTCCCGGGTTGCCCGCCCCCACACCTCCATGGGCCTGGGCCCCGACAGCCCCGCCGCCCACCTTGCTTTCCAGCCCGCTTCCCCAGCTCTCGGCTGGGGGGGGAGAGCTGGACGCGGCATCCCCTGCCACCGCCAAGTGTGTCCTGCCATCAGGGCCTGCCCCCTGCTTGCGGGCTGCCTCCCCGCTCGGCAGGGAGGGGAACAGAGCTTGCTTCTCCCCCCCCCCACTGCCCTCCCCCCCCTGCCCCTGCCCGTGCTCTGCATTGTGCTTGGGGATTGGCCAACCACTTGTGTCTGTGTTAATTCTTGGCGCGAGGTGTGTCACCCTTGCACACGCAATATAATATAGCAATAATATAATGTAATGTTGCATTACATTATAATGTGATATATTGTAATATATTGTAGTGTCAATATATTATATTATAATAATTGTAGTGTAATGTAATGTATTATTTTATAATAATAATATGATATGATATAATGTTATGTTTTATTATAATGTCAATATATGATAATATAATAATTATAATGTAATGTAGTATAAGGTAGTTATGATATAATATATTATAATATGAGTATGGTGTAATATATTGTATATACATTGATACAATATAATACTACTAATGATATTGTGATATTATAATTGTATATTTGTTTTACATGCAATATTGCTAATGATATTGCGATATAATGTTATAGTAATGTGTAGTACTGATGTTGTGCTATGGCAGTAATGTAATTTGTTGTATTTCCAGTTTGCTGTAAGCCGCTTCGAGGCCCCTTCGGGGTTGAGAAGGGCGGCATATAAATACAGTGAAATAAATAAATAAATACATTTGCTCTGCTAACTTTCGCATCCTTTCTGCAGGACGAGCTGACGCCCTTGCACTGTGCTTCCAGGAACGGACATGTGCGAATTGCTGAAATCCTCTTGGACCATGGTGCTCCCATCCAAGCGAAGACCAAGGTGACATGCAGCAGAGGGGAAAGTTGCTGTTTTGGCTTATGACTTGCAGGGAGATGCAGGTGCTGGGAAAGTCACTTTTTTGTAGTTGGACTCCCAAAGTTCCCTCAAGACCAGTATTGGTTAAGGAAGGCTGCACTAAAGTATGAAGGAAAGTGTAGCTCTGGTAGATAGATGGAATCATAGAGTTGGAAGAGACCTCATGGGCCACCCAGTCCAATCCCATCCTGCCAAGAAGCAGGAAAATCACATTCAAAGCACCCCCGTCAGATGGCCATCCAGGCTCTGTTCAAAAGCCTCCAAAGAAGGAGCATCCACCACACTCCGGGGCAGAGAGTTCCACTGCTGAACGGCTCTCACAGTCCGGAAGTTCTTCCTAATGTTCAAATGAAATCTTCTCTCTTGTAGTTTGAAGGCATTGTTCTGCGTCCTAGTCTCCAGGGCAGCAGAAAACAAGCTTGCACCCTCCTCCCTATGACTTCCTCTCACATATTTATACATGGCCATGATGTCTCCTCTCGGCCTTCTCTTCTTCAGGCTAAACATGCCCAGCTCTTGAAGCCGCTCCTCATAGGGCTTGTTCACCAGAACCTTGATCATTTTAGTCACCCTCCTCTGGACACATCCCAGCTTGTCAATATCTCTCTTGTGGTGCCAACAGGATCCAACAATGTGGGCAGGGCCAATTCTAAAAGATTAAAAATCAAAACACTGAGTGTGACAGCAACATAATGTGTCTAGAGCAGTGTTTCCCAACCACTGTGATGCAGCACACTAGTATGCCGTGACGGACCTCCTGCTGCCTGGCTCCACCCCCTCCGCACGGCTTCAGCTCTACCACAGCTTCTTCAGCCTTGAAGGGACAGTGCCAAGCCTGCATTGTGCTGGCTCTGCCACCACTGGCTTGGCACTACCCCCTCAAGTCTGGAGAAGCTGTGGGAGAGCTGAAGCCATGCAGAGGGGGTGGGGCATGGCGTGGCCTGGCTACGCCCCCTCCACGTGGCTTCAGCTCTCCCACAGCTTCTCCAGCCTTGAGGGGACAGTGCCAAGCCAGCATTGTGCTGGCTCTGCCAGTGCTGGCTTGGCACTGCCCCCTCAAGGCTGGAGAAGCTGTGGGAGAGCTAAAGCCACGCAGAGGGATGGGGCATGGCGCGATCTGGCTCCGCCGCCTCTGCGTGGCTTCAGCTCTCCCACAGCTTCTCCAGCCTTGAGGGGTAGTGCGAAGCCAGCAGTGGCAGAGCCAGCACAATGCAGGCTTGGCACTACCCCCTCAAGGCTGGAAAGGCTGTGGGAGAGCTGAAGCCGGGGAAGGGGCGGGACATGGCGTGGCCTGGCTCTGCCCCTCCACACAGCTTCAGCTCTCCCAGAGTTTCTCCAGCCTTGAGGGGACAGTGCCAAGCCAGCATGGTGCTGGCTCTGCCATCACTGGCCTGGCATTGCCCCCTCAAGGCTGGAGAAGCTGTGGGAGAGCTGAAGCTGGGGGAGTGGGCAGGGCATGGCATGACCTGGCTCCGCCCCCTCCACCGGCTTCAGCTCTCCCACAGCTTCTCCAGCCTTGAGGGGACAGTGCCAAGCCAGCATTGTGCTGGCTCTGCCACCGCTGGCTTGGCACTACTCCCTCAAGGCTGGAGAAGCTGTGGGAGAGCTGAAGCCGTGCGAAGGGGGTGGGGCATGGCATGGCCTGGCTCCTCCCCTTCTCCGGCTTTGGCACTTCCAGCAGCTGCTCCCAGCAGGCCACCATCCCCAGCCGTTCTTTACTGTGTTAGAGTGTCATTTTGATTTTTTTTTTTTTAGTGTTAAAAGTGTGCCGCGGCTCAATAAAGGTTGGGAAACACTGGTCTAGACAGGGTTTTTCATAATGTAAGGTAGAGTTGATTGCACTAACAGGTAAAATAAAGTGCTTCAGAGGACATTTTGCTAGAAATTGGTCAGGTCCGGGAATTATTGTTCATTCATTCAGTGACGCCACACTTTCAAGCTCTTCCTAAAGACTTCCATGGTGAAGGCTTGACTAATATCTTTGGGGAGTGAGTTCTGGAGCCGAGAGGCCGCTACAGAAAAGGCCCCACAAGTCGCACCTGGCCCACGAGGTCTCTTCCAACTCTAGGATTATTCTATGATTCTAGAACAGTGATTAACAAGCTTTGAAAGGGATGAGTCTCCAAGCCTGCCTTTCCTTGCTGCAGAATGGCCTGTCCCCCATCCACATGGCCTCCCAGGGAGACCACCTGGACTGCGTGCGGCTTCTGCTGCAGTACAATGCCGACATTGACGACATTACGCTGGACCACCTGACGCCGCTGCATGTGGCTGCCCACTGTGGCCACCACCGGGTGGCCAAGGTCCTGCTGGACAAGGGAGCAAAACCAAACGCACGAGCCCTGGTGAGTAGAAAGGACGGTGTTGGCCTCGGGGGGAACCGCGTCGTACCACGTGTCCATGCTGAGGCACTGATGAACCTCTCTCTCTCTCTCTCTCTCTCTCTCTCTCTCTCTCTCCATCTTTCCTGTGGCTGCAGAATGGCTTCACTCCTCTGCACATCGCCTGCAAGAAAAACCACATCCGGGTCATGGAGCTCCTCCTAAAGACAGGGGCCTCCATTGATGCCGTCACTGAGGTACGCAGAGCCTTGTTTTGGCAAGGCAGGAAAGTGAAGCACACCTCGGCGTCATGGGGGGGGGCACACAGATTATTTTAGCTTCCCTTGACTCCTGTGGCAGCATAATTTATCCAGGGCAACCTTCTCTAAAACCGGCAGATGTGCTGGACTATTTACATATTTACAGTAATTATATTCTGCCCTTCTCACCCTGAATCACAATGCACACATACACCACAAAAATGCTATTTTCTAGACGTACAAAGGTTGAATGAAAAGTAATGCCTCCACCTTCATTATTAGGGTTTCAATGGGCATATTTAAATCAATCAAACTCAGAAATAATCCTTAGAATCGTCTCTTACACGCCCACAATATAACCAGACAATTGAAGACATTTCTGTCAATGATGAACAAGTTTTCTGAAGCCGTCACAGAAGAAGTCGACACACTGTTTCCACAACCAGCATCTCACAGTTCTCTCAACGTCTTCATCAGAAGCATAATGATATCCCCGCAGATCTTTAATTATTGGGATCAGATGGAAGTCAGACGGTGCTAAATCTGGACTGTATGGAGGATGCCGTACGGTGTTGAGATCCAGTCTCTGAAATTCTGCTGTGTTCCCATCATGCACAGATCTTCCGATAGCCAAGCAAAGCAATAATGTGACCCACACGTTCTTGTCAAATGCCGATTATGCTTGAAATTTCTCTCTGAGTGATACGACAATCGTCCTGAATCAATCTGTCAACCTTTTGCTTGTGAAGCCTTCCGAATGCAGGATATGCCTTTGCTAATCTGTGATCTGTCTCTTTATCAATCTTGGCGTCTGAAGAGATGATGCTTCCCAGGAAGGTGAACAACTGAATGGACTTAAGCACAGATTTGCCTATGCAGACGTGGGGATGGTAGTATTCTTCCTGTGGTGTGGACTGGTAGAGGACTTCCGTTTTCTTCAGACTGACTTCCAGCCCAAACAGCTCTGCAGGTGTTGCAAAGCAGGGTGTGAGGCGCTGCAGGGCTGCTTCTGAATGGGCCACAAGGGCAGCATCGTCTGCAAAAAGCAGCTCACAGACAAGATAGTTTAGAGTCTTAGTGCAAGCCCTCAGATGGCTTAAGTTGAACAAGCTACCATCAGTACGATCAACTCTTTGTTTGTCACGCAAGTCAGATGTTCCCACTTCAACATTTCTAAACTCACTTGCCCAACGACGCACAGTACTCACATCAACACAATCACCATAAACAGCTTGAATTCTCTGATGAATCTCCTTTGGGGTGGCACCTTCTGCCATCAAGAATTCAATGACTGCACATTGCTTAAGTCGCATTGACTGACCGTCTGCGCAGGGTTCGATACTTTGCACTTTAACAACACAACCGTTCAAGGCTAAGGCTTCACACCAAAAAGGAACTGTAGAGGAGAGTCTACTGAACAAGCCAGTACCTGCCGCATATCAGTGCTGCCATCTGTTGAGGAGTTACGAAGGTGGAGGCATTACTTTTCATTCAACCTTTGTACAGACAGAGAGACAGACAGAGGTATTTTTGGTATTTCCACTTCGGTGTCTGGAGGTAATGCTCAATTCCAGCCACAAAGGGGAGCTGTTGCTTCATCCACTATGACACCGAGTCATTTTGATCATGTTTCCTCCTTGCTCTTTGATCCCCAGCATTTTTATGATGTTGTAAAATACCTCCCCGTTTTAAACGGTCCCTAATGTCTCTACTCACAGCTCAGCTGTTTTTGAACTGTTTAGGTGGACAGTAAGCTAGGCTTAACAGTCAGGTGTTCAATCCAACTCGGGCTTCGAACCTGTCACCTTCCGGTCGGCAATGATCTATTGCAGCTAGTGATTAACCAGCTGTGCTACAACCTGGCCTTACAGATCCCATCCTCACAGGTCATGGTGGGAGTTGTAGTTCAGCACAATTTTTGGGGACTAATATAAAAACTACCATAGTAAGATTTAAACATAATTTTAATTGTATTTTTTGTATTTTAATTATATTTTAACTTTATATCTACATACAAATATTTAGCTATCATGATAGACTACACAGGGAAGCCATTGACATCCACAAACATGTGGACAATTTCAACATAAAGCAGGAAACCATGAGAAGGAACAAAATCTGGTTAAAGGTAAAAGTTTCCCCTGATATTAAGTCTCATGGGGTCTGACTCTGGCGGGGGGTGCTAAAGCCGAAGAGCTGGCGTTATCCGTAGACACCTCCAAGGTCATGAGGTCGGCATGAAGGCATGGAGCACTGTTACCTTCCTGCAGAAGCGGTACCTATTGATCTACTCACATTTGCATGTTTTCGAACTGCTTGGTTGCCAGGAGCTGGGGCTAACAGCAGGAGCTCACCCCCGCCCCCCAGATTCGAACCACCAGCAAGTTCAGCAGATCAGCAGTTTAACCCGCTGCACCATCAGGGGCCCCTAAAATCTTTTTGCTGCCTTTCTGGGCCTTTGCAAAGGTGGGAGGCAGTTATCAAGCAAACATAACAACACAAGCGCACTCTTTGCGCAACCAACATCTCTAATGCCCAACAGCTGGTGGAGCAAATGGCATGGATTATTCTCTATTTGATTTCGAGATGGAGCAGGCTTGGTTTACATATGAACACGTTTAGTATGTAATACATGAAAATCTCATTAATACCTTGAGCTAGCAAGGGAACACATGGATTTTAGCACCTAGAAGGCGCTTCTCGGCAATGCACCAGAACCATTGGAAAAGCTACATTTGGAATTGATTATTATTATTATTATTTTGCTCACACTCCTCTTTGGATTGCTCACCGGATGAATGCAGGAAGGAGTCGTTGCCCCCATGAGCGGGAACACAGGAACATTGCATTTGTTTTCCCCATCCGTCCACTGACTCACACGTTGGCTCAGGATGAAGCAGAATCTCTTGGCGTTCTGGCCCTGGGAGGAATCTCGCCCTTTAAAGGCTTTTAGCGGATGGCAGAATGCTTGGTTGTTAATGGTCTGAAGTGAAGCAATTGTATTTGAAAGCCCATTTTTTCATAGCTTGTGGAAACTATCGTAAAGGCATTATTCAACTTGTGTGCAGAACACAATAAGGTTGCAACCTCCCACTTGAAACACCACACCAGCTTGGTAAAATCAGCAAGCAGTTTATTGTAGAACAGGGCTGTCCAACTTCTACGGGCCCAAGGGCCGGAATTCTGTCACTGATCACCTGGGGGGCCGGAGGGTCTGCCTCTGCCTCTGCCCCC
Source organism: Anolis apletophallus (assembly GCA_030556195.1). Taxonomy (NCBI): domain Eukaryota; kingdom Metazoa; phylum Chordata; class Lepidosauria; order Squamata; family Anolidae; genus Anolis; species Anolis apletophallus. The sequence continues at coordinate 6,902,976 of JARBWK010000013.1, forward strand.
CCCGCCTCCATCAGCCCCTGCCCTCCCCAGCTCCACCCCCTCCCCGACTCCAATTTATTTACAATTGACCTTGAGTTGTGGAGTTGTAGTTCACCTCCATCCAGAGAGCACTGTGGACTCAAATAATGATGGATCTGGACCAAACTTGGCATGAATACTCAATATACCCAAATGGAAACACTGGCGGATTTGGAGGAATGTTTCCTAATACCTTTGAGTTATTTGAGTCCACACTCAAATTGGGACACATCAAAAAAAAACCAAACACCTCAATGCCGTCGCAGGGCTTGATGGGGCCTCCTTTCCCAGAGGCGGGTGGAGGAGGCCCAAAGAGCTCCCTCCCTCCCTGAAGGGAAAGCAAGCCGCGGGGGCAGGCGCAAAGGAAGCCACGTTGCGCCCTGCACGCGGGGGAAGGCAGCACAACAAGGGGGAGGGGGCGCGGAGGAGGGGAGGAAGCGCCGCCAAGGAAACCGCCGCTGAGGGACCCTCCCCCTCACCCAACGTCCCACTGTTTTTCGATTGATTGATTCGAGCCAGGCCCTTCCTTACCCATACTGCGGGAGCCCCGCCACAGGGCCGAAGCGCCAACGCCGCCGCCGTCCCCAAAGAGCCCCGCTGGAGCCGAGTCCAAGCTCAGGCCGGGCGCGACGGCTCTCCCATCCGTGGGGGCAGGAAGCGAGGACCCTCCACGGGAAGAGGACGGGGCCAGGAGGGGCTTTCCCTGCCTCTCTCGCCTCTTCCCTCTCTCTGAGGGAAGAGGGGCTGGCCTGGAAGCAGCCGCGAGGGAGGAGGAGGCGCGCCCTGGCCGGCCGCAAATCCCGCGGGACCCAAGATTTCGGCAGCTATCGCAAGACTACACAGCCACAGACGGGATTTCGACCTCCCTCGAAATCCCGTCTGTGGCTATCGTAGTCTCGCGATGCTTGCCTAAACCCGGAAGTAGGTTTTTTAAATTTTTATTTTTATTTTTATTTTTTATTTGTATTATATTAAAACAAGTTAGGGGGCCGGCGGGAAGGGGCTCGGGGGCCGTGTATGGCCCCCAGGGCCGCCTGGTGGACAGCCCTGTTGTAGAATACATGTAGGCAAAGCAAAGCAGTAAAAATAGTAAAACAGTAAAAAGTCCAAAATCCAAGAAAATTCATAAACTTTGAAAATAAATCAGGTCCATTAGTACAGGGTTTCCCAACCACTGTGCCGCAGCACACTAGTGTGCCGTGAGCGATCATCAGGTGTGCCGTGGAAGAACCGACCACTCCGCCAGGAGTCATCTGGGCAGCCTGCCTCTTGCTCTATCTCTCCATTTCTCCATCTCTCTCTCTTTCCCTCCCTGGGGCGCCGGCAGGTCCAATCAATGCCGGCCAAGAAGCAAGCCCTGCCTCTCTAAGGGTTTCCTACCCAGCACCACTATGTTTGTTCAGGGCGGAAGTCCCGAGGGAGGGACTTCCGCCCTGCGGTTGGTTGGAGGCTGAGGAGGGGAAGGGCCGTGCGGCACCTTTCCCTGTGAGGTCACTTCTGGAGGAGGCGGAGAGCTTCCAGAGAGGAGCGTTGGGCTTTGTTTTCCTCTCAGCCGCCTGTTTTCCCCTTCTGGTTCAGGATTCCTTCGGGCTTTGGGGCCGCGGTGGCTCCGGGGCCTCCTTCCTTTTTCCTCTCCTGGCCTGGGCTCTGCCTCGGCCTCTCATGCTCTCAGGCCTCCTTCCTTCCTTCCTGCCTTCCTGCCTTCGCGGCCTGCCTCTCGGCTTCGGAAGGGAGTGGCCTGCCCCTGCGCCTCCCTCCCTCCCTCCCTGCCTGAGGGAAACCCAGGTGAGCAGCGGCCTTGAAGCACCACGTGGTAATGATAGGGCAGCGTTGGCCCAGGCGACCCAGTCCGAAGGACACAAGGCAGGATATCTATGTTGTGTTCATCTAAACAGGCCCAGGTTTCACACTGAGTGTATAAATACATTTAAAAACATATTAACTATATGTATGACTGTGTTAGAGTGTCATTTTGTGTCATTTTGGTTGGTTGTGTGCCCCAGGATTTGGTAAATGTAAAAAATGTGCCGCAGCTCAAAAGAGGTTGAAAGACACTCCATTAGTACATAGAAATCTATAGGGCAAGGCACTTGAAAACATGGAACAATACATCAGGAAATCTCAGGCAAAAACTTCCACTTGGCTACAACTCGATACACGAAACACAGGGCACTTGAAAACGAAAACAGCATGAATTAACGATAACAGATGTACCCAGAGAAATCTTTAGTTGACCACTCTTATCGGATTCAAAGTTTCAACGTTAGTTTGTTGTACTTGTTACCCAAAAGTGCCAGTTGAACATATACTTGGTAGGCAGAGCTCTCTGTTTCTCTAGCTGTCAATGGAAGGATGATCGCCTCTTGTGTATTCTTGTTCTCTTGTTGATTTTGCCATTGCTTCTGCTTTGTCCGCAGTCGGGCCTCACCCCTCTTCACGTGGCCTCTTTCATGGGGAACCTTCCCATTGTCAAGATCCTCCTGCAACGTGGAGCGTCTCCCAATGTTTCCAACGTGGTGAGCAGCAACACCTTAAGGACATTTGGGGAGGGGGCAGTTAGTTACACATTTCCCTCCTGGTCTTGTTTTGATTGATTGGAGACCAAAGATTTGGGAAAGGAAGTAAACAATGCGTATACAATGCTCGCTCACTTTATTACTCACTAGCTTGGGGACCCGGCCCTGCCCAGGTTATTTGTGAAGCGCAGCAGGATGTAGAGTGGGTCATGGGGGCTCTGTGTGCCAAGTTTGGTCTTGATCCATCATTATTGGGAGTTGCAGTGGTATCATGAAATTACTGAAGGTAGTGCAAGTCCCATCATCTCTGCCCCCCCCTCAAGTGTAGTAGGATGTAGATTGGGTCAGGGGGCTCTGTGTGCTAAGTTTGGTCTGTATTGGTGAATGGATGAGGGATGCATTGTTTTTCGAAGTGAGTGAAGGTACTTCAAGTCCCATCATCTGTGGTCCGTCTCACAGTAAACTGCACCAGGCTGTAGAGTGGGTCATGAGGGCTCTGTGTGCCAGATTTGGTGTTGATCAGTCATTGAATTAGGTTTGTAGCAGGATTGGGAAGTGAGGAAAGGTACTGCAAGTCCCATCATCCATGTTCTGTCCCTCCAAACTTCAGTAGGATGTAGAGTGGGTCACTGGGGCTCTGTGTGCCAAGTGTGGACTTTCTCGGTGTTTTGGGGGCCACAGTGGTCTGTGGGAACAGAGGGGTGTGAAAATACTACAAATTCCATCATCCATTGTCAGTCCTCCCCGAACCTCACCAGGACGTGAAGGCAGCCATGGGGTTATGTGTGCCAAGTGTGGTCTCGATCAGTAATTGGATGAGGGTCGAGCGGACTTGGGAAGTGAGTAGAGGTACTTCAAGTCCCATCATCCATGGTCCACCCTCCTCCAAACTGCACCAGAATGTAGAGTGGGTCATGAGGGCTCTGTGTGGCAAGTTTGGTGTTGATCAATCATAGGATTAGGTTTGTAGCAGTCTTGGAAAGTGAGGGAAGGTACTGCAAGACCCATCATCTATGTTCTGTCCCCTCCAAACTTCAGTAGGATGTGGACTGGGTCACTGGGGCTCTGTGTGCCAAGTGTGGTCTTTATCAGTGTTTGTTGGGGGCCACAGTGGTCTGTGGGAACATAGGGGTGTAAAAGTACTACAAATCCCATCATCCATTGTCAGTCCTCCCCAAACCTCACCAGGACGTGAAGGCAGTCATGGGGGTTATGTGTGCCAAGTTTAGTCTCGATCAGTGATTGGATGAGGGTTGCAGCGAACTTGGAAAGTGAGTAGAGGCACTTCGGAAGTGAGTAGATGCACTTCAAGTCCCATCATCCATGGTCCACCCTCCTCCAAACTGCACCAGGACGTAGAGTGGGTCATGGGGGCTGTGTGTGCTGAGTGTGGTCTGTATTGGTCCTTTTGGTGGCCTCAGTGGTCTGTGGGAACCAAAGTGTTGGAAAGTACTACAAATCCCATAATCCTGTGGGTCATGTCCCCTGACCCACGCCAGGACGTAAAGGGGGTTAGGGGGCCTCTGTGTACCAAGTTTGGTGCAGGTCCATCACCCGCGCTGGTCGCTGTGGCCTGTGAAAGTGGCTGCCACATATCCGCCCTGGCCTGTGAAAGTGGCTGCCACATATCCGCCCTGGCCTGTGAAAGTGGCTGCCACATATCCGCCCTGGCCTGTGAAAGTGGCTGCCACATATCCGCCTGGCCTGTGAAAGTGGCTGCCACATATCCGCCCTGGCCTGTGAAAGTGGCTGCCACATATCCGCCCTGGCCTGTGAAAGTGGCTGCCACATATCCGCCCTGGCCTGTGAAAGTGGCTGCCACATATCCGCCCTGGCCTGTGAAAGTAGCTGCCACATATCCGTCCTGGCCTGTGAAAGTGGCTGCTTCCGCCCTTCTGCCCTCCCGCCCTCCGCATACACACATACACACATAAACACACACATACAAACATTCCGTTTTATAAAGGTATACAGATGGGCCTTCTACTTCTAATGTTGTGAATCTAACAAGTTAGTATTTTTATTGCAATATTTGAAGTAATTGCTTACTTTGAGGCACATACGGAATAAGGCATTTCCCCCAGTTTTGATGGTGAAACAAATTGTCATATGGGGAAAGGCCTGGGAGGCGTTTTGCCTCATACTGTTGGATGCAAGAAGGTCACTCTCACATCTGATGAGCATTGATGTGTTCTCTTTTCCTTCCCGTTGCACAGAAGGTGGAAACGCCGCTCCACATGGCAGCCAGAGCTGGGCACACAGAAGTGGCCAAGTACCTCCTCCAGAACAAGGCCAAAGTCAATGCCAAAGCAAAGGTAGGCAACACTTTCTTAGGTTTTGTGGTCCCACACTCAGGCCGGCTCAAAACTTTTGGAGTCCTTGGAAGTATCGTTTGGTGAGGCAGGAGCACTCTTTGGCAGAGAAAGCTAAACATCTTGTAATATTATTTATTTATTTATTATTTACATCATTTACGTATATTCCGCCCTTCGCACCCCGCAGGGGACTCAGGACGGACTACAATGTACATATACAGGTAAACATTCAATGCCATAGACATACAACATATAGACAGACACTCAGAGGCAATTTAGCATTCCAGCTTCTGGCCACCAGGGGGAGCTGTTGCATTCCTTCACTCTTTTACACACTTCCTGGAGATTTTTATGGTTCTGAGGATGCCTGCCATAGATGTAGGTGAAACGTCAGGACAGAATGCTTCTAGAACAGGGCTGCCCAACAGGCGGCCCGGGGGGCCGCACATGGCCCACCAGCCCCTTGGATGCGGCCCGCACTTTCCTGCAAGAAATCAGTTTTTTTTAAAAAAAATTGGCAAAAAATTCGATCTCCGGGGCGGGGGGGCTCGTGGGGGGCGGGGCCGCTTGGGGCATGCGCAGCAGGCGAGAGCGGCGAGGGCCCTCCGCCATGTCCTTAGGCTGCTGCAGCGCCGCCCTGGGAGCTTACTTTCCTTTCTCTTCCTTCGGAGAAGGAAGGTAAGCTCCCAGGGCGGCCGCTGCAGCAGCCAGGGACATGGCGGAGGGTCCCGCCGCCGCCCGCCTGCCGCGCGCCCCGCGAGCGCCCCCGCCCGCGAGTGGCCCTGTCCCCTGCTGTGGCCCCCAGGTGATCAGTGACCGGAATTCCGGCCCTTGGGCAGCCCTGTTCTAGAACATGGCCATATAACTCAAAAAACCTACAACAACCCAGTGATTCCAGCCATGGAAGCCTTCCACAATACATTAGATGAGCATTGTTTACATTGGACTAGGCCTGCAATGTGACTGAGATGGTGAAGCCTGTACTATCAATGCAAGATCATTCTCCGAATGGGAGATTGTGGCAAGGAGAGCCATAGCGGAGCCTTGTCTTGCCTTCTGCTCCGCAGGACGACCAGACGCCTCTCCACTGTGCGGCACGCCTCGGGCACTGCAGCATGGTCAAACTCCTCCTGGAGAGTGGCGCCGACCCCAACCTGTCCACGACCGCAGGGCACACGCCGCTGCACATCACGGCCCGCGAGGGCCACCTGGACTGCGCCTGCGCCCTCCTGGAGAAGGAGGCTTCCCAGACAGTCATGACCAAGGTAGGGAAAGCAGGGAACTGACTTGGGATCCCTCCTGTTTCTCTGATCCTGTGATCTCACTCATTCCAAATGTATCTCTCTCAGACACAGGAGGGGCAGGGCATAGGAAATCATAACTGTATTGACTTGAGTCTAATGTGCCGTTGAATCTCATGCATGCCTCCATTTTCGAAACCGTAAAAACAAAAAAAAGCATTTGCTGGTGAATGTGCTGCGCCGCAGCAAAACGTACACTCTGTTTCATTTGGCCCAAAAAGGTTGTTGTTGTTATTATTATTATTATTATTTCATGTCAGGAGACACTTGAGAAACTGCAAGTCGCTTCTGGTGTGAGAGAATTGGCTGTCTGCAAGGACGTTGCCCTGATATTTTTGCTGTTTTATCATCCTTGTGGGAGGCTTCTCTCATGAAACTGCATGGGGAGCTGGTGCTCACAGAGGGAGCTCATCCACGCTCTTCCCCGGATTCGGACCTGCGACCTGTCGGTCTTCAGTTCTAATAATAATAATAATACACTATTTATATTCCGCCCTTCTCCTCGTGGGGCCTCAGAGTGGATTACAGTATAAACAGATGCTGACAAACATTGACTGTCTTGTTACAATACAACGAGACACACAAACACAAACAAAAGCAAAGGCTTCTCTGCTATTCAAAACTGGCACACTGAACTCTGGAAATTTTCAAAGGACCCCAAAATTAACTTAGCCCTTTGATTTTTTTTTAATATGCAGCCAGCTCTCCACATTTGCAGGTTGAGCATTTCTGGGTTTGAGTAGACTATGTAACAAAATTTGAAAAATGTTCTGTTCCTAGCATGAAAGTACTATTTGCTGTTTAATTGGGGTACTTTGGAAGCCGTTGTCATACTCCCAAAACTTTGTTTTTGTGGCACAAACTAGGTTCAGGCCCGGATTACCCATAAGGCCACCCTAAGCCATGGCCTAGGGGCGAAAGCCGAAGGGGGCGCAGATCATGGCACCCCCCCCCAAAGTTGTCTCAGCCTGCCCCTGAGGGCGAAACATCAGGAGAGCGTGCTTTTGGGAGGAAACGGGGAGAGCATGCTTCTGGGAGGAAACCTCCAGCGAGGTCTCCATCCCTCCCAGACGGGCGCCGGCAGAGGAGAGCACGCCCGGCTGCAAGCGCCTGCCCCAGAGGGAGGCCTCCTGCACTTGGGTGGGGGAGAGGGACCGGCGGCTGCCAGGGGCAGGAGAGAGAGAGAGATCTCCACTGAGGAGGCAGCAAAAGGCAGGAAAGGAGGCCACTCACCCAGGCGCTGCCCTTTCAGCGGAGGCAGGGAAGAGACAGGGCTGCTGGCGCCTGCCTGGCCTCTGAGCGCCACTCTTCGAGAGGAGGAGGAAGGCAGGTGAATCTGAGGGCTCCTCTGCGCTTTGCCTTTCCTTCCTTGCCCACTGCAAAGGCTGCCGGAGGATGCTGGCAAAGCGGGCGCCATTTCCTCCAGCCCGCTTTGGCCGCCCCGCTAGCATCCTCCGCCGACAGCCTTTGCTGCGGGCAAGGAAGGAAAGGCAAAGCACAGAGAGGAGCCCCTGCAGACCCCCAGCCTCGCCGCCCACAGCTCCCGTGCCTTCTTCCTCCTCGGATTTCACCGCAACAGGACGAAGAGTGGCGGCTCAGAGACCAGGCGCGTGCCAGCAGCCCCTTCTCTTCTCCTGCCTCCGCCAAAAGTGCAGCATCCTGAGTGAGTGGCCTCCTTTCCTGCCTTTTGCTGCCTCCTCAGTGGGGAGAGAGAGAGAGAGAGAGAGAGAGAGAGAGAGAGAGAGAGATACAGGGCCAGGTTTGCAGAGCGGAAAGAAAGCCCCTGCCTTGAGCTCCATTTCTGCTGCCCACGGCAAGCCTTCCCCCACTCCCCAGGGCCCGCAGCAGCATCAGCTCAGGCCCGCCGGGGAGGGTGGGAGGAGAAGATAAGGTTTTATTTTTAGTGTGGGTCTCAGTGATGTTGGGGGGGGGGGTAGGGGACGTAATTCCAAAGTGTGGCCGAGGGCGCAAAAATTTGTTAATCCGGTCCTGACTAGGTTGAATTGGTTGAAACTCTAAGAGATATTTATTTATTTATTTATTTATTTATTTATTTATTTATTTGCAGTACTTATCTTACACCCTTCTCACCCCAAAGGGGGCGAGAAGAGTGGGTTAAAAATGGAGCAAATAAATAAATAAATAAATAAATAAATATTATGATAGAACCAATTAGGAAATGACATTTACAACCCAGGAACAGAAACAGTGTTACATAGTGATACTCAAGGACTTGTTGAATTTATTCCCTAAGTCAGTGTTTCCAAACCGCTGTGACACCGCACAGTAGTGTGCCGTGACGGACCTCTGCTGTGCCACGAGAAAAGCTCTCTAGCTCTCTGCCCCCCTTCCTTCCCCCCCTTCTCCTGCCGAACTCCTGCTGCTTGTGGGAGGAGAAGGAAGGGAAGGCGGCGGCAAAGAAAAGAGCTTCAGCTGTGGGCCGGGCGCCGCCTCCTTCCCGGCCGTTTCCCAGCCAGCCTCCAATCTGCCACGACTCCCTCCCCTGCTCGTTGAAGCCAGGGAGGGCGGAGGAGGAGCCCTCCCCTCCCCGGCTTGAAGCCCTGTCCACCACCATCCCCCATGCTCCTTTTGTGTCCTCCTCCGCGCGGCTTCAACTTCATTCAAATTCATGCCGGAGAACCCAAGGATTCCCAGAAGAATCCTCTTTCTTTCCCTCTCTGTCCTGGGGCTGCTCTTTCCCATATTCGTCCAAATCCTCCTTGAGTTCTGATATTCTTTTCCTCCTGATGCTGGGCCTGATGCTCTCTGTTTCTCCCCAGAAAGGATTTACCCCTCTTCACGTGGCTTCCAAATATGGGAAAGTGGACGTGGCTGAAGTGCTGCTGGAGCATAATGCCCAGCCCAATGCGGCCGGGAAGGTGTGTACATCTTGCCTTATGGTGGTTTATGGAAGCAGGGGAAGCACATTCAGGAGGGCGTTGGACATTGCGTCCATTAAGGTCCTGGTGTACCATTAAAATGGGCGATATTGGCAAGGGAAGTGTGTGCGTGTTGCTACATGGATGCATTAGGAGATAGATAATACTTGACGTTGGTCCTCTGATTCACTTCTCTGGTGTTTTCCTCTCTGCAGAATGGCCTCACGCCGCTCCATGTGGCTGTGCATCACAACAACCTGGACATTGTGAAAGTACTGCTGCCCAAAGGCGCCTCGCCGCACAGCGTGGCCTGGGTAAGTCTCAGGCAATATCCCACACAGGGACGGATCTTTCATTATGCGAGCTACTCGCACGCGTAGGGCACCACATGTTCAAGGAGGCATCCAGCTGCCAGATTATGTGCATGCGCATTTGGTGCGGCACGAGCAGGCCAGAGCCGCCCGCATGCGCGGAACCATTCACGAGGCTGGAGACTGAGGAGGAGGGTCATGTTGCTGGAGGCTCCGCCTGCCAAACGCTCCTCCTCTTCAGCCTCGTGTAAGGCGACCCGCACTGAATCTCCAACCTGCTTACGGCGCATCAAATGCGCATGCGCGGAACTTCCGCATATGCGCATTTGGTGCGGCGTGAGTAGGCTGGAGCTGCAACTCACCTTACAGTGGGCCAGAGAGGAGGAGGGTTTGGCAGCCGGAGGTGGGGTGGCCTCCTCTCCAGGGTGGCCTCCGTTGTGTAAGATGAGTCGTGTGTGAGGCTTTTGGCTTTTGGCTCCTCTCGCGCCACAGCAAATAGTTTGGGGGAAGCACACCAAAATTGGCTTGGGGGAGTGCCAAAATACTGTTCGCTTACCATTTAAAATTACCTTAGTCCGGCCCTGACCCCACATAATGCAGCTTACTCTGGATGGGCAAACAGGGGGATCCGTGTCATAGGAATGCCCTGTATTTTTGGAAATTGGAAATCTCCACAATCTTTTGGATATTTTATCATCTTTGGAAAGGGAGGACCATGTTAGAAGTCACAACCTTTTGAAAAAGGATGCCGTAACCTCTTGGTAAAAGGCATGATCTGTTAGAGTCATAACCTTTGTGGGGGAAATGGCCTTCACAAGCATTCATGCAAGGCAACATGGGTTTCTCAGCTGTTAGACTTATGTACCTCGGTGTGTCTTTAGGGACAAAGATATGCCAATGCACAAACATATATAGCAGAGTTCTTTTTAGTTGCCCCAAAACATCTACTCTCCCTTAAAACCTCTTGGTTTAAATCAGTGTTTCTAAACATGGGGGTCGGGATCCCCGGGGGGTCACGAGGAGGGTTTCAGAGGAGTCGCCAAAGGCCATCAGAAAACATATATCTCTGATGGTCTTAGGAACCCCTTTGGCAGAGAAGGATGAAGATTTTTCTGCCTGACCTCATTCTTTTTGGAAACAGGTGGCGAATCCTCATCCCCAAAACCCTCCTCCACTGTGATTGGCCAGCCTCTCAGCTGGCCTCTCATCCAAGGGGAGGGCTGTTTCTGTGTGGCAAGTTTACTAGTTCCATTCACCAGTTTGATACAGAATACTCTCTGAGTATTGTTAGAGTTCAGAATGCTCTTTGATTGTCTGTGGTGGCATATTGAGTATTTGTGCCAAGTTTGGTCCAGATCCATCATTGCTTGTGTCCACAGGGCTCTCTGGATGCAGGTGAACTACAACTCCAAAACTCAGGGTTAATGCCCACCAAACCCTTTCAGTATTTTCTGTGGGTCATGGGGGTTCTGTGTGCTAAGACTGGTTCAATCCCTTTTTTGGAATTCGAAGTCTTTGGAGGGATTGTGTGTGCCAAGTTAGCTCGAGGACCATTGTTGGTAGAGTTCTGAGTGCTCTTGGATTGCAGGTGAACTATACATCCCAGTAATTACAACCCTTATAAATCATGGTGAATTCTCTCCAAACCTTTCTAGTATGTTCAGTTGCTGATCAATTTCACTATTTCCTGTGTGTCATAGAAATTGATAGGAAAGGGTTAAGGGAGAGGCTGTAGGCGGGGTCATAAATAATAATAATAATATCTCGGCATTACTTCGTGAACAAAGATTCTTAGGAAGGACTCATCCCATGCTTTTTACAAGCACGTTGATGACTGAAAAGGCCAACCTGAGATAGGCAAGTCCGGTTGCAGAAAGCACAGCAGAAAGTCTCCTTGGGTGATGTTGTTTCCAAGTTGCGGTTCTTTCTGCGTTGTCGTTTCTCTTCAAGACCCATTCGGCGTGTCTTCTCGAAAGAGGCCGCAGCATTGTGGATAGTGCGTCTCCATGCCTCCCGATGTGAGGCCAGGGTGGACCATTGTTGGTGATCAATCTGGCCGAGCCTGAGATGTTGTTTCAGAGAGTCCTTATATCTCTTTTTTGGGGCGCCTCTCTTGCGCTGACCCGTGGCGAGTTCACCATAGAGTAATATCTTTGGGAGGTGGTGGTCCTCCATCCTAGAGACATGCCCTGCCCAGCGCAACTGTGTTCTCAATAGCATGGCCTCAATGCTGGTGATCCCTGCTTGCTCAAGGACAGCAACATTAGTCACATAGTCGGTCCAGTGTATATTTAGGATTGTGCGAAGACAGCGCTGATGAAAGCGTTCGAGCCGTCGTAGGTGTTGGCGATAGGTGACCCATGTTTCAGACCCATAGAGGAGAATAGACAGTACGATAGCTCTGTACACACTGATTTTGGTGCTTTGCCTCAGGTACTTGTTGCTCCAGACTCTTTTGTGAAGCCTTCTGAATGCACTCTATGCCTTTGCTAATCTGTGATCTATCTCTTTGTCAATCTTGGCATCTGAAGAGATGATGCTTCCCAGGTAGGTGAACTGCTGAATGGACTTAAGCACAGATGTGCCTATGCTGACGTGGGGATGGTGGTGTTCTTCCTGTGGTGCGGGCTGGTAGAAGACTTCCATTTTCTTCAGGCTGACTTCCAGTCCAAACAGTTCTGCAGCTGCTGCAAAGCAGGATGTTAGGCGCTGCAGAGCTGCTTCTGAATGGGCGACAAGGGCAGCATTGTCAGCAAAAAGCCAATGGAGAGGTAATAATAATAATAATAATAATAAACTTTATTTATACCCCGCCACCATCTCCCCAAGGGGACTCGGGGCGGCTTACATGAGGCCACGCCCATCAATACAGTAAACACAATATAACACAAGAGCACAACAGAAAATCAAATATTTTAAAATACAAAACCAATGTAAATAAACAACACAACAATATGAAATCATGCAAACTTCACACCAGTGGGGAGTGTCAGAAACACTGGGATGTCTGTGGTGGGATGTCTAGGGTGGAATGGTCCCTGTATGAAAGGTGTTGGGCAGTATGGTGTTTGTGGAGGGCATTGGCATTCCTCTTGGACGTGTTCGTGGCACTCACTATAGCCTGCAGTGTCATTGGGGGGGGGGGGGGGAGGCATTGGTGTCTCCTGACTGGTGGGAGCTATAGCTGCTTTTGGAGGCAGGAACTTGTTGGTGTAAATCAGGCCTGGGCAAACTTCGGCCCTCCAGGTATTTTGGACTCCAACTCCCACAATTCCTAACAGCCTACCGGCTGTTAGGAATTGTGGGAGTTGGAGTCCAAAACACCTGGAGGGCCAAAGTTTGCCCAGGCCTGGTGTAAATGGACATGCCAGCCACACACACACATACATATTTTCATGTTATTATGTGTACAGTATAGATTTTCTCCAAAGCGAGTTCTTACTGGCGTTGGTGGTCTGCCTGACTTTCTGCCAGCAAGCAAGGACCCTTTGTATTCAGCGACCCTTGGCAAATATAATCCGCATACAGGGGAAGGACTTTTAACCAATGGGTCCTCTTTTTCTTCTGTTGTGTTTTTAATTATGCATTTAATCTGTTCTACGTTGTAATGGCTTTGTTTGATTTTATCTCTCTTAATTGTCTCAGATGCCATCTGTCAAATAAGGGCATGGTACTAATCTAGTAGCTGAGATAAAGGAAGCTGGCTGAGGACTCCCATCAGGGGGGAAACCGCTTTGGGTCTGGCACCGTGTTTCTCAACCTTCCTAATGCCGCGACCCCTTAATACAGTTCCTCATGTGGTGGTGACCTCCAACCATAACATTATTTTTTTTGCTACTTCATAACTGTTGTGAATCATAATGTAAATATCGGATATGCAGGATGTATTTTCATTCGCTGGACCAAATTTGGCACAAATATCCAATACGCCCAAATTTGACTACTGGTGAGGATGGGACGGGGGATTGATTTTGTCATTTGGGAGTTGTAGTTGCTGGGATTTATAGTTCACCTACAATCAAAGAGCGTTATGAACCCCACCAATGAAGGAATTGAACCCAATTTGGCACATAGGACTGCCACGCCCAACACAAAATCCTGGAAGGGTTTAATGGGTATTGACCTTGAGTTTTGGAATTGTAGTTCACTTACATCTAGAGAGCACTGTGGGCTCAGACTATGATGGAGTTGGACCAAACTTGGCATGAATACTCAGTATGCCCAAATGTGAACGCTGGTGGAGTTTGGAGAAAATAGACCTTGACATTTGGGAGTTATAGTTGCTGGGATTTATAGTTCACCTACAATCAAAGAGCATTCTGAACCCTACCAACAATAGAAATGGGCCAAACGGCCCACACAGAACCCCCATTGTCTTGAAGGGACTCGCTGGCATGAGCCTCCCTCCAGCCTCACACGCTCCCCCTTGTCTGCACATGTGCACCATGCTTCCATGTGCCAAACACGCCTGAGAAACAACCCTCCCCTTGGCAGAGAGGGCAGCCAGGGGTCCTGACCCCAGGGGTCCTGACCCCCAGGCTGAGAAGCACTGACTTAGAGGCAACCAGATGTGGTACCAGAACCAGGGTTGCAATAGCTGAGAAAGTAGTGTAGAGCTGAAGTCCAAAACATCTGGAGAGGTGAAGTTTGCCCATGCCTGGTGTAGCTGCACCTTGAGCAAGTGCATAAGCATCTCATCTTGAAAAGTTTCTAGTTTCTTCCTACACCCAGCAATCTAACTTTGCACCATTGCAAAATCTATACGATGTTATCAAAAGAGAAGAACTGATTCCAGCCCCATGGCCCCTGACTCTCGATTGCTTTGCCGTCCCAATTTGTGTGACTTCACTGAGCCTGTGGTTTCCCCACTGCAGAACGGATACACTCCTCTCCACATCGCCGCGAGGCAGAACCAGATGGAGGTGGGCAGCAGCCTTCTGCAATACGGAGCCTCGGCCAACGCAGAGTCCACCCAAGGAGTGACCCCGCTCCACTTGGCTGCCCAGGAGGGCCACGCCGACATGGTGCTCCTGCTCCTTTCCAAGCAAGCGAATGGCAACTTGGGCAACAAGGTGGGCACATTCCCCGTCCCTTTGCTTATGGAGAAGGACAGGGGACAATATACCGTATTTTTCGCACCATAAGGCACACTTGCTGATAAGACGCACCTAGATTTTAGAGATGGAAAATTGGGGGAAAATGGGGGCTGTCTACTATATGGGACACTAATATGGAGGAAGGCGCTGGAGCAGAGGGGGCGGCGATATACTCACGCTATATTCGCGCCCCCGGCGGCTCCGGCTGCGCCAGCGCATGGCCAGACTCCGCTGCCGTGTCGCCGCAGCCAGTCGGCGGCGGAGGGCGAGGTGGAAGAGGGGACTCACGGGCGGGAGGGAGGGAGGGAAGGAGGAAGAGGCCGCAGCGCCTCCGCCCAGGGGCTCCCTCCGGCGAGGCCTTCCTCCTCTTCCTCCTCGGCAGAGGCGCGACGAGTGATGTCACGAAGATGCGCCTCTGTCTTGGGCCCTTCCGGGCGCTGCTGCTGCTACCGCTGCGTCTCCGGAAGGGCCCGAGCCAGAGGCGCATCTTCGTGGCGTCACTCCGCGCCTCTGGCGAGGAAAGGGAGAAGGCCTCGCCCGACCGCTGTAAGGACGGCCGGAAGAGAGGCCGGAGGGAGGGAGGGAAGGAGGAAGAGTTCCCTCCCTCCGGCTTCTCTTCCGGCCGTCCTTACAGCCTAGCGGCCGGCGAGGCCTTCCTCCCCTTCCTCGCCAGAGGCGCGACGGAGTGATGTCACGAAGATGCGCCTCTGGCTTCGGGCCTTTCCAGAGACGCAGCGGTAGAA
The DNA here is from genome assembly GCA_030556195.1 of Anolis apletophallus. Classification (NCBI taxonomy): domain Eukaryota; kingdom Metazoa; phylum Chordata; class Lepidosauria; order Squamata; family Anolidae; genus Anolis; species Anolis apletophallus. The sequence continues at coordinate 6,918,155 of JARBWK010000013.1, forward strand.
GCAGCAGCGCCCCCGGACGGGCCCGAAGACAGAGGCGCATCTTTGTGACATCACTCCGTTGCGCCTCTGAGGGAGGAAGAGGAGGAAGGCCTCGCCGGAGGGGAGCCCTGGCCGCTGCGACCTCTTCCTCCTTCCTCCCTCCCTCCCACCCCGTGAGTCCCCTCTTCCACCCCTCGTTCCTCCACGCCGACTGGCTGCGGCGACACGGCAGCGGGAGTCTGGCCATGCGCTGGCGCAGCCGGAGCCGCCCGGAGCCGCCGGGGCGAATATAGTGAGTATATCGCCGCCCCCCTCTGCTCCAGCGCCCCCCTCCCTGCCTGCATCTTCGCTCCATAAGACGCGGCTCATTTTTCTTCCTACTTTGGGAGGAAAAAAACTGCGTCTTATGGTGAGAAAAATACGGTACTCTTCGAAGTAAGACTTTTTAAAAATTGTGTCAGAAGCGAGTTGATGGTACAGTTACAATGCATTTAAAAACACAAACAAAGTTGGCATTGTACTAAATTTTCTTTGACCAGAAGCTGGCCACTTGAAGTGCCTCTGGGGTCGTCGTAATAAGGTCCTGTGGCAGGGCTTAGACTGCATTGTAGGAGGTGGTCTGTGGTTTGCTCTTCTCGGCACTCGCATGCCGTGGACTCCACGTGGTAGCTCCATTTCTTAAGGTTGGCTCTGCATCTCGTGGTCCCGGAGCGCAGCCTGTCCAGTGCCTTCAGGTTGCCCAATCTTCTGTGTGGCCAGGGGGGAGGTTCTCATCGGGACTCAGCCACTGATTGAGATTCCGCGTTTTAGCCTGCCACTTTTTGACTCTGGCTTGCTGAGGTGTTCCTGCAAGTATCTCTGTAGATCATAGGAAGCTGTTTCTTGATTTAAGGCTTTAGGGTGCTGGCTGATAATCCGAACAGAGAATGGGCCAGAGATATCACTGCCTTGATCCTTTTATTATTGGCCGCTACTTCCCGACGGATGTCAGGTGGTGCAATACCAGCTAAATCAGGGGTGCCCACACTTTTTCAGCTTGCAAGCTACCTTTATAACAACCAAGTAAAAAAAGATCTACCTGGCGTGCTCCCGGTCCTCCGCCCCGCGCACATGCTCCTGCTGCGCACTACCGCCTTTCACCCACGCGGGGCTTCTTTCACCAAAATGAGGCTTTAGTGGGCAGGCCCTGGCGCTTGTCTCTTGACACTGTGTGGTGACATGACCGCCCATTGGGTGCTCCTGGGGGGGGGGGGAGCAAGGTGAAGGCGCACACAGGGATAGGATGCGAGGCTGCGGGAGGGAGGGAGGGAGTATGTGTGTGTGTGAGAGAGAAGGCCTCGCCGGAGGATGGTCCCCGCAGTGGAGCTGCAGCTAACGAGCGCGCCCTCGACACCGGTGAGTGAAGCCTGGACTGGGCCCCGCCTCGTGCTCCACCCTGTCTCTCACTCGCCTTGGCCCTCGGCAGCACTGGGGCCCCGTCCAGGCTTCACTCACCGGCGTTGGGGGCGTGCTCGTCAGCTGCAGCCCCACCGCGGGGACCATTCTCCTCCGGCGAGGCCTTCTCTCTCACACACACACACTCACTCACTCACTCCCTCCCGCAGCCTCGCATCCTATCTCTGTGCGCGCCGCCTTACTCCCGCCCCCCCAGGAACAACCAATGGGTGGTCATGTCACCACAGCGTGTCAAGAGACGAGCGCCAGGGCCCACCCACTAAAGCCTCATTTTGGCAAAAGAAGCCCCGCGCGGGCAGAAGGCGGCGGGGTGTGCGCGCGCAAAAGCGCCCCATCCGGCTGTGAGCTACCTCAAATGGACTTGGGATCGACTAGTCGATCACGATCGACTTCCTGAGCAGCCCTGAGCTAAACAGTATAATTTCCCCAGTGGTGCTAGGTGTAGACATCCTATGATAATGCGGCATGTCTCATTGAGAGCCACATCCATTGCAATCAGTCTTGTAGGTTTTCTATTGACAACATTTTCACACTGTCTGATCCACCAACGAATCCCCTTTTGTAATTTCATAATCCGGGATGCAACGTGCAGTCCTGCCTCCGTTGCATCCCATTTGGCTCTTTTCAATCTCTGTTTCATTTCAAACAAGGACATAAACCATGGAGGCAACAGCTTGTATTGATCCATCCCTTCCACCTCCTCCCCGGGCATTTTTCTTCTCTTACTAACAGGAGCAAAGCTGACATGTAGAAAATAGTTCCCAAAATATATTCTTGGGGTGCGTTTTCCCAAACGGCAATCCCACCAGCCATCTGTTGATACAGCGGCACATCAAGGCCTGGAGCACCATCTGGAAAGCCATAGGGGCAATCTGGCTGATGCAGAGAAAGCCCTGGCATGCTACCACTCTGCCAGTCACACACCATCATAGCCCTTGATTTGTTTTTGTATGGCATTGATGTTGAAAACATACTAGACAGCGGCAGAGCATCACTGGCATAGTTTTCCAGTCATTTCAGATATAAGCAGGGACAGGTAGCAGTTACCTAGTAGTGTTGGAGATGCACTCTGGTTAAGTTTGGTTTCATATAATTCTTCATTGGGCTGTCTTCATTGGCAGATTCGAAAGTCGTGTGGCTTTGGTTCCTCCTAAAGTTGGCATGGAGGGCCCCCTGCTGGCATAGCAGGTTAAACCTCTGGGCTGTTGAATTTGCTGAGCGAAAGGTTGGCGCTTTTGTATGCCAGAACAGGAACATCTCCGTCTTTAAACACCACACCAGTGTAGTGAAATCAGCAAGCAATGTATTGAAGGATATATGTAAGCAAAGCAATAAAAATTATTTAACAAAAAACAGTATAGTTCAAAGCAATGTTATTCCAAGAAAAAAGTCAGCCCATAAGCTTCCAGGTAACAAGGTAAAAAAACAGGGTCCAAGGTACAGAATCCAAAGAACTAGGTATCATGAATATCCAATGAACAGAACAGGAACTTGGCAAAATTTGAAACATGAGACTAGAGATCCACTTGGAGAAACAAGACTGTCGTGAAGTAACAACATTGACGAGACTAAAGTGAAACTTATCCTGGTATCAATATAAAGCCTTTCCTGACCCCTGAAACGAAAGGAAAACATTTCGCTTTCCCTTACAACTCGATAAGGCAAAACCCTAATCTTCATTGCCAACAGACACAGGCCCAGAAGAATGTTCACTCCCATTTACATCAAACACAATCACAGGCTGAACTACAACAGATGGTTCAAATCTGGGGCACGGGGGTGGGGGGTGAGCTCCTCCTGTTAGCCCCAGTTTCTGCCAACCTAGCAGTTTGAAAACATGCAAATGTGAGTAGATCAATAGGTACCGCTTCTGTGGGAAGGTAATGGCGCTCCATGCAGTCATGCCGGCCACATGACCTTGGAGGCATCTATGGACAACGCCGGCTCTTTGGCTTGGAAATGGATATGAGCACCACCCCCCAGAATTGGCCACGACTAGACTTAATATCAGGGGAAACCTTTTCCCCTTTTACCTTTAAAGCTGGCATCCTTCCTTGAAAGCTTTTTAACAGAGGCTGGATGGCCACCTGTCAGGGCTGCTTTGATTGCGCTTTTCCCGCACGGAGGGGGTTGGACTAGATGGCCCTTGTGGTATCTTCCAACTCTATTATTTCATTTGCAGTGGCTCCCAGTGTCCCCCATCCACCTCATGCCTTTATGTGCCTAATCTAAGCCCTGTTTTTCCTCTCCAGAGTGGCCTGACCCCTCTTCACTTGGTGGCCCAGGAGGGACACGTCCAAGTGGCAGATGTCCTCCTCCGACACGGCGTCCGGGTGGATGCGACAACGCGGGTGAGTCCTCCTGGCACCCGTATACTGCAGGCATGGGCAAACTTGGGCCCGCCAGATGTTTTGGACAGGCTGTTTAGGAATTGTGGGAGTTAAAGTCCAAAACACCTGACAGGCCCAAGTTTGCCCATACCTGCTATACCAGCTGGGATCGAGGTTGTATCGCACCATCACTTGTTTCCTAGCATTTCCTATGCTAGAAAAGAAAGATTGATACCGTAACACACGCCGGCAGCCAAGCCTGCACTCATTTCTGTGTGTGATACAGAGGACAGCTGATTTAGGAAATGTGCCAGTGCACATGATGCCTCCAGGTACAATAGTCATGGGAATAACTCACAGCTTTTATCTCTGCCTTACAGATGGGCTATACACCACTCCATGTGGCTTGCCACTACGGAAATATCAAGCTAGTGAAATTCCTGCTGCAACACCAAGCAGATGTCAACTCGAAGACCAAGGTATGCAAGCAAGCTCTAGTCTTGTGTTTGCCTTTCTTTCTTTGCTCCAAATACACTTGCTGTTTGATTTGTAATTACAGTAGAGTCTCGCTTATCCGACATTCCATCTTTTCTGACACTCTTATCCAAAGCCCCACTTTTCCTCCAGCATTAGGGTTCCCATATGTCCCTTATTCTAAGGGACGTCCCTTATTTTGGCCCTAAAATTTGTGTCCCTTATTTTCAGGCCCTGTCCCTTATTTTTGACTAGCAGGACAGGACTGGGCGGGGTTGACCAGAGGAAGGTGTGCGCTGCGGTTTCCACGGCAATGCCTGCCCGGGGATTCCAACTCGCAGGGCAGCCTGCGTCCCCGTTGGAAGGGAAAGGCGAGACAGGACAGTAGACTAATTAACCATTACCCAAGGGGAATGTTGGATCATGTTGGATAAATATAGTTTCTTGTTGCTTGAGAGTTACTATTAAAATAGGCCTAGCTGTGCATCCCAATACTATACAATGCTGTGCATCCCATACTATACTATACCATTTGACATAATAATCATGAAGACGTACTGTCTTATAAAATTTATTTTATTTTAATGTTTAGACAGTGCACTTTTAAAGTCGGCAAAGTCAAGTACTAAATACAGATGGAGGAAATTAGGTAGTTCTGATAATGTTTTTTCTGCATGACAAAGCATGCAGAAACATACCATGTACTGTTAAGAGGGTGTAAGTCAGCTTCTTTTGTGAGTTTCAATCATTATCTTATTCTGTTAATACAACTATTTCTACCTAATGTTTGAGTTTCAAGTTTTTAATGAAGGGTCCTTTATTTTTGTGAAAAATTCCGTAAATGTCCCTTATTTCTTATATCAAAAAATGGCAACCCTATCCATCATTTCCCCTTCAATTAAAGGAGCGCTCCCCAATTCTCTCTCCATTCCCAATAAATGAAAAAGGCAAGACAAGGAGGAGGAGGAAGAGGGAGGAAAAATGGAAAAGAGGCAGGACCGGAAGCGGAAGTGTCCTCCCTCCTTCCCTCTGTGATTTCCAAGCTCCCCTTCCACATCCGGGCACTTCCTGCTGGGCCGCTCTAGCCCCGAGGCATTGCCTTGCCTTAACCCTTTGAGTCCCTGTTGTTAATATTCTAGGTGTCTACTGCCAAATCGGACGGGAGACTCCTTATTATCTGACATTTTCATTTATCAAACGTTCTGATGCCCCGTTTATGTCAGATAAGCAAGACCCTACTGTATGTTAATGCAGTCTTTCTCAACCAGTGTGCCGTGGCACACTAGTGTGCCGTGACGAACCTCCTGCTGTGCCGCGAGAAAAGCTCTCTGCTCCCCTTCCTCCCCCCCCCCTGCCGAATTCCTGCTGCTTGGGGGAGGAAGGGCCGGGGGCGAAGAAAAAGAAGAAGGGACCTTCGCCGCCTCCTTGTTTTCCCCAGCCAGCCTCCAATCCGCCATGACTCCCAACATGACTCTCGCCCCTCGCTCGCTGAAGCCGCGTGGAGGAGGAGCCCGCCCACTGAAGCCCGTCCACCACTCATGCTCCTCCTCTGTAGGAGAGCTGAAGCTGGGGGAGCGGGCGGGGCATGGCGCAGCCTGGCTCCTCCCCCTCCCCAGCTTCGGCACTCCCAGAAGCTGCTCCAGCCTTGAGGGAACAGTGCCAAGCCAGCATTGTGCTGGCTCTGGCACCGCTGGCTTGGCACTGCCCCCTCAAGGCTGGAGCAGCTGCTGGGAGAGGTGAAGCCGGGGGGAGGGGGCACGGCCTTGCTCCACCCCCTCCCCGGCTTTGGCACTCCCAGAAGCTGCTCCGAGCAGGCATCCCCCAGCCGTTCTTTACTGTGTTAGAGTGTCATTTTGTGTCATTTTGGTTGGTGGTGTGCCCCCAGATTTTTTTAATGTTAAAAGTGTGCCGCGGCTCCAGAAAGGTTGGGAAACACTGTGTTAATGCACTGAGGTGGATAAGAATGGAATCTAGAGGCAACTGGAGGACAACAGCTTCTGGTGCATCGGTTGTGTCTTCCAAGTCCTTTCTGACTCATGGAGCCCTTATCTCAGGTTTTTCCCATCAAGGTTTTGTTCAGAGGAGGACTGATGCTGCCATCTTTTGAGGCTGAAAGAATGTGATTTGTCCAAGGTCGCCCAGTGGGTTTCTATATTCAAGTGACCTAGAGTCAGTCCAACACATATAAGAAGCACTGCTTGAATATCAAGCAAAAAGTAGGTGCTGGAAATGATATGATACGAAAGCTGACTGGCACAACCTGGAGATCACAACCAGACATCTGCTCTTGTGCTTTGCTACTCTGCTGCTGAGTACGCATGCCCAGTGTGGAACACATCACACCACGTTAAAATAGTGGATGTGGCTTTTAATGAGACATGCCATGTTATCCCAGGATGTCTACTATTTAGACCAGGGGTGGGCAAACTAAATTGTCCGTGTATATATTTAAAACATTGCGCGAGCTACTGTGTGTATTTTTGGATGTATCTGATTGACGTATTCCATGATTGTTCTACTGATTACTTGCCAGTATTTTCTATTGTTACTTACGTAATTTTCAATATTCTGTAATTTATGGACTGACATATGCGATTTTCCGATTATATCAATTGTACCTGCATTTACTTATATATGTGTGTGTGTGTGTGTGTGTGTGTGTGTGTATGCTAATTCTACGGTCGTTTTCATAACAAGGTGATGTAACCTTCTTTGATTTACTTGTATTACTCTATTACATCGTTATATTTTTGACCTTGCATATTTGTGTTAATTTTCCTATATACTTATCTCTTTCCCACCCCTACTGTGTTCTATTGCTATTTTGTTAATGAGCCCACTCGCCCAACATAATCATCCGAATGGGCTGCAATACATGCAGAATCCCTTAGATCAGGGGTCGGGAACCTTTTTGATTCAAAGCAAAATATTTGGAAATTTATTTCAGTGAGGGCCATATTATATATATATATATATATATATATATATATATATATATATATATATATATATATATATATATATATATAAATATTTTAAGACTGAATTCAACTAAATGTGAGTATATACTGTACATACGATGAGAAAAGGGTTCCCCCAACAGAATGATGGGACACTTCAGACCTGGCTCTGCAAAAAGCATGCTCAGAACTTTGGGAAGGAAGAGAAGATGGAAGGAAGGAAGGAAGGAAGGAAGGAAGGAAGGAAGGAAGGAAGGAGGAAAGAAAGACAGAAAGAAAGGCGGAGGAAATAAAGGAGGGAGGGGGAGAGGAAGAAAGAAAAGAAGAACGAACTATGGAAAAGGAAGAAAAGAAAAGCAGGAGAGAGACAAGGAGAGGAAAAGAAAGAAGGAAATGGGAAGGGAGGAAAAGAAAGGAAAGGGAGTGAGGAAAAAGTAAAATGAAGGGAAAAGAAGAAAAGAAAGAAGGAGAGAGAGAGAAGGAAGTGAAAAGAAAGGAAGGAGAAGGAAAGGAAGACTTGGGGGGAAAGAATAGAAGAGGAAGGAAGGAAGAGGGAGGGAGGGAGGGAGAATGGATGAAAGAAGGAAGGAGAGAAGGAAAGGGTGAAAGGGGAGAAAGAAAGGAACGAAGAGGAAGGAAAGAAGGAAGAGAATGGAGGAAAGAAGGAAGAGGAGAGAGGGTAGGGAAAAGGAAGGAGAGAAGGAGAAGCTGCATGCTGGGAAACAGAGGCCCGGGCTGCTCTGGAGAGCCAGATGCAATCATGAAAAGAGCCACATCTGGCTCCCGAGCCATAGGTTCCCTAGATCCTGTAAGTATTCAGTGTGGTTAAATGCTTGCTGAGCAATTGGGTCTTTTTTCCTTTTCAGCTGGGATACACGCCGCTGCACCAGGCAGCACAGCAGGGTCACACCGACATTGTCACCCTCCTGCTGAAACACGGGGCCTCACCCAACGAAGTCAGTTCGGTGAGTATGAAACCTCAAGAGCCTGAGCATCCAAGCAGCAGCAAATCTTCCTGAGCGGCTCCGGTGTCCCCTTATCCCTCTTGGCCCTTTCTCACTGTGACCGGCACAGGCAGGGTTGCTGATCCAGATGAACACAACGTGCCGGAGAGGCTTGCTTTTGAAAAGATCTGAGATGAAGTGGGAATCTGGCCTGCGACGTTGACGTGTGTGACAACTCAGCTGGCCTCTTGATGTGGCAGACATTGATTGACGTTTTTCCCTATGCAAAAAAATGCCCAAAGTGCAGAACATAAATGGATGATGCTGCTCATTCTGGTTTCAGATGTGTTTGCTTTTCATACCATTTGCAGTTTAGCCTGGAGTAAACATAGAATCAGAGTTGGAAGAGATTTTGTGGACCATCCAGTCCAACCCCATTCTGCCAAGAAGCAGGAAAATTGCATTCAAAGCACCCCCAACAGATGGCCCTCCAGCCTCTGTTTGAAAGCCTCCACCATACTCCTAGGCAGAGAGTTCCACTGCTGAACAGCTCCCACAGTCAGGAAGTTCTTCCTCATGTTCAGGTGGAATCTCCTTTCCTGTAGTTTGAAGCCATTGTTCCGTTGCGTCCTAGTCTCCAGGGCAGCAGAAAACAAGCTTGCTCCTTCCTCCATGTGACTTCCCCTCACCTCTTCATCCACGGCCCTCATCACGTCTCCTCTCCACCTTCTCTTCTATAGGCTAAATATGCCCAACTCTTTAAGCCGCTCCTCATAGGGCTCGTTCTCCAGACCCTTGATCATTTTAGTCACCCTCCTCTGGACACATTTGGGCTTGTCAACATCTCCCTTCCATTGGACACAGTGTAGTTCCATGTGTGGTCTGACCAAGGCAGAATAGACACTAGACTCCTATTTATGCAGGCCAAAACCCCATTTTGGGGGGGATTTTTTTGCCGCCACATGCAGGCCAGGATTAACAACTTTTTTGCGCCCTAGGCCACACTTTGGAATTATACCCCCTCTACTACCGGCACTGAAAGTTGTTGTTTGGGATCCAGGAAGGGAGGGTGGGGCCCAAGCCACTCCTGCCTTTTCTTCCTTGGCCGGGGCTTGGGGGCTGTGGCAGCGTGGCCATCTGCTGGGGCTGATTAGGATCCCTGAGCCCCAGGGAGGGAGAGTAGTGGGGAGAGGCCTGGGGGGCCTTCCTTCCTTCCTTCGGGGGGGGGGGGGCTCCCTGGAGATAGAGAGACACCCACCCGTGGACTCAGGGGTGAACCCCCCTCCGTGGACTTCCGCCTCCAAGCAGGCCCTCGCCTTCCTATTGGCTGAGTCCGTGGAGCCACGCCCGCCCGGGAGGGAGGGAGGCTCCCTGATTGGCCGGCTGCCGCACTTCAGCTTTGATTGACGGGTGTCACAAGGCGGGAGGCGGGTCCAGGAGGCGAACTCGGAGGACTCACTCCTGGCCCCGCCCACTTCCCGCCTCCCAGGGAGGGAGGGAAGGAGTGGCGTCACCCTGGGAGGCGACGGAGCAAACAAGGAAGGCGGGCCTGGCGGAGGAGGAGGAGGGAGGGAGTGATGTCACCCTGGGAGGCCCCGCCCCTGACTGAGTAGCGGGGAGGAGGGAGGAAGGGAGGAAGGGAGGGAAGCCGCTGCTGCTGCTGCTGCTCCTCGCCCTTGTGTCCTGCCTTGAGACCAGGCTCGGCCCTCCCTCCCTCCCTCCGAGGCCTTTGTGCTTCAACTCCCGCCATTCCCAAGGCTGGCCACGGAGGGGTTTTTTTTCTTTAAAAAATTAGGGGTTTTTTTGGTCCGTGAATTGCGCCCCCCTCAGCTTGCGCCCCTAGGCCATGGCCTAGGTTGGCCTTATGGGTAATCCGGGCCTGGCCACATGACATTGTTAGCTCATGTTGAACTTGTTATCTACAAGGACTCCAAGATCTTTTTCACAGCTGTCGAGCCAGGCATCGTTCCCCATTCTCTATCTTTGCATTTCATTTTTTCTGCCGGAACCCCCAGTGGCACAATGGGTTAAACCCTTCTGCCAGCAGGACTAAAGACCGACAGGTCGGAGGTTTGAATCCAGGGATAGTGTGGATGAGCTCCCTCTGTCAGCTCCAGCTCCCCATGCGGGGACATGACAGAAGACTCCCACACGGATGGTAAAGCATCAGAACATCCGGGTGTCCTCTAAGCAACGTCCTTGCAGACGGCCAATTTTCTCACACCAGAAACAACTTGCAGTTTCTCAAGTTTCTCCTAACACGGAAAAAATTATTTAGGACATTTATATCTCGACCTCCGTCCCATCTCAAAAATCTGCCTAAGTGGCACAAGTATCTGGCTTAATTTGATGTCTTATTGCCATTCTTTACTGTGACGTTGGATCAGTGTTTATGTCCACTGAAAACAGTAGATACGGGTTCTGTGGTTAGAGGGATCTTGTATTTTAAAATGTTCGGAATCCAGAGTAAGATTTGCAGGGGTTCGAAGAAGCCAGTTATCCGTTCCCTGAATGAACTCCTTTCGAACTTTGGCTTTCGTCCTTCCTTTCCTTCGGGGAGATCAAGGAGTCATACATTTCAAAGCTTTCATCCACGGCTGTCAATCTCCCATCTCTATCCGCACAACAAATCCATGTCTTAAATTAAGTTAGATTAAGTTAAAAGGAAGGGATGCTGGCCTAGGGTCAACAAAGGGCTTTATAACTTTCTGGATTTCCCAAGTTCTGTTCCAGCACCCAAAGCTTTGATTATTCAAATTTGCATAATTTATGCAGGCTATATTCAAATTCATAAGGGCATGGTGTGTGTCAAACTGGCCTAGGGTTCGCTAAGGGACTCTTCCCTCTGTCTCTCTGCAGAATGGAGCAACCCCTCTGGCCATTGCCAAGCGACTGGGCTACATTTCTGTCACCGACGTCCTCAAGATTGTTACTGAGGAGACCAGCTTTGTGGTGAGTTCCACATCCAGGTGTGTCCCGCAGTGTTGTACATGTATGCAAGTGTTTCAATGTATTGCTTTATCCCCAAAGATTTAAAGATCGAACTGCAAAGATTCGGGCACAAGCCAGTAAAGGTGGTCCCAGTGGTGATCAGCACACTGGGTGCAGTTCCTAAAGACCTTGGCTTGCACTTAAAAACAATCGGTGCTGACAAAGTTACCACCTGTCAGGTGCAAAAGGCCACCCTACTCGAATCTGCACACATTATTTGCCAATACAACACACAATACTAGACACTAGGCCTGGGCAATCATGGTTCTAAATGGTTCTAAAGTACTTACAAAACTAAAGTTCTGGTGGTGAACACTAGGTGGCACTGGTGCTTTGCTTCTACGGTGTTGCTAACATTCTGGTGGTGAACATTTCAGAACTCTTACCAAAACTTTCAAAACTTCATTATTATTTCATTATTGGCGATTTTTTTAGACAGAACCAATTAGGAACTGCCATTTATAATGAATTTTTGAAAGTTTTGTTAGAGTTCTGAAATGTTCACCACCAGAACTTTAGCAACACTGTAGAAGCAAAGCACCAGCACCACCTAGTGTTCACCACTAGAATTTTAGCAACACTGTAGAAGCAAAGCACCAGCACCACCTAGTGTTCACCACCAGAACTTTAGCAACAATGTAGAAACAAAGCACCAGCGCCACCTAGTGTTCACCACCAGAACTTTAGCAACAATGTAGAAACAAAGCACCAGTGCCACCTAGTGTTCACCACCAGAACTTTAGCAACACTGTAGAAACAAAGCACCAGCACCACCTAGTGTTCACCACCAGAACTTTAGCAACAATGTAGAAACAAAGCACCAGTGCCACCTAGTGTTCACCACCAGAACTTTAGCAACACTGTAGAAACAAAGCACCAGCACCACCTAGTGTTCACCACCAGAACTTTAGCAACAATGTAGAAACAAAGCACCAGTGCCACCTAGTGTTCACCACCAGAACTTTAGCAACAATGTAGAAACAAAGCACCAGCACCACCTAGTGTTCACCACCAGAACTTTAGCAACACTGTAGAAACAAAGCACCAGCGCCACCTAGTGTTCACCACCAGAACTTTAGCAACAATGTAGAAACAAAGCACCAGCGCCACCTAGTGTTCACCACCAGAACTTTAGCAACACTGTAGAAGCAAAGCACCAGCGCCACCTAGTGTTCACCACCAGAACTTTAGCAACACTGTAGAAGCAAAGCACCAGCGCCACCTAGTGTTCACCACCAGAACTTTAGCAACACTGTAGAATCGTAGCACCAGCGGCACCTAGTGTTCACCACCAGAACTTTAGCAACACTGTAGAAGCAAAGCACCAGCGCCACCTAGTGTTCACCACCAGAACTTTAGTAACAATGTAGAAACAAAGCACCAGCGCCACCTAGTGTTCACCACCAGAACTTTAGCAACACTGTAGAAGCAAAGCACCAGCACCACCTAGTCTTCACCACCAGAACTTTAGCAACACTGTAGAAGCAAAGCACCAGCGCCACCTAGTGTTCACCACCAGAACTTTAGTTTTGTAAGTACTTTAGAAACATTTAGAACCATGATTGCCCAGGCCTACTAGACACTTGGGAAATGTCCCACGTGTGATCCAATACAACAGCCAGCAGAGTGATCTTGTTTTCTGTGTACAAATTTTGTTGTCCATCAAATAATAATAATAATAATAATATGAAGGGTTTCCCGAGGTCTGCTCTTCTCTGACTTGTTGCTTCTTGCAGCCACTGAGCGATAAGCACCGCATGAGTTTCCCAGAGACGGTGGACGAAATCCTGGACGTTTCCGAGGACGAAGGTGAGTTCTGGAAGAGGTTGTTTCCTCCTCTTCGGGGATCTCTAAAGATCCGAAAGATTGTCTCACTCTCCGAAAGTGGTGTTTTCGATACGATCCTTGTGAATATTTTCCTCTTTGCTGGCTTTGCAGGATATTTTGCTTTAGGATCCAAGTGTTACGTCGAAGGGAAGGAGGGCATTTCCACCCCTTTTTCCTTCCTGCTTGATGAAACGCCCTGGTTTCTTCCCTTCCCTGCCCTGTTCCTCCCCTGCCCCCTAATACCATACTGAATCCCTGCAAGACAGCTCTGAGCAACCTTTGTTTTTCATAAACAGGGCTGACCCGAGACAATTTGCTGCCAAGCGAGGCAGCACATGAGGCCAACTTCCCCCAGTCAAAATGTTGTTGTTGTTATTATTTATTTATTTATTTATTTACTTCATTTCTATTCCGCCCTTCTCACCCCGCAGGGGACTCAGGGCGGATTACAATGAACACATTACTTTTAGACACACAAACACACCAGACAGACAGAGGCAATTTAACACCTGGCCACCAGGGGGAGCTGTCGCACTCCTTCATTCCTCAGAGTGTTTTCTGGAGGTCTTTTTTATGGTCTCGTAAATCAGTTAAATTTAGCCTACCCACTAAGTGGTACCTTACATTTCCTACTTGACAGATGCAACTGTCTTTCGGGTTGCAAAGGTTGACAACAGGCTACACAATAGGTCGAGAGCCCACCTCGACCCTGGCAGGCCTCGAACTCATGACCTTCTGGTCAGTAGAGATCTTATGCAGCTGACACCCAGCCAGCTGCGCCACATTCCCGGTGCATTATTATTATAAACATTATTATTATAATTATATAATTTCTTATCCACCTCCCCTCAAGGCAGGTTATAAGATTGCTAAAACACATAATCAAATCACACAATCATTTTAAAGGTAAACTTAAAGTTTTCACACAATCATTTTAAAGGTAAACTTAAAGTTTTCCTGTTGACATTAAGTCTGGTGCTCATGTCCATTTCTAAGCCGAAAAGCCGGCATTGTCCGTAGACACCTCAAAAGTCATGTGGCCAGCGTGACTGCACACTTGACTCACACTTGTATGTTTTCAAACTGCTAGATTGGGGCTGGGGCTAACAGTGGGAGCTCACCCCACCCCCTGGATTTGAACGGTCAACTTTTTGGTTAGCAAGTTCAGCAGCTCAGAGGTTTAACCTCCGCTGTGCCACCGCAGCCCCTTCATCATTTAAAAACACTCCATAAAATACACATATGAAAGCGTATTTCCATAAAATACATGCAATAGAGCAGTGTTTCCCAATCGCTGTGACGCGGCACAGTAGTGTGCTGTGACGGACCACCTGCTGTGCCATGAGAAAAGCTCTCTGCCCCCCTTTCTTCCTCCTGCCGAACTCCTGCTGCTTGGGGGAGGAGGAGGAAGGGCCAGGCGGCGACGAAGAAAAAGAAGGGGCTGGGGCGCCGCCTCCTTCGGCCGTTTCCCCAGCCAGCCTCCAATCCGCCATGACTCCCACCCCTCGCTTGCTGAAGCCGCGTGGAGGAGGAGCCCCACCCACTGAAGCCCATCCACCGCTCATGCTCCTCCTCCTCCGAGTGGCTTCAGCGAGCGAGGGGGGGGGAGTCATGGCCCCCATCCCCGGCGCCGCTCTCCGCCATGACTTCCGCCCCTCGCTCGCACTGTCCCCTCAAGGCTGGAGAAGCTGTGAGAGAGCTGAAGCCAGGGGGTGGGGGCGGGGCATGGCACGGCCTGGCTCTGCCCCCTCCCCCCGGCTTCGGCTCTCCCACAGCTTCCCCAGCCTTGAGGGGACAGTGCCAAGCCAGCATTGTGCCGACTCTGCCACCGCTAGCTTGGCATTGCCCCCTCAAGGCTGGAGAAGCTGTGGTAGAGCTGAAGCCAGGGGGAGGGGGCGGGGTGGGGCAGGGCATGGCCTGGCTCCTCCCCCACCCCTGGCTTCAGCACTCCCAGCAGCTGCTCCCAGCAGGCCACCGTCCCCCAGCCGTTCTTTACTGTGTCAGACTGTCATTTTGTGTTATTTTGGTTGGTGGTGTGCCCCCGGATTTTTTTATCGTTAAAAGTGTGCCGCGGCTCAAAAAAGGTTGGGAAACACTGCAGTAGAGTCTCGCATATCCAGCATAAATGGGCCGGCAGAACATTGAAAAAGTAAAAATGTTGGATAATAAGGAAGGATTAAGGAAAAGCCTATTAAGTGTCAAATTACGTTATGATTTTACAAATTAAGCACCGAAACACTATGTTTTACAACAAATCGACAGAAAAAGCCATTCAGTCCCCAGTAATGTTATGTAGTAATTGCTGTATTTACCAATTTAGCACCAAAACATTGCAATGTATTGAAACAGCTGTGGATCCGGGCAGGAGGCAGACTGCGTTACAAAACGTTGGGCGAGCAAAGGTTGGATAAGCGAGACTCTACTGTATTAAGATATACAAAACAAAAGTTAGACATAGAGTGGAAGTTTCTAGTATCAAGGAAATCTCCTTTCCTATCCAGTTTAGCAATATGCCATTTTCCATCCCACCTTAGAGAGAGACTCCCTGGCAAGGCTTTGCCACTGGACACTTCCAAAGCCTACCTGCCCCCTGGCTTTGACCCTGGTTGCGTTGGTGCCCTTTGCCCGCCTCCCCTGTTTTGAGCCAGTTAGTTCAAATCTCCTTTTCTTTCTTGCTTTCCAGGCACGGCTCACGTAACTCTCCTGGGTACGAACTGTGTGTTGTTGCTGTGGGCTTGGCTTACCCGCCCTTCCCATCTTGCCCCATTCCACCCACGGTGGGCCCGGCCGGGCCTCACACGTCTCCATCCCATGCCACATGTGGCTCCCGGTGGGCCCTGTTGCCCACTCGCCAAGCCGGGGGAGATCGGGCGGGGGAAGGGGAGCTGCATGATCGGACACCATCCCATTGCTGCTACGCACCAGCCGGCACAACCTGCAAACGAAAGGCACTCGTGGGGGAGCCAGGTTTTGGGAGGTTCATTGGGTCACTGTAGCTCTGGGTTTGTGCCCCTTCTCCTAAGACAAGCTGGTCTTCTTTTGCTCCGCAAAGCTCTGGCTTCTCACTGCTGCTCCTCAATCCTTGGTCCTCCCTTCTCCATCTCCACCTCGGTCCTATATTGCCCCATCCTGCCCACCCTAAAAGCTTTCCTATTGGCAGCAACTGGGTGTGGGGAGGACCCTGCTTAGAGTTGCCTGTGGGAGAGCGCCCCACCCTCCCAAAGTCTTGGTCAGCACTTACGAGGGGCGTCCATTAAAGATTTCCCCTGACCCACTTCCTGTGGATGGACAGCAATGAAACTTGGCCCAGTTCTGAGTCCTTCTCTCCATGGGTGCCACCGAGGGACACACACGTCTCCCATCTTTTAAAGCAACTGCAAATGCCTCACTTGTAGAAGTCGACAGATTGCTCCAACAGCCACGTTGTGACTTCGGAAATCAGAGTCTCATCATCTGAAAAATGCTTGCCCTTTAAAAAGAACTTCATTGTTGGAAAGAGGTGGAAGTCCGATGGTGTGAGGTCGGGTGAAGAAGGGGGATGCAGAATAATGTCAAAGCCACAGGAGAATACTTCCAGTTGTGAACGGGTGCATTGTCTTGCAAAAGTCAGACACCTTTGGTGAGCATGCCACATTGTCACTTGGGGTATTTTTAAAAAATATATATTTATTCAAGTTTTAACATACATAAAATAACATAAACATTGTCTCTTGGTTTTGATCGCCTCCCGCCATTTCCGCAACAGTGAAGCCTAGTCTTCCCCAGTGATCATGGGACCCTTTGCTAGGAATTCCTTCCATCCTACTCTATGCTGGTCCCAAAATACTGTGAGCGTGACCTTGCCTGCTGAGAGTTGGGCGCGTGCCTTCTTTGGCTGCGGTGAGTCAAGATGCTTCCATTGCATTGACTGGACTTGAGTATCAGGATCAGAGTGATGGACCCAGCTTACATCCAGTGTTGAAAAAGTCCTCCTGGTTTCCATGGCACATTATCAATAGATCCTGAGAGCTTTCGACTCACTCCTGCTTCTGGAAAGATGTGAATTGCAGGAGGACCCAGTGAACGGATACCTTATGCATGTAAAGATGGGTGATTTTTTTCCTCGGACCCCACACTAGTCGTGACATTTTGAGCTAGGTGGCGAATGGTTACGTGGCGATTTTCCAAAATTGCGACCTCCACTTGCTGGATGGTGTGTTCATTGATAGCAGAGTGGGGTCGCCCTGGAATCGGAGCTGTTTCCACCGAAGTCTGACCATCTTTGAATTGACAATGCCAGTTGTGGACTCCATCCTATGATGGTGAATCCTCACCATGAACCTTTTTCGTCTCATCGAATGTCTCCTTTGGTGTGCGGCCTTTCAAGTCAAGGCACTTGGTGACTTCTCTGCCTTCCACTGGGTCCATTCCCAAGTCTCGCACCACTTCAGCACCTGTCACATCAAGACTGTTATCAGTTCTGAGTTGTAAATTGGCACGTCACCTATAGAGACTTCTATCATTACACCTGTGCAGTTTCGGTGTCCTGTGATAATTTGAAGTGGATCAGGGGAACTCTTTAATGAACGCCCCTCGTAGTGTGTCCTTCCCCTTTGCCCTGGACACGGTGTAGTCTCCTCATGGGGAGGGAGCGGATGAGTGAGTGAATGAATGAATTCCCGCTGCTTGGAAGGACAGCCCCTGCCCCAGCCCCGGCCTGACCAATAGCACTCTTCAATATAAGAACCAGAGGATGTTTTTTCCAGAGAGGTCAAGGTGCATTGAAAGAGGGGTTGCTACTCTGGTACAACAGCTCAGCCACCTTTGCCTCTGTTCAGAAGGGCTTGGTAAGCATTTATGTTTTTAAACCCAAAATGTGTTTGATGGGAGATTAAAAAATATATATTTTTATTAACTAATGTGTTCCCCAGAGGTGGGGTAGGTTGTAAGCAACCCCCACCTGTCTCTGAAGTTATTGGGAACACACATGTTGCAATACGTAGCTAGCCAGGCAGGTGATAGGAATCCCTTCTCCTTTCAAACTGGGGACACACCCTTCAGCATTCTTGTTTTGCCTTAGAATGAGTTTACAAAACATATGCAGATTTTGGGATACTTCTGGTTTGGGGAGCAGGTGCAGCCTGTGACATGTTTCAGAGGCTGAACGCAGGCCCGGATTAACCAATTTTGGCGCCCTGGGCCACACTTTGGAATTACGCCCCCAAACCAACCTCTACCGCACACCCCGCCCACCTCCTCCTCCTCGTGGCTCCGCGTGCCTCCTTCTTCCTCCGCACGCCCTGGGGGCGAGCCGTCCCTTCCTTCCTCCTCGCCATGCGCCCAGCTTCCTTGAGTCAAGGAAGCCAGGCACGTCACGGAGGAAGGGGAAGGGAAGCCCCGCCCCCAGGGGCGAGCCTTCCTCTTCCTCCTCGCCACGCGCCTGGCTTTTTTGAATCAAGGAAGCCGGGCGGGTTGTGGAGGAGGAGGAAGGGAAGGCCCGCTCCCAGGGGTGAGCCCTCCCTTCCTCCTCCTCCTTGCCACGCGCCCGGCTTTTTTGAGTCAAGGAAGCCGGGCGCGTCACGGAGGAGGAGGAGGAAGGGAAGCCCCATCCCCGGAAGCGCCTGAAGATCGACTTTTAAAAAAAATGGGGGGGGGTCTGGATCTGGCACACCCCCCCTCGGCTGCGCCCCTAGGCCGTGGCCTAGTGTGGCCTTATGGGTGATCCGGGCCTGGCTGAACGCATGGTATTTCCTCGCCTCTTGTATGTATCATGGGAAGCAAGGATATGGATAATGCCAAGTGGACAACTTCCTCAGAATTTACCTTAGAGTTTCCATGGACTACTTAGAAAATCCCCAGAGATAGATCTTTGCCAGCCTGAGTCCACGGTAACTTCTGGCAGGATTGTAGCATATACTAGGGTTATCCGGAAAGTAAGGTTACAAGATTTTTTTAAAAAAAAATACAAAAAATGAATATATTTCAATACAACTTACATGGATTGTAGCATGGGTATAACATTATCTTTCCACGTCATCACCATTGAGTTTGATACATTTTGTCATCCGTGGGACAAGTTTATGATGCCTTTTTCGGTCAGTTCATCACGTCGATTTTCAAATCCTCATCGTCAGAAAAGCGTTTTCCGCCCAAGTGTTCCTTCAATTTAGTGAACAGATTATAGTCACTGGGTGCGAGATATGGACGGTGAAAGGGGGGACTTAAAATATCCCAACCAAATGAAGTCAACACCTCTTGTGTGGCACAACCAGTGTGCGGACGCGCACCGTCATGAAAGAGATGGACTCCCGTCATCAGTATCCCATGACGTTTGTTTTGGATGGCTCTGCGAAGTTTCTTCCTAGTCTCACAATATATTCTGGACCCATTTTGTCACATGGTGTCTTGACATTACGTCCTCTCCATAAACTGAAACGATTTCACGATGAATTGCAGCGGCATTTAGGTAGCGTATTACAGCGTGAACTTCGGAAACAGAATGAGGACGCTCATCTCTAACCTTCACCACAACGCCAGTCGATGAGCTACTGACAACTGGGACTGCTCATTCGCTTCCTCTGGCTTCCTGCGACACAGCGATGATACCAACTTCCCCGGAGAAAATTCCCCGCATGTCCGGATCTGCAGCTTTCTGGCGAAGAAATTACCTCACGAACAGAGTGGGAAGGCTTTATTTCTAAAAGCATACAGTGTGGTACACAACAAAATTCCAACTGACCGTTTCTTTCCCTCACATCTCCTATCCCTCACCCTGGTCCCTCCCCGTCATTGTTCCTCTTCCCATGGAAACCCTTTCCCTTGTTTCAAGTCTGCACAGGCCAGGGCAGGCCAAGGCATGATTTAATTTCATGGTTCCACACAAGATCATGATGCAGCGAGAGCTGCAAGGCTTGTAACCTTACTCTCTGGATAACCCATGTACCTTAGAGTAGTAGTGGACAATTTAGGACAGGGGTGCTCACACTTTTCCAGCATGCGAGCTACTTGAAAAGTAACCAAGTCAAAAAGATCACCTGCCTACCTTATGCTTGCACACGCGGCTTCCGCACAGGACACCTTGCGCGAGCGCGGCTTCCTCCACAGGCCCAGTCTTCCTCTTAACCCGCCCCTCTCTCGCCCGGTTCCATGGCGGATCTGGGCGAGAGAGAGAGGTGGGAGGAGCACCAGGCGGGAAGGAAGGAGCGGGAGGTGGGGCCTCCGACGGCGCCCTGCCTCCCTCTCACCGGCAGCTGCTTCCGCGAGGAGGGAGCGGGAGGCGGGGCTCAAGCGGCGCGATGCCTTTCCCTCGCCGGCAGCTGCTTCCAGACGAGAGAGAGGGATGGCGCCGCCGGAGGGCCCCCCTCCCGCTCCCTCCTCGTGGAAGCAGCTGCCGGCGAGAGAGAGGCATCACGCTGCCGGAGGCCCTGCCTGCCTCTCTGCCCTGCCTCTCTCTCGCCAGCAGCTTCTTCTGGATGAGAGAGAGGCAGTGCTCATGCTGCTGCCTTCCGCCCAGGCGGCGCTTCTTCCTGGAAGGAGGGAGCGCGGGGCGAGGCCTTCGGAGGGAGCGCCCTACCTCTCTCTCCTCCAGGGGCAGCTACGCAGCCTCCGCTGCTGCTTCCTCCTTCCTGCAGTGCCCCGCAGGCGAAGGAGGTGCTGCGCCGGCGGAGGGCAAAGCCGGGAGCGCGCGCATGGCAGGTGAGGCCCAAGGATTGACTGGATGAGGGCCAAAGATCGACCAGTCGATAGCAAGCCACCTAATGAGCACCCCTGATTTAGGAGATCCTCAGACATCGATCTTTGTCAGTATGAGTCCACAGTAACTTCTGGCAGGATTTTAGCATAGAATTGCCTAGTGGACCTAGAACATTACCTAGAGAGGAGATAGTTGGGCAAAACCACGTGCTGTACTTTACTGCTGTTGACAATTTCATTTGTGGCCCACTCTCCCCAGCAAAACCTGCACTCTGGGTTAAAATACAAGTTAAAATGCAGTGTGGTTGTACAACATATAGTGCAGTAAAGGTCCCAAGCTATTAATAGATATGTTTGGAGGATGGACTCATGGCATTGCTAGGACTGTGTGGATGCTACCCATTTGTTTCTTGCAGTCTTCAGACCTCGCTGGATAAATGAGGGATCCAGCCAAGTGGAAAGCAACAGCCATACGCACTGGGCCCCAAACTGGTTTTTGTCATTGTAGTGGATAGTGAGTGGGGCCCTTCGTTCCCTTTTCAGGCCGGGGTTTGGGGCAGCCGGAGGGTTAATGTTCTTCCGCTATCCCTTTGCCAAGAAACGCTGAGCTGCTTTGCTTTAGACGGTGCTTATGTCAGTCTGTTCCACTTGGCCATGGGCCCAATCCCTCCGCTGTCCTATTGTTTTCAACCCTCGTCTCTTTTCAGGAGAGGACTTGCCTGGGCCCAAGTCCCACAAACGGGAATACCAGTATCAGGACGATGAGAGGGAAATCGTGGAATTTGTCCCCAAGCTGGATCATGCGTAAGATACGCTTTGTGGGCTAGTGAATGCAGTGGGAGGGATCTGTCTCGGTTTTGCAGCGCGGTCCCGGCATCTGGGGTCAACCCAGGACATTTGGACACCTCAAATCTGATGGCTACTATCATTGTAGTGAATGAATTTATTTTGACCCACGTGGCCCAACCAGGAAGTGTAATTTCTATACCGAACCTGGGGGCCGCCATTTTCGTATTGGGCACATAATGTACATAATTAGTTCATATACCTTCTTTGCCCTTAGTAGTTCTCATTGGCTAATGGAGACCAGGTGGTAACATGAAATCACTTGCTTCCCTTTAGCCAATCAGCCCCAAGGGGGGGGGGAGGAAGGAAGGAGTGGTTTGCACTCCCTCCTTTCCTCCTCCCCCCTCCCTGCTGACAGGCAACGCGCATTATATACAATGTGCAGTGCTTCTCGATGCGCATTATTGCCATCCAGGGGAGGAGGAGGGGAGGAGCACTCCCCTCCTCCTTCCCTGGATAGCAATAACGTGCATTATTGCCATCCAGGGGAGGAGGGGAACCACTCCCTCCTCCCCCTGGGGCTCCAGGGGGGGGAGGAGGGAGTGGTTCCCCACCTCCTCCCCTGGATGGCAATAATGCACGTTATTGCTATCCAGGGAAGGAGGAGGGGAGTGCTCCTCCCCTCCTCCTCCCCTGGATGGCAATAATGCGCATCGATCGAGCCCCCGCCCTTCCTTCCCTGCTTGTAAATAAAGTGGAGCAACCTTGGACTGTACAAGTCTCTTGTGTGAGGTCATCAAGTTTCCAGACCTCAATGAGTAGCTAGACGAGAAATAGGATTAGAATCAGGGATTCCTCCTCACACATTCCTATGCACGATTTCCCAAAAATGGCTTTGGCTTTACTCTTTCTTCTTCTTGCCACTATCTCCTCCCCATTTGAAGATGTAGCAATGGAATCTTCTTTTTTCAAGGTATTTTTATTGCCCTGGGCTTTCTGGCCATTCATCCTTTCCTGCCTTCCAGTGCGGACGCATTTTGCCTCTTTCTCTCTTTAGGCAAAATGTAGCTGCTTGGATATTTTTTTGACATTTTACCCTTTTACATCTTTAGAAGATGAGATTTAGAAGCTAGTTAGCTCCAAGACCCTTTCTATCTAGAACAGGGTGCCCACACTTTTTCAGCATGCGAGCTACTTATAATAAAACCAAGTCAGAAAGATCTACCTTCTGCGCGCGCGCGCCTCCCACTCTGCGCACCGTCCACGTTTGCTTCCGGACGAGAAAGAAGCAAGGCAGAGCAGGGGGAGGGGAGGGGCTTGGCGTGGCCTGGCTCCGCCCCCTCTGGCTTCAGCTCTAGCAGCAGCTGCTCCAGCCTTGAGGAGGGCAGGGCCAAGCCAGTGGTGGCATAGCTAGCACAAGGCTGGCTTGGCCCTGCCCTCCTCAAGGCTGGAGCATCTGCTGGGAGTGCTGAAGTTGGGGGGGGGGAGGGGCTTGGTGTGGCCTGACTCCGCCCCCCTCTGGCTTCAGCTCTACCAGCAGCTTCTCCGGTCTTGAGGATGGCAGTGCCAATTCAGTGGTGGCATAGCTAGCACAAGGCTGGCTTGGCCTTGCCCTCCTCAAGGCTGGAGCATCTGTTGGGAGTGCTGAAGCTGGGGGGAGGGGGAGGGGCTTGGTGTGGCCTGACTCCGCCCCCCTCTGGCTTCAGCTCTACCAGCAGCTTCTCCGGTCTTGAGGATGGCAGTGCCAATTCAGTGGTGGCATAGCTAGCACAAGGCTGGCTTGGCCTTGCCCTCCTCAAGGCTGGAGCATCTGTTGGGAGTGCTGAAGCTGGGGGGAGGGGTGGGGCTTGGTGTGGCCTGGCTCCACCCCCTCTGGCTTCAGCTCTACCAGCAGCTGCTCTGGCCTTGAGGATGGCAGTGCCAGGCCAGTGGTGGCATAGCTAGCACAAGGCTGGCTTGGCCCTGCCCTCCTCAAGGCTGGAGCAGCTGCTGGGAGTGACTAAGCTGGGGAGAGGGGCGGGGCTTGGCACGGCCTGGCTCCGCCCCCTCTGAGAATTGCCCCATCCGGCTGCGATCGACCTCCTTCGGTCGATCGGGATCGACTTCCTGGGCAGCCCTGATTTAGAATGTATTCCTTCTACTTCAATAAATAGTTTTGAGCCCAAAGTTCTGACTCTGCAATCCTGTGCCATCCTATGGATAGAAAGCTTATCCTAGCTTGCCACACGTAAGTTTCTGATGGTTGTGAAGTTTGCTTCTGGTACCCTTCTATTTTTAAGGTGGAATCACCCCAAATGAAGGTTATTATTTTAGCCTAACAGCTCAGATTCCCCAACACAGGGTTATGGGCCCAGGCACATGTGCGCTGAGCAAAAAGGAAAAATAGCTTTAAAGATTTGGTTGATAAAGGTGCAGCAAAAGGTTCTCAAAGAGATTTTTTTAGCGTTTTGATTTTGGAATAAACAAATGGGAACTTTTGAGCTTGGTTGTGTTTTTAGTTGTGTTTTTAAGGCTACAGTTTCTCATGCACATATTTTACCTCTGGAAGGGTGCTTTCCCCTTATTTCCCGGGTGATCTTCTCTTCCGGACGTAGATCTCCGATCGGTTTTAGCGCTTTAGCAAGGATTATTTCTTCCCCTTTTCTTTGTCTCAGTACTCACAGTTACTTTTAAAAGTCCACGCTGGCGATCATAATCAAGCTAAGAAGCTGGTTTGGCAAGTCCGGAGCCTGCATCCCTTTTGTCCGTCAGGACCGGGCAGATAAGCGGTCCTCCTTTCAGAAGAAACACCCCTCCACTTCCAGTTGGCAATTTTTGGGGTTTGACAACCCTAAGATTGATTTCCAATCTCAGGGTGAGAGCTAAACGTGCTCAATCCGACTCCAGACAGCTTGTCACTCTCAGAGCAGCTGAGAGTCCAGCTGATCGCCATGAGTGCCGACCGGAAGTCCTCATGCACATATTTTAGAAAGTGATCTGTATTCATTCATCTTTGAGGGAGAGCAGAGTGCTGAGTCCACAGGATTTGTGCAGAATACTGTAACAGCATTGTATTCCCTTCTCGCCATTCCTTGCATTTTGCCTTTTCAGGAGGGAAGAGTCACCAGCGATCCCACGGATCCCTTGCGTCACGCCGGAGACGGTCCTGATCCGGCCTGAGGAGCCAGAGCAGGTGGGCACTGAGCTTAGCGAGATTGGTGATCAGTTTGGCCAAATTTTAAACCCTGCATTTATTGACTAGGTTCACCCTCTGAGTCCCTCCACCTTCAGATTCCAAGCTAGTCGTGACCCAAATTAGGGACTTGTTTACAGCTCATCATATCTGAAGCTCCTTTCCCCGAGAAGCCTGCTTGGCACCAGACTTGTTCTCTTATCATACTTGGGATATCAAGTTTTTTTGTATCTGTATATGTGGAGATTGGTGGGGAAGAGGTCTGTCTTTCTCCAAGGATTGGTGTCGTGTAGATCTGTGTTTTCACGAGAGATGTGGCTCCATCTTTCATTTAGCCTTCCAAGGAATTTGATGAAGAGTCCCTCATCCCAAGCAGCCCTGCTACAGAGACCTCCGACAACATCAGTCCAGTGGCCAGCCCGGTCCACACAGGGTAGGTGATTTCCTCACATTACTGGGATTTGGGAAAGGCAAGAAAATAAAGACTGGCGTTTGCTTCTCTAGTCAGGCCCAGATTAACACAGTTTGGATTAGCAGTTTGGAATTACGCCCCCTTTAAGCCAACCTCCCACCACCTCCAAGGTCCCCATTCCCACCGACTGGAAAGCTCCGCTGTGCTCTGAAGGTCTCCTCTGGAGTCGGGAGGCTTGGGGAGAGCGCAGCGGGTACAAACTCGTTCCAAAGGCGCGCATGAGAGAGAGAGAGAGCGTGAGAGAGAGTGAAAGAGAGCGTGAGAGAGAGCGTGAGAGCGAGAGAGCGCACGCGAGAGAGAGAGAGAGTGCACAAGAGAGCGAGAGAGAGTGCACGCGCGAGAGACAGAGCACGTAAGAGACAGTGCGCAAGAGAGCGAGAGAGCAAGAGAGCGAGAGAGAGAGGGAGAAAACGCAAGCGAGAGAGAGAGAGAGCGCGTGTGAGAGAGAGAGAGAGAGAGAGAGGAGGGGACAGAGCAGAGACTTTGCTGGGAGAAGGAGCGAGGAGGGGCATGAGAAAGGGGGAAAGAAGGGCGCAGACCAGTTTTGGGTTGTTTTTGGCCAGTGATCTGTCCCCCCGGCGGGCGGCTCAGGCCATGGCCTCGTTGGCCTTATGGGTAATCCAGGCATGTCTCTAGCTGTGAGCTTGAAACTCTTGGAAGCCTTTGCTATCTACACTTTGATCATTAAGTCTTACCATTCTCTCCACTCCTCTGGCAGATTCCTTGTAAGTTTCATGGTGGATGCTCGTGGCGGATCAATGCGGGGCAGCAGGCACAACGGCCTCCGGGTCATCATCCCACCGCGGACATGCGCAGCTCCCACGCGCATCACCTGCCGCCTGGTCAAGCCCCAGAAACTTCCGGCGCCTCCCCCTCTAGCTGAGGAGGAAGGGTTGGCCAGCAGGATTATCGCACTCGGCCCGGCGGGAGCACAGTTCCTCAGGTAAAGGTTGACAATGAGTAGATTGTAACAGCGGAACTCACGTCTGTCATTAATACTTTTTGAACCTTAAAATGTGTCTTGGGGAAAATAGTCTGCCAAAATAGCACATGTTGCCTATAGCAGTGTTTCCCAACCGCTGTTCCGCGGCACACTACTGTTCCGTGAAGGATCATCTGGTGTGCCGTGAAAACGTCTCTTCCCCCCTCCCCCTCCTGCCTGCTGCTGCTGCTTGGGGGAGGAGGAGGAAGGGCCGGGCGGCGGCAAATAAAAAGGGGCTGGGGCACCGCCTCCTTTGGCCGTTTCCCCTCTGCGTGCCACCAGCTGGCCCATCCCAGCTGCCAGGTAGGGCCTGGGCACCTCGGGGAGCCTTGGAAGAAAGGCTCCCCGCAGGGCCCAGGGCCTGCCTAGGAGCCGAATTTGGCCATCTCGCGTCTTCCGCCGAGCCCGGCGGAAGACGTGGGCCGGCCAAACCCAACTCCCAGGCAGGGAGCAAATCTCGGTGCTTTGGAAGCAGCCAGGGGCCGAGATCCATTTCCTCCGTTTCCTTGTGGGGAGCCTTTCTCCTGGTTCGCGGCTCCACCATGTCTGGCGGAGGCGTAAACCGAGAGAACGGCTCCCAGCAGCCCCCCACCCCCTCTTCGGTGCGCGCGAAACCGCTCTCGGCTTCCCTCCGGCTACCTGTCTATTTTCCCCAAACTCCATCTGTGCTCACATTTGGGCATATTGAGTATTCATGCCAAGTTTGGTCCTGATCTAACATTGTTTGAGTCCAGAGTGCTCTCTGGATGTAGGTGAACTACAACTCCAAAACTCAAGGTCAATTAACTATATGTATTACTGTGTTAGAGTGTCGTTTTGTGTCATTTTGGTTGGTGCCCCAGGATTTTGTAAATGTAAAAAGTGTGCCGCGGCTCAAAAAAGATTGGGAAACACTGGCCTATAGAATCACCCTGGAGAATCTGAAGAATTCCCAGAAAGGTGCTCTCTCAGGTAGAAAAGTAGTGTGTTTCCTTTAACTTTCTGGGCTCCTAACCCTGATGAAAGTGGAGGGTTTGCTGTGTTTCAGAGGAAGGAACTGGCATAACCACTACTGAGTATTCCTTTCCTAAGACAACCATAAGTCAGCAGACAGTTTGAAAGCACGGACAGGTGCAAACTATGGCCTCAAACTATTTCTGTAAATGGGACACGACACAAATGTGTGGCAAACTATGAACGCTCATTATTCTGAATGCTAGGTGGGGAACGTGTTTCTTCCTAATCTGCCACATGAGTGTGATCGCTGCTTCATTAGCCATTGGTTCTCTTACAGCCCTGTCATTGTGGAAATCCCTCACTTTGCCTCACATGGGCGTGGGGACCGAGAGCTGGTCATCCTGCGCAGCGAGAACGGCTCTGTGTGGAAGGAACACCGCAGCCGCTATGGAGAGAGCTACCTGGACCAGGTCCTCAACGGGATGGATGAAGGTATGCACGGGGAGTGCATTTTTCACTTTTGTGGGGGTCTTGTGCCCCCAGCTCTAGCATATGTGGAGGGTTGGCTGTATTCCTGTTGTGTTGATGTATTTCTTGATGGCACGGCATTAGTGCTTTCATAGCTTAGAGCAGGCCTGCACAAACTTTCCAGCTCAGGGGGCCATGTGCTAGCATTCCCTGCTAAGAGAACCAGCTGCCCTGTGATGGAAGGAAGGAAGGAAGGGAAGGAGGAAGGGAAGAGAGAAGGGAGGAAGGACAAAAGAGAGGAAGCGAAGGAAGGAAGAGGGAAGTAAGAGAGGGGAGGGTGGTAAGGAGGAAGGAAAGAGAAAGAAGGAAAGACAAAAGAGAAAGAAGGGCAAAAGGATGGAAGGAAGGTAAGTAGGAAGGAAAAAGAGAAGGATGGATGGATGGGTGGAAGGAAAGAATGAAGGAAGGAAGGAAAATGGTGGAAGGGAAGAGAGGGGGAAGAAAGGGATGGATAAAACGGAAGGAAGGAAAGACGAAGGGGAAGGAAGGAAGGAGAAAGAGGGAGACAGGGAAGGAGTGAAGAAAGAGGGGAGGATAAAAAGGGGAAGGAAGAAAAGATGAAAGGAAAGGAAGGAAGGAGAAAGAGGGAGACAGGGAAGGAGCGGGGAAAGAGGGGAGGAAGGAAGGAAGGACAAAAGGAAGGAAGGGAAGAGGGAAGGAAGGATGAAAGGGAGGAAGGGAAGGATGGATGGAGAAAGAGGGAAGTAAGGGAGGGGAGGGAGGGAAGACAAAAGAGAAGGAACGATGAAAGGATGCAAGTAGGGTAAGGAGGAAGGAAAAAGAGATGGATGGAAGGAAGGAAGGAAAAAGGGGGAAGGGAAGAGGGGGAAGGGAGGGAGGGAGAAAAGGGGGAAGGAAGGAAAGACGAAAGGAAAGGAAGGGAGGAGAAATAGAAAGACAGGGAAGGGACGAGGAAAGAGGGGAGGAAGGAAGGAAGGAAGGAAGGACAAAAGGGAGGAAGAGAAGGGTGGAAGGAAGGAAGGAAGGACAGAAGGGAAGGATGGAAGGAGAAAGAGGGAGAGGGAACGAGTGGAGGAAACAGGGAAGGAAGAAAGGGTTGAAGGAGAAAGAGGAGGTGAGGGAATGAGGTAAGGAGGAAGGAAAGAGAAAAGGAAGGAAAGAGAGAAGGAAGGAAGGACAAACGGGTGGAAGGGAATGGAAGAAGGAGCGAGGTAAGGGATAGAAGGAAGGAGGAAGGAAGAGAAGGAAGGATAAGATGGTGGGAGAGAGGAGGGGCTGAGAAAAGAGCCCAAGGGGCCGCATCTGGCCCCTGGGCCTGGGTTTACCCATATCTGGCTTAGACACTTTTCTATGATGGGGTCACCTTTTTACAGAGCTGGAGAGCCTTGAGGAGCTTGAAAAGAAGAGGATTTGCCGCATCATCACCACGGACTTCCCCCTCTACTTCGTGGTCATGTCCCGCGTGTCCCAGGACTGTGAGCTGATTGGTCCGGAAGGCGGCTCTCTGCAGAGCACATTGGTGCCCTTGGTCCAGGCCACGTTCCCGGAAACAGCGGTCACCAAAAAAGTCAAGCTGGCTTTGCAGGTACCAGACAGATAGTTTCTTGCTAATGGGGAAGATGGATATAGCAAGGATTATTTGGGTATAGCATGGATTACACTGTGAAACAATTGGGGGGGATCTGTTCCTGATTTGAAGGTATTATTTCCTGTTTAATTCTGCAGTACTTACTTTGAAAGTAGTTGTTTTACTCCATAAACTTCGTTTTGGTGCCACAAACTATGTTGAACTGGCTCTATTAGGTCAGGTATCATTTTTCTGAGCGTGGCAGATGTTTTCCAAGAGGAACACCCTTTGACCCTTTTGTTGTGATTCCTGTAGGCCCAGCCGGTGCCAGACGAGCTGGTGACGAAGCTACTAGGGAACCAGGCGACATTCAGTCCCATTGTGACAGTGGAACCACGCCGCAGGAAATTCCACCGCCCCATTGGGCTGCGTGTCCCACTGCCCCCCTCTTGGAAGGAGAACCCCCGGGACAGCGGGGAAGGGGATACCACCAGCCTCCGGCTTCTCTGCAGCGTCATAGGTAAGAGGAAATCGCTGGTACTTTGGTTTGAAATGGAAGGCAATGCCTATATTAGTGGTTCCATCCCAACCGTTGGTCCTCCAGAAGCCCTGACTAGCTTGGTCAACTCAAAACTACAACGGTGCATTCACAATATATCCACCAGGTCTGATAGGTTATGGCAGTGAGGGATAAGACAAAAATCATACTTACGGTTTGTAGTCATATAAAATGTATTATCCAATTTCAAGATGTTTTGGTTTGAGAAAAACCCATGGTGTAGTCCAAACAATTATAGTACCGAAGAAGGTTTCGAAATAGTCCGCAAAAGAGTCCACAATCCTGATGTTGATAGTCCAGTTTTTGAAGCCTGAATGCTTTGTCAGACCAATTGTCCAAGTTGCGGGCTAAATGTGGGTGTCTCAAACGGGAAGTCTAAAAGCACATAATCCTGGTGAGGGAGTTGAATCCTCCAAAGGGGAAGTCCCCAGGACGCGAAGGAGAGAACAGCGTGGGCGTCTCCAGTGAGTACGGATGATCCAAACCAAGAGCCAACGGTATGCGGATGCTGTAATTAGCGGCCACGAAAAAAACCGTTTTGAGACTCTTTCTCAAGGCTCACAATATATCAAACAGGCGTCCATAAATCTATATAAGACAATAATCAATAAGAAATACAGTATACATGTACAAATCACACCAAACCATAGCCTTTCTATATTCAGTGGAAATACGTACCATAAGAGTGGATGATCCAAACATAACCCTATTCCCATATAATAGGGTGACCTAAACATAAAAAATGAGGGGTTGGGAGTTCCTTTATAGAAGTATTGAACTGATACTGATAGGGTCATTGAGGCCACGTGGCCACTCTGTATTGAGGCGGATTATCCATTGATTTTCAAGCCTGATCAGTTGGTGAGTGATGTCAATTTGGGAATTAGGGAATTGCCTTTTCCAGCATTCTTATTCTTAAAGAGGCAGTGGAGTGTTTCTTTTCGTTACAATGCATATAAAATGCAGAGTCTGTGGAATTCCTATTGATATTTGAACGATGTTCAATAAACCGGGTTTTCAGATCCCTTTTGGTCTGGCCCACGTATATTAGAAGGCAATCGCATTGGATCGCGTAGACCACCATCTTGGAGCTGCACGTACTGAAGGATTTCACTTTAAAGGTTTTCCTTTTTGATGGGCTATAGATTTCCCTATCTGTCGATATATTGGCACATATAGAGCAATGTGTACAAGCTCTTGTGCTGGGCATTAAAGTGCTCTTTCCTAAGGTGGTTTTTAATTCTGTGTGGACTAAATAATTTAAGGTTATTAGTCCTTTTATATGCGATCATCGGTTTGTTCTAGAGGCCTTTGATGTTATTTATGAGGGGCCAGTATTTATTCACCAAAGAGGCAATTGTTCTGCTGTGTGGTGTTAGAGTTAATGGCCAAATTAGCCTGTTGGTTTCTTGTCTCTCTAACTTGGTCAACTGTTAGAAATTCTGGGAGCTGAAGACCAAAGATTGAGAAGCATAGGACTGAGAGTGTCAGCCTGGCATTTGGGAATTAGGTTTAATCTAATTAGGTGCCTCGGCTTATATTCGGGTCAGCTTGTATATGGTAGCTTATCCTTCCCTAAATCAAAATAGTCAGCATGATGTACAGACAGCAGAACAGTTCAAAAATAAATAAAAATGTACGACTAGTTAATTGTAATGTAAACAATTATTTTAAGCTGGGGAAATATGCTATGGACTGAATTGGGTTGCTGTCATCTCCTGCTCAACTTAACTGCTCTCCAAAAGAAAACATTGTTTGTGTTTTGACTCTCTGTCTCAGGAGGAACAGCCGCGGCGCAGTGGGAGGACATCACTGGGACCACCAAACTTGTCTATGCCAACGAGTGTGCAAACTTCACTACCAACGTATCTGCCCGGTGAGCCAGAGGGAGGTGTGAAACATCTCCAGGTTGTTGTTCCTGTTGTGTGTGCCTTCACATTGTTTCCAATTTATGGTGATCCTATCATAGAATTTCCCCTCCAAGATTTCCACAGATGAGGTTGCCTTTACCTCTCTCTGAGTGTGAAATAGTGTGACGTGCCTAAGGTTGTCTGGTGGGTTATCTACGGTTCCGGCCCAGTTTACCTGCCTGAACGTATTATTTATTATTTATTTATTTACATCATTTATATTCTGCCCTTCTCACCCCGCAGGGGACTCGGGGCGGACCACAATGCACATATACAGGCAAACATTCAATGCCCTTTGACATACA
Organism: Anolis apletophallus; assembly: GCA_030556195.1. Lineage (NCBI taxonomy): Eukaryota > Metazoa > Chordata > Lepidosauria > Squamata > Anolidae > Anolis > Anolis apletophallus. Next base: position 6,949,964 of record JARBWK010000013.1, read on the forward strand.
AACATGTAAGACAAGACATTTCAGCTTCTGGCCACCAGGGGGAGCTGTTGTACTCCTTCACTCCTTTTGCACACTTCCTGGAGATTCATGGCCTCGTAAATTAGTTAAATTAGCCTCCCCACAACGTGGTACCTAAATTTCCTACTTGACAGATGCAACTGTCTTTTGGGTTGCAAAGTTCGACAACGACCTGGGCAGGCCTCGAACTCATACCTTCTGGTCAGTAGAGATTTTATGCAGCTGACTCCCAGCCAGCTGCGCCACATTCTCCCCTACGAACCATCAAGGCTGTTAAGATCTTCTGGAGGGGGCCTGCTCTCGGTCCCACCACATTAACAATTGTGTCTGGTGGGGACGAGAGACAGGGCCTTTTCTGTGGTGGCCCCTCGGCTGTGGAACTTCGTCCCAACTGAGATTAGATCTGCCCCTTCCCTCCTGACATTCAGGAAGCTAGTGAAATCCTGGCTGTGGAAAGAAGCATTCCCGGAATAATGGCTGAGACCGACAATATACTAAAGTTATCGATTAGGTATGCGGACCGAACTGGACATTATTTTTTCTTGGCGACCTGACTTATATGTATTTTAATCTACTTGTATTTTATTTCATTTTATTTTATTTTATTTTTATTTGTTCAAATTTATCCGTCGCCACTCCCGGCTGGCTCGGGGCGACTTACATACAATAAAACAACAATTACAACATCATATTAAAAACCGTATCATAGAATTAAAACAGTAACAATAGCTACATAGAAACATCAGGAGAGGCTGAATAATTTTTAAGACCCAAAGGCCTGCTGGAACAGTAGGGTCTTGCAGGCCTTCCAAAAAGCTAATAGATTCTGAAGGGCACGGACTTCAGAAGGCAGCGCATTCTAGAAGGTTGGATCAATGATTGAGAAAGCCCTTCTCCGTGTTGCGGTCAGATGGTAAACCTTGGAACTTGGGACCACCAGGAGATTTTGCATCTCTGAGCGCAAGGATCTAGTGGGACAGTATGGGATGAGGCGGTTCTTGGGTACACTGGCCCCAGACCATTCAAGGCCTTAAAGGTCAGAACCAACACTTTGAAGGTAATCCGGCACTCCATAGGAAGCCAGTGCAGATCACGCAGAATAGGTGTAATATGGCAGCTCGTCGGTACACCCGTGAGCAGCCGAGCTGCGGCATTCTGCACCAGCTTCAGTTTACGGATCACCAACATAGGAAGGGCAATGTAAAGAGCGTTACAGTAGTCTAACCTTGAGATGACCATACGCTTGGACCACTGTGGCCAGGTCGTGTCGAGACAAATAGGGGGCCCGCTTCCTTGCCTGCTGTAGATGAAAAAACGCCACTCTGCTGACGGTGGAGATATGAGTCTCCATCGACAGCTGAGGGTCAGAAGTAACACTGAGGTTCTTTACTGATGACGATGGACATAACGTCATGCCATCCAGGGTTGGAAGCTGAACCTCTCTACCACCCGGGCGACCAAGCCACAGGATCTCCGTCTTAGCCAGTTCACCTTCAACCTACTGGCTCGCAGCCATCCAGTAATGGCTTCAAGGCAACGATGGAAATTATCAGGTACGGATTCGGGTCGGCCCTCCAACCACAGAATGAGCTGAGTGTCATCAGCGTATTGATGACACTCTAGCCCAAAGCTACGTACGAGCGAGTAGTCGCACATAGATGTTAAACAACAAAGGGGAGAGGATTGCCCCCTGGGGGACGCCACAAAGTAAGGGGGAACCCCCGGAGACAGCCTCGCCCCTCCTCACTCGTTGTGACCGGTTCCGGAGGAAGGAAGACAGCCATTTCAGGACTGTCCCCCTCACCCCGGCTCCGGCATGGCAGTGAGTCAAAAGATCATAATTGACTGTATCAAACGCTGCTGTGAGGTCCAATAACACAAGCAGCGCCGATCCGCCTTGGTCGAGCTGGCACCGTAGCTGGTCTGTGATGGAGATCAGAACCATCTCCGTCCCCAGGCCCAGATTAGCCTCTTCGGCCGCCCGAGGCCAAGATGCCCTGCGCTGCCCCCCCCCAGGGCGCGGAAAGCCACGCCCCCCAGGGCGCAGAAAGCCGCGCCCCCAAGGCATTGCTGCGCATGTGCGGCAGCAGCCCCGGCCGTGCGGCTTCCGTCGCCTCCTCCTCCCGCGACCGGAAGGAGGGCCTGAGGAGGTGGACGGAAGCTGCGCGGCACCGGCCCCACGGCTTCTGTCCACCTCGCGCCTTCCTTTCGGTCGTGGGAGGAGGAGGTGGACGGACGCCGCGCGGCACTGCTCGTGGGGCTTCCATCTGCCTCCTCCTCCCGCAACCAAAAGGAGGGCACGAGGAGGAGGGCGGAACTTCCCGTCGTCCTCCTCGCGCCTTCCTTTCAGTCGCGGGAGGAGGAGGCGGCTTCCGTCCACCTCCTCCTCCTCCTCCCGCGACCGAAAGGAAGGCGCGAGGAGGATGAAGGGAAGTCCCGCCCTCCTCCTCGCCGCCTGGGCCACTCCCTTGCAAAGGAAGGAGGCGGCCAGGAGGAGGAGGAGGAAGGGAAGCTCGCTGGCGGGCATGTGTGCGCATGCATGCATGCCCGCCGGCGGGGCAGAGCTTCCCTTCCTCCTCTTCGCTGCCTCCTTCCTTTGCTAGGGGGAGGCCCAGGCGAGGGGAGGGCGCCATTCCCTCCTCCCCCCCCCAGTCTCTCCCCCACCCTCTCCCGAGGTATGATGACTCTCTCGGAGAGGCGGGGGAAAGCGCCATGAGAGGGGCATTTTTTTTAAAAAATTATGTTTTGGGGGGTCTAATCTGATGCCCCCCAAAACCTGCCGCCCGAGGCCATGGCCTAGGCTTGCCTTATGGGTAATCCGGACCTGTCCGTCCCATACCCCGAACAGAAGCCGGACTGGAAGGGGTCTAACCAAGTTGTATCATCTAGGAAGGACTGCAACTGCTCCATCGCTGCCCTCTCAATCACCTTGCCCAGAAACGATAGATTTGAAACTCGGCGGTAATTGGAAGGGACCGTAGGATCTAAACCCGGCTTTTTCAGCAATGGAGAGACCACAGCGTCTTTTAAACCCTCTGGAAACACTCCTTGCTCAAGGGAGGTGTTGATTAGTCTCAACAGAGGGTCATGCAACCCCTCCAGGCAAGCTTTTACCAGCCAGGAGGGGCACAGATCGAGGGAGCATGTGGTTTTAATCCTTTCATTGTTGGTATGATGTTTTTAGATTGTATTTTGGCATTGAATCTTTGCTGTTCGCCGGTCTGAGTCCCTCTACGGAGGTAGAGAAGATCAGGATATAAAAGTTTTAAATAAATAATAATAAATATTCCATAGCTGAGTGGAGATTCAAACCCTGGTCTCTAGAGTCACAATGCGACACCGAAGCCACGGCATCATGCTTCCTCTCAGTATCTCCTGGACAGGCACTTAAAACAATGCTGTCAAATGACCCACTGGAAATGCAAGGTCTTGCTTCTTTCTGCACAGCCCTAGAAATAATATAAATCCAAGTCGACAGGTTGCTTCTTCTACGCCTTTGGAAACCTCACCCCAGATGTTCAAAGAAAGGGTTTGATGGCAAGCAATAGAAGAGCATTGCAGCGCATGTCCCTAAATGCTTCAGGGGAACTCTGATCCCCTTCAAAGAATGTGTAGCGTCATGTTTCATCCAGTAGCATTCCAAAGCTATCACACCTCTTCTCTAGCAAGCTCAAAAGTGTGGGACGCTTTGTACTTCCCATGGGTGGAAAGTATCTTGGAGGTACTTTTAGAGCAGTGGTTCTCACCCTTCCTAATGCCGTGACCCCTTAATACAGTTCCTCATGTTGTCGTGACCTCCAACCATAACATTATTTTCGTTGCTACTTCGTAACTGTAATTTTGCTACTGTTATGAATCACCATGTAAATATCTGATATGCAGGATATATTTTCATTCACTGGACCAAATTTGGCACAAATACCCAATAATGCCCGAATTTAAATACTGCTGGGGTTGGGGGATGGGGATTGATTTTGTTATTTGGGAATTGTCGTTGCTGGGACTTATAGTTTACCTACAATCAAAGAGAATTCTGAACTCCACCAATGATAGAATTGGGCCAAACTTCCCACACACAACCCCCATGACCAACAGAAAATACTGGAAGGGTCTGGTGGGCATTGACCTTGAGTTTGGGAGTTGTAGTTCACCTACATCCAGAGAGCACTGTGGACTCAAACAATGATGAATCTAGACAAATTATGGCATGAATACTCAATATGCCCAAATGTAAACACTGGTGGAATTTGGGGAAAATAGACCTTGACATCTGGGAGTTGTAGTTGCTGGGATTTATAGTTCGCCTTCAATCAGAGAGCATTCTGAACCCCAACAACAACAGAATTGCACCAAACTTCCCAGCAATGATGAAATTGAATCAAACTTGGCACACAGAAATCCTATGACCAACAGAATATGCTGGAAGCTCCTGGTGGGCACTGACCTTGAGTTTTGGAGTTGTAGTTCACCTACATCCAGAGAGCACTGTGGACTCAAACAATGATGGATCTGCACCAAACTTGGCACAAATACTCAATATGCCCAAATGTGAATAATGGAGGAGTTTGGGAAAAATAGACCTTGACATTTGGGAGTTGTAGTTGCTGGGATTTATAGTTCACCTACAATCTAAGAGCATTCTGAACCCCACCAATGATAGAATTGGGCCAAACTTCCCACACAGAACCCCCATGACCAACAGAAAATACTGTATTTTCTGATGGTCTTTGGTGACCCTTCTGAAACCCCCTCGCGACCTTTCCAGGGGTCCCGACCCCCAAGTTGACAAACACTGTCTTAGAGTAATCAGTAGGCCTGGTTGATCCATGGTTCTAAATGGTTCTAAAGTACTTACAAATCTAAAGTTCTGGTGGTGAACACTAGGTGGCGCTGGTGCTTTGCTTCTACAGTGTTGCTAAAGTTCTGGTGGTGAACACTAGGTGGCGCTGGTGCTTTGCTTCTACAGTGTTGCTAAAGTTCTGGTGGTGAACACTAGGTGGCGCTTGTGCTTTGCTTCTATAGTGTTGCTAAAGTTCTGGTGGTGAACATTTCAGAACTCTAACAAAACTTTCAAAATTTCATTATAAATGGTGGTTCCTAATTGGTTCTGTCTTAAAAATTGCCATTAATGAAATAATAATGACAATTTGAAATGTTCACCACCAGAACGTTTGTTTTGTAAGTACTTTAGAACTATGGATTGCACAGGCCTACTACCTTCTGGAGAAGAATCCCAAGGTATGAGTACCTCCTGGCCTTTGGGTCTGCTCAAACCAGCTGTTTGCTTTTCCCTGCTACCCAGGTTCTGGCTGGCAGATTGCCCGCGGACTGCTGAAGCCGTCCATTTTGCCACCCTGCTGTACAAAGACCTGGCCGCCGTGCCCTACATGGCCAAATTCGTGGTGTTTGCAAAGATGAACGACGGGCGGGAAGGCCGCTTGCGCTGCTACTGCATGACGGATGACAAGGTGGACAAGACCCTGGAGCAGCATGAGAACTTCACTGAAGTGGCACGAAGCCGGGACATTGAGGTATCTCCCCCGACAACCCTGCTGAGGCACAGTGGCCAAATATTTCCAGTATATGTTTCCAATCAGAGATTATAAACAAGGAGATCGAAATACAATAGTTTAATCGGCAGCAAACACTAAGAGGGTGGTTGCCAGAAAGAGCGGAGTGCAACATTGGACCATTATGTACCATGGGTTTTATAGTCGACCAGAGTCAGATCGAAGTAAACATAGGTAAAGGTAAAGGTTTCCCTTTGACGTTAAGTCTAGTCGTGTCTGACTCCGGGAGGAGAGCGAGAAACAGAGATTCTGAATTGAAGAATAGAGCTGGGAGGGAGAAGCGAAAGGAAAGGAGTGAAAGGAAATGTGTGATTGTGTGTGTGTATGTTTAGCCCACCATAGCACAGCAGGTTAAACCGCTGAGCTTCTGAACATGCTTGCCAAAAGGATGACGGTTCGAATCTGGGAGTGGGGTGAGCTCCTGTTGTTAGCCCCAGCTTCTGCCAACCTCTCTCGGCATTACTTCGCAAACGAAGATTCTTTAGGAAGGACTCATCCCATGCTTTGTACAAGCGCGTTGATGACTAAAAAGGCCAATCTGAGATAGGCAAGTCCGGTTGCAGAAAGCACAGCAGAAAGTCTCCTTGGGCGATGTTGTTTCCAAGTTGCGGTTCTTTCTGCGTTGTCGTTTCTCTTCGAGACCTGTTCGGTGTGTCTTCTCGAAAGAGGCCGCAGCATTGTGGATAGTGCGTCTCCATGCCTCCCGATGTGAGGCCAAGGTGGACCATTGTTGGTGATCAATCTGGCCGAGCCTGAGATGTTGTTTCAGGGAGTCCTTGTATCTCTTTTTGGGGGCGCCTCTCTTGCGCTGACCCATGACGAGTTCACCATAGAGTAGTATGGTGGTGTATTGAGTAGTATTGAGGCCATGCTATTGAGAACACAGCTGCGCTGGGCAGGGCACGTCTCTAGGATGGAAGACCACCGCCTCCCAAAGATACTACTCTATGGCGAACTCGCCATGGGTCAGCGCAAGAGAGGCGCCCAAAAAGAGATATAAGGACTCCTGAAACAACATCTCAGGCTCGGCCAGATTGATCACCAACAATGATCCACCCTGGCCTCACATCGGGAGGCATGGAGACGCACTATCCACAATGCTGTGCCTCTTTCGAAAGACGCGAAAATGAGTCTCGAAGAGAAACGGCAACGCAGAAAGAACCGCAACTTGGAAACAACATCACCCAAGGAGACTTTCTGCTGTGCTTTCTGCAACCGAACTTGCCTATCTCAGATTGGTCTTTTAAGTCATCAACGTGCTTGTAAAAAAGCGTGGGATGAGTCCTTCATGAATCTTCGTTCGTGAAGTAATGTTGAGACAGTATCTTTGGGAGGTGGTGGTCCTCCATCCTAGAGACGTGCCCTGCCCAGCGCAGCTGTGTTCTCAATAACATGGCCTCAATGCTGGTGATCCCTGCTTGCTCAAGTACAGCGACTTTCGTCAAATAGTCGGTCCAGTGTATATTTTGGATTGTGCGAAGCCAGCGCTGATGAAAGCGTTTGAGGAGTCGTAGGTGTTGGCGATAGGTGACCCATGTTTCAGACCCATAGAGGAGAATAGACAGTACGATAGCTCTGTACACACTGATTTTGGTGCTTTGCCTCAGGTGCTTGTTGCTCCAGACTCTTTTGTGAAGCCTTCCAAATGCACTATATGCCTTTGCTAATCTGTGATCTATCTCTTTATCAATCTTGGCATCTGAAGAGATGATGCTTCCCAGGTAGGTGAACTGCTGAATGCACTTAAGCACAGATTCGCCTATGCTGATATGGGGATGATGGTGTTCTTGCTGTGGTGCGGGCTGGTAGAGGACTTCCCTTTTCTTCAGGCTGACTTCCAGCCCAAACAGCTCTGCAGCTGTTGCAAAGCAGGATGTGAGGCACTGCAGAGCTGTTTCTGAATGGGCGACAAGGGCCAGTTTCTGCCAACCTAGCAGTTTGAAACCTTGCAAATGTGAGTAGATCAATAGGTACCGCTCCAGCAGGAAGGTAACGGCACTCCATGCAGTCATGCTGGCCACGTGACCTTGGAGGTGTCCATGGACAACGCTGGCTGTTCGGCTTAGAAATGGAGATGAGCATCAACCTCCAGAGTCAGACACGCATAGACTTAATGTCAGGGGAAAGCTTTACCTTACCAGCATCTGGACGGCCACAAAACATATAATGGGGGAACAGATTCAGTCCATGGGCCTTGAATTTGGTATGTGTGGTCTAGATGAAGCACCATGTCCCAGCCTTGAGTGTTCAGAGACTATCTTCCTCGCTGACATGGTCCATTGTCCAGCAGCATCTTTTTTAAGGAGCGGCTTCCTTAGCGAACGCATGGTCTGCTTCTCCAGGTGGTGGAAGGGATGCCGCTCCATACGGAGCTATCCGGGAACCTGGTGCCGATCAAGAAGGCCGCCCAGCAGCGCAGCTTCCTGTTCCAGTCATTCCATGAGAACCGTCTCATCATCCCAGTCAAGGTGAGGGAGACGGGGTCAAGGCGAGGCTTTGGGGTCAAAGCAACACAAGCGAATCCTGGGTCCCAAATATATCATCGCCACTGCCTTTTCCCTCCTGGTTTTTTGCGGCAGGTGCGAGACAGCAGCCGGGAAGCAAGCGGCTCGTTGTCCTTCCTACGCAAACCCATGAAATACGAGGAGCTTCAGCATGTTCTTTGCCACCTGAACATCACCATGCCACCTTGCACCAAGGTAAGTAAGCCCCCCTGTCTCATCTGGATCCATTGTAGCCCGCCTCCCAATTCTCCGTTCTTTCATTTTCCACCACGCTCCCGGCGCAGCAGCCCGTGGCTGGAACCAATTTGTAGAACGGGTTGCTGTGACTTTTCCGGGCTGTATGGCCATGTTCCTGAAGCATTCCCTCCTGACATTTCGCCTACTCAAGGGAATTCCAGACAAGAAACAATCAGGGCCAGCTAACACTCCCAACAAAGGATTCCCCAAGGAGGGAAGCAGCCAGGCTTTGAAGCTGCAAGGCTATTCAACACTAATCAAGGTGGCCAATTGCAGCATTCACACTTATTTTAGTAACTTTATTAATAAAATGAGCTTCAATTGTGCGAAGGCCCTCCCAGCCACCCCCGACGCTTGGGGTTCAAGCGTTACCGCTGAATCTAGGAGGACAGCCAGGCTGCGGACCTGTGACTTCAGGGGGAGTGTAACCCCGTCAAGCACAGGTTGTCACCTCTATACCTCGATCCGGCCTACGACTGACCTGGAGGACCTTTGTCTTATCAGGATCGATCCTCAGCTTATTCATTCTCATCCAGACCATCACAGCGGTCAGGCACTCGTCCAGCACCCGAGGGGCTTCCTTGGAATTAGGTGGAAAGGAGTAGTAGAGTTGGGTGTCATCAGCATAGGGATGGCACCGAGCTCAAAAACTCCGGATGACCTCTCCTAATGGTTTCACGTAGATGGATCCTTGCAGGACCCCAGGGGTCCAAGCAGGGGTCCCCCAGATTCACCATCTGGGAATGACCCTCCAGGAAGGACCGGAGCCATGATAGAGCCGTGCCCCTGAGACCCATCACGGAGAGCCAGCCCAGAAGGATACATGGTCGATGGTATCAAAAGCTGCTGAGATGTCCCAGAGAACCAACAGGGTCACACTCCCCCTGTCCAGCTCCCTGTGGAGGTCATCTTGACAGACAGACAAGAGTCCTTCCTCCCACCCTGGACATCATTCCACAGATAGATAGATAGATAGATAGATAGATAGATAGATAGATATAACTGGGGGTTATATATAACCCCCAGTTGCCTAGTTTCCAACAGACCTCACAACCTCTGAGGATGCCTGCCATAGATGTGGGTGAAATGTCAGGAGGGAATGCTACTGGAACATGGCCGGATAGTACGGAAAACTTACAGCAACCCAGTGATTCTGGCCATGAAAGCCTTCAACAACACAATTGGTAGAATGGTTTCCAATCTCTCACCTTCTTGCAGAAATAATCTCCTACACAACAAAGAACGGAGAATTTTATTCTTAATAAAAATAATTTACCCCCAAAAAAGGAGAGGCCGAGCTTCTCGTATGCGTCTGCAAAGGTGTTTAGAGTGGCTTGTAGGTCTTCTCCTGAATGGGCACAGACTACGTTATCATCAACATATGAGAGCTCCATAACAGAAGTTGTTGTGATCTTGGTTTTGGCTTTCAGTCTACTACTGAGGTTAAATAGCCTGCTGTCTGTCTGATAGATGATTTCCACTCCGGTGGGAAGCTTCCCATCAACAAGATAAAGTATCATAGCAATGAAGATGGAAAATAAGGTTGTTGAGTCATAACCATTTTAGCATTACAAGGGAAAATGAAGTCATTTATGAATCTGTTGTTTTCTAAAATTGCCTTTTTTCCATTTCTTTCCAGAATTCCGGAAGTGAGGAGCGAAGGAGAACGTTGACGCCGCTGGCCCTTCGCGAGAGATACAGCCTCCTCAGCGACAGCACTTTGGGTAGGACTTCAGCCTGGTTCAACAGAACTCTCTCTTCCTCTTTGGACACAATATGGGCAAAGTCAGGGTAGTGGGCAGGGGAGGACCTTAGTGGAGGCAAAGTAAGTGGCCGCCTCAGGGTGCCATGTAGCCAAGGGCGCATCCGGCCATTGCTGCGGGCGGCAGGCGCGCGGAAGGGAGGCTCCGTCCCGTCTGCAAAATGTTCCCTGGCTTGTCCTTTTCATCCTCTTGGGAGTGCTCTGTTTTAATAGCTCATGCATGAAACATATACAGGCAAACATTCAATGCCATAGACATACAACATATACAGACACTCAGAGGCAATTTAACATTCCAGAAATCAGTTAAATTTAGCCTCCCCACAAAGTGGTACCTAAATTTCCTACTTGACAGAGGCAACTGTCTTTCGGGTTGCAAAGGTCGACAACAAGCTACACAAATTGGTTGAGAGCTCACCCTGACCCGGGCAGGCCTCGGACTCATGACCATCCGGTCAGTAGAGATCTTATGCAGCTGACTCCCAGCCAGCTGCGCCACATTCCCAGTGCTATTTATAATCCGCTCTTCTCACCCCGAAGGGGACTCAGAGCGGATTACAGGTACACATACTTAGCAGACAATTCCTGCCATTTCCACATACAGACGAACAGAGGCAAACTCTGGCCACCAGGGGGAGCTGACGCACTCCTCATCTCTCAGCGTCCCTTGTTGTTCCTTCTGCATTCCTCAGCGTTCCTGGAGTTCTTTAATGGCCTCATAATTCAGTCAAAATTTGCCTCCCCACTTAATGTGGTACCTTTATCTCCTACTTGACAGATGCAACTGTCTTTCGGGCTGCAAAGGTCGACAGCAGGCTACACTTAAAGGTCGAGCACCCACCTCGACCCGGGCAGGCCTCGAACTCATGACCTACTGGTCAGAGAGATCTTATGCAGCTGACACTTAGCAAGCTGCACCACATCCCCGGTGCATCTGAAGTGTTTGTCTATATATGTTGTGTGTCTATGGCATTGAACGTTTGCCTGTATATGTACATTGGAATCCACCCTGAGTCCCCTGTGGGGTGAGAAGGGCGGAATATGAATGATGTAAATAAATAAATAAATAAATAAATAAATAAATAAATAATAATAAGTCCTCTCTCTCCCATCGTCCCTTTAGGCTCCGTCAGCAGCACCGAGAAGGACAAGACTGACATGAAAATGGCTGTCATTGCAGAACACCTGGGCCTCAGTTGGGCTGGTGAGTGACACTGTGGCATGATGTGCTTGCTACTCATAGACCTGAAAGGCACGCATAGAGATCTATAATAACAGCACCTGTGATGAGCAGGTGGGAAGTAGAAAGACCACAGTATCCTTCTGGGACGCCTCGCAGAGATGGGACTTGGAGGTACTGCGGGAGCCAGATTGCTCACTGGAGCACCATACAGGGAGCACACCACCCCCTGTTATGTCAACTCCACTGGCTGCCGGTCCATTTCCAAGCAGAATTCAAAGTGCCGTTGTGCCTGCTAGCCAAAAGCCCGGTTCCAAAATCACGATTTCAGTTTTTTCCTAAAGGAAAGGTGGGAGGATGCCGATTTAATCTCACTTGGGGGTGAATTCCACAATCAGGGGGTCACCACCGAGAAGACCCTGTCCCTTGCCTCCACCAGGCACATTTGCGAGGCCGGTGGGACCGAGAGCAGGGCCTCCCCGGGGGATCTTAACCTACGAGGCGGAACATAGAAGGAGATACGTTCAGACAAGTAAGCTGGGCCGGAGTCGTATAGGGCTTTTATAGGCCAAGACCAGCACTTTGAATTGTGCTCAGAAATGGACCGGCAGCCAGTGGAGTTGACGTAACAGGTGGGAGGTAACCTCACATAGTAATCTATAGTAATCTATTCGGGATGTAACCAGAGCGTGGACCACCGTGGCCAGATCGGACTTCCCAAGATACGGGTGCAGCTTGCGCACAAGTATTGATTGTGCGAATGCTCCCCTGGCCACCGCTGAAATCTGGGGTTCCAGGCTCAGCAATGAATCCAGGAGCATTCCCGGAATAATGGCTGAGACCAAAAATAGACTAAAGATATTGACTATATATGCGGACCGAATTTCGACATGTTTTTATCTTGGCTACCTGGTTTATATGTGTGAAGACGCCAATTCAGCGTGCATCCACTTCTGAGGATCTTTTTCTTCAATCTAACTGTGGAGAACTGTGGCAGGGCAGGCTATCCCACTGCTGCCACCAATTATGTAAGGATGTGACTGAATGTGTGGATTCGAACTCAAAACTGTGGCAGGGCAGTTTATCACTTAAACCCAAACTCTCCCTGACACTACTTGTTAACTTTTGCTGCCACCATTTACTAAGCTTGGCTACCCACTAGGAAAAAGTTGTTTCAAGGTTTGTGAGAGAAAGAACACGAGAAGATATGTCTTTGTCAAAGAACTGTAAAGTTTATTCAAACAGTGGTTTAAGCATAGAGGTTTCAGAGTTCAAAGCTTAGGTGGTTACAATATCTTCTCAGAGGTACGTTTCTTAAGGTTACAATACACTAACTATGGAGATACAGCTTGATACTATGTCACTGCACTCCTAGAACTAATGACTCAGCAGTTTTTCCACTCTGCTGGTCCTTAAAACCAACTGCTCTCCTGGCAGGTCAACCACAGCTTTACTACTACTCTCTCTCTCAGAGTAGAGTCAGAGTCTTTTTAAAACCGCTGATAGCTGGCTAAAACAGACTCCCTAACTCTCCACACAGTCTCCTTCGCTGTCAACAACCAAGAAGTTTGAATCTGAAGATTCTAAAGCCACTTGCAGGCTCCGCCTCCTGTTTCCATGGTAACGGAAACCCCTTGGAGGTTCTGCAAGCTAATCTCTCCGTTAAGGGTTTGCCAAGTTTTATCCTTACAATATACATACATATATATAAATATCAACCACATTTAAAACCCGTAACAAATAAATATGACTTCACCACAATATGTATTTTAATTTACTTGTATTTTAATCTTTTATTGTTGGTATGATGTTTTTAAATTGTATTCTGGCATTGAATCTTGCTGTTAGCCGGTCTAAGTCCCTCTATGGAGGTAAAGAAGATTTGGATATAAAAGTTTTAAATAAATAAATACATAAATATATTATTATTATTATTATTCAGAAAAGAATTTGTGTAGCTTGGATGCAGGCAAACTCCAGGGACCACTTTTCGGACCCCTAGACCACTTCCAAGGCCATATTCACCCCTGGAAATTATTAGATAGTCCATTCCGTTTGGGGTCAAATGTCCAGGGTTTGTTTTTGTTGTTATTGTTGCAAAAACAAGGTCCTAGCAGGGAAACATTCATTCAAAAATATGGGGAGTGCGGGTGGGGGTCTGGCAAGATCAGGTGAGACTTGTAAGACGTTAAAAGCTTTATTGGGCTTACGGTATGTCTGACGCCATGTTGCATTCTGTATTTGCCTCTTGCAACAGAATTAGCCCGGGAGCTTCAGTTTGGAGTGGATGACATCAACAGGATCCGTGTGGAGAACCCCAACTCCCTGCTGGAGCAGAGCATGGCCTTGCTGAATCTCTGGACCAGTCGTGGGGGTCAGAGTGCCAACAGTGAGTCCTGAACAGTGGCCTGCAGTTTTGTTAGAGTTCTGAAATGTTCACCACCAGAACTTTAGCAACCATGTAGAAGCAAAGCACCAGCGCCACCTAGTGTTCACCACCAGAACTTTAGCAACACTGTAGAAGCAAAGCACCAGCGCCACCTAGTGTTCACCACCAGAACTTTAGCAACACTTTAGAAGCAAAGCACCAGCGCCACCTAGTGTTCACCACCAGAACTTTAGCAACCATGTAGAAGCAAAGCACCAGCGCCACCTAGTGTTCACCACCAGAACTTTAGCAACACTGTAGAAGCAAAGCACCAGCGCCACCTAGTGTTCACCACCAGAACTTTAGTTTTGTAAATACTTTAGAACCATGGTTGCCCAGACCTAATAATTAACTAATTCAATGCAACTGAAAAATCTTTCTCGTTGATGTCTCTATTGTGAGCCTCCCATACCAGATCTCATCACGCATCCTTCTTTGAGCACAACATCCTTGCTGATACCTGTTTTCCTTTTCCTCCTTTGGCAGTGGAGAACCTCTACACGGCCCTCCGCAACATTGACCGCAGCGAGATCATCAACATGTTGGAAGGCTCCGCGCGGCAGAGCCGGAGCCTGAAGGGCGACAAGCGCTACTCAAACAGAGACTATTCCCTCTCGCCCTCCCAGATGAATGGTGAGTCCTGGTCTGGTCCCTTTTCCGGTGATTCCAGACAGACCCAGAGTCACATGCGCAAGGCGAAGTTCCACAGGCCTTTCAGCACTTCTGTTCCCATCTTCCTCTGTTGCCCCTTTGGCCTGTCCTTTAGACCCTGAGCTCAACTCGGGCAACCGATTGTGTCCTGCTAACTCTTTGTCTTCCTGGCAGCTGCTTTTTGTGTTGCTAGCCTTAGCCAAAATGGCCCACGTCCCATCTTGTGCCTTGGGGAGGAAACCAAGTCCAGGAGATGCGCGCTGTGTGAGCATCCCAGAGTGCAACCAGAAGGCAGAAGGAACGGCTGGGTGTGCAGCCGAGTCTTGAAGCCGTAGGGCCAAACTAGACGGGACTTCATGCACACAATTTGCAAACGCATGCAGATTTTTAAGAAGAAGTAAAAAAAAAGCAAATGCAGAGAAATCAGCAATGTGAGGAAAGGACTGAGCCGTGGAGACGGAAACGTAGGATATGGAGGTGCAGAGAGCAAGGTGTGGCTCGGAAAGAAAACACAAAGAAGTAGAAAAAGGGAGGAGTTGGCACAGAAGATGTGTTGCAAGGAAAACAACAGTGCCCGCAGTTAGCCTTTCCTTGGATTAAGAAGCACGCAGAATGTAGTTATCTGACTGAAGAACTAACTACCGTATTTTCCGGGGCACAAGACGACTGGGCGTATAAGACCACCCTCCAACTTTTCAAGTTAAAATATAGAGTTAGGGATATACTCGCCGTACAAGACCCCTCTCCCAACACAATTATATTGATTCGGTATCCACGACTCCCAGAATGCCTCAGCGGGTGTGTCCAAGGCATGCCGCTGCTTGGGGCTACTGGGAGTCATAGTCTGGAGGCGTAGTCTGTAGGCTTGGTGAGCCCAGTGACCATTGCAGGAGCAGCTTAAAGAGCTGGGCATGTTTACCCTGCAGGCTGAGAGGAGGCATGATGAGGGCCATGCATCAATATGTGATGGGAAGTCATATGGAGGAGGGAGAAGAAAGGATGGAAGGATGAAGGGGTGGAAGGGAAGGAGAAAGAGGGAGGAAAAAGAGAAGGAAGGAAGGAGAAAGAGGGAGAGAGGGAAGAAAGGAAGGATGGGGGTGGAAGGAAAGGAGAAAGGGGGGTAGGAAAGAGAGAAGGAAGGAAGAACAAAAGGGAAAGAAGGAAGGAAGGATGAAGGGGTGGAAGGGAAGGAGAAAGGGAGGAAAAAGAGAAGGAAGGAAGGAGAAAGAGGGAGAGGGGAAGGATGGCAGGATGGGGGTGGAAGGGAAGGAGAAAGGGGGGTAGGAAAGAGAGAAGGAAGGAAGAACAAAAGGGAAAGAAGGAAGGAAGGATGAAGGGGTGGAAGGGAAGGAGAAAGAAAGAGGGAGGAAAGATAGAAGGAAGGAAAAACAAAAGGGAAGGGAGGAGAAAGAGGGATAGAGGGAAGGAAGGGTGAAGAGGTGGAAGGGAAGGAGAAAGGGAGCGAGGGAAGGCAAGATGAAGGGGTGGAAGGAAAGGAGAAAGGGGGTAGGAAAGAGAGAAGGAAGGAAGAACAAAAGGGAAGGAAAGAAGGAGAGAGAGGGAGAGAGAGAAGGAAGGACGAAATAGTGTAAGGGAGGGAGAAAGAGGGAGGAAAGGAGGAAGGAAAGAGAAGAGGGAAGAAAGGTAGGATGGTGAGAGAGAAGAGGGCCTGAGAAAAGAGCCCAAGGGGCCGGATCCGGGCCCTGGGCCTGGGTTTACCCATACCTGGACTAAAATAGTCCAGGGTCTGAAGAACAAGCCCTATGAGGAGCGGCTTAAAGAGTTGGGCATGTTTAGCCTTCAGAAGAGAAGGTAGATCAGGAGACATGATGAGGGCCAGGGATCAAGATGTGAGGGCAAGTCAAAGGTAAAAGGGAACCGGCTTGTTTTCTGCTGCCCTGGGGACGAGGATGCAATGGAGCAATGGCTTCAAACATTAGAAAGAACTTCCCAACTGTGAGAGTTGTTCAGCAGTGGAACTCTCTGCCCCGGAGTGTGGTGGAGGCTCCTTCCCTGGAGGCTTTTAAGCAAAGGCTGGATGGCCATCTGTTGGGGGTGCTTTGAATGCAATTTTCCTGCTTCTTGGCAGAAAGGGGTGGCACTGGATGGCCCACGAGGTCTCTTCCAATTCTGTGATTCTTTCCCTTTGCCTTCCCAGTACAGTTCCTCCTGAGTTGGCTGGACAGTGGGTGCCGGTCATTGTTGCCCTTGGGCCGCATCCTGACCTTTTTCCTCTCTTCCTTTTCTTCCTCCTCCTCTTCTTCCTCCATTGCCTGTCTCCACTGTCTCTTCTTCTCTGTCTTTCTCTTATTATCTGGCCTAAGTTGTCCGAGCGCTTTTGCTGCGCTGACCACTGCATGACGTGCGCGCGGCTCGATTTGGCATGCCTTTCTCTTGTCACCACTTTGGCCTTTTGCTGCTTCCCTCCTCCTGGCTTCCCTTCCTTGCCTCACAGCTGCTTTGCAGGCCCCGATGGGAAGGGAAGGGCTGCGCCCCGAGCCTGCCAAACCCTCAACCCGGCCGGCAGAAAGGCCGTCCCAACGCATTGCTGGGCAGGCAACGTCCGGCTGCAGCTGAGCAACAACACTGTCAAAGGGCTGCATGGAGCAAAGAGCTCTTTTGCCCCTGGGGTGAAATACATACCCATGGCTATTGTCGTTTTGTTTAATACAGTGCCATCTGTGCACGTGCACATAACAGTTTATAGAGTTCCTATGAGTAAACGGAAAGTATTTAGGCTTCATTCTCATTTGGTATTGATAAGGGGAATCTGGAAATGCATTTTTTTAGACTAGGCCTGCACAATAAGGGGCCCGGGGGCCAGATACGGCCCTGACAAGGAGTTGGTGCAGCCCACAGAAAAACAAAGCACACAACAACAGCAATCCTAATTAATAGTTATTATACCTTTGCTTAGGCAGCAGGTTAAACCACTGAGCTTCTGAACTTGCTGGCCAAAAGGTTGACGGCTCGAATCTGGGGAGTGGGGTGAGCTCCCACTGTTAGCCCCAGCTCCTGCCAACCTAGCAGTTCGAAAACATGCAAATTTGAGTAGCTCAATGGGTACCATTCCGGCGGGAAGGTAACGGCGCTCCGTGCAGTCATGCTGGCCACATGACCTTGGAGGTGTCTAAGGACAATGCCGGCTCTTTGGCCTAGAAATAGAGATGAGCACCAACCCCCAGAGTCGGACACGACTGGACTTAATGTCAGGGGGAAACCTTAACTTTACTATAGTTGAAACTATTTAGGCTTCATCCTAATTTTGATATTGATAAGGGGAATCTGGAAATGCATTTTTTCTGGCAATTCGTTTAGATCAGGCCTGCACAATATGCGGCCCAGGGGCCAGATAAGGCCCTGGCAAGAAGTTGGTAAAGCCCACAGAAAAACAAAGCACACAACAACAATCCTAATTAATAATAATAATAACAAGAACAACAACACTTTGTTTATATTCCACCCCATCTCCCCAATGGGACTCAGGGCAGATCACTGTCCAAAATGCAGTGCCATTTTGGACAAACAGGACAGAGACAGACAGAACGGAAAGGAGGTATGTTGTGTTGACATCCAGCTGTTAGTCCCAGCTTCTGCCAACCTAGCAGTTTGAAAACATAGAAATGTGAGTAGATCAATAGGTACCACTTCTGTGGGAAGATAATGGTGCTCCATGCAGTCATGCTGGCCACATGACCTCGGAGGTGTCTACGGACAACGCCTGCTCTTTGGCCTAGAAATGGAGATGAGCACCAACCCTCAAAGTCGGACACAAATAGACTTAATGTCAGGGGAAACCTTTGACTTTACGTTTTATATATTTCTTTTTCAAGGAGAAATCAAAACCTGAATGAAAGAAAACAAGTTTCCAGTGAAACAAATCGATTGAACAAGCCTGAAGTCTTTAATATTGAAAAGGAAAACAAAATTGAATGTGTAGCAGCCAGACAAAGAGTTCTCCTTTGAGACTGACAAAAAAAGCTTGCACAAATAATGCCTAGAAAATTGGTTTCTATTATTTATGTTATTTCCTGCTTTAATATACAGTACAGCCGAGATGGTTGGCCCTCCATATCCGCAGAATTTGTCTCTGTGGATTCAACCGTCCATGGCTTGAATATATATATTTTTTTAAAAATCCAAAAGGCAAACCTTAGTTTTGCCATTTTATATAAGGGACGACACTTTCCTATGTCAGAGTATATAATGGGACTTGGGCATCCACGGATTTTGGTATCCGCACGGCATCCTGAAACCAAAACCCGACGGATACCAAGGGCCCAACTGTAAATACATGTAACCGGTTTCCAGTTTTTAATATATCTCGAGAGGCTACACAGTTGACTCTTTGTGCTATTAAAGACTTGAACGATGTTCTCGTACGTGAGGCTTACAGTCGTCGCTTCTTCGTTTGGGTTGAAATTGATTTTGGGGGAAAAACTAGCTGGAATGCTTATTTGCAATGTAAATAATCTTCCACATTTTTGACAAGACACCGAAATCGACTAAGTGTGAGAAAGAAGCGCCCATGCCATTTGAGCCTCATGTATGAAAGCAGGCAACTCTGCGGCATTTGTTTCGTGACTGGGTTTTCTTTGTCGCTCCCTCCGGCTTTCAGCTCCAGAAAAGGCTCCAATGGCATCGTTGGGGTAGATTAAGGACCCATTTACCAGGTGCCATAATGGGTCAAGCACATTGCTAAATCTCCCTCTTTCCAATGCTCCTCGGAAACTATCTGAGATGTCAGGACTAAATTGGGAACTTTTTTTTCGTGTCAGGAGTGACTTGAGAAACCGCAAGTCGCTTCTGGTGTGAGAGAACTGGCCGTCTGCAAGGACGTTGCCCAGGGGAGGTTCCCCGGATGTTTTGATCTTTTCTACCATCCTTATGAGAGGCTTCTCTCATGTCCCTGCATGAGAGGAACTTGCCTCGCTTAGTAAATTTGTAGCGTGCAGAGCCGTGTTCCCCAACCGGGCATCATGCAATAACTCCTTGGGTTCCTGACCATTGCCAATGCTTGGGCTTGGGCTGATGGTGTTAACGAACAAATAGAGGAGTCTGTCAACCAGGAAAATTTTGTTACCAAGGTTTTGAGGGTGTTTCACCTCAAATTTCCCTCCAACCTGGTTACCGCAACGGAGGCGAGCCGGCTGCTTCTTTATTTTTTTCCCCAGAATTTCCCCCCTTTTCTCTCGGTGGCACTGTTCCTAGAAGCCCCAGGTGCTTCCTATGCCCCTTTTGTGCCAAAACCCTAATTCAGTACTCAAAGAGAAAAGATCTGAGTGGGCAAAATATCCCTGAGAGGCCTCTCCCCAGTTTTCCCAAAGAGTCCTGACTTGAGGCTTTTCCACTGAGGAGCTCTTAGCTTGGAAATTTAGGACTAAAGGAATTTAGTGGGGTCCCAAGCAAGTCCCTTCGTGGTCGCCAAAAATGGGAAATGAACTTTCAACCACATTTGGAGGGCGCTTGGTGATAGGAAGCTGGTGTAGGAGGCTAAGAGGGACACAACTTTCCGGTTTCCATTTGCAAGCGACAATCTGGGCAGAACTTTCCCCTCTCCTGCCATCACACTGCTGGTGCGAGCTCCGTTTGTCCGGGTTGTTCACCACTCAGATGGGGTCCAGGGAAAGCTAGTGAAGTGCCCTGGGAGCGGGGCCCCTTGGCTGTGCAAGGTGTGGGCCCCGTTCCCACAAGGCCCCCGTTCCCGCAAAGGCCGGGCCACCCTCAGTCTAGGCCGCCCCTCCGTTTTGTCAGCCTGTCGCCCTCTGTCTGCCCATGCAGGTTACGCTTCGCTGCAGGACGAGCTGCTCTCCCCCGCCTCCCTGCATTATGCACTGCCCTCCCCGCTGCGTGCTGACCAGTACTGGAGCGAGGTGGCCATTATGGATGCCATCCCCATGGCCGCCAGCGAGCAGGACGCCCTGATGGAGATGTCGGACATGCAGGTGTGGTCCGCGGGGCTGACCCCCTCGCTGGTGACCGCCGAAGACTCCTCCCTGGAGTGCAGCAAGGCCGAGGATTCGGATGCCACGAGCGAAGGCCGGTTCCCGGGGCAGATCCAGGAGGACGCCCACGGCCCTGACCCGCTGGGCTCCATGGACCTGGTCGAGGATGACACAGTGGACTCAGACGCCATGAATGGCCTGATGGAAATGCTAGAGCAGGAGGAAGGTCAGAGGTCAGAGGGGAGGAGGCCAGACGGCGAGCACCAGGCGGGCCTCGGGGCGGAGCGGGGCCAATGCCAGGACGGTTTTCCACAGTGACGTCTCTCTCCTTTCAGGCCAGCAGAAGGTGCAAGCCCGCATCAAGGAGTCGCCCTCGGTCAGCCGTGTCATAGACAAGGGCAAAGACAGGTAGGGAGCATTATTCTTGGTCATCCCAAACAATTCTATGGAAGTGCTTGATTTCAATATGTACTTTTTTTATTTACTTCACTCGTATACCGCCTTTGTCCCCCCAGCGGGAGACTCAAAGCGGTTTCCTGCGGCATAATGTAAAATAAACCACCTGTAGTTCATGTTAGATCAGCCCACACACTGCCTTGCCAGAGAAAGAAAATATGCCATGCAGGTAAACAGTAAAGAACAAGTAGTTTACTCTTAGTAGTACATTTATTATTTTTCTCTATTTTATTGTTATGTAAATGCACCAAGAGAAGGGTATGAACCTTGGACAACTATGACTCCCAGGACTGCACAGCATGGAGACATTGCATAATAATAATAATAATAATAATAGTAATAATAATAACAACAACAACAACAATGACATTTAAAGTAAAAACTTGGTGAGCAAAAGGTAATGACAGAACTTTCCCTAACCAAGGGTACTTTGGCTCCTCCCACAATCCCCCCCCCCCCCAAAATTGGGGAAATGTTTCATTTTAAACCTGAGAGCAATGAATGCCATCACATTACAGAATTGGCCAAACATCCGGATCATTACCAGAAATCCACTTTCCCACCACCTCCGGAAGTGATTGAAAAGGGTGCTGGCCCATGCTTAAAGTACGCAAAGAATGCTCTACTCTACACTTGAACCCAACCTAATGTGATGAGCATAGTGACTTCTAGGCCTGGACAATCCATGGTTCTAAATGGTTCTAAAGTACTTAGAAAACTAAAGTTCTGGTGATGAACACTAGGTGGCGCTGGTGCTTTGCTTCTACAGTGTTGCTAAAGTTTTGGTGGTTAACATTACAGAAGTCAAACAAAACTTCATTACTATTTCATTATTGGTGATTTTTAAGACAGAACCAGTTAGGAACTGCCATTTATAACAAAATTTTGAAAGTTTTGTTAGAGTTCTGAAATGTTCACCACCAGAACTTTAGCAACACTGTAGAAGCAAAGCACCAGCGCCACCTAGTGTTCACCACCAGAACTTTAGCAATGCTGTAGAAGCAAAGCACCAGCGCCACCTAGTGTTCACCACCAGAACTTTAGCAACACTGTAGAAGCAAAGCACCAGCGCCACCTAGTGTTCACCACCAGAACTTTAGCAATGCTGTAGAAGCAAAGCACCAGCGCCACCTAGTGTTCACCACCAGAACTTTAGCAATGCTGTAGAAGCAAAGCACCAGCGCCACCTAGTGTTCACCACCAGAACTTTAGCAATGCTGTAGAAGCAAAGCACCACCTAGTGTTCACCACCAGAACTTTAGCAACACTGTAGAAGCAAAGCACCAGCGCCACCTTGTGTTCACCACCAGAACTTTAGTTTTGTAAGAACTTTAGAACCATTTAGAACCATGATTGCCCAGGCCTAGTGGCTTCCCACATTTTAAATGTAGCACTCAGTGGAATTTAGTAAATGTGATGAAGTGGTTTGTCCTTTTTGCCAACTGCTGGAATCCCTTTATGCCCATGAAGTCCCTTTCTGTCTGTCTGTTTGTCTGTCATTTGTCTCCAGACTGGGCGAATGGGCTGTGGAGAGCTCCTTCATCTCGACCTTTTCCGAGCTGCCCAGAGGAGTATCGCTAAGTCCACCAAGGTTGCGGCAGGCAGTCCCCTACAAGATGCGAGGCCGGGAGCGAGAGAGGCCGGAGCACATGAGGATTGACTCCTCGGAGGAGAGGGAGAGCCCCCCGCCACACAAGGATTGGGGGCTCCAGCCGGGGAGGCGGCAGGGTCTCACCCAGTGGCTCAAGGAGACTACCGATAGCAGCTTATTTGGGCAAACGCAGGTAGGAAGATGCAATGTTCACAGAAGTTGCAAGAGATCCCAAGGGCCATCCAGTCCGACCTCCTTCTGCCAGACAGGAAAAGCACAATCAAAGCCCCCTTGAAAGATGGCCATCCAGCCTCTGTTTAAAGGCTTCCATAGAAAGTGCTTCCATCAGAGAGTTCCACTGTTGAACAGCTCTTCTTATCTATGGCAGGCATCCTCAGAGGTTATGAGGTTTGTTGGAAACTAGGCAAATGGGGTTTATATATCTGTGGAATGTCCAAGGTGGGAGAAAGAACTAGTCTGTTTGAGCAGCCAGACCTTGAAGCTGCAAGACCATTAAATGCTAATCAGTGTGGCCAATGGCAACATTCACACTTGCCTCAAACAGACAAGAGTTCTTTCTCCTACCCTGGATGTTCCACAGCTATATAAACCCCCGTTTTCCTCGTTTCCAACAGACCTCACAACCTCTGAGAATACCTGCCATAGATGTAGGCGAAACGTCAGGAGAGAATGCTTTTGGAGCATGGCCATGCAGCCCAGAAAACTCACAAGCAACCTAGAATAGTGTCATTGCAGAATGTTTGGATGAGGGAGAGAGCTCACGTTGCAAGGAAATAAAACTTTCCCTGAATCGGTCATGGCTGAGTGACGGTTTCCCTGGGAACATTTGGTATTTCCTGAGTGTGTTGTGTTTCCTAAAGTCATAGAATGGTTTTGCTCCTTCTTCTTTGTTTTAGGACTATCTCTCTCGTTGTTGGCTTTAGTTTTGTCCCTTCCTGTTTGTTTTAGATCTCTCTCTCCCTCTCTCTCCCTCTCTCCCTCTCTCTCTCTCTCTCTCTCTCTCTTCTCTCTCTCCTCTCTCTTCTCTCCTCTCTCTCTCTCCTCTCTCCCCCTCTCTCTCCTCTCTCTCTCCTCTCTCCTCTCTCTCCCCTTTCTCTCTCTTCTCTCTCCTCTCTCCCCTCTCTCTCTTCTCTCTCCCCTCTCTCTCCTCTCTCCCCCTCTCTCTCTTCTCTCTCTCCTCTCTCTCCTCCCTCTCTTCTCTCTCTCCCCTTTCTCTCTTCTCTCTCTCCCCCTCTCTCTCCTCTCTCCCTTCTCTCTCTCTTCTCTTTCTCCCCTCTCTCCTCTCTCTCTTCTCTTTCTCCCCTCTCTCCTCTCTCTTTCCTCTCTCTCTCTTCTCTCTCCCCCTCTCCTCTCTCATTGTTGGTTTTTGTTTTGCTCCTTCCTGTTTGTTTTATGACTCTCTCTCTCTCTCTCTCTCTCTCTCTCTCCTTGTTGGCTTATGTTTTGCTCCTGTTTGTTTTAGGACTCTCTCTCATTGTTGTCATTTGTTTTGCTCCTTCCTGTTTCTTTTAGGACTCTCTCGCATGTGGTTGGCTTTTGTTTTCCTCCTTCCTGTTTGTTTTAGATTTCTCTCTCTCTCTCTCTCTCTCTCTCTCTTCTCTCCCCCTCTCTCTCTCTCCTCAGTCTCTTCTCTCTCCCCCCTCTCTCCTCTCTCTCCCTCTCTCTCTCTCTTCTCTCTCTCCCTCTCTCTCTGTCCTTCTCTCTCTCCCCCTCTCTCTCTCTCTCTCTCTCTCTCTCTTCTCTTTCTCCCCTCTCCTCTCTCTCTTCTCTTTCTCCCCTCTCTCCCCTCTCTTTCCTCTCTCTCCTCTCTTCTCCCCTCTCTCTCCTCTCTCTCTTCTCTCTCCCCCCCTCTCCTCTCTCATTGTTGGTTTTTGTTTTGCTCCTTCCTGTTTGTTTTATGACTCTCTCTCTCTCTCCTTGTTGGCTTATGTTTTGCTCCTGTTTGTTTTAGGACTCTCTCTCATTATTGTCATTTGTTTTGCTCCTTCCTGTTTCTTTTAGGACTCTCTCGCATGTGGTTGGCTTTTGTTTTCCTCCTTCCTGTTTGTTTTAGATTTCTCTCTCTCTCTCTCTCTCTCTTAGGGGTGGATATCTCCAATTTAAATACTTTGAAACCCGTTAATATTTCGTATTTGTAATTATTTTGACCCTATATCGACCCTCGTCGTCCAACCCGAAAGTGACCTTTCTAAATCGAAACCGGGTCAGCCATTTACGTAAAGGGTGTGTTATTACGTCATTTCCGCCCTTTCTTATCTTTAACCCACCTTTGGTTGTCAGCTGGTGAGAGGGGAGTGGAAGGCAGCATCTCCTCTCGCCAGATGACACCCAAACACGGGTTAAAAATAACCCCCGTTTGGGTCTCGGCTGGTGAGAGGAGGGGGCCAGGCTGCCCCCTCCACCCTCCTGTTGCCATCTGACATGCGGGTTAAAGGGAACGCGTCGCCTCCCTTCGCCCCTACCAGCTCAGAATCCAACCCAGGAGGAGTGGAGTGCTCGCTCTCTCTTCTTCCCTCTCTGCCCCCCCCCCCAGCTGAGATGCATCACGCATTAAATGTAACGCACAATGCTTCTGAGCTCGGGGGAGGAGTAGCGTGCTTGCTCTCCCTTCTTCCCTCCCTGCCCCCCAGCTGAGAGGCATCGTGCATTAAATATAATGCGCAATGCTTCTGAGCTCCGGGGAGAAGAGAGTAGAGCAAGCCCTCCATTCTAGCCTCCCAGCTGGCGTAACGAATAAAAGCGAAAATTCGTTAGTAATTACGTTTCAATTACGAAATTTATTATAAAAATTTCGAGATAATTTCTATAATGACCCAGCAAGGGAAATTCCCCCGAGTTTAGAATCAAAATTTTTATGGATCAACCATCTCTCTATCTCTCTCTCTCTCTCTCTCTCGCTTTGTCTCTCTCGTTGTTGTCATTTGTCTTGCTCCTTCCTGTTTGTTTTAAGTCGTCCCCCCCCTCTTGTTGTTGGCTTTTTTGCTCAAAGGGAGATGTGCAAAATTGTGTTTGTTTGCTGAGGTTTGCACTGTGGATCAGAAGACGTTTGCTTGCTTCCTTCGATTTGGGCCGAGGGGAGAATGGGTCAGGCGTGAGCCCGTCTGCCTGGTTGCATTTCGCCTCCCATCTCTATTTATAGTTGCAACTGGGCAGCTTCTTTGCTTGCTTCCAAATTGGGTATTCCCCTGAAAGGGACTTGAAATAGAACCTCCCCTGCATTCCTGACCATGGTGGGTAGCTGTGCCAGACTTCGGTTATGCAACCCTTGGGGAAGTTACTTTTCTGGGGACTACCGCTCCCCAAATCCCCCAGTCAGGCTTTAGTCACTCTGACCATCATTTGCAGGCATTCTCAAATGGATTTGGGTGCTGAATGGCCCCTGCCAGGGGATGCCCACTTCTTCGGAGCACGAGAACCCTCGGCCAGGGCAAGGTGACATTGATAAGGTCCCTCAGCTGCTCCCTCCTAACTGAGCTCCTCCAGTTGGTCCTCAGCAGAGCGGCTAAAGTTACCACGCCTCCACCTATCCCCATTTGGCCGTCCCAAGTCAGAAATTGTTCCTGCCGTCAGCACGGGCATTGCTCTCCTTGCCATGAAAAGGGAAGGCTGGTTTTAGGGTCTGGGTCAGGAGTGGGGAAACCTTGGCTGGCATCATGTGGGGCTTCTTGACCCAGTTGCTGATCAGCTTGGTGCTGCTGGGCTTCTTCCTGGTCAGCTGCCAGAACCTTCTGCACGTCGCCCAGGGCTCCTTCTGCTTTGTGCTGAAGCACATCCACCAGGAGCTGGACAAGGAGCTGGGCGAGACCAAGGGGCTCAGCGATGACGAGGAGCCCGTCTCCACCCGCGTGGTGCGGCGACGGGTCATCGTCCAGGTAGCCACCCCAGAGGGATTGGGGCCGCAGAGGAGCGCTTCAAAGGGTTGGCAGCACTGGTGACCCATGGCACGGGGGCCCTTGGCTCAGCTCATGTCTTGGACCATCAAGGGCAGCATGATAGAGTTAAATCCATTAGACCTCTGGCATAAACAGCCTTTTCTTTCCACACCAAAGCAGCTTCCCTGTTCTTCTTTCAGGGAAACGAAGCACTGGATATTCCTGGGGAACAAGTAACCGAAGAACAATTCACAGATGAGCAAGGCAACATCATCACAAAGAAAGTGAGTTGGGGAATGTATGGAGTAGAAGGGAGGTGGGCAACAGCATCAGGACCCCTGAAAAGCCAGCCTATAAAAGTACCCTTGTTAGGGCCTTTCGTTTCCTTCCCTTCCTTCCGTGATACGTCTGTGCCTCGTGTTGCATGGGGAAAATGGGAGAGAAGGATTATATTATTGGGGGAGATCATCCAGAGTTTCGGGGTGCGGTGTCATCTGTATGCAGATTATTTATTTATTTATTACTTCGACTTATTAGTCGCCCTATCCCACAGGCTCAGGGCGACTTACATTTGTAAGTCATAAAAACAGAACAAAACAGAACATGGTTAAAATTGCCACTACCAGTGCGCAGCATGGTTTAGGCACAGCCTAACAGACATATATCTCTAAACACCGAACGCTTGGGCAAAGAGGAAGGTTTTGCAGGCCCTGCGGAATGTTAGCAGATTGGCCTGCGCTCGGACTGTGGGGGGAAGAGCATTCCACAGTACCGGCGCCGCGGCGCTGAATGCCCTCCTCCGCGTTGATCCTAGGTGGATGGATCGTTGACTAGGCACCACCAGGAGGTTTTGGGACTCGGATCGCAGTGGTCGTGGTGGACTGTAATGGGAGAGGCGGTCCCTTAGATACACTGGCCCCAGACCATTCAAGGCCTTAAAGGTCAAGACCAACACCTTGAAGGCGATCCGGTGCTCTATCGGAAGCCAGTGCAGTTCACGCAGCACAGGCGTGATGTGGCAGCGTGATGGAGAACCTGCCACCAGCCGTGCTGCCGCGTTCTGCACCAGCTTGAGCTTCCGGATCGCTGCCAAAGGAAGGCCAATGTAGAGGGCATTACAGTAGTCTAGTCTTGAGATGACCGTGGCTTGGACCACTGTGGCTAGGTCGTGACGGGACAGGTAGGGAGCCAGTCTCCTCGCCTGTCGGAGATGGTGAAAAGCCACTCCGCTGACGATGGAGATGTGCTTCTCCATCGACAGCTCGGAGTCAAGCGTGACTCCCAGGCTCTTTACCGATGAAGACGGGCGAAGTGTCGGAAGGCGGATCCCCCCCGTACCCGGACGACCCAGCCACAGGATCTCCGTCTTGTCCGGATTCACCTTCAACCTACTGGCTCGCAGCCATCCAGTGACGGCCTCAAGGCAACGATGGAAATTATCGGGTACGGAGTCCGGCTGGCCCTCCATCCCCAGTTCTGTCACTCCTTTCCACCTGCTACTAAGGAGGCTGTTCAAGTCCTGAACCGGTGCTTGACCGCTGTAACGGACTGGAAGAGGGCAAACAAATTGAAACTTAATCCAGACAAGACAGAGGCACTCCTGGTCAGTCGTAAGGCCAAACAGCGCATAGGGTTACAGCCTGTGCTTGACGGGGTTGCACTCCCTCTGAATGCACAGGTTCGCAGTCTGGGAATGATCCTGGACTCATCGCTGAGCCTGGAACCCCAGGTCTCGGTGGTGGCCGGGAGAGCTTTTGCACAGTTAAAGCTTGTGCACCAGCTGCGCCCATACCTTGGGAAGTCTGACTTGGCCACGGTGGTCCATGCTCTGGTGACATCTCGAATAGACTACTGCAATGCTCTCTACGTGGGGTTGCCTCTGAAGACTGTTCGGAAACTGCAATTAGTCCAACGCTCTGCAGCCAGTTACTAACAGGAGCGGGGTACAGGGAGCATACAACTCCCTTGTTGCACCAGCTCCAGTGACTACCAATTAGTTTCTGAGCACAATTCAAAGTGCTGGTTTTAACCTACAAAACCCTATACTGTTCTGGCCCAGTTTACCTGTCCGAATGGATTCTCCCCTATGAACCATCAAGGACATTAAGATCATCTGGAGAGGCCCTGCTCTTGGTCCCGCCATCTTCGCATGCGCGCCTGGTGGGGACGAGATACAGGGCCTTCTCTGTTGTGGCCCCTCGGCTGTGGAACTCCCTCCCAAGTGATGTTAGATCTGCCCCCTCCCTGTTGTCCTTCAGGAGGCGGGTGAAGACTTGGATGTGGAACAAGGCCTTCCCAGAATAAGTGGAGATTGATTTCAATCGGAAATGGGTGACCACTTTCATAGAACGAGTTGAATGTGGTTTTAATGACAATGTGGTTTTTATGTATCTCTGTTTTTATGTATTTTAATTTTTTGTTTTAAGATGTTTTAAACTTGTATGGCATTGAATTTTGCTGGAAGCCGGTCTGAGTCCCTCCTTGGAAGTGAGGAGGTCGGGGTACAAAAATTTTAAATAAATAAATAAATAAATTCTTATGTAAGAGATGGCAGAATTTCCAAGGGGGGATGAGTTGCACTTAAGGAGATCTTCAGGGCCGGCCTTTGCTTTCTCACTCCTCTGCAGATTATCCGGAAGGTGGTGCGCCAGCTGGATACGGATGGCACAGGCGAAGGGCGGCAACATGAAGAGGTGATTATTCTCACAGGTTCCCTGCAGAATGTTTTCTGAGTGGTGCCACTTGGACAGCAAGTTAGCCGAGCCCCCTGGGTGGCTTGGCCCTGCGGCTCTGGCTGCGTCCCCTCCGTCTATCCTTTGCTCCGGCACCCTTTCTTTCTCACCCTTGCCCAGCTATGCTATAACAAACTCCCCCTGCTCCTTTCCCCGCCTCTGACTTCTGACCAAACACAGTGGGACCTGCCTTCTGACGTCCTTCTCCTTGTGTTTCTCTGTCTCTCCGTCTGTCTCTTTCTTTCTCTCTCCGTCGTCTGCCCACCTGCTCGCCTTGCTGGTTTGTCCGTGACTCTGTCCTGCTTTGCTGTCTCTTGCCGCTGTTCCTCAGGAGGAGGCTCAAGGGAGCGCCCCAAGATCGGAGCTGCTTGGGGGCAGGATGGGGGCTCAGATAGTGAAACGAGCCAGCCTGAAAAGGGGGAAGCAGTGAACCCCGCAACCCTCCCTCCAGTGGCCTCTTTGGAGGTAAAGACCCCTTCGTTCTTACTAGTCGCTGGGAAAGAGGGGAGCGTTGGTTAGATGTGGTTGTGCCCGTGAGCTTCCTTCCATCCTAGACAGCAACACACTAAGCCTGGGCAATCATGGTTCTAAATCAGGGGTGGGCAATCTACGGCCCGCGGGCCAGATGTGGCCCAGCAGCCGATACTGTCCGGCCCGGGGAGAAGGGTGTTAGGGGCAAGGCCAAGAGGAAAGGGTGCCGCTGCCACCATCCTATCATGGGCTCTGTGGGGCCTGTGTCAGCAGACAGGCCAGAGGAGTGGCGGCTTTGGAGTGCCTGCATCCTTGGAGGCGATCCGGACCTTCAACAGGAGCACTCGACGACCTGCGGGGGCTGAACGCCCTGGCGACCCGGAAGACTTGATCGTCTTCCGGGTCGCCAGGTCGAATAAGCCGCCTCAGATCGCTGACTGCTCCCCCTGCAGGCCCGGATTGCCTTCAGGGATGCAGGCACTCTATAGCAGGGCGATCAGCTGGGGAATGGCTGGGGCGAGTCTGCAGCTGCTCTGCTCTGCTCTGCTGCGGCGGCTGGGTCCACTTTGCCATCCTCTGGGCTGGGTCCATTGGATGGAGGATGTCAGCCTTCATCGTGGTTCACACCTTGTCTTCTTAAATTTAATTTAATTTAATTTTAGTGGTTTTTATTATTATTTTATAATAATTTTATAATAATTTTATAATAATATAATAAATAATATAATATAATAATGTTATATTATATTATAATTTCAATATATTATGTCTATATATATACTATAATATAATAATTATGATATTAATACTAATAATATATGAATATTTCTTGATATATTAATATGTTAATATTAATTATGTGTAATATATAGTAAATATAGTAAATAAATAAATAAATAAATAATGTAGATTAGAATGTAGTTCAACCTTTCGGTGCGGCCCCCCATAATATTTTTTTGGCTCTTGTGTGGCCCCTTGGAAAAAATAATTGCCCACACCTGTTCTAAATGGTTCTAACGGACTTGCAAAACTAAAGTTCTGGTGGTGAACACTAGGTGGCGCTGGCGCTTTGCTTCTACAGTGTTGCTAAAGTTCTGGTGGTGAACATTTCAGAACTCTAACAAAACTTTCAAAACTTCATTATTATTTCATAATTGGTGATTTTTAAGACAGAACCAATTAGGAACTGCCATTTATAACGAAATTTTGAAAGTTTTGTTAGAGTTCTGAAATGTTCACCACCACCACTGTAGAACGTTAGCACCTACACCATCAGAACTAGCAACACTGCAAAGCACCAGCACCACCTAGTGTTCACCACCAGAACTTTAGTTTTGTAAGTACTTTAGAACCATTTAGAACCATGATTGTCCAGGCCTACAACATTACCATTCTCCATCCTTAGCCGAGACCCATTAGTTTTGCGCTTGAAATATAGCTAAAACCAGAAAGCTTTCCAAACTCCTGACTATCCCATATAGAACAAGGGGGAAGTGAGGTCACAGGGTTACCTGTCCAGCAAGAAGCCAGTATTCAGTCCTCCATATAGACCAGTGTTTCTCAACCTTATTTATTTTTTATTTATTTGCTATATTTATATACCATCCTTCTCAGCCCACAGGCAACTCAGGACGGTTTACAGAAGCAGCAATTCAATGCCCAACAACACCATAAAAACTTTGAAAAACATATAATATAATATCATTATTTATTCATTCCTAATGCCGTGATCCCTTAATACAGTTTATCATGTTGTAGTGACCCTCAACTGTAACATTATTTTTGTTGCTACTTCGCAACTGTAATTTTGCTACTGTTTTGAATCATAAAGTAAATATCTGATCGGCAGGATGTATTTTCATTCACTGGACCAAATTTGGCACAAATAACCAATATGCCCAAATTTGAATACTGGTAGGGTTGGGGGGGGTTGTCAGTTGTAGTTGCTGGGATTTATAGTTCACCTACAATCAAAGAGCATTCTGAAACCCACCAACAATAGAACTGGGCCAGACTTCCCATGTAGAACCCCCATGACCAACAGAAAATACTGGAAGGCTTTGCTGACATTGACCTTGAGTTTTGGAGTTGTAGTGCAACTACATCCAGATATCACTGTGGACTCAAAAAATGATAGATCTGGATCAAACTTGACACGGATACTCAATATGCCCAAATGTGAACACTGGTGGAGTTTGGGGAAAATAGACCTTGACATTTGGGAGTTGTAGTTGCTGGGATTTATAGTTCACATACAATCAAAGAACATTCTGAATCCCACCAACTATAGAATTGGGCCAAACTTCCCACACAGAACCCCTCTGCCTTGAAGGGACTCACTGGCACGAGCCTCCTTCCAGCCTTGCACGCTCTCCTTTGTCCACACGTGCGCACAATACTGTCATGCACAAAGCACGCCTGCTCTCCCCTCCCTGGTTGGAGTCTCAGAATCAGCCCTCCCTTTGGCTGAGAGGCAGGCCAATCACAGCAGAGGAGGGCTTTTCCTGGGAAGATTTGCTGTCTGTTTCCAAAACGGAAGAGAAGGACAGGCAAAGGGCTTCCTAAAAGCCCCCCTTGGCCTATAATGGGGTCAAGCTCAAGTCCAGGCAGTGGAGCCTGGAGGCCATTCCTTGCAATATATGATCTATTTCTCTCTTCTCTTCACCTCCCTTGATAGTGTGTTTTCTTTTCCAGTCAAAAGGGAGGGAAGGCGGGAGATATATTTCATGCCCTCCTTGTTTGTATGGCTCTCTTTCAAACCCACCCAATGTCCTGGCTCTTTTGTATGTATCTAAATGTATTAACGTTATATGTTCATTTTTGTCCCCTTGGAAGTTTTCCCCTTATATGTTTGCAAATCCTATATACATATAGATTTCTAGAGATTTTCGTGTACCTGTATATCTGTATCTACGTATATACATTATTTTTATATGAATTTTCCCCTCACATGTTTGCTAGTTTCTGCAAATCCTATTTAGGTATAATTGGCAATCATGGTTCTAAATGGTTCTAAAGTACTTACCAAACTAAAGTTCTGGTGGTGAACACTAGGTGGCACTGGTGCTTTGCTTCTACAGTGTTGCTAAAGCACTGGTGGTGGACATTTCAGAACTCTAACAAAACTTTTGAAATTTCGTTATAAATGGCAGTTCCTAATTGGTTCTGTCTTAAAAATCATCAATATTGAAATAATAATGAAGTTTTGAAAGATTTGTTAGAGTTCTGAAATGTTCACCACCAGAACGTTAGCAACACTGTAGAAGCAAAGCACACCAGCGCCACCTAGTTTTCACCAACAGAACTTTAGCAACACTGTAGAAGCAAAGCACCAGTGCCACCTAGTGTTCACCACCAGAACTTTAGCAACACTGTAGAAGCAAAGCACCAGCGCCACCTAGTGTTCACCACCAGAACTTTAGCAACACTGTAGAAGTAAAGCACCAGCGCCACCTAGTGTTCAGCACCAGAACTTTAGCAACACTGTAGAAGCAAAGCACCATCGCCACCTAGTGTTCACCACCAGAACTTTAGCAACACTGTAGAAGCAAAGCACCAGCGCCACCTAGTTTTGACCACCAGAACTTTAGTTTTGTAAGTACTTTAGAACCATTTAGAACCATGATTGCCCAGGCCTACAGTAAAATATAAAACATCATAAAACATGTACCACACAACAAACAACCAATAACCGATAAAGTGGCCCTGTGCAGATTTGAGCTAGTTGGGCAGGAGAAAGGCTTGTGCGAACTTAAAACAATTTTTAAAAGTATTAAAAAGGAGAGTCTAATCCACGCTCCCTTTCTTTGCTTTCTTCTTGCCAGGGCTTTGCCTCGACACCGACCCACTGACCTCCACCCCCCTCGTGCCCCCCACATGGCCAGGCGAGTGGAGCCGCGGGCTCAGCAGGAAGGGGCTGGCTGTCCACGACTCTTTAGGTTAATGGCATGATTTCCGTAAGGGACCTAACTTTACCGTCTTATTCGCATGACCGACTGACTGCAGACGCATGAGCTACAGTTCTTCCTCCTGAATCAAAGCCTGAACCAGGAATCCCAGGAGAGGAGGAAGCGACGATGCAAGTGTGTGGGGGGCAGGAGAGGGGACCGTCCTTTCCTCGGCTCACTCCTCGACAACGCCTCCGCCTCCTGGGAAGGAGTTTGCCGGACAGAGCTCATCTGCCATCCCACCCGCCCCTGCTTAGCCCTCAGGCCATGTCCTGCCCTGGGTGCTGGAGGGCTTCCAGCGAGGGCCTCCTTGGGCCTGGGAGACGGGAAGCAGCAGGCGGCTGCCCTCACCTTCCCCTTCTCCCTTGTTCTCGCCAGGTTTCGGGTGGAAAAGTGTGACCTGGACAGTTGCTCAAACCTTGTGTATATGATGATATGAACAGATATCTACTATGCAAACACAAATAGGGACGTTCGGCAGGATTGTATTGGCTCATCTCCCTGAAATACCTCCGCAGGCTACCAGTTGGTCATTCGCAAAACGGAGGTGGGAAGAGCTAGGATTGACGATTGGCAGAGCAAGTCTCCCAGGTTCATCTCTCTCTCTCTCTCTCTCTCTCTCTCTCTCTCTCTGTAACACACATACACACATGCAAAGTGGTGGCCGTGGGTAGGAGGTACGTGGCACGGAGGGAAGAGGTGTGAAAGAAGGGCTAGTGCACAAACCTCTCTGCCGATTCACACTCAGAACCACAAGCGTGCGGCAGGCACACTTGCACCCTCACCCTTGGGATACTTCCGACAATGTGGTCCCGGGTCAAAAGGGTGCAGGTGCGCCCCGCTTTCCCGCCCCCGTGCTGCCAACACCTAGCTCCATCCAGCACAATCTGTGGCTCAGGAGCGTTCCGCTGCTTCTGCGCCAGGGAGGGCTCCTTAAGGGCTCTTCTATATCCAGCACAGACATGGCATGTGCCAGTATTTCCTAGACCCCGCTCCTCAGCGGGGAGTAGCTGAATTCTGCCCTCTCCCTGAGTCAACTGTCACGATCGGTCGCAGCACAGGGGTAGGTTGTGGTGCCCTCTGGGCTGATTCCTCCCCACCAGAGAACTTGCCACTGCCCCATCCTTACCTCTTGGTGCTTTGGGAAACTCCCTCTCCCGCACTCTTTCTCAGCCATGCCAGGCCCCTGGGATGCCCGTTTTGAGCAATACGCGACTCCTCTTGCACCTAAGAGACATGGCATTTATGCTAGAGGGAGCCGAGTCGTGGGCGGAGGTGTAGGAGCCTTGTTTCGTGCACAAGACCTCCCTGCACACACACAAAAGAAACACACATACAATGTTCTACCTTGGGCCCAGAAGAGATGCGGTGTGGCACCTGCTCACCGAAGAAATGCACAATGTCTTCAGTTCTTATCCCTGGGAGGTGAGTTGTGGGCGGAGGTGTAGGAGCCTTGTTTCGTACACAAGTCCTCCCTGCACACACACACAAAAGAGACACACATACGTTCTACTTTGGGCCCAGAAGAGATGTGGTGTGGCACCTGCTCACCGAGGAGATGCACAATGTCTTCAGCTCTTGTCCCTGGGAGGCAAGTTGTGGGCGGAGGTGTAGGAGCCCCGTTTTGTACACAAGACCTTCCTGCACACACACGACACACATACGACGTTCTACTTTGGGCCCAGAAGAGATGTAGTGTGCCACCTGCTATACCGAAGAGATGCACAACGTCTTCAGCTCTTGTCCCTAGGAACTGTGCCCAGGCCGCCTCTTGCCAATCTCGGAAGAGAAACAGACTAAAAAAGAACGGGGGATCCGGATGGGAACTCGCGGGGAAGCCCAAAGGATGGCAGGCCAGGCACCTCCCCAGAGAGAAGAGCTGTCTTGATGCAAGCGTGTGGGGCGGGGGCACAGAACACCCAGGCCCCCTCTGCCCTCCCATCCCACTCCCATGCCCTGAACGGCCTCCCCACCCCACCAAATTGCCGACTCAGCGCCGCCATAGAACCTAGGGTGGGCCCCCCATGCTTTGGCCTCCTGTAGCGCGTAGGAACATGAGCTGTGAACTGCGCCCCCCTCCTTTGCCTGCCTGCGGGGTGCCGCTTTGCCCGCTGATCGCTAGTAGGAGCTGTAGGGGAGGGCGATGCCTAGAGAATGCTGCCGTCTGCACTCTAGATGCTTTTTAGAAGTTTTGAAATTCCTTTTAGTTCCTTTTTTATTGGTATGAGAATTTTGAGCCTTTTGGCTCCTCCTCGGTCTCCCCTCCTCCATCTCTCACCCCGATGTATAGACCATCCTCCCTTGCCCACCAGCTACCAGAATCCAAATTAATAAATAAACAAACACCACTCTTCCTTGCTTCCGTCTTCCTTTTTCCACTTTCTAACAGAGCCAAGTTTGGATAATAATAAAGGCTGTGGCACCTCAAACACTTAACTATTTGTATGTGACATATATCGATGGAACTGTCTTGGTCCTTTCATTATCGGCCGCAACTTCCCGGCAGATGTCAGGTGGTGCAAGACTGGCTAAACAGTGCAATTTCTCAGGGGTGTGGGGCATAGACATCCTGTGATAATGGGGCATGTCTCATTAAGAGCCACATCCATTGTTTTAACATGGTGAGATGTGCTCCACACTGGGCATGCATACCCAGCAGCGGAGTAGCCAAGCGCAAGAGCAGATGTCTTCACGGTGTCTGGTTGTGATCCCCAGGTTACGCTAGTCACCTTTCCTATGATATTGTTTCTAGCGCTCACTTTTTTGCTTTATATTCAGGCAGTGCTTCTTGCAGGTCAGAGCAGTATTTTTCAACCTTTTTTGAACCGCGGCACATTTTTTACATTTACAAAATCCTGGGGCACACCACCAACCAAAATGACACTCGAACACAGTAATACATATAGTTAATATGTTTTTTTAATCTATTTATACACTCAGTGTGAAACCTGGGCCTGTTTCGATGAACACAACATAGATATCCTGACAGGAATGGCAGAAAGACACACACAAAGGTCTTGCTCAACAGCTGGGAGTTATAGTTCACCCGCAATCAAAGAGCATTCTGAACTCCTATGATGGAATGGAATCAAACTTCCCACACGGAACTACCATAACCAAGAGAAAATACTATAAGAGTTTGGTGGGCATTGACCTTGAGTTTTGGAGTTGTAGTTCACCTATATCCAGAGAGCACTGTGGAGGGGAGGGAGGAAGACGTGGGGCGAGTCTGCGGAGTAGCGCCCGCACGGGTCATGTCTTCCTCCCTCCCCTGTCCCGCAGAAGTGGCAGCATGAGCAAAGCAAGGCAAAGCAAGCGGAGCGGAGCTGGGAAGAAGGGAGCCCGAGTGGAGAAGAAAAAGTGTTCGGCAGGAGGGGGAAGGAAGGGGATTGGAGGTTCCAACTTTCCATGGCACACCTGATGAACACTCACGGCACACTGGTGTGCCACGGCACACTGGTTGAGAAACACTGGGTCAGAACACCATCCAGGGTCACTCCCGGGTATGTTGGGTGTGCTGCAATGCTCCAGTGGGATTCCTTCCCAGATAATCCGCAGAGCTTGAGATGCTTTTCTATTCTTAAGATGGAAAACACACATCTGTGATTTAGATAGATTAGGAACAATAACAACAACAGCAGCAGCAGCAACACTTTATTTATATTCCGCCCGTCTCACCCCGAAGGGGACTCAAGGCGGATCACAAGTACACATACATGGCAAACATTCAATGCCATTTGTATAGACGTACACAGTACACAGACAGAACAGAAGGAGGTTTTTGTGTCATGCCACAAGGGGTGCTGTCACTCCATCCTCTAGGACAGTGGTTCCCAAGCTTTTTTGGCCTACCGCCCCCTTTCCAGAAAAAAATGTACTCAGCGCCCCCCTAGAAGTTAATTTTTTAATTTTTAAAATAACAATTAAACAGAAAGATATATATATTAATGTTTCTACCTTTTTTTGTAAAATATAGTAATTAAAGCTGTAAATTACAAACACTAAATTCCAGAAATAATCACAAAAACATGTTTGGGTGAGTATGAGCAACGGATGATGGGATTTGCAGTACCTTCAGCCAATTCAGCTCTGACTTCCACAGACCACTAAGACCCCCCATGAATGACGGATCTGGATCAAACGGCAACGCTTGCTCGGGGATTGCGCACTTGTGACTGTGTCCCTGGAGGTGGAATCCCCGGGCAGGTGTTGCTGTGGAAACCACAGCGCATGCCTCCTTCCTCTCGTCTACCCTGCCCAATACGCAGTCCTGTGTATCAGCCTCATTCTTCCAACAGGGATGTCCTCCCAAGCAAGCAACCCTGCAAGTGGTAAGCCTGGCTCGCGCCACTGCCCCTTTACAGGGGTTCAGCGCCCCCCAAATTCTCCTGAGCCCCCCAGCGCCCCCATGGATCGCCCCACCACCCACCAGGGGGTGGTACCGCCCACTTTGGGAACCACTGCTCTAGGACGAAAGAGCTGTCAGGACTTCCTCATTCCAGCATTTTCTGATCTACATATACTTGGGGCCTCCTGTACAAGCTACAAGGATATAGCTTGTAAAGAAGGCCCCAAGTACATAACGGAATAATGGAAACTGCCTATATCAATTTTGCCAGATACAGGAATGATTAGAATGATTAAAAAAGATGGGGTAGAATGGCTAAGAAATTACTCAGGAAAAGTGGAAGAAGAAATATGGAATATATTTTTTAAACAATTCACGAGGAAAGAAATTAGGGAATTAGAAAATCCAATGTTGAGTAATATATTAGAAGTGTGGAATAAATACAGGAGAATGTTAATAACGGATGGATCAGTAATAACCCCAATTGTAATGGAAAAGAAATTTCCAAAGAATTTAAAACAAATAATGGATAAAAAGCTAAGGGAATTTTTTTAGATAAAATGGGGATTGGATAAAAGTAGGAACGAAGAAGGAAATGATTATGGAAGAATTTAGAGAAATAAAATTGACATGGTTCCATTGTATACAATTAGAACAATGGTTTAAAAATTGGCTAAAAACAATTAAAAAAGGAGGTAAGGTTAACCAATTTGAACAAATAATACAAAATGGGAGGGATGTAGAAGAGCACGAAAACTTGAAAGGAATAACTAGTAAAATATATAAGATAATAATTGAAATAAAGGAAGGAAAAACAAAAAACAACACCCTTAAGGAGGTCTGGGAAGAAGACTTAGGGATAAAAATAAAGGAAACAGAGTGGCAACAATTGTGGAGACAAAGACATCTTAAAAATTTATCAATAAGGATTAAAGAAAATTATTACAAATTAATATGGAAATGGTACCTTACACCAGTAAGAATGGCAAATATAAATAAAACTACTCGAAAAACTGTCGGAGAGGATGCCAAGAAACAGGAACATACATACATATGTTGTGTCAATGTAAATATGTAAGCAAATTTTGGGCGAAAGTATTTAAAGAAATAGAAGATATAATGAATATTAAAATAGAAAGAAGTGCTAGTATAGCTTTATTATCATTATATAATAGTATACGATTGGGAAAAAAGGATAAAGATGCGATAACAAACCTATTAACAATAGCAAGACTGCTTATAGCAAGGAATTGGAAAAAAAAATAAATATACAAATAGAGGAATGGTACAAGGAAGTGTGGAAACTGGCAATAAATAACAAGTTAACATGTATATTAAAAGTAAAAAGAGGTATATGGAAACAAAGTGATTTTTATGAGGTATGGAGAAAATTTATTGAAAAAGGATTAGAAAAGGAAGAAGGAAGGTTACCTCCACAAGAAGAAATGAAATTTTGGACGAATGATATGTAAAAGCAATGGCTTGGGGAGGGGGGGGGAGCACAGCGGTGAGGGACACAAAAAGGTATAAGAAAAACATAATGGCAGAGGCTAAAGATTGAAGTATTGTACCTAGAAATGAATAACATGAATCTGCTGTAAATAGACATTGTATAATATTGTGTTGATAATGATAAAACAATAAAAAAAAGTAAAAAAAAATTGTGCCAGATACGAGGGTTATTCGGAAAGTAAGGTTACAAGGCACATTGCTCTCGTGGGGAATTTTCTCAGGGAAAGTTGGTATCAATCTTGTGTAGTAAGCAGGAAGCACCCCTCTCACAGCCCCGATCTTGCACCCAGTGACTATCATCTGTTCACTAAGTTGAAGGAACACCTGAATGGAAAACACTTTTCCAATGACGAGGAGGCGGTGGAAATCAAAGTGACAAACTGGCAGAAAAAGGCGGAGGAAACTTCTATGACACAGGCATCAAAAACTCCTTGAAAAGGTGTATTGAACTGAATGGTGATTATGTGGAAAAATAATGTAATCCCTTTGCTACAATCCATGTAAGATGTATTAAAATACAGTGTTCCCTCGCTACTTCGCAGTTCCCTTTTAGCAGACTCGCTGTTCTGCGTTTTTCAAAAAATATTAATTTTAAATATATCTCTCTCTCTCGGCATTACTTCGCGAACGAAGATTCTCAGGAAGGACTCATCCCACGCTTTTTACAAGCGCGTTGATGACTAAAAAGGCCAATCTGAGATAGGCAAGTCTGGTTGCAGAAAGCACAGCAGAAAGTCTCCTTGGGCGATGTTGTTTACAAGTTGTGGTTCTTTCTTTCATTGTCATTTCTCTTCGAGACGCATTCGGCCTGTCTTCTCGAAAGAGGCCGCAGCATTGTGGATAGTGCGTCTCCATGCCTCCCGATGTGAGGCCAGGGTGGACCATTGTTGGTGATCAATCTGGCCAAGCCTGAGATGTTGTTTCAGGGAGTCCTTTTTTTAAAAAATAATATTTTTATTAGTTTTCCAAAAGAAAATAAAGAAAGAAAAAAGTAACAATACTACGATCTCGTAGAAACAATAGAAGAAAAAGAATTACAACTTTCCATTATTATACTAGGGATTGGGTTAGGGCAAAGGAGTGAGGAAGGGGATGGGAGAGATAGAATATTAATAATAAGTCAGGTAAAGCAAAGAAAAGAGAAATACTTAAAAGGGGAAGATAGGGAAGGGGAAAGGGGAATTGGATTTCAGTGGGGAAGATTATATACAGTTGACTTCAGGGAGTCCTTATATCTCTTTTTGGGGGCACCTCTCTTGCGCTGACCCATGGTGAGTTCACCATAGAGTAGTATCTTTGGGAGGCGGAGGTCCTCCATCCAAGAGACCTCGCGCCCTGCCCAGCGCAGCTGTGTTCTCAAAAGCATGGCCTCAACGCTGGTGATCCCTGCTTGCTCAAGGACAGCAACATTCTTCACATAGTCGGTTCAGTATATATTTAGGATTGTGCGAAGACAGCACTGATGAAAGCGTTCAAGGAGTCGTAGGTGTTGGCGATAGGTGACCCATGTTTCAGACCCATATAGGAGAATAGACAGTACGATAGCTCTGTACACACTGATTTTGGTGCTTTCCCTTGGGTGCTTGTTGCTCCAGACTCTATATAAAATATATAATATATATATTGCGGTATTTTTTGCAGTTTTACAGGTTTTTGCCGCCGCCGCTCTCTGAAGCGCTTTCCCTCCTCAGTCCTCCCTCCCTCCAGCCTTGAAGGGCCTCTCCTTCCTTCCTTCCTTCCTTCCTTCCTTCCTTCCTTCCTTCCTTCCTTCCTTCCTTCTTCCTTCCTTTCCTTCACTTTATTTTATGTTTTAAAAGACTTAAAATAGTGTATAACTACTAAAATAATGTATAAATATTAAAATAAATAGAGCGTCCTTACATCGCGGTTTTGCACTTATTGCAGGAGGTCCTGGAACGTAACCCCCGCAACATTTCTTTCTTCCTTTATTTCCAGTGTTTCTATCCCGTCCTTCTCAACCTCAAAGGGGGACTCAGGATGGCTTACATTTGGCACAATTTGATGCCATTAAATATAACAAAGCACTATAACAACAATTAAAACAATAAATAGAACATTAATTAAAACAATAAAAACAGTATTAACTGACGTATCACCATTCCAGTCGAATTCCATATCCTAAGTACTATTTATGCCTGCTGTCCAAAGTCTGGTCCCAGAACCACGACTTCAATTTCTTTCTTAAAGACAGGTGGGATGAAGCCGATCTAACCTCGTTGGGAAGCGAGTTCCTCAGGCGAGGAGCTACAGCCGAAAAGGCCCTATCTCTCATCCCCACCACATGTATTTGCGACGCCGGTGGGAGCGAGAGCAGGGTCTTCTCGGACGATCTTAAACTGCAAGGCGGGGTGTAGAGGGAGGTGCATTCGGACACGTAAGCTGGGCCAGAATCTTATAGAGCAGGGCTGCCCAGGAAATCGATTGCGATCGGCTGGTCGATCCCAGGACCGAAGGAGGTCGATCCCAGCCGGATGAGGCACTTCTAGAGAGGGCGGAGCCATGCCGCACAAAGCCACGCCCCCTCCCACAGCTTCAACGCTACCACAGCTTCTCCCGGTTTTTTGGAGGATAGTGCCAAGCCAGTAGTGGCTAGCTATGCCACCACTGGCTTGGCACTACCCTCCTCTAGCCTGGAGAAGCTGTGGTAGAGCTAAAGCCAGAGGGGGGAGGGGGCGGAGCCATGCCGTGCAA
Source organism: Anolis apletophallus (assembly GCA_030556195.1). Taxonomy (NCBI): domain Eukaryota; kingdom Metazoa; phylum Chordata; class Lepidosauria; order Squamata; family Anolidae; genus Anolis; species Anolis apletophallus. The sequence continues at coordinate 6,991,921 of JARBWK010000013.1, forward strand.
AGCCCCGCCCCCTCCCCCAGCTACAGCTCTACCACCGCTTCTCCAGCCTTGAGGAGGATAGTGCCAAGCCAGTAGTAGCTAGCTATGCTACCATTGGCTTGACACTACCCTCCTCAAGCCTGGAGAAGCTGTGGTAGCGCTAAAGCCAGAGGGGCAGAGCCAGGTCGCACCAAGCCCCTCCCCTCCCCTGCTCCGCCCTGCTTCTCTCTCGGTAGATCTTTCTGACTTGGTTTTATTATAAGTAGCTCCTATGCTGAAAAAGTGTGGGCACCCCTGGTATAGAGCTTTATAGGTGAAAACCAGCACTTTGAATTGAGTTTGGAAATGGATCGGCAGCCAGGGGAGCTGACACAACAAGGGGGTGGTGTGCTCCCTGTATGTCACTCCAGTTAGTAATCCGGCTGCAGCCCGTTGGACTAGTTGAAGTTTCCGAACAGTCTTCAAAGGCAGCCCCACGTAGAGTGTGTTGCAGTAATCTATTCAGGATAATCTAATAAGTGAGAAACACTGTATGTTCGTTCTTTGTGTTTTAAAAAATCTTGTAACCTTACTTTCTGGATAGCCCTCATAGATCCCTCAAACTGCGGCATCATTCAGTGACGGGCATAAATCCCAAGTAGCACCTGCTTGCCCAATGAAAGTACACGCGAACCAAGTAGACGTCTTCCTAGGTGTTACTTCTGTAACAAAAAAACAGGAGCGAACAAGAGTACGAAAGCATCCTTGCACATCTGTCCTTCCTTTTCATAAGGCTTTTCACAAGACCTTCCCAGTGGATTGGCAAGCACCCTATTTGCTTCTCCCTTCCCTCCTCTCTTTACGAAGCACATCAGTTGGGTGAAGCGACTGCCTCGTCCAGTTTCCCCGTCCAAGGTCCTTCCTATATTCAATCCTTGTACTACAATGCTGCAGAGTTGCATTCTCTCTCTCTCTCTCTTAAACACACGCACACAAGCATACATATATGCACACCCCTCCCGCTCCATAATCCATCACACATCCAAGGCAATGGCAGGCTCCGTCTTTTCACTCCAGCGCCATCCAAGCGTTAAGGTTCTGGTGTTGACCGTCGATCTCTCAAAGGGTAATTTGTCTGGGAGCAGCCAATCCAAGTCCTGCCCTCGGCCAACCCAATGAGAGGCCGGGGACCCAGCACGCCAGCCTATCCGAGGGCCGGCATTCTAATAAGCCCCATCTCTTATCAGGGGAAATGTAGCTCCTCTTGAAGTTAAACTTGGTGGCCGGCCAGTCCTGGTTTCAGAGTCTCTTTGGGCATGAGGACGTCCGCTAGCTGGCCACCTAATGGACTTGCGGCACGGTTGGCCAGTGGTGTCACCTGGCGGTGCCAACGAAGGGGCTCCTGTTGAGCAAGGCCACCAAGAAGACCCTTGTGGTTTCGGGAGCATGCCAATGCCAACGTACGGTGCCCTCCTGGAAGCCTAGATTACGCTGCCATCCGACGCAGTCTTCTCTCCCGGCAAGTGGCACAGCGATGGACTCCAATCTGCAGGGGACGTTCCTGCTCAACAACGCTTCCCTCGCCTCTTTCCCGGAAGTCAAAGCACCCATGTGCCAGTATTCGGTGCAAAACTCCTTCTACAAGCTCAGCCCTTCGGGGCTCAGTGCCCAGCTGGCAGCCGGCACACCGCACGGCATCAGCGACATCCTGAGCAGGCCGCTGGCTGCGCCAAATGGCACCCTCCTGCCTGACTACTCTCATGTCGGCGGATTCAACGGATTGGGGACGCAGAACATTTACTATGGGTCCCAAGTCGGAAACTTCTCCAAGACCGGGAGCGAATACGCAGCCAGGGGCCGGAGCTGCTGGGCAGATACGGGGCAGGAGTGGCACGGAGGCCGGCCATGTGGCAACTGTAAGTAGCCAACGAGGCATAGGGCTGCAGAGCTGTTGGCGTATATATCTAGTAGACTGGCAGGAGAGGAGTGTTGTTGCTTTGGAGGGATGAAAGGGACCTGCCTTGTCCCCAAAATATGGGAAGAGGTTGCATTTATCCTTGTGCCATTGAAGAACATGGTGACTTACTGAGTCACTTGGAGAGGCCTCTGTCCCCAGGTGTTTACAACCTGAATTGCAAACAGGAGCGAACTGGAAGGGGTCGCAAGGGTTGTCTAGTCCAATTGGTATGCAAGGAATCAATATTTGCAAATGGGGGGCCAAGGTTGAGGAAGGATTGTGAGGGTAGGGAGAGGTAACTGCGATATCTTGTTGCGATTTGGCAGTCTTCCCCAACCTGAAGCCTCTCAGGTGTGTTGTATTAAAAGTCCCAGCATCCAATGCTGCCTGTGGTTGATAGGCACCATTGGCACTGTCGTCCAGTGTTTCTCAACCTTCCTAATGCCGCGACCCCTTAATACAGTTCCTCATGTTGTGGTGACCCCCAACCATAAAATTATTTTTGTTGCTACTCCATAACTGTCATTTTGCTACTGTTATGAATCGTAATGTAAATATCTGATATTCATTCCCTGGACCAAATTTGGAAGAAAGACCTGATACGCCTAGATTTGAATACTGGTGGGGTTGGGGGTGTGTGATTTTGGAGCAGTAGTTGCTGGGATTTATAGTTCACCTACAATCAAAGAGCATTCTGAACTCCACCAACAATGGAATTGAACCAGACTTGGCACACAGAACTCCTCCCATGACCAACAGAAAATACAGGAAGTTTTTGGTGGGCATTGACCTTGAGTTTTGGAGTTGTAGTTCACCTACATCCAGAGAGCACTGTAGACTCAAACAATAATGGATCTGGACCAAACTTGGCACGAATACCCAATATGCCCAAATGTGAACACTGGTGGAGTTTGGGGAAAATAGACCTTGATGTTTGGGAGTTGTAGTTGCAGGGATTTCTAGTTCACCTACAACCAAAGAGCATTCTTAATCCCACCCTAGTTGGCCAAACCCACAGAACCCCAACAAAAATTCACTGGGACAAACAACCCTAGCAAACCTTTTGTATCATTATCCCAAAAACCCTGTGCATATGATATATATTGAACATGGTGATCAGATCATGATATGAATAAACATAACCGTTTAAATAATGTACCAGTAAGGCCTTCTCACGAACCACTCTGAGAATTTGGGTGGGGGGGCTGAAGCCCCTCAAGTCCCCCCAGCTACGGGCCTGCCCATGACCAACAGAAAATACTGTGTTTTCTGATGGTCTTTTGGCAACCCCTTTGAGAGCCCCTTGTGACCTCCCCCCCCCCCCGGGGTATTCGTGCCAAGTTTGGTCCAGATCCATCACTGCCTCGACCCCCAGGTTGAGAAACACTGGTGTAGTTCAACACATCAGGATGGTCTTGGGGTCAGAAAGACGGCAACACAAAGCTTTGGTATGTATGTTACAAAGCTCGATTCGAATGCTTCCTGCCCCAAGGACCTTGCAATGGTTTTCAAGACAGCATGGGAGATGGCAATTCAGGAGGAAATACGGTAATAAGAAACAAAAAGAAGTTGCCACGTAACCTTCTTTCCCATTTGGGGGAGTAAAGTAAGTCTTTCAGCACAGAGTGCCCAGGTAGACCTGAGTCCTTTTTCCTTGTCCACATTGCATAAAAAGCAACCACTGCAAGAAGGAAGAAAAGGAGATTAAAAGGGGGGAGGGGTGTTACCTTGTCCTGGGAGCTCGGAAAGCCCCGGTTCCTCCTGAAGGGAGGTGGTTACTTCCTTAGCCCTCCCTCTATGTTCCTTTTCCTGGTTCTCAAGTCAAGCAAAGTTTATCCTCAGCTGCCACCGCAAATGCCCCTTGGAATGACGGGTGGCGCCACACAGCCGGGTGGCACTGATACGGGGCGCAATTACGGCTGGTACGAGACAGGGCATTTGGGGCAAGGAGCAATGGGTGGCATCATGCGCCGGTCGGGAGCTACGCCCTGAAAGGTGCCATGGAGTCCTGCAGGGCTTGACTAGATGACCACTGAGGTTCCTTCCAACTCAGGGATTCTGTGAAAAGCCAAGCAAGGCTGAAAGGTTGCCTTGACGTCTCTGCCTTGAGCCGTAATTAGACCAGTGTTTCTCAACCTGAGGGTCGGGACCCCTTGGAGGGTCATGAAGGTATGTTAGAGCAGTGTTTTTCAACCTTTTTTGAGCTGCGGCACATTTTTTACCTTTACCACCAACCAAAATGACACAAAATGACACTCTAACACAGTAATACATATAGTTAATGTGTTTTTTAATGTATTTATACACTCAGTGTGAAACCTGGACCTGTTTCGATGAACACAACATATATATGACTTCATCTCACATATTTATACATGGCTATCATGTCTTCTCTCAGCCTTCTCTTCTTCAGGCTAAACATGCCTAGCTCTTCAAGCCGCTCCTCATAGGGCTTGTTCTCCAGACCCTTGTGAAATTTCACCCTGAGTGAAACTTGCTTCCAGTTAACTATGGATGTCATGAAGCTGTTATAAACAGTTCCTTGGGGAGGAGGGGGAGGCAACTCTCAAAAAACCAGTAAAATAGTAAAAAAACATTTCCAAGCAGAGAGGCTCAATTTGTTTCTTGAAACCTGTGAGGGGCTGCTAGGAGGGGGGAGAGTGCCAATTTCCCACGGCACACCTGATGATCGCTCACGGCACACTAGTGTGCCACAGCACACTGGTTTGGAAACACTGTGTTAGAGGAGTCACCAAAGACCATCTGAAAAAACAGTATTTTCTGTTGGTCATGGGGGTTCTGTGTACCAAGTTTGACCAAATTCTATCAGCCAGGCTTTGAAGCTGCAAGGTTATTCAATGCTAATCACGCTGGCCAATTGCAAGATTCACAGTTGTATCCAACAGACAAGAGTTCTTTCTCCCATCCTGGACATTATTCTACAGATATATAAACCTCCCTCGCTTAGTTTCCAACAGACCCCTCAACCTCTGAGGATGCCTGCCATAGATGTGGGTGAAATGTCAGGAGAGAATGCTTCTGGAACATGGCCAGGCAGCTCAGAAAACTCACGGCAACCCAGTGATCCCAGCCATGAAAGCCTTTGACAACACATTCCAAAAATAGTTTTTAAAGAAACGATGTTCAAATGTTGTGTAAATTAACAATCATAGTGTTAATGACAACTATGGCAGAGAATTAACATAGTGTGCGAAGAATTTTCACAGTTCGGGATGTCATATGTACAAAATTTCAGTATGATTGCTTTGCATAGAAAAGGGTACTTTGTGCAAAAGAAATAGCTCGTTTTGCCTTGAGTACAATATTCTGTATTTATTTTTTCCTTACAGAAAATGCTGTTTCCTATGAGATCGCCCAAATTAGGGAATTTTCTGCGCAAAATCGTCACATGTTTTTTCTTTGCACGGAAAACAGCGTAAAGAACCCCATATCAGCCTATATACTTAAGTAAAGACTTTTTAAAATTTGTTTTCATTGTGAATTATAAATAAAATATTACAGTGAAAGTGGGGGGGAAACATATTGTAGAGAGGTAGAAGAGAGAGAGAGAAAATATAAAATAAAAATTTTAAAAAGGTAAAAACAGTGATTTCCCAAAATCTTTTGAGATATTTATTTTTGAATATTTATTTAATATTTATTGTTTGAGATGTTTATTTTTTTGAGATATTGATATTTTGAGATATTTATTTTTTTGAGATATTTATTTTTTTGAGATATTTATTTTTTGAGATATTTATTTTTTTGAGATATTTATTTTTTTGAGATATTTATTTTTTTTGATATTTATTTTTTTGAGATATTTATTTTTTAGATATTTATTTTTTGATATATTTATTTTTGAGATATTTTATATTTTTATATTTATTTTTTGAGATATTTATTTTTGAGATATTTATTTTTTTGAGATATTTATTTTTTTAGATATTTATTTTTTTTGAGATATTTTTTTGAGATATTAATTTTTTAGATATTTATTTTTTTGAGATATTTATTTTTTTGAGATATTTATTTTTTTGAGATATTTATTTTTATATTTATTTTATATTTATTTATTTTGAGATATTTATTTTTTTGAGATATTTATTTTTGAGATATTTATTTTTTGAGATATTTATTTTTCTGAGATATTTATTTTTTGAGATATTTATTTATTTTTTTAAAATAAATCTTTATTAAGTTTTAATAAAAACAGATGATAGCATTACAGTGTTATTTTTTTGAGATATTTTTTTTTGAGATATTTATTTTTTTGAGATATTTATTTTATATTTATTTTTTTAGATATTTATTTTTTTGAGATATTTATTTTTTTGAGATATTTATTTTTTGAGATATTTATTTTTTTGAGATATTTATTTTTTAGATTTATTTTATATTTATTTTTTGATATATTTATTTTTGAGATATTTATTTTTAAAAATATTTATTTTTTTAGATTTATTTTATATTTATTTATTTTGAGATATTTATTTTTTTGAGATATTTATTTTTCGGTTAAGTAAAGACTTAACTAACTCACATCTTTGTCTGACCTCCCAAAATAATATAAATTATAATTGTGCTCTGACTGTAGGCAAAAATTCCCCGTGAAGCCTGGTACAATAGGTTGGAGGCCGAGTTATAACCCGGCAAAAGTGTCAAAATCATGACTAATTAATGATTGTGAATGCTAAACATTGACGGATGAGTCAGCCAGGGAAACTATTTTGCTGTTAGTCATGGTTTTGGCATAATTTCGAATGTAACTTGCCCTGAAACTTACTTTATGGGGAGAAGGAGTTTCATTTTGCTGGCGATTTAGGGCTCATATGAAAATGTGGCTAATAATAATAATAATAGTAATAACATATTTATATGCCATTTTTTCTTTCTTAAAAGAGACTCAAAGCAAACACTGCTAAAAACATTATTATTATTATTATTATTATTATTATTATTATTCTGCTGTTGAAGGCTTTCGTGGCCGGAATCACTCAACTGCTGTGAGTTTTCCAGGCTGAATGGCCATTTTCCAGAAGCATTCTCTCCTGACATTTCGCCCACATCTACGGCAGGCATCCTCAGAGGTTGAGGATGTAAATGGCCTTGGTGAAGAGCATTCAGAAACTTCAGCTGGTTCAAAGATCAGCTGCTAGACTAATAACAGGAGCAGGATATAGATAAAGAATGACTCTGCTCCTGAAGCAGTTACATGGACTTCCGGTTTGTTTCCGGGTGCAATTCAATGTGCTGGCTTTAGCCTATAAAGCCAGAAACCAGTGTTTCTCAACCTGGGGGTCGGGACCCCTGGGGCGGTTGCGAGGGGGTGTCAAAGGGGTCGCAAAAGACCATCAGAAAACACAGCATTTTCTGTTGGTCATAGGAGTTCTGTGTGGGAAGTTTGGCCCAATTCTATCATTGGTGGGGTTCAGAATGCTCTTAGATTGTAGGTGAACTATAAATCCCAGCAACTATAACTCCCAAATGTCAAGGTCTATTTTTCCCGAACTCCACCAATGTTCACATTTGGGCATAGTGCATATTTGTGCCAAGTTTAGTCCAGATCCATCATTGTTTGAGTCCACAGTGCCCTCTGGATGTACGTGAACTACAACTCCAAAACTCAAGGTCAGTGCTCACCAGGTGCTTCCAGCATTTTCTGTTGGTCATAGGAGTTTTCTGTGCCAAGTTTGGTTCAATTCCATCATTAGTGAAGTTAGAGAGCACTGTGGACTCAAACAATGATGGATCTGGACCAGGGGCGGTCTAAGGTAATTTTAAATGGTAGGCGAACATTATTTTGGTGCCCCCCATGTAAAACAAATATACAATTATAATATCACAATACCATTAGTAGTATTATATTGTATCAATGTATATACAATATATTATACCATACTCATACTATATTATATCATAATTATATTATACTACATTACAATATAATTATATTATAATATATTGACATTATAATATAATGTAACATTCTATTATATTATTATTATAAAATAATAAAATTATTTATTTAAATAAAATTATCCTCTATTAAATATTTTCATTACTCCTATAAAACTCAAATAACCCAAAATAAAGTAAAATAAAATATTATACATTACTATTTTGTACAATACCACTATACTGCAATATTGTTTGTAATATTACATGTAATATAAAATTTATCAATTTTCTATTGTTATATTGTATTTGTATTATATTGTATGACAATATTAAGCAGAACTGTATAATAATCAACAAGAAATGCAATGTAAATGCATCAAAATCAGAATATATTACCTACCACCCGTCTCATAATTCATAAGAGTCTCCCATAAGTCCAAACTTAGGATCCCAATGTAAATGTAAATAGAAAAACAGCCAAAATGTTCAAATGAGGTCGTATAGAGGCAGCGCGGCCTGGGCAAACTTGGGCCCTCCCTCCCTCTAGGTGTTTTGGACTCCAACTCCCACAACTCCTCATAGCCTCAGGCCCCTCAGGTCTAGACAAAAATAGAGCCGAAGAAAGGAAGGAGGGAGAGAGGAGGTCACAGAGGAGGAGGAGGAGGAAAGCCCTTCATTCATTCCTTCACTTACACTTCCTTCACTGATTCTTTTCTCCTTCCCTGCAAACACGCATGCGCGCAGCAGAAACAAAGGGAGAGAGGAAGCACTCCCTGCCTGCCCGATAGGGAGTGCTTTGCTTACAGGCTTCTGCGCAAGGGAGCTACTGGGCATGCGCGGAGGTTTTCGCACATGTGCAGTTGCTCCTGCGCTCAACTTCAGCTCCGGAGCAACTGTGCCTGCGTGAAAACCTCCGTGTGTGCCCAGAAGCGGCATCGAAGCGCACAAGGCCGGGATCAAAAAGCAGGCAGCTGCAGCACTGTCTGAGGAACATCGGCAGGGCCAGGATGGCGCCCCATGCGGCCAGGATGGCGCCCCCTTCCCAGATGGCGCCCTAGGCGGCCGCCTACTTGGCCTATCTTGTAGGACCGCCCCTGATCTGGACTAAACTTGGCACAAATATGCAATATTCCCAAATGTGAACACTGGTGGAGTTCGGGAAAAATAGACCTTGACATTTGGGAGTTGTAGTTGCTGGGATTTATAGTTCGTCTACAATCTAAGAGCATTCTGAACCCCACCAATGATAGAATTGGGCCAAACTTCCCACACAGAACCCCCACGACCAACAGAAAATGCTGTGTTTTCAGATGGTCTTTGGTGAACCTTCTGACACCCCTTCGCGACCCCCCACCCAGGGGTTCTGACCCCCAGGTTGAGAAACGCTGGTGTAAGTGGACAGCCCAGTCACATACACACATGCATATTTTCACGTTTATTATGTTTATAGAAGAATAGACGTGTGTGTGTGGCTGAACATCTCCAATTGTACCTGTTCTGACTAACGTTGTGCTCCTCTCCCTCCACGCAGCCACGGGGCACATGGCAGATGGGATCCACAAGAAGAAGCACACGCGGCCAACCTTCACGGGGCACCAGATCTTCGCCTTGGAGAAGACCTTTGAGCAGACCAAATACCTGGCTGGACCCGAGCGGGCGCGACTAGCCTATTCTCTAGGCATGAGCGAATCCCAGGTGAAGGTGAGTCCTCCAGTCCTATTCGTACACATACCTCTATTTACTCAAATCTAATGCTCGCTCTCTTTTTTTGGCTAGATGACCTTGCCAAAATCAGGATGCACATTAGATTTGCAATATACGGTCTTCTTAGTGCTGAGCCAAAGTGGAAGAGGAAGCTGCTTCAGGAGCTCCAGGAGCTCCTATTTGAGAAACATTATCTCTAATCTACTGGTCAGGGCTCAATGCTATGCAATCTTGGGATGTGTAGTTTGGTGAGGCATCCACATCCTTTGGCAGGTAAGGCTCAAGACCCTGTAAAATGACATCCTCCATGTCTCCATAGCATTAAACCAAGGCAGTTAAAATAGATTCATTCTACAGAAGAGGTGTACCCCAAGGCTTTCCTTTCCATTGCTGCAGGCCCTGATTAACCCCTTTTGGCGCCCTAGGCCACACTTTGGAATTACGCCCCCAAACCAACCTCAACTGCACCCCCCTCACATTCCTTCTTTCTACTGCCCGCGCTTTGCCCCCCAAAAGTAAAAAGGAGCAAGGAGAATCCTGGCCTAATTCCAACCCTGCTTCTCCTTCTGTTTCCCCGCAGGCGCCAAGCCCATCTTCCCGCGTTCACGTGACCTTTCGGTGTGAAGGGTGCTGCAGGGTTTATTTATTTATTTATTTATTTATTTCTTCGGTCTTATATTCCGCTCCTCCCTGCAGGCTCGGGGCGGATTACAAGTACAATAAAACATGCTGCACACAACAATTTGCAGCATGTAATAAAAGCATAAAAACACAGGACGATTACAAAGTATCAATTCAGAGTTACAATTCCCCGGAAGCTGGGCTAGTTGAAAGCCAGTCTGAAAAGTGCAGTCTTGCAAGCCCTACGAAAGGAGGCGAGCTCCGAAATTGCTCGGACATCATCAGAGAGAGAGTTCCATACCACCGGAGCCACCACAGAGAAGGCTCTCTGCCTAGTTGTGGACAGATGGCAGGAGCGGATTGATGGTACCAATAACAGATTCCGTTTTTCTGAACGTAGTGATCTCGGGGGAACATATGGGGTAAGGCGGTCCCTCAGGTACGCAGGCCCTAGATCGTGCAAGGCCTTAAAGGTTAAAACCAACACCTTGAAGGCAATTCGGTACTCAATGGGAAGCCAGTGCAGTTGCTGGAGGATGGGAGTGATGTGCTCCCTCACTGATGTTCCCATCAGCAAGCGAGCAGCGGCATTCTGCACCAGCTTGAGTTTCGGATCGTCGACAAGGGAAGGCCGACGAGGGCGTTACAGTAGTCCAGTCTCGAGATGACCGTCGCTTGGATCACCGTGGCCAGGTCAACCCTGGACAGGTAGGGTGCCAGTCGCCTAGCCTGTCGTAGATGGAAAAACGACGTTTTGCTGACCATGGAGACCTGAGTCTCCATGGACAGCAAGGGGTCCAATTGGACACCCAAGCTCTTTACCAGGGATGACAGGCTAAGTTGCTCACCATCCAGGGTAGGCAACCGGCACTCATCCAGCCCAGGGCGACCGGGCCACAAGATCTCCGTCTTCGACTGCGCCAGGATTCAAGCCGCCTCTGCCTCCTCCGCCATGTTCCTGGGTGCCGTGCATGCCCAGCAGCGGCCCCAGGGGCGGGGCTTCCCTCTGCCTCCTCCTCGCACCCTCCTTTCTTGAGTCAAGGAAGGAGGGTGCGAGGAGGAGGAGGAAAGAAGGGTTAGGCCATGGCCTAGGGTGGCCTTGTGGGTAATCCGGGCCTGCATTGCTGGATGTTTTGGGGTTCAAACACTTTTGGAATTCTAAGCAAGCAACAACACTCATGGCCAAATGACAAAGAGGGCACTTTTTGCTGCTGCGCATTATGTCCAGCAGCAAATACTCTTTTTAGTTTCAACAACAACAACAAAACCTTATTATGGTCACTGACCAGCACAAAGCGGGTACAAGCGCCCTAAGAGTGGAAGGACAACTCCCCAGTAAACAGTTATTTAAAATTAGATTAGAAATCAGTATAAAAATATATATTAAAAGACAGGATATAGTAATGGGGCTCTCCCCCCATGTCCTTCTCTCCCAGACTGATGCGGGATGGAAGAAATCAGTTTGGAATCTGAGTTAACACGCCTCTCCCCCCCACGTCCTTCTCTCCCGCGAGTACAGTCTAAGGTCAGCTGGGGCCTGTAGGTGTGTCGGGATGGTGTGCAGTCTAATAGGAGGGACCAAGAGATAGATGAAAGATAACCCTAATGAAGGGCAAATAGCCTCGGACGCTGCAAAACACAAGCCAACTACCGTGTTTCCCCGAAAGTAAAACACCCCCGATTGTAAGACGTATCGGGGGTGTCAGGGGGGTCGGCTAATATAAGCCGTACCCCAAAAGTAAGCCGTACCTCGTCGCATCGCCGCCGCAAACCGGCCCATCGGCGCGGCACACCTCCGCGACACACCTTTCCGCCAGGCCTCAAGGAAGGGAGGGGAAGAGAGCCAGAGGCGTGGAGAAGCAGCGCCGCGTCAGAGTGACGCGCCGCCGCGCCGCCACGCCCTGGCTCCTTTCCCCCCCCTCCTTTCGTCCAAGGAAGAGGGGAAAGGAGCCAGGGCGCGTGGCGGGCAGCGGCGCGTCAGAGTGACGCGCGCCTCCCCCACGCCTCTGGCTCTCTTTCCCCTCCCTTCCTTGGAGGCCTGGCGGAGGAAAGGTGTGCCGCCCGAGGTGTGCCGCGGCCGACGGGGCTGGTTGCGGCGGCGGCGGCGTGACGGCGGCAGCGGCGGCGGCGTGGGCGTGGCGACGGGGTACGTCTTGGGTTATATAAGACGTACCCCGAAAGTAAGCCGGAGGGGGACTTTTCGGGGGGAAAAGAAAGTAAGACGCTGTCTTACTTTCGGGGAAACACGGTAGTTCATTGAAACCATGATACATATTTTCTGTATGAACTTTACAGGCTTGATATTGAATTTTTGTTATATAATATTGATACTGTAATTTATTGGCACTGTTTTTGATACTGATGTGTTCCTTAAATACTACACTTCACCGTGGGTGGGAGGGTGAGAGAGTATCTCCACATCACAGCCACTGAAACCTTCGACAACACAATATGCTTTGTTGTCAGTATAAAGCCAAACACAGTTCAAGCCAAGGAACTCCTGATTATCCGAAGCTCGGCTTAGAAGCGAAGCGCAATCCATATTTCAAATCATCATAACGATAACCACAAGTTTAGTTCGGCATTTGAATTATGGCCGTCGTCGAACTCTGGAGACATTCGGCAATTAATGGCCTCTTATCCATTGGCCATTACTTTGGGGACGTGGCCACGGATGGTTCTTGATTTTTCATACGCATCTAAACAAACCAATTAACTCTGCCAGCCCAGTTAGACAAATGCGAGTCAATTAATCACGCAGGATGGAGACGCGTCATTAATTACGCAAGGGAATCTGCGGACATTATGGTTGAGAGCCTGAACTCTCATTAGGAAACAGCGTATGTTTGTGTTTGGAAAAGATGGTAACACCTTAAAACCGGGGGCATCTCTTATTATAAAGCAGGCATGGGCAAACTTCAGCCTTCCAGGTGTTTTGGACTTCAACTCCCACCATTCCTAATGGGCTTGGACGACTTACCGGCTGAGCAGGTTGCGGGGCAGCGTTGCCCTCGCACCATCTTTGTTGTGGAGAAAGGACTTCTTCTCCCCATAAGTCCCTGGGGTGGCGGGAAGGATTCCCGTCACCAACGCCGGCCGGCCGGCCAATGAGGGGGCTGGCTCCGCAGGCCCCTCCTTGCAGCCGGCCGGCCTGCACTTCCATCCAGGCAGCTTACTTAAGGCTGTCCGGGACTGCCCAGGCCACTTGCAGGGCCAGTCCTGTTTTCCTCCCACCCTCCCCCGGGCTGGATTAACCAATTTTGGAGCCCTAGGCCACACTTTAGAATTACGCTCCCAAACCAACCTCTACCGCACCCCCCACCTCCTCCTCCTTGCGACTCCACACGCCTCCTTCTTCCTCCGCGTGCCCTGAGGATGAGCCTTCCCTTCCCTCCTCCTCCTCACCACGCGCCCAGCTTCCTTGAGTCAAGGAAGCCGGACGCGTCGCGGAGGAGGAAGGGAAGCCCTGCCCCCGGGGCAAGCCTTCCCTTCCTTCCTCCTCCTCCTCGCCATGCGCCCAGCTTCCTTGAGTCAAGGAAGCCGGGCGCGCGGAGGAGGAAGGAAGCCTCGCCCCTGGACAAGCCTTCCTCTTCCTCCTCACCACGTGCCCGGCTTTTTTGAGTCAAGGAACCTGAGCGCATCGCGGAGGAGGAAGGGAAGCCCTGCCCCCGGAAACGCTCAAAGATAGACTTAAAAAAAAATGGGGGGTCTGGATCTGGTGCCCCCCCCCTCAGCTGCGCCCCTAGGCCGTGGCCTAGTGTGGCCTTATGGGTGATCCGGGCCTGACCCTCCCTACTTTTTGCATTGCTTATTGGTGTCCTTTTTTTGTTTTACTGCACTTCATTGTTGACTGTTCATGGTTATGCGTTTTTATGTTCTTTGTCGCAACTCCGTGTTTGGCGTGTGGCATGGCCCCTGGATCAGGCTGGCTTATCGCCTCTTGGTTGTAAGGCAGGATAACGCCCAGGCCCCCTGGGGTGCCGAGTTTCCGTGGACAGGCATTGGGCCGCTCGCACCCCAAGCTTGCAAACGCCTTTGGACATTCGTGGGGGCTGTCCGACCCTGATCCAGGACCCATGCGTGGCTGCCAACCCTTTGGTCCTGTTTTCAATAAACGAGTTGTGGCCATTTTCATCCAACCACTTGTGTCTGTGTTATTGTTCTTGGCGCGACGTGTGTCACCCTTGCACACGCAACAGCCTCAGATCCCTTCCTTTTCCTTTTCTCTTTCATTTTCCACTTAAGTGGCTGAGGGGGGAAAGAAAAGGGCCTGAGGCTGTTAGGAATGGTGGGAGTTGGAGTCCAAAACACCCAAAGGACCCAAGTTTGCCCAGGCTTGTTAGAGAGCAAAAGTTCGGGAAGACCAAACAGTTCTGCAGCAGCTCTTCTGTTGTCCCAGTGCGTCTCCAAAGAGCCCCAAACACCCAAGATATGGCTTAATCTTGCAGCTCAAAATGCAATTTGTTTTATTGTATTCACAGGACATGCCAACCCAGGTGGCATTTTCCCAACCCTTGGTTTTTGTGGGTCACCAATTGGGTTGCGATGGGTTTTCCGGGCTCTCTGGCCATGTTCCAGAAGGAAATTTCTGAACTTGCAAAAGAACTGGGCCTGGACTTGAGCCGCATGAGCCGTTATAGGCCAGGCTTAGTAAACAGCTCCTTAGGGTGTATTGTGGCCAGAATCACTGGGTTGTTGTGAATTTTCCGGGCTTTCTAACCATGCTCCAGAAGCATTCTCTCCTGATGTTTTGCCCACAACTATGGCAGGCATCCTCAGAGGTTGTGAGGTCTGTTGGAAATTAGTCAAGTGGGGTGTATGTGTGTGTGTTTGTGTGTGTGTGGAATAATGTTAGCATTGAATTGTTTTGCAGCTTCAAAGGATATGGTTTTATTGGTAATTAAGGTTTTTATACTGTTTAATTAATGGCCAGGGCCGGACTAAGGTAATTTAAAATAGTAAGCAAACCTTATTTTGGCACCCCCTCGCTCTCCGCCCCTCACTCTCCGCCTCCTCGCTCTCCATCCTCCTCAGTCTTCCACCTCGTGGACAGGCATGTAGCCAGGGGGGCTAAGTGCACAGCCCCGAAATTCTCAGGGTGGTCTCCCCTTACTGGTACATTATTTAAACTGTTATGTTTATTCATATCATGATCTGATCACCATGCTCATTATATCCCACATTCATGGGGTTATTGGGATAACAATACAAAAGGTTTGCTAGGGTAGACCCTCTTCCACCCAGTTTCAGCCCCCCGAACCAAACTCAGCCCCCCGAATCAAAATCCTGGCTACGGCCCTGCTCGTGGAGGATGCGTGCACAATGTGTATGGCTCCCATGTCTTTTCCGGAGCCTCAATGACGTCACAAGCGCCATTTTCCCTATCATTTCGGCGGGAACAAGAGGGGGCGTTGCCGGAGGTGGAGCCACGCCCCCTCTTGTTCCCGCCCAAATCGTTGTGAAAATGGTGCGCGCGACGTCATGGTGGCGGCAGAAAAGGCATGGGAGCCATCACACAGGCAACTGGCGGAAGTGGGAACGGGCCCCGGCTGCTTTGGGCAACCTGGCTGGCTGTGGCTAGGGGCTGCCGCTCCTTCTCTCACCCCCTCCTTCCCTCTGCACTCTGCCCTCCTTCTCCTCCCTTCCTCTGGCTCCTCCGGACCTCAGGCTACTCTGCTCATGCTCAAAGTCGGCATGTAGGTGGCCGCCACGTGGACCTGCCGGTGGCAGCGGAGAGTCGGAGGAGGCTCAGGGACAATTAAGATGCGCCCCTGAATGGGGCGAGTGGTAAGCGCATGCCTACCTTGCTTACCGCAAGATCCGGCCCTGTTAATGGCATATGTATTGTATTTACTTTTATGCATTTTAATGGTTAATTGGATATGTTTAATGGTTATTGTATTAATTGTTCATGTAACGGCATCGAATTGCTGCCTATGTAAGCTGTCCTGAGACCCCCTTTCGGGGGAGAGAAGAGACGGGATATGAATACCAGAAATAATAATAATGATACTAATAATAATAGCTGCTTTCCTGCCTGGGTGAACCTTTGTTGGGAAGTGTTAACTGGCCCTGATTGTTTCCTGTGTGGAATTCCCCTGTTTTCCCAGTGTTGATCTTACAGTTTTTTAAAGACTGGTAGCAGGCCCGGATTAACCCCTATTGGCGCCCTAGGCCACAGTTTGGAATTACGCCCCCAAACCAACTTTTACCGCACCCCCCCTCCTTGTGGCGGAGGAGGTGGAGCCGCGGAGGGAAGCCCCGCCCCCGGGACCGATGCCAGCACCAGGGGCGGGGCTTCCCTTCCTTCCTCCTCATCGCGTGCACCCTCCTTCCTTGACTCAAGAAAGGAGAGTGCGCATGAGGAGAAGGAAGGAAGGGAAGCCCGACCCCGGTGCTGGCATCGGTCCCGGGGGCGGGGCTTCCTTCTGCGGCTCTGCCTCCTCCTCTTCACGGCACGCCCTCCTTTCTTGAGTCAAGGAAGGAGGGCGCATGCGAAGAAGAGGAAGGGAAGCCCTGCCCCCAGTGCTGGCATCGGCCCCGGGGGCGGGGCTTCCTTCCGCCTCCTCCTCTTCGCGGCGTGCCTCGCGCCCTCCCTTGACAAGGGGGCGGGGGCAATGGCGAGGGGGGCGCCATTCCCTCCTCCTCCACCCCCTCGCAGCGCTCTCCCCCCACCCTCCCCCGAGAGAGAGAGAATTGCGTTGCGGCTTTGGGGTTTTTTTTTGGGTCCGTGTGAATTGCGCCCCCCTTGGCTTGCGCCCCTAGGCCATGGCCTAGGGTGGCCTTATGGGTAATCCGGGCCTGAGCCAGACTCTAAAAACTTTTTTTAAACTTTAAAATCAAGACAGTAAATAAAAAGCAAAGGATTGTGTAAATTTCCAGCTTAAGACAATGTGCAAGGATTAATGTATTGCAAAGATTCTCCCAGCAAGGCATTGAAATCCACAAGCAGGTGGAGAATTTCAACAGAAAGGAGGAAACCATGAACACAATCTGGCTACCAGTATTTTTAAAAACTCTAAAATCATGACAGTAAATAAAGAACAAACACTCAAAAAAATTCCTGAAACAATCAGGGCCAGATAACACCTCCCAACAAAGGATCCCCAGGCAGGAAGCAGCCAGGCTTTGAAGTTGCAAGGCCATTCAATGCTAATCAAGGTGGCCAAGTGCAACATTCACACTTGCCTCCAATAGACAAGAGTTCTTTCTCCTACCTTGGACATCATTCCACAGGTATATACACACCCCATTTTCCTAGTTTCCAACAGACCTCACAACCTTTCAGGATGCCTGCTATAGATGAGGGCAAAACGTCAGGAGAAAATGCTTCCAGAACATGGCCAGACAGCCTGGAAAACTCACTGTAACCCAGATCAGGACTCTCCTTGCCAAAATGGGATAAGTGGGATCATTGAGAGATGAGGGAGGATCTAACTTTACCTAACTCTTTCAAACTAGGAAGAGAAAAAAAAATCTAATTTTGTTACATAGTGTCATTTTTGACAATAATAATGCTGATTATCGTGTTGACAGAGAATTAAAGACTCATTGGCATACAGCAGTCAATTATCTCATTGGTTTAGGCTGGCTATCAGGCCTGGATTATCCATAAGGCCACACTAGGCCACGGCCTAGGGGCGCAGTCATGGGGGGGAACCAGATCCGGACCCCCCAATTTTTATTTTTTATTTTTTTTAATAGGTTGCTCTTCGGGCGCTTCTGCGCCTGCACATGGAGCGCCATAGGCCCCTAGGGCCTTGACGCGGCTTCCCTCCATGTCTTCCTCGCTTGCGCCGGCCCCTCCTTCCTTATCTCAAGGAAGGAGGGGCCGACCGACGCGAGCGAGGAAGAGGCGGAGGGAAGCAGCATCAGAGGCCCTAGGAGCGGGGCTTCCCTCCGCGTCTTCCTCGCTTGTGCCGGCCCCTCCTTCCTTCACTCAAGGAAGGAGGGGCACCCGGCACGAGGAGGAAGAGGCGGAGGGAAGCCCTGAGGCCGCTGCCGCGCATGCTCAACATCGGCCCGGGGGCGTGGCTTCCAATGTGTGGCCTAGGGCGCCAAAAAGAGTTAATCCAGGCCTGCTGGCTATACAGGTGTTCATTGGCTCTCTATAATAGGCAGGAAGGCACACGTGGGATCTTAACAACAGCTATTATTCTCCGGCCATGAACACTCAGTTGGAAAATTTCTGTAGTTCGGTACTTCAAGCGACTGGGAAATTAAGAGAATATTATGGAGTACTAAATGTCCAATTTTACTCTGTTAGATTAATCCTTGGCAGCTCTTTCTCGAGACACCAGCATTTTCATAAGTAGGCACATTGGAAGTGTTCATGAAAATCCCTTTTAGAACGATCTATGATCCTAAAGCAGTTTTGCCCCAGTTTGGCACTCTTTCCTGACCCCACACCTGTCCTTCCAGGTGTGGTTCCAGAACCGGCGCACCAAGTGGAGGAAGAAGAGTGCCCTGGAGCCCTCCTCCTCCTCCTCCCCAAGGGCCGGACCGGGCGAGCGCTCCATCTCCGACGAGGACGATGAGTACAACAAACCCCTGGACCCCGATTCGGACGATGAGAAGATCCGGCTCCTGTTGCGCAAACACCGGGCCGCCTTCTCCGTCCTGGGCCTGGGCACCCACAGTGGCTGAGGGACCACCGGGTGGGATGGGATGGGATGGGGGGGGAATGGATCCAGGGAGTGGAACTTGAGGGGTTTGCAATGAGGGTGGGTGGGGGGCACAATGAAGACTCTGGCAGCCTGACGGTCTTCAAAGACGAGAAGCTTAAATAAGAGGGGTTGAAGGGCCAACTCCAGACTCGAACAAGGCTGGGAGCCTCCAGATCTTCACAGAAGACAGATGGGACATTTCGACGACGATTCCGGCTTTTAGCCGGTCTCAAAACTCAGTCTGGCTGGGAGTCTGACAGGGCATCCACACTGCAGAATGGATGCAGTTTGGCACTGCTTCAACTGCCATAGCTGAGTCATAATTTGGAGAGGCAGCAGCACTATTTGGCAAAGAAGGCTGCAAAAGTGCAACCCCCATGGCATAAAATTAAACCAGTGGCCCTGAAAGCAGTGCCAAACCTAGACTGTGCAAGCATCCTGATTTTCAGTAAAGCACAGTCACATACTGTATGTTTCCATCCTACACTGTATTCACACACACGTTTTAAACGGACCTATAAATTAACTCCGGGAATTGCGGCGCAAATACTAGCCAGTGGGTACCTCCTAAAGACATTTCCTCCCAATTCAATTTGTTGCATATTGAAAAAGCCAAGGAGTTGGACTACAGACACACATACAGGCCTGAATTACCCATAAGGCCAACAAGGCCAAGGCCTATGGTCGTGAGCCTAGGAGGGCGCCAAATCACAGACCAAAAACAAACAAACAAACCCCTTTCTCTTCCCTTAGGCTGCACCTCCTTCCTTCCTTCCTTCCCTCCCTCTCTTTCATTCCTTCCCCCACATCCGAGAGGGGGCGGGAACCGCCGCAGGGGGGTGGGGAGGGTGCCCCGGCATCCTGCGCAGCGCCCGCCCCTTTTCGCCGGCCAATGGCGTACCTCTCCCGCAACCAACCTGCAGAGCTGGATGACGTCAGGCGCAGCGGTGAAGCCGAGGAGGAAGAGGCGGAGGGAAGCCGCGGTGCCTCTTTGCGAGCGTCGCTGCCTCTGCCAACTCCGCCATGTTTCTGGGTGCCACAGCGGCCGCCCAGGGGCTTCCCTTCCTTCCTCTTCCTTCTCCGAGAAGGAGGAAGGAAGGGAAGCTCCCAGGCGGCCGCTGCGGCACCCAGGAACATGCCAGAGGAGGCAGAGAGGCCGCGGAAGGATCCTTAGGCGCAGCAAGAAGGAAGACGCGGAGGGAAGCTGCGGTGCCTCTTCGCTAGCGCCGCGGCCTCTCTGCCTCCTCCGGGCGCGGCGAGGAGGAGGAAGACACGAAGGGAAGCCGTGTGGCGGGGCTTCCAAAGTGTGGCCTAGGGTGCCACAAACAGTTAATCCGGGCCTGCACACATATACGAGGGGCGTCCATTAAAGGATTTCCCCTGACCCACTTCTATTTATCACAGGACGCTGAAACTGGACATGTGAAATGCTGTCAGTCTCTATAGGTTATGTGCCAATGTACAACTCAGAACATGGAAACCAGGAGGATTTTGTCAACAAACTGGTCACACAGGATGAAAGCTGGGTCCATCCCTCTGATCCTGAGACTAAAGTCCAGTCGATGCAATGGAAGCATCATGACTCTCCACCGCCAAAGAAGACACGTGCCCAACCTTCAGCAGGCAAGGTCATGCTCACAATATTTTGGGACTAGCATGGGGTAGGATGGATGGGTTTCCTAGCAAAGGGTATCAAGACAACTGGGGCAGACTAGGCTTCACTGCTGCTGAAACTGCGGGAGGCCATCAAAACCAAGAGACAACGTGGCATGCTCACCAAAGGTGTCCACCTTCTGCAAGGCAATGCCCCATTTCACAACTCACCTGTTGCTCAAGTGGAAGAAGCATGCTCTGGTGGCTTTGGAATTCTACTGCACACCCCTGATTCACTCAACCTCGCACCATCGGACTTCCACTTCTTTCCAACAATGAAGTTATTTTTGAAGGGTAAGCCATTTTGAGATGAGGGGACTCTGATTTCCAAAGTCACAACGTGCTTTCATCCACCCGACCTCGCACCATCGGACTTCCATCTCTTTCCAACAATGAAGTCATTTTTGAAGGGCAAGCATGTTTCAGATGCAGGCCCGGATTAACACTGTTTTGCACCCTAAGCCACACTTTGGAATTACGCCCCCCCCACACACACACACCACTCAGACCCACACTTGGCTGGCTTTTGCCATGGTGCCTCTGGAGCAGAAGAGAAAAGCGAGTAGGCACCATTCCTCCACCTCCAAGGTCCCCATGCATTCCCACCGGCTGGAAAGCTCCGCTGTGCTCTGAAGGTCTCACCGGGAGAACGAGGGAGAGAGAGAGAGCACAAGAGAGCAAGAGAGAGAGAGAGAGCAAGAGAGAGAGAGAGAGAGAGCAAGAGAGAGCAAGAGAGAGCGTGTGAGAGAGAGAGAGCGTGTGAGAGAGAGAGAGAGAGAGAGAGCGAGAGAGAGAGGGAGAGAGAGAGCACGCACGAGATGGAGCAGAGACTTTGCCGGGAAAAAGAGCGAGGAGGGGCATGAGAAAGGGGGAAAGAGGGGCGCGGAGGAGGGGGGTTTTTGGTCCGTGATCTGCCCCCCCCTTGGCTTGCGCCCCTAGGCCATGGCCTCGTTGGCCTTATGGGTAATCCGGGCATGTTTAGATGATGAGACTCTGATTTCTGAAGTCACAACGTGGCTTTTGGAGCAACATGTCGACTTCTGCAAGCGAGGTGTTGACAGTTGCTTAAGAAGATGGGAGCAGTGTGTGTCCCTCGATGGCACAGATGGAGAGAAGGTCTCAGAACTGGGCCAAGTCTCATTGCTCTCCATCCACAGGAAGTGGGTCAGGGGACATCTTTCATGACGTCCCTTGTATATATGTATATATATGTATGTGTATGTATATGTGTATATATCGCTTTATGGTTGCCATGTGTTGAAGGTACTTACCAGCTGCGTCACTCTTCCATCTTCAAACATTATGAATCTCCTCACAGGGCTCACAAGGCCAGGACTCCCATAACTTGTCTTTAGGGTCAGGATCCAGATTGAGAAACTGTGAAGCAATCATAATAGAGAGTATATCTGAATATAACCAGACATTACATTACAGTTCCAGGTTATGCGGGACGGGAGGGGGGCTACCCTTCTCCTGCATCTATAAAGGTCCAGGAAACAAACAAATAAAGAAGGAGTGATGACATCCCCGTCATGTTCTCTAGAGCAGGGTTTCGTGCACCTTTCCCACTTCGGACTCCTGTCTGAATCTTTTTACGTGACGTCATATATATAAAATAGGTATAACAATCAAACATTTACTGAGAATAAATTTGCTGCTAAAAGAATTGTGTAAATAAGTTGCACTTTACTGTTGACCAATGTTTCCTACACCCAACATAGTAACAAGTGGACCCCATTGGGATCGGGAACCCCATTTTAAGAAGCAGTGATCTAGAACAGTGTTTCCCAACCAGTGTGCCGCGGCACACTAGTCTGCCTGAGCGATCATCAAGTGTGCCGTGGGAAATTACAGTGTAGAGAAAGAGAGAGAGCCTAGCAGGAAACTTCAGGCAGCGGAAATGAGGCTGCAGTCAGGGAGAGCCCTCGGTGTCCAGAACTTTCCTCCCTCCCTCCTCTCTCTCTCCTTCCCTTCCTTCCTTCCCTCCGCGGGAGCTGCCTCCATCTAACCTCACTCCCGGAGGCTCGAGGCGAGGCTTTCTGCCCTCTAGCCCCTCCGTGCTGGGGAAGGGGAGCAACCCCTCATCTCCTGGCTTCTCCTGGCTGAGCTCCGGGTTCGCTGCAGAGCAGAGCAGAGGCCGGGATGCGCAGCTCCACCGCCCAGCTTGGTTCCTTCCCAATCTGGCCCCAAGGCGACATCAGGGAAGCCGAAGGGACACACAAGCGGTGTGGGGGGGGGCACACTCCTGGGGAGGCTGAACCCCTTCGGGAAGGAGAGCTGGGGGTGGCTGCATGTGCTCAATTCCTATTCGTCCTGCTCAGCCGAGCCCGCTTCGGCCACTCAGCGCAACCCTCCCACGCGGTCTGTGTGGTCTGTTGGAAACTAGTCAAGTGGGGGTGGGGGGTGTATAATAATGTTTAGCATTGAATGGTTTATATATCTGTGGAATAATGTCCATGGTAGAAGAAATAACTCTTGTCTGTTTGAGACAAGTGTAAATGTTGCAATTGGCCAGCTTGATTAGCATTGTATGGCCTTACAGCTTCAAAGCCTGGCTGATTCCTGCCTGGGGAATCCTTTGTTGGGAGGTGTTAGCTGGTCCTGATTGTTTTCTGTCCTATCAGCTCCCAACAAAGGATCCCCAGGCAGGAAACAGCGAGGCTTTCAAGCTGCAAAGCCATTCAATGCCAATCAAGCTGGGCAATTGCAACATTCACACTTGCCTCCAACAGACGAGAGTTCTTTCTCCTGGACATCATTCCACAGACATATAAACCTCACTTGCCAAGTTTCCAACAGACCTCACAAACTCTAAGGATGCCTGCCATAGATGTGGGTGAAACGTCATGAGAGAATGCTTCTAGAAGAGTGTTTCTCAACGTGGGGGTTGGGATCCTTTGGGGGGTCATGAGCGGCGTGTCAGAGGGTTCGCCAAAGATCATCAGAAAACACTATTTTCTATTGGTCATGGGGCTTCTGTGTGGGAAGTCTGGCCCAAATCTATTATTGGTGGGGTTCAGAATGCTCTTTGATTGTAGGTGAACTATAAATCCCAGCAACTACAACTCCCAAATGTCAAGGTCAATTTTCCCCAAGCTCTACCAGCGTTCACATTTGGGCATATTGAATATTCCAGCCAGGTTTGTTCCAGATCCATCATTGTTTGGGTCCACAGTGCTCTCTGGATGTAGATGAACTACAACTCCAAAACTCACTTGCACACGGAGCAGACTAATTCTGTTGATGTTTGCCCTGGTAGGTTTTGGGCTTTCTGGCTATACCA
This sequence comes from Anolis apletophallus, assembly GCA_030556195.1. Lineage (NCBI taxonomy): Eukaryota > Metazoa > Chordata > Lepidosauria > Squamata > Anolidae > Anolis > Anolis apletophallus. The sequence goes on from JARBWK010000013.1 coordinate 7,015,664, forward strand.
CCCCTTCTGGTACCGCCAAGGGGGATCTCCAGTGGGACGCTGAATCTTGTCTAGTAAACTCTTTCATGTTTCATTTTTCCCGAACTCCACCTGTGTTCACATTTGGGCATATTGAGTATTCATGCCAAGTTTGGTTCAATTCCAACTCTAAAACTCAAGGTCAATGCTCACCAATCCCTTCCAGTATATTTGGTTGGTCATGGGAATTCTGTGTGCCAAGATTGGTTCAATTCCATCGCTGCAAGAGTTCAGGATGCTCTTTGTTTGTGTTAACTATAAATCCCAGCAACTACAACTCCCAAATGTCAAGGTCTATTTTTCCTCAAACTCCACCTGTGTTCACATTTGGGCATATTGAGTATTCATGCCAAGTTTGGTCCTGATCCAACATTGTTTGAGTCCACAGTGCTCTCTGGATATAGGTGAACTACAACTCCAAAACCCAAGGTCAATGCCCACCAAACTCATAGCATTTTCTCTTGGTTATGGGAGTTCTGTGTGGGAAGTTTGTGTCTTTCTGCCATTCCTGCCAGGATATCTATGTTGTGTTCATCGAAACAGGCCCAGGTTTCACACAGAGTGTATAAATACATTAAAAAACATATTAACTATGTGTGTTACTGTGTTAGAGTGTCATTTTGTGTCATTTTGGTTGGTGGTGTGCCCCAGGATTTTGTAAATGTAAAAAGTGTGCCGCGGCTCAAAAAAGGTTGGGAAACACTGCAGTAAGCAACAAGTGGAAGAAGATCACACAACTTATGGCAATGAATTGACCCGGACTGGTTTTTGGATTTCTATTTTAATGGATGAGTCTTAATTAATTTTTTTAATTGTTGTCTCAATATTTTTAATATTTTGATTGTACTGTGGTTGTTTTTATGATGCTAGCATAAGTATGATGCTTTTGTTAGGCCGCCCTGAGTCCCCCTTGGCGAGGTATACATATAGGAAATAAATAAATAAATGGAAAGGCCCTTCAAGGCTGGAGGGAGGGAAGGAGGACTGAGGAGGGAAAGCACCTCGGAGAGCGGCGGCAGTGGCAAAACCCTACAAAACAGCGAAAATACAATGATATATATTTTAAATTAATATTTTTTGAAATCCATGAAACAGCGAGTCGGCAATAAGCAAACCGCGAAGTAGCGAGGGAACACTGTATTCCTCCTGCTCCCCCCTTTTTACCTTCTTCCCTTTGTCTGATCAGGGAATCCAACTTATTTTCCTCTTTTTTTACTCCATTCTTAACCATTTCTCATAGTCCTCTCAATTTCAACCAATTTTCTCTTCCACCTTTTCCCACCAACTCCATAAAATCTATCCATTCTCCTCCATTATGATATAAATCCTTCACTCTTAAACATCCTGCTCTATTCAACTTCTTCATCCTCAAACAAGCTATATCATGGTGACCATTTAGACAATGTGGGGATCCGTTGCTTTTGCCATTTCCCCCTATTTTATAAAAGCTAATCTTCTAGGACCCTCTGTTGTTCCATGGTGGCAAAACTAGGGCTGGCGGCAGCGGCGATGCCTCAATGGCCATCATGTGCAGAGGGGTGCGCCATGTAAATTTATGTCATGGAAAAAATGCCTCACTAAAGGCTGTAATCTTGACGTGCTTCAGGCTCAGTTCTTTCTCTGAGGTGAGGCTGGAAAGTCTTTCTTTCCTTTTCTTCCTTCCCCTTCCTTCTTTTCTCCTTCACTTTCTTTTTTCCTTTCCTTCTTCAATCTTCTTTTTCCATTATTTTCTTCATTTCTTTTTCTCCTTCCTTTCTTTGCTTCCCATCCTTTTCTTCTTTCCCCTTTTTCTTTCATTCCTTCCATCCTTCTCTTCCTTTTCTTTTCTACCTTTCTTTCCATTTGTTTCTTCTTTTCCTCCCTTTTCTTTATTTCCTTATATTTTGTCCTTCCTTTCCTTTCTTTCCATCCTTTACTTTCTTCCTTTCCCCCTTTTTCTTTTCTTTCCATCATTTTCTTCTCTCCCTCTTTTGTCTTTCTTTCCTTTGATCCTTCTCTTCCTTCCCTTTTTTCTTTCTACTCTTCTTTCAATTTCTTTCCTTCTTTTTTCTTTCTTTCCTTCCCGTCAGTTTTTTCTTCCTTTCCCCCTTGTTTTCTTTTCTTTTCTTCATTCCTTCCTTTTCCATCCTCTATTTCCATCTTTTCTTCCTAATTTCCTTTTCTTCCTTCCCGTCTTTTCTCTTTCCATTCTTTTCCTCCTTCCTTCATTTTTCCTCTTTTTTTCTTCCTCCCCAATTGTTTTTAATTCCTTCTTTCTTCCTTAATTTCCTTCCTTCCTTCTTATTTTATTTTATTTTCTGTCTTCTTTTCTTTTCTTCCTTCTTTCCTTCTTTCCTTCTTTCCTTCTTTCCTTCTTTCCTTCTTTCCTTCTTTCCTTCTTTCTTTCTTTCTTTCTTTCTTTCTTCCTTCCTTCCTTCCTTCCTTCCCTCTCTCCCTCCCTCGGTTCCTTGGTTCCTCTATTTCCTTCCTTCCTTTCCATCCATCTCCCCTCCCTTCTTTCGCTTCCTTTTTAGAAATGCTCAAAGGCTTTGCTTTTTATTATCAAATGAAATTGGGAGTCATGGCTTTCGGCTGGTTTGCAAACACCCATTTTGGTAGGAAAACAGATTATGCACTAATTTCCAAAAACAGATTAAAGAACAAAACAGAGGATTTAGGATAGTGAGCAGATTAAAAGTATGTTGGGCCAGGTTTGTGGAAAGCAAAGTTTTTGTAAGAGCAGACAACAAGGGTATTTCAAAAATAAACAAATGGCTTTTATGCAGCCAGTCTTGCATCTCTCTAAACCAGGCCTGGGCAAACTTCGGCCCTCCAGGTGTTTTGGACTCCAACTCCCACAATTCCTAACAGCCTACCGGCTGTTAGGAATTGTGGGAGTTGGAGTCCAAAACACCTGGAGGGCCGAAGTTTGCCCAGGCCTTCTCTAAACTCAACTTGCAGCATGCCAACACACCCAAAGCAACATGCATTATTTAGCAGAGATATAATGTTTCAATGTAAAATGGTTATTCAGTAACTTTACTGCGATTGTATTTGACTTGATGGGAAGTGTTTCTCCTATTTTATTTATTTGCTATGGTTGTATGTTTCAATATTTGGGTTGTCTTTCCTTCTTCTGCATCTTGGCGTTTGTTTTTATGGTTGGAGGGTCACCACAACATGAGGAACTGTATTAAAGGGGTTGCAGCATTAGGAAGGTTGAGAAACACTGATATAAATGTTGAGTAAATTTAAAAGAGACCATACAAATAGAAAACTCTTGACTTACTTTTACAGTGCGCTGTGTTGCAGAAGCCTCTCCCTTTTCTGCTTTGTCCACAGGGGGAAGGGTCCAGCTGGGAATCATCACTTTAGGGCACCTGTGCCAAACAAGCTGAGTGCCTCTCCATAAGTGGTTCACAAGTGTAACTATGGCACAAACTGGTTTCTGGGTTTAGCTATGACAGTGGTTCTCAACCTTCCTCATGCTGTGACCCAGGGGTGCTCACACTTTTTCAGCATGCGAGCTACTTCTAAAACAACCAAGTCAAAATGATCGACCTCCCCACTACTCAGAGAGCCATAAAAGCAAAATATTTGGAAATTTATTTCAGTGAGAGCCATCTATATATATAAAGGAAGAGCCGTCATGTGAAGACTACCTCAAACAGAGAAACCTTACAACGCAGAAACATAAAACTTGCCAACAGAAATAGGCCTCAAGCAAGGTACGTTTGTAGCAAAGAAACTTTCCCCCCAAAACGTAAAAGGCCCCCAAAACAACGAGTAAAAATAAAACTACATTTCCCAGCATCCTCCGGGGCTGCCAAAGACTCTCCCAGCCTCTACATTCTGACAACATGATTGGCTGCCAATAAGGGTGGATTTGCATAACTGCTGTACTGGCCAGCCAACATGAACATTCCGACCCATAACAAACTGTCAGATGACTGCCAGAGCCTCCTCCAACACTTTCAAATCAGAAGACCATGATGGAGATCAACACCATTCAAGGGGAGCTCTTCTTCCTTTCCCAAAAGATCTCCAGTGGCTTGGAATTCCACATTAATAAGAGGACCATCCAGCAACAATGGGGTTTGCCAAGGAGGGTGCTCCAGCCCCTCTATATGCTGGCTCCAAGGGATGGAGGTCATCACCAAGTACCTTCTGATGCCCAGCGCTGGAAGAGCTCCCTCAGGTGGCCTGTCCATGAGGAAAGCCTCATCGGACATCGACCAATGGGTGCAAAAGACACAGAGCAGGACATCTTGAAAAAGAGAGGAGCAGAAAGTAAGCTAGACATGAAGATCTTGAGAAAGGTGGCTAAAAAGGATACGGAAAGGATTTTTAACAGTCCCCCAACAGACACTGGACGCACCTGTGAAGATAGAGATCCCCTGACAGGACAAGCTGATCCGCCCTGGCCATGGTACAAGTCAAACCCGAAGGACTGCAGGCAAAGAGCTGAGGCACAAACATAACACATCCAATTCACTTCAACACCATAACTAACAACAATTCCAACCCTTACATACTCAGACTTTCTCGCATCTCCTAAATAGGGCACAGCAACGCGTGCCGGGTACAGCTAGTATAATATATTTTAAGACTGAATTCAACTAAATGTGAGTATAATAAGCCAATGAATTTATTCATAATAATAATGATGATATTCATTCAGCCTCTGCTACTACTACTACTACTAATAATAATAGTAACAACAACAACAATAGGTTCCTAGAGTAGAAGGAGACCTCCAAGGGCCATCCAGTCCAACCTCCTTCTGCCATAAGGGAAAAACACAAAAAGCGTTCCTCACAGATGGCCATTCAGCCTCTGATAATAATAACAACAATGGGTTCCTAGAATAGGAGGAGACCTCCAAGGGCCATCCAGTCCAACCTCCTTCTGCACCTGGGCGGTGTCTGGAGCCTGCGGGACGGGACTGAGACTTCCTCCCGCCCTGCCTGCGATCTACCAGGACGCCCTGCATCAGGGGTGCTCGTACTTTTTCAGCATGCGAGCTACTCTTAAAGCAACCAAGTCCAAAAGATCTACCTGTCCCCGCTGCCGTGCGCTCCTGCGCGCCCCCACCGCCGTGCGCTCTTGCCACCGCGCATGCTCCTGCTGCTGTTTTCCGCCTGCGGGGCATTGCAGGAAGGAGAAAGCACAAGGCGGGGCATCCAGAGGGAGCCCTCCACCCTGCCTGTCTCACTGGCAACGGAGGTTGCACAGCTGCTTCTGGACGAGAGAGAAGTGGGCGCTCCCTCCAGAGGGTCCGCCTCATGCTTCCTTCTTCCTGCAATGCCCTGCGGGCGAAAGAAGCACCGCAAGAGCGGAAGTCAGCAGCAGGAGCGTCGTGCGCGCAGGGTGTGTGCGCACATGGCAGGAGCGCCCCATCTGACTGGTGAGGCCTGAAGATCACCTGGAAGAGGGCCGAAGATCTACTACTAGCTCCTGAGCTACCTAATGAGCACCCCTGCCCTACATGATCTACCAGTAGATCGCGATCTACCTAATGAGCACCCCTGCTGTGACCCCTTAATACAGTTCCTCATGTTGTGGTGACCCCCAACCATAACGCTATTTTCATTGCTGTTTCATAACTGCAATTTTGCTACTGTTATGAATTGTAATGTAGATATCTGATATACAGGATGTATTTTCATTTACTAGACCAAATTTGCCACAAATATCCCATCCGCCCAAATCTGAATACTGGTAGGGTTGGGAGGTGGGACTGATTTTGTCACTGGGGAGTTGTAGTTGCTGGGATTTAATAATAATAATAATAATAATCTTTATTTTTACCCCGCCACCATCTCCCCGATGGGGACTCGGGGCGGCTCACATGAGGCCAAGCCCAAACAACAAATTACAATAAAATAAAAACATCAACAATAAACACAATAAAAAATATATACATATAAATAAAAGAACAATAAACAAATAGATGTCTAAAATCACAAATGACAAGTGACATTTATGGTTAACTTACAATCAAAGAGCATTCTGAACTCCACCAACGATGGAATTGAACCAAACTACATCAGTGGTTCCCAAACATGTTTGGCCTACTGCCCCCTTTCCAAAAAAAATGTACTCACCACGCCCCTAGAATTTTAAAAAATTTAATAGCAATTAAGCAGAAAGATATATGTATTAATGCAGTGGTTCTCAACCTTTCTAATACCGTGACCCCCAACCATATTTTCGTTGCTACTTCATAAATAATTTTGCTACTCTTATAAATTCTAATCCAAATATCTAACATGCAGGTCAAAGCGAAGTGGGTGGGGCCAAAGAAGAGGGCTGCACAACCCCTCTTAAATTGCCAATCGTTCACCGCCCCCTTCAAGGGGTTCACTGCCCCCCAAATTCCCCTGAGCCTCCCACCGCCCCCTTGGATCGCCTCACCGCCCACCAGGTGGCATTACCGCCTGCTTTGAGAATCAGTGCTCTACACGGAAACCACACGACTAACAGAAAACACTGGAAGGGTTCACTTACATCCAGAGAGCACTGTGGACTCAAACAATGATGGATCTGGACCAAACTTGGCACAGATACTAAATATGCCCAAATGTGAACACTGGTGGAGTTTGGGGAAAACAGGCCTTGACATTTGGGAGTTGTAGTTGCTGGGATTTATAGTTCACCTACAATCAAAGAGCATTCTGAACCCCACCAATGATAGAATTGGGCCAAACTTCCCACACAGAACCCCATGCCTTGAAGGGACTCTCTGGTGCGAGCCTCTCTCCGGCCCTCACGTGCTCTCCCTGGCCCGCACATATGCACCATGCTGCCAAGCACACCTGCTTTCCCCTCTCTGCTTGGACTCTCAGAAATGGCCCTCCCCTTGGCTGAGAGACCAACCAATCACAGCAGAAGAGGGCTTTTGGTGTGAGGGTTCGCAGTCTTCTCTGCCTTCTCTGCCAAAGGGGTTCCTATGACTCTCAGAAATATACGTTTTATGGTCTTTGGCGACCCCTCTGAAACACCTTTGCGACACACACACACACACACACCCCGGGGGGTCCCAACCCCCAGGTAGAGAAATGCTGCCTAAAGTGGTTAACAAGTGCAACTATATATGGGAGAAAGTGGTTTCTGGGTTTAGTTATGACGTAAATTTGTACCAACTACCAGGCATGTAGCCAGGGGGGGCTATGGGGGCTTCAGCCCCCCCCCCCCGAAATTCTCAAGGTGGTCCGCGAAAAGGCCTTACTGGTACATTATTTAAACTGTTATGTTTATTTATATCATGATCTGATCACCATGCTCATTATATCCCACATTAATGGGGTTATTGGGATAACAATACAAAAGGTTTGCTAGGGTAGATCCTCTTCCACCCCGTCTCAGCCCCCCGAACCAAACTCAGCCCCCAATCAAAATCCTGGCTACGGCCCTGCCAACTACCATATCTCCAAGATAAAATGTACCAGGTATAGCCGTTTAAGAGGAAATGTGCCGGATTCAAGTGTTAAGAGGGTGGAAATAAAACTCTGTATTATGGTAAATCCATAGCTGCCATTATTTATTTGGTTTGCATGCAGACTACTGGGAATATATTTATGTATTCACTTACTTTGTTTTTGATTCAAAGGCGGCTAACAGCAAATACGAGACCATATCTTGAACCGAATAATCAGAGTGTTGCTGCATTGTGTTTGGGTTGGGCTCATAGCAAATTGGTTGCATTGTCAAGTATTGCCCCTGAAATTGCCATGTATGCAGTGATCTCACCGAAATAAAGGAGAAAATAGTTTTATTAGAAAATGGATGTGTTATACATATCAGAAGGAAGGCGTTGTGAGCGATGTTACGACTGGTATCAGTAAAAAATCTGGACATATGACAGTCTTTGGTGCATATAGACCAGGGGTGCCCACACTTTTTCAGCATTAGGACCTGTAAGCATTATTCACTAATACATCACACACTTGGGAAGTGTAAGATGTGTGATCCAATACAACAGCCAGCATGGTGATCTTGTTTACTGTGTACTAATCTTGTTGTGTATCTAATAATAATAATAATAATACAAGAGAAAACTTGCAAAAGAAGGCTCTCCATGGACAGTTCTTGGGAAAGATGGAGAACAAACTGGACAAGGAAATAACATGGCTGTGACTCACAAATGGAACTTGGAAAAAGGGGACGGAAGGCCTGATTCTGGCAGCCCAAGATAATAATAACAGCAGCAGCAGCAGCAGCAGCAGCAACAACAACAACAACATAATATAATACAAAGATTTCAAGATCGAACTGCAAAGACTCTGGCAGTCAAGGGGGTCCCAGTGCAGGCCCGGATTAACCCCTTTTCGCGCCCTAGGCCACACTTTGGAATTACGCCCCCAAACCAACCTCTACCGCACCCCCCCACCCTCCTTCCTTGAGTCAAGGAAGGAGGGTGCGAGGAGGCGGAGGGAAGCCCCGGGGCCTGCAGCGGCACCGGGGGCGGGGCTTCCCTCCGCCTCCTCCTCCTCACGTCACGGCGCGCCCTCCTTCCTTGACACAAGGAAGGAGGGCGCGAGGAGGTGGAGGGAAGCCCCACCACCGGGGCCGCTGCCGGGCATGCGCAGCAGGAGGGCGTGAGCACCTCTGCGTCCTCCGCCATGTTTCTCCTGGGTGCTGCGCATGCCCGGCAGTGGCTTCCCTCCGCCTCCTCCTCGCGCCCTCCTTCCTTGACAAGGGGGTGGGGTGATGGCGAGGGGGGGCTCCATTCCCTCCTCCCCCGCCCCCTCGCAGCGCTCTCCCCCCGCCCTCCCCCAAGAGAGAGAGTTGCGGTTTTGTTTCAACTTTTTTTTGGTCCGTGTGAACTGCACCCCCCTTGGCTTGCACCCCTAGGCCATGGCCTAAGGTGGCCTTATGGGTAATCCGGTCCTGTCCCAGTGGTGATCGCCACGCTGGGCACAGTGCCTAAAGACCTTGGCCTGTACTTAAAAGCAATCGGCGCTGACAAAATTACCACCTGTCAGCTGCGAAAGGCCACCCTGCTTGGATCTGCATGCATTATTCGCCGATACATCACACAGCCCTAGACACTTGGGAAGTGTCCGATGTATGATCAAATACAAAAGCCAGCATGGAGATCTTGTTTGTTATGTAGTAATCTTGCTGTGTATCAAATAATAATAATAATAATACAAATTGGAGATATTTATGCTTTGCTTCAAATTGTAGGATTCTCCCAGTTATCCAAACTATGTATTATTTAAAAATATTTAAAATATTTAAAATAAAATATTACTAATAATATATAATATTAATATTGTGCTATGGCAATAATATAATACATTGTATTTACATTTTACTTGTAAGCCGCTCTGAGTCCCCTTCGGGGTGAGAAGGGCGGCATATAAATGTTGTAAATAAATAAATAAATAAAATTTATGTTGCATGGCCCGTATTTATTTCGTTCGGCTCGGCTCTGTACTCTTTTGATTTTGCCCGAGCCACGGAAGGTGCGAGTTCAAAAGTCGCTCATTAGGCCTCTTGCTGAACATATTAGCATGCAATCAGTCTCAATTTATCTCAGGGCGAGGAGGAAAAACCCATTGAGCTGTCAAGGCTGCAGGATTGATGCTGTGTCAATAGCAATGGAGTATTTGTTCGTAGGTGCCTATGGAACCTTGTGTGTGTATCTATCTGTCTATATGTGTTTGTGTGTATGCACAATAGTGTAACTAAGGCGGGATGAGGGTGACACCTGTCCTGGTTCAATTTGGATGTCAGAAGTTATGCATTACAGCCATCCCACTGTATCCACAGTCTCTGCAAATGAAAGTATTCATTTCAGTTATTCAAGGCATGTATTTCTCTATATCAGGGGTGGGCAATTATCTTTTCCAAGGGGCCACACAAGAGCCAAGAAAATATTATGGAGGGCCGCACCTAAAGGCAGAACTACATTCTAATCTACATTATTTATTTACTTACTTACTATATTTACTATATATTACACATCATTAATATTAACATATTAATATATCAAGAAATATTCACATATTATTAGTATTAATATCATAATTATTATATAATAGTATATATAGACATTATATTGAAATTATAATAGAATATAACATTATATCATATTATTTATTATTATATTATTATAAAATTATTATTATAAAATAATAATAAAAAGCACTAAAATAAAATGAAATTCAAGAAGACAAGATGCGGACCAAGATAGAGGCTGACATCCTCAAGAGAGGAAGGATCCCAAGATGGAATGACCCAATGGACCCAGCCCAGAGGATGACAAAGCTCTCGCCCCCAGCCGTTCCCCAACTGATCGCCCTGCCATGGAGTGCCTGCCATCCCATGAGGCGATCCGGGCCTGCAGTGGGAGCAGTTGGCGAGCTGTGGCGGGTGATCGCCCTGGCGAACCGGAAGACTATCAAGTTGCTTGTTGTTGACAATGAGCAAGCCACCAGGACCCCCGACACCGCCTGGCTCCATCACGACGACGCCGGCGGGATGACAGCTCTCGCGAGACTTGGCAGAGCAACAATCTCACCGGAAACGCCGCCACCTTGAGAGTGGCGGATAGACTTAGACGTAAGCTCCCCACGCAGAAGCCATGTTTGGAGTGGCTAGTCCAGGTATGGCCACACTCGGGCCCGGGATGGCAGGCACTCCAAAGCCGCCGCTCCTCCGATCGTACTGTGGAGCGGCAGGCTGTCTGTCGATGCAGGCCCCACAGCCCGCGATGGGATGGCGGCAGCAGCACCCCTTCCTCTTGGCCCTGCCCCCGATGCCCTTCTCCATGGGCCAGACAGAATCGGCTGCCGGGCCACATCCGGCCTGCGGCCGTAGGTTTCCCAGGTCTGCTCTATATAGACCTTGCAAAAAGACAAGTCCCAGGATCCTATAATATTAAAGTGGTGTAGATGAGTCCTCAGTACTCTAGTAGGAGTGGCGCAATGGGTTAAACCGGTGGCGCAATGGGTTAAACCCTTGTGCTGGCTGAACTGCTGACCGAAAGGTCAGCGGTTTAAATTCGGGGAGCGGGTGAGCTCCTGTCTGTTACCTCCAGCTTCCCATGCGGGGACATAAGAGAAGCCTCCCACAAGGATGGTAAAACATCAAAACATCCAGGCGTCCCCTGGGCAACCTCCTTGCAGACGGTCAATTCTCTCACACCAGAAGTCACTCCAGACATGAAAAAATAGTGCTATAGTTCAACACTGATGGTCTATCCCAGCTAAAAGTTGACTGGAGAACTACAAATATGTCTCTTTATAATTTCCAAACCAGTGGTTCCCAACATTTTTTTTTATTAGCAGGAACCACTTTGATTTTTTTGTTGTCAGCTGGGACCACAAGGTTCAAGATTAATAAGCTGTGTTGATCTAAAAATAAACTTTAATCAAAACTTTTAACGTATTTGTTAAACTTAATAGTAACATGTATTAAGAGTACTATTATAATATGCCCCCACCCCCGGGCACAGTGGGTTAAAATGCTGAGCTTCTGAACTTACTGACCGAAAGATCAGTGGTTTGAATCTGGGGAGTGGGGCGAGCTCCTGCTGTTAGCTCCAGCTTCTGCCAACCTAGCAGTTGGAAAGTGAGTAGATCAATAGGTACCGCTCCAGTGGGAAGGTAACAGTGTTCCATGCAGTCATGCCAACCACGTGACCTTGGAGGTGTCTACGGACAACGCCGGCTCTTTGGATTAGAAATGGAGATGAGCACCACCACCCGGAGTCGGACGCGACTACTTCATGTCAGGGGAAAGCTTTACCTTTACCTATCTGGAAAAAAAAGATACCATGCACGGAAAGTTCTGAAATTATCAACATTGTCCATCGCAGAAGATACCCAAAGTGGTTCCGTCCAAGCGGCAATGGCATGGCATCAGTCCGGAAGCAAACCCTGCTGTGGACTCACTACCAGGAAAATCAATGGTAGTTAAAGGGCATCACAGAGCAATTAATAAAGTGGGTGAGGTCCCAGACTGCAAAGGCAAGCACTTGGGGCTGGTTCCTATCTTGGTTGGACGTTTATTGCCTCCTCCTTCTCTCTATTTACTATGGGCTGCAATGTGATTCCCCTGCCGAATCCATTTGCATATCTTATATCCCATTTATTGTGTCTTTGCCCCCACTCGTTAAGTCCCATGGGGAATGTGTGTCGGCATTACTTCACAAACGAAGATTCTTTAGGAAGGACTCATCCCACGCTTTTTACAACTGCGTTGATGACTAAAAAGGCCAATCTGAGATAGGCAAGTCTGGTTGCAGAAAGCACAGCAGAAAGTCTCCTTGGGTGATGCTGTTTCACCCAAGTTGTGGTTCTTTCTGCGTTGTCGTTTCTCTTCGAGACCCGTTTGGCGTGTCTTCCCGAAAGAGGCCGCAACATTGTGGAGAGTGCGTCTCCATACCTCCCAATGTGAGGCCAGGGTGGACCATTGTTGGTGATCAATCTGGCCGAGCCTGAGATGCTGTTTCAGGGAGTCCTTGTATCTCTTTTTGGGGGCGCCTCTCTTGCGCTGACCCATGGTGAGTTCACCGTAGAGCAGGCATGTAGCCGGGGGGGGGGGGCCTTAGGGGGCTTCAGCCCCCCCCCCCTGAAATTCTCAGGGTGCTCCGCGAGAAGGCCTTACTGGTACATTGTTTAAACTGTTATGTTTATTCATATCATGATCTGATCACCATGCTCATTATATCCCACATTCATGGGGTTATTGGGATAACAATACAAAAGGTTTGGTAGGGTAGTCCCTCTCTTACTCAGACTCAGCCCCTCCCGAATCAAACTCAGCCCTCCCCGAATCAAAATCCTGGCTACGGCCCTGCCGTAGAGTAGTGTCTTTAGGAGGCGGTGGTCCTCTATCCTAGAGACGTGCCCTGCCCAGCGCAGTTGTGTTCTCAATAGCATGGCCTCAATGCTGGTGATCCCTGCTTGCTCAAGGACAGCAACATTCGTCACATAGTCGATCCAGTGTATATTTAGGATTGTGCAAAGACAGCGCTGATGAAAGCGTTCGAGGAGTCGTAGGTGTTGGCGATAGGTGACCACATGTTTCAGACCCATATAGGAGAATAGACAGTACGATAGCTCTGTACACACTGATTTTGGTGCTTTGCCTCAGGTGCTTGTTGCTCCAGACTCTTTTGTGAAGCCTTCTGAATGCACTCTATGCCTTTGATAATCTGTGATCTATCTCTTTATCCATCTTGGCGTCTGAAGAGATGATGCTTCCCAGGTAGGTGAACTGCTGAACGGACTTAAGCACAGATGTGCCTATGCTGACGTTGGGATGATGGTGTTCTTCCTGTGGTGCGGGCTGGTAGAGGACTTCAGTTTTCTTCAGGTTGACTTCCAGCCCAAACAGCTTTGCAGCTGTTGCAAAGCAGGATGTCAGGTGCTGCAGGGCTGCTTCTGAATGGGCGACAAGGGCAGCATCATGCAGCATTGTTTATTGTTGTTTATTCGCTAAGTTGCTTCCAACTCTTGATGACCTCATGGACCACCCGCAGCTGCCTCGAGGTCAAGCCAGTCACTTCAAGGATGCCATCCATCCATCTTGCCCTTGGTCGGCCCCTCTTCCTTTTTCCTTCTATTTTCCCCAGTTCTCTAAGCTTTCCTGTAGGCCTGGTTAGGTTTGCCGTAATGGTTCTGAATTAGGAATAAATTCGTATTAAAATCACTTTAGAAGCAGTTTTGAAGCCATGTAAGCAACCCGGAAGTGAAGTTGGTAATTCGAAGGCACAGCCACCATCATTGGAAACCATTACCGTGGTTACTTGGTCATTATACAACATGGCATCATGGGACTTGTAATTCAAAATATAACTTTTTCCAGGCTCTGTATTGTCGCAGGCTTTCATGGTTGGAATCACTGGGTTGTTGCGTATTTTCCAGGCTGTCTGGCCACCATGTTCCAGAAGCATTCTCTCCTGACGTTTCACCCGCATCTATAGCAGGCATCCTCAGAGGTTGTGAAGTCAGTTAGAAACTAGGAAAATTGAATATATCTGTGGAATAATATCCAGGGTGGGAGAAAGAACTCTTGTCTGTTTGAGGCAGGTGTGAATGTTGCAGTTGGCCACCTTGATTAGCACTGAATAGCCTTGCAGCTTCAATGCCTGGCTTCTTACTGTGCGGGGGAATCCTTTTTTGGGAGGGGTTTAGCTGGCTCTGATTGTTTCTTGTCTGAAATTCTCCTGTTTTTCAGTGTTTATGTACTGGGCTGATATTGAGTTTTTGAGTACCGGGAATGTGGAGCAGCTGGCTAAGTGTCAGCTGCAGAAGATATCTCTGACCAGTATGTCATGAGTTCGAGGCCTGCTCGGGTCGAGGTGGGTGCTCGGCCTTTAAGTGTAGCCTGCTGTCGACCTTTGCAGCCCGAAAGACAGTTGCATCTGTCAAGTAGGAGATAAAGGCACCACGTTAAGTGGGGAGGCAAATTTTGACTGAATTATGAGGCCATTAAAGAACTTCAGGAACGCCGAGGAATGCGGAAGGAACAACAAGGGGACGCTGAGAGATGAGGAGTGCGTTAGGTCCCCCTGGTGGCCAGAGTTTGCCTCTGTTCGTCTATATGTGTGTATGTGGAAACGGCAGGGATTGTCTGCTACGTACGTGTACCTGTAATCCGCTCTGAGTCCCCTTCGGAGTGAGAAGAGTGGAATATAAATAAAGTGTATTATTATTATTTAAAATACCGGTAACCAGATTTTTTTCATTTTCATAGTTTCTTCCTTTTTGTTGAGACTGTCCACATGCTTGTGGATTTCAACGGCTTCTCTGTGTCGTCTGACATGGTGGTTGTTTCCCGGGCTCTGTTGATTGGCGGTTAGGTGGTCCAGATGCCTTGCGATGGAAGGTAGGTCCAGTGCTACCTGATACCCCAAAATCCGCACCCTTCACCTCCTCGGCCCGTTGCTCCCTTCCCGGCTTGGGCTCCTCCTGCCGCTGGAATATGTTTTTGACATTTTCTAAGCTGTTTGGCGTCGGCTGACAATTTTTAATGTACTAACTGCCTGGTCCAGTGAGCTGATTAATTGGTGCTGGGAAGATCAATACAAAACAGAAAATTAAAACAATTTTAAAGTGATTAAGTAGTTTAACACCTGTCTGCCATACCGTCAGCGCAGGAAGAAAAATACAGCAGGTGGCCAAAGGGCCCCTCGCAGCAGCCGGGGAGGATGACAAATGGCATCTTCGCAAAGGGCCGGCCAGCTGGGCCATGTTGGGCCCCCAGAGTTTCCGTGCCAGAGCAGGAAGCGGGTTTTCAAAAGCCCTCCGTCATCTGTCCAGACGTTCCATATGTGGGCTGTTATTGAGGAGGAACTCTCAGGACGAGACCCAGACTAGAGAACAGGTATGGGCAAACTTCAGCCTCCCAGGTGTTTTGGACTCCAACTCCCACCATTCCTAACAGCCTCAGACCCCTTCCTTTTCCTTTTCTCTTTCCTATTCCGCTTAAGCAGCTGAGGGGGGAAAGGAAAGGGCCTGCAAAAGAACCCCAAATTGCAGCTCAAAACGCAATTTGTTTTATTGTATTCACGGGACACGCCAACCCAGGTAGTATTTTCCCAAACTTTGGTTTTTGTGGGTCACTTCCAAGGTACAAATTGGGGTTGCGGTTAGTTTTCCGGACTGTCTGGCCATGTTCCAGAAAGGAATTTCTGAACTTGCAAAAGAACTGGGCCTGGACTTGAGCCGTGTGAGTTGTTCTAGGCCAGGCTTAGTAAACAGCTCCTTAGGGCAGTGTTTCCCAACCAGTGTGCCGTGGCACACTAGTGTGCTGTGAGCAATCATCACATTTTTTACATTGACAAAATCCTGGGGCACACCACCAACCAAAATGATACAAAATGACACTCTTAACACAGTAATACATATCGTTAATATGTTTTTTAATGTATTTATACACTCAGTGTGAAACCTGGGCCTGTTTCGATGAACACAAAATAGATATCCTGGCAGGAATGGCAGAAAGACACAAACTTCCCACACAGAACTCCCATAACCAAGAGAAAATACTATAAGAGTTTGGTGGGCATTGACCTTGAGTTTTGGAGTTGTAGTTCACCTATATCCAGAGAGCACTGTGGAATCAAACAATGTTGGATCAGGACCAAACTTGGCATGAATACTCAATATGCCCAAATGTGAACACAGATGGAGTTTGGGGAAAATAGACCTTGACATTTGGGAGTTACAGTTTCTGGAATTTATAGTTAACACACCATCAAAGAGCATCCTGAACTCTTGCAACAATGGAATTGAACCAAACTTGGCATATTGAACTCTCATTACCAACAGAAAGTACTGAAAGGGTTTGCTTGGGAATTGACCTTGAGTTTGGAAGTTGTAGTTCACCTACACCCAGGGAGCACTGTGGACTCAAACAATGTTATGTTATGTTGTCGTTTGTTTTCTATCCAGAATCACAATGTTGGAAGGAGGCTCACCACTTTAAGGTCCCTAAAACAGGCATGGGAAAACTTCAGCCCTCTGGGTGCTTTGGACTTCAACTCCCACCATTCCTAACAGCCTGAGGCCCTTTCCTGCTTAAGTGGCTGAGGGGGAGGAAAAGGGCCTGAGGCTGCTAGGAATGGTGGGAGTTGGAGTTCAAAACACCCGGAAGGTCCAAGTTCGCCCATGCCAGCTTGCAACAGAGACCTCTTCCTCCCCCTTCACTTTCGCGCCCTCTCTTTCCCCTCCTGCCCAACACTTACTTTTTCTTCTACACTGCCGCTTCTGCCGCCATTTTGATCCAAGGGGGCAGCGTGAGCGTGTTCAGGATGGGAGGGGGGAGGGTGGAAGACGTGACCCGTGCGGGCGCTACTGCGCAGACTCGCCCCAGAGCAAAGTGAGGCAAAGTGAGCAGAGCGAGGCTGGGAAGAAGGGAGCCCGAGTGGAGAAGAAAAGGTGTTTGGTAGGAGGGGGAAGAAAGGGGATTGGAGGTTCCCATTTCCCATGGCACACCTGATGATCGCTCACGGCACACTAGTGTGCCACGGCACACTGGTTGGGAAACACTGGTGTAGGGCACAGACACCCCGTGATAATGCGGCATGTCTCATTAAGAGCCATATCCACTGTTTTATGTGTTGAGATGTGTTCCACACTGGGCATGCATACTCAGAAACAGAGTAGCCTAGTGCAAGGGCAGATGTCTTCACTGTATCTGGTTGCGATCCCCAGGTTGTGCCAGTCGGCTTTTGTATGAAATTTTTTCTAGCGCCATTGATATTGATCTGCTCACATTTGCATGTTTTCGAACTGGTACATTGGCAGAAGCTGGGGCTAACAGCGGGAGCCCACCCTGCTCCCTGCGGCTTTTCGGTAAGCAAGTTCAGCAGCTTAGCGGTTTAACCCACTGCGCCACGGGGGTTTCCAATCTTGCAATAACTCACTGCAAAAGTTTCACCGGGCCCGGGATCGCCTGGCAAGAACTGAGAAGCCAACAAAAAAGTGGGAGATTTGGGGAGGGAAGGAAAGAAGGAAGGAAGGAGAGAAGGAAGGTGGCAGCCGGATGGATGATGCCTGAGCTTCAATTCCACATCCCTTTTCTCCTGGACAAACCCCGTCGGATTTTCATAAATCAAAGCAGCACACTCTTTAATAAAAATTTATTGACTTACAAGTGATTATTTATCAAAAGGCCATTAATAGCAGATCCTGGAATGATGTGCTATTGGGTGGTGCAGGGAGACTAATAGGAAATCAATGCCCACAGCAGGGCAGAATGCAGATCAGGGGGCCCTCCGTCTCCTCCGGCCCACCAACCGCCTTGGCAGCCGCCCCGCCAGACCCCGGCCTCGCTTGCCGCCCATGGAGCCGCCTATTTATATATCATTTACAAATGAAATGATCGATACTTTTAATCTAGAGCTAAATTTATTAACTTTCCCATCGGAGAGAGAGATGTATTGACTGCGAGGGGGAAGGAGGGGGCCGGCACTGAACAGGAGGAGGACAACCCAGCAAAGACGGATGCTTTTGGAGTCACCTGTGTGGCCTTGCAGCCTGGGTGCCTCTCTCTTTCCCGGTCCTCAAGGGGAAGCCACACTTCTTCCCCTTTGCTTTTGCATTCAAGGGGAGACCTCCAGGCACACCTCGGATGGATGCCACTTTGGGGCAGAAGGGGAAACAAGCGAGGAAAGTTACCATGCAATGTCGAAGGCTTTCGTGGCCCAAATCACTGGGTTGCTGTAGGTTTTTCAGGCTATATGGCCATGTTCTAGAACAGGGCTGTCCAACAGGCGGCCCTGGGGCCGTACACGGCCCCCGAGCCCCTTCCCTCCAGCCCCCTAACTTGTTTTAATAAAATACAAATAAAAAATAAATAATAATAATAAAAAACCCTACTTCTGGGTTTAGGCAAGCATCGCAAGACTACGCCAGCCACAGACGGGATTTTGAGGGAGGTCGAAATCTTGTTTGTGGCTGCGTAGTCTCACGATCGCTGCCGAAATCTCAGGTCCCGCGGGATTTGTGGCCGGCCTGGGCGCGCCTCCTCCTCCCTCGCGGCTGCTTCCAGGCCAGCCCCCATTCCCAGAGAGAGAGGGAGGAGGGGAGTGAGGCAGGAAAGCCCCTCCTGGCTCCGTCCTCTTCCTGTGGAGGGCCCTCGCTCCCGCCCCGCAGATGGGAGAGCCGCCACGCCCGGCCTGAGCTTGGCCTCGGCTCCAGCGGGGCTCTTCGGGACGGCGTTGGCATTTCGCTTCGCCCTGTGGCGGGGCTCCGCAGTATGGGTAAGGAAGGGCCTGGCTCGAATCAATCAATCTAAAAACAGTGGGACGTTGGGTGAGGGGGGAGAGGTCCCTCAGCGGCGGTTTCCTTTGGCGACGCTTCCTCCCTCCTCCGCGCCCTCTCTCCCTTGTTGTGCTGCCTTCCCCGCGGGCAGGGCGCAACGTGGCTTCCTTTGCGCCTGCCCCCGCGGCTTGTTTTCCCTTCAGGGAGGGAGGGAGCTCTTTGGGCCTCCTCCAACCGCCTCTGGGAAAGGAGGCCCCATCAAGCCCTGCGATGGCATTGAGGTGTTTGGGGTTTTTTTGGTGTGTCCCAGTTTGAGTGTGGACTCAAATAACTCAAAGGTATTAGGAAACATTCCCCCAAATCCACCAGTGTTCCCATTTGAGTATATTGAGTATTCATGCCAAGTTTGGTCCAGATCCATCATTATTTGAGTCCACAGTGCTCTCTGGATGGAGGTGAACTACAACTCCACAACTCAAGGTCAATTGTAAGTAAATTGGAGCCGGGGAGGGGTCGGAGCCGGGGATGGGGCGGGGGTGGAGCCAGGGGAGGGGCGGAGCCAGGGGTGGAGGCAGACCCTTCGGCCCCCCAGGTGATCAGTGACCGGAATTCCGGCCCTAGGGCCCGTAGAAGTTGGACAGCCCTGTTCTAGACCAGGGGTCGAACCTTTTTGACTCAGAGAGCCATAAAAGCAAAATATTTGGAAATTTATTTCAGTGGGAGCCATATATATATATATATATATATATATATATATATATATATATGCTATTCAACTAAATATGGGTATATGCGTACATACTATGAGGATACTAAAAGGATTTCCCTGGCAGAATGACAGGACATTTCAGACCTGGCTCTGCAAAAGGCATGCTCAGGACTCTGGGAAGGAAGAGAAGACGGAAGCATGCCCGGATTACCCATAAGGCCAACGAGGCCATGGCCTAGGGGCACAAACTGGGGGTGGGGCAGATCACGGACCCAAAAAAAACCAAAACTGGTCTGCGCCCCTCTTTCCCCCTTTCTCATGCCCCTCCTTGCTCCATCCCCCTGTCTCTCTCCTGCTCCATCCCACGTCCTCTCTCTCTCTCTCTCTCTCTCTCTCTCTCTCTCTCTCTCTCTCTCTCTCTCGTGCGCGCCTTTGGAGCGAGTTTGCACCCGCCGTGCTCTCCCCAAGCCTCCCGACTCCCGAGGAGACCATCAGAGCACAGCGCAGCTTTCCAGCCGGTGGGAATGGGGACCTTGGAGGTGGCGGGAGGTTGGCTTAAAGGGGGCGTAATTCCAAACTTTGGTCTAGGGCGCAAAAAAGTGTTAATCTGGGCCTGGACGGAAGGAAGGGGAATAGAAAGGAAGGAAGAGGAAATAAAGGAGAGAGGGGGAGAGGAAGAAAGAAAAGAAGAGCGAACTATGGAAAAGAAAAGAAAAGAAAAGCAGGAGAGAGACAAGGAGGAGAAAAGAAGGAAATGGGAAGGGAGGAAAGGAAAGGGTGGGGAAAAGAAAGGAAAGGGAGTGAGGAAAAAAGTTAAATAAGGAAGGGAAAAGAACAAAAGAAAGAAGGGGAGAGAGGGAAGTGAAAAAAGGAAGGAGAAGGAATGGAAGACTTGGGGGAAAGAATAGAAGAGGAAGGAAGGAAGGAAGAGGTAGAATGGAGGAAAGAAGGAAGGGGAGAGAGGGAGGGAAAAGGAAGGAGAGAAGGAAAGGAAAGGGTGAAGGGGGAGAAAGAAAGGAAGGAAGAGGAAGGAAGGAAGAGAATGGAGGAAAGAAGGAAGGGGAGAGAAGGAGGGAAAAGGAGAGAAGGAAAGAATGGAAGAGGAAGGAAGGAACGAAGAGGAAGGGAGGAAAGAAGGTAGGGCGAGGGAGGAAAAAGAATGAAAGAAAAAGAGGGAAAAATAAAGGAAGAGAAAGGAAGGGGGGGAGGCACATTTGCGGCTCTCCTCTCCGCTGCATACTAGGAAACTGAGGCCTGGGCTGCTCTGGAGAGCCAGATGCAATCATGAAAAGAGCCACATCTGGCTCCCGAGCCATAGGTTCCCTACCCGTTCTAGAACAGTGTTTCTCAACCTTCCGAATGCCGCAACCCCTTAATGCAGGTCCCCATGTTGTGGTGACCCCCAACCATAACATTATTTTTCTTGCTACTTTACAACTGTTGTTTTGCTATTGTTATTGTTATGAATCGTAAAGAAAATATCCAATACGCAGGGTGTATTTTCATTCACTGGACCAAATTTGGCACAAATACCCCACACGCCCAAAATTGAATACTGGTGGGGTTTTGACAAGGAATGGTTGTGATTTTGTCATTCGGGAGTTGTAGTTGCTGGGATTTATAGTTCACCTACAACCAAAGAGCACCCTGAACTCCATCAATGATGGAATTGAACCAAACTTGGCACACAGAACTCTCATGACCAACAGAAAATACTGGAAGGGTTTGGGAGGCATTGACCTTGAGTTTTGGAGTTGTAGTTCACCTACATTCAAAAAGCACTGAGGACTCAAACAATAATGGATCTGGACCAAACTTGGCACGAATACTAGGAATGCCCAACTGTGAACACTGGTGGAGTTTGGGGAAAGTAGACCTTGACATGTGGGAGTTGTAATTGCTGGGATGTATAGTTCACCTACAATCAAAGAGTATTCTGAACCCCACCAACGACAGAATTGGGCCAAACTTCCCACACAGAACACCCATGACTGACAGAAAATACTGTGTTTTCTGGTGGTCTTTGGTGACCTCTCTGACACCCCCTCGCAATCCCGACCCCCAGGTTGAGAAATACTCTTCTAGAAGCATTCTCTCCTGACGTTTCATCTCCATTTATGGCAGGCATCCTCAGAGGCTGTGAAGATGCCTGACAACCTCACAATCTCTGAGGATGCCTGCCATAGATGCAGGCGAAACGTCAGGAGAGAATGCTTCTGGAACAGCATTTCTCAACCTGGAGGTCGGGATTGCGAGGGGGTATCAGAGGGGTCACCAAAGACCATCAGAAAACACAGTATTTTCTGTTGGTTATGGGGTTTCTGTATGGGAAGTTCTCTAATTGGTGAGGTTCAGAATGCTCTTTCATTGTAGGTGAACTATACACTCCGTTATGTCAGCTCCACTGGCTGCCGGTCCATCTCCGAGTCCAATTCAAAGTGCTGATGTTGACCTATAAAGCTCTAAATGGTTCTGGCCCAGCTTACTTTTCCGAACGCATCCACCTCTACGTCCCACCTCAAAATCTAAGATCACCCGGGGAGTCCCTGCTCTTGCTCCCGTCTACAGCTCAAATGCGCCTGGCGGAGACGAGGGACAGGGCCTTCTCGGCGGTGGCTCCTTGCCTATGGAATACACTCCCAATTGAGATAAGATCGATCTCTTCCCTCCTTGCCTTCCAAAAGAAAGTAAAGGCATGGCTGTGGGACCAGGCGTTTGGTCAATAAATGCAATCAGCTCTTTAAGGGACGAACCGGATTGGCGTGAAGACGGATGAGGCTGGTTTAATGTTTAACAATGACTTTTATAGTTTAAATTATGTTGTTTTTATCATGATATGTTTATGATGTGATCTTATTGTATTGCTGAAATAGTCTCTTAATGGGGTTGAATGTAAGCTGCCCTAAGTCCCTCTTCTGGGGTTGAGAAGGGCGGGTTACAAATATGGTAAATAAATACAGCCTGAAGAAAACGGAAGTCCTCTACCAGCCCGCACCACAGGAAGAACACCATCATCCCCACGTCAGCATAGGCAAATCTGTGCTTAAGTCCGTTCAGCAGTTCACCTACCTGGGAAGCATCATCTCTTCAGATGCCAAGATTGACAAAGAGATAGATCACAGATTATCAAAGGCATAGAGTGCATTCAGAAGGCTTCACAAGAGTCTGGAGCAACAAGCACCTGAGGCAAAGCACCAAAATCAGTTTGTACAGAGCTATCGTAGTGTCTGTTCTCCTCTATGGGTCTGTAACATGGGTCACCTATCGCCAACACCTACGACTCCTCGAACGCTTTCATCAGCGCTGTCTTTGCACAATCCTAAATATACACTGGGCTGACTATGTGACTAATGTTGCTGTCCTTGAGCAAGCAGGGATCACCAGCATTGAGGCCATGCTCATGAGAACACAGCTGCGCTGGGCAGGGCACGTCTCTAGGATGGAGGACCACCGCCTCCCAAAGATACTACTCTATGGTGAACTCGCCACGGGTCAGCGCAAGAGAGGCGCCCCCCAAAAGAGATACAAGGGCTCCCTGAAACAATATCTCAGGCTCAGCCAGATTGATCACCAACAATGGTCCACCCTGGCCTCACATCGGGAGGCGTGGAGACACACTATCCACAATGCTGCGGCCTCTTTTGAGAAGACACGCCGAATGGGTCTCAAAGACAAACGACAACGCAGAAAGAACCGCAACTTGGAAACAACATCACCCAAGGAGACTTTCTGCTGTGCTTTCTGCAACCGAACTTGCCTATCTCAGATTGGCCTTTTTAGTCATCAACGCGCTTGTAAAAAGCGTGGGATGAGTCCTTCCTAAGAATCTTCGTTCGCGAAGTAATGCCGAGAGAAATAAATAAATAAAAGTATTCTGAGCTGTGAAAACTCATAGTGTGGCTAGTTAAAATTCTAAGTACACAAATCCTTGGCATAATTTTTAGTTTTATTCTTTTGTATGACTGCAGTTTTGCCGGCAGCCTGAGACGTACAGTAATTCAGGTAGTTTGTGGAATAATGTAAAGCTCTTGGAGAGAGGCAAGACAATGTAAAGAGGAGACCAGATGCTCTCCTTGGTTTCGAGAGACTTTTTCCCCCCTATACGACGAAGAGTAGAAAACTTGCATGGAGGCATATATGGTGCAAGCGTCTGACAATACAGAATTGATAATCCCATTGCCAAAATGGATTCTCTTCCAATTTGAAATCCTGAAGGTGGATGAATGAGTTTTATTATTGGAGAGGCTCAGCGGGAATTGCTTTGAATGAAAGACTCGAGCCCTGAATTCTCCAGGTAGGATGAAGAAGAAATTGGAAGGGCGGCTGCCAATCAATAAGGAAAACCAGGCGGGAATACATTTCAGGATCATTGGACCAACTGTTATATAAAAAGAGACTGACACTTAAAATAAAATGGCCCAGGAATGTGTGCCGAGTACCAGAAATAAACTCTTATTGGGTTGTCGAGTTTTTTGGGCTGTCTGGCCACATTCCAGAAGCATTCTCTCCTGATGTTTCACCTGCATCTATGGCAGGCATCCTCAGAGGTTGTGAGGTCAAGCATTAGGAGATAATGCTTCTGGAACATGGCCATACAGCCTGGAAAACTCACAACAACCCAGTGATTCCGACCATGAAAGCCTTCGACGATACAATGAACTCTTATCTTTCTACACACACATCCACTTACCCCAGCCATTCCATTACGAATGGGCAGAGAGTTATTCGTTGCCATTTAGCAACAAGGAATCAGGACATCTTAACTATCTATAGCAAAATCACCCAATGTACTAGACTGGGCCTGCCCAACAGGCGCCACGCGGGCCGCACACGCCCCGCCAGCCTCTTGGATCCGGCCCTCCAACCCTCCTGCAAGAAATCAGCTGGGTTTTTTTTTAAAAAAATGTTTTTTTTAAAATTCCGATTTAAAAAAAAATCCAAAAAAATCCCCCAAAAAGGTGCGCATGCACGCGGTGGCGCAAGCGCCATCCACGGCCGCCGCCCCCTTTGCTCTGCTCCCCATGGCTCCACCCTCCCTCCTAAAGCGACATGCCAGGCGGTCTCAGAAGCGGGTGAAATCGCCGCTTCTGAGGCTGCCGTGACGCTTTAGGAAGGAGGCCGAAGTCATGGGGGGCTTCCCTTGGCTCCTCCCTCCCTCCTAAAGCATCACGCCAGCCTCAGAAGCGGCGATTTCGCCCGCTTCTGCCACCCGGCATGACGCTTTAGGAGGGAGGGCGGAGCTGTGGGGGGCTCCCCTTGGCTCCTCCCTCCCTCCTAAAGCGTCACGCCAGCCTCAGAAGCGGCGATTTCGCCCGCTTCTGAGGCCGCCCGGCATGTCGCTTTAAAAGGGAGGGAGGAGCCAAGGGGAGGCCCCATCCTTTGGGCCACTGCCGCACGTGCGCGGCATCGGCTCCAGGGGTGGGGCTTTCCTTCCTCCTCCTCCTCGCGCTGGCGGCCCCCCAGGTGATCAGTGGCCGGAATTCCGGCCCTTGGGCCGGTAGATGTTGGACAGCCCTGTACTAGAGCAGGTGTCGGGAACCTTTTTGACTCAGAGAGCCATGAAAGCAAAGTATTTGGAAATTTATTTCAGCGAGAGCCACACATACACACACACACACACACATTTTAAGACTGAATTCAACTAAATGTGAGTATATACGTACATACTATGAGAAAAGGATTCTCCCAGCAGAATGACAGTACACTTCAGACCTGGCTCTGCAAAAGGCACGCTCAGGACTCTGGGAAGGAAGAGAAGACAGAAGGAAGGAAGGGGGAAAGAAAGAAAGAGGAAATAAGGGAGGGAGGGGGAGATGAAGAAAGAAAAGAAGAACGAACTGTGGAAAAGGAAGAAAAGAAAAATAGGAGACAAGGAGGGGAAAAGAAAGAAGGAAATGGGAAGAGAAGAAAGGAAAGGGAGTGAGGAAAAAATAAAATAATGAAGGGAAAAGTAGAAAAGAAAGAAGGGGAGAGGGGGAAGTGAAAAGAAAGGAAGGAGAAGGAAAGGAAGACTTGGTGAAAAGAATAGAAGAGGAAGGGAGGGAGAATGGAGAAGAGAAGGGGAGAGAGGGAGGGAAAGGAAGGAGAGAAGGAAAGAATGGAAGAGGAAGAAAGGAAGAGGGAGAATGGAGGAAAAAGGAAGGAGAGAAGGAAAGAATGGAAGAGGAAGGAAGGAACAAAGAGGGAGGGAGGAAAGAAGGTAGGGAGAGAGGGAGGAAAAAGAATTGAAGAAAAAGAGGGAAAAAGAAAGGAAGAGGAAGGAAGGAAGGAAGGAAGGGGGGAGGAGGGCGTGGGGCCAAGGCGGACCTTGGTATCGATGTCGGCGAGGCAGTCTCTCCGGAAGGTTCGAAGAGGCCGTGGCTCTTGAGCTGCTTGACGATGAGGGTGATGAGCTGGGCGTCCCCCGGGGGCAGCGAGGCCAGGTCCGTGGCACCAGGACCAGGCCCGCCTCCGCCGAGGCCCGTGGCGGTGGACGAAGAGGAACAGGAGTACGACGTGGCGCCACCAGGCTCCGCCATCCCCGGCGAAGAGGGCACAGGGCCCTGAGAGCAGCGGGGGATAAGGAAGAGGCGGCAATGGCGGTGCGGAAGCAGCAGTCGCGGCACATTTGCATCACTCTTCCCCACTGCGTGCTGGGAAACCAACATCCGGGCTGCTCTGGAGAGCCAGATGCAATCATGAAAAGAGCCACATCTGGCTCCCGAGCCATAGGTTCCCTACACCTGTACTAGACAATACTAAGCTACATGAATTGTAGGCTTGGTTGTTGTGAGTTTTCCAAGCTGTATGGCTATGGTCCGGAAGCATTCTCTCCTAACATTTCGCCCACATCTATGGCAGGCAGCCTCAGAGGTTGTGTGGTCTGTTGTTGGAAATTAGGCAAATGAGGTTTATATATCTGTGGAATAATGTACAGAGTGGGGAAAAGGGGCTCTTTTCTATGGGAGACAAGTGTGAATGTTGCAATTGGCCACCTTGATTAGCATTGAATGGACTTGCAGCCTCAATGTCTGGCTGCTTCCTGCCTTGGGGAATCCTTTGTTGGGAAGTGTTAGCTGGCCCTGATTTATACTTGTCTGGAATTCCTCTGCTTTTTTAGTGTTGCTCTTTATTTACTGTCCTGGTTTTAAAGTTTTGTTTTTTTAAAAAAAAAAACTTTTTAGAGTCTGGCTACCAAGACAGTAAATAAAGAGCAACACTACGAAAACAGGGGAATTCCAGACAGGAAAAAATCAGGGCCAGCTAACAACTCCAAACAAAAGATTCCCCGCCCCGCCCCACCAGACAGGAAGCAGATAGGCTTGGAGGCTAGCTTGATTAGCATTAAACAGCCTTGCAGGTTCAAAGCCTGGCTGCTTCCTGCCTGAGGGAAGCCTTTGTTGAGAAATGTTAGCTGGCCCTGATTAACTATTTAATGCTAATCAATGTGATCAATTGCAACATGTACACTTGCCAACAGACTTCACAACCTCTGAGGATGCTTGCCATAGATGTGGGTGATACGTCAGGAGAGAATCCTTTTGGAACATGGCCAGACCGCCCGGAAAACTCACACTGATTCTGGCCATGAAAGCCTTTGACAACAAAACCGTCAGTTTGATCCACTTGTAAGGCACTTTGCTTATATTCCTAGGGCGGTCAAAGAACTGTAGCTCAGATCTAGCAAGAGAAGGACGTTCCAGAAGTAACATCAATGAGAGACAAATAGCACCTTAATTCAATTTGACTTTTGGCTAGAGGGGAGTTGCGACGTTCATTCTATTTGCCCCTCAGACTAGCAATGTAAACAAGTACCAGCTTTTTCAATGGAAAAAACTTAACCTTAAGCAGACACATTAGACCCGAGTGTCTTCGTCAACAGTTGTGTCGAACGATGTGGAGGCACTATGGCAAGGAAATGACAAGTTGAGCTTTTGGAAAACCAGCCCTGCTTCAATTAAGTGACACCAATATGCACAGGTGACTTTAACTCTCAAATAAACATCAGGGAGGGTTGCTGTGAGTTTTCTGGACTGTCTGGCCATGTTCCAGAAGCATTCTCTCCTGACGTTTCACCCACAACTATGGAAGGCATCCTCAAGAAGTTGTGAGGTTTGTTGGAATCAAGGCAAGTGGACGTCAACATAATATATCTCCTTTCTGTCTGTTCTGTCCGGTCTGTCCAAATGGCATTGAATGTTTGGTGCATATGTGTACTGTGATTTGCCCTGAGTCTCTTTAGGGAGATAGGGCAGAATATAAATATATTATTATTATTATTATTATTATTACTGTAACTGTCTTATGTTTTGTTGTACAGCAATGGCTTTATTTGTGTTTGTATAACTACACTGGGAATGTGGCGCAGCTGGCTGGGTGTCAGCTGCATAAGATCTCTACTGACCAGAAGGTCATGAGTTCGAGGCCTGCCCAGATCAAGGTGGGCTCTCGACCTATTGTGTAGCCTGTTGTCGACCTTTGCAACCCGAAAGACAGTTGCATCTGTCAAGTAGGAAATTAAGGTACCACTTAGTGGGGAGGCTAAATTTAACAGATTTACGAGGCCATAAGAAAAATCTCCAGAAAAACACGCTGAGGAATGAAGGAGTACGCCAGCTCCCCCTGGTGGCCAGATGTTAAATTGCCTCCTTCTGTCTTGTGTGTCTAAATGTAATGTGTACATTGTAATTCGCCCCGAATCCCCTGCGGGGTGAGAAGGGCGGAATATAAATGAAGTAAATTAATTAATTAATAAATATCTAGCTTTGAATTCATATTGATCCACTGAACTAAATATGTTCAAAACTTTTGTATTACTGTAACAGTGGATACTTGTCTTTGTAGTCCTAGGGAACCCATTTTCCTTTATAGTACTCTACAAGAGTAGTGCCAGTGACTGCACCTCAAACCCACCTTGCTGCACCACCGTGCTCTGCCCTTGGACCCAAAAGAAAAGCACAACGCACAAAAAAGAGGGATGACAACAACGTGCCACAAAGCCCTTGGAGACGGGCGCTTCCATTGCAAAGGCAGCCAGCGAACAACTTAGCACAAGACCTTCATCTATACCATTTAATTATAAAATGCAAAGTGAACCCATGCAACTGAAGTCAGTTCTTTTTTCGGGGAAGGGGGGGGGGCAGAAGAGTGAAGAAAGGACACAAGAAAGGGGGGTTGTGCCTTTCCCCAAGATAGGAAGGATGTTGCAGGAGGCACCTCCGTCACTGGCAGTAGGGACTCGGGGAATCCAGCTGGGCTCAGGGCCGTGCTGGCGCATCTGACACAGGCACGCATGCATGGACGCACGCAGAGAGAGCGACGGGCTCCCGCAGAGCTCGGGCGGAGGCACAAGGCATAGCCCAGGCTGTCACCTCCACTGGGATGTGAAGTTCTCAGCTGCTGCTGCTGCTGTCTGGCCAGTGAAGGAAACCGCAGGGATTTAGGACAAGGCCTTTTTCTCAGTAGCCACTGGCCAGCACCATTGGAACGAAACATGTCCAAAGCCTTAAGGGGAAAACCACCACTTCATGTGGCCCCGGAAAGAGGTCTGAGCTCCAGCCATGCGAACATTCAGGAACGGCTCCGATCCTCGTGGTTGCCCACAATCATCTTGCTGTAGAGCTTCTGCTGCTCCTCCTTGAATGTGTCCTTCACCTTTTCCCTCTTTAAGCCTCCGTCCCTTGAGGAAAGAAAGAAAAAAGGTGTCGGGCAGAGAACATTGGAACGCAACCGTATTCTGCACAAGCTTACAGTTCTCATTGTTGGGGAATCTGAGCTGTTAGGTTCAAAAATAACTGTCAGTTAGGGCGATTCCACCATAAATATAGTAGAGCAGTGTTTCCCAACCAGTGTGCCGTGAGCGATCACCAGGTGTGCCATGGGAAATTGGAACCTCCAATACCCTTTCTTTCCCCTCCTGCCGAACACTTTTTCTTCTCCACTCGGGCTCCCTTCTTCCCAGCCTCGCTCTGCTCACTTTGCCTCGCTTTGCTCTGGGGCGAGTCTGCGCAGTAGCGCCCGCACGGGTCACGGCTTCCTCCCTCCCCCCTCCCCTCCTGAACACGCTCACGCTGCCCCTCGGATCAAAATGGTGGCAGAAGCGGCAGTGGAGAAGAAAAAGTAAGTGTTCGGCAGGAGGGGAAGAAAGGGCACGAAGGGGGAGGGGGAGGAAGAGATCTCTGTCGAAAGCTGGCATGGGCAAACTTGGACCTTCCAGGTGTTTTGGACTCCAACTCCCACCATTCCTAGCAGCCTCAGGCCCTTTTCCTTTTTCTCCCCCAGCCATTTAAGCAGGAAAGGGCCTCAGGCCGTTAGGAATGGTGGGAGTTGAAGTCCAAAGCACCCAGAGGGCCGAAGTTTTCCCATGCCTGTTTAAGGCACCTTAAAGTGGTGACCCTCCTTCCAACATTGTGATTCTGGATAGAAAACAAACCCAACATAACATAACATTGTTTGAGTCCGCAGTGCTCTCTGGGTGTAGGTGAACTACAACTTCCAAACTCAAGGTCAATTTCCAAAAAACCCTTTCAGTACTTTCTGTTGGTAATGGGAGTTCAATATGCCAAGTTTGGTTCAATTCCATTCTTGCAAGAGTTCAGGATGCTCTTTGATTGTGTGTTCACTATAAATCCCAGAAACTGTAACTCCCAAATGTCAAGGTCTATTTTCCCCAAACTCCATCTGTGTTCACATTTGGGCATATTGCGTATTCATGCCAAGTTTGGTCCTGACCCAACATTGTTTCAGTCCACAGTGCTCTCTGGATATAGGTGAACTACAACTCCAAAACCCAAGGTCAATGCCCACCAAACTCTTATAGTATTTTCTCTTGGTTATGGGAGTTCTGTGTGGGAAGTTTGTGTCTTTCTGCCATTCCTGCCAGGATATCTATGTTGTGTTCATCGAAACAGGCCCAGGTTTCACACTGAGTGTATAAATACATTTAAAAACATATTAACTATAGGTATTACTGTGTTAGAGTGTCATTTTGTGTCATTTTGGTTGTTGGTGTGCCCCAGGATTTTGTAAATGTAAAAAATGTGCTCAAAAAAGGTTGAAAAACACTGTAGTAGAGTACCAGAAGCGATCTTCATAACCAGCAGGGGTGAGAAGGGCGGAATATAAATGAAAGTAAAATAAAATAAAATAATAATAATACAACAACTTTATTTCTAAACCACCCTCTCTCCCCAAAGGGCGGTTCACACACACAGAAAGGCAAGCATTCAATGTCTCGCATGAGTACAAACATATCAAAATAATACATGCTTCTGGAACATGACCATACAGCCTGGAAAACTCACAGCAACCCAATGATCACATCCCTTGCTTCCCATCTTTCTCGCAGTGATAAGGCAAGGTTTCAGGACTCACCACAAAAGATCCACAAGGCCCCCCTGCCTCGCAATAGCAGACTTCACGCGATTGGCAAACTGCACAGCATCTTCATCGGGCTAGAAAGAGGGAATGGGGAGTAAGTATTAGCAGGAGGGGCCTACCAAGACAGTTTGTCGTTCATCCAACATCAGTTTGGCCTAGAGAGGCAGGTGACTCACCTCTCTGGTCATTGGAGGGAGATACCAGACGCTGCAGACGATGGCCCAGCTAGTCATCATCCTCAGCAGGTAGGTCACCATGCCATATTTGCTGCTGTTAAAAAAGGCGTCTCCAAACTGGGGGTCGTACTGAGGGATAAAAATGGGGAGATGGAAGAACAGGAGGGTGAGAGCTAGGAAACAGCAGCGGCACTTAGGGCAAGGAGTAGTTTTCTATAATTTCTGTCTACTACGAACATAAAAGGGACATCAGATTCAATGCACGGCAAGAAACATCCCTTGGGTAAAGGACATTTTTAATCAGTTCTAGCTATGATATCATTATCTATACCGGAGAAAGCGAGAGCATTCCTCATGGGTATATCTCTTTCATCATCTCAACACTGTGAAGACATCTACCCTTGCGCTTTGGTACTCTGCTGCTGAATGCCCAGTGTGGAACACATCTCACCACGTTAAAATAGTGGATGTGGCTCTTAAGGAGACATGCCACGTTATCATAAGATGTCTATGGAAAACACCACTGGAGAAATTACACTGTTTAGCTGGTATCGCACCACCTGACATCTGCTGAGAAGTAGTAGCCAGAACCAAGGCATTGACATCTTCTGCCCATCCTCTGTTCGGATACCAGCCAGCATGCCAACACCCTAAATCAAGAAACTGCTTCCTAAGGTCTATTTTTATTGTTTACTAACCGTTCCCTGCCACACGTTGCCGTGGCCCAGTCTGTGTATATGTATTTTGTGTGTGTATATATGAATATGTGTGTGTATGTGTATATATGTGTGTGTTTGTGTATATATGTGTGTTTGTGTATATATGGGGTTTTGTGCATGCATTGTATTTTTTGTTTTTTGGCTTTTTAAGTCTCTTCTGTTGTGTTTTTGTGTTTTTATGAGTGATGGTCGCATGTTCGCCTGATAAGTGTCTTGTGTCCAAATTTGGTGTCAATTCATCCAGCGATTTTAGAGTTATGTTAATCCCACAAATAAACATTACATTTTTATTTATATAGATTTCCAACATTTCTACCCGATCCTTCTCAACCCCCGAGGGGGAGCTGAGGGCGGCTTACAACCGGCAACAATTCGATGCTCCAACATATATACAACAATTTAAAACAATAAATAAAATATTGAATTAATATTGAATATTGAAATAAAATATTGAAAATATTGAATTAAAACAAATTAAAACATTATTATCAAACCATCTAGAGATATTCGCAGGAACACCTCAGCAAGCGAGAGTCCAAAAGTGGCAGGCTGAAACCCAGCACCTCAATCAGTGACTGAGACCAGATGAGAAACTCCATGGGGAAACACAAGACTGGGCGACTTGGAAGGTGCTGAACAGACTGCGCTCTGGCACCGCGAGGTGCAGAGCCAACCTTAAGAAATGGGGCCATAAACTGCAGTCATGTGAGTATGGAGAAGAGGAAACCATACACCAGGGGTGCTCACACTTTTTCAGCATGCGAGCTACTCTTAAAGCAACCAAGTCCAAAAGATCTACCTGCCCCCGGCCACCATGCGCTCCCGCCGCCACGCGCTCTTGCCACCGCGTGTGCTCCTGCTGCTGTTTTCTGCCCGTGCAGCGCTTCTTCCGCCTGCGGGGCATTGCAGGAAGGAGAAAGCACGAGGCGGGGCATCCAGAGGGAGCGCTCCGCCCTGCCTGTCTCGCCAGCAACGGAGGCTGCACAGTTGGTTCTGGATGAGAGAGAGGCAGGGCGCTCCCTCCAGAGGCCTCGCCTCGTGCTTCCTTCTTCCTGCAATGCCCTGCAAGCGAAAGAAGCACCGCGAGAGCAGAAGCCAGCAGCAGGATCACACGTGTGCGCAGGGTGTGCGCGCGCATGGCAGGAGCGCCCCATCCGGCTGGTGAGGCCTGAAGATCACCTGGAAGAGGGCCGAAGATCTACGAGTAGCTCTTGAGCTATCTAATGAGCACCCCTGCCATAGACCACCTATTGCAATGCAACCTGAGCCCTGCCATGCGCACAATGGAGGACCTCCTCACAGCAACACCAGAGGCCCTCCAAGTGGCGAGCTTCTGCTCAAAGGACATTTAGCATAAGTCCTTTTATAAAACTTGGTGTTTTTAAATGCATTTAAACTATCCTCAACTTGCTTCTGACACGATTAATACATAAATCCTCTCAACAATCTTATGAAGAGAGACGGAATTATCCACTGACCCAACTATACCAGAGAAAGCAACATGCCATCCTCCCCACATCTGTTTTTTGAGTCTTGGAAGTGCAAACCTACTATTTTATTGCGGCTGTGTGCCTTCAAGTCATTTCTGGTTTATGACATCCTAACATGAATAAATCATGGAATTTTCTGGCTGAGAGTGTGGGATTTCAATAGCTAGTGGATTTCAATTGAACCCTGGACTCCAAAGTCATAGTCCAATGCTCAAACCAGAACACCATACCGGCTTCATGTGGGTGTTAAAGCATGGATAACCATGCACCAGAAAGTATTATTTTACCATGTCAGAGTACACAGAGAAGCCACCGAAATCCGCAGAAGACAGCGGGCCTCTCCTCCTTTTAGCTCTTCAGCAGGCAGCGCTGCCGCCAACCATTCCCCTGCGGCGGCATTGGCTGCTAAAGAGCTAAAAGGAGGAGGGAGGCCTGCTGTCTTCTGTGAAGCCGGGGCCTCGATTGCTGCCGCAGAGGCCTCCGGAGCCCAGGTAATCGAGGCCCTTTTAGGTCTTCAGCAGGCAGCGCTGCTGCCAGCCATTCCTCGCTGGCCACAGGAGACAGGTACGATGGCGGGCCTTCTACTTTTCTCCGTCCTGGCCGGGGGGGTGGGGGTGGAGGAGGGAGATGGGGTTTGCACGCATGGTAATGAGTACCGCGCGTGCGTCGTCTGTTTACCGCAAGGGATTCTGGGTTGTTGTAGTCCCCTTGTTTTTTTTTGTTTTTACCTTTTTGTTTTATTGGGGGGTGTTGGTGGTAAACATACCTCAGTGCGTGGGGATTTTTGTGGCCTGGTTTGGTGTTTGTGGGTTCAGCGGTTTTGCTGTCTATAGCAGTGTTTCCCAACCTTTTTTGAGCCGCGGCACACTTTTAACATTAAAAAAATCCGGGGGCACACCACCAACCAAAATGACACTCTAACACAGTAAAAAACGGCTGGGGGTTGGTGGCCTGCTGGGAGCAGCTGCTGGGTGTGCCAAAGCCGGGAGGGGCGGAGCCAGGCTGTGCCATGCCCCGCCCCTACCCCGGCTTCACCTCTCCCAGCAGCTGCTCCAGCCTTGAGGGGCAGTGCCAAGACAGCGGTGCCAGAGCCAGCACAATGCTGGCTTGGCACTGTCACCTCAAGGCTGGAGCAGCTGCTGGGAGTGAAGGCGGGGAGGGGGCAGAGAGGCCGCGCCATGCCCCCCTCCCCCCAGCTTCAGCTCTCCTACAGAGGAGGAGCTTCAGCTCTCCTACAGAGGAGGGCTTCAGTGGGCGGGGCTCCTCCATGCGGCTTCAGCGAGTGAGGGGCGAGAGTCATGGTGGGAGTCATGGCGGATTGGAGGCTGGCTGGGGAAATGGCCGAAGGAGGCGGCGCCCCGGTCCCCTCTTCTTTTTCTTCGCCACTGCCCGGCCTTCCTCCTCCTCCCCCCAAGCAGCAGGACTTCGGCAGGAGGGGGGGAGGAAGGGGGGCAGAGAGCTTTTCTCGCGGCACAGGAGGAGGTCCGTCACGGCACACTAGTGTGCCACGGCACACTGGTTGAGAAGGACTGGTCTATAGGCTACTCACCACGACAGCTCTCATTTTATATATATAGATTGTATTTACATTTTACTTGTAAGCAGCTCTGAGTCCCCTTCAAGGTGAGAAGGGCAGCATATAAATGCTGTAAGTAAATAAATAAAATAAATATTCAATGCTAATCAAGCTGGCCAATGGCAACATTCACACTTGCCTCAAACAGACAAGAGTTCTTTCTCCCACCCGGAACATTATTTCACAGATATATAAACCTCCCTTGCCCAGTTTCCAACAGACCTCACAACCTCTGAGGATACCTGCCATAGATATGGGCGAAAGGTCAGGAGACAATGCTTCTGGAACATGGCCAGACAGCCCAGAAAACTCACAGCAAGCCATTATTTTACCTCTTTTGATTTCTTTCAAGTGAAAACCTGATTTTGAAGCCGGGAATCAGATTCGCAAGTAGAAACAACCCTCACCTTGATGGCAACGGGATAAACTGTGGCACCGATTTCAAAGCTCCCTTTCTTGAACATCATCACAGATGTGTTGTTGATGCACGTCCCTGTCAAAAGAAACAACAGCACCTGTAGGGTAAGGTCTCTTAATTCAATGGAAAGTAACCTGGAACACTGGAAATTACTCATAAATACCTATAATTATTTGCCAATCCTAAAGAACTACGGCAGTAGAAAGATCTCCATGGTCTGTGTCATGGCCTCATCACTCAGGTCATGTCTTTAATCATTTACTGGAAATTTGGGGCTGAGGGTTCCCTCTATATTTAATAAGGTTTATGGTTTAGCAGTCCCACACATGATATTTTCTTCCATGCACTCATCCAGTGGAATACTATGGTCATAGGAATGACACGTTTGCTAATTTTCTGTAGTTTTTGCTTACCTTCAGGGAAAATCAGGATGGGCAACTTATTTTTATCATGCGCGTGCTCTGACAGCCTGAAAGAAGATAAAAGGAGGAAACGAAAGTATATATCAGTGGTTTGCTGTGCGTTTTCCAGGCTGTATAGTCATGTTCCAGAAGCATTCTCTCCTGACGTTTCGCCCAAATCTATGTCAGGCATCCTCAGAGGTTGTGAGGTATATTGGAAACTAAGCAAGGGAGGTTTATATATCTGTGGAAGGTCCACTGTAGGATAAAGAACCCGTCTGTGTAAATGATGCAATTGACCACCTTGATTAGCATTGAATGGCCTTGCAGCTATTTATTTATTTATTTCCAGTGTTTATACCCCGCTACTTCTCAACCCCCGAGGGGGGACTCAGTGCAGCTTGTTAGGAGTCAGCTACATTAAATCATTACTGACTGAGAGGTCATGAGTTTGAAGCCAGCCCGGCTCAGAGTGAGCTCCTGACCATTAATAGTCTAGCTTGCTGTTGACCTATGCAGCCCAAAAGACAGTTGCATCTGTCAAGTAGGAAATTTAGGTACCACTTTAAGCGGGGAGGCTAATTTAACTAATTTTAAACGCCATAAAACGTTCCGGCAATATGCATAATCAGCGTTTCCCAACCTTTTTTGAGCTGCGGCACACTTGTAATATTTACAAAATCCGGGGGCACACCACCAACCAAAATGACACAAAATGACACTCTAACACAGTAAAGAATGGCTGGGAGATGGTGGACTGCTGGGAGCAGCTGCTGGGAGTGCCAAAGCTGGGGGAGGGGGAGGAGCCAGGCCGCACCATGCCCCGCCCCCTCCCCCGGCTTCAGCTCTCCCACAGCTTCTCCAGCCTTGAGGGGGCAGTGCCAAGCCAGCGGTGGCAGAGTCAGCACAATGCTTGCTCGACACTGCCCCCTCAAGACTGGAGAAGCTGTGGGAGAGCGGAAGCCGGTGGAAGGGGGGAGCCAGGACGCGCCAGGCCTTGCCCCCTCCCCCCGGCTTCAGCTCTCCCACAGCTTCTCCAGCCTTGAGGGGGCAGTGCCAAGCCAGCGGTGGCAGAGCCAGAACAATGCTGGCTTGGCACTGTCCCCTCAAGGCTGGAGAAACTGTGGGAGAGCTGAAGTCGGGGAGGGGGTGGAGCCAGGCCATGCCATGCCCCTCCTCCTCCCCGCAGCTTCAGATCTCCCACAGCTTCTCCAGCCTTGGGGGGATAGTGCCAAGCCAGAAGTGGCAGAGCCAGCACAATGCTAGCTTGGCACTGTCCCCTCAAGGCTGAAGAAGCTGTGGGAGAGCAGAAGCCGGGGGGAGGGGGCGGCGCCAGGCCTGCCCCCTCCCCGCGGCTTCAGTGAGTGAGGGGTGGGAGTCATGGCGGATTGGAGGCTGGCTGGGAAAACGGCCGAAGGAAGCAGCGCCCCGGCCCCTTCTTCTTTTTCTTCACCGCCGCCCAGCCCTTCCTCCTCCTCCCCCAAGCAGCAGGAGTTCGGCAGGAGGAGGGGGGAAGGAAGGGGGGCAGAGAGCTTTTCTCACGGCACAGCAGGAGGTCCATCACGGCACACTACTGTGTTGTGTCACAGCGGTTGGGAAACACTGTGCATAACAATGAGGAAGTACTCCATCAAAGGACCCGGTGTCACAAGTGGACGGTGAAGCAGCAGCTCCCCCTGTGGCTGGAACCAAGCATACCACCAGGAAGACGAGAAAAGCTTGAAAGTTAAATTGCCTCTATGCCTGTCTATATATATTGTATGTCTAAATGGCATTGAATGTTTGCCATGTGTATGTGTATTGTAATCCGCCCGAAGTCCCCTGCGGGGTGAGAAGGGCAGAATATAAATACTGTAAATAAATATAAATAAATAATAAAGCCTGGCTGCTTCCTGCCTGGGGAAATCCTTTGCTGGGGGGTGTTAGCTGGCTCTGATTGAATCTTGTCTGGAATTCTCCTGTTTTTTTTGAGAGTTGCTCTTTATTCACTGTCATGAATTTAGAGTTCTTTAACACTCAGAAAAGAGAGGAAATCCAAACATAACCATGCACCAGAAAGTATTATTTTACCATGTCAGAGTACACAGAGAAGCCACTGAAATCCACAAGCATGTGGACAATTTTAACAGAAAGGAGGAAACCATGAAAATCAACAAAATCTGGCTACCGGTATTTTAAAAATTCTAAAATCAGGACAGTAAATAAATAACAACACTAAAAAAGAGGGAATTCCAGACAAGAAACAATCAGGGCCAGCTATTCACCTCCCAACAAAGGATTCCCCCAGGCAAGAAGCAGCCAGCTGCAAGGCTAGTCAATGCTAATCAAGGTGGGCAATTGATTCACACTTGCCTTCAGCAGACAAGAGTTCTTTCTCCCATGCTGTACGTCAGTGTTTCCCAACCTTTTTTGTGAGCCGCGGCACACTTTTAACATGAAAAAAATCCGGGGGCACACTACCAACCAAAATGACACAAAATGACACTCTTAACACAGTAAATAACGGCTGGGGGATGGTGGCCTGCTGGGAGCAGCTGCTGGGAGTGCCGAAGCCGGGGGGAGGGGGAGGAGCCAGGCCGCGCCATGCCCCTCCCCCTGGCTTCAGCTCTCCCACAGCTTCGCCAGCCTTGAGGGGGCAGTGCGAGTGAGGGGCGGGAGTCATGGCCCCCGTCCCGGCGCCGCTCTCTGCCATGACTCTCGTCCCTCGCTCGCTGAAGCCGCACGGAGGAGGAGGAGCATGAGCGGTGGACGGGCTTCAGTGGGCAGGGCTCCTCCTCCGCGCGGCTTCAGCGAGCGAGGGACGAGAGTCATGACGGATTGGAGGCTGGCTGGGGAAACGGCCGAAGGAGGCGGCACCCTGGCCCCTTCTTCTTTTTCTTCGCCGCTGCCCGGTCCTTCCTCCTCCTCCCCCAAGCAGCAGGAGTTCAGCAGGAGGAGGGGGGAAGGAAGGGGGGCAGAGAGCTTTTCCCGTGGCACAGCAGGAGGTCTGTCACGGCACACTACTGTGCCGTGTCACAGCGGTTGGGAAACACTGCTGTACATTATTCCACAAATATATAAATCCCACTTGCTGAGTTTCCAACAGGCCTCACAATCTCTGAGGATGCTGCCATAGATGTGGGTGAAACATCAGGAGATAATACTTCTGGACCATGACCATACAGCCTGGAAAATCCACAGAAACCCAGTGATTCTGGCCACAAAAGCCTTCAATGACACATATTCATCCTTGCTTATGAAAATAAGATAAGGAAAGGCATTTCTCATACATATAGCACTAATAAATACCATCCTAGGCGGATTCCATCAGCCCTGTCCCCCAGATAGCAACATTCAAATTAGATTGGTCGCTTCATTTGAAATCTGCAACTATACAATGTTGGCTCTCTCCTCCTTTTCAGACACAAACATATATCCAAGCAACACAGACTCTGGGTACATACCTTCGGGCCACTAGATGGCGGTCCTTAACTTCCGAGCGTTCAAACCAGACGTGGGGACAAGCCTTCACCATAGCCCTCTGGATCACCCCCATCAGCCCTCCATGAACCTGGCCCACCTGAGAAACAGAGAAAGTGAGGTGTAAGAGGCTGTTCCCAGGGAAGTGGCCACTGAGCAACCCTTGAGTAAAAGAGAGCAAAGGCGCTAGAGGCTCAACTCTCTCTTTACCTTTGACTCCACTGAATAATCCTGCTGCAAGAAGTCTAAATGGCAGGCACTGTGAAGGGATAACCGTATCTCTTCAGTGGTCAGAGAGTCTACCCCATGTCACAGTGCAAAGAAGCAGGAACTTGCGCAATTCATGACCATGAACAGAGTTTACAGGGAAAGGAAGGCTTTCTCCTTTGTCCTTGGGACATTTACTGAATACATTTTTCAAATACCGTATATACTGGAGTATAAGCCGAGTTTTACGGTCCTTTTTTAGGCTGAAAAAGCCCCCCCAGCTTATACTCAGGTCAAAATTATTTATTATTTTACTTTGTTATTATGATTACGATTATTACATTTATTATTTTACTCTATTATAATTGTTATTATTATTACATTTACATTATTTTACTCTATTATTATTTTATTACATTTATTATTTTACTCTTATTATTATTACCTTTATTAGTTAACACTATTTATTATTGTTACATTTATTATTTTATTCTATTTTTATTATTACATTTATTATTTTACTCTATTATTTTTGTTATTATTACATTTATTATTTTACTCTATTATTATTATTACATTTATTATTTTACTCTATTATTATTTTATTACATTTATTATTTTACTCTATTATTATTACATTTATTATTTTACTCTACTTTTATTATTAGTTATTATTTTACTCTACTATTATTGTTATTATTACATTTATTATTTTGCTATATTATTATTGTTATTATTACATGTACATTATTTTACTCTATTATTATTTTATTACATTGATTATTTTACTCTATTATATTGCTATTATTACATTTCCATATTTTACTCTATTTTATTATTGCATTGATTATTTTACTCTATTATTACTGTTATTACATTTCCATTATTATTATTATTATTATTATTACATTGATTACTTTACTCTCTTCTTATTGGAAGGATACATAAACACATTTACATTGAAGAAGGTTACAACAATGGTTGAATCAGAGTTGGACAGTCTTATCTTAAATTACAGTTTTATGCAAATATTCCCAAACATTTAACCCCCTGATGCCTCAATTAATGTAATTATATTAGCATCTATTTTTCTTTTGAAATGTATTAGTAGCTGCTGAATTTCCCATCCTCGGCTTATACTCAAGTCAATACATTTTCCCAGGTTTTTTGCAGCAAAATTAGGTGCCTTGGTTTATATTCAGGTTGGCTTATACTTGAGTATATATGGTATGTTTATTTTTAGATGTAATTATTTATTAACATTATTTACACCCCGTCTTCCTCTCCATGTGGACCAGGGGTGGGAAACCTATGGCCCGCGGGCCGCATCCGGCCTGGTAGCCGATTCTGTCCGGCCCGGGGAGAAGGGTGTCGGGGGCGGGGCCAAGAAGAAGGGGTGCCGCTGCCGCCATCCCATCGCGCCGGCTTTGGCGTGCCTGACATACTTTTGGAGTGGCTGCTTTC
Source organism: Anolis apletophallus (assembly GCA_030556195.1). Lineage (NCBI taxonomy): Eukaryota > Metazoa > Chordata > Lepidosauria > Squamata > Anolidae > Anolis > Anolis apletophallus. Next base: position 7,056,366 of record JARBWK010000013.1, read on the forward strand.
GAGTGCCCCAGGCATGGAGAGGCTCTGATGGCCAGCGTGGGAGCGTCAGTGCCGGCGGCGTGGCGGGGAGGAGCCTTTGGACGACTTCCTGTAGTCCCGAATGAGCTGGCTGAGACATTCTGGGAGCCGTGGGAGTCAGGAAACTACGGTTCCCAGAATGCCTCGGCCAGCTCATCCGGGGCTACAGGAAATCGTCCAAAGGCTCCTCCCCGCCACGCCGCCAGCACTGACGCTCCCATGCTGGCCATACAGAGCCTCTCCACGCCGGAGGCAAGAGGAGGAGCTGGAGACCCTGGAGCTGGTGCTGCCTCCACCCTTGGGCCCTCCCTCACTCCACCGACACGCGACCCTCCATGCAAGAGGGCCAAAGCCCAGGATCACCACCACGAGGGCACTCCGGAGCCGCTGGAGAAGGCAGGAAGGAACCCCCGCTGCCCTGGTGCAGCCCGTTGCAGCCCCCGCTTTGAGGCAGGACCATGGCAATACGGCCTGCCGCTCCTCCTCCCTGTGCCCTCCTCCTCCTCCCTTCTTTCTAAGGTACGTAGTTGGATTTTCTTTTAATTATTATTATTTTAAATTTATACCTGGCGTACTAGACGCCGCCGAACTTAAATAAGATTTTAAAACTTTTAAAAAGTGATTATTATTATTATTATTTTATAATAATTTTATTATAATAATATAATAATATAATAAATAATATAATATGTTATATTATATTATAATTTCAATATATTATGTCTATATATATATACTATAATATAATTATGATATTAATACAAATAATATATGAATATTTCTTGATATATGAATATATTAATATTAATGATGTGTAATATACAGTAAATAAAATCAATAAATAAATTATGTAGATTAGAACGTAGTTCCGCCTTTAGGTGCGGCCCTCCATAATATTTTTTGACTCTCGTGTGGCCCCTTGGAAAAAAAATTGCCCACCCCTAGTGTGGACTCAAGGCGGCTAACAAACCAAACTAGACAAGTTTTAAAAGGCACTTTTTAGAATTACTGATCCAGCACCTGATGCTTCAAAGGAGAGGGAGCAGCAATGAAGATGTTCAACTGCTTCTATGTACAAATCTTATATCATCACCTGACAAGCATGAAAAGCACATTATTTTTCTCTGCAGAAGCTTTAAAAACAACCAAGCACTACTGATGCTACCTGACAGCACTCACCAAATGGTATTTATTAAATTGGAATGTTAAAGAAAGAACGTGTTGCAAAAAATACCCTCTGCTCTATCGACACGTATCTCCCTGCCCACACAGGAGCTAAGATTCATCATCCTCACCATCGCATAGTAGCCATTGCTTGCCAGGATTATGACATCAATCGGGGAGGTGTGGTTAGCCACGCAGATTCCTCCATTGCGAGGTCTGTTCTCTCTGAAAAAGAAAGAAAAAGCATGAAAATGTGGCATCTGAGCCGAAAAAAAGAGCTTTGGGTATAGTTTTGCCTACACACAGAACTCTCCGAACCATCCGCCAACCATATCGGATGCCCTGAAGAATTTGTGAACATCCCACGGCTCCTCCATGATGACAACAGTCTTGGACAGCAATGGCTCCCAAAGTCACCCATTTATGGTGGATTCCGGTGTCAAACAGCGATGTGTTATTGCTCCAACCTTATTTTCCATCTTCATTGCTACGATACTTCATCTTGTTGATGGGAAGCTTTCCACAAGAGTAGAAATCATATATTGGACAGATGTATTTATTTATTTACATCATTTATATTCCGCCCTTCTCACCCCGCAGGGGACTCAGGGCGGATCACAATGCACATATACTGGCAAACATTCAATGCCATAGACATACAACATATATACACAATATAGCAGGGGGCAGCACCGCATAGTACAACAAACACAAACCTACTTGGGTCGCAATTAAATCGTCCTAGGCAAGTAAGTATCAAAAATTATTATTTAAACGGTATTGGTACTTTGTTCAACACATTCAAGATAGAATCTATTACATATACTTCATCACAAAGGGTACAGCACAATGAGTACAGCACAAAAGGTAAGTTCAACACAATAGGTTTGTTCTACACAATAAGTCACTGGAATCAAAGGTTATCAAAACGCTGGGGTTCCGACTGATAAGCACAGTACCTTCTTCCTTCCTAAAGTCGGGACTGCTGTTGGTTGAGGAGCATCCTAGGCAGAAACCAAGTCTTTCCAAGGATGCCCGTAACAGAATGCAAGTTTGTAATCCAAGGGGTTCTTGCGGGGGAAGAGTTGGCGCGTTGCATGAGTGACGAGCAGGCCACGCCCAACTACACTTAGGGGGCCATAATCATGCCCGGATTACCCATAAGGCCAATGAGGCCATGGCCTAGGGGCGCAAGGTGGGGGGGGGCACAGATCACGGACCAAAAAAAAACCTGGTCCGCGCCCCTCTTTCCCCCTTTCTCATGCCCCTCCTCGCTTCTTCTCCCAGCAAAGTTTCTGCTCTGTCCCCAGGGTCTGGCTCTCCTGCCTTCGGGAGCAGCTCTCTCTCTCTCTCTCATGCCCGCTCTCTCGCGCCTGCTCTCTTGCTCTCTCGCGCCTGCTCTCTCGCGCCTGCTCTCTCGCGCCTGCTCTCTCGCACCTGCTCTCTCTCTCCCTCGCGCGCGCCCCCTCTCTCTCGCGCCCCCCTCTCTCGCGCCCCCTCTCTCCCTCTCTTGCGCCCTCTCTCTCTCGCCCTCTCTTGTGCCCTCCCTCTCCCTCTCGCGTGCTCTCTCTCTCTCGTCTCGCTCGCGCTCTTCCTCTCTCTCATCCGCACGCTCTCTCTCTCGTGCACGCCTTTGGAGTGGTTTGCACCCACTGCGCTCTCCCCAAGCCTCCCGACTTGACCTTCAGAGCACAGTGGAGCTTTCCAGCCGGTGGGAATGGGGACCTTGGTGGCGGGATGGTGCCTACTTGCCTTTCTCTTCTGCTACGGAGGCACCATGGCGAAAGCCAGCCAAGTGTGGGTCTGAGTGGTGTGTGTGTGTGTGGGAGGGGTAGACGCTGGCTGGGGGCGTAGTTCCAAAATGTGGTCTAGGGCGTAAAAAGTTGTTAATCCAGGCCTGGCCATAATCCTCGGACTACGAGGGATTGCCTAAGTAAAGTAACTATACAGAACTCCTTCCTGAACACCAACAGGATCTCAGTTTCCCAAGGGAAGGGCCCTGGTTTCTTTGGTCACCTTCCTACTTCTGAGGCCTTGCTCGCACACTTTCAGATTCTCATAGCTCAATGTTTTGGAAGTTCTTCCTTAAGAAACAAGATGAAAGGAAACTGAAATCTGTGTTTACTACTACCTTCTGCAAGGCTTGATTCAATTATCTCCTTTCCTGGCAGCTACCAGGAACCATCCCTTAAACCCCTCCTTACCGGTGGTGGTAAGTAATGATGGCTGTAAGGGCTCGTACACAAATCCGGTAACACATCAGATGCACACGCTTGCTCAGGAAATCCTTGCACCTAAAGGGACAAAACAAATACTTTGCTAAAATGAATGTGTAGCCGGCACAGATCTGAAAGCCTTCCCGGAGCTTGATTCTCCTCTTTATCATAAATAACACTAACCCAAAGAAGAGGGAGATAACTCTCAAGATTATTTAGTGCCACCTTCTGGAAGCTGTTCACATGACACTGCTTGGATTCTCCACCTTGGGACTGAGGTTTTCACACAGGAAGAAGTATATCCACCTTCCTCTCTGATGCAGAGACCCGAATGGTTTCAGGCACAGTCTCCTGCAACAGTGGAGCTCTTGTTTTTTCACTTCTTGATAGGGCCATGGAGCAGAAAGCTACCAGACTAACGCACAGTGTTTGTTTCATTCGGGTATTCATTCCGTACCATCCATTCGGAAGGTACGAAACAAAAGATGCATTTTCAGATGAAACAAAAGGCGAAACGAAAGAGAAAGTTGCAGAGTTTCCATTTCTTTGTTTGGTTTTCCGGCCGCGTGGCTTTCCTCACACGGTCCAGGGAGTTCTTCCGCATGCGTCAGAGGAGGAGGTGGTGTTTGGGCCAATCAGAGCCCAAGAAAACAGTGACGTCACCACGCTATAGGTCTCCTCTGCATATCCAGAGGGAAACCTGCATAAAAAGGAGTATTGTGTCTAGACCAGGCCTGGGCAAACTTTGGCCCTCCAGGTTTTTTGGACTCCAACTCCCACAATTCCTAACAGCTGGTTGTTGACCTTTGCAACCCGAAAGACAGATGCAACTGTCTTTCGGGTTGCAAAGGTCGACAACAGGCTACACAATAGGTCGAGAGCCCACCTCGACCCGGGCAGGCCTCAAACTCATGACCTTCTGGTCAGAGAGATCTTATGCAGCTAACACTTAGCCAGCTGCACCACATTCCCACATTCTATGGTAGTAGCAATCTTTTGTGGGTAGTCAGCCTCTTCCCCCCCAACATCCCTGTTGTTTTGCGAGACCAGTCGTTCTCATTGCCACATGGTTTTGAGGCAACAGTGTAGTAATGCTGAGGCCGCAGACCGTATTTTTGTTCTTGCAAGCCACTGGTGGTCAATGGACCACAGGGTGTGAACCACTGAATTAGAGAGATCAAGACAAAATCAAGGAGCTCATGAAATCCCAACTACTGAAATCAATTTTGAGTCTTTCCAACATCCACTCACAGATGGTGATCTTCCCAATGCTCCGCGACTGAGAACTCACCTTCCATTGGGCAAGTAGCCCACCATGGTTGTGCCTGTCACCAAGAGGCTAATTCCGGTGAAAGCCAGGGCTACCCTGCACAAAGAAATAAAGGGGAGAGGGGGATGAAGCCCAATCTGCAGAGGACCTTTGGGTACCCGCTACACCAGTCTCCAGCATTGGAGAAGGAATCCTTCCTTGGGCTGGACCATGATATGATTGTAAACACATACACACACACACACACACACACCAAGGTTTTATACAGGAAACACCGGAAATACTAAATATGGTCTTCCCACTGTCCGATCCAATGGTAGGCCTTACCTGAGTGGCAGCAAGATGCAGTAGCGGATCAAGACACCCAGACCCCACAAGACTGTGAGGCGCAAGCTGATATAATGGAAATTATAGTTGGTTCTGCTCAACAGGTTCCAGGATTCCAGCTCTTCGGCCGAGAAGCGCTTGGTCACCTCATCATCCATAATGGTCTCAATGCCCTTGCGGCAGAAATAGAAGATATCAGAAAGCTCAAACTCTGGGGTGTCCAAGGCCTTGTTGCTTCCGCTGCGCCTGATCTCCTTGATTTCTTCCTCCAGCGAAGTGGGTTCCTTTGCAATGATGCCTGCAAAAAGACAATATACTTTTCCAGTCACTCAGGGAAAGATGGGGAGGCCCCCCCCACCCCACCTCTCCCTCCCTGCCCCCCATAAGGTCAAATAGCCTCATACCATTGACATAGGGTTTGTAAAGCAAGTGGTTCTTCTCTTTGGCACCACGCTCGATCCTCAGCGTTGCCCACTGGAAAATAAGGAGAAGTGGTTAAGGATTCACAATTATATGCTTTACGGGGTTACACTCCCCCTGAAGGCGCAGGTTCGCAGTCTGGGAGTGATCCTGGACTCCTCGCTGAGCCTGGAACCCCACGTCTCGGCGGTGGCCAGGGGAGCTTTTGCACAGCTCAGGCTTGTGTGCCAGCTGCGCCCGTATCTTGGGAAGTCAGACTTGGCCACGGTGGTCCTTTGCTCTGGTTACATCCTGTATAGACTACTGCAATGCTCTCTACGTGGGGTTGCCTATGAAGACTGCCCGGAAGCTGCAATTAGTCCAGCGCGGAGCAGCCAGACTTCTAACGGGAGCGGGGTACAGGGAGCGCACAACTCCCCTGTTGCGCCAGCTCCACTGGCTGCCAATTAGCTTCCGAGCACAATTCAAAGTGCCGGTGTTGACCTACAAAACCCTATACGGTTCCAGCCCAGTTTACCTGTCTGAACGTATCCTCCCCTATGAACCGTCAAGAGTGCTAAGATCGTCTGGAGAGGCCCTGCTCTCAGTCCCACCACCTCCGCAGGCGCATCTGGTGGGGATGACAGACAGGGCCTTTTCTGTGGTGGCCCCCCGGCTGTGGAATTCCCTCCCAAATGAAATTAGATCCGCCCCCTCCCTCCTGACTTTTAGGAAGCGGGTGAAAACGTGGCTGTGCAATGAGGCCTTCACAGAATGAAGGAGATCGCGAAGCGACTAAAGTCGCCAACCACTTGATATGGACCGAATATATGGATTAAGTTGGATTTGATTTTACTTTGGCGAAAGGCTTTTTAAATGCATTTATTGTATTGTATTTTATTGTAAATTTTATTGTAAATTTATGATGTTTTTAGATTTTAAATGTTAGCATTGAATACTTGCTGTTTGCCGGTCTGAGTCCCTCTTCCGAGGTGAGAAGGCCGGGGTATAAAAGTTTTAAATAAGTAAGTAAATAAATAAATAATATGCAGCTGACTCAGAATTCGTGGCTGGGACGGATGGCCATGGATGAAATGGCTTCTTAAAGACTGGATTAAGTTCAGAGGAGAGGGTTGGCAGTCCTACCATCAAAACTGACTTGGGCTCCTAGAATTGGTTTCATGTCCCACTGCTGCAAAATGGAGTGGTCCTTGTCAAAATGTGGAATATGGCTTGTGGGGTTGTATCTGCTAGAATTCCCTCAATCCACAGTCAGTGTCCAAAAATCATTCTTTTTACAAACTTTGGCTAGTGATCTGGACCAAAAAGGGAACTCTTGGCATATAATAAACATGCATGCCTGCTGTGGAAAACTCACAAAAATAATACCTAGCACAGTGTTTCTCAACCTTAGAACAAATTTGGCACAAATACGCAATATGCCCAAATCTGAATACTGGTAGGGTTGGGGGCGGGAGGGGTTGATTTTGACATTTGGGAGTTGTAGTTGCTGGGATTTATAGTTCACAATCAAAGAGCATTCTGAACTCCACCAATGATGGAATTGAACTTGGCACACAAAGCTACCAACAGAAAATACTGGTAGGGTTTTAGAGGTGTAGTTCACCTACATGCAGAGGGGATCTGATTGAATATTCAATATGCCCAAATGTAAACACTGGTGGAATCTGAGGAAAATAGATCTTGACATTTGGGAGTTGTAGTTGCTGGGATTTATAGTTCACCTACAATCAAAGAGCATTCCGAACCCCACCAATGATGGAATTGGGTCAAACTTCCCACACAGAACTCCCATGCCTTTAAGGGACTCGCCTCCCTCCAGTCTTGCACCCTCTCCCTTGCCTGCATCATGCGCACCATGCCATGCACCGAGCATGCCTGCTCACTCCTCCCCACTTGGAGTCTCAGAAACAGCCCTCCCCTTGGCTGAGAGGCCAGCCAATCACAGTGGAGGAGGGGTGTTGGTGGGAGGATTCGCCGTCTGTTTCAAAAAAGGAAGAGAAGGACAGGTGGAGAGATCTTCAGCCTTCTTTGCCAAAGGGGTTCCTAAAGACCATCAAAATATATGTTTTCTGATGGTCTTTGGCAACCCCTCTGAAATCCCTCCGTGAAACTCCCCGGGGGTCCCGAACCCAAGTTGAGAAATGCTTCCCTGGAGTAAGCAATACTGGACTTGATGGATCAGGGCTCTGATTTTGCCCAAAGCAGCTCTCTTAAGCGGTACCTATTTATCTACTCCCATTGCTGTTTTTGAAACTGCCCAGCTTCTGCCTACCTAGCAGTTTCGGAAACAGCAATGGGAGTAGATAAATAGGTACCGCTTAAGCGGGGAGGTATTTAAGGCACCCATAAGAAAATACCAGAAAAATGCCAGCCATTCGATCAAGAAGGAAGTTTACAAACAAAGATCTTTGGCAGGGGAAGTGAAGCAACAGCACCCCCAAGTGGCCGGAACCGAGGACAGATTCCAAGATGCAGAAGATGAGAACGCCTATATATACACCTCTATCTGTGTACAGTTGTCTGTCTTGTCAGTGTGTAACGGCATTGAATGTTTGGCATATATGTGTTCTGTGATCCGCTCTGGGTTCCCTTCGAGGTGAGAAGGGCGGACTATAAATACTGTAAATAAATCTGTTGGTATTGCCTGCTTGTTACAGGGTGATAACCGTCGACAAAGGAAATGTTAATATTTATTTATTTATGACATTTCTATCCTGCCTTTCTCACCCCGGAGGGGACTCAAGACGGCTTTACATACAGACAAAAATTCAGTGCCTTAAAACAGTGTTTCCCAACCGGTGTGCCCTAGCACACTAGTGTGCCGTGAGCGATCATCAGGTGTGCTGTGGGAAATTGGAACCTCCATACCCCCCCCTCCTGCCGAACACCTTTTCTTCTCCACTCGGGCTCCCTTCTTCCCAGCCTCGCTCTGCTCGCTTTGCCTCGCTTTGCTCTGGGGCGAGTCTGCGCAGTAGCGCCCGCACGGGTCACATCTTCCTCCCCCCACTCCTGAGCATGCTCAGCCTGCCCCCTCGGATCAAAATGGCGGCAGAAGTGGCAGTGTAGAAGAAAAAGTGAGTGTTCGGCAGGAGGGGGAAGAAAGGGCGCGAAGGGGGAGGAAGAGGTCTCTGTCGAAAGCTGGCATGGGCAAACTTGGACCTTCCAGGTGTTTTGGACTCCAACTCCCACCATTCCTAGCAGCCTCAGGCCCTTTTCCTCCTCCCCCCCCTCAGCCACTTAAGCAGGAAAGGGCCTCAGGCTGTTAGGAATGGTGGGAATTGAAGTCCAAAGCACCCAGAGGGCCGAAGTTTTCCCATGCCTGTTTTAGGGAACTTAAAGTGGTGAGCCTCCTTCCAACATTGTGATTCTGGATAGAAAACAAACAACAACGTAACATAACATTGTTTGAGTCCACAGTGCTCTCTGGGTGTAGGTGAACTACAACTTCCAAACTCAAGGTCAATTTCCAAGCAAACCCTTTCAGTACTTTCTGTTGGTAATGGGAGTTCAATATGCCAAGTTTGGTTCAATTCCATTGTTGCAAGAGTTCAGGATGCTCTTTGATTGTGTGTTAACTATAAATTCCCAGAAACTGTAACTCCCAAATGTCAGGATCTATCTTCTCCAAACTCCATCTGTGTTCACATTTGGGCATATTGAGTATTCATGCCAAGTTTGGTCCTGATCCAACATTGTTTCAGTCCACAGTGCTCTCTGGATATAGGTGAACTACAACTCCAAAACCCAAGGCCAATGCCCACCAAACTCTTATAGCATTTTCTCTTGGTTATGGGAGTTCTGTGTGGGAAGTTTGAGTCTTTCTGCCATTCCTGCCAGGATATCTATGTTGAGTTCATTGAAACAGGTCCAGGTTTCACACTGAGTGTATAAATACATTTAAGAACATATTAACTATATGTATTACTGTGTTAGAGTGTCATTTTGTGTCATTTTGGTTGTTGGTGTGCCCCAGGATTGTGTAAATGTAAAAAATGTGCCGCGGCTCAAAAAAGGTTGAAAAACACTGCCTTAAAACACAATGCACACTTAAATAAATATGAAAATAGAATTTAAAAGTACATGTAAACTTATTAATACATTTAAAAACAATACATTCAGAGTCCCAATGGGCATTGCACATTGCTCCAAGTCTATCTATTACACAGGGTCTCTAAAGACTTCGTCACAAAGCCACGTTTTCACTCTCTTGCAGAAAGTCAAGAGGGAAGAGGTTGATCTAACATCCCTGCACAATATGTTCGTATTTATTTACTAATTTCTCCCTGACATCTAATACTACCAGCAGAAATACAATCTGTAAAAGAATCAATAATAAATAGGGGCATCCTAATTAAAGCCTGGAAGGGCTTAGAGCCCAAATGGCAAAGCAACCTCTACAGACAGATGACCAAAACAGTCACTGGCAATAGCTCTGAAAAACAGGAAAGGGCTGGCAAGGAGTCAGAAAGGCGACTTTGATGTAACAGCTGCAAATCCCTGGAAGCTTAGGGGCAAGCTGGCAATGGTGGGCCAGGGAAAACAAATCCTACTTTCTCTAGATGACCTCCAAGCCTCACAAGAACCTGCACAGTATCCCATCAGATCAAGCTGGGGGTCAGAGCTCGGCCTAAAGCTGCTGCTGGTTCTTGTCTGATTAAATTTTGTATCTGGTTGCTCTAACACAGCACTTCTCAACCCGAGAGTCGGGACCCCTGGGGGCGTCGCAAGGGGGTCTCAGAGGGGTTGCCAAAGACCATCAGAAAACACAGTATTTTCTGTTGGTCATGGGGACTTTATGTGGAACGTCTGGCCCAATTCTATCATTGGTGGGGTTCAGAATGCTCTTCGATTGTAGATAAACTATAAATCCCTACAACTACAACTCCCAAATGTCAAGTCTATTTTCCCCAACCTCCACCAGTATTCACATATGGGCATATTGAGTATTCATGCCAAGTTTGGTCCAGATACATTATTGTTTGAGTCCACAGTGCTCTCTGGATGTAGGTGAACTACAATTCCAAAACCCAAGGTCAATGCCCACCAAACACTTCCAGTATTTTCTGTTGGTCATGGGAGTTCTGTTTGGTTCAATTCCATCGTTGGTGGAGTTCAGAATGCTCTTTGATTGAGGGTGAACTATAAATCCCACCAAATACCACTCTCAAATGACAACATCAATTCCCCCCCAACCCCACCGGAAATCAAATGTGGGTGTAGTGAAGTCATATTTATTTCTTACACGTTTTAAATGTGGTTGATATATATATGTGTGTGTGTTGAAGGGTAAAAACTTGGCAAATCCTAAAGGATTAACGGAGATATTAGCTTGCAGAACCTCCAAGGAGTTTCCCTTATTGTGGAAACTGGAGGCGGAGTCTGCAAATGGCTTTAGAATCTTCAGATTCAAACTTTTACAATTGGTTGTTGACAGCGAAGGAGAGTGTGTGGAGAGTTAGGGAGTCTGTTTTTGCCAGCTATCAGCGGGTTTTAAAAAGACTCTGGCTCTACTATGAGAGATAGTAGAAGTAAAGGCTGACTCTACTCTGAGAGAGAGTAGTAGTAAAGCTGTGTTTGAACTGCCAGGAGAGCAATTGGTTTTAAGGACCAGCAGAGTGTAAAAACTGCTGAGTTGTTAGTTCTGGGAGTGCAGTGATATATCTCTCTCGGCATTACTTTGCGAACGAAGATTCAGGAAGGACTCATCCCACGCTTTTTACAAGCGCGTTGATGACTAAAAAGGCCAATCTGAGATAGGCAAGTTCGGTTGCAGAAAGCGCAGCAGAAAGTCTCCTTGGGTGATGTTGTTTCCAAGTTGCGGTTCTTTCTGCGTTGTCGTTTCTCTTCGAGACCCATTCGGCGTGTCTTCTCGAAAGAGGCCGCAGCATTGTGGAGAGTGCTTCTCCATGCCTCCCGATGTGAGGCCAGGGTGGACCATTGTTGGCGATCAATCTGGCCGAGCCTGAGATGTTGTTTCAGGGAGTCCTTATATCTCTTTTTGGGGGCGCCTCTCTTGCGCTGACCCGTGGCGAGTTCACCATAGAGTAGTATCTTTGGGAGGCGGTGATCCTCCATCCTAGAGACGTGCCCTGCCCAGTGCAGCTGTGTTCTCAATAGCATGGCCTCAATGCTGGTGATCCCTGCTTGCTCAAGGACAGCAACATTCGTCACATAGTCGGTCCAGTGTATATTTAGGATTGTGCGAAGACAGCGCTGATGAAAGCGCTCGAGGAGTCGTAGGTGTTGGCGATAGGTGACCCATGTTTCAGACCCATAGAGGAGAATGGACAGTATGATAGCTCTGTACACACTGATTTTGGTGCTTTTGTCTCAGGTGCTTGTTGCTCCAGACTCTTTTGTGAAGGTAGGTGAACTGCTGAACGGACTTAAGCACAGATGCACTGATATGCCTTTTCCTGATAATCTGTGAGGCTGACTAGCCCAAACAGCTTTGGCAGCATCATGCTGAAGAAGATTGTAAATAGGGTTGGTGCAAGAACACAACCTTGTTTCACTCTGCCATTAATTGAAGAAGATTGTTAGAAAACACAACCTTGCTCCGAGAGAGCATCGCCATATCTGACTTGACCGTGCTGGCCCTCATGTAACAGGATAATCATTTTGAGGAATTTGGGGGGACATCCTAGACGTTCCAGGATCTGCCATAGACCTTTCCTGCTCACAGTGTCAAAGGCTTTGGTGAGGTCGACAAATGTTACATAGAGTGATATAGTATCAAGCTCTATTTCCAGAGTTAGTGTATTGTAACCTTAAGAAACGTACGTCTGAGAAGATATTGTAACCACCTAAGCTTTGAACTCTGAAACCTCTATGCTTAAACCACTGTTTGAATAAACTTTACAGTTCTTTGACAAAGACATCTCTGTTCCTAGTTCTTTCTCTCACAAGCCTTGGAAACAACTTCTTCCCAGTGGGTAGCCAAGAATATTAAATAGTGGCAGCAAAAGTTAACAAGTAGTGTGGGGGGGGGGGGGAGGGTGTTGGGTTTAAATGATAACCTGCCCTGCCACAGTTTTGAGTTCGAATCCACACATTCAGTCACATCCTTACATAATTGGTGGCAGCGGTGGGATAGCCTGCCCTACCACAGTTCTCCACAGTTAGATTGAAGAAAAAGATCCTCACAAGTGGACGCACGCTGAAAGCTGCGTCATTACAGTGGGTGTTATCAGGTATTCTTGTCCAATACCCTTCCAGTATTTTCTATTGGCCATGCCATGGGAGTTCTGTGTGCCAAGTATGGTTCAATTCCATGGTAGGGGGAGTTCAGAATGCTCTTTGATTGTAGGCGAACTATAAATTACAGCAATTACAATTCCCAAATGACAAAATCAATCCCTCCACCCCCACCAGTATTCAAATTTGGGAGTATTAAGTATCTGTGCCAAATTTGGTCCAGGAAAATACATTCTGCATATGAGATATTTACATTATGATTCAGAACAGTAGCAAAATTACAGTGATGAAGTAGCAACGAAAATGATTTTATGGTTGGGGGTCACTACAACATGAGGAAATGTATTATGAGGTCATGGCATTAGGAAGGTTGAGAAACACTGCTCTAAAGGGTGCTGTCAGCTCATAGACAATTGTTCTCTCTTTTTGCCCCACCAGCAACTGAATACACCACATAATGCAGCTTCCAGCAGGAACTGCCAGAAACGAGTGTGTCCCCACATTGTACCAAGATCAGCCTCTCCTCTCAAGGGTATCAGAGAGAGAAAGGAAGGGGGGGAGAGAGAGAGACCACCTCGCTTTCAGTATTCTTGACTACCTTCCATCTGAATGTGTAAGCTGGTATTTTTCAACCTTTTTTGAGCAGCGGCACATTTTTTACATTTACACCACCAACCAAAATGACACTCTAACTTACTATATTGTACTATATCATTATATTGTAACATTATTAGTACTATTACAAGTAATATAAAATATATAATTTCAATATTGTATTATTTTTAAAAGTGTTATCTTGTATTACATTATAATAATATAAATATTATAGGTACATACAATATATTATCAGTAAAGCACAGGAGTTAATCCTGACTGTTATCATTACTCTCATAGTCAATAACGATACACACCATGACTATGACAAATACTGATAATATAGCAATATAATAGCATATACTAAGGGAAAATAATAGTATGTTAATACATAGTTAATAATAATAATAATAATATAGCCCATGAGGCTCCTTCCACGTCACGTCACAGCCTCTGAGGCCCGGTAGGCCACTCGCGTACCTGCCCGGAGGTGGGCCCCATTGTTCCCCGTGTCGTGGCAGCAGTGGGCGAAGAGGCAGTAGAGCCGTGGGTAGGAGAGGAAGCCCGTGAAAGTGGAGGCAGCGGCCCCGGCCGGCCAGACCAGCGCCAGGCCTGCTGCCAAGCCCAGCACCGCCAGGCACACCCACCACCGCATCGCCTCAAACAAAGCACTTCCACTCGACTGGCGTCCCCTCAGGGAAGGCGCTTCCGGTCCCCCCGCCTCCGCCATCTTCGTACCAGGCGGGAGTTCAAGGTCACTGCGACGGGATTGGCCCATGGGGAATAAAGGTGTGTGGCTTATTCAAGACTCAAGAGGTTCCAATTTCCCATGGCACACCTGATGATTGCTCACGGCACGCTAGTGTGCCGTGGCACACTGGTTGGGAAACACTGCTGTAAGCATACTTCAGGCTTAAACAACTACCTCATAAGCTGGGCTCTGTCGATGCACTAATTGCACAGCAAGATACAGAAGTCTTTGCCATAAGCAAAGGTAAAGCTTTCCCCTTGACATTAAGTCTAGTAGTGTCCAACTCTGTGGGTGGTGCTCATCTCCATTTCTAAACCGAAGAGCCAGTGTTGTCCATAGACGCCTCCAAGGTCAAGACTGCATGGAGCCTTACTGCCAAAGTGGTACCTATTGATCTACTCACATTTGAATGTTTTCGAACTGCTAGGATTATATTGGGGCTAACAACTTCAGGCTAACATGCAAGTCCAACATATGAAAAATGGAACTATATAGAAAATAAGATTTGTTCTGACACTTGGCTGTGGGACCAAACCTTTGGGCAGTAAGTAATAAAAAGAATGATCAAGTATTATGTGCAATTCAGAATTGACATTTGGAACGGCCTTGGACCATGATTTCTGGATTATGAGATTTTAACCTTTATATTAATATGTTTTAACTCCACAATTTAATTGGCTAAATGCTGTTACATTTTAATGATCTAATTCAGTGGTTCTCAACATTGCTAATGCCGCGGAAACCCCTTAACAGAATTCCGCACGTTGTGGGGGCCCCCAACCATAACATTATTTTCATTGCTACTTCATAACTGTAATTTTGCGACTGTTATGAATCGTAATGTAAATATCTGATATGCAGGATGTACCAAATTTGTCACAAATACCCGATACCCCAAATTTGAATACTGGTGGGGTGGGGGGGGGGGGTTGATTTGTAGTTGCTGGGATTTATAGTTCACATACATTCAAAGAGAATTCTGAACTCCACCAACAATGGAATTGAACCAGAACTGGCACACAGAACTTCCATGACCAACAAAAAAAGACTGTGTCTGGTGGACACTGACCTTGAGTTTTGGAGTTGTAGTTCACCTACATCCGGGGAGCACTGTGAATTCAAACAATGATAGATCTGGACCAAACTTGGCACGAAAACTTGTTAAGCCCAAATGTGAACACAGGTGGAGTTTGGGGAAAACAGACCTTGACATTTGGGAGCTGTAGTTGCTGAGATTTATTGTTCACCTACAATCAAAGAGCTTTGTGAACCCCACCAACGATAGAATTGGGCCAAATTTTTCTCACAGAACCCCCATGACCAACAGAAAAGACTGTGTTTTCTGACGGTCTTTGGCAACCCCTCTAATACACCCTCATGACCCGCCCCCAGGTTAAGAAACGCTGATCTAATTGATAGTTATATGTTATGGTTGCGCTATGTTAGGTTTTATATACATGTGAGGAATTCAATTTTGTCATAAACATGTTGGAAACCATTTTGAATCCCCTGTCTGGGGTGAGAAAAGTGGTATACAAGAAAAATAAGTAAATACATAAATACATGTTACCTTTTTATAATAATACAATAATACACTTTATTTATATTCCGCTCTCCTCACCCCGAAGGGGACTCAGAGCGGATTACAGGTACACATACTTAGCAGACAATCCCTGCCGTTTTCTACAATACACACACATAGACGAACAGAGGTAAACTCTGGCCATCAGAGGGAGCTGACGCACTCATCTCTCAGTGTTCACAGCATCCCTTGTTGTTCCTTCCGCATTCCTCAGCGTTCCTGGAGTTCTTTAATGGCCTCATAATTCAGTCAAAATTTGCCTCCCCACTTAATGTGGTACCTTTATCTCCTACTTGACAGATGCAACTGTCTTTCAGGCTGCAAAGATCGACAGCAGGCTACGCTTAAAGGTCGAGCACCCACCTCGACCTGGGCAGGCTTCGAACTCATGACCTATTGGTCAAAGAAATCTTATGCAGCTGACACTTAGCGAGCTACGCCACATCCAGGATGCCCCAAGCAGGGAATCGTATTGATTAAAAACATGTCAACAGATTTCTGGACCTAAAAATGTCTTTGTTTTTATTTTTAAAAATTGCAAGATCAGCAGGATCTGGAGCTCTGTGAGAATTCATGGACTGAAAGCTGTCAAGGAGAAACTGACTGACACAAAGTCAGAAGTAGCCTGATTGGACACAGGCTGGAACAAACTGAGCCTTAGCCAAACCTCCCAAATTACTCATCCAACTTGCAAAGACCATAATTGAAAAGCCATGATTCATGCCTGCCTATGGCCTGGGGCTGGTGACATAACCCAACATTTCTCCTTCTCTCAAAGCAACATCAGGAAGACCGACTCACCTGGAAGATCTGCAGCAGCGTTTTCATGTAAAGCCGGCGGATGCCAAAGGAAACTCCAAAGATGGCTGGCACAATGATGAAGACCAAGAGCAGGGTGAAGAGGACAGTCAGGGAAATGCCCAGCAGGTTCACCACCAGGCTGTCAAATGGCAGCAGTAGAAACATGGTGAGAGGGAGGGGGGCGGGGAGGCCCTACAAAATCCTGAGACAGGCACAAAGAGGCCGCCGGGAACAATCAGCCAGTTCTCCTATCACTCAGCGGCACCCTCGTGCATGCAGTAGGTCCATGGCCTATCAGGCACGCCATTTCGAAGTTCACAGCCGGCCTCCAATGGCCTTGGAGTTGGCAAGAATCCCCATAATCAAGCCTGGAAAGAGTCCACAGCAGAGAGGGGACCTGCGAAGACTGGTCCTCTATGGGACAGCTAAACAAAAGGCAGTCAACTAAGCTAGATAAAGGGGAAGCTCCTGGAAAGGTAGGGAAATGAGGCCCCTCTGACCGATGGAGGGCATGAGATGTCTCTTTGCAGGGCTGAGGTGAGCTCCTTCCCTTGACCTGCATTTGAGGAGTGACACTGGCTGGCACGGCTAAAGTCCTTGCCGGTGGCGTGCAAAAAACAACTCCGAGTCACTTGCGTAGCCTGTTCGCAGCATCATTCCAAAAGGCTCTGGCTTTAGTCCATCGCAAAAAGTTACTCAGGGAGTATTTCCTCTTCCTTTAGAGACTGCTCCAGAAGGCACGGCATTCCCAGGTCCCAAACACTAGGAGAGGAAGAGAAAGAATATTTATTTATTTGCTATGCTTCTATACCGCCTCTCTCAGCCCGAAGGCGACTCAAGGCGGTGAACAAGCGGCAGCAAGTGCCCACATACAACACATCATAAGATAAAAACAATCATATAAAACCATATAAACTAACAATTAAAACTACAAAATACAAATCTCAGCTCCACAATCTTAAAATCGGTTTCCGTTTCGTCATACTAATCCTTTGATCTCGATTAATTAAAGTTCGTCTGCGAATGCTTGCTTGAACAGCCAAGTCTTGACTTTCTTATGAAATGTCAGAAGGAAGGGGGCTGATCTGATGTCACTAGGAAGGGAGTTCCAAAGCCGAGGAGCCACCACTGAGAAGGCCCTGTCTCTCGTCCCCGCCAGACACGCCTACGAAGCAGGCGGGACCGAGAGCAGGGCCTTTCCGGATGATCTTAAGCATCTTGATGGTTCATAGGGAGAGAATATCAAACCATTTAGTTTCAAGGCTATTCAATGCTAATCAAGGTGGCCAATTGCAATATTTACACCTACCTCAAATAGACAAGAGTTCTTTCTCCCACCCTGGACAACATTCCACAGATATATAAACTCCAATTGCTTAGTTTCCAACAGGCCTCACAACCTCAGAGGATGCCTGCCATAGATGCGGGTGAAACATCAGGAGAGAATGCTTCTGAAACATGGTCATAAAAGGTAAAGGTTTCCCCTTTACATTAAGACTAATTGAATCCGATTCTGGGGGGTGGTGCTCATCTCAATTTCTAAGCCAAAGAGCTGGCACTGTCCATAGACACCTCCAAGGTAATGTGGCCGGCATGAATGCATGGTGCGCCGTTGCCTTCCCACTGATCTACTCACATTTGCATGTTTTTGAACTGCTAGGTTGTCAGAAGCTGGGGCTAACAGCAGGAGTTCACCCTGCTCCCCGAATTTGAAACGCCGACTTTTCGGTCAGCTAGTTCAGCAGCTCAGCAGTTTAATTCACTGCACCACCGGGGGCTTTCATAGTTAGAGCAAATAAAGAAAAACGTGAAGGAAAATGGTTTATAAAGACGAATGCCAATGCTTTGATTTGAGCTATGAACATCCGAAAATCACAAGTAGCATTTCCCAAGTAAGAATTAACCTTTTCCATTTAATTATACCTTTGTATCACACAACACACATCGGGGGAGGCAAATTAAAGCAAATGTGTCCATTGTGAGCCAAACATGCTAATTCCGATCCCAATTCAATTACGGCTTGAAAACATTTCCAATTAGTTTCAAAAAGCCCACACTGCTGAATGTAATGTAAAAGGAATAAAAAGTGCATTTTAAAGATATACCATGTGGCTAGAATATAAGCAGGGAGCTCTTCGTGATATTACCCCACTGAGGTTAAAAGCCCCATCTCCCCACTCCCCTTTCCCTACTTTTCTCTATAATTACAGTATGTTCACCCTGTACTTTAATTGTACTAGAAACCAGTTATTGCAGTCATGCCAATGACTTTTTATCTTTGAGCAATGTGTATGGTTTGTCCTTTGTGTTTGTTTCCCCCCCCCCTTTCTTTCCTTCTCCTATATGTTCATATATACATGTAGGACTATATGCGTATGTGTATGAACTCAACAAGAAGAAGAAGACGGCATATATATGCGCTACCCTACCGTACTGATGGTAGTTTGTTCAACTTAAGCCGCCTGAGGGCTCGCACTAAGACTCTAAACTATCTAGTCCGTGAGCTGCTTTTTGCTGACGATGCTGCCCTTGTCGCCCATTAAGAAGCAATCCTGCAGCGCCTCACATCCTGCTTTGCAGCAGCGGCAGAACTGTTTGGGCTGGAAGTCAGCCTGAAGAAAACAGAAGTCCTCTACCAGCCTGCACCACAGGAAGAACACCATCATCCCCACGTCAGCATAGGTAAATCTGTGCTTAAGTCCATTCAGCAGTTCACCTACCTGGGAAGCATCATCTCTTCAGACGCCAAGATTGACAAAGAGGTAGATCACAGATTATCAAAGGCACCTGCAGGACAGCATTCTACCACCTACGGTTGGCTAAGCGCCTGGCTCCCTACCTCTCCCAAAGCGACCTTGCTACGGTGATCCAAGCCACGGTCATCTCGAGGCTCGATTACTGTAATGCGCTCTACATTGGCCTTCCCTTGTCGATGATCCGGAAGCTTAAGCTAGTGCAGCACGCCGCAGCCCGCCTCCTCCTGGGTGCTGCAAGATCTGACCGCGCGACCCCACTCCTGCGCGAGCTGCACTGGCTTCCGATTGAATTCGGGTCCTCATCAAGGTGTTAGTTCTCACCTTTAAGGCCATCTATGGTTTGGGGCCAGTGTACCTGAGGGAGCGACTTACCCCTTATGTGCCCGCGAGATCACTGCGCTCTGAGGACCTTAACCTCCTTGAGGTGCCTTCCCTTGGAACCTGCAGACTGGCCACAACACGGCGGAGGGCATTCTCTGTAGCTGCCCCAAGTCTCTGAACGGCCTCCCGGAGGAGATCCGCGCCATCCGCGCTCTTCTGCCCTTCCGCAAGGCCTTGAAGACTTGGCTCTTTAGGAAGGCGTTTGGCCCTTAACTCAACCACACTGTGTGCCATGCCGCCTATCCCCCCAGATTCTTATCTCGTCCCCCAGCCTTTGTTGAGGGCTAGTGTTTTTAATATGTTTTAACTGCTTTGATGTTTCATGTGTTTTAACTGTTTAATCTGTTTTATTACTCACGGTGTTTATGCTTCTTCTGTAAACCGCTCTGAGCTCCGGAGTGAGCGGTATACTAAATCGAAGTTAATAAATAAATAAATAAATAAATATAGTGCATTTGGAAGGCTTCACAAAAGAGTATGGAGCATCAAGCACCTGAGGCAAAGCACCAAAATCAGTGTGTACAGAGCTATCGTACTGTCTATTCTCCTCTATGGGTCTGAAACATGAGTCACCTATCGTTAACACCTACGACTCCTCGAACGCATCCATCAGCGCTGTCTTCGCACAATCCTAAATATACACTGGAACGACTATGTGACGAATGTTGCTGTCCTTGAGCAAGCAGGGATCACCAGCATTGAGGCCATGCTATTGAGGACACAGCTGCGCTGGGCAGGGCACATCTCTAGGATGGAGGACCACCGCCTCCCAAAGATACTACTCTATGGTGAACTCGCCACAGGTCAGCGCAAGAGAGGCACCCCCAAAAAGAGATATAAGGAATCCCTGAAACAACATCTCAGACTTGGTCAGATTGATCACCAACAATGGTCCACCCTGGCCTCACATCGGGAGGCATGGAGACGCACTATCCGCAATGCTGCGGCCTCTTTTGAGAAGACACGCCGAATGGGTCTCGAAGAGAAACGACAACGCAGAAAGAACCGCAACTTGGAAACAACATCACCCAAGGAGACTTTCTGTTGTGCTTTCTGCAACCGAACTTGCCTATCTCAGATTGGCCTTTTTAGTCATCAACACACTTGTAAATAGCGTGGGATGAGTCCTTCCTAAGAATCTTCGTTCGCGAAGTAATGCCGAGAGATCTCTCTCTCACTGTAATGTTTATGTTTGCCTATATGTATTTCAGGTCTAAGTCTTTCACCAATAAAAATGATTTGCAAAAAAAAAAGCCAGATAGGAGACTCAGGCAAGCTATTTAAGGTGGGAGAAAAAATCTCTTGTCTGTTCAATGAAGGTATGAATATAAATAATCATAACAGTAAATAAAGAACAGCACTCAAAAACAGGGAAATTCCAGATAAGAAACAATCAGGGGCAGCTAATCGCCTCCCAACAAAGGATTCCCCCAGGCAGTAAGAAGCGAGACCTTGAAACTACTAGGCCATTAAATGCTAATCAAGGTGGCCAATTGAAACATTCACACCTACCTCCAACAGACAAGTTCTTTCTCCCACCCTGGACATTCCACAGATATATAAACCCCATTTTCCTAGTTTCTAACAAACTTCACAATCTCAGAGGATGCCTGCCATAGATGCGGGCGAAATGTCAGGAGAGAATGCTTCTGGAGCACGGCCACACAGCCCAGAAAACTCACACCAACCCAGTTATTCCGGCCATGAAAGCCTTCGACAATACACCCTTAAGGAGCTGTTTACTAAGCCTGGCCTATAACCAACACTGCTCAAGGCTAAACCTAGTTCTTTTGCAAGTTAGGAAATTCACAGAATTTTGACACTGCTCAGAGTGTTTTCTTGCTCACCTTACCTTTTAGTTACAGACGCTGAACGGAAGTCAGAGGCAGGGATGAAAAGAAGAACAGGAACATAACTCAAGAGTGATAGAGAGAGGAAAAAGAGGCATTAACGGGCTTTGGAGAGAGAGGCACTTCACGTCAAAGCAATCCCAACCGCAGTGGCATTTGGCCTTGCATCACAGCTGGAATGGAACAGCAGTCAGGTGTATGTAAGCCAGCTGGGATGTGTAATCGCTGCAAAATGTTCCAAAGAGATTCCAGAGTTCACGCAGTGGTTGGCGAATCAGCTTTCTCCACGTGGGAAGCAACATATCAGTCATGAGAAATCACTGCCTGAAGGTACCCGCCTGATTCTTGGGAACTGGCAATGTGACAAGGCTGCTGCCCATTTTCCCCAAACTGACTTGACCAATGGCTAGAAATGTGCAATCTATATCAATAAAAATGTAATGTTCATTTATGGGATTATCATAACTCAAAAACCACTGGACAAATTGACACCAAATTTGGACACAATCCACCTATCAGGCCAACGAGTGACCATCACTCATAAAAACACTGGAAAACACAGCAGAAAAGACTTAAAAAGCCAAAAAAAATCCCAAAAACATTACAACGCATGTGCAAAACCACATATATATGCAAACACACATATATGCACTAGGGCTGGTTGATCCAAGAAAAAAACGTTTCGAAACCCGTTTTGGATCTAATTGTAGCTGTCGTTTTGGATTATATAGACTTCCGAAAGATTTACAATACATTTCGAAATTGATTCGGAAGTATTTCCGAAATTCGGAAGTCTTCGGAAACGGCGTCCGCTTTCAAAAATGGGCAAAAAAATCAGCAGAAGGGAGAGTCAGCTGTTAGCCATCAGCCAATGAGCAATCAGCAAGAAAATTCGGAAATGACATCCAAAATTCGGAATTTCAGATTTCGGAATTCCTGTTGGGAGGTTGCTCTCAAAATTGCTTTAAAAAGTCAGAAGTATTCGAAAAACTTCCAAAATTCAGGCATATCCGAAATTGTAGAACAGTCCTAATATGCACATATACACTACCACCCCCCCTCCCCCCAGCATAACCATGCATGTGCAAAACCACATATACAAAAATATATGCACACACACACACACAAAAACACAAATACATAGACTGGGCCACAGCAATGTGTGGCATGGGACTAGGGCTAGTCTGATATAAATAGGCAGAGTGGTCTGGATTTTTGTATGTGCAATAAATCAAGTTTTAAATTCAGGTCAGACAGTTCAGAAAACTCACAACAACAAATGTTATGTAGTTGACCAGTCCATCTGACTAGCTCAATCGAGCACCAGATCTCCTTCAAGGTGTTGGTTCTTACCTTTAAGGCCTTGCATGGCCTGGGGCCAGCGTACTTGAGGGACCGACTCACCCCACACTGTCCCCGAGATCACTACGCTCCGAGGATGCTAATTTGTTAGAGATACCCTCGGCGAAATCAGCTAAACTGACATCTACTCGCCGGATAGCTCCTACGCTGTGGAACGCCCTCCCGGCTGGAACGCGGGCTATAAAGGACCTGCTCCCGTTTAGACGCGCCTGCAAAACTTATTTGTTTAAGCAGGCCTTCGGTGAGTAGGTCCTGCCCATGTTCCGCTTTAGCCGCTGTCCTGGGGTGACACGCTATCTAATTTCTGAACTGTACCTGGGGGTTTTGTATTTTGCTGTTTTAACTGTTTAATTGTCTTAGATGTTTTATCGCATTGCTTGTGTGTAGTTGTACCTTCGGTTCCTGTGAGCCGAGAGAGCCTCAGGGAGTCGGGAGTCATGCATAGAAACCCGAATAATAAAATAAATAATAAATAAAATGTAATGTAGATTGACGCAAATCAATGCACACCTTTGATAAGGCCACAGCCATGGAGCCTAGTTTTACACCTTGTTATTCAACAATCAAGCCCCCGGATCTTAGATGCATCAAATGCAAGGCCCATGTTCCTCCTGACCCACTACTTTCTTGATCCTCTGATTACATGACTGCATCTATTTTTCTCCATTGGAACAGACCTGTTAGGAATGATGGGAGCTGCAATCAAGTAACGATTTCTTTTGCTTTCCTGGCCCCATTTTCCTCTGTCAAGGAACTCAACACATAGCTGCTAAGCCCCATAGAATGAGGTTGGTCATGGCAGAATGGGGTTGGCCTGGATAACCTTTGGGGTCCCTTCTAACACTAGGATTCTATGTATTATTTATCTATCTATCTATCTATCTATCTATCTATATAATAAAAGTCAGTGTTTGCGGAGGTGCGGAGGGCGGGAGGTGCGGAGGAATATGTGCCAGCTCTTCGATTGGCTGCCACTGTGGGATTATTTGCATAAAGGACTCTGATTGGCCAGCCTCAGAACTCCAACACTCTAAGGCACCAGATTATTTGCATAAAGGACTCTGATTGGCCAGCCTCAGAACTCCAACACTCTAAGGCACCAGACAGAGGGAATTGGTTACCACTGAGAGACAATTTGCATAAAGGACTCTGATTGGCCAGCAAAACAGAATGCAACTGAATGCTTGAGTTAGCCAAATGACAGTTTTTTTCCGTTGGAAATGGAATGTTCATTTCCTCGGAGGAGCGGAGGTGACAGCATTTCAATTGGTTGCCACTAAGGGAATATTTGCATAAAGGACTGATTGGCCAGCCTCAGAACTCCAACATTCCACGCCCCAGACAGAGGGGATTGGTTGCCACTGAAATAGTATTTGCATAAAGGACTCCGATTGGCCATCCACATATTTTGTCTGTGCAATGCCATTAGGAACTTGTCTAGGGTCTCCTTAGTGTGTGCTGGGTACCATTTTGCCTGTGCGGTCCCAATAAGAAGTGATAACATCTGTCTCCAGGAATTGGTTCCCCCTGATTACGTTGCCACACACCAGAATAGGAACGGGGGACGGGTGGCAATACTCTCCCGCGATGGATTACACCTTAGAGCGATCCCCGCGCTTACCACCTCGGGGCTTGAAAGTGTCGGCTTGGTGTGGGAGTCCCAGGAGAGCCTGGCTATTCTGCTGGTGTACCGTGCGCCTAGCGCACCGGCGGAAAGCCTGACGCGGCTGCTGGAGACTGTGTTGGAGTGGGCATTGAGGTTCCCCAGGCTCATTGTCCTGGGGGACTTCAATGTCCACGCCGACACAGCCTCCGTTCCATCTGCTGCCGCGGACCTAATATCGACCATGGCGATATTGGGCCTCTCCTTATGCAACTCGGGACCCACACTCGGCTGGGCACACCCTCGACCTGGTCTTCAGCGCGGGGGTTCAAGTGGACCTAGCCTCCGTAATAGAGGTTCCATGGTCGGACCACTGTGCTCTAAGGATCCGGGTTGAGCAACCGCCTCCCCCATGCAAGGGCGCCGAACAGATTTTGGTTCGCCCGAGGAGACTCATGGAACCCGAAAGGTTCCTGAATGCTCTGAGGGATCTGGAGTCTATCAGCGTCTCAGTCAATGAGCAGGTTCAAGCCTGGAACTCCTCCTTAGCTAGAGCTCTCGACGAGATTGCCCCCAGGCGCCCTCTCCGACCCCGCAAACATCGATCTCCCTGGTACACAGAAGATCTCAGGTCGATGAAGCGGGAAAGGAGACGGCTAGAGAGCGTGTGGAGGGAACTCCGCGACGGAGCCTCACTATCAGCTTATAAGCTATTTAAAGATGCTTATGAGCGTGATGTCAAGGCGGCCAAAAGTGCATATTTCTCCACCTCGATAGCATCTGCTAGCTCACGCCCGGCTCAATTGTCCAAAGTAATCCGGTCTTTGACGACGGTCCCTACCGTCCCAAAAAATAGTGATCAGGCCCTTACTGCCGGTGCTTTTCAGAGCTTCTTTGCAGACAAGATACTGAGCCTCCGCCGGGCCCTCCCTGCCACGGTTGATACAGTAAGGGAACTCGAGACCCCATGGCCCTCCGCCGGGCCCACCCTCGACCGGTTTCGGCCACTGGACGCAGATGCTGTTGATAAGATTGTGGCTGCAACCAGGTCTACCACCTGCTCCCTCGACCCGTGCCCCTCCTGGCTGGTTAGATCTTGCCTGGAGGGGTTACGTGGGCCTCTGTTGAACATCGTTAATAGCTCCCTTGAGCAAGGAGTGTTTCCAGAGTGCTTAAAAGAGGCGGTGGTAGCTCCATTACTGAAGAAACCGTCTTTAGATCCGGCGGTTCCCTCCAACTACCGACCAGTGTCGAACCTTTCGTACCTGGGGAAGGTAGTTGAGAGGGCAGTAATGGAGCAGTTGCAGTCCTTCTTAGATGATGCAACATGGCTAGACCCCTTCCAGTCCGGCTTCCGTTCGGGGCATGGGACGGAGACGGTCCTGGTCTCCATCACAGACCAACTCCGCTGCCAGCTTGACCAAGGCGGGTCTGCGCTGCTCGTGTTATTGGACCTCACGGCAGCGTTTGACACGGTCGACCACAATCTTTTGATCCACCGCCTGGCCATGGCTGGAGTGAGGGGGACAGTCCTCAAGTGGCTGACCTCCTTCCTCCACCAGCGGTCTCAGCGTGTGAGGAGGGGCGGAGTGGTCTCCGAGGGCTCCCCATTAGTTTGTGGAGTTCCGCAGGGGGCCATTCTTTCCCCTCTATTATTCAACATCTACATGCAGCCGCTTGCACAGCTGGTGCGGAGTTATGGGCTTGAGTGCCACCACTACGCTGATGACACTCAGCTCATTCTGAGGATGGAGGACAGGTCCGGTTCCGTCCCCGATTGTTTCCAACGCTGCCTCGAAGCCGTTACTGGATGGCTGCGAGCCAGTAGGTTGAGGGTGAATCCGGCGAAGACGGAGATCTTGTGGCTGGGTCGCCCGGGCGGTGGGGATGTCCAGCTTCCGACCCTGGACGGTGTGGCGTTATGCCCATCGTCTTCCATGAAGAGCCTGGGTGT
The DNA here is from genome assembly GCA_030556195.1 of Anolis apletophallus. Classification (NCBI taxonomy): domain Eukaryota; kingdom Metazoa; phylum Chordata; class Lepidosauria; order Squamata; family Anolidae; genus Anolis; species Anolis apletophallus. The sequence goes on from JARBWK010000013.1 coordinate 7,082,615, forward strand.
CCATCTGGACTCCCAGCTGACCATGGAGACTCAGGTCTCTGTGGTCAGCAAGATCGCCATCTTTCATCTCCGACAGGCAAGGAGGCTGGCCCCCTACTTGTCCCGGTCCGACCTAGCCACGGTGATCCAAGCCACGGTCATCTCGAGGCTTGATTACTGTAACCCTCTTTATGTTGGCCTGCCTCTGTCGGTAACCCGGAAGCTCAGGCTAGTGCAGAACACTGCCGCCCGGCTCCTGTCTGGCACGCCAGCAGGTTGCCACATAACACCTACCTTGCAGGATCTGCACTGGCTGCCAATTGAGCACCGGATTGCCTTCAAAGTGCTGGTTCTCACCTTTAAGGCCTTACACGGCCTGGGGCCAGCGTACCTGAGGGACCGTCTCACCCCATATTGTCCCCCGAGATCACTGCGCTCGGAGGACACCAACTCCTAGCTGTACCCTCCGCTAAAGTGGCCAAAAGGACAACTACCCGGCGAAGGGCCTTCTCGGTCGTTGCGCCGACTCTTTGGAATGCCCTTCCAGCAGCTACTCGGGCCATTCATGACCTGCTCCCGTTCAGGCGGGCGTGTAAAACCCACCTCTTCCGGCTCGCCTTTCAGGTGCAGGCCTAGTGGATTGCACCCTGGCTGGGAATAACCTATGTCCAGGCCGTGCTAATGGTGTTAAACTGTTTTTAATTGTTTTAAATGCTACACTCTGTATTTTTAACGATGTTTTTATTTTTTGTGTTCTATGCTGTATCTGTTTTTATATTGTTGCCTTTGGTTGTGAGCCGCCCCGAGCCTGTTTGGGAGTGGCGGCATAAAAGCCGAATAAATCAAATCAAATCAAATCACATTCCAACATTCTAAGGTGATGCAGAGGGAAAAGGAAAGGCCTCAGGCAGTCACACACTGTGGCCCACAGCAGAGACGGATAGGACCAAATTTGCCACACAGGGGGCCAATGGCCCACTTCACAACGCGACCCTCACCCAATGACCACTACAGACCAAAATTAGCACACAGAGCCCGCTTGACCCACTCTACACCCTGGTGCTGTTTCAAGGATGGGCCACAGATGATGGGACTTGAAATACCTTCACTCACCTTCTGAGACCGCTGCAACCCTCATCCAAAGAATGATCAAGACCAAATGTGACACACAGAGCCCCCCTGACCCACTCTACAGCCTGGTGCTGTTTGGAGGGGGATGGACCATGGCCAATGGGACTTGCAGTACCTTCACTAAGTTCCTGAGACCACTGCAAGCCACATAAACATCTAATAGGAACCAACCTTGGCACACAATGCCTTCCTCAAATAACCCGGGCACCGCCGGGTCCCCAAGCTAGTATATTTATATATATATATACTAGCTTGGGGACCCGGCCCTGCCCGGGTCATTTGAGAAGTGCAGCAGGATGTACAGTGGGTCATGGGGGCTCTGTGTGCCAAGTTTAGTCTTGATCCATCATTATTGGGAGTTGCAGTGGTATCATGAAATTACTGAAGGTAGTGCAAGTCCCATCATCTCTGTGTGTCCCGTCCCCCCCAAAGTGTAGTAGGATGTAGATTGGGTCATGGGGGCTCTGTGTGCTAAGTTTGGTCTGTATTGGTGAATGGATGAGGGATGCATTGTTTTTCGGAAGTGAGTGAAGGTACTTCAAGTCCCATCATCCGTGGTCCGTCTCACAGTAAACTGCACCAGTCTGTAGAGTGGGTCATGAGGGCTCTGTGTGGCAGATTTGGTGTTGATCAATCATAGGATTAGGTTTGTAGCAGTCTTGGAAAGTGAGGGAAGGTACTGCAAGACCCATCATCCATGTTCTGTCCCCCTCCAAACTTCAGTAGGATGTAGAGTGGGTCACTGGGGCTCTGTGTGCCAAGTGTGGACTTTCTCGGTGTTTGTTGGGGCCACAGTGGTCTGTGGGAACAGAGGGGTGTAAAAGTACTACAAATCCCATCATCCATTGTCAGTCCTCCCCAAATCTCACCAGGACGTGAAGGCAGTCATGGGGGTTATGTATGGCAAGTTTGGTCTCGATCAGTGATTGGATGAGGGTTGCAGCGGACTTTGGAAGTGAGTAGAGGCACTTCAAGTCCCATCATCCATGGCCCACCCTCCTCCGAACTGCACCAGGACGTAGAGTGGGTCATGGGGGCTGTGTGTGCTGAGTGTGGTCTGTATTGGTCCTTTTGGTGGCCTCAGTGGTCTGTGGGAACCAAAGTCTTGGAAAGTACTACAAATCCCATAATACGTGGGTCATGTCATAGGGGGGTTATGTGTACCAAGTTTGGTGCAGGTCCATCACCCGCGCTGGTCGCTGTGGCCTGTGAAAGTGGCTGCCACATATCCGCCCTGGCCTGTGAAAGTGGCTGCCACATATCCGCCTGGCCTGTGAAAGTATACCGGTGTAAAACAGAAAGGAGTAAAAAAAAAAATGGAAAAGGCCTGCATGGAATGGATTCTGGGTTGCTGGCTTTTTTCCCCCAGTGGGAAGAAATCCTGTTGTTTGAATGTAGAGGCCTGGATTCTGGGTTGCTGGCTTTTTCCCTCAGTGGGAAGAAATCCTGTTGTTTGAATGTAAAGGCCTGGACTCTGGGTTGCTGGCTTTTTCCCCTCAGTGGGAAGAAATCCTGTTGTTTGAATGTAGAGGCCTGATTCTGGGTTGCTGGCTTTTCCCCTCAGTGGGAAGAAATCCTGTTGTTTGAATGTAGAGGCCTGGACTCTGGGTTGCTGGCTTTTCCCCTCAGTGGGAAGAAATCCTGTTGTTTGAATGTAAAGGCCTGATTCTGGGTTGCTGGCTTTTTTCCCCTCAGTGGGAAGAAATCCTGTTGTTTGAATGTAAAGGCCTGGACTCTGGGTTTCTGGCTTTTTTCCCTCAGTGGGAAGAAATCCTGTTGTTTGAATGTAAAGGCCTGGACTCTGGGTTTCTGGCTTTTTTCCCCTCAGTGGGAAGAAATCCTGTTGTTTGAATGTAGAGGCCTGGATTCTGGGTTGCTGGCTAATCAGTGGCTATCAATGCCCTCTGTCTGGTGCCTTAGAATTTTGGAGTGGCGAGGCTGTCCAATCAAAGGACTTTATGCAAATAGCTGCCACATATCCGCCCTTCCGCCCTTCCGCCCTCCGCATACACACACACATACACACATACACACATACAAACATTCCGTTTTATAAAGGTATACAGATAATAATAATAATAACTTTATTTGGATTGTTGTGATTTTTCCAGGCTGTCTGGCCATGTTCCAGAAGCATTCTCTCCTGATGTTTTGCCTGCATCTGTGGCAGGCATCGTCAGAGGTTGTCAGGTCTGTTGGAAACTAGGAAAATGGGGTTTATATATCAGTCGAATGATGTCCAGGGTGGGAGAAAGAACCCTTGTCTGATTGAAGCAGGTACGAATGGCCCAGCATTTCTGCGTTTTCAAATAAGATCCTGTGTCCAACACTCAGAAACAGAAGAACTCCAGACAGCAAACAATCAAGTGCCAGTTAACACCTCCCAAACAGAGGATGCCTCCAGGGAACAACAGCCAGGCCACCTCTCTGCAGATATCCTCACTGATTGACTCTGCAGACTTCATGGCTACTCCAATGCTAATTCAAGCTTGCTAATTGCAACATTCATCCTTGCTTCAAACAGACAAGGATTCTTTCTCCCGCCCTGGATATTATTCCATAGGAATATACACACTATTCCACTTGCTTCATTGCGAACAGAAGCTCTGAAGGTGCCATTAGCCACAGATTAACAGGCAAAACTTCAGGAGAGAATGCTGCTGGAGCATGGCCAGACAGGCCAAAAAAAGTACAGCAACCCAGTGATTCTGGCCAAGAAAGCCTTCCTCAAAATATTATTAAAAACATGCCTCGTTAAGAGATATTTCTCTCCCAGCTGCCAGTTAAAGGTCTGCTAAAAAGTGAAAAATTGCTCCTGGCCAGGGAAGCCTTTCAGAAGCAGGAAACATTTGGGACCTTTCCGAGCCCACTTGAAGGCTGAATTATGCCTTCCTTCTTTCTCTTTTTTCCCTTCCCTTCTTTATTGTTATTTCTTGCCTCCCTCCTTGCTTAGCCTTCAATACATTCATTTATTACTGAGCCATGGCAATTAATAGTAATAATAATAATAATAATAACCTTGGAGCTGTAGTTTTGCGAGGCCTTTCACCTCTTCTGCCCAATAGTGCTGGCACCTTGCCAAACTACAAACAGGAGTGACTGCCAATATTAATATATGTTTTAGTTATAATATATTATATGTTTTAGTTATAATATTTTATTATGTTAAATAATATTATATTAGGTCATTCTGGTAGTCATTGCACATAACTCCATCTATTTCACTATAGTTCATCTCTGAAGGCTTGATCCCAGAGTCAAATTTTCACTCTCTTTCTGAAGGTCAGGAGGGAGGGGGCTGATTTAATATCCCTGGGGAGGGGCCACCACTGAGAAGACCCTGTCTCTCGTTCCCACCAGTTGCGCCTGCAAAGAACGTGGGACCGAAAGCAGGGCTTCCCCGGACGATCCAAATTTCCGAGATGGTTCATAGGGAGAGACCCATCCGGACAAGTACGATGGGCCGGAACTGTCCAGGATCACGCTCAAACTGCAAACCTGTATCTTCAGAGGGAATGTAACCCCATCCAAGACAGACTGTAACCCTAGGCCCTGTTCGGCTTTGCAACTGACCACGAGGGCCTCTGTCTTGTCTGGATTCAATTTGTTTGCCCTCATCCAGACTGCCACAGCAGCCAAGCACCATTTCAGGGCCTGTATAGCCTCCTTAGCTTCAGCTGGAAAGGAGTAATAGAGTTGAACATCATCTGCATACAGATGACATCAAACTTCAAGTCTCCGAATGATCTCTCCCAGTGGTTTCATGTAGATGTTAAACAACAGGAATATATCAGGATGTATGTATGTATGTATGTATGGGCGACAAGAGCCCTTGTCACCCATTCAGAAGCAGCTCTGCAGCGCCTAACATCCTGCTTTGCAACAGCTGCAGAACTGTTTGGACTGGAAGTCAGCCTGAAGAAAACAGAGGTTCTCTACCAGCCCACACCACAGGAAGAACACCATCATCCCCACGTCAGCATAGGCAAATCTGTGCTTAAGTCCGTTCAGCAGTTCACCTCCATGGGAAGCATCATCTCTTCAGATGCCAAGATTGATAAAGAGATCGATCACAGATTAGCAAAGGCATATAGGGCATTTGGAAGGCTTCACAAGAGTCTGGAGTAACAAACACCTGAGACAAAGCACCGAAATCAGTGTGTACAGAGCTATCATACTGTCTATTCTCCTATATGGGTCTGAAACATGGGTCACCTATCACCAGCACCTACGACTCCTCGAACGCTTTCATCAGCGCTGTCTTCACACAATCCTAAATATACACTGGACCGACTATGTGATGAATGTTGCTGTCCTTGAGCAAGCAGGGATCACCAGCATTGAAGCCATGCTATTGAGAACACAACTGCGCTGGGCAAGGCCTCCACCGCCTCCCTAAGATACTACTCTACGGTGAACTCGCCATGGGTCAGCGCAAGAGAGGCACCCCCCAAAAGAGATATAAGGACTCCCTGAAACAGCATCTCAGGCTCGGCCAGATTGATCACCAAAAATGGTCCACCCTGGCCTCACATCGGGAGGCATGGAGATGCACTGTCCACAGTGCTGCAGCCTCTTTCGAGAAGACACGCCAAACGGGTCTTGAAGAGAGGCAACAACGCAGAAAGAACCGAGGCTTGGAGGCGGCATCACCCAGGGAGACTTTCTGTGTGCTTTCTGCAACCTGACTTGTCTATCTATTTGGCCTTTTTAATCATCAACGCGCTTGTAAAAAGCATGGGATGAGTCCTTCCTAAAGAATCTTCATTCGCGTAATGCCGAATGCACACACACACACACACACACACACACACACACACCCTAGATGACCATTTGTCAAGAGGCAAATCTACCAAATTCAGTGTAATTCAAAAGTCACTCAAACAAATGACGCATTCAGAAGGCTTGGACCAAAACATATGTGGTGATTTATGTGTTGGGGCTATGATACTGGGGATCAGGGTTCGAATCCCGCTTGGCCATGACCTTTAGCAGGTCACCCTCCCTCAGCCCCATAGAAAGGCAAAGGCAAACCTTCTCTGAAAAAATTCCTGCCAAGAAAACCCTGTGGAAAGTTCGCCTCAAGGTCGTCATAAATCAGGAATGACTTGAAGGCACACAACAAGTTCTGCCAAAGGCAATGTAATTCAAAAGCCAGCCAAACGTATGAGGTATCCAGAGTGCACAGACCAAAAATATCTATATACTAGGAATGGGACATGACATTGCTTAAATAAGCGCTGGCTTCTTCAGTTTCCTGCTAGCATGAGTGGATACGTTACCTAACTAGCAATTGTAAACTTCAACAGCAGTGTGTGCATCATCATGGTTGTTGTTTGCATCACTGTCTGAAGAGGCACCAAAATCGTACCAAGTCTGACATTAAGACATTTCCCTTCCAGGACAGATTGCTCAGGGCTTACTGAACCAGAGGCATTGGTCACAAGACCAATACAATTATCATTGTTGCAATACATGGCAGCTGCGTTTAAAGTGTCACCTGCAAATTTTCTCTTATCATATAGATCAAGAGAAGCAAATTTCTTTGGAGAAGAGTTCACCACTGGGAAAACAACAAGCCTTGTTATTATTTGGCCTCGGCATGCGTGAGACATGCAAGTGAAATATATCATTGACAGGAGGAAGCATTCCGTCATACGGTTAATAAGTAATCTATGAGATTCAATACCACAGAAGGGATAGACAAATTTATGGAGGCCGTGTCTGCCTTCCCAATCTGCGAGCGGTAATAGCTAAATAAAACCTTCAACTAGAAAGGGACTGAAACTTTGATTAACAAGTACTAGGGATTTTATAAAGGTGCTTTTTTTTTACTGGATCTTTGCCCTGATTGTGAGCATCCAAAATATTTGGTTGACCAATGGATAGAGAAAAAAATACACTCAGTTAACCAAGCAGATGTGTTCCTGAGTATTCCTTTAACACAGTGTTTCCCAACCAGTGTGCCGAGGCACACTAGTGTGCCGTGAGAGATCATCGATCATCAGGTGTGCCGTGGGAAATTGGAACCTCCAGGAAAGGGGGGGGGGGGAGGGAGTCTAGTGTGTTGAAGTATAAAAACCTTAAGAAACCTACCTCGATAAAGGCACAAAATTACAAACACACACCCCTCCCCACCCGTTGTCTACTTGGTCTCTCCCTCTCCATGCATTGGGAAGGCCCGCCTCCCTTTCCCCAAGTAGAGACCTCCTCTTGCCTCCTGGGGGTTCTGTGTGGGAAGTTTGGCCCAGTTCTTTCATTGGTGGGGTTCAGAATGCTTTTTGATTGTAGGTGAACTATAAATCCCAGCAACTACAACTCCCAAATGTCAAGGTCTATTTCCCATGAACTCCATCTGCATTCATATTTGGGCATATTTGGGCATGCCAAGTTTGGTCCTAATCCAACATTGTTTGAGTCCATAGTGCTCTCTGGATAAAGGTGAACTACAACTCCAAAACTCAAGGTCAATGCCCACCAAACTCTTATAGCATTTTTTCTTGGTTATGGGAGTTCTGTGTGGGAAGTTTGTGTCTTTCTGCCATTCTTGCCAGGATATCTATGCTGTGTTCATAGAAACAGGCCCAGGTTTCACACTGAGTGTATAAATACATTTTAAAAACATATTAACTATATGTATTACTGTGTTAGAGTGTAATTTCTGTCATTTTGGTTGGTGGTGTGCCCCAGGATTTTGTAAATGTAAAAAGTGTGCCACGGCTCAAAAAAGGTTGGGAAACACTACTTTAACAGACAAACTGGCATCAGAGACAGAGGTGATAAAGAATGGGAATAGGTTCCTACACCACAGAAGAGAATTTCAATATACTGTAGAGCAGTGTTTCCCAACCTTTTTTGAGCCGCGGCACACTTTTAACATTAAAAAAATCCGGGGGCAAACCACAAACCAAAATGACACAAAGTGACACTCTAACACAGTAAAGACCGGCTGGGGGATGGTGGCCTGCTGGGAGCAGCTGCTGGGAGTGCCGAAGCCGGAGGAGGGGCCAGGCCGCGCCATGTCCCGCCACCTCCCCCTGGATTCAGCTCTCCCACAGCTTCTCCAGTCTTATGTTTTAAAAGAAAAGAAATTGGTAATTTATGGTTTTTCTTGAATTCTTCTGGCTTTACATTGAAAGTTACATTCAGATTCAGTTATCTGGGAAAGTTAACATTCATTGTGTAAAACCACGGTGTTCAACTTTTCTAGAGAATTAGAATTCAGCAGTGAGAAGGTCAGTGGTGATAGATAAGTTTCCATAGAAAACAGCTAGTGCATATCTAGTGATCAGCTGGTGCTTATCTAGTGATCTCCCCAGTGCGTAGCTGCAGTAGTGGGACAGGAACATCAATTGTTTATGTGGGCAGATTGTGAGATTGAAACAGCCCACACCAACTTGCTTCAGAGACTGGTGCAGTATACACATTGAGACTTACACGAAGATTCCATAGTAATTGGTGTGGGAAAATCTCCTTTAGGTCGAAAACTTTGGAAAATAGTGACATAAGTTGTCAGTTGGGCCCAAACCAAAGTCAACGAAAACGTGGAAAAAATTGGATCAGACCCACTTCATACTTTCAAGGGCAATGTATCATACATCATCATCATATTTCTTACCTCAAGGCTCGCGGCAAGGTACAACATACCGTATATACTCGAGTATAAGCCGGGGTTTTCAGCCCTTTTTTTCACCTGAAAAAGCCCCCCTAGGATTATACTTCAGTCAAAGTTATTTATTATTTTAATATGTTATTATTATGACATTTATTATGTTACTCTATTTATCATTATTAATATTACATTTACATTATTTTACTCTTTTATTATTATGACATTTATTATTTTACTCTATTATTATTGCATTTTCATTATTTTACTCTATTATTATTTTTATTACATTTCTTACTTTATTATTATCATTTCAGTTCTTATTTTACTCCTATTTTTACATTTCTTATTTTACTCACTTTATTATTGTTATTACATTTCTTATTTTACTCTCTTTATTACTGTTATTATTACATTTATTATTTTACTCGATTATTATTGTTACTATTATGCTTCTATTATTTTACTCTATTATTAAGATATTTATTATTTTACTGTTTTTATTATTATTGGAAGGACACATGAGCACATTTCCATTGAAGAAGTTTAGAATAATGGTTTAATGAGAGCTGGACAGTCTTATCTTAAATTACAGTTTTATGTAAATATTCAAAAACATTGAACGTACTGATGCCTCAATTAATATATTTTTATTGGTATCTATTTTTATTTTGAAATTTACCAGTAGCTGCTGCATTTCCCACCCTCAGTTTTTACTCAAGTCAATATTTTTTTCCAATTTTGGTGGTAAAATTAAGTGCCTCAGCTTATATTCGGGTTGGCATATACTTAAGTATATATGGTAATTAAAATATATAGATAAAAACACGAGACACGAAAACATATATTAAAATATATAAGCATAAGATTAAAACACATTAAAATAATTCATTCCAATCTAATAAATTTCAATCCAAAATTCATTGTTTAGAATTGACTGGTTAGACCTGCTAGAAGAAATAGATATTTCATTCTGTTTTAAATTCTGACAGCTCATTCAGGTGTTGAATGTCTTCTGACAGATCTTTCCATAGTCTCTAGTGGCCAATTAAAAGATTCTCTGGGTGAGATACATGGTTTGAATAGACAGGCCTGGCATTTTTAAAGTAACACAGATGTTATGCACTTTCAGGCCACACATGGCTTACAGTTATCAAAAAGAAAAACTGGATTTTGTAATGTCCTAGAACTGGCAGTTCCTCAAACAAGGATTTCCTGTGGTCAAAGTTAAGGTCAAGGTAACAGTTGATCATTAATTTCCAGTAGAAATCAAGAAGGGAAATGGCACGTGCAGATCCCACAATCTGGTCTGAGGACTTCTCGAAGAAGGGGGAGCTTTGATAGACCCCCTCAGTAGGAGATAAATATAGCCGAACTTAGTGGGAGTTAGATAGCCATGCAGAGGAGAACACTGAACATTAGGGTCTCTTGAGAATATTACCGAACTTCAGCTCAGAAAATTGATAACAGTGGTGGTAAGTATGACCACTCCTCAAGGAAACTGCTGGAAGAAAAGCCATCCCTGGAGGCAGTTTGGAAGCAGTCTTCATTCAGGTGGCTTATGGAAGATTGAAATGGTTTTCTTTGCCTAAGACTCTTTTAAAGCCTTTAACTGTGTGGATCATAATGAATTGTGGCAGGTTCTTGGTGGCATAGAGATATCACAGGCCCGGATTAGGTGCTTTTGGCGCCCTAGGCCAAAAGAAGCACCGACGCCCCCAGGTCAGGGGCAGCCCCCGCCCCCAGGGCGTGCTGCACATGCGTGGCAGCGGCCCCGAGGGTCCTCGTTCCTTCCTTGAGTGAAGGAAGGAAGGAGGGGGGAGCGAGGAGGAGCAAGAGGCGGAGCGAAGGGGCACCCTGTCAGAGGCCTGGCTGTGATGCGGCGCCCCTTCGCTCTGCCTCTTCTCCTCCTTGCTCCCCTCCTTCCTTCCTTGAGTGAAGGAAGGAAGGAGGGGGAGCGAGGAGGAGCAAGAGGCGGAGCGAAATAAAAAACCCTGTCAGAGGCCTGGCTGTGACGCGGCGCCCCTTCGCTCCGCCTCTTGCTCCTCGCTCGCCCAAAAAATCCACTTTTTAAATAAAAAAAATCAGGGGGTCCAGAACTGCTGCCCCCCAATTTGTGCCGCCCTAGGCCATGGCCTAGGGTGGCCTTATGGGTAATCCGGGCCTGGGATACCAAGCCACCTTGTCTGTCTCCTGAGGAATCTGTACAACGGCAAAGTAGCAACAGTCAGAACAAACAACAGAACAACAGACGTTCAAGATTGTGAAAGGGGTATGGCACGGTTGTCTACTCTCCCCTTATCTATTCAATTTGTAAGCAGAATACATCTTGCAAAGTGCAGGGCTTGATGAATCCAAGGCTGGAGTGAAAATTGCTGGAAGTGAAAATGTGCTATGCCCATGTGGTGCTGAGGAAGGCTGACATCGACGTGACCAAGAGGGCTGGCGAACTCACAGAGGATGAGGTGGAGCGCGTGATCACCATCATGCAGAACCCCCGGCAGTACAAGATCCCCGACTGGTTCCTCAACAGGCAGAAGGACGTCAATGATGGGAAGTAAAGCCAGGTCTTGGCCAACGGGCTAGACAACAAGCTCCGCGAGGACCTGGAGCGCCTGAAGAAGATCCGGGCCCACCGGGGCCTGCGCCACTTCTGGGGCCAGCGCCACTTCTGGGGCCTTCGTGTCTGAGGGCAGCACACCAAGACCACTGGCTGCAGGGGCAGAACCGTGGGTGTCTCCAAGAAGAAGTAGGGGAGCCCCCTTTCTGCGCGCAATACAGACAATAAAATTGAACCCTTTCCCAAAAAAAAAATGCTGGAAGAAACATTAACAACCTTAGATATGCAGATGATACCACTTTGATGGCTGAAAGTGAGGAGCTGAGGAGCCTTGTAACTAAGGTGAAAGAAGAAAGTACAAAAGCTGGGTTGCAGTTCAACATCGAAAAAATCAAGATGATGGCAACCAGACTGATTGATAACTGGCAAATAGAGGGAGAAAACGTGCGTGCCAGACTTTGTATTTCTAGGCGCAGATATTACTACAGACGCAGACTGCAGCCGAGAAATCAAAAGATGTTTCCTTCTTGGGAGGAGAGCAATGACCAATCGTGATTAACATTGTGAAGAGTAGAGACATCACACTGGCAATGAAGGTTTGCATAGTTAAAGCGATGGTATTCCCAGTAGTAACCTATGGATGCGACAGCTGGATCATAAGGAAGGCTCAGCGAAGGAAAATAGATGCTTTTGAATTGTGGTGCTGGAGGAAAATTTTGAGAGTGCCTTGGACTGCAAGAAGATCCAACCAGTCCATACTCCAGGAAAGAAAGCCTGACTTCTCGCTGGAGGGAAGGATATTAGAGGTAAAGAGTAAGTACTTTGGTAACATCAGTGGTTCTCAACCTTCCTAATGCGGTGATCCCTTAATACAGTTCCTCATGTTGTGGTGACCCCCAACCATAAAATTATTTTCATTGCTACTTCATAACTAAATTTTGCAACTGTTATGAATAGTAATGTAAATATCTGATATGGCAGATGTATTTTCACTCACTGGACCAAATTTGGCACAAATACCCGATGTGCCCACATTTGAATATTGGTTGGGGGGGGGGGGGGTTGATTATGTTCTTTGGGAGTTGTAGTTACTGGGATTTATAGTTCGCCTACAATCAAAGAGCATTCTGAACTTCACCAATAATGGAATTGAACCAATTTTGGCACACAGAACTCCCATGACCAATAGAAAATGCTGGAAGGGTTTGGCGGGCATTGACCTTGAGTTTTGGAGTTGTAGTTCTAATAAATCCTGAGAGCACTGTGAACTCAAACAATGATGGATTTAGACCAAACTTGGCAATATGCCCAAATATGAACACTGGTACAGTTTGGAAAAAGAGACTTGATATTTGGGAGTTGGTAGTTGCTGAAATTTATAGTTCACCTACAATCAAAGAGCATTCTGAACCCCACCAATGATAAAATTGGGCCAAATTTCTCACACAGAACCCCCATGAATAACAGAAAATACTGCCTTTTCTGATGGTCTTTGGCGACCCCTCTGACATACCCTCGCGACCCCCCCCCCCAGGAGTCCCGACCCCCAGGTTGAGAAACACTGGGTTACATAATGAGAAGACAGGAAAGCTTGGAGAGGAGAATGATGCTGGGGAAATGGAAGGAGAAAAGGAAGAGGGGCCGAGCAAGGGCAAGATGAATGGATGGTATCCTTGAAGTGACTGGCTTGACCTTGAAGGAGCTGGGGGTGGCCACAGCTGACAGGGAGCTCTGGTGTGGGCTGGGCCAGGAAGTCACGAAGAGTCAGAAGCAACTGAATGAATAAACAACAAAAAAAGTGAGCGTATTGGTTTTTTAAAATATTTGGAAATACAGTAGCAACTTGTTCGTCCAACTTTCGTTCATCTAACGTTCTGTATTATCTAACACAGTCTGCCTCCCTCCCGGATCCACAGCTGTTTCAATACATTGCGATGTTTTGGTGCTAAATTTGTAAATACAGCAATTACTACATAATGTTACCGTGTATTGAACTGCATTTTCTGACTATTTGTTGTAAAACATGTTTTGGTGCTTTGTTTGTAAAATCATAACATCTTCATGGCTTTTCTTTGCGGACGAAGATTCAGGAAGGACTCCTCCCAAGCTTTCTACAAGCGCGTTGATGACTAAGAAGGCCAATCAGAGATAGGCAAGTTCGGTTGCAGAAAGCACAGCAGAAAGTCTCCTTGGGTGATGTTGTTTCCAAGTTGTGGTTCTTTCTGCGTTGCCATTTCTCTTCGAGACCCATTCGGCGTGTCTTCTCGAAAGAAGCCGCAGCATTGTGGATAATGCATCTCCATGCCTCCCGATGTGAGGCCAGGGTGGACCATTGTTGGTGATCAATCTGGCTGAGCCTGATATGTTGTTTCAGGGTGTCCTTATATCTCTTGTGCTGACCCGTGGCGAGTTCACCATAGAGTAGCATCTTTGGGAGGCGGTGCTCCTCCATCCTAGAGATGTGCCCTGCCCAGCGCAGCTGTGTTCTCAATAGCATGGCCTCAATGCTGGGGATCCCTGCTTGCTCAAGGACAGCAGCATTCGTCACATAGTCAGTCCAGTGTATATTTAGGATTGTGTGAAGACAGCACTGATGAAAGCATTCGAGGAGTCATAGGTGTTGGCGATAGGTGACCCATGTTTCAGACCCATAGAGGAAAAATAGACAGCACGACAGCTCTGTACACACTGATTTTGGTGCTTTGCCTCAGGTGCTTGTTGTTCCAGACTCTTTTGTGAAGTCTTCCAAATGCACTATATGCCTTTGATAATCTGTGATCTATCTCTTTGTCAATCTTGGCATCTGAAGAGATGATGCTTCCCAGGTAGGTGAACTGCTGAACGGACTTAAGCACAGATTTGCCTATGCTGACGTGAGGATGATGGTGTTCTTCCTGTGGTGCGGGCTGGTAAAGGACTTCTGTTTTCTTCAGGCTGACTTCCAGCCCAAACAGCTCTGCAGCTGCTGCAAAGCAGGATGTGAGGCGCTGCAGGGCTGCTTCTGAATGAGCGACAAGGGCAGCATCGTCAGCAAAAAGCAGCTCACGGACTAGATAGTTTAGAGTCTTAGTGTGAGCCCTCAGACGGCTTAAGTTGAACAAGCTACCATCAGTACGATAGTGTATATATATGCCGTCTTCCTCGAGGTCTGCTGTAGCTCTTTGGAGCATCATGCTGAAGAAGATTGTAAATAGGGTTGGTGCAAGAACACAACCTTGTTGTGTCGCATCCTTCTCTCATCCATATATAACCACGGGGAATACCATTGCTTTAACTATGCAGAACTTTGTTGCCTGTGTGATGTCTCTACTCTTCACTATTTTATCGAGATTGGTCATTGCTCTCCTCCCAAGAAGGAAACGTCTTCTGATTTCCTGGCGTCTGCAGACATCTTTGCACCTAGAAATACAGTCTGTCACTGCCTCCAGGTTTCCCCCCTCTATTTGCCAGTTATCAATCAGTCTGGTTGCCATAACCTTGGTTTTTTTGATGTTTCACTGCAACCCAGCTTTTGCCCTTTCTTCTTTCACCTTGACTAGAAGGCTCCTCAGCTCCTCCTCACTTTCGGACATCAAAGTGGTATCATCTGCATATCTAAGGTTGTTAATGTTTGTTCCAGCAATTTTAACTCCAGCCTTGGATTCGTCAAGCCCCTCAAGTTGCACGACGGGTTCTGCATATAAGTTGAATAGGTCGGGGGAGAGGATGCAGTCCTGCCATAATCCTTTCCCAATCTTGAACCAGTCTGTTGTTCTGTGGTCTGTTCTTACTGCTGCTACTTGGTTGTTCTACATATCTCTCGGGAGACTGACAATCTGACTTGGTATCCCCAAATCACTATGTTACTATTAGGCATTAAAGACTGGACTTTACGTGAGAGTTGCACATCATGACATTCCTACTACAGTTTTACTAAAAATGTCAAGCCTTAATTAAAATGGATGATGGCTACAGTACCGCTACACAAAGTTAAATGCTGGCAAGGCCCAAAAGTACAGCAACAGCCGATTCATTTTTCCTTACAGATTTGGCACCTGGGAGAGCTAGACAAAAAGCCACAGGTGCCAGGTGTTGCCTAGTGGCTATTAGCCGATGGTCTAGCAGGGCTGTCAACTGCCGGCCCTGCAGGTGTTTTGGCCTTCAAATCCCAGAAATCCTAACAGCTGGTAAACTGGCTAGGATTTCTGGGAGTTGAAGTCCAAAACACCTGCAGGGCCGGCAGTTGGACAGCCCTGGATAACAGTGTTCTTCAACCTTTTTTGAGCCGCGGCACATTTTTTACATTTACAAAATCCTGGGGCACACCACCAACCAAAATGACACAAAAGGACACTCTAACTCAGTAATACAGGTCCTTCTCAAAAAATTAGCATATAGTGCTAAAGTTCATTGTTTTCCATAATGTAATGATACAAATTAAACTTTCATATATTGCACACCAACTGAAATATTTCAGGTCTTTTTTTGTTTTGTACTTTGGCATACAGCTCCTGAAAACCCAAAAATACTGTCTCAAAAAATTAGCATATTTGGTCGGATGGAATATGCTAATTTTTTGAGATATGTATGCCAAAATCATCAGTATTAAAACAAAAAAAGACCTGAAATATTTCAGTTGGTGTGCAATGAATCAAAAATATATGAAAGTTTAATTTTTATCATTACATTATGGAAAATAATGAACTTTAGCACTATATGCTAATTTTTTTGAGAAGGACCTGTACATATAGTTAATATGTTTTTAAATGAATTTATACACTCACTTAGTGTGATAATTTTGTCCAGGGCCCTGTTCGGCATTTGCATTTTCCCTTCTCAAAAATTTCTCCATCACTGTCACTCGCTTGTCTTGCTGTGATCCCAAATTGATGTGCAGCTGCAGCACTAACTCTAACTTTGTTTACTTAGCCACGTCTGAGCGAATCCAAGATGGCGCGACCATAGCACTCTCACGTCACTTCTTAGGTGACGCGAGAGTGCTATGGTTCCATTTCTTAAAGGGACAGATGGGCCTTATAGTTTATATAAGAATGAAGTTCAAAAATAATTTCCCACGGCACACTAGTGTTCCACTGCACACTGGTTGAAAATCACTGGTCTATAGTACCAGCATTATTACAGTAATAAAAGAAGGATGACTTATATTAAGAGAAAATAAAAAATAATTAAACTGACTACTCTAATCAGCCACACATCTCCAGAGGTTAAAGAAAGTGTCTTTCCTAGCCAAGAACTCGATGTTCCACATGGAAATCGCATGCATTCCCATTGAGCCCCGCTCAGCACTACCATCTGCCTGCCATTTTCTCCCATGGAAGACTCCAGTAAATTACATTTACTCCAATGCTGCAAGCTGTAGTAAATGATGGCTCCAGCATCTGAAGAGTTTGAAGATTACAGACAGGCAACGAAATAGGTAAGGAAACAGTAAAGAAGTGCTGATAAGCATGGTGGCGGCAAAGCCTACAGAAGTTAGAAATCAAGATATAGGTGCACACAGAGATGCAAATCATGTGGCTAAAATAGATGCATTTATCATCATTACAAACAGCCCCATAACAAGGTTCTTTGGGCAGTTTAAGTAAGGCAAGCAGCTAAAATAACCAAAGAACATATGAGTAAATGGAATTTGCTCCCCTTTAAATAAGGGAAGAGAAGCAATGGTAGAAAGGTTTCCTTTAGCTGTTCATTGGTTGCATATCCTTTTTTAAATATTCAGTTCCTTCCTTCATGAAACTGTTGCCATGCCTGATCTTTACTGTCACAGGAAACACAAATATATATTACGTCTGTCACCTGATTAAAGAGTTGCTTCAAGGGATACTAGCAAACTGTAATTAGATCATGGAAACAGGTATCATCTAAGGTAGACACCACGTCTTAGAAGAGGCACTAATGCACACAATGCATACATGCAAACACAAGCACAGATAAGTATTTTGAGAATGTTTGCAGATTCTGGCATTCCTGCATTTGCATGTAGATACACAATGAGATATCTTGGAGATATTTTTCCCCTGTGTTAGGAGCGACTTGAGAAACTGCAAGTCACTTCTGGATTGAGAGTATTGGCCCGTTGGCAAGGACAATGCCCAGGGAATGCCTTGGTGTTTTGATGTTTTACCATCCTTGTGGGAGACTTCTCTCATGTCTCCTCATGGGGAGCTGGAGATGACAGAGGGAGCTCATCCACACTCTCCCCGGATTCAAATCTAGGACCTGTCGGTCTTCAGTCCTGCCGGCACAAGGGTTTAACCCATTGCGCCACCAGAGGCTCCACCTTGGAGATGAGAACCAAGTCTACACACAAAGTTCATTAATGTTTCACTTATACCTTATACATTCACAGCCTGAGGGTAATTTTATACAATGTGCATTTGTGTCCAGTGAACTACTACAAAGCAATTATTACACACACTCTCAGCCATCTATGAGGACAATTTTGGATTTGGGAGAATAGGCAGTCCTCATGTTATGAACAAGGTGGGTTCTGTAGGTTTGTTCTTAAGTTGAATTTGTATGTAAGTCAGAACAGTAACATTTTAAGTGTAACTACAGCCATACATACACTTGGGTTTCCTAACTGTGGAATATTTGGATATATATCTACAAATTACCATACATGTTTCATATATAGGTTGAGTTTCCCTTATTCAAAATGCTTGAGGCCAGAAGTGTTTGGGATTTTGAAATATTTGCTTATAGATGGGTGTGTGTCTGCATATACGTACATATATACAGTATATGCATTTATTTATTTCCAGTATTTCTACCCCGTCCTTCTCAACCCTCGAAGGGGGACTCAGGACGGCTTACATTTGGCACAATTCAATGCCACTACATATAACAAAGCAATATGTCAACAATTAAAACAATAAATACAACATTAATTAAAACAATAAAAACAGTATTAGCCGCCGTATCGCCATTCCAGTTGAATTTCACATCCAAAGTGCTATTTATGCCTATTGTCCAAAAGCCTGGTCCCAGAGCCACAACTTCAATTTCTTCCTAAAAGACAGGAGGGGTGAAGCCGATCTTACCTCGTTGGGAAGCGAGTTCCACAGGTGGTGGAGGGGGGCGATAGCTGAGAGTGTGTATAGGTCAGGTGAGAGTATATAGTCCTGCCGTACTCACTTTTGAACCAGTTTCCCAATCTTGAACAAGTTGGTTGTTCTGTAGTCTGTCTTACTGTTGCTACTTGGTCCTAATACAGATTCCTCATGAGAAAGTGACTTGGTCTCCCCATACCACCAAGAACTTGCCACAACGTATTATGATCCACACAGTCAAAGGCTTTGAATAGTCAATCAAACAGAAATATTTTTTTTTCTGAAACTCCCTAACTTCCTAGATAGGCCTCTTCTACACTGCCGAAAAATCCAGATTATGGAAGCAGATCATCCACATGATTCACTTTGAACTGCATTATATGACTCTACACTGCCAGATAATTCAGTTCAAGATAATGTGGGTTACATATGGCGGTGTAGAAGGGGCCTTAAAGGGCCATCTCCCAATATATCCCCATATATGTACAGTATGTGTGTGTATTTATATGTATATAGGTATGTGTATGTATGTGTGTATATATGTCTGTGTGTGTAATGTTTGTGGGATTAACATAACTCAAAATCCGCTGGACGAATTGCCGCCAAATTTGGCCACAAGACACTCCTAATAACCCAAGGAGTGACCATCACTGAAAAAAATGATTTTGTCATTTGGGAGTTGTAGTTGCTGGGATGTATAGTTCAATCAAAGAGCATTCTGAACTCCACCAACAATGGAATTGAACCAAACTTGACACCCATGACCAACAGAAAACCCTAGAAGGGTTTGGTGGGTATTGACCTTGAGTTTTGGAGTTGTAGTTCATCTACATTCAGGCAGCACCATGGACTCAAACAATGAAAGATCTGGACCAAACTTGGAACAAATACTCAATATGTCCAAATAAGAACACAGATGGAGTTTGGGGAAAATAGATCTTGACATTTGGGAGTTGTAGTTACTGGGATTTATAGTTCACCTACAATCAAAGAGCATTCTGAACCCACCAATGACAGAATTGGGCCAAACTTCCCACACAGAGGAAAGGGCCTCAAGTCGTGCATGGCCCGATCATGTGGGGAGGCTAATATTTTATTTCTTTCTTTCTTTACTTCATTTATATTCTGCCCTTCTCAGGGTGGATTACAATGTACACATTACATTTAGACACACAAACACACAAGACAGACAGAGGCAATTTTTTTAACATCTGGCCACCAGGGGGAGCTGTTGCTCCTCAGTGTGTTTCCTGGAGATCTTTTTTATGGCCTCGCAAATCAGTTAAATTTGCCTCCCCACTAAGTGGTACCTTAATTTCCTACTTGACAGATGCAACTGTCTTTCGGGTTGCAAAGGTCGACAACAGGCTACACAATACGTTGAGAGCCCACCTCGACCCAGGCAGGCCTCGAATTCATGACCTTCTGGTCAGTAGAGATCTTATGCAGCTGACACCCAGCCAGCTGCGCCACATTTCCGGTGTAAAGAGTTGCACAGGCCAGGGGCAGAGATGGAGAAGGCCCTACGTCTCGTGGACTCGAGGTGTACTTCCCTGGGGCCCAGGACATCTGTTGCATCTGTCAACTAGGAAATTTAGGTACCACCTATGTATGGGGAGGTTAACTTAACAAATTTGCGAGGCCATAAAAAATCTCCAGCAAAAAGCATGCAGGGAATGCGGAAAGTATTTCATCAGTGTCGCAGATGGACGGTGAAGAGGCAACTCCTTTGGTTGCCAGAAGTTGGAATGTTAAATACCCTCTGACTGTCTGCCTATATGAGTTGTGTGTCTATGGCATTGAATGTTTGCCATGTATGTGTACATTGTAATCCGCCCTGAGTCAGAAAACAAACAACAACGTAACATAACATAGTTTGAGTCCACAGTGCTCTCTGGGTGTAGGTGAACTACAAATTCCAAACTCAAGATCCATTCCCAAGCCATCCTGAATAGATTACTGCAACGCACTCTACGTGGGGCTGCCTTTGAAGACAGTTCGGAAATTACAACTAGTCCAACGGGCGGCAGCCAGACTACTAACTGGAGCTACATACAGGGAGCATACCACCCCCCTGTTGTGTCAGCTCCACTGGCTGCCTGTCCACTTCCGAGCTCAATTCAAAGTGCTGGTGTTGACCTTTAAAGCTCTATACGGTTCTGGCCCAGCTTACTTGTCCGAACGCATCTGCCACTACGTCCCACCTCGTAATTTAAGATCATCCGGGGAGGCCCTGCTCTCGCTCCCGCCGACTTCTCAAATGCGGCTGGTGGGGACGAGGGAGACGGCCTTCTCGGTGGTGGCTCCCCATCTGTGGAATGCGCTTCCTAGTGACATACGATCAATTCCATCCCTCCTGACATTCAGGAAAAAAGTAAAAGCCTGGCTATGGGACCAGGCGTTTGCACACTAGCACAAGGCAGCACCTTTTTTTAAAAAACTTAAATGAATGTGTATGATATGTTGATGTAATTGTATTTTAATGTGTAATGTTTTGGGGGGTTTTATACTGTGTTTTATGTGTTTTACTGTGTTGGCATCGAATTGTGCCTTTTTGGAAGCCGCTCTGAGTCCCCCCTCGGGCAGGGCCGTAGCCAGGATTTTGTTTCGGAGGGGCTGAGTTTGGTTCGGGGGCTGAGACTGGGTGGAAGAGGGTCTACCCTAGCAAACCTTTTGTATTGTTATCCCAATAACCCCATTAATGTGGGATATAATGAGCATGGTGATCAGATCATGATATGAATAAACATAACAGTTTAAATAATGTACCAGTAAGGCCTTTTCGCGGACCACCCTGAGAATTTCGGGCGGGGCTGAAGCCCCCTAGCCCCCTGGCTACATGCCTGCCCTCGGGGGTTGAGAAGAGCGGGGTAAAATGCCGGAAATAAATAAATAAATAATACTTTCTGTCGGTAATGAGAGTTCAATATGCCAAGTTTGGTTCAATTCCATTGTTGCAAGAGTTCAGGATGCTCTTTATTTATTATTTATTTATTTATTTCCAGTGTTTATACCCCACTACTTCTCAACCCTCGAGGGGGGACTCAGTGCGGCCTAACAGACGGCAACAATTCGATGCCACACAATACATAGTAAACAACAGTTAAAATTAAAATACATTAAAATACACCTAGAATTCAATACATTAAAATACAGTTACTATTAAAAACATCATGTACATTCATCACCATTAAAACAATGTTCCATCCAAAGTCTTAGATCTTAACCACCATTTTGCCAGCTGACCAGTCTAAAGTGCCGTGTCGTGCTAGGGTGCAAATGCTTGGTCCCAAAGCCAGGATTTCACTCTTTTTCTGAATGTTAGGAGGGATGAAGCTGATCGAATATCAATAGGGAGTGCGTTCCACAGACGGGGGGCCACCACCGAGAAGGCCCTCCCTCTCGTCCCCGCCAACCGCATTTGAGAGGTTGGCGGGAGCGAGCAGGGCCCCGGATGATCTTAAATTACGAGGTGGGACATAGAGGCCGATGCGTTCGGACAAGTAAGCTGGGCCAGAACCGTATAGAGCTTTAAAGGTCAAAACCAGCACTTTGAATTGAGCTCGGAATTGGACAGGCAGCCAATGGAGCTGACACAACAGGGGGGTGGTATGCTCCCTGTATGTAGCTCCGGTTAGTAATCTGGCTGCCGCCCGTTGGACTAGTTGCAATTTCCAAACTGTCTTCAAAGGCAGCCCCACGTAGAGTGTGTTGCAGTAATCTATTCGGGATGTGACCAGAGCGTGGACGACCGTAGCCAGATCAGACTTCCCAAGGAACGGGCGCAGCTGGCGCACGAGTCTTAACTGTGCAAAAGCTCTCCCGGCTATCGCCGAGACCTGGGATTCCAGGCTCAGCGATGAGTCCGGGATCACTCCCAGGCTGCGAACCTGCGTCTTCAGGGGGAGTGTAACCCCATCCAACACAGGCTGTAACCCTATGCCCTGTTCGGCCTTGCGACTGACCAGGAGGACCTCTGTCTTGTCTGGATTAAGTTTCAATTTGCTAGCCCTCATCCAGTCCGACACAGCAGCCATGTACTACTGTGTTAAGAGTGTCATTTTGTGTGGTGTGCCCCAGGATTTTGTAAATGTGAAAAAAGTGTTGGGAAACACTGCTCCACATCCACACTGACAAAGAGACAACAAGAAACACTGTTTACCCACAAACATCTATTAGAAACCCAACACTTTCTACGTGGCTTCATTTTCCAGGCCACAGGGCTAGGCCACAGCAAGGCCTGGCAAGGGAAGGCTAGGCTATGTTTTGGACTCCAATTCCCAGAATGCCTGTGGGCAGGCCTAGCTGCCTGGGGCTTCTGGGAGTTGAAGTTCCAAGTCGCCTCCACCTGAAAGGAGATCCTCTGAGACCGAGAGGCGCCTCCCCGTCTCCCAGTCCCGCTCTGGCGGGGATGATGGGCCTTCCAGAGCCAGGCCCGAACCGTAGTGGCTCCCCTCCCCCCAAAGGGGAAAAGGCGTGGCACTCACCTGTCGCCTCCTCAGCCACTTTCTCTCTTCCTTTCTGAGGAGGAGGAGGGGGAGAGGGCGATGTCGCCGCCGCCGTGGCCTGACCGCTCTGCCCTTCTGCGCACGCGCACGCCAACCCCTTCTCCAGCCTTGCCCCTCAAACGCATCTCGGACTCCATCTCCCAGAAGGCTTCGCTATTGCCTCGCGGTAGCCGAGGCTTCTGGGAAATGAAGTCCTTGGAGAGCATCGGGGTTTGTTTTTTTTAGCTCCGCCCACCTACGCACTCAATTTCCATCCCGGCTTGCTTTGGAACCCCGCCTACTCCTTTGCAACGTGACAGCCAATCAGCGGCGGCTCTCAAACAGCCCCCCCCCTCCTACCTCTGATGTCGGCTATTGGCCAATCGGAATGGACGTCGCGGAATCACACCCTCCTGGGCATGCGCACTGGGAGTTGGGCGCTCTCCCTCCCTATATAAAGAGGCGCCATTGCCATTCAACTCGCTGTGGCACTGTGGGAGTTATAGTTTCTCTAGGTCTCTAGCCTCTTCTGCACTTCTCACCGCCTTTCCACTCTCAGGCAGCCAATGGGACTGCCTAGTCAGGTGTCTGCCTCAATGCTTTGGCATTGTGGGAGTTATAGTTTCACAAGGTCTTCAGCCATTTCTGCTCTTCTCATCGCCTTTCCACACTCAGGAAACCAATTAGTCTAGACAGGTGCCTCTCACAATGCTGTGGCACTGTGGGCGTTCTAGTTTCACAAGGTCTTTAGCCAGGTCTGCTCGTCTCATTGTCTTTCCACACTCAGGAAACCAATTAGACTAGACAGGTGCCTCTCACAATGCTGTGGCACTGTGGGAGTTATAGTTTCACAAGGTCTTTAGCCATTTCTGCTCTTCTCATCGCCTTTCCACACTCAGGAAACCAATTAGACTAGACAGGTGCCTGTCACAATGCTGTGGCACTGTGGGAGTTATAGTTTCACAAGGTCTTTAGCCATTTCTGCTCTTCTCATTGCCTTTCCACACTCAGGAAACCAATTAGACTAGACAGCTGCCTGCCTCAATGCTGTGGCATTGTGGGAGTTATAGTTTCTCAAGGTCTTTAGCCTTCTCTGCTCTTCTCATTGCCTTTCCACACTCAGGAAACCAATTAGACTAGACAGGTGCCTGTCACAATGCTGTGGCACTGTGCGAGTTATAGTTTCACAAGGTCTTTAGCCATTTCTGCTCTTCTCATTGCCTTTCCACACTCAGGAAACCAATTAGACTAGACAGGTGCCTGTCACAATGCTGTGGCACTGTGGGAGTTATAGTTTCACAAGGTCTTTAGCCATTTCTGCTCTTCTCATTGCCTTTCCACACTCAGTAAACCAATTAGACTAGACAGGTGCCTGCCTCAATGCTATGGCATTGTGGGAGTTATAGTTTCTCAAGGTCTTTAGCCTTCCCTGCTCTTCTCATTGCCTTTCCACTCTTTAGGCAGCCAAGGGGCCTAACTAGTTAGGTGCCTGCCTCAATGCTATGGCATTGTGGGAGTTATAGGTTCTCAAGGTCTTTAGCCTTCTCTGCTCTTCTCATTGCCTTTCCACACTCAGTAAACCAATTAGACTAGACAGGTGCCTGCCTCAATGCTATGGCATTGTGGGAGTTATAGTTTCTCAAGGTCTTTAGCCTTCCCTGCTCTTCTCATTGCCTTTCCACTCTTTAGGCAGCCAAGGGGACTAACTAGTTAGGTGCCTGCCTCAATGCTATGGCATTGTGGGAGTTATAGTTTCTCAAGGTCTTTAGCCTTCTCTGCTCTTCTCATTGCCTTTCCACACTCAGTAAACCAATTAGACTAGACAGGTGCCTGCCTCAATGCTATGGCATTGTGGGAGTTATAGTTTCTCAAGGTCTTTAGCCTTCTCTGCTCTTCTCATTGCCTTTCCACTCTTTAGGCAGCCAAGGGGACTAACTAGTTAGGCGCCTGCCTCAATGCTATGCCATTGTGGGAGTTATAGTTTCACAAGGTCTCTAGCCTTCCCTGCTCTTCTCATTGCCTTTCCACACTCAGGCAACCAATTAGACTAACTAGACAGTGCCTGCCTCAATGCTATGGCATTGTGGGAGTTATAGTCTTTCATGGTCTTTAGCCTTCTCTACTCTTCTCATTGAGTCCAGGATCACTCCCAAGCTGCGAACCTGCGTCTTCAGGGGGAGTGTAACCCCATCCAACACAGGCTGTAACCCTATGCCCTGTTCGGCCTTGCGACTGACCAGGAGGACCTCTGTCTTGTCTGGATTTAGTTTCAATTTGCTAGCCCTCATCCAGTCCGACACAGCGGCCAGGCACCGGTTCAAGGTCTGGACAGCCTCCTTGGTGACAGGTGGGAAGGAGTGACAGATCTGGACGTCATCTGCGTAC
Source organism: Anolis apletophallus (assembly GCA_030556195.1). Taxonomy (NCBI): domain Eukaryota; kingdom Metazoa; phylum Chordata; class Lepidosauria; order Squamata; family Anolidae; genus Anolis; species Anolis apletophallus. Next base: position 7,107,818 of record JARBWK010000013.1, read on the forward strand.
AGATAACACCTGACTCCGAAACTCCGAATGATCTCTCCCAGCGGTTTCATGTAGATGTTGAATAACATCGGGGACAGAACTGAACCCTGAGGGACTCCACAATAATATAATTTATTGTATTTACAGTTTGCTTGTAAACCGCTCTGAGTACCCTTCGGGGTGAGAAGGGCGGCATATAAATGTCGTAAATAGAATAAATTGGAGTCAAACTGCATTAAATCTGCAGTGTAGATGCAGCATTCCAAGCCGTAATCCACACTGCAAGCCTATAATCTTTTAATCTGGAAAGGTTGCAAATGATTGTCCCAAGGCTATGAAACTCCTTCCTGTATTCCAATGATAGGGTGCCTTTTAGCCAGTGGCGGCTCGCTTCAGTGAATTTGCATCTACGCCTAAAGTTAATGCAGTTTGATACCGCTTTAACTGCTGTGGCTCAAGGCTACGGAATCATGGGAGCCCTCGTCTGAGCTTTCTCTGGCAAAGAGTGCTGGAGCCACACCGAACGACAACTCCTATGATTCCATAGCATTGAGCCGTGGCAGTCAAAGTGGTGCCAAACTGGAATAATTCTGCACTGCGGATGCACCTTTGGGCGGCCTGTGCCACGCTTGGGCCAAATATGTACTGCCCAAAGAGGCTTTCCTTCTCAAAGGCCTCCCAAATGGCGCCTGTCAACCTGAGTTGGCAGTCTTCCTTCCCCTTCATGTCAGTTTTGCTAACAGGATTTGGGTTCCATGACGCAAACAGGAAAGCCAGGTCCCTTGGGCCAGATTACTTCTTCCTTTGCTTTGCCTTATACACTCCCCCCTTCCTCTTCCATTCTTTCTTTCTTTCCTCCATTTCCCTCACACACCTCCTACCTCTCCCTTCCTTCCTTCCCTTGCTTTTCCTGATATGCCTTCCCCCAACTTTCTTTCCATTCTCTTCCCTTCTTTTTTTTGTTTTCCTTCCTCCATTTCCTTCATACGTTTCCCTCCTTTCTTTCCTTCCTTCCTCCCTTCCTTTCTCTTATACACTTTCCATATCTCCCCCTCCCCTTTGGCCTTCTTTCTCTTCCTTTCCTTCCTCCATTTCCCTCATACTTCTTCTCCCTCTCTTCCTTCTCCCTCTCTCCTTTCTTCTTCCCTTGCTTTCTTTCATACACTTCCTCCTTCCTTCCTTCCTTCAGTTCCCTCATTCACCTTCTCCTCTCCTTTCCTTCCTTCTTTCTTCCCTTGCTTTCCCTTATACACTTTCCATGTCTTTTTTTCCTTTGGTCTTCTTTTTCTTCCTTTCCTTCCTCCATTTCTCTCATACTTCTTCTCCGTCTCTCCTTTCTTGCCTTCCTTCTTCCCTTGCTTTCTTTCATACACTTCCTTCCTCTTTCCTTCCACCCTCTATTTCCTCATGCACCTTTTTTCCTCTCCTTTCTTTCCTTCTTCCCTTGCTTTCCCTCCTACACTTTCACCCCTTTTCTTGTCTTCTTTCTCTTTCCTTCCCCCATTTCCCTTATACTCCTTCCACTTGTCTCTTTTTTCCTTCCTTTACTTCGTCATACACTTCCCCTTCCTTTTTTCTTCGTCCATTTCCCTAATACACCTTCTACGTCTCTTACTTTCTTCTCTTGCTATCATATATCACCCATTTCCCTTCTCTTCCTTTCTTTCCTTCCTGTTTCCTGCATACACCTTCTATCTCTCTCCCCCTTTCCTTCTTCCCTTGCTCCCCCTCATACACATTCCCTTCTTTCTTTCCTCCGTATCCCTCATACACCTTTCCACCTCTTCCTCTGTTCCTTCACTTCTTCCCTTGCTCTCCCTTATACACTTCCTCCCTTTCTCTTACCTTCTTTCCCTCTATTTTCTTCACTCATATGTTCTTTCTCTTCCTCCTTTTCACTAGTTGAGAATTCCGAATACAAAACTACGCATCCCAGCACTTTATAAGATGTGATCATGTCCGTTAAAATGGGTAAAAGAAAAGACTTTGCACCCATTTCCCCATCTCCTAGAATGTTTTAATTTAGGGAAATACGAGGTCGGGTCAATAAGTCTGTGACTTTTTGAATGAAACACAGGTTTTTGGATAAAAAATCATTTTATTTTTCAACGTCGTCTCCTTTGAGCTCTATACACTTTGTCCAACGTTTCTCCAATTTTTTTATCCCTTCCAAAAATAAGATTTGTGGAGGTCATCAAAATAGGTATTTGTTTGTGAGATGATTTCATTGTTGGAGTCAAATCTCTTTCCGCTGAGCAATTTCTTCAGGTTTGGGATCAAGAAATAGTCACTTGGGGCTAAATCCGGAGAGTAGGGCGGATGAGGGAGCAATTCGTATCCCAATTCATGGATTGCTGCCATGGCAACTGCACATGTGTGCACCCTTGCATTGTCCTGGTGCAAAAGAACTTTTTTCTTGGCCAAATCCGGTCATTCCCCCCCCCCAAATCCTCATTAAATCAACCCAATAAGTTGGCATAATATTTGCCATTGTTTGTTTTACCCTTTTGAAGGTATTCAATGTGGATTATACCGTGTGCGTCCCAAAAAACTGTCGCCATGACTTTATTGGCTGACAAACCCACCTTGGCCTTCTTTGGCGCCGATTCACCCCGAGAACCCCACTGTTTTGACTGCTGTTTGCTCTCTGGTGTGTTGTGGTGGATCCACGTTTCATCCACGTTTACGAAACGGCGCAAAAACTCACCCATATTGCGGTTGAACAACGCGAAACACTCCTAAGAAATTGTCACACGATTGCGTTTGTGGTCGATTGTGAGCAAACGCGGCACCCGTCTTGCGGAAAGCTTTCTCAGACACCCAAGTGATCATTTAAAATTGAAACCACGGAGCCACGTGAGATGCCTATGGCTTCCACAATCCCTCGCACTTTCAATCTCCGATCGGCCAACACCCTATCGTGAATTTTTTCAATTGTTTCGGGTGTAGAGACCTCAACTGGGCGTCCAGAGCGTTCGGCATCTTCCGTGCTTGTACAGCCACAACAAAATTCAGTAAATGATTTTTTTTACCATTGAAATTGATGGTGCAGAGTCCCCATCGTATTTATCAAGCTTAGCCTTGGTTTGAGTGATGGGTTTTTTCCCGCAAAAAATAATGCTTAATGAGCACACAAAATTCACTTTTTTCCATTTTTTCCTCAAATCACGTGGTAGTCTGCTATCAATGGCTGTGAAACACAAACTAAATGACGCAGCTTGTTCAAATTTTGACAGGCGTCAACTGACAGGTGCCTGTCGACAGGAGCAGTGTTGCCCTTTCAGTTCAGAGGCTGGAAATTCAAAAAGTCACGGACTTATTGACCTGCCCTCGCATTTATAAATAGGGGATATAGGTCAAAGTGTATAAAAACTGTAACTCTAAGTACCGGTAGTTGTGAGAAGGACCAACTTGGATGGCTTTAAGGTTCAATAGGCTACTTCAAAGAGGGTCAGGCTATCCATGGCTACTTATCGGGCTGGTTATAAATAGTCTCTGGCTATCAGACACTCTCTCAAGATTAGTTGCTGGGAAATGTTTTGCTAATTGCCTTCAAGCCGGCATTGACTTATGGTGACCCGACGGATGAAAGAGCGCCAAGAACACCTTGCCATTGATGGCCTGTATTGGTTTCAGCGTTGGACTTTGGGTGCATCTACACTGCAATTAATGCAGCTTGAAACCACTCTAACTGTCATAGCTCAATGCTATGAGATCGTGGGAAGTGCAGATTGGTGAGACCTCAAAACTCTTTGACAGAGAAAGCTTGTAAAATTACACCTTCTATTATCCTATAGCATCGAGCCATTGCAGTTGAAGGAGTGTCAAACTGCATTCATTCTGCCTTCATCAGGCATGGGCAAATTTTGGCCCTCCAGGTGTTTTGGACTTCAACTCCCACAATTCCTAACAGCCAACATCAAGCAACACCCAACCCTCTGTTTTGGAAAGAAAATAAATAGGCCTTGCTTGTTGCCTGGGTCTGTGTCCTAGGACTGTGACTTCCCACGGAGTCAGACTATCGATTGGTGTAAGCCAGAATTGTTTACTTTGGTTGGCAGCAGCTCTTGCAGAATATTTGCCAGCCACCCCCCCCCCTTAACCCGGTCTTTTAAAATTTGGGATCCAGCCAGAGACTTGACGCCTGCCAAACATGTGCTCCGCTCTTGATCCGTCTCAGCCCTGTCTCAAAATAACACCGCAAGGAGGAACTGACCTGACCTTACCCTGAGTGAAGGTGCGTAGGAAGCAATCGAGCTGGGAAGTAGGACTATCGGGGAATCAAGTCATCCATCCATCCATCTATGACTATTGGGGAATCAAAAGCTATCTATCTATCTATCAATCCATCACTATTGCGGAATCAAAAGCCATCCATCCATTCATCCATCCATTCATCCATCCATTCATCTGTCTGTCTGTCTATCTATCTATCTATCTATTGATCTGTGTATTGATTTGTGTATTTATCCATCTATGACTATTGGGGAATCAAAAGTCATCTATCCATCCATCCAACCAACCATTGATCTATCGATTGATCTATCTGATGATCTGTGTATTGATCTATCTATCTATCTATCTATCTATCAATAGTCATCTATCTATCTTTCTATCCATCCATCCATCCATTGATCTATCAATTGATCTATCGATATATTGATCTGTGTATCTACCTACCTACCTACCTACCTACGACTATTGGGGAATCAAAAGTCATCTATCTATCTATCTATCTATCTATCTATCTATCTAGGACTATTAGGGAATCAAAAGTCATCTATCTATCCATCCATCCAACCATTGATCGATCGATCGATCGATCTATCTATCTGTCTGTCTGTCTGTCTATCTATCTATCTATCGATCTGTCTATCTATCATCTATCTATCTAGGACTATTAGGGAATCAAAAGCCATCTATCTATCCATCCATCCAACCATTGATCTATCTATCGATCTGTGTATTGATCTATCTATCTATCTATCTATCTATCTATCTATCTATCTATATCTATGACTATTGGGGAATCAATAGTCATCTATCTATCATTCTATCCATCCATCCATTGATCTATCAATTGATCTATCGATATATTGATCTGTGTATCTACCTACCTACCTACCTACGACTATTGGGGAATCAAAAAAAAGTCATCTATCTATCTATCTATCTAGGACTATTAGGGAATCAAAAGTCATCTATCTATCCATCCATCCATCCAACCATTTATCTATCTATCTATCTATCGATCTGTCTATCTATCTATCTATCTATCTATCTATCTATGACTATTGGGGAATCAAAAGTCATCTATCTATCTTTCTATCCATCCATTGATCTATCAATTGATCTATCTATGATATATTGATCTGTGTATTGATCTATATATCTATTAGTATTGGGGAATCAAAATTCTATCTATCTATCTATCATCTATCTAGGACTATTGGGGAATCAAAAGTCATCCATCCATTGATCTATCAATTGATCTATCAATTGATATATTGATCGATATATTGATCTATCTATCTATCTATCTATCTATGACTTTGATTGGGGAATCAAAAGTCATCTATCTTTCTATCCATCCAACCAACCATTGTTCTGTCAATTGATCTATCTATTGATCTATTGATCTGTATATTGATCTATATATCTAGCTAGCTAGCTTTTACCAGAAAGAAAGATTCCAGACTTGCCCATTCTCTGCTGTGTTATCTGTCTGCTTTATTTGTTTCTAGAAAAAGAAAGAGTAAACGAAAAGCGACCCTCTGCTTGCGATCACAAAGCACAGAAGTCATTCCACGATGACCGTCTGGAGAGCCACCTTCTGATGGAAGCTTGTGGAGCAAATTTTCGATCTCGTTTATTGCAAAACGCTAGTCAAACCCAGCCAAGAGAAATGTGCATGGATGGACCATGAGTCTTTTGCACAAAATTGATCGCGCTTTAGCTTATCCAGACAAGCAAGAAACCAAAAACATACCCTCAATGTTTGAGAATGTAAAGAAAAGGCAAGCACCTGCTCAGGTGAGTTGAGAGCACAGAAGTCACGGGTAGGTTAAGGTTTCCCCCTGACATTAAGTCCAGTCGTGTCTGTCTCTGGGGGTTGGTGCTCATCTCCATTTCTAAGCCAAAGAGCTGGCATCACCCATAGACACCTCCAGGGTCATGTGGCCAGCATGACTGCATGGAGCGCCATTACCTTCCCGCTGGAGCAGTACCTATTGATCTACTCACATTTGCATGTTTTCACACTGCTAGGTTGGCGGAAGCTGGGACGAACAGCAGGAGCTCACCCCGTCCTGCGGATTCAAACCACCAACCTTTCAGTCAGCAAGTTTAGCCGCTCAACGGTTTAACCTGCTGTGCCACCAGGGGCTCCGAAGTCACGGGTGTCAGTGAGTATTCTTTATATACAGCTGTACAACGCAATCCTATGCAGCACAACACTGAGACTGAGAACTGACTGTTTGAATGGTCCAAAACTGGCTGCCTCTCATCGAAAAGGTTGCTTACAGAGCCAATGCTTTCCTTGTTCTCCTAACGCCAGGCAGGGATTGCAACCACCCATCCAGAAGATTGTCATGACACAAGGGGTGCATCTACACCAAGTATGGGTAAACTTAGGCCTGGGGGCCGGATGCGGCCCCTTGGGCTCTTTTCTCAGGCTCTCCTCTCTCTCAACTTCCTTCTCTCTTTCCTGCATCCTTCCTTCCATTCCACCCTTTCGTCCTTCCTTCCCTCTCTCCCTCTTTCCTTCCTTCCTTCCTTTTGTCTCTCCTTCCTTCCTCCTTCCCTACTTCCACCCTTTTGTTCTTTCTTCTTCCCTTTATTTCTCTCTCTCTTTCCTTCTCTTTCCTTCTTCCTCTTCCTCCCTTCCTTTTCTCTTTCTTCTTCCTTCCTCCCTCCCTTTCTCCTTCCATCCTCCCTCCACCCTCCTTCCATCCTTCCTTCCCTCTCTCCCTTTTCTCCTTCCTTCCTTACCTTTTGTCTCTCCTTCCTTCCTCCTTCCCTACTCCCACCCTTTCATTCTTTCTTCTTCCCCTCTCTCACTTTCTTTCCTCTTGTCTCTCCTTCCTTCTCTTTCCTTCCTTCCTCCCTCCTTCCCTTCCCTCCCTCCTTCCATCCTTCCTTCTGCCCTTCCATCCTTCCTTTCCTTTTCTCTTTACTTCCTCCTTCCCTCTCTTCCTTTCCTCCCTTTCTCCTTCCATCCTTCCCTTCCACCCTTTCGTCCGTCTTTCCTTCCCTCTCTCCCTTTCTCCTTCCTTCCTTTCCTTTTGTCTCTCCTTCCTTCCTCCTTCCCTACTTTCACCCTTTCTTTTGTTCTTCTTTCCCTCTTTCTTCCTTCCTTTCCTCTTGTCTCTTCCTTCTCTCTTTCCTTCCTCCTTTCCTCTTTTCTTCCTTTCATCCTTCCCTCCCTTTTCTCTTTACTACTTCCCTCCCTCCCTCTTTCTCCTTCCATCCTTTCATCCTTCCTTCCCTCCCATCTCCCTTTCTTCTTCCTTCCTTTCCTTTTGTCTTTCCTTCCTTCTCTCTTTCCTTTATCCTTCCCTTCCTTCTCCTCATCCCTTTCATCCTTCCTTCCCTTTTGTTTGTCTTTCCTTCCTTCCCTCTTCCCTCCTTCTCCCTCCCTCCATTCCCTTCTGCCCTTTCGTCCTTCCTCCCTTCTCTTTTTCCTTCTTTCCATCCTTGCCTTCCACTCTTCCTTCCTTCTATCTTTTCTTCCTCCTTACCTTTCTCCCTTCCTTCCTTACCTCCCTCTTTCTCCCTCCCTCCATTCCCATCCTCCCTTTCAACCTTCCTTTTCTCTTTCTTTCTGCCTTCCCGTTCCTTCCTTCCTTCCATCACAAGGCAGCCAGGCATCCTAGTAGGGAGTGCTGGCACGAGACCCCCAAGTTAGAAAGTTTTCCCAGGCCTGATCTCTACTGTAGAACGAATCCTGTTTGACACTGCTTGAACTGCCATGGTCCAATGTTATGGAAGCTGTAGTTCTGCAAGGTTTTTGGCCTTCTCTACCAGAGAAGGGGCCTCACAAAGTGCATCATTTCCTAGTATGGAGCCAGGGAAGTTAAAGTGGGGTAGAATTAAAGTGTAGATGTACCCGAGGTCTCCTTGATGCTTCCATAAAGACACATTGCAGCCAAACTATCGATTCCAAAAAGGTCGAGAGGTCCTGGCTGTATCGCAAAGCACAGTCTGTGGTGCCAGGGACACAAAAAGAGTCATGGCCAGAGCATCCCAAAGGAATGGAGAACAGGAACAATAGGGTAAGAGCTTGCTCCAAAGCCTCCCCTACCAGTATGCCGGAGTCTCCGAACGCCTCCAGGTCTGCAAGCGAGAGAAAACCAGCGCTGCGGCACGAGAGCTGCCCAATGGCTCGCTACTTTTGGCCAGGCGCGAAAGGGCGCTGGGCAGCGGAGGGCCCATCACTTGCCGTATCCGGTAGTTCTTCCCATGGTTGTTATCCCAATATACTTTCCCGCCACTGTGGAAGGAAATGCAGAACTCAATGGTGTGGCAGGGAGCTGATCCTTTGGGTAAGGGGACCTCGAAGGAGAACGTATCCGTGTCAGAGTAGCCATAAGTGTTCGGCATGTACTGGCAAGCGACATCACGGGAGCTGCGCCAGGAATCGAAGGTCATACGGATGAAGACTTTCTTCTCGTAGCTGAGGTTCCTGACCTTGACGGTCCCAGAGATGGACTTCTCCTGGACGAGGCAGTTCTCCAAGCAGACGAAGCCACTCTGTAGGCGGCTGCGGAAAGCCATGTAGTTGGCGGAAGGCTGCGGGAAGTCCAGGAGGTACTTCCTTGCCTCGGGACGGGACCCTCGCAGCTTGTCCCGGAAGCTGGTCAAGTGCGACAGGGCTTGCTGGAGGTCGCAGAGGTCCTCCTCGATCTTGGAGAAGATCCGGACGGCCGTCAGCGAGAAGCCCTTCATGTCCGCAAAGACCACCCTCTTCTTCTTCTTGCCGCGACAGCCCTTGGCCACGTCCTGCTGCCTCTCGGGTTCCACGGAGAAGGTGCTGTTCAGGCACGGGCGCAAGGCTGGGTGGCCCAAGCCTTCCCGGAGCTCTTCGTAGGAGTCAAGGAGCTTGCGAATGGGAGGCGGGTGGCTCAGGCAAAGCTGGGTGGCAGGAGTGGTCCGCGGGGAAATGGTCCGGGTGCCGAAGACCTGGAAAAGGCTGAAGGCAGAAGGCGGCATTAGCAATTGAGCCATTAGAAGCAGACTCATAGAAGAGACGCCAAGGACTGTCTTGCCCAGGGCTCTTTTGTTTATTATTTATTTATTTAAAACTTTTGTACCCCGACCTTCTCACCTCTATCGAGGGACTCAGACCGGCATAACAGCAAAGATTCAATGCTATACAATTTAAAAACAACTAGAACAACATTATTAAAATACGTAAAAACCCAGCATAAAACCACATCACCATTAAAACAATTCCACTCAATCTGTAAATGTGGTCATTCATTCAGATAATAGCCAATCTCAGCCTATTCTGGGAAGGCTTGGTTCCACATCCAGGTCTTCACCAGCCTCCTAAAGGACAACAGGGAGGGGGCAGATCTAGCATCACTTGGGAGAGAGTTCCACAGCCGAGGGGCCACCACAGAGAAGGCCCTGTCTCTCATCCCCACCAGCCGCGCTTGCGAAGATGGCAGGATCGAGAGCAGGGCGTCTCCGGAGGAGTTTCCGAGCAGTCTTCAGAGGCAACCCCACATAGAGAGCATTGCAGGATGTATTGCAGGATGTAACCAGAGCATGGACCACCGTGGCCTAGTCAGACTTCCCAAGGTACGGGCGCAGCTGGCGCACAAGCTTTAACTGTGCAAAAGCTCTCCCGGCCACCGCCAAGACCTGGGGCTCCAGGCTCAGCGATGGGTCCAGGATCACTCCCAGACTGCGAACCTGCGCCTTCAGGGGGAGTGTAACCCCGTCAAGCACAGGCTGTAACCCTATGCCCTGTTTGGCCTTGCGACTGACCAGGAGTGCCTCTGTCTTGTCTGGATTGAGTTTCAATCTGTTCGCCCTCATCCAGTCCGTTACAGCGGCCAAGCACCGGTTCAGGACTTGAACAGCCTCGTTAGTAGCAGGTGGGAAGGAGTGACAGAGCTGGACATCATCTGCATACAGATGACACCGCACCCCGAAACTCCGGATGATCTCCCCCAACGGCTTCATGTAAATGTTAAATAACATAGGGGACAGTATTGAACCCTGCGGGACCCCACAGTACAATGGCCGTGGGGTCGAGCAGGAGTCCCCTAGCAACAGCTTCTGGGAGTGACCCTCGAGGAAGGACTAGAGCCACTGCCCTGCAGTACCTCCAAGGCCCATTCCAGCGAGGCGTCCCAGAAGGATACTCCTCGGGACCCCCATTTGTCTCATTTATGTGACAAACATCCAAATTACAAACAACTCATAGTTAAGAATGAGGCACAGACAACAGGAAGTGAAAAGAATCTGCCCCTTGGAAGGGAAATCCACTCCCAAAAGAGTTATTATCATGGGGGGAAGGGGTCTCCAATTTGGCTTTTGCACCAATCCTTGTTTCTACAAGCCATTTTTCAAAACCCAATTCTCACAGGAAAGAATAATAATATTTTATTTGGGTTGCTGTGAGTTTTCCAGGCTGTCTGGCTATGTTCCAGAAGCATTCTCTCCTGACGTTTTGCCCACATCTATGGCAGGCATCCTCAGAGGTTGTGAGGTCTGTTGGAAACTAGGCAAGTGGGGTACATACTGTATATCTGTGGAATGTTGTCCAGGGCGGGAGAAAGAACTCTTGTCTATTGGAAACAAGTTTGAATCAATTGGCCACCTTGATTAATGGCCGGATTACCCATAAGGCCAACATAGCTGCTGTCTTCGCACAATCCTAAATATACACTGGACCGACTATGTGACTAATGTCGCTGTCCTTGAGCAAGCAGGGATCACCAGCATTGAGGCCATGCTATTGAGAACACAGCTGGGCTGGGCAGGGCACGTCTCTAGGATGGAGGGCCACCGCCTCCCAAAGATACTACTCTATGGTGAACTCACCACGGGTCAGCACAAGAGAGGCGCCCCCGAAAAGAGATATAAGGACACACTGAAACAACATCTCAGGCTCGGCTGGATTGATCCACCCTGGCCTCACATCGGGAGGCATGGAGACGCACGATCCACAATGCTGCGGCCTCTTTCGAGAAGACACGCCGAAAGGGTCTCAACAACGCAGAAAGAACCGCAACTTGGAAACAACACTACCCAAGGAGACTTTCTGTTGTGCTTTCTGCAACCGGACTTGCCTATCTCAGATTGGCCTTTTTAGTCATCAATGTGCTTGTAAAAAGCGTGGGATGAGTCCTTCCTAAGAATCTTCGTTCGCGAAGTAATGCCGAGATATAAACCCCACTTGCCTAGTTTCCAACAGACCTCACAACCTCTGTGGATGTCTGCGATAGATGTGGGAGAAACGTCAGGAGAGAATGCTTCTGGAGCATGGCCAGACAAACCGGAAAACCCACAGCGACCCAGAGATTCCGGTCATGAAAGCCTTCGCCAACATAATTTCTCAATTGTTGGCCTCTTTTTGAAAAGGATGGAGAGTGGCTGAGCTGAAAGCCGCTTTGCGGGATATAAATAAACATAACAATAAATATAAACACAAACATAATAATAATTAAGGGAAAAAATAGGAGCTTCTTTCTCTCTCATTCTCTGACACGGATGTCTCATTCACACGAGCAACTTACTCTCTGCAGCTCATTGCTCCTGCTTGCAAGCTGCCTCCTCCTCCCAGGGACTCAAAAGGATGAATGGAAGCAGGTGAGGATTCGTAGCCACGCCTCCTCCTGCCTGGCCACGCCCCCTCCAGGACCAGCCCCACGTGCTTTGCAGGACACAAGGAGCATCTCTAGCCTGTCTAGTTAATGCAATGTGGCACAAGCTTGGAACTTCCATGGCTCAATGCTAAGAAGTTGCAGTTTGACAAGGTCCCAGGCTGCACCTTACATGATTCCATAGCATTGAGCCATGCCTCAGGTTGCATTGTAGTAAGTGGTCTGTGGTTTGCGCTTCTCCACACTCGCGTGTCGTGGACTCCGCTTAGTGGCCCCATTTCTTAAGGTTGGCTCTGTGTCTCGTGGTCCCAGAGCGCAGTTTGTTGAATTTGCCCAGTCTTCTGTGTGCACAGGAAGCAGTCTCTCATCTGGTATCAGCCAAGGACTGAGGATCTGGGTTTTCGCCTGCCACTTTTGGACTCTTGCTTGCTGAGATGTTCCTACAAGAATCTCTGCAGATCTTAGGAAGCTATTTCTTGATTTAAGGCTTTGGCTTGCTGGCTGATATCCGACCAGAGATGTCAATGCCTTGGTCCTTTCATTAATAATAGTAATAAATTGTGGAACTCTCTCCCCAAGGACATCAGGTTGACCACCTCCCTCCTGTCCTTTAGAACAGTGTTTCCCAACCAGTGTGCTGTGGCACACTAGTGTGCCGTGAGCTATCATCAGGTGTGTCGTGGGAAATTGGAACCTCCAAGACCCTTTCTTCCCTTCCTGCCAAACACTTTTTCTTCTCCACTCGGGCTCCCATCTTCCCAGCCTCGCATTGCTCTGGGGCGAGTCTGCACAGTAGTGCCCGCATGGGTCACGCCTTCCTCCCTCCCCCTCCCGAACACGCTGCCCCCTCGGATCAAAATGGCGGCAGAAGTGGCAGTGTAGAAGAAAAAGTAAGTGTTCGGCAGGAGGGGGAAGAAAGGGCGCGAAGGGGGAGGAAGAGGTTTCTGTCGAAAGCTGGCATGGGCAAACTTGGACCTTCCAGGTGTTTTGGACTCCAACTCCCACCATTCCTAGCAGCCTCAGGCCCTTTTCCTTTCCCCTCAGCCACTTAAGCAGGAAAGGGCCTCAGGCTGTTAGGAATGGTGGGAGTTGAAGTCCAAAGCACCCAGAGGGCCGGAGTTTTCCCATGCCTGTTTTAGGGACCTTAAAGTGGTGAGCCTCCTTCCAACATTGTGATTCTGGATAGAAAACAAACAACAACATAACATTGTTTGAGTCCACAGTGCTCTCTGGGTGTAGGTGAATTACAATTTCCAAAGTCAAGGTCAATTTCCAAGCAAAACCCTTTTAGTACTTTCTGTTGGTAATGAGAGTTCAATATGCCAAGTTTGGTTCAATTCCATTGTTGCAAGAGTTCAGGATGCTCTTTGATTGTGTGTTAACTATAAATCCCAGAAACTGTAACTCCCAAATGTCAAGGTCTATTTTCCCCAAACTCCATCTGTGTTCACATTTGGGCATATTGAGTATTCATGCCAAGTTTGGTCCTTATCCAACGTTGTTTTGAGTCCACAGTGCTCTCTGGATATAGGTGAACTACAACTCCAAAACTCAAGGTCAATGCCCACCAAACTCTTATAGTATTTTCTCTTGGTTATGGGAGTTCTGTGTGGGAAGTTTGTGTCTTTCTGCCATTCCTGCCAGGATATCTATGTTGTGTTCATCGAAACAGGCCCAGGTTTCACACTGAGTGTATAAATACATTTAAAAACATATTAACTGTATCTATTACTGTGTTAGAATGTCATTTTGTGTCATTTTGGTTGGTGGTGTGCCCCAGGATTTTGTCAATGTAAAAAATGTGCCGCGGCTCAAAAAAGGTTGGGAAGCACTGCTTTAGAAGACAACTGAAGACCTGGCCCTAAGGCCAGGCGTTTGATTAGAGGCCAGCGGCAATAGGAAAAGGACATTTGGGTTTTGCGACATGGATTATCCCAGCTTGGTTTGGTTTTACCGGCACGTTTAAAATGATTTTATGGTGAATTGCAATTTTTATGGTATTTATGTTGTGTTGGCATCTCCTGATTCTGAGTCCCCCTTGTGGGAAGAAAGATGGGACAGAAATATACAAAATAAATAAATAAATATTACACCCTGTCTCCCCAAAGGGACTCAGGGCAGATCACAGTACACATAAACGGCCAACATTCAATGCTGTTTCGGACAGACAGGACAGAGAGAGACAGAACAGACAGGAGGCATGTTGTGTTGACTGCCGGTCCAATTCCGGGCTCAATTCAAAGTGCTGGTGTTGACCTTTAAAGCTCTATACGGTTCTGGCCCAGCTTATTTGTCCAAACGCATCTGCCGCTACGTCCCACCTCGTACTTTAAGATCATCCGGGGAGGCCCTGCTCTCGCTCCCGTCGGCTTCTCAGGTGCGGCTGGTGGGGACGAGGGAGAGGGCCTTCTTGGTGGTGGCTCCTTGTCTGTGGAATGCACTGCCTAGTGACATACGATCAATTCCATCCCTCCTGACATTTAGGAAAAAAGTGAAGGCTTGGATGTGGGACCAGGCGTTCGCATAGTAGCACAGGACAGCACTTTAGACTAGTTTTTAATGGAAAGCTGGTGAATAGGGCTCAATGTTTTTACGGACAGAACACTGTTTTACATAGGTGAATAAATAGGCTGGTTGAATGTAATTGTATTCTAATGTATTTTAGCCTTAATGTTTGAGGGCTTTTATACTGTTTTTATACTGTGTTGTTATGAGGGCATCGAATTGTGCCTTTTGGAAGCCGGGGGTTGAGAAGAGCGGGGTAAACTGCCGAAAATAAATAAATAAATTGACGTCTTAACTTTTTGGCGCCTTGGAGGTTGTGCTCTAATCCAGCCACAGGGGGGTGCTGTTGCGCCATCCTCTCTGATGAAGAGGCATCATTACATCCTCTTTCCTTTTGATCTTTTTCTTTTTGGTGTCATAAAATTCCTCCCCCACTTCTTTTAGCGGTAACTAATTTCCCCATTTACAGCTCAAGCTGTTTTCAAACTGCTTAGGTCAACAGTCAGCTGGGTAGAAGACTGGAAAGATAGATCCAGGGAAGGACTATCTGTAGCGGAGTTAAGATTTGCTAGGCAGAGAGGAAACCCTCTGAGCAACCATGGGGCCTGAACGAAAAGATCCCTATCAATAATCATCTCCTTTAATCACCCCACCTGTAGATTTCCCTTACCTACTAAATCCTCCCTCTATTACCTGTGTTTGCGCATTTGCCCCACCCATCGAGGTGGAATACACTGGAGAACCTTTCTCCAAGGTAATTTTCATGTTCTTGTAGTACTTTGTGCTTCCATTTTCATTTATGTTGTATAATTAACAGTGGTTACTTTATTTGAATGCTTACTATACATATGTAATGTGAATATACACTATAAGCGTCTTTATATTCATGTTAGATTCTTGCCGCCTGCCTTGAGATGCACTACGTGGGGATCGTTACTTTGGCCTTGAAAAAGACCCGTGGGGGTCGAAACGAGGTGGGACCCCTGTACACTTGTGTCCTCGTTGGCCAGAAGACTCCGCAGACATCGCCCGTATAACCTACCCTCCGGATTGGGGACGCCACTGAGCCTACAATTGTGTTTTACGGCGAGTTTGCCTCCTATTCCCTTACTGGATTACAAACACCCATCGGAGTGGGATTACAAATACCCATCGGGGTGGAATACCATTTCTACAGCAGCGTTACTCCGTCCTCCTTTCCCACTTGCAAACTTGTGAATTGACATTGATTTTGATGTATATTATTCCAGCGGTGGGATTAAGTTGTTTTGTTGGTTTTGGCACCCGACTTGGGTATATATTTAATTTGCCGAACACACCTTCGGAGTAATCATCCAATACAAAATACTTTGAAAATTCTGTGTTCAGATATTTCTTTCTGTAGAGAGGAAACCCTGCCAGTAAATTCTTGGAGGGAGAAAGGAGTGGTGTTTTGCAACAAGGATTTAAACTGCTTAAAGCAGTGTTTCCCAACTGCTGTTCCGCGGCACACTAGTGTGCCGTGACGGATCATCTGGTGTGCCGCGAAAAATGTCTCTCCCCCCTTTCCCCCCGAACTCCTGCTGCTTGGGGGAGGAAGAGAAGGAAGGGCCAGGCGCCTCCTCCTTCGGCTGTTTCCACAACCAGCCTTCAATCGAGTGAGGGACGAGGGAAGGGTGACGTTGCTCGGGCCCTGCCCCCTTCCCAGCAGCAGAAGCTTGCTCGTGCCTGATTGAGTCATGGCGGGAGTCATGGCAGAGCGGCCCCTCTCCCCGCTCTCTGCCATGACTCCGGCCCCTCGCTCGCTGAGGCTGCGCTGAGGTGCATGAGCAGTGGACGGGCTTCAGTGGGCGAGGCTGAAGCCCGTCCACCGCTCATGCTCCTCCTTCTCTGCGCAGCCTCAGCGAGCGAGGGGCAGGAGTCATGGTGGACAGCGGCCCCAGTCCCCGGCGCCGCTCTCCGCCATGACTCCGGCCCCTCGCTCGCTGAGGCCACGCGGAGGAGCATGAGCGGTGGATGGGCTTCAGTGGGCGGGGCTGAGGCCTGTCCACCACTCATGCTCCTCCTCCTCCGCATGGCCTCAGTGAGCAAGGGGTGGGAGTCATGGCGGAGAGTGGCCGCAGTCCCCGGCACTGCTTGGTGCCGCTCTCCACCATGACTCCGGCCCCTCGCTCGCTGAGGCCATGCGGAGGAGCATGAGTGCTGGATGGGCTTCAGTGGGCGGGCTGAAGTCCATCCACCGCTCATGCTCCTCCTCCTCCGCGCAGCCTCAATGAGTGAGGGGCGGGAGTCATGGCGGACAGCGGCGCCGAGGAATTGCCACCTTCTCCCTCTCCCGTCTCCCCTTTCGCCCGTGAGCCGCTACCCGTGGCAATGGGAGCGGCAATGGGAGCGGCTGAGGCTGGCGGCAGGACCCTGGGCTGGAGCCGGCCCTCGGCCTGCTCTACTGCCTGAGGGGCCCGCTTGCCAAGTTTGGTCCAGATGCAACATTGTTTGAGTCCACAGTGCTCTCTGGATGAACTACAACTACAAAACTCAAGGTAATAAATTAACTTTATGTATTACTGTGTTAAGAGTGTCATTTTGTGTCATTTTAATGTTAAAAGTGTGCCGCGGCTCAAAAAAGGTTGGGAAACACTGGCTTACAGGAACCATACGCTTTCATGCCAAAATCTCTAAACCATTAAGCTTAATGCCTATTTTTGTAAGTTCTCTTAAATAAACTTAATTAACTGTTCAACACTTCTGCCTCACGTGTGCCTGTCAAAGAAGTCTTAAATCAGTTCCCTGCAGCAATCAAGAGTCTAATGGTGGCAGCGTACATTGTGAAGTAATCGCTTCAGTATTACCTCAGTGCACAGGCCTGAATGCAAGTCCAGAGCATTCTTGCCTAAGTTACCTCAGGGCTTAATTTTGCTAATAATTGTGGTGGTGGTCAGTGGTTTTTTGGGAACGTGGCACAGCTGGCTGGGTGTCAGCTGAATAAGATCATTACTGACCAGAAGGTCATGAGTTTGTAGCCAGCCCGGGTTGGGGTGAGCTCTCGACCAATTTGTGTAGCTTGTTGTCGACATTTGCAACCCGAAAGACAGTTGCATCTGTCAAATAGGAAATTTAGGTACCACTTTGTGGGGAGGCTAAATTTAACTGATTTCTGGAATGTTTAATTGCCTCTATGTCGTTTAAAAATACCCTTGCCTTTATATTTTTGGTGGCAGCGATGGCTTTAAAATACCCTCTGTGTTATAGCACCCTTGCCTAGGTCTAATGATAGGAATGGTTCCAATTCTATGGAGGAAACTGAGGACCTGAGAGCAAATAGATTTGCGGCCAAAGCCAGCGTCCCATGGCGTCCAACCCAATCCAGGCTTCGGAAACAATGCCTCCCCAGGATTAAAATTAGCCTCTTGTTAGCTAATCCTTTTCAGATGCACCGCAGGAGGCAAGGCTTCTAAAAACAGTGGCCAGTCATGCCTTCCTTCTTAGCCCAGGGTCAGACCCACTGGCATTTGCTGGGATTTGGGGCACAGGGCCCCCGGGAAAGCCCCAGATCAAGACATGGCTATTTTTTCAACCCAAGAGAATACTTCCCTAGGAATCTCTAGGCCAGGGGTCTCCAAACTAAGGCCTGTGGGACGCGTCCCAAGGGGGCGCATCTGGCCCCCACCACTCTCTTCTTGCTCAACTCAAACTCTTAACTCTTCTTTCCTTAATTCTCCTCTCCTCCATTTTCTTTCTCTTCCTTCTCTCATCTCTTTTCATCTTCTCTTTACTTTCCCTCTCTTCTCCTTCTTTTCCTCTTCTGTCCTCCTCTCCTTTCCCTTTCTTCTGTCCTACTTTCCTTTTTTCTCTTTCCTTTTTCATCTCTTTTCTTTTCCTTTTCTTCTTTTCTACTTTCCTTTATCGTTTCCCTTCCTCTTTTTGTGCACTCTTTTTTCCCATCTGTTCTCTCCTCTCCTTACTTTTCTCTAGTTTTCTTCTCTCCTCTTTTCTTTCTTCTGTCCTTTTTTCTTCTCCTTTCCTTTCCTTCGCTTCCCTTTCTCATCTCAACTCTTCTCCTTTCATCTTTTCCTCTTCTCTGCCCTCCTTTCTTCTTTCTTTTTCTCCTCTTGTTCTACTTTCCTTTCTTCTCATTTCTTCTCCTCTTACTTTTCCTCTTTTCTACTTTCCTTTCTTCTCCTTTCCCTTCCTCCTTTTTTCTCCTCTCCTTTTCTCAGCTGTTCTTACTTTTCTCTACTTCTTCTTCTCCTCTCCTTTCCTTTCTTCTGTCCTCCTCTACTATTCTTTCCTTCTTTCTTCTCTTCCCTTTCTCATCTCATCTCCTTACTTTTCCTCTTCTCCTTTCATCTTTTCCTCTTCTCTGCTTTCCTCCTTTCCCTTCTTCTTTTCTTTTCTCCTCTCCTTTCTTCTGTGCTTTCCTTTCTTCTCTCATCTCTTCTTTCTTCTCCTTTTCTACTTTCCTTCTTTCCCTTCCTCTTGTTTTTTGTCCTCTCCTTTTCTCTCATCTGTTCTTTCCTCTCCTTACTTTTCTCTACTTCCCTTCCTTCTCCTCTCCTTTCTTCTGTCCTCATCTACTTTTCTTCTCTTCTCCTTTCCTTACTTTTTCTCCCTTCTCCCCAAACCTCTCTAGTTACGTTCAGTTGCTGATCAATCCCTCTGTTTGCCGTGTGCCATAGACAAGAGTGGGCATGGCCATGCAAATTCCACATCAATGGAGAGAGTCAGAAACACTGTGTCTGAGGAAAAACAGAAAATCTAGGATGAAATTGTTCCCATATGTAAGCCTTCACTTGGGTGGTGGGCAGAATGGTGTTTGTGGAGAACATTGGCAGGGCTCTTGGACAGGCCCGGATTACCCATAAGGCCACCTGAGGCCATGGCCTCGGGCAGCACAAATGGGGGGGGGGCAGAATAGGACCCCCGAACGAGGAGCAAGAGGCGGAGCCAAGGGGTGCCGCGTCACAGCCAGGCCTCTGACGCGGCGCCCCTTCGCCCCGCCTCTTGCTCCTTCTCCTTTCCCCCTCCCTCCCTTCACTCAAGTGAACGGCTGGGGGAACCGAGGAGCAAGAGGCGGCGCTAAGGGCGCAGCGTCAGAGGCCTGGCTGACGCGGCGCCCCTTAGTGCCGCTTCTTGCTCCTCCTCAGTTCGCCCCTCCCTTTCTTCGTTAACTTGAGTGAACGAAGGAAGGGAGGGGAAAGGAGAAGGAGCAGAGGCGGGGCGAAGGGGCGCTGCGTCAGGGCCAGGCCGCTGACGCGCGCCCCCCGCCCCGCCTCTTGCTCTTTCTCCTTTCCCTCCTTCCTTCGTTCACTCAAGTGAACGAAGGAAGGAAGGAGGAAGGGAACCGAGGAGAAGCAAGAGGCGGCGCTAAGGGCGCCGCGTAACAGCCAGGCCTCTGACGCTGTGCCCCTTAGCGCCGCCTCTTGCTCCTCCTCGGTTCCCCCTTCCTTCCTTCACTGAAGGAAGGAAGGAGGACCCTCGTGGCCGCTGCCACGCATGCGCAGCACACCCTGGGGGCGGGGCTTCCCTGACCTGTGGGCGGGGCTTCTTTTGGCCTTGGGCGCCAAATGGTGCTAATCCAGGCCTGCTCTTGGACATGTTCATGGCACTCACTGGAAGGAGGGGCCATTGGCGTCTCCTGAGTCGTGGGAGATATAGCTATTCATGGTAGTGGGAGCTTGTCTGTGTACATGGACACTCCAGCCATACACACATATTTCCAAATGTGGTCATCCTACAAAGGAAAAGGAGTCGATGCCAGTAAGTACTTTTGCAGTCAGTAAAAACAAGGCACTCTTGTACATGTTGTATTTTACTCCGTGCACATTCCAGCTACATTTGTTGCCTGGCAAAAAGGCAAGATCTTTTCTGTAGATTTGAAAAATCTGCCCATCTGTTACCCAGATGCAAAACACAATAGGCTTGAAGTGAATAGGTGAAGATGGCAATACAGTTCGTCAGAGCCTTCTCTATGAGCTAGAAGGCTTCTGAAGGGATGGACTGAAACTCCAATTGTCCCCAGCTACCACCTTGGTAGGCTAGAAAAGGCTGTCCTTGAAAAATATTGCTCGACGAGATCACTCCGGTCCGAAAATACTTACCTGTTAGCCATTCCATCGGCGAAGTCAGCCAAATTGACAGCAACACGTAGGAGGGCGTCCTCCGTGATTGCGCCCACGCTGTGGAACGCCCTCCCAGCTGAGACGCGCGCCATCTGAGATCTCCTGCCTTTCAGGAGGGCGTGCAAGACCTACCTTTTCCAGCAGGCCTTCAGCCTATAGGTCCGCAATGCACTGCCCTCCGATTTTGTACCATGTTGTAATGCTTTTATACCTTTTATACCATCTTATCTCGGCATGTTTAGGTTTTAACCTATTTGTGTTAAGTTGCGCTCATTTAATGTGTTTTTAACCTGTTTTAATGTATTGCTTTTACTTGCTTATGTGAGCCGCCCCGAGCCTTTTGGGAGTGGCGGCGCAGAAATCCAATCAATCAATCAATCAATCAATCAAAAAGCTACTAACTATTAATTGGGACTGCAGTTCAGAAAAATAACTTCCTCCAAGTTATGCAAATAAATACACATTTCCATTTTCAGACTAGGTCTATTGCCACCTGCTGGACATAGGGTGTATTGCAGGATTTTCTCCTTTTTTGCAGCAAGAGCAAGGCTTAGAAAAAGGACCTCTTGCGCCTCTAAACCTTACTGGAGGAACATCTGGAAACATTGAGAGGAGCTGGAAACAATTCTTTGCCCCCTCCACAAAATTTGCAGGACGCAGCATTTCCTTGCATCTCAGATGAGCTTCACTGCCCCGGAAGCCACCAAAGGAGCGATGGTTTTGTACCGGATCAAGTGCTGGGAGTCTTTGTCCAGGTCAATGACGTATTCGCTGAAAGAGACAGACCATCAAAACATGTGTATAAATGATCTAACTTGTATATCTGAAAGCAAAAAAAAGTTTGACAATCGATAACTTAAAATTTCTGAATTAAAGTAGAAAAGTATATAACTTCAAGAAGGTTGATGCTATAGTAAAATAAAATGTTTCTCCTTGACATTAAGTCGAGTCAAGTCCAACTTTGGGTGTTGGTTCTCATTTCCATTTCTAAGCCGAAGAGCCAGCGTTGTCCATAGACACCTCCAAGGTCATTATTATTATCATCATTATTTTACTGAACTTGGCAAGCTTTGTTACGGGTTATTCTTCCCTACCTCTGCTCATCCGTCTCTGGCTCCACCAGGATGTTTTCATGCTTTTCCTTCACTCGCAGGAACACAAAGGCGTCCAGGTTTGGTTTGGGAACTACAAAGAAAAGACAAAGAGAAGAGCCTCCATATCAAAATGATGTCCACGTGGATTCCGTTTCATTGAGTCTCCAAACAGAACGGCTAAGCCTGTCTCTCGTCCAGAAGCAACCCTGGAGCCTCCGCTTTTATAGGCTTTAGGCCACGGCTGGGAACGTGTATCGTATCAATGCAGTTTATTTTTAAAAAAATTGTTTTTATTAGTTTTGTGAATAAATGTGTAACATGAAATCTCACATACAGATACAAAACCAGGTTGTGATCCGGAAAAAAGCCCTGATTCCAGCCTGAAAAACGAAATTAAAAGGGGTGGGTGAACCAGTGAGGTAGTCAGGGGAAGGGAAAGGTGGAAAAAGGGGGAAGGGAAAGAGGGGGAAGGAAAGAAAAACACAAAAAACAAAACAAAACAAAAAAACAACAACACAGCAAACATAAAAGTGACTTCCATTCTTCCTCTTTGAGGGTACCTGCCATTTATTAGGTTCCCAGGTGTCCCTTCAACTCCAATCCCTCAGGAGTTTATAAAGTCCTCCTTCCTCTCTTTTGTAACATCCCTTATGCCTACTTCGATTTTGTAATCCTTTTAATTACTGAGATGTAGAGTCCATTCTTTTGTTATATTCCTCCAGTAGACTCCAGTCTGTTTGTTTTCTTGAGTTTCCTGTGTGCTTGCTTAAAAGGAATGTCAATCTGTCCATATTCTTTATATCATAAAGTTTTGCAAGCCATTGGTCAACATTAGGAATGAAATCGGCTTTCCAATATTTGGCGTAGACCATTCGTGCTGCTGTCGTCATAAAACAAAACAATTTATCTTCATTACCATCTAACTTTAATTCCTTATCTAATAAGCCCAATAGGTAATAGTCAGGTTTCATTGAGAATTTTCTTTGCAATATTATTTGAATTTCTTTATGTATACTTTTCCAATATGAGGTTGCTACTTTACATGTCCACCACATGTGGTAATAGCTTCCCCTGTTTGCATGGCATTTCCAACATTTAGCATCACTATTTTTGTACATTATTCCAATTTTTTGTGGGGAGATGTGCCATCTATGGAACATCTTCAACCAATTTTCTTTCAAATCCGTGGCATAGGTATATTTAATTTTTTTGGTCCATATTGTATGCCACTCATGCAATTTTATTTGTCTTCCAATATTTTTTGCCCATAATACCATACAATTTTTTACTTGTTCAGTTTCGGTAGCCCAATCTATTAATTTATTGTACAACTTAGTCATATTTTTCTTCCCAGATTTTATTAATTGATCGCAAAAGTCATCTTTCTCAATGAATCCCTTCTTTTGGTCTAAATTATATATTTCTTTAAATTGTCTATATTGGAGCCATGTTACATTCCCATCCATTTGTTGAATTTCCTCTTGGGTGCCATAGTAAAGCACAAGCCTCAAAATAACACTTGAAGTCAGGGAGGGCAAATCCTCCTCTACTTTTTTTGTCTGTCATTATTTTATAGTTGATTCTTGGTCTTTTCCCTTCCCAAATAAATTTTGTGATTTCCTTGTTCCAGCTTTTAAATATCTTCTGGTTTCTAATTATCGGTATATTTTGGAATAAACATAATAATTTGGGAAGTATATTCATCTTTATAATGGCTATTCTACCCAACAATGATAATCTTAAATATCTCCAATTTCCCAAATCTTTTTTAATTTGTAACCATGTGTCCTCATAGTTATTTTTTAATAACTGTGAGTTTTTGGCCGTATCAATGCAGTTTATTCATAGTATAGTTCATAACATCATGTTTAAAGTGGAGAGTCGTCGGATATGTAACCAAAAAATAAAACTTCGCTTCAAAAAGCCCCCAAAAATCGCATATTCAAATAAATCCATATATTCAATTATAATCCAGGGTAGAAGGGAAGAAGTGGGTCAACGGTCAGAATGGGCCTATGCCGTTTCGCCAAATTGGCTTCATCTGGACCCCAAAAATCAATATCCATAAATCACAACATATCCACTGGTCCAGTAAATCTGTTAACATAATTTACATATATATATATATATATATATATATATAAGTATAGAGAAAATTCAACGTTCCACAATGGAGCACACAACCCAGAGGATCCAAGGCTTAATACACAAAACATATATGGTAAGTAATACATACCTATAAGTTCAATCAAATAATATAGCATATAGTAGTGGTGGACGCAGCCACCGGCGTATCCAGGTACACGGACCTCGCAGCACAGAAAAAGGCCGGTATAAATAAAGTAAAAGTACATCAGGTGAGTGCTAATAGATTGATCACAGAGATTACATAAGAATTTCATTCAAAGTTAAATTGTCATTTAGCCCGAGGGGCAACTCGGTACGGAGGGCCGTAATCCAGAAACATTCCCTCCTGCGGAGCATTAGTTTAACATCTTGATGTGGCTGGGGAGTGATCCGTTCAAGAACTACAACTTTGAAGCTGTTGAAATTGTGAAATCGTTTAAAGTGACTATACAGAGCTGATTTTTTGGTTACATATCCGACGACTCTCCACTTTAAACA
This sequence comes from Anolis apletophallus, assembly GCA_030556195.1. Classification (NCBI taxonomy): domain Eukaryota; kingdom Metazoa; phylum Chordata; class Lepidosauria; order Squamata; family Anolidae; genus Anolis; species Anolis apletophallus. The sequence goes on from JARBWK010000013.1 coordinate 7,131,956, forward strand.
TGATGTTATGAACTATACTATGAATAAACTGCATTGATACGATACACGTTCCCCACTTTTTGTGCTTTTATTGTCGAGGAGCCTCTCCCAACTTGCATTGCATTTAGGCCACGGCTGCCCAGGAAGTCGATCACGATCGACCAGTCGATTGGGACCGAAAGAGGTCGATCGCAGTCGGATGGAGCGTTTCTGTTCTGCGAGCACACACCTTCTGTTAGTGCGCACCTTCCACGCTGCGCACCGTCCACGTTTGCTTCCGGACAAGAGTGAAGCAGGGCGCTCCTCTCTCGCCGGCAGCGGAGGCTCCAGGGTTGCTTCTGGACGAGAGACAGGCGAAGCCTCTGGAGGCCCCGCCCCCCCCTGGCTTCAGCTCTACCAGCAGCTTCTCCAGGCTTGAGGAGGGCAGGGCCAAGCCAGCCTTGTGCTAGCTATGCCACCACTGGCTTGGCATTGCCCTCCTCAAGCCTGGAGAAGCTGCTGGTAGAGCTGAAGCCAGAGGGGGGCGGAGCCAGGCCACGCCAAGCCCCACCCCCTCCTCCGGCTTCAGCTCTACCAGCAGCTTCTCCAGCCTTGAGGAGGTAGGTAGATCTTTCTGACTTGGTTTTATTATAAGTAGCTCGCATGCTGAAAAAGTGTGGGCATACTGCTTTAGGCTGTATTGCTTTTAAGGTTGCAAGCCACTTTGGGTCTCGATTCGGAAATAAAGGCTGAGTACACATTAATGGCAATGATAATCTGTATACCTTAATAAAGCGGAATGTTTGTATGTATGTATATATGTATGTGCGGAGGGCGGATATGTGGCAGCTATTTGCATAAAGTCCTTTGATTGGCCAGCCTCGCCACTCCAAAATTCTAAGGCACCAGACAGAGGGCATTGATTGCCACTGATTAGCCAGCATCCCAGAATCCAGGCCTCTACATTCAAACAACAGGATTTCTTCCCACTGAGGGGGAAAAAATGCACCATCAACATTCCCTCCCCACTTGGCTCTGTGAAAACAAAATGGAATCCTGTTTTCTCCTCCCCCTCAGCTTTTAGAAAACGGCTGCCTGCCAATCGGCCTTTTAAACTTACCAATTACCAACAGAGCAGGCCAGAACATTACAGGCCCCAAAAGAGAGTTTAGGGCAGGATGGCCCACGAATGATGGGATTTGCATCCCAATTCACTTCCTAGAAAACACTGTAGCCCCTACAAATCACAGACCAGGCCCAAAATTTACAGTAAGGCTTCATTAACTTGATTTTCCTGACTAGGCCTCAGTTAATAGGACATTGTGTATGGCCAGGCCCCAAAAGAGAGTTTAGGGCAGGATGGCCCACGAATGATGGGATTTGCATCCCAGTTCACTTCCCAGAAAACACTGTAGCCCCTACAAATCACAAACCAGGCCCAAAATTTACAGTAAGGCTTCATTAACTTGATTTCCCTGACTAGGCCTCAGTTAATGGGACATTGTGTATGGCCTGAATTAACAGTAACCAACCTTGGCACACTCAGCCCCTATGACCCATGATTCATTCTACTGCAGTTTGGAGTAGGGAGGACCATGGATGATGGGACTTGAAGTACCATCACAGGTTATGAGATTTGTAGTACTTTCAAACTCTTCATTCCCCACAGACCAAGGCGGCCCTGAACCACAAGACCAAACTTGGCACACAGTACCCCCATGACCCACACACCATCCTACTGCAGTTTAGAGGAGGATGGACCATGAAGGATGGGATTTCAAGTACCTCCATTCACTTCCCAAGCCCGCTGCGACCCTCATCCAGTGCATAATCATGACCACACGTGGCACAAAAAGCCCCCATGACCCAATGGACATCCTGATGCAGTTCGGAGGGCAGACCACGGATGATGGGACTTGAAGTACCTCCACTCATTTCACCAGACCATTGCCAACCTCATCCAAACACTGATCAAGACCAAACTTGGCACACAGAGCCCCCATGACTCATTCTACATTCTGGTGCAGTATCGAGGAGGATGGACCACGAATGATGGGACTTGAAGTACCTCCCCTCACTTCCCAAGACTGCTGCGACCCTCATTCAATGACTAATCAAGACCAAACTTGGCACACAAAGCCCTCATGACCCACTCTACATCCTGGTGCTGTTTGGAGGGGGGTGGACCATGGATGACGGGTCTTGAAGTACCCTCACTCATCTTCTGAGACTACTGCGACCCTCATCCAATGAATGATCAACACCAAACGTGGCACTAAGAGCCCCCATGACCCACTCTATATCCTGGTGCTGTTGGGAGGGGGATGGACCATGGCCAATGGGACTTGCAGTACCTTCACTAACTTCCTGAGACCACTGCAAGCCACATGCACATCTAATAGGAACCAACCTTGGCACACAATGCCTTCCTCAAATAACCCGGGCACCGCCGGGTCCTCAGCTAGTAATAAATAATAACAAAAGCAAGCCTTCCCTACCTATTTTGAGGAGGTCCACCTTCTGTAAATTTGGAGGCATGTGCTTCAGAGCCACGTTTTTGAGATGGGCCTCTGTGTTGGCCATGTACCTGGAAGGGAGGGAGGAAGGGAGGAAGGGAGGGAGGAAGGGAGGGAGGGAAGAAAATCATTGCCTTCATGGAGTCTTCTTTAGGGTGCATCTGCACTGCAGAATTAATTCAGTTAGACACCACTTTAGCTGCCATAGCTCAAGGCTATGGAATCCTGGGAGTTATAGTTTAGTGAGGCACCAGTCCTCCTTAGAAAGCTTGTGAAACTACAACTTCTAGCATTTGGTTTTTAGGTATGTTCCTGGGATTTTGTCATTTGGGAGTTGTAGTTGCTGTGATTTATAGTTCACCTACAATCAAGGAGCATTCCGAACTCCTCCAATGATAGAATTGAGCCAAACTTGGCGCACAGAACTCCCATGACCAATAGAAAATACCGGAAGAGTTTGGTGGGCATGGACCTTGAGTTTTGGAGTTGTAGTTCACCTACATCCAGAGAGCACTGTGGACTCAAATGAGGATAGATCTGGGCCAAACTTGGCACAGATACACAATACGCCCAAATGTGAACACTGGTGGAGTTTGGGGAAAACAGACCTTGACATTTGGGAGTTGTAGTTACTGGGATTTATAGTACACCTACAACCAAAGAGCATCCTGATCCACATCAATGATAAAATTGGACCAATCTTCCCACAGAGAACCCCCATGCTTTGAAGGGACTAATAATAATAATAATAATAATAATAACTCGACGATACATCACATAGTCCTAGACACTTGGGAAGTGTCCAATGTGGGATCCAATACAACAAACCAGCATATTGATCTTGTTTGCTGTGTACTAATCTTGTTGTGTTTCTATTAATAATAATAATAATAATAATAATAATATTCCGCCCTATCGCCCCGAGGAGTCTCAGGACGGATTCCAGCATAACAATGGCAAACATTCAATGCTTACATAAAACACACGATACTAACATAAAAACCCAGAAAACCCCCACATATAAAAGTAATATTAAAGCCTAACATCAAATTTAGACCCAACATCAGTAAATTAAACCTGACATCAATAAATTGAAGTACTCTAGTGCACTGGTGCCATTCTTCCTCCACCCTCGCACGCTCTCCTTTGCCCGCACATGCACACTACGCCGCCATGCACTGAGCATGCCTGCTCTCCCCTCCCTGCTTGGAGTCTCAGAAACAGCCCTTCCCTTGGCTGAGAGGCCAGCCAATCACAGCGGAGGAAGGCTTTTGGTGGGAAGATTTGCTGTCTGTTTCCAAAAAGGAAGAGAAAGTCAGCCTTCTCTGTCAAAGGGATTCCTAAGATCATCAGAAATATGTTTTCTGATCATTTTTGGCAACCCCTCTGAACCCCCCCCCCCGGGGTCTCAACCCCCAGGTTGAGAAATGCTTATCTAAATCGGTGTTTTTCAACCTTTTTGGAGCCACGGCACATTTTTGACATTTACAAAATCCTGGGGCACACCACCAACCAAAATGACACAAAATGACACTCTAACACAGCAATACATATAGTTAATATGTTTTTAAATGTATTTATATACTCAGTGTGAAACCTGGGCCTGTTTTGATGAACTCAACATAGATATCCTGGCAGGAATGGCAGAAAGATACAAACTTCCCACACAGAACTCCCATAACCAAGAGAAAATACTATAAGAGTTTGGTGGGCATTGACCTTGAGTTTTGGAGTTGTAGTTCACCTATATCCAGAGAGCACTGTGGACTCAAACAATGTTGGATCAGGACCAAACTTGGCATGAATACTCAATATGCCCAAATGTGAACACAGATGGCGTTTGGGGAAAATAGACCTTGACATTTGGGAGCTACAGTTTCTGGGATTTATAGTTAACACACAATCAAAGAGCATCCTGAACTCTTGCAACAATGGAATTGAACCAAACTTGGCATATTGAACTCGGGCTCCCTTCTTCAGGAGGGGAGTGGAGAGGGAGGAAGTTGGACGTGACCTGCCCAAATGTGAACGGGCGCTTGACATTTGCGTTTCAGAACTCAAAGCCCTGAACTCTTGCAACAATGGAATTGAACCAAACTTGGCCTCCCTCCTCTTCAGAACACGCCGCTATTGCAACTGCCCCCTCAAATCAAAATGGCGGCAGCGTAAGCAAAGCGAGGCAAAGCGAGGCTGGGAAGAAGGGAACCCAAGTTGAGAAGCAAAAGGGTTCGGCAGGAGGGGGAAGAAAGGGTATTGGAGGTTCCAATTTCCCATGGCACACCTGATGATCGCTCACGGCACACCGGTTGGGAAACACTGATCTAAATAAATGAGTCTCCATTCACTCACTCTTTGGCAAAAGCGAATTCTTCTGGCGAGAGGATGGAGGGCTCTCCCTCTGCCCGGGTCTTCTCTTTTTCCAGGACGTGCGGGAAATATTTCTCAATCTAAAGAGAAAATAAAGGAGAGAAGAAGGGCAAGGCATCATAGGATGACGGGGGAAGAAGAGAGATCGGAAACAAAGCCAAGTCGATGGCGAAGACTGCTGGGTGCTGCAACACATACAGTACATTAGGAGTCTCCACATTTCCAAAGTGACAGATCACTAAAACAATGGGATGGTGGAATCTCCTTGTCTAGATGTTTTTAAGCAGATGCTGGATGGCTATCTGTCAGGAGTGCTTTGACCGTGTGGCCTTTGGGGTGTCTTCCAATTTAGGATTCTATAAGAAGACTATGTAACAAAATTTGAACAAAAAATTGAAACAGAAACAAGAACTTTATTCTTCCTCTGCTCTCATTTGCTGTGAATATCGCCATTTTGTTTTCCCGCGTGCCTAGATCACTGTTGCCATAAGCTACAAACACAAAAATTTGAAAACACATATTAGACACATAAGGCTTTCATGTGATGTAACATTTGTGGTGGTGGGAGTGGGGAAAAATACTTATTTATTATTTTATTATTTGGGCTTGTACGCTGCCACTCCTCGAGGGCTTGGAGCGGCTTACAATCAAGTAAAAGCACAACAGAAGTAAAAAACAACACTTTAAACTAGCCTAGAGAAAAGATTTTCAAGCTTAGCAATCGAAGGCTAGCTGGAAAAGGTGGGTCTTGCAGGCCTTGCGGAAAGAGAGTAGGTCCTGCATGGTCCGTACATCGCTTGGAAGAGTGTTCCTTATTGACGGCGCCACTACAGAAAAGGCTCTGCGCCAGGTCGACATGAGAAGAATTGCTTTGAAGGTCGGTACTTCCAGGAGGTTCATTTGTTCGGAACGAAGTGACCTCTGGGGTTGGTAGGGGGAGAGACGGTCCCACAGATACAGCGGCCCCAGACCATGCAAGGCCTTGAAAGTTAACACCATCACCTTGAAGGCGATCCGGTGCTTGACCAGAACCCAGTGGAGCTGCTGGAGAATAGGTGTTATGTGACATCTCACTGGAGGCATTCTGGACGAGCTTAAGTTTCCGGATCACTGACAAGGGCAGGCCGATGTAAAGGGCGTTACAGTAGTCCAGTCTCGAGATGACCGTGGCTTGGAGCACCGTGGCCAGGTAGTCTCTGGATAGGTAGGGGGCCAGACGCCTAGCTTGCTGCAGGTGGAAAAAGGCATTTTTGCTGACGGTGGAGACCTGGGCCTCCATCGACAGCAACGGGTCTAAAACAACCCCAAGGCTCTTTACTGAGGATGTGGACCATAATGCCTTGCCATCCAAGCTAGGCAGTCGGGCCTCCCCACCCGCCGGGTGGCCCAGCCACAGTATCTCCGTCTTTGCCGGATTCACCCTCAATCTACTGGCACGCAGCCAACCAGTAATGGCTTCAAGACACTGTTGCAAACAAGAGGGTACAGAGTCCGGTCGGCCTTCCAGCTTCAGAACGAGCTGGGTGTCGTCCGTGTACTGATAACATTCCAGCCCTAAGCTTCAGACCAGACCAGCAAGAGGTCGCATATAGATGTTAACTAATAAAGGGGAGAGAATGGCACCTTGAGGGACCCCACAGGTAAGTGGGGCCCTCTCGGAAACCATACCTCCCCTTTCCACTCGCTGTCCCCAATTGTGGAGAAAGGACAACAGCCATTTTAGAGCTGTTCCCCTGACTCCAGCAACGGCAAGGCGGTGGGCCAAAAGATTGTAATCGACCGTATCAAAAGCTGCTGTGAGGTCCAATAACACAAGCAGCGCTGAACCGTCCTTGTCCAGTTGGCATCGAAGCTGATCTGAAATGGCGACCAACACAGTCTCCGTCCCGTGCCCCAAGCGGAAGCCGGACTGGAAGGGGTCTAAGCTGGCTTTAGACCCCTTCCAGTACAATACAAAATACTTGTATTTTGACTGCTAAATTTTGACGGTTGTATGTTTCTATGTATGTATGTATTTTTTTTTAAAAAAGAAATAAAACAAGAACACAAAGCCAAAGACTTATCAGCAGCCCCTCGTATGGGGAGAAGAATGGCACAGAGACAAAGGACAGCAATGACGGAAATAAATGACGGAAAGACCTTTCGGATCCGACTGCGCAAATAGCTGCTGAGGACGTAGCGGATCCTCTCCACTTCCATGCGGTGGATGCTGGCCTTCAGGTCCCCTCCTTTGGTGCGTTTCAGATTCTCCTCCTGCAAAGACACAGAGCAAATGCAGGAAGGACATCCTGACTCAGGAGGAAGCCTATTTGCCTGAATAGATTGCAACAGCAGCTCGATACTTGCATAGGAGAAAATCACACTGAGGAGAGAAATATAAATACAAAGAGATATAATTAAATTTAGTAAATAATAATAATAATAATAATACAGGAATGATGTTCCTTCAAAAGAGGAAACCTATTTGCCTGGATAGATTGCAACAGCATCTCCATACTTGCATAGGAAATAATCTCACTTAGGAGAGGAATATAAATATCAATAAATATAATTAGATAAATAATAATAACAGAGGAAGGACGTTCCTACAACAGAGGAAGCCTAGTTGCCTGGATAGATTGGAATAGCAGCCCCACACTTGCATAGGAGAAAAACCCTACTTAGGCGAGAAATATAACGATAAATAAATATAATTAAATAGTAAATAAACAGATAATAATAATAATAATGGAAGGACATTCTTACAAAAGATTAAGCCTATTTGCCTGGATAGATTGGAACAGCAGCCCCGCATTTGCATAGGAGAAATCTCACTTAAGAGAGGAATATAAATATAAATAAATATAATTGCATTTGGTAAATAATAATAATACAGGAAAGACTATAGAGGAAAATCTTACTTAGGAGAGGAATATAAAAACAAAGAAATATAATTAGATTTAGTTAATTGTAACAATAATAATAATGATAATGCAGGAAGGATGTTCCTTTGCAAGAGAAAGCCTATTTGCCTGGAAAGATTGCAACAGCATCGAAATAATAAATAAACAGCATCTCCATTCTTGCATAGGAAATAATCTCACTTAGGAGAGGAATATAAATATCAATAAATATAATTAGATAAATAATAATAACAGAGGAAGGACGTTCCTACAACAGAGGAAGCCTAGTTGCCTGGATAGATTGGAATAGCAGCCCCACACTTGCATAGGAGAAAAACCCTACTTAGGCGAGAAATATAACGATAAATAAATATAATTAAATAGTAAATAAACAGATAATAATAATAATAATGGAAGGACATTCTTGCAAAAGATTAAGCCTATTTGCCTGGATAGAATTGAACAGCAGCCCCGCATTTGCATAGGAGAAATCTCACTTAAGAAAGGAATATAAATATAAATAAATATAATTGCATTTGGTAAATAATAATAATAATACAGGAAGGACTATAGAGGAAAATCTTACTTAGGAGAGGAATATAAAAACAAAGAAATATAATTAGATTTAGTTAATTGTAACAATAATAATAATGATAATGCAGGAAGGATGTTCCTTTGCAAGAGAAAGCCTATTTGCCTGGAAAGATTGCAACAGCATCTCCATTCTTGCATAGGAAATAATCTCACTTAGGAGAGGAATATAAATACAAAGAAATATAATTAGATTTAGTAAATAATAATAGTAATACAAGAAGGATGTTCCCATGCAAGAGGAAGCCTATTTGCCCGGATAGATTGGAACAGCAGCCCCACACTTGCATAGGAGATATTCTCACTTAAGAGAGGAATAATTAGATTTAGTAAACAATAATAATAATAGTACAGGAAGGATGGTCTTACAAAAGAGGAAGCCTAATTGCCTAGAGAAATTGGAACATCAGCCCCTCTCTTGCATAGGAGAAAATCTCACTTAGGAGAGGAATATAAATATAAATAAATATAATTAGATTTAGTAAATAATAATAACCCATAGCATGGGAGCCAAATGTGTTCACAGGTTCCTAGTGGTCCAGTTTTTAAATGTAATGTCATTTGTATTGTTTTTCAACTTTGGCATTCACAATGCAAATATGTAATTGTTTATGAACCTATGGAACCGAGCCATAGGTTCCCTACCCCTGCCCTATACGGTTCCGGCCCAGTTTACCTGTCCAAACGGATTGTAGGTGTTTTTAAATTGTATATGTCGCAACAACAGTATAGCATTGAATCTTGCTGTAAGCTGGTCTGAGTCCCTCTATGGAGGTGAGAAGGTCGGGGTACAAGATTAGATCTATGTATATAATACAAGTGAATGTTTGGATGTGTGCGTGCAGAGGGCAGAAGGTTATGTGGCAGCTTTCTGATTGGTTACCACAGTGGGATTATTTGCATAACGCCTCTGATTGGCCAGCACCACCAACATTCCGACACTCTAAAGTTCAGAGGGGGGTAAGGAAAAGGCCTGAGGCAGTCAGACATGGTGGGAGTTTAAGGCCAAAACACTTTGCGGCCCCCAACAATGACAGAACAAGACCAAACTTGCCGCACAGAACCCCCAAGACTCGCTTTACATCCTGGTGCAGTTTGACAGAGGATGGACCATGCATGACGGGACTTGCAGTACTTTAACTCATTTCCTTAGAGCACTGTGGCCCACACCAATGGCGGATCAGGACCAAACTTGGCACACAGAGGCCCAATGGCCCACTTTACAACCTGATGCGGTTTAGGGCAGGATAGGCCGCAAATGATGGAATTTGCAGTACCTTCACCCGATTCACTTCCCACAGAACACTGTAGCCCCTGCAAATGACAAACCAAGCCCAAACTTGCCACACCGTGTACTCATGACCCACTCTACATCCTGCTGCAGTTCTAAGGGGGATGGTGCATGGATGATGGGACTTGCAGTACAGTAATTTCATGACACCACTGCAACTCCCAATAATGCTGGATCAAGGCCAAACTTGGCACACAGAGCCCCCATGACCCACTCTACATCCTGGTGCAGTTGAGAGGAGGACAGACCACAGATGATAGGACTTATAGTACCTTCAGTAATTTCATGATATCACTGCAACTCCCAATAATGATGGATCATAGCCAAACTTGGCAGAGAGAGCCTCCATGACCCACTCTACATCCTGGTGCTGTTTGGAGGAGGGTGGGCCATGGACGATGGGACTCGCAGTGCCTTCACTAACTTGCTGACACCACTGCGAGCCACATAAATAACTGCTAAAGACTATGTTTCTCAATTAACCCGGGCACCGCCGGGTCCCCAAACTAGTAAATAATAAATAAGTGTCCAACATGTGATCCAATACAACAGCCAGCATAGTGATCTTGTTTTCTGTCTGTACTAATCTTGTTGTGTTTCAAATCAAATAATAATACAGTTTCTTGCTTGAGCCACTGTGCAACCCTGGGTCCTTTCCCACCACTGCCCCGGCTCGTGAGATGCTGCCACAGTAGTTATAAATGGGATCAGAGCACTATAATGGTGTCACACAGCTGGCCATTTACATTTGTGGATTTGTATTAATCTCTCTTACCATATGTTCCAGTTGCTCAATGACGCACTCCACGATTTCTGATTTGCTCTCCAGCAGCTCAGGGGAAAACTTCTCATTCATCCAAGCCTGGAAAGAAACAGCAAAACCTTGGAAATGGCTCAGATTATAAGAGACACAGATGGGAAAGGATTCTGGGAGTTGTAGTGTGCCCAAATAACCTGCCATGCTGTTGGTGGTAGGGGTTGATTTTGGAAATAGTTTTCCATTCAAAAAACAGTAACAACAATCATAATATTATAATTTCTAGTGCAGGTGGGAGAGATTCTGGGAGTTGTAGTGTGTCCAAATAGTATGGTAACTGGGGATTATTATTAATATACATAATATTAATGTCATAATATAACATATTATATATTATATATACTACAACTTATTGTATAATACAGTATATCATACTGTATACTAGAGGTATATTATCTGTATCAAGGTGTAGTAATATAGTACAATATACTAATATAATAATTATATATTTATTTATTTCACCATATTTATATGCCGCCCTTCTCAACCCCGAAGGAGACTCAGAGCGGCTTACAGCAAACTGGAAATACAACAAACTACATTACTGCCATAGCACAATATCAGTACTACACATCACGTTGCACTACAACATAATAATGCAATATCATTAGCAATATTGCATGTAAAACAAATATACAATTATAATATCACAATATCATTAGTAGTATTATATTGTATCAATGTATATTTATTTATTTATTTATTTTGATTTGTTCGTCGCCACTCCCATTTGGCTCGGGGCGACTTACACAAGATAAAAACACAGTAAAATACAAACACAATAAAAACAGTTAAAAGCATCAGAATTTACATCAGCATTAAAACATACAATGGGACGTAGCACCTAGTACAGTGTTTCTCAACCAGTGTGCCGTGGCACACTAGTGTGCCATGAGCGATCATCAGGTGTGCCGCGAGAAAAGCTCTCTGCCCCCCCTTCCTTCCCCGCTCCTCCTGCTGGACTCCTGCTGCTTGGGAGAGGAGGAAGAAGGACCGAGCGGCGGCGAAGAAAAAGAAGAAGGGGCCGGGGCGCCGCCTCCTTTGGCCGTTTCCCATTCAGCCTCCAATCCGCCATGACTCCCGCCACGACTCTCACCCCTCGCTTGCTGAAGCCGCGCGGAGGAGGAGCCCCGCCTACTGAAGCCCGTCCACCGCTCATGCTTCTCTGTGGGAGAACTGAAGCCGGGGGAGGGGGCGGGGCCCCCCTCCCCCGGCTTTAGCGCTCCCACAGCCGCCAGCCTTGAGGGGGCAGTGCCAAGCCAGCATTGTGCTGGCTCTGCCACCGCTGGCTTGGCACTGCCCCCTCAAGGCTGGCAAAGCTGTTGGAGAACTGAAGCCGTGTGGAAGGGGCGGGGCATGGCGCGGCCTGGCTTCTCCCCCAGCTTTGGCACTCCCAGCAGCTGCTCCCAGCAGGTCACCATCCCCCAGCCGTTCTTTACTGTGTTAGAGTGTCATTTTGTGTCATTTTGGTTGGTGGTGTGCCCCCGGATTTTTTAATGTTAAAAGTGTGCTGCGGCTCAAAAAAGGTTGGGAAACACTGACCTAGTAGATGCTCCCGGACCTATGGCTAGAGCTGTTAGCCGAAAGCCTGTCCAAATAGGAAAGTTTTACAGGCCTTCCTAAAGGCTAGTAGGTTGGTGAGTGCGCGCACCTTGGGAGGAAGAGCATTCCACAGAGTTGGAGCTATGGAACTAAAGGCTCTCCTCCGTGTCGAGGTCAGATGGAGGGTTTTGACGCTTGGAACCACAAGAAGGTTAAGGGACTCTGAACGCAGTGGTCTTGCTGGGCAATATAGGGAGATGCGGTCCCTTAAGTACACTGGCCCCAGACCATTCAAGGCCTTAAAGGTTAAAACCAGCACCTTGAAGGTGATCCGGTGCTCAATCAGAAGCCAATACAGTTCGCGCAGGACAGGCGTCACCAGGCAGGAGGATGGTAGACCTGCCAGTAGCCGAGCTGCAGCGTTCTGCACCAGCTTCAGCTTCTGGATCACTGACAAGGGAAGGCCAATGTAGAGAGCATTACAGTAGTCCAATCTTGAGATGACTGTGGATTGGACCACTGTGGCTAGGTCATGACGGGGCAGGTAGGGAGCCAGCTTCCTCGCCTGCCGAAGATGGTAAAAAGCTATTTTATTATTTATTATTTCCAGTGTTTATACCCCGCTACTTCTCAACCCCCGAGGGGGGACTCAGTGCGGCCTAACAGACGGCATGTTTCTCCATCGTCAGTTGAGAGTCCAGTGTAAGTCCAAGACTTTTAATGGATGACGACGGACGAAGTGTCACGCCGTCCAGGGTTGGAAGCTGAATATCACCTGTACCTGGACGACCCAACCACAGGATCTCAGTCTTAGCCGGATTCATCTTCAACCTACTGGCTCACAGCCATCCAGTGACGGCTTCAAGGCAACGATGGAAATTATCGGGTACAGAGTCGGGCCGGCCCTCCATCCCCAGAATGAGCTGGGTGTCATCCGCATATTGGTGACACTCCAGCCCAAAGCTGCGTACCAACAATATATTACACCATACTCATATTATACTATATTATATCGCAATATCATTAGTAATATTGCATGTAAAACAAATAAACAATTATAATATCACAATATCAATAGTAGTATTATATTGGATCACTTTCAAGGTGATGATGTTAACTTCCAAGGCCTTGTATGGTCTGGGGCCGATGTATCTGATGGACCGTCTCATCCCCTACCAACCCCAGAGATCACTCCGCTCTGAAGATCTGAACCTCCTCGAAGTACCAAGTTTCAAAGCCATCCATTTAACTTCTACCCGGCACAGAGCCTTCTCTGTCGTGGCGCCATCTATCTGGAATGCCTTGCCAATTGAAGTCTGTGCCCTGCGAGAACAATACAACCCTCAGGGCGTGCAAAACCTATCTATTTTGGCTGGCATTTGACTGCTGAAATTCAAAACTCTGTTTTAGTTTAAAGTAATGTTTTATCTCTGTTTTATGTTGTTTTATGCGGAATGTGAACCACTCCGAGCCCTCAGGGAGTGGCGGCATACAAGCCCGAATAATAAATAAATAAATATATTATACCAAACTCATATTATATTATATCATAACTATCTTATACTACATTACATTATAATTATTATAATATATTGGCATTATAACATAACATAACATTATATCATATATTATTATAAAATAATACATTACATTACAATTATTATACTATAACATGATACAATATATTGACATTATAATATATTATATTATAATGTAATATAACACTATATTATATCATATTATATTATAATTATATAAAAACAATAAATAAAATTATTTATTTAAACAAAATAAAATTACTTATTTAAATAAATATTTTTTATAGAATTATTTTAAACACAGCAAGACTTACCGACAAAAGAAAGGGGGAGGGTGAAAATCTTCTCTATCTGTATATCTGTATACCTTAATAAAGCTGAATGTTTGTATGTGTCCGGAGGGCGGAAGGGCGGAAGGACATGTGGCAGCTTTCGGATTGGCTCCCACTGTGGGGCTATTTGCATAAACAACTCCCATTGGCCAGCCAACGCGAACATTCCGAGACTCAAAAGTGCCAGAGGGAAGTAAGGAAAAGGCCTGAGCCAGTCAGGCATGGTGGGAGTTTAGGTCCAATACACTTTGCAGCCCCCCACAATGAGACAACAAAACCAAACTTGGCACACAGAACCCCCAAGACCCACTTTACATCTTGGTGCAGTTTGAGGGAGGATGGGCCATGGATTGGCCAGCATTCCAACATCCCAAATCTCAAAGGTGCCAGACAGAGTTCTTTACAAAAAGGCTTCCTTCAGCTGATTTTAAAAACTAGCCCTCAGCCTGAATTGACAGTAAGGCTCCCTCATCTTGATTCTCCTGACTAGGCCTCAGCCGGGCCTGAACCAAACTTGGCACACATAACCCCCATGATGCCCTTTACGTCCTGGTGCAGTTTGGGAAAGATGGACCACGGATTATGGGATTTGTAGTACTTCCAAGCGCTTTGCTTCCCAAAGACCATTGTGGCCCCTAACAAAGACCGATAAATATCAAACTTGGCACACAGAGCCCCCACGACCCACTCTACATCCTGCTGCAGTTTGGAACAGGGCAGACTATGGATGATGGGACTTGCAGTACCTTCCCTCACTTTCCAAGACTGCTGCAAACCTAATCCAATCACTGATCAACACCAAACCTGGCACACAGAGCCCTCATGACCCACTCAACATCCTGATGCAGTTCTGTGTGAGATGGACCACGGATGATGGGACTTGAAGTACCTTCACTCACTTCCTAAAAACAATACAACCCTCATCCATTCACCAATACAGATCAAACTTGGTGCACAGAGCCCCCATGACCCAATATACATCCTACTGCAATTTGGGGGAGGTTGGACCACAGATGATGGGACTTCCAGTACCTTCAGTAATTTCATGATACCACTGTAACTCCCAATACTGATGGATCAAGACTAAACTTGGCACACAGGACCCCCCCCCCCCCCAATGACCCACTCTACATCCTGCTGCACTTCTCAAATGACCCGGGCACCGCCGGGTCCCCAAGCTAGTAT
This sequence comes from Anolis apletophallus, assembly GCA_030556195.1. Taxonomy (NCBI): domain Eukaryota; kingdom Metazoa; phylum Chordata; class Lepidosauria; order Squamata; family Anolidae; genus Anolis; species Anolis apletophallus. The sequence goes on from JARBWK010000013.1 coordinate 7,146,975, forward strand.
ATAATAAAGCGGAATGTTTGTATGTATGTATGTATGTATGTACTGTATGTGGCAGCGTTCTGATTGGCTCCCGGCCTCTACATTCTGACAACATGATTGGTTGTCAGTGAGGGAGTATTTGCATAACGCCTCTAATTGGCCAGCCAACACGAACATTCCGACACTCTAAACTGCCAGAGGGGAATAAGGCCAAGGCCTGAGGCAGTCAGATTGGCCAGCCAACACAAACATTCCGACACTCTAAACTGCCAGAGGGGAATAAGGCCAAGGCCTGAGGCAGTCCGATTGGCCAGCCAACACGAACATTCCGACACTCTAAATTGCCAGAGGGGAATAAGGCCAAGGCCTGAGGCAGTCAGATTGGCCAGCCAACACAAACATTCCGACACTCTAAACTGCCAGAGGGGAATAAGGCAAAGGCCTGAGGCAGTCAGCCATGGTGGGAGTTTCATTGTTGGGAGTTTGCGGCTCCCAACAATGACAGAACAAGACCAAACTTGGCACACAAAACCCCCAAGACCCACTCTATTTATTTATTTATTTATTTGCCTGTCCTCTCAGCTCGAAGGCGACTCGGGACGGTTTACACAGGCAGTCTCTGCCCTCAATACAACACAAGCAACATGGCAAAAAACCCCACAAAAACCATATAATAACAAATTAACAATTAAAAACATACAATTGCAGTCTCAGCATCATGTTGAAATCAGTTTCCATCGCATCGTTGTCATTCCATATATCTAATTAAGCCTTATATTTCATCAGGAAATGCCTGCTCAAATAGCCAGGTCTTGACTTTCTTGCGAAATGTCAGGAGGGAGGGGGCCAATCTGATGTCTCTAGGGAGGGAGTTCCAAAGCCGAGAAGCCACCACTGAAAATGCCCTGTCTCTCGTCCCCGCCAGTCGCGCCTGCGAAGAAGGCGGGACCGAGAGCAGAGCCTCTCCAGATGATCTTAAGCCTCTTGATGGTTCATAGGGAGAGATGCGTTCGGACAGGTAAGTTGGACCAGAACCGTTTAGGGTTTTAAAGGCCAAAACCAGCACTTTGAATTGTGCCCGGTAGTAAACTGGCAGCCAGTGGAGCTGGCACAACAGGGGAGTTGTACGCTCCCTGAGTGCCGCTCCTGTTATTAACCTGGCTGCTGTTCGTTGGACTAGTTGCAGCTTCCAAACAGTCTTCAAAGGCAACCCCACGTAGAGAGCATGGACCACCGTGGCCAAGTCAGACTTCCCAAGGTGCGGGCGCAGCTGGCGTACAAGTTTTAACTGTGCAAATGCTCCCCTGGTCACCGCCGAAACCTAGGGTTCCAGGCTCAGCGATGAGTCCAGGATCACACCCAGTTTGGGTGCAGTTTGGAGGAGGGCAGACCATGAATGATGGGACTTGAAGTACCTCCAATCACTTCCCCAGACTGCTGCTACCTCATCCACTGACTGATCAAGACCAAACTTGGCACACAGAGCCCCCATGACCCACTTTACATCCTGGTGCAGTTTGGAGGAGGGCAGACCATGCATGATGGGACTTGAAGTACTTTCACTCACTTTCCAAGGCTGCTGCAACCCCATCCACTGACTGATCAAGACCAAACTTGGCACAAAGAGCCCCCATGATCCACTCTACACCCTGGTGCAGTTTTGTGTGGGATGGACCATGGATGATGGGACTTGAAGTACCTTCACTCACTTCCTGAGAGCACTGTGACCCTTATGCAATGACCAATACAGACCAAACTTGGCACACAAAACCCCCAAAACCCACTCTACATCCTGGTGCAGTTTGGAGGAGGGCAGACCATGCATGATGGGACTTGAAGTACTTTCACTCACTTTCCAAGGCTGCTGCAACCCCATCCACTGACTGATCAAGACCAAACTTGGCACAAAGAGCCCCCATGATCCACTCTACACCCTGGTGCAGTTTTGTGTGGGATGGACCATGGATGATGGGACTTGAAGTACCTTCACTCACTTCCTGAGAGCACTGTGACCCTTATGCAATGACCAATACAGACCAAACTTGGCACACAAAACCCCCAAAACCCACTCTACATCCTGGTGCAGTTTGGAGGAGGGCAGACCATGCATGATGGGACTTGAAGTACCTTCACTCACTTTCCCAGACTGCTGGGAAAATTAACTGATAATTATACTACTGATGGGGGAGGATTCTGGGAGTTGTAGTATTTCCAAATAGCAGGCCCTACCGATGGAATCACTTGCCCCACTCATGGGAGCTGATCCTGGGGCTTCCATATTAAAGGGGAAGTATCCTGGGAGGTGTAGTTCACCCAAGGGCCTGGCCTCACCTGCTCCAGGTGGTGGATGAGCTGGGCCGGGGTCAGCACCACCTCCTCGCCGCTCCCGTCCGAGTCCAGCTCTTCCTCCGCCGCCGCCTCCGCCATCTGGGGCGCCTGAGCACTTTCCCGCCACTGCTTCCAATAGCGCGTGGTGACGTCAGCGCCGCTGAGCTTTCGCGGGAAAGGGGGAAGGAAGAGAACGCCACTGGCCACGCCTACTCATGAATATCGCGCGCCACCTTGACTCTCGGCTCCGCCCCTTAAGAATCTTAAAGGGACCTTGGCAATTTAAAATTTGTGTTGTTGAACCATTTCATCACCTAGTTGCGGAGGGTTTTCCAGGCTGCCTGGCCATGCTCCAGAAGCATTCTCTCCTGACGTTTCGCCCACATCCTCAGAGGTTGTGAGGTCTGTTTTGGAAACTAGGAAAACTGGGTTTATATCTGTCCAAAGTGGGAGAAACAACTCTTGTCTGCTTGAGGCAAGTGTGATTGTTGCAATTGGCCACTCTAATTAGTACTGAATGGCCTTGCAGCTGCAAAGCCTGCCTGCTTCCTGCCTGGGGAATCCTTTGCTGAGAAGTGGTTAGCTGGCCCTGATTGTTTCATGTCTGGAATTCCTGGTTTTGACTGTCCTGATTTCAGCAGTGTGGATAATTTCAACAGAAAGGAGGAAACCATGGAAATGAACAAAATCAGGCTACCAGTATTTTTTTAAAAAATCTAATATCAAGACAGTAAATAAATAACATTCAGAAAACAGGGCAACTCCAGACAAGAAACAATCAGGGCCAGCTAACACCTCCCAACAAAGGATTCCCTCAGGAAGCAGCCAGGCTTTGAAGCTGCAAGGCCATCCAATGCTAATTAACTCCCACTATTCCTAACAGAGTTGAAGTCCAAAACCCCTGGAGGGCCGAAGTTTTCCCATACCTGCTTTAAGTGTATATGAAGTCGAAAGGCCGAACAGGGCATAGGGTTACAGCCTGTGTTGGATCCCCCTGAAGACGCAGGTTCGCAGTCTGGGAGTGATCCTGGATTCATCACTGAGCCTGGAACCACAGGTGTTGGCGGTGGCCAGGGGAGCTTTTGCATAGTTAACACTCGTGCGCCAGCACCTTGGGAAGTCTGATCTGGCTACGGTCATCCACGCTCTGGTCACATCCCAAATAGATTACTGCAACGCACTCTATGTGGGGCTGCCTTTGAAGACAGTTCGGAAATTGCAACTAGTCCAACGGGCAGCAGCCAGATTACTAACTGGAGCTACATACAGGGAGCATACCACCCGCCTGTTGTGTCAACTCCACTGGCTGCCTGTCCATTTCTGAGCTCAATTCAAAGTGCTGGTTTTGTCCAATAAAGCTCTATACGGTTCTGGCCCAACTTACTTGTCTGAATGCATCTGCCCCTACGTCCCATCTCATACTTTAAGACCATCCGGGTAGCCCTGCTCGCTCCGCCAACTTCTCAAATGCGGTTGGTGGGGACAAGAGGGCCTTCTCGGTGGTGGCTCCCCGTCTGTGGAACGTACTTCCAAGCGACATACGATCGACCCCATCCCTCCTGGCATTCAGGAAAAAAGTGAAATCTTGGCTCTGGGCCCAGGCTTTTGCACATTAGCACAATACAGCACTTTGGATTGGAATTGCAATTGGTAAGTTGATAGTTATGGCTCAATGTTTATGTGGTGGACGGAACTCTGTTTTTAACTTAAGTGTATGTGTATTATGTGTTAATGCTAATTGTATTTTAATTCTGAATGGTTATGGTTTTATATTGTATTCATATTGTGTATCGGCATCGAATTGTTGCCTTTTGTTAGGCTGCTCTGAGTCCCCCCCTCGCGGGTTGAGAAGGGCGGGGTAAAAATGATGTAAATAAATAAAATTATTATTAATATTATACCTCGCTTTATCTCTCCCGCAGGAGACTCAACATGAAACGTAAGTATGGCTCTCACCGCTAAAATAACTCAATCAGTGCATATATGTGCAAATGCAGGTATTCCAAAATCCCAAACACATCTAGTCCCAAGGGAACCTCAATACTGCATGTTTTTACCTGTCACAGGTGTGACACACACACACAGACACTAGTAGGTATGTTGGAAGCATGAAAACCTTTGCCTGTTCAAATGGTACGTTATGTCCAAAGTTTGACGCAATCGGTGAAGTATGAAACGTAATGCCTCCACCTTCGTAACTCCTCAACAGATGGCAGTCCTGCTATGCGGCAGGTACCAGCTTGTTCAGTTTTTATTTATATCAATATTCATTCTTTGGATTCAAAAAAATTCTTGTAACTTTTCTTTTGGGATAACTCTCATATATAGATTGCATTTAATGCAGCATAGAACAGTGTTTCCCAACCGCTGCGACGCGGCACACTAGTGTGCTGTGACGGACTTCCTGCTGTGCCGCGAGAAAAGCTCTCTGCCCCCCTTCCTTCTCCCCTTCTCCTGCCAACCTCCTGCTGCTTGGGGGAGGAGGAGGAAGGGCTGGGTGGCGGTGAAGAAAAAGAAGAAGGGGCTGGGGCGCCCCCTTCTTCGGCCGTTTCCCGAGCCAGCCTCCAATCCGCCATGACTCTTGCCCCTCGCTCGCTGAAGCTGCGCGGAGCCCCGCCCACTGAAGCCTGTCCACCGCTCATGCTCCTCCTCTGTGGGAGAGCTGAAGCCGGGGAAGGGGAGGAGCATGGCGCGGCCTGGCTCTGCCCCTCCCCGGCTTCAGCTCTCCAGCAGCTGCTCCAGCCTTGAGGGGACAGTGCCAAGCCACCATTGTGCTGGCTCTGCCACCGCTGGCTTGGCACTGCCCCCTCAAGGCTGGAGAAGCTGCTGGGAGAGCTGAGGCCAGGGGAAGGGGACATGGCATGGTGCAGCCTGGCTCCGCCCCCTCCCCCTGGCTTTGGCACTCCCAGAAGCTGCTTCCAGCAGGCCACCATCCCCCAACCGTTCTTTACTGTGTTAAGAGTGTCATTTTGGTTGGTGGTGTGCCCCCAGATTTTTTTAATGTTAAAAGTGTGCCGCAGCTCAAAAAAGGTTGGGAAACACTGGCATAGAAGATATTCCCAATCCTCTCTAAGTCCTTGGCTTTACTTTTGTGGAACAACAACAAAGTGGCATTTCAGGCCAGTGCTAGCAAATGAGACAATTTATTTTAAGGGAAAAAAAGTTACTAATCCATTCATATTTCTGGAAACTGATTTTAACAGGTACAAGAGGCAAAAAACACTGTTACGAATTTAGAAAAAAAAGGAACCCACAGGTATTTTTATGCATACACTTAAAATATTAACCAGACTTTTAGAGGAGAGGATAAAGAAATCGGCGAAGAGAAGCAAGGAAAGGAAGAGAAGAATCCATCTGAAGGCCCTGATTCTCGATTGGCATCTCTTGTATTGCTCTAATCTGAAAAAAGTCACATACTTTGATCCATTTGGTAAATGGCCTCGTTTGGCAAATTCCTGGATGCAGAAGGAAGGAAATGGGGAGTCCCGTACAGTAGGTATCGCTGCGAGCTTCTCCGTAAGTTCCTACAAAAGGCCAGTTTTGAGTCAAGGAAGCATTTGATTCGGTAGAAGGTATCGCCTCAGAGGAAGAGATGTTCCATGTGTTTATTTATTTTTTGCAAGCGCTGCCGGAGGAATGCTGAACGGAAGTAAAAAGTTGCACAGACGGAAGAGATGCACTTTGTGAGGAACAGAGAGGAAGCACCGTCAGAACACCGTTTTCTACTCAAGGTAACTGCTTGCTCTACTACTAAAAATCCGGAGGGGAAAACCACTTGTTACTTACCTACTTCACATAGCTAACACTCAAAGGGGTGTCGAGCAAGGGTGGTCGTGACACAGCTTGCATTTTGCCTTGCCTGGAACGGAACGAGCCGCTTTTAACATAGGGTTTTTGCAAGTTTTTCGAGCTGCACGGCCTCAATGTTAGTTTGCCTCAGAGTGGGAGAGGCCTCGGTCTGAGAGAGCTTTGAACATATTTCCAAAGATGCAGCAAAAGCAACAGGATCCATTTCTCAAAAAAATGGCGCATTCAAACCGAAGCCCTTTGCTGAATCTGTCACAAGGATGCCTTCCGATGCAAGACGGCATAGGTTTCGAGGCTGCTCTTGATCAGTAGTGGGATAAAAATACAAAATATCCTGCTTCAAAAATTCAACTGGCAAGACCATAATGTTGCTTTCGCTCTGAACAAACATTGATGCCCATTGCCTGGGGAGGGAGCGCCACTGCTTTCGGAGACTCCGAGTGGTCTTGTGCCCAATGTCCATGGCTTTCCGACGTTGCCGTGGGAGTCGGCCACCTAGACGACCCCAACACATGTCCTAATGACACAAAACGGATGCTGACCAACTTACAGGGCTCCCCCAGCCAAGGAAAAGTTAGTCTTTGTGGCAGATGGCACTGTGGAGTTGGCAGCAGCGGAAAGGAATGATGCGATAATGGAGGAGGTAGGGGGGACGTCAGGAACAAAGAAGCTGGGCCCTGGAGAGGAAAGGAGAGAAAGGAGTTACGGCAGACCGTAAGATGAACAAGAGACACCAGTGCGATGCAGCAGCTAGAAAGGACAATGTAACTCTAGGCTGCATCAATAGGAACATGGTGGCTAAATCTCAGTTTATTCTGCTTTTCCCAGACATCACTTGTGTCAGAAATATTTTAAAAATACTAAAATGTGAGTCAAGCACTTAAATGGATGCAATGACTCTGCAAAAGCTGCAGTTCAATATAAGGTGTGCCTGTAGCTTAGTAGCCCTCAGTCTGTGTGAGGTCTCTGTGGGAAAAGGTCCTCACTGTGTTAGTAGGTCATCAGTCTGAGGGAGCCCTCAGTGTTAGCAAATCTTAGAGAGAGAGGTGTCAGTGTGAGTACGCCTCAATGTGTGATCATAGAATCAGAGTTGGAAGAGACCTCATGGGCCATCCAGTCCAACCCCCTGCCAAGAAGCAGGAAAATTGCATTCATAGCACCCCCGACAGATGGCCATTAAAAGCTTCCATAGAAGGAGCCCCCACCACACTCCAGGACAGAGAGTTCCACTGCTGAACAGCTCGCAGAGTCAGGAAGTTTTTCCTAATGATTGTTGGTGAACTATTAGACCCAGCAACTACAACTCTCAAATGTCAAGGTCTATTTTCCCTTGACTGATGGTGATGGGCATAATGCCACGCCATCCAGGGTCGTCAGCTGAACATCCCTATTGCCCGGACGGCCTAACCAGAGGATTTCCGTCTTCGCTGGATTCACCTTCAACCTACTGGCTTACAGCCATCCAGTAACGGCTTCAAGGCAAAGATGGAAATTATTGGGTACGGAGTCAGGCCGGCCCTCCATCCTCAGAATGAGCTGAGTGTCATCAGTGTACTGATGACACTCAAGCCCAAAACTACGCATCAGCTGAGCAAGTGGCCGCATATAGATGTTAAATAACAGCGGGGAGAGTATGGCCCCCTGGGGGACCCCGCAAACCAGGGGGGAACCTCCAGAGGTCAACTCACCCCACCTCACTCGCTGTTTCCGATTGTGGAGGAAGGAGGACAGCCAGTTCAAAGCTGACCCCTCACTCCAACCACGGCAAGGCGATGAGTCAAAAGATTGTAATCGACAGTATCAAACGCTGCTGAGAGGTCCAATAACACAAGCAGTGCCGATCTGCCTTGATCAAGCTGGCAGCGAAGCTAATCAGTGACGGAAACCAAAACCGTCTCCGTCCCATGCCCCGAGCGGAAGCCGGACTGGAAGGGATCTAATCCAGCTGTGTCAGCGAGGAAGGACTGCAACTGCTCCACTGCTGCCCTCTCAATCACCTTGCCCAGAAACGATAAATTTGAGACTGGGCGATAATTGGAAGGGACCGAAAGATCTAACCCTGGTTTTTTCAGCAGTGGAGAAACCACAGCCTCTTTTAAACCCTCCGGAAAGACTCCTTGCTCAAGGGAGACAGGCTCTTGCAAGTGACTGAAAGCACTTTCCTCCCACAAACCGTGGCTTAGCACCATCACCATAGAAGCCAACCTTTCCCCTCTTACTACAGAAAGATTTGGGGAAGCAATGAAAAGCCTGGTTCTGACGCTCACCTTGAGAAGACTACTATTTTCCGAAAGGGCACAAATGCCACAAGAGCTAGGCTTCTTCCCATTTCTATTGCCATCTGTGTTGTTACTGGAGACAAGCCAGGGCAATATCCCCTTATATAAAGAGGTGGTAAATATTCCCTGCAGCTCTCCATAAGCCTTTAAGACCTTTTGCCGCAGGGAGTTTTGCCAGGCAGAGGGCAATGGCGTCCCTCTCCCATTCCCCATCTCTTGCCTTTTGTTCTGCCCCGGCTCATGCGCTTCGAAGCCCTGGCTGAGTGGGATTAGATAACATAGCCATTTGGGATTCTTTTTTATCCTTGGGATGAATAGGGAGATGTTTTTCCCCTCTCGGGGAGGAAAGAGATTAACCATCCCTGCTTTCGGCCAAAATGCAGTGGAGAAATAAGGGGTTGGATAGGGAGAGAAGCCAATAGCTGGCTTTCCAGAAGCTAGTATTTTCCTGTGGGTTTCACAAATTGTCAACTCTGTTAATTGTGTGAACAGAAAACACTCTGCCTATATTTCAGGCAAAAACTCTACAGCAGGGCTGCCCAGGAAGTTGATCGCGGGGACCGAAGGAGGTCAATCCCAGCCGGATGGGGCGCTTCTCAGAGGGGGGCGGAGCCAGGCCGTGCCAAGCCCTGCTCCCTCCCCCGGCTTCGGCACTCCCAGCAGCTTCTCCAGGCTTGAGGATGGCAATGCCAAGCCAGTGGTGGCATAGCTAGCAGAAGGTTGGCTTGGCACTGCCATCCTCAAGCCTGGAGAAGCTGCTGGTAGAGCGGAAGCTACAGGGGGCAAAGCTAGACCGCGCCAAGCCCTGCCCCTCCCCTCTGGCTTTGGAGCTCCCAGCAGGTTCTCCAGGCTTGAGGATGGCAATGCCAAACCAGTGGTGGCATAGCTAGCACAAGGCTGGCTTGGCACTGCCATCCTCAAGCCTGGAGCTTAAAGACCAACAGAGACACAAATGATACAAATGTTCACATTTTGTTAACCATTGTTTAGTAAAATTTTAGTGAATAAATGTCATTTTTCCTATGACAACCTCTCTTTTTCATTGCTCATAATAAATATTCTTATCAGTCTTATTAATGTATCAAAAATGCAATGTAATGCCTTATTATTATTATTATTAAAGAAATTCAATTGATATTATGTAGAATGCAGTTCAGCCTTTAGGTGCGGCCCTCCATAATATTTTTGGGCTCTCGCGTGGCCCCTTGGAAAAAACAATTGCCCACCCCTGCTCTAGGCACTAGACTCCTATTTATGCAGGCCAAAATCCCATTGGCTTTTTAAGCTTCCGCATCGCAGTGTTGGGACAACTCTTGCCATCTCAGCTTGGAACCTATTCAATAGCTTTGCCCCTTGAATTTCCTGGATAGGAAGCCAAACTCAGGTTATTGCAGTAGGAATGGGAGGCAGATTTGCAAGTCATGCCATCGGCAATGCTTCTCTCTGCTAACCGTGACCTTATTGTACATTTACAACACTTGAAGATTATGAAAGCAAAGCATTTGGAGCTAATGAAGCCTCCTAGAAATTTAGAATCCCTCCACTTTCCTCCAGTTCATTTCACAGGGGCTTGAACACCAATGGTGTATGCGCTCTATAATGGCTTAGAATCCCGACAAAACCCACCAGTTCGCACTCGCAGCAGATAAATGAGTCATGTCTAATGGACTGTGTGCCAAACAGATGCGGCTCGCAGGAGGAGAAAATAGCACAGTGGCCACAGAAGAGGAGAGATAGAATATGTTACATTCCTCTTGAGCACGAAGGGATTATTTGGACCGCTGAAATGGTTCGCGCTGCGTTTTCAGCGTGCCAAAAATCACCCAAAGGCTATCCAAGGGCAAGATGCGCGATTAGGGAACAGGCAGGATGGGAAGCTGCTTTTGTGTCAGAAGCTCAAAAGAGACCACTGAAATTGATCTGCTTGGATTCAATTCTTTCATTCTTCTAGTTCAAAATTATGCAGTGTCCCTTCCTTCCTCAAGGACAAAACTAGCACAACACGCTACATATGTATTAGTATTTTGATATTGCGAACAGCTTGGCTTTTTCTGTTTGCTGCTTCAAAAGATTGTTGGCTTACACCAGTGTTTCCCAACCAGTGTGCCGTGAGCGATCATCAGGTGTGCCGTGGGAAATTGGAACCTCCAATACCCTTTCGTCTGCTCGCTTTGCTCTGGGGCGAGTCTGCGCAGTAGCATGGGTCATGTCTTCCTCCCTCCCCCTCCCCTCCTGAACACGCTCACGCTGCCCCTTCAGATCAAAATGGCGGCAGAAGCGGCAGTGGAGAAGAAAAAGTAAGTGTTCGGCAGGAGGGGGTAGAAAGGGCGCGAAGGGGAAGGAAGAGGTCTCTGTCGAAAGCTGGCATGGGCAAACTTAGACCTTCCAGGTGCTTTGGACTCCAACTCCCACCATTCCTAGCAACCTCAGGCTCTTTTCCTTTTCCCTCCTCAGCCACTTAAGCAGGAAGGGGCCTCAGGTTGTTAGGAATGGTGGGAGTTGGAGTCCAAAGCACCCAGTGGGCCAAAGTTTTCCTATGCCTGTTTTAGGGACCTTAAAGTGGTGAGCCTCCTTCCAACATTGTGATTCTGGATAGAAAACAAACAACAAAATAACATAACATTGTTTGAGTCCACAGTGCTTTCTGGGTGTAGGTGAACTACAACTTCCAAACTCAAGGTCAATTCCCAAGCAAACCCTTTCAGTACTTTTTGTTGGCAATGAGAGTTCAATATGCCAAGTTTGGTTCAATTCCATTGTTGCAAGAGTTCAGGATGCTCTTTGATTGTGTGTTAACTATAAATCTCAGAAACTGTAACTCCCAAATGTCAAGGTCTATTTTCCCCAAACTCCATCTTTGTTCACATTTGGGCATATTGAATATTCATGGCAAGTTTGGTCCTGATCCAAAATTGTTTCAGTCTACAGTGTTCTCTGGATATAGGTGAACTACAACTCCAAAACCCAAGGTCAATGCCCACCAAACTCTTATAGTATTTTCTCTTGGATATGGGAGTTCTGTGTGGGAAGTTTGTGTCTTTCTGCCATTCCTGCCAGGATATCTGTGTTGTGTTCATCAAAACAGGCCCAGGTTTCACACTGAGTGTATAAATACATTTAAAAACATATTAACTATATGTATTACCGTGTTAAGAGTGTCATTTTGTGTCATTTTGGTTGGTGGTGTGCCCCAGGATTTTGTAAATGTAAAAAGTGTGCCACGGCTTTAAAAAGGTTGAAAAACACTGGCTTACACAATAAGGTGGCAAGACTCGTGCTTTTGAGTATTCCTCCTACAGACGGTACTAATTATAATTTCTTTGAACCTCTTCTTGCTCACTCCTCTACTTTAAAAATAACTGCCTCAAAGTCTACTGCCTTGTGCCAAGAAACATGACTGCATACAAGGAAATTACAAGAGCAGGACATTCTGGCAACTCATGAAAATAAAACCTTATCTAAATGTAGGTAATTTGCTCAGAACACCTTCTTGATCCAGCATCAAAGAAAATTAAGAGCTACTGGAGCAAGATTTCAATACTAAAGAATGTTAATTGCACTGACTGGCACTTTCCGATGAGCTAAGGAGAAAGCCAAATGCCTAGGCAAGTGTTGAGGGTCCTGAAGACCTCCACACAGTATAAAACTGAAACCGGCAACCTTTCTCAACACTTGCTACCTTGCAATGTCTAACACGGTGGTTCCCAAACTTTTTTTTTGGCCAGGAACCACGGCGATTTATTTTTTGTAGTTAGCTGGGGACCACAACGTTCAAGAATAATAAACCGTGTTAATCTAAAAATAGACTTTAATTAAAACTTTAAAGACTTATTTAGTAAACTTAGTAACATGAATTAAGAGTACTATTATGGTATTAAAATAATTTTTAATAGAAAATTAAATTTGATTTGCATCAATGTGATTTTGGAGTCTGCATTTTCTTTACAAGTTGGGCAATCCTGGGATTAATATTATTGCTCAAGGAAGCAGGAAGGAGGGAGAAAGGAAGGGGGAAAGGACCAAGGAAGGAGGGAGAGAAGCAAGAAGGGACAGAGGGTTAGAGGGAAAGAAGGAAGAAAGCGAGGGAGGAAGGAGGGAGAGGAGGAAGGAAGAAAAGAAGGAGGGAAGAAAGGGATGGGACTGAGGGAGAGAGAGAAGGGAAAGGAAAAATGGAAGGAAAGAAGGAAGGAGGGAGAGGAGGAAAGCAAGGAGGGAGGCAAGGAAGAAAGGGATGGGACTGAGGGAGAAAGGGGGAGAGAGAGGGAAGGAAAGAAGGAAGGAAGCAAGGAAGGGAGAGGAGGAAGAAAAGACTGAGGGAGGGAGGGAGGAAAGGAGAGAGAGGAAGGGAAGGAAGAAAATGAGGAAGGAAAGTAGGAAGGGGACAAGAAAGGAAGAAGGGAGAGGAGGAAGAAAAGGAAGGCGCAAAGCAAGAAGGGAGGGAAGGAAGTGGGAGGGATGGGACCGAGGGAGTGGGGGGGAGAGAGAGAGAAGGAAATGAGGAAGGAAGAAAAGAAGGAAAAGAGCAAAGAAGGAAGGAGGGAAGCAAGCAAGGAAGGAGGGATGGTACTAAGGGATAGAAGGAGGGAGAGAGGGAGGACGGGAAATAGGAAGGAAAGAAGCAAGGAAGGAAGGAAGAAAAGAAGGAAGCAAGGAGGGGTGGGAGGATCGGGCCAAGAAGGAAGGAGGGAAAGAAGCAAGCAAGCAAGGGAGAGGAAGAAGAAGGAAGGTGTGAAGCAAGGAGAGAGGGAAGGAAGTGGGAGGGAGGAAAGAGGGAGAGGAGGAAGAAAGAAAGGAAGAAGGGAAGCAAGAAAGGAGACAAGAAAGAAAGGAAGGAAGGGATGGGACTGAGGGAGGGAGGAAGGGAAAGAGAGAGGAAGGGAAGGAAGAAAATGAGGAAGGAAAGTAGGAAGGAGGCAAGAAAGGAAGGAGGGAGAGGAAGAAAAGGAAGGCGCAAAGCAAGAAGGGAGGGAAGGAAGTGGGAGGGATGGAACCGAGGGAGTGAGAGCGAAAGAGAGGGGGGGGTGAGACAAGGATGGAAGGAAAGGAGCAAAGAAGGAAGGAGGAAAGCAAGGAGGGAAGCAGGGAAGGAGCAAGGAAGGAGGAAAGGATGGTACTAAGGGATGGAAGGAGGGAGGAAGGGAAGTAGGAAGGAAAGAAGCAAGCAAGGAAGGAAGAAAAGGAAGCAAGGAGGGGTGGGAGAATCGGGCCAAGAAGGGAGCAGGGAAAAAAGCAAGCTAGAAGGGCTGGAGGGAGAGAACGTGTCATGACCTGATTTCCTGGTTGTGTGTGAAGTCAGGAAATTAGACCATGCCTTAGACCAGTGTTTCCCAACCTTTTTTGAGCCACGGCACACTTTTTACATTTACCAATAATAGTTTGGTGGGCATTGACCTTGAGTTTTGGAGTTGTAGTTCACCTGTATCCAGAGAGCACTGTGGACTCAAACAATGTTGGATCGGGACCAAACTTGGCATGAATACTCAATATGCCCAAATGTGAACACAGATGGAGTTTGGGGAAAACAGACCTTGACATTTGGGAGTTACAGTTTCTGGGATTTATAGTGAACACACAATCAAAGAGCATCCTGAACTCTTGCAACAATGGAATTGAACCAAACTTGGCATATTGAACTCTCACTACCAACATAAAGTACTGAAAGGGTTTGCTTGGGAATTGACCTTGAGTTTGGAAGTTGTAGTTCACCTACATCCATGGAGCACTGTGGACTCAAATAATGATGGATTTGGACCACACTTGGCATGAATACTCAATATGCCCAACTATGAGCACACATGGAGTGCCTTTATCGAGGTAGGTTTCTTAGGGTTTTTATACTTCAACACACTAGACTCCCCCCCCCCCTCCTGGGGGTTTCAATTTCCCACGGCACACCTGATGATCGCTCACGGCACACTAGTGTGCCCCGGCACACTGGTTGGGAAACACTGTCTTAGACCTGGCCTGTGTATATTTGAAACGAGGGAGTGGGTTTCAATGGAAATGGGAGCAATGAAGGGGAGGGGACAGGGCGACGGATAGCAGGCACTATGACATTGAACTGGCCAGGCTCAGTGAGGTAGCATTCTGGGAGTTGTATTTTACAAGGTCTTTGCTTCTTGGAGCATATTTTAGTTCTCGTGGACCACAGTTTGGGAACCACTGTTCTCACACAATCTGGAGGGCCACACAATTCCCACCTCACTTTAGATTTTAATATTATGCAGCACGTAAATAGAATGGTTTTGATCGATTATTTCATTGGATGCAGCTTTAAGGGTTAACTTCAGACTAAACCCTTTTGTGGGCCCAAAATAACCACCATCTAAACCAGGGGTGGGCAACCTACGGCCCGCGGGCCGTATCCGGCCCGGCAGCCGGTTCTGTCCGGCCTGGGGAGAAGGGTGTCGAGGGAGGGGCCAAGAGGAGGGGGTGCCGCTCCCACCATCCCATTGCGGGCTCTGTGAGGCCTGCGTCAGCAGACAGGCCGGAGGAGCGGCAGCTTTGGAGTGCCTGCATCCCTGCAGGCGATCTGGGCCTACAGCAGGAGCACTCCGCGACCTGCAGGGGCTTATCGCCCTGGCGACCTGGAAGACTTGATCGTCTTCCGGGTCGCCAGGGCGATGAGCTGCCTCAGATCGCCGAGTGCTCCCCCTGCAGGCCCAGATCGCCTGCAGGGATGCAGGCACTCCAAAGCCGCCGCTTCTCTAGCCTGTCTGCCAACGCAGGCCTCACAGAGACCGCGATGGGATGGCGGCAGCGGCACACCATCAGCTGGGGAACAGCTGGGGCCTCCGATCGCCTGCTGCTGAGGGCGCGGCGGAGGCAGAGAGAGGGCAGAAGGGGAGGAGGGTGGAGGGGAGGAAGGAGGGGAGGAAGGCGGCCAGGAAGACCTGCCTCCCGCCCTGAGCGGTTCATGGAGGCTTCGGGAAATGTTCTAAGAGTCCCCGCCTTCCTCCGAGCACCCTTCGGAGCCCCCCCTGGTGGGTGAGTGGCAGGCAAGCAGAGAGGGCGAGCAAAGAAGGCAGGCCGTTTCTCTGAGGCAGGCCACACACACGCTGGGTCCGCTTTGCCATCCTCTGGGCTGGGGTTATTGGGCCATTCCATCTTGGGATCCTTCCTCTCTTCAGGATGTCAGCCTTCATCTTGGTTCGCACCTTGTCTTCTTGAATTTAATTTAATTTTAGTGTTTTTTATTATTTTATAATAATTTTATAATAATATAATAATGTTATATTATAATTTCAACATATTATGTCTATATACTATAATATAATTATATTAATACTAATAATATATGAATATGTCTTGATATATAAATATGTTAATATTAATGATGTGTAATATATAGTAAATATAGTAAATAAAAAATAAATAATGTAGGTTAGAATGTAGTTCTGCCTTTAGGTGCGGCCCTCCATAATATTTTTTGGCTCCCTGTAATTGTCCATCCTTGTTCTAAACCCTAGCGATTTGAACCGGACAATGGGTTGCATTTCCCAAATCTGCCTAGCAATGCGTTTGCGGAGAAAAGCCCAAGGCTTGATACGGTGATTATATAAACAGCATCACCGGGAGCAGAGAAAAATGATATTTAGTGGCCGTTTCTCATGACAGCAATCTAATGCCAAGCACTTACCTCAAGCAGCAGGGATTTATCTCCCGCTGCTCACACTTCTGTCTTCATAAATCGTGATTTCAATCTGCACAGGAAGTGTTAAGAAAACTATGGTGAAGCATAGCAACATGAATAATAAAAAATAGCAGAATAATAGATCATACAGCATAGGCTTCTACTTGAAGAGGCAATTGCTGTTTTTCCAAGAGTGGGTTCAGAGGTTTGAAAAAGTGAGCAGAAGCAGGTTTCCATTTGGACTCTTGAATTTGGCAGCAAGTTGCTGCCCCTTAGATAGAGGCATGATTAGAAAGTATCTTGTTTTATCATTTCCACAGTGAGTCTTCATAGCACTTACCTTCTTCAGGAGTGAATCTCCTTGAGAGGGCAGAAAAATCTTGATTGTCACCTTGTTCTTCCCAGAACAGTTCCTGAAAAGTATTTTATATTGTATATAAAATGTTTATACTATACTAGTCTGTGTACCCGGCATTGCACAGATTATTGGTGAAAAAGTCATTTTTCCAACTGTACTAAATGCATAAGGT
Organism: Anolis apletophallus; assembly: GCA_030556195.1. Classification (NCBI taxonomy): domain Eukaryota; kingdom Metazoa; phylum Chordata; class Lepidosauria; order Squamata; family Anolidae; genus Anolis; species Anolis apletophallus. The sequence continues at coordinate 7,163,531 of JARBWK010000013.1, forward strand.
TGTGGGTGAACTACAACTCACATCATGCCAGGTTAAATCCGAAAAACTCCATCAGTACTTAAAAGTTTGTTATGCTGGGCAATGCTGGCTCCAGATGCATCATCGGTGGAGTTCGGTGTGCAGGGTAAACTACAATTCCCACTATGGTGAGTCAGTCCCTGCAAACCCCTCCAGGAAGTTCAGTTGGTGATGGAGGTTCTGTGTGCAAAGTTTGGACCAGGTCCATCATCGATGGAGGTCACGGTTTCTCTGGATGTGGGTGAACTACAACTCCCTCAAATCAGGGTGAAATTTTCCCCAAAGATGTCCAGTATTTTTTTGCTGGTCATGGGGGTTCTGTGTGCCAAGTTTGGTCCAATTCCATCTTTGGTGGAGTTCAGAGTCCTCATTGATAGGAGGTGAACTATAAATCCCAGTATCTACAACTCCAAAATGCCCAGGGCAATTCCCCTCCAAACCCACCAGTATCGAAATTTTGGTGTATTGGGTATGCATGCGAAGTTAGGTCCAGATCCATCAATGTCTGGTGAACTACAACTCCTCTAAATTCTTCCAAATGGGTCATGGGGGTTCTGTGTGCCAAGTTAGCTCTAGATCAGGGGTGGGCAACCTACGCCCCCCGGGCCGGATCTGGCCCAGCAGCCGCTTCTATCCGGCCCAGGGAGAGGGCGTCGGGGGCAGGGCCAAGAGGAAGGGGTGCCGCTGCAGCCATGCCATTGCGGACTCTATGGGGCAGAGTCTGTCTCCGGCAGACAGGCCGGAGGAGCGGCGGCTTCGGAGTGCCTGCCATCCCTGGAGGCTATCAGGGCCTGCAGGAGGAGCACTCGCCGGCCTGCGAGGGATGATCGTCTTCCGGTCACGAAGGCGAACAGCCGCCTCAGATTGCGATTGCTCCCCCTGCAGTCCCAGATAGCCTCCAGGGATGGCCTCCAGGGAGAGACATTGGGAGAGAGCGCTGTGCTGCGTCCCTGCAGAGGCAAAGAGAGGGCGGAAGGGGAGGAGGGCGGAGAGAGAGAGAGAGGAAGGAAGGAAGGAAGGAAGGAAGGAAGGAAGGAAGGAAGGAAGGAAGGAAGGAAGGAAAAAAGGCGACCAGAAAGGGTCATGGAGGCCTCGGGCGAACAAGCTACCGAGGGGCCTGACCTCCACATTGAAAGAATCCCCGCCTTCCTCCGAGCTCCCTTTGGAGCTCTCCCGGCAGGTGAGTGGCAGGCAAGCAGAGAGGGCGAACAAAGAAGGCAGGCAGGCAGTCTCTCTGAGGCAGGCCACACACACGCTTTGCCATCCTCTGGGCTGGGGTCACTGGGCCATTCCATTTTGGGATCCTTCCTCTCTTCAGGATGTCAGCCTTCATCTTGTTTCGCACCTTGTCTTCTTGAATTTTATTTTAGTGGTTTTTATTATTATTTTATAATGTTATAATAATATAATATAATAAATAATATAATATAATGATGTTATATTATAATTTCAACATATTATATTGTCTATATATATACACACTGTAATATAATTATATTAATACTAATAATATATGAATATTTCTTGATATATTAATATGTTAATATTAATGATGTGTAATATATAGTAAATATAGTAAATAAATAGGTGCAGCCCTCCATAATATTTTTTGGCTCTTGTGCGACCCCTTGGAAAAAATAATTGCCCAACCCCTGCTCTAGATCAATTGTTGGTGGAGTTCTGAGTGCTCTTAGATTGCAGGTGAACTATACATCCCAGTATCTATAACTGTTATAAATCGTGGTGAATTCTCCCCAAACCTCTCTAGTATGTTCATTTGCTGATCAATACCTCTATTTGCTGTCTGTCATAGAAAAGAACAGGGAAGGGTTAAGTGGGAGGCAGTGGGCGGGGTCATGCAAATTTCACACCAACTGAGAGAGTAGGGAACACTGAGATGCCTGTGGTGGATAAAACACATAACATCTAGGATGGGATTGTCCCTGTATGAAAGCCTTCACTTGGGTGGTGGACAGTATGGTGTTTGTGGAGAACATTGGCAGGACTCTTGCACATGTCCATGGCGCTCTCTATAACCTGCAATGTCATTGGAGGGAGAGCAATTGGTGTCTCCTGAGTAGTGGGACATACAGCTATTTGTCGAGGCAGGATACACACATACATATTTTCACTTTTATTATGTGTATTTATTATTTATTATGTGCATAGAAGATTTATTTATTTATTTAAAATCACAATGTTGGAAGGAGGCCCGCCACTTTAAGGTCCCTAAAACAGGCGTGGGAAAACTTTGGCCCTCTGGGTGCTTTGGACTCCAACTCCCACCATTCCTAACAGCCTGAGGCCCTTTCCTGCTTAGGTGGCTGAGGGGGGGAAAGGAAAAGGGCCTGAGGCTGCTAGGAATGGTGGGAGTTGGAGTCCAAAACACCTGGAAGGTCCAAGTTTGCCCATGCCAGCTTTCGACAGAGACCTCGTCCTCCCCCTTCGCGCCCTTTCTTCCCCCTCCTGCCAAACACTTACTTTTTCTTCTCCACTCGGGCTCCCTTCTTCCCAGCCTCACTCTGCTCGCTTTGCTCACGCTGCCACTTCTGCCACCATTTGGATCCGAGGGTGCAGCGTGAGCGCGTTCAGGAGGGGAGGGAGAAAGATGTGACCTGTGCGGGCGCTACTGCGAAGACTCGCCCCATGTCTTCCTCCCTCCCCCCTCCCCTCCTGAACATGCTCACGGCAGCGTGAGCAAAGTGAGGCAAAGCGAGCAGAGTGAGGCTGGGAAGAAGGGAGCTCGAGTGGAGAAGAAAAAGTGTTCGGCAGGAGGGGGAAGAAAGGGTATTGGAGGTTCCCATTTCCCACGGCACACCTGATGATTGCTCACGGCACACTAGTGTGCCGCGGCACACTGGCTGGGAAACACTGTTCTAAAGGACAGGAGGGAGGGGGAAGATCTAATATCACTCGGGAGTTCCATAGCTGATGGGCCACCACAGAGAAGGCCCTGTCCCTCATTCCCACCAGAAGTGTTTGCGAAGATGGCGGGACCGAGAGCAGGGCCTCTCCAGAAGATCTTAGCATCCTTGTTGGTTTGTAGAGGAGAACACATCCAGACAGGTAAACTAGATAGATAGAAAGATAGATAGGGTAAACCTCTTTGTTCCAATGACTGCCAGCATTTTGCTCACAAAGCTATGAATTATCTGCATGAATCTCAAAACAGAACAAAATAGGCTAGGAAGTCTGCTTAAAAGGATACAACCCTTAGCCCTCTTTCGATGGGGTCGGTCAGGAGGAGGCCCTGCGGGGCATAGATCTTTTCGTTCTGTTCCTGAACATACTTGGCAATTTTCTTCAGGACCTAGACAAAAAATAAGAGAGGACAGTTGTCATGATGCAGATGCGAATTAAAGCCAAACCCAAGAGTAAAAAGGAATAACAAAGAGTTTATTGTACAAGAAATGGGAATGGGACTAACAAAAACTAGCCTAACCAGCCACCCCCCCCCCCCCCAAAAAAACCTACGGAGAAGCCCAAAAATTCCGGAAGGAATGATCAAAAGCAAACTAAAGACGTCATCTGCGACGTCTTCAGAGGGTTCAGCCAATAGCGAAAACCGGTCCGGAGTCGTGGGCAGGAGAAAGACGGAGAAATGAGAAGACAATCCAAGGTCCACAGGAGAGAAAGTCCAGCGGAGTTCAAACCCCGCCACAAGGAACACACAGCTGTAGGAGTAAACTGGATCCAGAACACGATGCAAAATATCAGGATACGAAACAGGATAAGAACATAAGAACATAAGAAGAACCATGCTCAATCGGACCTCAGCCCATCTAGTCCAGCATTCTGTGTCAAACAGGGGATCTCGACAAAGGGAGGGCAAACAAGACCCAGGGAAATCCTGCCTACCTCAACCAACTCCGAGGTGGCACTTGAATGTCCTTTTCAGTAACACAAGATACCAAGAACAACTCCTTGCTCGCCGCAAGGAAACTCCACAAAAAAGCCCACTTTAAATAGACCTAGAGATCAGACTCACCCGAAGAGGACAACTCCCCCTGATTAGGCGTTGCAGCTGCTTCTCTCTCTGCAGCTGAAAACTTTTGTGAGTCCTTCTAAGATCCCCAGCATTTTTCAAAACTTAGCGTATCCCAATCATTCCCTGAGGTTTCAGAGGGCCACTCATTATCACTATCAAACCCCCAAAAGGTATCACTATTGGTGGCTGCATCACACACATCCTGAATCTCCTTTACTAGAGTCCAGTCCAACTCAGTATCACTTTCTTCTGACGAACTTTCCCCATCCCTGGGAAAACCATCAAAGGACTCAGTCAGTAGGGGCCATAAGTATTTGCCGTACTCTCTTCCTTTGTGCCAAACTTTCCCTGCTGGAATCACTTGCAGCCCTCTTTCTGCCTGCTCTAGCGTTTAGGTTACTCTCAGCCCCACCCAGTTCCATACTACACTCAGATGCTGTAGATTCAGCATCCTCCTCAGCCCTACTCACAGGCAGAGCCGAGGGCTCAATCACAACAACAATTCTACAGCATTTGCATCAACTCCAGCATCATGGCACCCTTTAGACTTAAACAAGCATGTGTTTTGACCTGGTTTGTGGCAGTCTTTCTTGCCATTTTACAATTGGGAAAATCCAAGATTGGAGGACACAAAACAGACCATTGCTTGTGTTAAGGCAAACAGATTTTTCTTGATGCAATGTTTTCTTGAGATACTTGAAGTAGATATCTTTTTTGGTTCATGGAACTCTAAAATGTCATGAACGTTCATGGGACTAAAAAGATACATGGGACTAAATAGGTACAAGCAGAGAGAGTTTTGGATGTAACCTGGCATTGTCCGTAGATGCCTCCAAAAGTCATGTGGCCAGCATGACTGCATGGAGCACCGCTACCTTCCTGTCGAAGTGGTACCTATTGATATACTCACATGTGCATGTTTTTGAACTGCTAGGTTGGCAGATGCTGGGGCTAACAGCGGGGGCTCACCTTGTCCCAGCGGATTCAAACCACCAACGTTCTGGTCAGCAAATTCTGCAGTTTAGTTGTTTACCCCGCTGCGCCACCGCAACCCTTACTTGTACTAACCAGTTCATTTATCCATTCCTACTGGAATATAACTCGTGATTATATTTTTAAAAAGCATTATGTTCAACAATGTGATCCACCTTGAAATTATACTTTGAGGCCTGCGGCTTAGCCTTTCTGGCAGACTGGATGGATCTAAAAAAGGACGGGCTGCTGGCCCTGGAAGGCTTCGATCTCCAATCCGGTTGGCACAACTTCTTATGGTACGACCGGTCAAAGGAGGGGAAGAGCCTTAGGAGACATCCGCTGAGAGCTGCTTTAATGAGAATATGGCAGGGCTACAAAGGGAGATTCTACCGTCTCACTCCTCTCTGGATCTCACCCCTAGAAGCGAACCAAAAAGGACTGTTGGGATGGAATACATGGCCCACCTACGAAGACCTGACCGTCAAGATAGGGGGGAAAAGACGCTTAAAACCAACAGAGCAACTCCAAGCCAACTTCAAAAATCTGACATGGCTCCAATCCCACCACATCAAGGAATGCTTCAAGAAGGACGAACTCCTGGGGTTCGACGAGAAAGAAAGCTTTTGGAAGGCTCTCCTAAAGAACCACAAGAAGCAAATTACCAAACTATATGCCAGGTTATTGGAATGGTCCACCGAGATGGAAGTGGTAAAGGAATGCATGACCAAATGGGCCAAAAACATCGGACGGCCAATTACACTCCACGAATGGGAAAAAGTCTGGAGGAAAAAGATAAAATACACCTATGCAATAGAGCTCAAAGAGAATTGGCATAAAATGTTTAACCGCTGGTACATGACGCCACACAAACTAGGCCTCATGTACAAAGATGCACAAAACAAGTGTTGGAAATGTGGCTCTCAAACGGGCACCTTCTACCATATGTGGTGGTCCTGCCAGAACGCGGTGAACTTTTGGAAAAAAATTCACGTCGCCACCCAGAAGATCCCCGGCTCCACCTTAGAACTCAGACCCGAATCCTACCTGCTTGGCCTGACAACGGAGGAAGAATTCCCAGAGAAAAATACAGAAAGACTCTTCATATACCTGTCAACGGCGGCTAGAATAGTGTACGCAAGAAAGTGGAAAAACGAAGAGATTCCTAGCACTGAGGAATGGCTGAGTAAGATAAGGGAAATTATGGACATGGACAAACTTACCTACTTCTTAAACGAAGCTGGGGGTAACCCACCCAATAGAGCCGACTGGACTCTAGTTAAGGACTACTTAAGGCGACGCCTGTCGGGCGAAACGAAACCTACAACCAGATAAACCCGAGGGGGGCTCAACATAGGCTCAAAGAAAATCGGCAACTGGGAAAGGAGGACACCCCCCCCCCTCCCCAGAAGCACCCAGACAGCTGTGGAGGAGAAAGGACACTGGGTCTCCCTAGAGACTGCCCTCACCACCCCCCCCCCACCTTCCTGGTTTCATCTCCCCACAACACTCTCCCTCTCCCTTGATCCTACCCAGGCCCTGGCTCCACCCTAACCCCCTTCCCCCCTCCCAGCCCCCCTCCCCAGATACCTGGTCCTCCCCCACCCCCCCTCTCTCACAGCCCTACCCCCCCAATATTTGTGGAAACCTCAATAAAAATATATATTTTTTAAAAAAAACAATGTGATCCACCTTAAATGAAAAAGTCACCTGCTTCACCATATACTTTGTCGTTCGATTTTCCAGTGGAGAATGCCAAAAAGGAGGGAATGTCAGGTCAGGATTATCGAGTGCCCATAAAATTTATCACTCTTTTATGAAACTTTAGAAAAATGCATTAAACACAAGTGTGGTCTCTGGAAACTGTGTTTTCTTTCCAAGTCAGGACTTTGGCTGTATACTTGGTGGCTGGATTTACATACCTTCGGCCTCCATTCTCAAAAAGGAGATTATTGCAAAACCACTTTAGTGAGAGTCCTCAAAGCAGACAAGGACCTGGCATCAGATCCAGATTGCATAAAATTTAGAAGCCCAAATATAGCTGCGTGGAAATGGCTTTACGTGGAAGCAAAGTATTTTGTACTGGCTTTCAAAAAGAAGTGGCAAAGATCTTCTATTCCTGACATGAACTGTCTGGCCAAACAATCAGGTGGTTCTAATACCAGCAGGAGCAAAGTGGATGGAAAAACACCATCCATCATTTTACGGATGCCATCCTAGAAAATCAGCAAAGACAACCTCTTGGCAATGCTTTTATGAAATGGAAAAGCAAATGAAAGGAATTCCCACAAGGAAGAAAACATTTTCCAACCGCTGAAGTCAAGGTATTTATTTATTTCTCCTACTTTATTGCTAAAGGCTAGGCGATAGGTAAGTCTATGTATAATATTTCTTAGTAGTGCTATTCCTGGCCTTGGATTCTTTTCCTAAATTCTTTTAGTGAAAAGGAGTGTTGATGTTTGTTTGCTACTATGGAGGAAATAAGATAGTTTTTTTTATATATATTAATAGCGATAGTCTCATCTATTTTTATTCCCAGTTCCTCAAACTCACAAAAGCAAAGAAGTTCCTTATAGTTTAAGGTTTTTAAAAATATTTTGGTAAAGTAAAGGTTTCCCCTTGACATTAAGTCCATTCGTGTCCGACTCTGGGGGGTGATGCTCATCTTCATTTCTAAGCCGAAGAGCCAGTGTTGTCTGTAGACACCTCCAAGGTCATGTGGTCAGCATGACTCCATGGAGCGCCATTACTTTCCTGCTGGAGAGGTACCTATTGATCTACTCACATTTGCATGTTTTCAAACTGTTAGGTTGGCAGAAGATGGGGCTAAGAGCAGGAGCTCAGCCTGCTCCCCAGATTCAAACCGCCGACCTTTCAGTCAGCAAGTCCAGCAGCTCAGCAGTTTAACCCACTGCACCACCGGGGGCTTCAAATTAAACATTTTGGACCTTGTATTTATTATTTACTAGCTTGGGGACCTGGAGCTGCCCGGGCTATTTGAGAAAGGCATTGTGTGCCAAGGTGGTCTTTATCAATTATTTATGTGGCTGGCAGTGCTCTCAGGAAGTTATTGAAGGTACTGCGAGTCCCATCGTCCATTGTCCTCCATAAAGCACCAGGAGGTAGAGTTGGTCTTGGGGATCAAGTGTGCCAAGTTTGGTCTTGTTCTGTCATTGTTGGGGGCCACAGTGATACAGATATAGGTTTCACCCATGTATCCCCCATCTTTCTCTCCCCCGAAGGGGCCTCAAGGCAGCTTACATATAGGCAATTGTTCAATGCCTTAAAACATATACAATTCCAGCAACATTAAAATTTAATTAAAGTCAATAGATATTAAAATGTTTTAATTAATTAATTACATTAAATATCAGATCATGCCATTTGTAATCGCAAGCCAAAGACATTCTGTAGTCATTGCGCATATTCCAAATTGGTTATTGCACTGCCCTATTCTCTGAAACACTGATCCCAAAGCCAACTTTTTTACTTTTACTATATTATTTTTCATATTTTTTGTAGCAAAATAAAATTTATAATAATAATAATTCCTTTAGTCTCATACCTCGCCACCATCTCCCCTCAAGGCGGCTTGCATATAGCAAGCCAGGAAGTCGTAGCCAAGAATGAAAGAATCAAATCATTGATATCTCCTGCCCATACATACTTTGTTCGGATATCAGACGGCATGCCAACGACTTAAATCAAGAAACACCTTCCTAAGATCTACAGAGATGCTCACAGGAACATCTCAGCAAGCGGGAGTCCAAACGTGGCAGGCTCAAACCTGAAACCTCAACCTATTCATTTATTTATTTACTTTATTTATATTCCGCTCTTATCACCCTGCCATTTAATGCCTTTTGGACCAACAGACAGACACACAGATAGAGGCAAATTTTTTAACATCTGGCCACCAGGGGGAGCTGTCGCACTCCTTCATTTCTCAGCATCCTCAGCGTGCTTTCCTCAGCGTGCATTCCTGGAGATCTTATGGCTCTTCGGCTTAGAAATGAAGATGAGCACCACCCCCCAGAGTCGGACACGAATGGACTTAATGTCAAGGGGAAACCTTTACTTTACCAGTTAAATTTTGCCTCCCCACTATGTGGTACCTTAATTTCCTACTTGACAGGTGCAACTGTCTTTCGGGTTGCAAAGGTTGACAACAGGCTACACAAATAGGTCGAGAGCCCACCTCGACCCGGGCAGACCTCGAACTCATAACCTTCTGGTCAGAGAGATCTTATGCAGCTGACACTCAGCCAGCTGCGCCACATTCCCAGTGCTAAGACCAGAAGAGAGACTCCCTTCCAGGCACACAGAAGACTTGGCAACTTGGATGGCACTGAACAGATTGCGCACTGGCACCATGAGATGCAGATCCAATCTTAAGAAATGGGGCTATAAAGTGGAGTCCACAACATGCAAGTGTGAAGAAGAACAAACCACAGATCATCTACTACAAAGCAGTCTGAGTCCTACCACATGCACAGTGGAGGACCTTCTCACACACACATCAGAAGCACTCCACGTGGCAAGTTTCCGGACAAAGGAAATTTGGCATAATGCAAAGTTTTAAACTTTGTTTGTGTTTTTAAAAAATACATTATAACAGTATTCTCAATTTGCTTCTGACACAATAAATAAATAAATAAATACTCAGCAACACTCCCACAGGTAAATAAATGATCTGGCTCCCTTTAACAATCCCCTCCCTCCTGCAAATGGGTCCTAGCACAAAATATCCTCAACACTTCGGCACTTTCATTGTTTGCTCACTCCACCCTCCACAGACAGCAAATGAAAACAAATCCACACCTCCCACCAAATGTTATGCAAGAGAAAACTATGTGGATTTCTAAGATCTAGCTCTCCCTGAGAGAGCTCACTTCTCTCCAGACTCTTACCAATGCCGACTTCAGGAAATAGTTCAATTGATTTATTGTATTTGTTGTTTGGACCAGGCCTCATGTGAGCCGCCCCGAGTCCTCATCGAGGAGATGGTGGCAGGGTATAAAGATTATAATTATCATTAATGATGGAATGACCATCAATCAGTCCTAATAAATCTGCCTGCAAAGATTGGGAAGGAAGGGCCTAATCTAGTCTCCTTCCAGGGACCCCCACCTTTCAGTATGTGTGAGATTTCATTGTTCCTGTGCTAACATTCATTCAAGAGTAATAAATAAAGAAATTACCTCATTCGTAATGTGAGAGACCACAATTCTAGGAATTTCTTGGTCTTCTAACACAGTGATTTTCAACCAGTGTGGCATGGAACACTAGTGTGCCGTGAGAGATCATCAGGTGTGCTGTGGGAAATTATTTTCGAACTTAATTCATATATAAACTATAAGGCGCATCTGTACCTTTAAGAAATGGAACCATAGTACTCTCGTGTCACCTAAGAACTGACGCGAGAGTGCTATGGTCGCGCCATCTTGGATTCGCTCAGATGCGGCTAAGTAAACAAAGTTAGAGTTAGTACTGCAACTGCGCATCAAGTGACAGTGGCAATTTGGGATCGCAGCAAGACAAACGAGTGACAGTGATGGAGAAGTTTTTGAGAAGGAAAAATGGAAATGCCGAACAGGGCCCTGGACAAAATTATGACACAGATGAAGGCCCTAATAGGAGTGGTGGGCAAAAGAAAAAAGAAAAGACGGTGAGCTCGAAACAGGCCCAGGTTTCACACTAAGTGAGTGTATAAATACATTTAAAACATATTAACTATATCTATTACTGTGTTAAGAGTGTCCTTTTGGTTGGTGGTGTGCCCCAGGATTTTGTAAATGTAAAAAATGTGCCACGGCTCAAAAAAGGTTGAAAATCACTGTTCTAACATGACCTGCACTGAAAAGTGACTATAGAATTAAACTAGAAAAACCAGATATTCCTATACCGCCCTATTTGCTGCCAGATAAATTTATTTATTTATTTATTTATTTACTTTGCTTCTAGACCGCCTCTCTCAGCCCGAAGGCGACTCGAGGAGGTGTACAAATGGCAAGAACTGCCCAAGACAAACATATCAACAATTATCAACACAATTCCATCATATACAAATTAGCACAACGTTAAAAACACAATATCAGCGTCTCATTATAAAAACATGGATGTTCCATGGAATGTCTTCCACTGAGAATTCCAGATTACCACCACTGCCTTTCTCCTTCTCCAAACGGCAAAGGACACCAACTTACCTTCTCATAGTGTGTCTCCATGCACAGGAAGATAGTGTAGGCCGTCAAGCAGGCCAAACAACCTTCAAGGTACGACTGGCTCCCAAGCTTTTCTGCTTCCGCATAAAGATTATTTAGTGTCCGTACTGTTTCTTCAAACTGTTGCCTGTCGAGCTGGAAAAAAGAACATACGTTGAAGCAAATGCACTCAGCCTGGCTCATGTGCCAAATGTACTGTACAAGCAATCCCATGCAAAGAGAGGCAGGCATGATTACTATTATAAGAACTAGCCGTCCCCTGCCACGTGCTGCTGTGGCCCAGTCTGTGTATATGTATTTTGTGTGTGTATATATAGTTGAATATATGTGTACAGTATATTTAATTTATTTACAGTATTTATATTCCGCCTTTTTCACCCCACAGGGGACGCAGGGCGGATTACAATGTACATATGCATTGACACACAACATAAATAGACAGACACTCAGAGGCTATTTAACATTCCAGCTGGCCGCCAGGGGAGCTGTTGCTTCCTCATTCTTTGCATACTTCCTGGAGATTTTTATGGCCTCGCAAATCAGTTAAATTAGCCTCCTCACAAAGTGGTACCTAAATTTCCTACTTGACAGATGCCACTGTCTTTCGGGCTGCAAAGGTCGACAACAAGCTACACAATTTTGGACGGGAGCTCACTCCGACCCGGGCTGGCTTTGAACTCATGACCTTTTGGCCTGTAGTGATCTAAATGCAGCTGACTCCCAGCCAGCTGTGCAACAGTCCCGGTATATATTTGTGTGTGTGTGTGTGTATATGGTTTTGTGCATGTGTTGTAATGGTTTATTTTTTCTCTCTAAGTCTCTTTTGCTGTCTTTTCCCAGTGTTTTTATGAGTGGCGGTCTCTTGTTGGCCTGAGAGGTGTATTGTGTCCAAATTTGGTGTCAATTTGTCCAGTGTTTTTTGAGTTATGTTAATCCCACAAACGGACATTACATTCTTATTTATATAGATTGCACTCTGTACCATTCAGTGAGATGTATTTCCAGGTATATTTGCTCAGGATTGGAGCCTTGCTCTCAGCTGGGAAGACAAATACTCTCCTATGCAGTCCTGAATGGTTCCCAGTTCATACATGAGCGCAGAAGCACAAGTTTTCAAGCAAAGAGATATTTACTGAGACCCCTTAATACAGTTCCACATGTTGTGGTGACCCCCAAACCATTTTTGTTGCTACTTCATAACTGCAATTTTGCTACTGTTATGAATCGTAAAGCAAATATCTGATATTCAAGATGTATTTTCATTCAAATTTGGCACAAATACAGATATGCCCAAATCGGAATAGTGGTGGGGTTTGGGGATAGGGGGATTGATTTTATAATTAGGGAGTTGTAGTTGCTGGGATTTAAAGTTCAGCTACAATCAAAGAACATTCTGAACTCCACCAACAATGGAATTGAACCAAACTTGGCACACAGAACTCCCATGGCCAACTGAAAATACTGGAAGGGTTTGGTGGGAACTGACCTTGAGCTTTGGAGTTGTAGTTTACTTACATCCAGAGAGCATAGTGGACTCAAACAATGATGGATCTGGACCAAACTTGGTACAAATACTCAATATGCCCAAATGTGAACACTGGTGGAGTGTGGGGAAAATAGACATTGACATTTGGGAGCTATAGTTGCTGGGATTTATAGTTCACCTACAATCAAAGACCCCTTCAACCCCACCAACGATAGAATTGGGCCAAACTTCCCACACAGAACCCCCTTGACCAACAGAAAGTACTGTTTTCTGATGGTCTTTGATGACCCCTCTGACACTCCCTTTGTAACCCTCCCAGGGGACCCAACCTCCAGGTTGAGAAAGGTTGCACTAAAACAGTGGTTCTCAACCTTCCTAATGCGGTGATCCCTTAATACAGTTCCTCATGTTGTGGTGACCCCCAACCATAAAATTATTTTCATTGCTACTTCATAACTAAATTTTGCAACTGTTATGGATAGTAATGTAAATATCTGATATGGCAGATGTATTTTCACTCACTGGACCAAATTTGGCACAAATACCCGATGTGCCCACATTTGAATATTGGGGGGTTGATTATGTTCTTTGGGAGTTGTAGTTGCTGGGATTTATAGTTCGCCTACAATCAAAGAGCATTCTGAACTTCACCAATGATGGAATTGAACCAATTTTGGCACACAGAACTCCCATGACCAATAGAAAATGCTGGAAGGGTTTGGCGGGCATTGACCTTGAGTTTTGGAGTTGTAGTTCTAATAAATCCTGAGAGCACTGTGAACTCAAACAATGATGGATTTAGACCAAACTTGGCAATATGCCCAAATATGAACACTGGTACAGTTTGGAAAAAGAGACTTGATATTCGGGAGTTGTAGCTGCTGAAATTTATAGTTCACCTACAATCAAAGAGCATTCTGAACCCCACCAATGATAAAAATTGGGCCAAATTTCTCACACAGAACCCCCATGAATAACAGAAAATACTGCCTTTTCTGGTGATCTTTGGCGACCCCTCTGACATCCCCTCACAACCCCCCAGGGGTCCCAACCCCCAGGTTGAGATACACTGCACTAAAGGCTACTAAACTGGTGCCAAAATACAAGGCTGACAAATTATATTTGCAATTATAAATATAAGCCTTCACAACCAATCCTGAGCTTCACATTCATGTTCTTCACGTTCTCAGCATTCCTTTAAAATTAGAGGAAGTAATACATACAGTTTTAAACACCACTTTTGAATGTCCTATTTAGAAGCAATCAGAAATGGCTTTACCTCCAGGAAATCACTTTCTATGATAAGCAAATGCAAACACAGGGGACAGAGCTCCAGGACATGTTTTAAGGAGGCAATTTTATTCATCCTCCAGCAGGAAACACAAACATGCCTGCCTCTAATGAGTTTGATCTTGGCATTTATGTGGACCGCTACGTCTTGTGAACAAGAACAATAAGAAGCAGGACAGTTGAAATCATTTTAAGCACAGCCTATGGCGTGATGGAAGTCAAGTAGTATTTAAAAAACCAGCCATTTATAATCATGTATGGTTCATTGTTGTGCTCCTTCATATTTTTGTCCCAATAAATGACAATCCTATGGCAAAACTATGGGGGTTTTCTGGGATTGAGAGTGTGTGCCTAGCCCAAGGTGAAATTCCACAATTGAGTGAGGAATTAAAGCCTGGTCTCCAGAATCGAAGTCTAACACATTGTAAGGGGTTCTTTGCTATGGGTTTAGTCTTCACTGGAAACAGTATACCAATACACACAGTGGTTAAAGATACCACTTGTATTGTTTGGAATACAAGAACCTAGCACTACTGCCCATGTATATAGGGCCTAAGCTACAACATCATAAATCACACCAAGGCCCAGGCACTTTTCCCACATACCAGAGCCCACTTTCTCCCCCACCACATAGCCTTTGACCTTTTCATATGTCCTTGCAGCATGGTGTCCTCCTCTTTTGGGCAAAGGCCATGTGTTCTATCTCTATAATTTATAGTATTACGGAACTGGAAAAGGTACAAAGAAGGGCAACAAGAATGATCCAAGGGATGGAGCAGATCCCTTATGAAATCAGGTTGCAACGCCTTGGTCTTTTCAGCCTTGAAAGACGGCGTTTAAGAGGTGACTTGATCGAAGTGTATAAAATCATGCATGGGATAGAAAGGGTGAATAGAGAAAATATTTTTTCTGTCACACAACACTAGGACTAGGGGGCACTCCCTAAAGCTCCAAGGTAGGAAAATTAGGACTAATAAAGGGAAATATTTCTTCACCCAGAGGGTCATTGGGTTATGGAACTCACTTCCAGAGGAGGTTGTGACAGCTGTCAGCCTGGACAGCTTCAAGGCAGGATTAGACAGATTCATGGATACCAAGGGAATCAGTAGTTACTGAAATGGACATCCAAGTGCCACCTCTGTGTTGATGGAGGCAGGCAGGATTTCCCCGGGTACTGGTTGTGGGGGGTCGGGAGCAGGTGAGGGTTTTGCCCTCCTTTCTGCTAGAGATCCCCGTGTACAACTAGTGGGCCACTGTGTGACACAGAGTGCTGGACTAGATGGGCTGAGGCCCGATTCAGCATGGCTCTTCTTATGTTCTTATGTTCTTCTTATGTTCTTATGTATTCATTCATAATGTATAGCATTTGTCACAGTACATTTACGCTCAGTAGGTCTATTAGTAGATAGGGAATACCGTATATACAGGTCCTTCTCAAAAATTAGCATATAGTGTTAAAGTTCATTATTTTCCTTAATGTAATGATAAAAATTTAACTTTCATATATTTTCAATTCATTGCATACCAACTGAAATATTTCAGGTATTTTTTTGTTTGAATACTGGCTGTACCTGTTCATTAGAGATTGCACCTGACATTTACTAGGCAGTATCTTTCAAAAAACGAACCCAAGGCCTGTGCCATTTTCCCTGCTTTGTGGCTGGCTCATCCACTTCCCTTCCCACTGCAGATTAAAGCCTTGGTGATTAATCTCAGCAGTCCCCCTTGGACCATCTGCTGGGACCCTCACAAACCAGATTGGGAACCTCAGGCTTAATTTACGCTCCAGTGATGTTTAGCGAGATTGGAAGAGGTTTGGATCTATCGAGCACCATTCCATTAAGACAGGGCAGGGCACAGTTTGCATTCCTCAGGCAACCCCTGGACCCAACTTTTCAGGGCTTTGAAGTCCCCATCAATCATCTCTAGCCCCATCCCATGTTTAAATTTATGCATTTATTTATTTAATCGCATTTATTTGCCGCCACTCCCGGTGGCTCAGGCCGCTTACACATAATCAAAGAGAAACAGCCAAAGCACAGCCAAAATAGTTAAAAACCACAATTAAAATAAGAGATTAAAATGTCGCAATGAACAATACATTAAAACGCCAAGATGACACAAATACAAGATGGCGTTACAACAGAAGGAAACTGCCGCTAATCAGACTCTGAAAGCCTGCCGAAACAGCAGTCTTACAGGCTTTTCTGAAACGAAAGGAGGTTCTGGATAGCGCGGACGTCAGTGGGCAATGCGTTCCAGAGCACTGGAGTAATGATCGAAAAAGCCCGTCGATGGGTTGCAGTCAGGCGGTATATCTTAGGGCTAGGAATGACCAGGAGGTTCTCCTCTTCGGAGCCTAGAGATCTGGTGGGACAATATGGGATGAGGCGGTCCCGTCGATACACTGGCCCCGGACCATTTAAGGCCTTAAAAGTCAGAACTAACACTTTGAAGGCAATCCGGCATTCTACAGGTAGCCAGTGCAGCTCGTGCAGTATCGGCGTGATGTGACAGCTTGCCGAGACCCCAGCAAGGAGTCGAGCTGCAGCGTTCTGCACCAGCTTAAGTTTCCAGATCACCGTCAAAGGAAGGCCAATGTAAAGAGCGTGACAGTAGTCTAGCCTCGAGATGATGGTAGCTTGGACCACTGTGGCCAGGTCGTGCCGGGACAGGTAGGGGGCCAGCTTCCTCGCCTGGCAAAGATGGAAGAACGCCACTCTGCTGACAGTGGAGATGCGAGTCTCCATCGACAGCAGAGGGTCCACGGTCACCCCAAAGCTCTTAACAGATGATGACGGACATAATGTCACACCGTCCAGGCAACACGCCGATGGCAACATTGGCTGATAAATTATAGTTAGCCAATGTTGCCACCAACCTACATAGAATGTGTTCCAAATATGTGAAAACACACAGAACACCCCCAAAATCGTGTATTTTCTAAAACTAAGACATGGGCATTGGTGTTGCTGCCACATACCCAAGTTTTATCACCTCCGATAGGACATCTTATACATCTTCCCAATATTCTAGCTAGGAACAGACTGTAATAATGCATCTAAACCAGCTCCCAACCACCCCGAAAGCAACCAGAATATGCTCTGAAGCCAAGAACCTTCCTGATGTCTACACATCAAGTTTTGCCAGGTAGACAACACTACGGTTGTTTTAGTCACACTTTGTAACGTAGATACTCCCACACAAACATGAGAGCAGAACAACGCAGCGGCTTTTAATTGCCTGAGGTTGAAGGCTTGGCAGGATCTTCTGGTTGAGCAAAATGAAAACAGGAAGTGACAACAATCAGCGATGACAGAATGTTAGTCAAGACTGGGTTGCTGTGACTTTTCTGGGCCATGTTCCAGAAGCATTCATTCCTGACGTTTCACCTGCATCTATGGCAGGCATCCTCAGAGGTTGTGAGGTCTATTTTAAACTAGGAAAGTGTGGTATCTATCTATCTATCTGTGGGATAATGTCCAGGGTGGGAGAAAGAACTACTGTCTGTTTGAGGCAAGCGTGAATGTTGCAACTGGCCACCTTGATTAGCATTGAATGGCCTTGCAGCTCCAAAGCCTGGGCGCCTCCTTTGTTCGAAGGTGTTAGCTGGCCCTGATGGTTTCACGTCTGGAATTGTTATGAATGGCTTTTCAGTAACTTTGAAGCATAGGTTCTTTTTATTGCGTTTTCCAGTGTGAGAGGGTAAATCAGATTATAGAAAAAGGTTTAGATAAAGAATGACATTAGTCATACAGACATATAGATTCTATGCAATTACATTGGATTCACAATTATATTGGTTAACAAACAAAGCGAAGTTACATTTTCACTCAACATTCACACACATGAACATGCATTCATCCTCATGCATCCAAATATTATTACCGTATATTCCAGGGTACTAGACGACTTTTTAGCTCTGGAAAATCTTAAGAAAAGTTGGGGGTCGTCTAGTACGCCGGGTATAAAATTAAAATAATAATAATAAAAGGAAACAATAAAAACCAACTACCTTAAGAGGGAGGGAGGGAGGAGGAGCAACTCTGCTTTTAGTGCCTCCATAGTTTCCTGACTCCCTTCGTTGTGTTCAGTGCCATGGCTGTGACTCGAAGCAGGGGCTGTCTTGCAGAGCACCCTCGCCATCTTGGACGGAGGGTGCATGCGTCGACGGCGCAAATAAACCTTCGAGCAGGAAGGCAAAAGGAAGGTGGAGGGGGGGCCAGCGCCAAGCTCTCCGCCTCTTCCTCCCATGCCGGCATGGAGGGGTCAGGATGGATGATGATGTGGGAGAATCAATGCGTGGCCCAGGCCAGGTGCAGCGTGCAGGAGAGGAAGGAAAGAGAGAGGTGCTGGCAAGGCTCGCCAACAGCAACAGCAGCCCACTCAGAGGCTTCTGAGCCGAGCGAGGCGGAGGAGGGGCCGAGCCTCCTTCGCCTCAAATTCCACACGCGCAGCTGAGAAACTCCCAAACTCGAGCTCCTTAAACAGGGGTGTTGTCCGCTCTCTGTAATTCGCCCCAGTTATTAATCTGGCTGCCGAACATCAGTTTTTAGACCTTTGCATGAATCCTATGCGCAGTCTTTACAGTGGACCCTACATAAGATGCTTCAGCCTGTTTAGCAAGCCTTGAAAATTCCAATTTATGATTAGTAAATGTTTTACTTGTATACTTATTTTATATACCTGGGATTACACAAAAAATTCTCAGGCCAAAAGGGATCATGAGTGGAAAAGTTTAAGAAACGTTGGTTGGTCTATGGCAGCGCTTCTCAACCTGGGGGGTCACAAGGGCGTATCAGAAGGGTTGCCAAAACCATCATAAAATACAGTATCTTCTGTTGGTCATGGAGGTTCTGTGTGGGAAGTTTGGCCCAATTCTATCATTGGTGGGGTTCACAATGCTCTTTGATAGTAAGTGAACTATAAATCCCAGCAGCTACAACTCTCAAATTACAAAATCAATACCGCCGCAACCCCATCAGTATTCAAATTTGGCCGTATTGGGTATATGTGCCAAATTTGATCCAGTGAATGAAAATACATCCTGCCCATCAGATATTTACATTACAATTCATAACAGTAGCAAAATTACAGTTATGAAGTAGCAACAAAAATGTTATGTTTGGGGGTCACCACAACATGAGGAAATGTATTAAGGGGTCGCAGCATTAGGAAGGCTGAGAACCACTGGTCTATGGCTTTTAGAAAAGCTACAATTTCAAAGCCAAACCACCTCTGCAAACCCACAGAAGTTCTCACTGCTCACAGTGTCTTATTGCAAGGGCAAAAGGTTAAAATCATTTGGCGCTTACCCGATTCTCCAGCTCAGGAGGGAACTTGGTCTGGAACTGGCATTTGGTGCCACTGCTGTAATCCCGCTGGACAAACACCTTGCTGGCAACAGGTGGCTGCGGTGGCCTCATTTCGCTGTCCAAGTTGGCCAGTCTGGAGATGGAAAAGGATACACAGGAGGTCTTTAAGTAAGGGGACTGGACATCCAGGATTATGCTTTCCTACCAAGGCATCCTGAACTCTATTCTACAATTCAAGCTGAGCTGACCTTCCTTCATCATCTTGAGTTTCCACTACTCTCTTGTCTTCAACTGCCACTCAAGGCACCAGAAAGGGATGAGACTGTATCTTATCACATACACTTCTTCCTTCGCATCATGTGTTTTTGACCAGGTCACCAGTCTTACACATTGGTGACTAATTTCATGAACGATTAAACACGTCTAACCTAATTGAGGTGCATTACATAGGTAGAAGTCACTTTGCTTCAAAAGGGATGACCACTGAACTTGCAGCCTAACATTACCACAACATTTCTGACCCTCAGGCAGCAACCAAGGAGCGTTCATTAGCACTGCTTCTTGAATGGACCCAAGGAGAGTTCTGGAGCAGGTGTTTTGGACTTATATTTCAATAATCTCTGGCCATTGGACAAAGTGGCTAAGGCCTCTGGGAGTTGAAGCCCAAAACACACGGAGGACCTGAGTTTGAGAGTTACTGTTCTAGAACCTTGCACCATCAATACTTTGCTTTCTTGTCCGCACTTGACATACTGTAATCCCTCTGCCATGCTGGCTGGGGGATTCTGGGAATTGTAGTTCGCAAAGGAACTTCTCCAGCTTCTGGTTAAGGACCACCCCTTCTGTAAAACGGTACTGTTACACTCTACAGCTCTTGTGGTATTAACCCGGAAGTTTAAACTTCAAGGCCTCTTGATGTCATTCTCAAATATATTTCTTTTCCCTTTCTACAAGGTCCTTGGTTCCTGGGATTTTAAATATGTCGACAGAGCTCTGTACTCTTCAGGGTTTTATTGCTTTCGTGACATTTGTTGGTTTGTTAACACCAATGTTTCCCAACCACTGTTCCGCAGTACACTACTGTTCCGTGAGGGATCATCTGGTGTGCCGTGAAAAACCTCTCCCCCCCCCCCCTTGCTCCCCCTCCTGCTGCTGCTGCTTGGGGAGGAGGAAGGACAACCAAGCCTCGGAATGGGCCGCTTCCCCTTTAAACATGCAAATGAGCTCTGCGGGGTGCCCGGGCGGTAATCCCTCCCTCCCCCGCGCGTGCACCAGCCAGCCAGTCAGGGTCCCCAGCGGCCAATCAGGAGCACGGCTCCTCCGGAGGGACGCAGAGGGGGTGATGTCATGCGGTCCCGCCTCCTTTGCAGCCGCCGCTGTTGAGCAAGAGCTTTGTGCATGTCTTTCTGCCATTCCTGGCAGGATATCTATGTTGTGTTCATCGAAACAGGCCCAGGTTTCACACTGAATGTATAAATGCATTTAAAAACATATAAACTGTGTTAGAGTGTCATTTTGTGTCATTTTGGTTGATGGTGTGCCCCAGGATTTTGCAAATGTAAAAAACTGTGCTGCGGCTCAAAAAAGGTTGGGAAACACTGGGTTACACAATACATAAAACAACCACGACGCAATTTAATACTATACTAAAAACATTACAATACTAAAAACATATTACATAAAAGCATAAGAACCTACAACTACACAGGGAGCAAGCAATTCTAAGATTAACAACTATGTTTAAGGACCAATGAGATTAAAATCTTGTCTAAACAGGACTGTTTTACAAGCTCTTCTGAACGGAGCCAGTTCTTTGATGGTACGGACTTCGACCGGCATGGAGTTCCATAGTAGAGCAGGCATGGGCCAACTTGGGCCCTCCAGGTGTTTTAGACTTCAACTCCCACCATCCCTAACAACCTCAGGCCCTTTCCGGTAGATCTGGACCACGCTTGGCACACAGACCCAACATGGCCAATTGTAAATATTGTAGAAACACAGAGTATGGGTTCCAGAAACATCCAATGAACACACAAACCAGGTAGATACAATATAAAAGTATCAATAAGTGTTAATATTCAACATCTTAGAGTGAAAATGTCATCTATATATATAAAGGAGACGTGGTCGTGCAAAGATGGATATGCACGGCCAAACCATAACCCCCCCAAACACAAATCCCACGACACACATTCCCCCAGACCACGAGGTACAGACATACCACTAAAAAACCCACATCACTAACTTGCAACCCCCAAAAACAGCCCCAAAAACCGCCCATTGACTCCCGGTCTGCGCTGGCCACGAGCGCAGAACACAGTGAGAGCCATCGCGCAGGCGCACTACAACCCCCCCCCCCCCCAACACCACAACGCAGGACAGAGAGACAGCAAACACACTGCGCACTCTGACTCCCCCAACCCCCAACCCATTCCGTCCCCCTCTCTCCCCACACACCATCAACTTCACCGCGCAGCCGCTCTCTGCCGCATCGGTCGATTCTGCGGCTCTCCGGGAAAGCAACACTGCAAAAAACCACAAAAAACTACAGAAAAAAATGGCGGCCGAACCACTTCCGGTCCGGCCGAAAAGGCTCCGACGGAAGTCAATCCGTCAGAAAAAGGGTCCGGCCGGAAACTGATGCCACATACCGGAGGTTCCGCCCCCGCCTGGCCCGAGGTGCCGCCAGGAAACATGGCGGACGCCACGGAGCAGCGGCTACCACAAGGAGACCTCCTGGTTACTCCGAGAAGACGCCGCCCCCCGGAGCCTGCCCTCCGGAGGACGGAGGGTGAAGAAGGACGAGGCCTGGGGACACGGCCTCGCCGCTACTGCCCTCCGGATGGCAGAGGGTGAAGAGGAAAGGTCCGGGGTCGCTGCCGCCGCCTTCGTGTCCCTCCTCCGCCCCCTTCTTCTCCTCCATCAACCTCAGGACCTTTCCTTCTCCACCTCAGCCTATGCCCCCAACCCCCCCCCCCACGTCAGCCCCACGCTCCTTCTCTTCTCCCCTCACCCTCAGCCCCCTTCTTTTCCTCTCTCAGCCTCAGACCCCTTCTTCCCCCTTTCCCCACCTCATGTGTATGTACACATGCACACACATATACAGAACCATACACACGCATACATATATAAACACACATACACATATATACATATACACCCACATATATACACTACATACACACATATACACATGCACACACCCACCAAGACCATAAGTAGCATCATTTCAAACCCTTATATACTCAGACTTCCCCGCATCTCCTACATAGGGCACAGCAACGCGTGCCGGGTACAGCTAGTATTACATAAAGGACAAACCATTTCCATGTACATATATGCATGTTGCGGCAAAACATACAAATAAACCGGATTATATCCAAAGTCGCAATGACATATCAATAGAACTTCGCAAATACACAACGTGGTAGTCCAGAAATCATTAAATCAAGTCTCTAGTGTTGAAAAGTCCAGACACAATAGGATAACAAGGACACAGGAGGCTACAATTTAGCTCCTAAGAGTTCATTCGAAGTCAGGCCGACAGGCTGGTGATGCCTACAATCCTGGGGCCGCTCCCCCGTATAGATGTACCGTTGTCCTTATATCAATAGTTGGAAGCGTCAGGGCTTAACCTCACCGAATGCGGCGAGGTTCGGTTTGGTGAGGTTAAGCCCTGACGCTTCCAACTATTGATATAAGGACAACGGTACATCTATGAAGGCCTTGAGAAAGCCCCGCCCGGGGGCGAAACGGGGGAGCGGCCCCATGATTGTAGGCATCACCAGCCTGTCGGCCTGACTTCGAATGAACTCTTAGGAGCTAAATTGTAGCCTCCTGTGTCCTTGTTATCCTATTGTGTCTGGACTCTTCAACAATAGAGACTTGATTTAATGATTTCTGGACTACCACGTTGTGTATTTTTAGGTTCTATTGATATGTCATTGCGACTTTGGATATAATCCGGTTTATTTGTATGTTTTGCCGCAACATGCATATATGTACATGGAAATGGTTTGTCCTTTATGTAATATGACATTTTCACTCTAAGATGTTATGATTTTATTTATTTATTTATTCAAACTTGTGAGTCGCCACTCCCGGGTGGCTCGGGGTGACTTACACAACACATTCAAATTAAAAATTGAATATAAAAACAGGTAAAATACAGTAAAAATATACAACAAGCCGATGGCACAGGTGTGCATACTACCACAGGACGAGCAATACAAGGGGCAAGATACCCCACGGGTCTCAGCCTTAATGCCCAAAGGCCTGCCGGAACAGGATGGTTTTGCACGCCTTCCGGAATGCCGCTAAGTCCGCAAGGGCACGTACTCCGGAAGGCAGTGTGTTCCAGAGGGTAGGGGCAATTACTGAGAAGGCCCTCCGTCTCGTGGCCGTCAGGTGATATGCTTTAATGCCAGGCACCTCAAGAGGTTGGCCCACCTCTGAACGTAATGGCCTAGCGGGACAGTATGGGATAAGGCGGTCCCTAAGGCAGTGTTTCTCAACCAGTGTGCCATGAGTGATCATCAGGTGTGCCACGAGAAAAGCTCTCTGCCCCCCTTCTTCCCCCCCCCCTCCTGCCGAACTCCTGCTGCTTGGGGGAGGAGGAAGGGCCGGGCGGCGGCGAAGAAAAAGAAGAGGCCGGGGCGCCGCCTCCTTCAGCCATTTCCCCAGCCGGCCTCCAATCCGCCATGTATCCCGCCATGACTCTCGCCCCTCGCTCGCTGAAGCCGCGCGGAGGAGCCCCGCCCACTGAAGCCCATCCACCGCTCATGCTCCTCCTCTGTGGGAGAGCTGAAGCCGGGAGGAGGGGGCAGGGCATGGGGATGGGGCATGGCGTGGCCTGGCTCCCCCTCCCCGGCTTCGGCATTCCCACCAGGCCACCATCCCCAGCCGTTCTTTACTGTGTTAAGAGTGTCATTTTGTGTCATTTTGGTTGGTGGTGTGCCCCCGGATTTTTTTAATGTTAAAAGTGTGCCACGGCTCAAAAAAGGTTGGGAAACACTGCCCTAAGGTACACTGGCCCCAGACCGTTCAAGGCCTTGAAGGTTAGTACCAGCACTTTGAAGGTGATCCGGTGTTCCACTGGGAGCCAGTGCAGCTCCCGCAAGACCGGTGTTATGTGGCTGGTCGTCAAGACGCCAGCCAACAGCTTAGCTGCCGCATTCTGGACCAGCTTCAGCCTCCGGAGCACCGACAGAGGAAGGCCAACGTAGAGAGCATGTTGAATATTACCACTTATTGATACTTTTATATTGTATCTACCTCAGGGGTGCTCACACTTTTTCAGCATGCGAGCTACTTTTGAGCAACCAAGTTGAAAAGATCACCTGCCGCGCGCGCGTGCGCGTGCACCCGTGGGCGGCTTCTTATTAGTTTGGTTGCTCTCCGGATTTTGGGGGAGGCGCTCTGATCCATGGCGCCTCTCGAGGCCCCCGTCGCTGCCCTCGCCTGTCTCTCGCCTGGATCTATGGATCCGGCTGAGAGAGGCAAGGAGAGCGCACGGGGCCTCCTCCTCCTCTGTCGCCTATGGCAGGCGGCGACAGAGGAGGAAACCCCATGGCTCCCCTCGCCTCTCTTTCGCCCGGATCCATGGATCCGGGCGAGAGAGGCGAGGAGCTTCTGCAGGGCCTAATCCTCCTCTGTCGCCTATGGCAGGGCGGCGACAGAGGAGAGAAACCCTCGCGCGCGCTCCCCTCGCCTCTCTTTCGCCGGATCCATGGATCCGGGCGAAAGAGAGGCAGCGAGGAGCGCGCGGGGGCCTCCTCCTCCTCTGTCACCGCCCTGCCATACGCGACAGAGGAGGAAACCCCTCGCGCGCTCCCCTCTCCTCTCTTTCGGTCGGATCCATGGATCCGGGCGAAAGAGAGGCAGCGAGCGCAGGGGGCCTCTGTCGCCTACTGCAGGGCAGAGGAAGGCGGCGCTGGGAGCCTGCGTCTTGCGCGGGAGCGCGCATTGACCGGGTGAGGGTCTGAAGATCACCCGGATGAGGCCCAAAGATCACCCGGTCGATCGCGATCACCGTCTTGGCCACCCCTGATCTACCTGGTATGTGTGTTCATTGGATGCAATTGTAAATATTGGCAGGATTTGGGGGTGACTGCCCTTGGCATACGGGAATTGTAGTTCACCCTTATTCAGAGAGCACTGAACCCAGCCAATGGCAGACCTCACAACCTCTGAGGAGGCTTGCCGCAGATGCAGGCGAAACGTCAGGGAAGCATGCTTTTAGAACATGGCCATATAGTAAGGGCGGAAATAATAATAACAATGTAAAACACAAAATAAAGTAAAATAATAAAATAAATTGTTGGTCTAATAGAAGAATGATTCCTGCCCACGTTGGGCGAGCCTGTCATAACTCTAGCGAAGGGCTCTCCCTCGAGTGAGGCCTACACAAGGCCCCAGGCCTTCTCCCCTCCCTGCCCCTCCTCAGCCCTTCCTCCCCTCCTGGCTTGCTTCCTTCTCTCCCCTTCGAGCCGCCCCTCCAGCCAGCCTCCTCCCACGCCACCTTCCCAGGGCCTTACGGGCAGAGCCGGAGCCCCTCCGCCGCCGCTCCTGCTTCCTCAGCTTCCTCCTCCTCCTCCTTTGCCGCTTTCCAGCTTGTGTCGCAAACGCCTCCCGCCCTCATTTGCGGCTGCCGTAAAGCGAACCCCCCTCATCCCCACCTCGCGACGGATAGCGGCCCTTAAAGGCCAAAGAGGGGCGGCACAGAGATATGAAACCCGTAGAGTCACGCGCCGCTCTCTTCGTAACGCGTGCTTCCGGCTCACGTTTCTAATGTTTCCCTCCTTAGGCAAAGAAGGCTCCTTTCTACACTACCATGTAACATCTAGATTTCTACAGAAAGGGGGGGGAAAAAACCCATGAAAATTAACAAAATTTGGCTACCAGTATTTTATTTTTTTTTAAACAACTCTAAAATCATCTCACGGCCTTACTTCGTGAAACTAAAAAGGCCAATCTGAGATAGGCAAGTCCGGTTACAGAAAGCACAGCAGAAAGTCTCCTTGGGTGATGTTGTTTCCAAGTTGCGGTTCTTTCTGACTTGTCGTTTCTCTTCGAGACCCGTTTGGTGTGTCTTCTCGAAAGAGGCCGCAGCATTGTGGATAGTGCGTCTCCATGCCTCCCGATGTGAGGCCAGGGTGAACCATTGTTGGTGGTCAATCTGGCTGAGCCTGAGATGTTGTTTCAGGGAGTCCTTGTATCTCTTTTTGGGGGCGCCTCTCTTGCGCTGACCCGTGGCGAGTTCACCATAGAGTAGTATCTTTGGGAGGCGGTGGTCCTCCAACCTAGAGACCATGTGCCCTGCCCAGCACAGCTGTGTTCTCAATAGCATGGCCTCAATGCTAGTGATCCCTGCTTGCTCAAGGACAGCAACATTAGTTACCTAGTCGGTCCAGTGTATATTTAGGATTGTGTGAAGACAGCGCTGATGAAAGCGTTCGAGGAGTCGTAGGTGTTGGCGATATGTGACCCATGTTTCAGACCCATAGAGGAGAATAGACAGTACGATAGCTCTGTACACACTGATTTTGGTGCTTTGCCTCAGGTGCTTGTTGCTCCAGACTCTTTTGTGAAGTCTTCCGAATGCACTATATGCCTTTGCTAACCTGTGATCTATCTCTTTATCAATCTTGGCACCTGAAGAGATGATGTTTCCCAGGTAGGTGAACTGCTGAGCGGATTTAAGCACAGATTCGCCTATGCTGATGTGAGGATGATGGTGTTCTTCCTGTGGTGTGGGCTGGTAGAGGACTTCCCTTTTCTTCAGGCTGACTTCCACCCCAAACAGCTCTGCATCTGCTGCAAAGCAGGATGTGAGGCGCTGCAGGGCTGCTTCTGAGTGGGCGACAAGGGCAGCATCGTCAGCAAAAAGCAGCTCACGGATAAGATATTTCAGAGTCTTAGTGCAAGCCCTCAGGCGGCTTAAGTTGAACAAGCTACCATCAGTATGATAGCGTATATATATGCCGTCTTCTTCTTCGAGGTCTGCCGTAGGAGCATCATGCTGAAGAAGATGGTAAATAGGGTTGGTGCAAGAACACAACCTTGTTTCACTCCATTAGTTATGAGAAAGGGCTCCGAGAGAGCATCAACGTATCTGACTTGACCGCGCTGGCCCTCATGGAGCAGGATAATCATTTTGAGGAATTTGGGGTGACATCCTAGATGTTCCAGGATCTGTCACAGACCTTTTCCGCTCACAGTGTCGAAGGCTTTGGTGAGGTTGACAAATGTGACATAGAGTCCTTTGTTCTGCTCTCTACATTTCTCTTGCAGTTGTCTACGGGCAAAAACCATATCTGTGGTGTTCCTATTAGCTTCTACACTACCATATAACACAGGCCTGGGCAAGCTTGGGCCCTCCAGGGGTTTTGGACTTCAACTCCCACAATTCCTAACAGCCGGTAGGCTGTTAGGAATTGTGGGAGTTGAAGTCCAAAACCCCTGGAGGGCCCAAGCTTGCCCAGGCCTGATATAACATCTAGATTTCTACCGAAAGGAAGAAACCATGAAAATTAACAAAATCCAGTATTTTTTTTTTTTAAAAAGAACTCTAAAACCATAACAGTAAAAATTTTTTAAAAAACACTCAGGAAACCGAGGAATTCCAGACAGGAAACAATCAGGGCCAGCAAATGACCTCTCAACAAAGGATTCCCAATAAGAAGCCAGATCTTGAAGCTGCAAGGCCATTCAATGCTAATCAAGGCGGCCAATTGCAACATTCACACTTACCTCGAACAGACAAGAGTTCTTTCTCCCACCCTGGACATTGTTCCACAGATAACAAGGTTGCTGTGAGTTTTCCAGGCTGTCTGGCCATGTTCCAGAAGCATTCTCTCCTGACATTTTGCCCACATCTTTGGCAGGCATTCTCAGAGGTTTTGAGGTCTGTTGGAAACTAGGCAGGTCAGGTTTATATATTTGTGGGTATCCAGGAAACAATCAGGGCCAGCTAACAGTCCCTAACAAATAATTCCCCCAGGCAGGGAGCAGCCAGGCTTTGAAGCTGCAACGCTATTCAATACAAATCAAGGTGGCCAATTGCAAATTTCACCCTTGTCTCCAACAGAGGAGTTCTTTCTCCCACCCTGGACATTATTCCACAGATCCATAAACCCCATTGTCCTAGTTTCCAACAAACCTCATCACCTTTGAGGATGCCTGCCATAGATGTGGGTGAAACGTCAGGAGAGAATGCTTCTGGAACATGGCCAGGCAGCCCCGAAAACTCACAACAATCTAGATTACCAGCTTTGAACTGGATTACATGCCAGTGTACACTCATCCAATCCACTTCAAAGATGATAATGTGGATTATCTGATTTGATAATCTGGATTATATGGCCTCCCAGGATTTTGTAGAATGGATTTCATATAATCCAGTTTAAAGCAGTTAATGTGGATTGGGCTGGGCTTTAGCACAACAGGTTAACTGCCAGCTGCAGTAAAATTTGCCAACCCGAAAGGTTGACAGCTCGAAGCCCAGGTCAGGGTGAGCTCCTAGCCTTTAGCCCAGCTTCTGTCTACCTAGCAGTTTCAAAAACAGCAATGTGAGTAGATAAATAGGTACCACTCAAAGCGGGGAGGTATTTAAGGCACCCACAAGGAAATGCCAGAAAACGGCTGGTGATTCGATCAAGGAGGAAACTTGAGAAAGTGGAGCAACAGCTCCCCAAGTGGCCAGAACCGAGCATAACCTCCAAATTACCGAAGATGTGAAAGTCTATCTATACCTCTAACTATGTAGAGTTGTCTATCTTGTCAGTGTACAACGGCATTGAATGTTTGCCTTATATGTGTTCCGAGTCTTCTTCAGGGTAAGAAGGGTGGAATATAAATATTGTAAACAAGTAAGTAAATAATATGCATTTTACATTTCAGTGTAGAAGGGGGCTAGGAGACCTAGGCACCTCTTTGTCGCCACCTTGAGGCCAGACTGGATAATTTCACCGCTTTATTATATTTTCCCCTGAAGGCAAGTATGATATGGAACAGAAACAGTTTGGGAATAAAGAAGGGAAGGAGAGAAAAAAGGAAAAGGAAAGAAGGGAGGGAGGGAGGAACAAGACAGAAAGGAAGAGGGCAAAAAGGAAGGAAAGAAGGAAAGAAAGAAATGAAACAAAGAAGGAAGGAGAAAAGGCAGAATGGAAGGAAGATACATTACATTTGGCACGCAGAACCCCCATGACTAGGATTGGGAGAAATTGACCTTGATTTATAAGAGTTGTAGTTCACTTACATCCAGAGAGCATTGTGAACCCAACCAATGATGGATCTGGACCAAACTTGCCATGGATGATGGGACTTACAGTACCTTCACTCACTTCTAGAGACCACTGTGACCCCCACGAATGACGGATTAGGACCATACTTGGCACACAAATAACCCTAGTAATCTCAATCTCTCTCTCTCTCTCTCTCTCTATATATATATATGCTCTGTTCATTTTGAGTGACATCATAACTTATTTTTATTGCTACTTCATAACTGCAAATTTGCTACTGTTATGAATCGTAAAGCAAATACCTGATATTCAGGATGTATTTTCATTCAAATTTGGCACAAATACTGATATGCCCAAATCTGAATAGTGGTGGGGTTGTGGGATTGGGGGGGATTGATTTTGCAATTTGGGAGTTGTAGTTGCTAGGATGTATAGTTCACCTACAATCAAAGAGCCTTCTGAACTCCACCAACGATGGAATTGTCCCCGCTGCGGCCATAGCAAGACAATTTAATATAATTTCACCCCGCGGGGTGTCTGTGGTTGATAGCAAAACTGCATCAATTCCACAATGTAGATGCGCACACACCTCAGTCAGATGAAAATGCTTTCGGTTCATGAGCCTGAACCACAGCCAGCCTTGTGCTACATACCTGTTATTACAACATTGGCTCTCCCCAGTTAAATTCTGCCACGGAGAGCAATATACACGTTCCCATTTCTGCATAGAAGTGGAGCAGATGTTCTGGCATGACTCACTTGAGCTCGTGCAATGATTTCCGGGAGCATAGCTGTTTTATTTTTAATGACGCACATGTGTTTATATGGGCTTTTGCACATGGGGCAGAGCAGGCAGGGTGTGCAAAACAGTGCTTTGCAAAAATCAAGGGAGCTCATATTGAAATCCAGAAAAGAAAAAGGACACATTGCTCTTAGGCCCCTTCTACTCTGCCATCTACAATCCAGATTGTCTGCTCTGAACTGGATGGTATGGCGGTGTAGACTCATATAACCAAGGCAGATAAAGTGTATTATCTGCTTTGAAAATCTATATTATATGGTAGTGTAAAAGTGACCTTACAATGCTGAACATTTTCTTCCTATTCTCCTCTACAATGCTAGCCTTGCAATACTTGGCTACCGGCTTGTTAGCTGCTTATATTATACTAGCCGTCCCCTGCCAGGCGTTGCTGTGGCCCAGCCTGGTGATCTGGAAAATAAAGTAATGAGGAAGTGTTGCTTTCTAATATATGTAACTGGCTGTACCCGGCATGCGTTGCTGTGCCCTATTTAGGAGATGCGAGAAAGTCTGAGTATGTAAGGGTTGGAATTGATGTTACTTACAGTCTTGGTGGGGTCATGGCTGTGTCGTTGTGGGTTGTTCTGGTGGGTGGGATGTTGAAGTCCTGTGAAGTTGTCGGTGGTGTTCCTGGCGTTCTGCAGAGCTTGTGGATATACAATGTTTTTTGTCTTTCCGTCTGCTGTGTTGATGTAGAGGTTGATGCTTGTGTAGGCAGGTTGAGAACCACTGACTTGAGCTGCCATGGTTCAAATGCTATGGAATCCTATGAGCTGTAGTTTTACAAGGTCTTGCCATCTCTGCCAAAGTGTGCCAAACTCCCAGGATTCTAGAACATTGAGCCTACGCAGTCCAAGTGACATCAAACTGCATTCATTCTACAGTGTACATCAGGGCTGGGCAACCTATGGCCCGCAGGCCGGATGCGGCCTGGCAGCCGATTCTGTCCGGCCCGGGGAGAAGGGCGTCGGGGGCGGGGCCAAGAGGAAGGGGTGCAGCCGCCGCCGCCATCCCATCTTGGGCTCTGTGGGGCCTGTGTCGGCAGACAGGCCAGAGGAGCGTCAGCTTTGGAGTGCCTGCCATCCCTGGAGGCGATCCGGGCCTGCAGCAGGAGCACTTGGCGACCTGCAGGGACTGATCGCCCTGGCGACCCGAAAGACTTGATCGTCTTCCGGGTCGCCAGGGCGATCAGACGCCTCAGATTGCTGGCTGTTCCCCCTGCAGGCCTGGATCGCCTCCAGGGATGGCAGGCACTCCATGGCAGGGCGATCAGCTGGGGAATGGCATGGGGCGAGAGCGGGTGGAGGCCTGCAGCGCCGCAGCAGCTCCTCTGCTGCGGCGGCGACTGGGTCCGCTTTGCCATCCTCTGGGCTGGGTCCATTGGGCCATTCCATCTTGGGATCCTTCCTCTCTTGGGGATGTCAGCCTTCATCTTGCTTCACACCTTGTCTTCTTTAATTTAATTTTAGTGGTTTGTATTATTGTTTTATAATCATTTTATAATAATATAATAAATAATATAATATAATAATGTTATATTATATTATAATTTTAATATATTATGTCTATATACAGTATACATACTATAATATAATAATTATGATATTAATACTAATAATATATGAATTTTTCTTGATATATTAATATGTTAATATTAATGATGTGTAATATATAGTAAATATAGTAAATACATAAATAAATTATGTAGATTAGGATGTAGTTCGGCCTTTAGGTGCGGCCCTCCATAATATTTTTTGGCTCTCATGTGGCCCCTTGGAAAAAATAATTGCCCACCCCTGGTGTAGATGCATTCTTAGGGACCACACATCTCATACCGGGAAGCTGATTCCTCTCCCAGGCTTCTCTAGGTGGTGCTCTTTCCCTGCAAGAGGTGAAATGCTTCTCCAAAAGGAAAAGGAGTCTTCCTCTGGCTGAAATCCCAAAAACCATCCTTCCTTGCAATCTGCACACTTTTCAAAACTGTGCCTTTAAAGTCGGCCTTAAATTCTTTCCTCCTTTATGTAATTCCCCCCCAAATCTCCCACACGGAAGGCAATTTCCTTTTTCCCATTGGCTTCTCCTTCTGGCTTTTACAGATTGCGGTATTAAAACGTGTTGGCCTCGTAAAAGAAAAGAAATAAACGTGTAACTTTTTAAAAAAACGGTTGTTTTGGGCCATAGTTAACCCTCCAGCCACCACTTCAGGTTAGGAGGGGGCGGAAATGTGGAATGGGATGTGTCCGCACTGTAGAATGAATGCAGTTTGATTCCACTTGGACTTTCAGGGCTCAATGCTATGGAGTCTTGGGAGCTGTGGTTTCAAAAGGTCTTGAGCCTTCTCTCACAAAGTGCATTGGTGTCTCACCAAACTTCAACTCCCAGGAGTCCATAGAATTGAGTTCTAGCACAGTGTTCCTTAGCCTTCTTCATGCCGCGACCCCTTAATACAGTTCCTCATGTTGTGGTGACCCCCAACCATAACATTATTTTCATTGCTACTTCATAACTGTTATAAATCGTAATGTAAATATCTGATACGCAGGATGTATTTTTATTCACAGGACCAAATTTGGCACAAATACCTGATATGCCCAAATTTTAATAATGGTGGGATTGAGGGGGGGGGGTTGAGTTTGTCATTTGGGAGTTGTAGTTGCTGGGATTTATAGTTCGCCTACAATCAAGAGCATTATGAACTCCACCAACGATGGAATTTAACCAAACTAGGCTCAAACAATGATAGATCTGGACCAAACCCTTACAGACCAAACCCTTAAAGATCAAACCCTCACAACGTCGATTGCGATCGACCAGTCGATCGCGGTCCTGAAACTGGTTGATCGCAGCTGGATTTCAGAGGGGTGTTTTTGCCCTGCGCGCAGCGCATCTTCCTCCGAGTTTCTCAGGCTGCCCCTGAGGCGACTCCCCCGCCTCCATCCTCAGTGCCATTGCAGTGTGGCCTGAGGAGGGAGGGAGAAGAAGGAGGGCAGCAGAGGGAAGGAGGGGGTGGGCACCCAGCCCGCGCATGCTCATTGGAGTCTGCGGCGGCGCACGAAGACCAGCCACGAGGGAGGACAACAGCAAGGAGGCTTTGGCAGCCATTTCCTGCCAAAGCCATCTGCGACTGCGAGGAGTTCATCTGCTTGGCCACATTGATCAGCATTGAATGGCCTTGCAGCTGAAAGGTCTGTGTCCTTTCATTCTGCCTGTTTATATCTGTGGAATGATGTCAGGGTGGGAGAAGGAACTCTTGTCCGGATGCATTTTATGAAGTGTTCCTTATTTTTGCGAAAAATCACATAAATGTGCCTTATTTCTTCTATCAAAATATGGGTAGGTAGATCATTGCGACTTGGTTGTTTTATAAGTAGCCCGCAGGCTGAAAAAGTGTGATCACCCCTGGTTTACAGGGTTAAATTAGCACCATCTGCCCAGGTTTGAAATCAGAGTTTTCCTTCTCTTAGGATGGTTGCCAGAAGGCTTCAGAGCCCATCCTGCCCGTTGACACTCTTTGTCAAACCTTACAGTTGTGACCTGCCTGTGAGCTATGCTGCCATCGCCAGCATAGCTCACAACTTCATTAGGGTACGCAAGCCTCTCCCCCGCGACAAGGGGGCGCCAACGGAGAGGTTAGTGTATAACTACTCAAATAAATCTGGGTTATATGGCTGTGTAGAAAGGGCCTCAGAGGTGGTTTGGCCATGTCTTTCTTCTGCACGGTCTTTAACCTTCTCTAACATACGGTAGAAGATTGGTGCCTCCCCAAACTAGAACTCCCGGGACTCCATAGCAGTAAGCCAGGGCATTTCAAGTGGTGTCAAACTCCATTCATTCTATAGTGCAGGGGTGCTCAGAATGGTGATCTCGATCACCAGGGTGATCTTCGGGCCTCATCCTGGTGATCTTCAGGACCCTGACCAGGTTTTTTGCTGTTGGTCCTCTTCACGGGGCCCCTGCACGCTGCAAAGGAGTCCTCCATCGTTGCTCCTCCCTGCTCGCTAGGCGGGAAAAGCTCCAGAGTCAAGAGGCAGAATGGGCCCCCTTTTTGGATTCTCCTCCTCCCTCCGTCCTTCTCCAGGCACTCAGAGTCGTAGGAGACCAAGGGGCGGGCCTGGATGACGTGATGCATGGCTGGCCCCACGACACTGGGCAGAAGGGCCAATTCTGTCTCTCGGACTTCTCGTGAGCTCTTGGAGGCCAGGGATGCTGGTGGCGTGGAAATAGGAGCAACGGAGGAGGAGAAGAAGGACGTTTTGGGGTCGTTTCCTTACCGCATCTCAAAGGTCGGTCCTTTTACTTTGGGGTGGGTGCTTGATTGTTCTGTGGCATGTCTCTTTGTTTATTTTTAATGTTTAAAAATGGTCTTTTAGCTCCAAAGCCTCTCTGCTCGCTTTGTTCCTTGAGAAATATATGTTGGGGAATATGGAAATGTGGGAGAAATGGGGTGGTTGGATGTATTTTTCCATGCCTCTTTGTTTACCCTGCTGAGTATTAAATGGCCTTGCAGTTCAACAGCCTCTCTTCTTACTTTCTGGCTGATAATATGTGGGTAATATGGCAGTGTGGGAGCAATGGGGTGGTTGGATGTATTTTTGCATGCCCCTTTGTTTACCTTGCTGAGTATTAAATGGCCTTGCTGTTCAAAAGCCTCCTTCTTACTTTCTGGCTGATAATATGTGTGGTAA
This sequence comes from Anolis apletophallus, assembly GCA_030556195.1. Lineage (NCBI taxonomy): Eukaryota > Metazoa > Chordata > Lepidosauria > Squamata > Anolidae > Anolis > Anolis apletophallus. Next base: position 7,198,552 of record JARBWK010000013.1, read on the forward strand.
TATGGCAGTGTGGGAGAAATGGGGTAAAATGTATTTTTATGCTCTGTTTTATATTGTTTTTTAAATTGAAAATTTGTTTTAAAATGGCGCCTGCTGGAAGGGGTACATAAAAATGAATAATAAATATAAATAAATAAGAAAATAGTTATACGTTTTACATTTCTGGGTAGGTGATCTTTGGGACTTGGTTTTTTAATCAGTAGCTCCCATGCTGAAAAAGTGTGAGCACCCCTGCTATAGTGTATCTGCAGCCAGAGACTGAAAAAAAATTAGCTTGAGATGCAGCTATTTCCTCCCCATCGGCTGCCCTGGACTCTCTTAGGATTTCCCATTGAGTGTATGAGGCCCGTTTCCTCATAAAGCCCAGTAAGGTGTTTATGAGCTTTCATTACAAAATGCCAGAGGGCTAATTGGTTCAACCTGTTCCTACAGCAACTTGGGGGAGAGGCCTGAAGGTGTTGCCGGAGGTTCCTGAACTCCCAACACCCAATGCTTCTATTTGATGTGCCAGTTGATATCAGTCTCTGAGCTGGAAGTCCAAAATCCGCCCAAATCCAATATGTATAGGGAACACAACAGTCTTATTTCATAGCCCGCCTGCCCTCCGGTATTGCAATACGTTTTTGGAGTACCTAGAGCGGTGTGATTTCATTTTATTCCTTTCCTAATACCCTTTCCTAGTATCTTTGGGAGGCGGTGGTCCTCCATCCTAGAGACGTGCCCTGCCCAGCACAGCTGTGTTCTCAATACCATGGCCTCAATGCTGGTGATCTCTGCTTGCTCAAGGACAGCAACTTTAGTCACAGTCGATCCAGTGTATATTAAGGATTGTGCAAAGACAGCGCTGATTAAAGCGTTCGAGGAGTCGTATTACAGTAGTCCAAGCACAATATAGGATTGATCTATATTATCATATAATTATATTATCATATAATGCAGTTCAAACTGCATTGTATGGATCTACACTGACCACAAAATGCAGTTCATAGAATCATAGAGTTGGAAGAGACCTCATGGGCCATCCAGTCCAACCCCCTGCCAAGAAGCGGGAAAATTGCATTCAAAGAACCCCTGACAGATGGCCATCCAGTCTCTGTTTAAAAGCCTCCACAGAAGGGGCCTCTACCATACTCTGGGGCAGAGAGTTCCACTGCTGAACGGCTCTCACAGTCAGGAAGTTCTTCCTAATGTTCAAATGGAATCTCCTTTCTTGTAGTTTGAAGGCATTGTTCCGCATCCTAGTCTCCTTGGCAGCAGAAAACAAGCTTGCTCCCTCCTCCCTATGACTTCCTCTCACATATTTATGAGAGGCGTTTAAGAGGTGACTTGATCGAAGTGTATAAAATCATGCATGGGATAGAAAAGGTGAATAGAGAAAAAATATTTCCTCTGTCACACAACACTAGGACTAGGGGGCACTCCCTAAAGCTCCAAGGTAGGAAAGTTAGGACTAATAAAGGGAAATATTTCTTCACCCAGAGGGTCATTGGGTTATGGAACTCACTTCCAGAGGAGGTTGTGACAGCGGTCAGCCTGGACAGCTTCAAGGCAGGATTAGACAGATTCATGGATACCAAGGGAATCAGTAGCTACTGAAATGGACATCCGAGTGCCACCTCTGTGTTGATGGAGGCAGGCAGGTTCCCGGGTACTGGTTGTGGGGGTCGGGAGCAGGTGAGGGTTTTGCCCTCCTTTCTGCTAGAGATCCCTGTGTACAACTGGTGGGCCACTGTGTGACACAGAATGCTGGACTAGATGGGCTGAGGCCCGATTCAGCATGGCTCTTCTTATGTTCTTATGTTCTTATTCATGGCTATCATGTCTCCTCTCAGCCTTCTCTTCTTCAGGCTAAACATGCCCAGCTCTTTAAGCCGCTCCTCATAGGGCTTGTTCTCCAGACCCTTGATCCTTTGAGTCGTCCTCCTCTGGACACATTACAGCTTGTCAATATCTCCCTTCAATTGTGGTGCCCAGAATTGGACACAGTATTCCAGGTGTGGTCTAACCAAAGCGGAATAGAGCATGGGGAGCATGACTTCCCTGGATCTGTAGACACTAGACTCCTATTAATGCAGTTCAAGCTGCATTACATGGCACTGTTGATCCAGCCATAATTTCCAGTTCATGAGCTCATTGCATTAGTTAAGCATGATCTAGCAAAGTCCATAGGACCAAAACTGTGGTGCTTTATGGAAGGAAATACATGCACATTAGGCCAAATGCTAATATTAGTGTTTTCTAGATGAGACTTTTATTTCACTGGGTTTTACAGGCTTGTAAAATGCTTATAACCATCCTTTATTGCCCTACTGATATAATCCACTCGGTCAATAATTGTAAACAGAGCCATAATGTGTAGAAACGGATTAAATGTAAACGTTAGAATATTCCCAATCAGAGTCATTTATTTATTTATTGACAGTATTTACATTCCACCCTTCTCACCCCGCAGGGGACTCAGGGAGGATTACAATGCACATACACATGGCAAACATTCAATGCCATAGACACACAACATATATAGACAGACACTCAGAGGCTACTTAGCATTCCAACTTCTGGCCATCAGGGGAGCTGTCACTTCCTCATTCTTTGCATACTTCCTGGAGATTTTTATGGCCCCGTAAATCAGTTAAATTAGCCTCCCCACAAAGTGGTACCTACATTTCCTACTTGACAGATGCAACTGTCTTTCGGGCTGCAAAGGTCGACAACAAGCTACACAATTTTGGTTGGGAGCTCACTCCGACCCAGGCTGGCTTCGAACTCATGACCTTCTGGCCAGTAGTGATCTTAATGCAGCTGACTTCCAAAACAAACAATGCCTTTTTCAAATAGCCCAGGCATCGCCGAGTCCTCAAGCTAGTCTATATAAATAGAAATGTAATGTTCATTTGTGGGATTAACATAACTCAAAAACCACTGGACGAACTGACATGAAATTTGGACACTACACCCCTAACTGATCAACGAGTGACCATCACTCATAAAACTCTCCCAAAAAAAAAAAACAGCGGAAAGGACTTAAAAACCCAAAACAGCTAAATGATGATACAGCGCATTTGCCAAAACGACAGCTCCCAGCATTTCCTAGTCCAGACCCTTTAGGGGAGTAGGATGCTCCAATTGCGCTGCTTCCAAGCTGCAAGCTTGCTTCTCCTTGGATTTCTCTGAGAGCATCCCAAACTGTACACATTTCCTATTTTCTATTCCTGGACTGCAACCCCCAGCAACCCTCCAGATAGATAAGATATATAGATTAGATAGAGATCGATAGTAGGTAGATAGATAGATCAATGATGAGGACTGCTAGGACTTGCAGTCTAAGAATAGGTAGAGAAGGAAGAAAGGAGAGAAAGAAAAAGGGAGGGAAAGGAAGGATAGAGGTAGAGAAGGAAGGGAGGGAAGGAGGGAGGGAGGGAGGAAAGAAGGAAAGAAAAAAAGAGAATGAAGGAAGGAAAGAGGAAGGGAAGGAAGGAAGGAAGGAGAGAAAGTGGGAGGGAAGCTTGGCCACAGCAATGTGTGGCGGATACAGCTAGTCTATCTATATATCTATCTATCTTCTATCTATCTATCTTCTATCTATCTATCTATCTATGTACATAATAAAAGTCAGTGTTTGCGGAGGTGCGGAGGAATATGTGCCAGCTTTTCGATTGACTGCCACTGTGGGATTATTTGCATAAAGGACTCTGATTGGCCAGCCTCAGAACTCCAACACTCTAAGGCACCGGATTATTTGCATAAAGGACTCTGATTGGCCAGCCTCAGAACTCCAACACTCTGCGGCACCAGACAGAAGGAATGGGTTGCCACTGAGAGACAATTTGCATAAAGGACTCTGATTGGCCAGCAAAACAGAATGCAACTGAATGCTTGAGTTAGCCAAATGACAGGTTTTTTCCCGTTGGAAATGGAATGTTCATTTTCACGGAGGTGCCAAGGAATATGTATGTATGTATGTATTTATTTACTATTTTTTATATGCCGCCCTTCTCAACCCCGAAGGGGACTCAGAGTGGCTTACAGCAAACAACAATACTGCCAGAGTGGCTTACAGTGTACATATAACAATATTGCCGGAGCGGCTTACAACAAACTGAAAAAACAACAATTAACATTACAACATATCTCTTTATGTGACAGCGTTTCAATAGGTTGCCACTAAGGGAATATTTGCATAAAGGACTCTGATTGGCCAGCCTCAGAACTCCAACATTCCACGGCCTCAGACAGAGGGAATTGCTTGCCACTGAAATGGTATTTGCATAAAGGACTCTGATTGGTCATCCACATTCCAACATTCTAAGGTGATGCAGAGGGAAAAGGAAAGGCCTCAGGCAGTCAGACACTGTGGCCCGCAGCAGTGACGGATCAGGACTAAACTTGCCACACAGGGGCCCAATGGCCCACTTCACAACGCGACCCTCACCCAATGACCACTACAGACCAAGATTAGCACACACAGCCTCACCCTGGTGCTGTTTCAAGGAGGATGGACCACAGATGATGGGACTTGAAATACCTTCACTCACCTTCCGAGACCGCTGCAACCCTCATCCAAAGAATGATCAAGACCAAAAATGACACACAGAGCCCCCATGACCCACTCTACTTTCTGGTGCTGTTTGGAGGGGGATGGACCAAGGCCAATGGGACTTGCAGTACTTTCACTAAGTTCCTGAGACCACTGCAAGCCACATAAACATCTAATAGGAACCAACCTTGGCACACAATGCCTTCCTCAAATAACCCGGGCACTGCCGGGTCCCCAAGCTAGTATATATATAAATATGTGTGTGTGTGTGTTGAGGAAATTGCATGGAGTTTCCTCCAACCTTTCACTTGTTCCAAAGCAAGAACAGTTAAGGCCATAAGCTGAAACATTTTCCCTGTGAAGTTTTACAAGCATATAAAACATTTGGCAAAAATGTGCTTTCGAATACCAAATTTGGTCCAATTAAGATTTTATTAGCATTAAAACCCAACGCACACTAACAACGGCGAGGAGACTGTTTTGGGCATATTTTTTTTAAGCATCCCTTGGGCTATTGCAGTAAAATCCTGTGGCGAAATTGCCTTGTGACTTTGGGGGCGAATATGTCACGCTCGGATGCAAATGGGCCAATATTTCAGTCCAATATCATTCGAGTTCGGAAATGTTCTAATGAGCACCGGAAAAAAACAAACGGGTGTGATAATTCATCCAGCTGCGAGCAATTTCTAAAGAGGGTCATCTCTAACTGCTTGACAAGAAGAAACATCTCTTCCCCTGGAAGGAAAATGCTTTGCTTAAGTGGAGGCTGCATTGCATCTGTCTTGGAAAAACAAAATCCGAAATGTGTTTTGATGCGTGCCTCCTAGGGACTGTTTACAAATGCATAAATGCTGTAGAACAGTGTTTCCCAACCTTTTTTGAGCCGCGGCACATTTTTTTACATTTACAAAACCCTGGGGCACACCACCAACCAAAATGACACAAAATGACTCTCTAACACAGTAATACATATAGTTAGTATGTTTTTAAATGTATTTATACACTCAGTGTGAAACCTGGGCCTTTTTTTGTGAACACAACATAGATATCCTGGCAGGAATGGCAGAAAGACACAAACTTCCCACAAAACTCCCACAACCAAGAGAAAATGCTGTAAGAGTTTGGTGGGCATTGACCTTGAGTTTTGGAGTTGTAGTTCACCTATATCCAGAGAACACTGTGGACTCAAACAATGTTGGATCAGGACCAAACTTGGCATGAATACTCAACATGCCCAAATGTGAACACAGATGGTGTTTGGGGAAAATATACTTTGACATCTGGGAGTTACAGTTTCTGGGATTTATAGTTAACACACAGTCAAAGAGCATCCTGAACTCTTGCAACAATGGAATTGAACCAAACTTGGCATATTGAACTCTCATTACCAACAGAAAGTACCAAAAGGGTTTGCTTGGGAATTGACCTTGAGTTTGGAAGTTGTAGTTCACCTACACCCAGAGAGCACTGTGGACTGAAATAATGATGGAGCACACTTGAAATGAACACTCAATATGCCCAAATATGAACACAGATGGAGTTCAGGGGAAATAGACCTTGCCATTTGGGAGTTGTAGTTGCTGGGATTTATAGTTTCCCTACAATCAAAAAGCATTCTGAACCCACCTATGATAGAACTGGGCCAAACTTCCCACACAGAACCCCCAGGTGGGTCCCTTCCTGAATGGCTCTCTCCCTCTTCCACACCAGAAGGAAGGCACTCACTTGGTCCGCGGTTGCCTTCCTTCCCTTCCTTCCTTCCTTCCTTCCTTCCTTCCTTCCTTCCTTCCTTCCTTCCTTCCTGCGGTTCGAAAGAAGAAGCCGATGAGCCTGCCTTGGACTACGCTCCTCACTTTCGCTTCCATTCCCCGCCCTCCCTCAATTGGAGGCTGGCTAGCTGGGGAAATGGCCGAAGGAGGCGGCGCCTGGCCCTTCCTCTTCCCCCTCCTCCCCCAAGCAGCAGCAGCAGGAGTTCGGCAGGAGGGGGAAGCAAGGGGGGAAGAGAGTTTTTTCCGCGACACACCAGGTGATCGCTCACGGCACATTCGTGTGCCACGGAACAGCGGTTGGGAAACACTGCTGTAGAATGTGACATATGCCTTTAGGAAACAGGGAACCCCAGCTTCTTCTGTTCTTCTTAAAGGAATGACTATCTATGACAGTGTTTCTCAACCTTCCTAATGCCAAGAACCCTTGATACAGTTCCTTGTGTTGTGGTGACCCCCAACCATAACAATGATTTTCGTTGCTACTTCATGACTGTGATTTTGCTACTGTTATGACTCGTAATGTACATATCTGATATGCAGGATGTATTTTCATTCACTGGATTAAATTTGGCACAAATACCTGATGCGTCCAAATTTGATTACTGGTGGAGTTGGGGGAGATTGATTTTGCCATTTATTTATTTATGATTCAGTTTTATATTCCGCTCCTCCCTGCAGGCTCGGGGCGGATCACAACAATGATCGATAAAAACATCAAACAACAGTATTAAAAACCACAATGGTTACAAATTCTTAGGACTCATGGACATGGTCATACAATACAATACGACTTAACCAAAAGCGAGTTTAAAAAGGGCAGTCTTGCACGCTCTCCGGAAAGGAACAAGCTCTCGGATTGCGCGGGTCTCAAGCGGAAGAGCATTCCACAGCACAGGGGCTGCAACAGAAAAGGCACGCGGCCTAGTTGTGGACAAGTGGCAGGAGCGGACTGATGGAATTTCTAACAGGTTCTGCTCCTCAGAATGTAGTGATCTCGGGGGAACATACGGGGTAAGGCGGTCCCTCAGGTACACAGGCCCTAGACCGTGTAAGGCCTTAAAGGCTAGAACCAGCACCTTGAAAGCAATTCGGTACTCGACAGGGAGCCAGTGCAGTTGCCGCAGAATGGGAGTAATGTGCTCTCTCACCGGTGCTCCCACCAGTAAGCGAGCAGCAGCATTCTGCACTAGCTTGAGTTTCCGAATTGTCGCCAAGGGAAGGCCAACGTAGAGGGCGTTACAGTAGTCCAGCCTCGAGATGACCATCGCTTGGATCACCGTGGCCAGGTCCTCCCTGGACAGGTAGGGTGCCAGTCGCCTAGCCTGTCGAAGGTGGAAGAATGATGCTTTGCCTTCCAGTCCGGCAAAGGGTCCAGATGGACACCCAGGCTCTTAACAAGGGATGATGGGCTTAGTTGCTCACCATCCAGGGTAGGCAACCGGCCAAACCCCTATCGTTTGGGACAGTTGGGATTTCTGTCAAGGACCGAATTATCTTAAAAAGTTGAGCTGGGCATTCCACTTGCCTATCGACTGAGTCGCTGGTGAGCTCCAAATCCCTCAGAGCATTCAGGAACCTAGTGGGTTCCATAAGTCTCTTCGGGCGAACCAAAATGGGTTTGGCACCCTTACCGGGTGGAGAGGCCATTTCAAGATGGACTTCCAAGACACTGTGATCCGACCATGGAACCTCTATAGTAGAGGTTGGGATCACTTTAATTCCGGCCGCGAAGATCAAATCCAGGGTGCGCCCGGCCTGATGTGTGGGACCGGTCTTACAGAGTGAGAGTCCTAGCATCTCCATGGTGGATACTAGGTCCATGGCTGCTGTTGAAGGGGAGGTGGTGTCGGCATGGACATTGAAGTCCCCCAACACAATAAGTTTAGGGAACCTCAATGCCCACTCCGAGACCACCTCCAGCAGCTTAGGTAGGCTCTCTGTTGGTGCGTTGGGTGCTCGGTACACCAACAGAAAGGCTACACTCTCACTGGAATCCCACACGAGACCCGCACACTCTATTCCTGGAATGTTCGCAGTCGGAATCGACTTGGAATTAAATTTGTCTCGGCTGAGAATGGCTACTCCGCCATTTAGGAGTTGTAGTTGCTGGGATTTATAGTCAATGAGCATTCTGAACTCCACCAACAATGGAATACTTCCCAAGGTATGGACGCAGTTGGCGCCAGGCCCAGATTAACACTTTTTTGTGCCCTAGGCCAAAGTTTGGAATTACGCCCCCTTTGAGCTAACCTCCCGCCACCTCCAAGGTCCCCATTCCCACCGGCTGGAAAGCTCCGCTGTGCTCTGAAGGTCTCCTCGGGAGTTGGGAGGCTTGGGGAGAGTGCAGCGGGTGCAAACTCGCTCCAAAGGCGCGTGCGAGAGAGAGAGCGCACAAGAGAGAGCGCGCGAGAGAGCGAGCAAGTAAGAGAGCGAGTAAGAGAGAGAGCGCATGCGCGAGAGAGCGAGAGAGAGCGCGTGCGCCAGAGAGAGCAAGAGAGAGAGAGAGAGAGAGAGAGAGAGAGCGTGCGTGGGAGAGAGAGAGAGAGAGAGAGAGCGCACACGCAAGAGAGAGAGTGTGCGCGAGAGAGAGAGATGCAGGGGACGGAGCAGAGACTTTACCGGGAGAAGGAGCGAGAAGGAGCATGAGAAAGAGGGAAAGAGGGGCGCAGACCAGGTTTTTTCCCGTCTAACACAGGCTGTAACCCTATGCCCTGTTCGGCCTTTCGACTGACCAGGAGTGCTTCTGTCTTGTCTGGATTCAATTTCAATTTAACTGCTGTAATTCTGCAGTGTGGATGCAACCCCAACCAGAGCATTAGGGAAGGCGATTTATGCTGCAATGCAGGTTGTGGCAGCTGGATGTTTGCTGATGCAAAGCACAGAGCTATTTGTCTTGAGCTGTGTTAAGTACCGTACTTGCCTGTCCCTTACGTTGGGCCCTATATCATTTTAACAGGATTAGAGGCACACACACATCCTTTGCCCTGAGCCAGCAGCGTTGCCTCTTGCTCTACTTTATGCCATCATAAAATAAGAAAAAAGCGATGCTGTGCCGTAAGAGGGGTCTGCCGAGAAACACGTTGCTTCCAGGATGATGTTTTGCACGTTGCAAATAACGAAACCCAGCAAATAATTTGGAGATGAGACAGAGGGGAAGATTCCCAGAAACAGAAGGGTTTATGGCTTTCTGCCTTCCACTTCTCTCCTGTTTTCTGTTTTTGTTTTGTTGGGTTAGATTAAGCAATAACACAATGTTTCTCAACCTTCCTAATGCCGCAACCCCTTAATACAGTTACTCATGTTGTGGTGACCCCCCCGACCATAACATTATTTTCATTGCTACTTCATAACTGCTATAAATTGTCATGTAAACATCTGATATGCAGGATGTATTTTCATTCACTGGACCACATTTGGCACAAATACCCAATATGCCCAAATTTGAATACTGATAGGGTTGGGAGGGAAATTGATTTTCTCATTTGGGAGTTGTAGTTGCTGGGATTTATTGTTCACTTATAACCAAAGGGCATTCTAAGCTCCGCCAATGATGGAATTGAACAAACTTGGAATACAGAACTCCCACGCCTAAGCAAATACTGGAATGGTTTAGTGGGCATTGGCCTTGAGTGTTGTAGTTCACCTACATCCAGAGAGCAGTGCAGACTCAAACAATGATGGGTCTGGACCAAACTTGGCACGGATACTCTATATGCCCAAATGTGAACACTGGGAGTTTGAGGAAAATAGACCTTGACATTTGGAAGTTGTGGTTGCTGGGATTTATAGCTCACCCACTATCAAAGAACATTTGGAACCCCACCAATGATAAAATTGGGCCAAACGTCCCACACACAGCCCTCATACTTTGAAGGGATTCACTCCAGCCTTGCACGCTCCCCCTCCCCCTACACTCCAAGAGCATTCTGAATTACACCAATGATGGAATTGAACCAAACTTGGCACACAAAACCCCTGTGACCAACAGACAATACCGGAAGGGTTTGGTGGGCATTGACCTTGCATTATGGAGTTGTAGTTCACCTACATCCAGAGAGCACTGTGGACTCAAACAATGATGGATCTGGACCAAACTTGGCACGAATACTCAATATGCCGAAATGTGAACATTGGTTGAGTTTGGGGAAAATGCACATTGAGTTGTAGTTGCTGGGATTTATAGTTCACCTAAAATCAAAGAGCATTCTGAACCCCACCAATGATAGAATTGGACTAAACTTCCCACACAGAACCCTATGACCAACAGAAAACACTGTTTTCTGATGGTCTTTGGCGACCCTCTAACACCCCCTTGCGACCCCTCAGGGGTCCCGACCCCCAGGTTGAGAAATGCTGCTATAGTGTAATGGCACTGCAGCATTCATTGATTTGGATATCCATTGAGGAATCAGACCTCAGCAGATACCAAGAGCCCGCTACAAACAAACATTTGGACTTAATTTACAAAGCCAACCTGGGTCAGAGCTGACCCGAAATAGTGCCAGTTTACAGAAAAGCCTGATCATGGTGGCATTTGGGTATCTGTTCCTTTTGGAAGAATTGCAAACCCACTCCTTCTTTCCCTAATGTAACATGAGACAATGCTCCAATGCAGCGGCTCCCCTGGCTTCCCTGGAGCTTCGTCCAGCTGGAGTCTGAGTGTCTGGTTGGAGGAAATATTCTCTGTGGAAAAGGCTGATGAAGTGACCCCTGACAGGAGAGGAGGGGGACCCTCTGGCACTGGTCACCTGGGAATGGAAAGAGCAATAGCATTTCACAGATGATATCCAGGACATACTTAAGCAAGGGGCTTGTTCCCCACCCCCACCCCCCACCCTTGTTTTAAAACAATTATAATCGATTTAGGCCAGTGTTTCTCAACCTTCCTAATGCCACATCCCCTTAATGCAGTTCCTTATGTTGTGGTGACCCCCAACCATAAAATTACTTTAGTTACTACTTCATAACTGTAATTTTTGAAGTAGTAACTGATTCCGGACTAGAGCTCCCAGCAGCCCCTAGACCAGGCCCTTTAGGAGAGGAGGATGATCCAAATACACTGCTTCCAAGCTGCAAGCTTTCTTCTCCTTGGATTTCTTTGAGAGCATCCCACTCCCTGCTTATTTCCAGTTTCCTATTCCCGGACTCCAACTCCCAGCAATCCTCCAGATAGATAGATTAGATAGAGACAGATAGATAGGTAGGTAGGTAGTAGGCCTGGGCAATCCATGGTTCTAAATCAGGGGTGCTCACACTTTTTCAGCATGGGAGCTACTGATTAAAAAACCAAGTCCCAAAGATCACCTACCCAGAAATGTAAAACGTATAACTATTTTCTTATTTATTTATTTATTTATTTATATTTATTATTCATTTTTATGTACCGCTCCTTCCAGCAGGCTCGGGGCAGTTTACATAAAATGAAGTTATAAAACATCAACATTTCAATTTAATAACAACAATATAAAACAGAGCATAAAAATACATCCAACCACCCCATTTCTCCCACACTGCCATATTACCACACATATTATCAGCCAGAAAGTAAGAAGAGAGGCTGTTGAACTGCAAGGCCATTTAATACTCAGCAAGGTAAACAAAGAGGCATGGAAAAATACATCCAACCACCCCATTTCTCCCACACTGCCATATTACCACACATATTATCAGCCAGAAAGTAAGAAGAGAGGCTTTTGAACTGCAAGGCCATTTAATACTCAGCAGGGTAAACAAAGAGGCATGGAAAAATACATCCAACCACCCCATTTCTCCCACATTTCCATATTCCCCAACATATATTTCTCAAGGAACAAAGCGAGCAGAGAGGCTTTGGAGCTAAAAGACCATGCCACAGAACAATCAAGCACCCACCCCAAAGTAAAAAGACCGACCTTTAAGATGCGGTAAGGAAATGACCCCAAAGCGTCCTTCTCCTCCTCCTCCATCGTTGCTCCTATTTCCACGCCGCCAGCATCCGTGCCGCCTCCAAGAGCTCACGAGAAGTCCGAGAGACAGAATTGGCCCTTCTGCGCATGCGTGCGGGGCCAGCCATGCATCACGTCATCCAGGCCCGCCCCCCTTGGTCTCCTACGACTCTGAGTGGCTGGAGAAGGACGGAGGGAGGAGGAGGAATCCAAAAGAGGGGGCCCATTCTGCCTCTTGGACTCTTGAGCTTTTGGAGGCGGCGAGCGAGCAGGGAGCAGCAATGATGGAGGACTTCTTTGCAGCGTGCAGGGGCGCGTGAAGAGGACCAACAGCAAAAAACCTGGTCATGGGCCTGAAGATCACCAGGATGAGGCCCGAAGATCACCCTGGTGATCGAGATCACCATTCTGAGCACCCCTGTTCTAAATGGTTCTAAAGTACTTACAAAATTAAAGTTCTGGTGGTGAACACTAGGTGGCGCTGGTGCTTTGCTTCTACAGTGTTGCTAAAGTTCTGGTGGTGAACATTAGGTGGCGCTGGTGCTTTGCTTCTAGAGTGTTGCTAAAGTTCTGGTGGCGAACATTTCAGAACTCTAACAAAACTTTCAAAACTTATTATTATTTCATTATTGGCTATTTTAAAGACAGAACCAATTAGGAACTGCCATTTATAACGGAATTTTGAAAGTTTTGTTAGACTTCTGAAATGTTCACCCCCCAGAACTTTAGCAACACTGTAGAAGCAAAGCACCAGCGCCATCTAGTGTTCACCACCAGAACTTTAGCAACACTGTAGAAGCAAAGCACCAGCGTCACCTAGTGTTCACCACCAGAACTTTAGTTTTGTAAGTAGTTTAGAACCATTTAGAACCATGATTGCCCAGGCCTAATAAGTAGGTAGGTAGATAGATTGATCAGAAGGACTGCTGGGAGTTGCAGTCCAAGAATAGGTAGAGAAGGAAGAAAGGGGAGCAAGAGGAAGGGAAAGAAAAGGGGGGAAGGAAGAGAAGGAAGGAAGGAAAGAGGGAGGGAAGGAAGGAGAGAAAGAAAGAAAGAAAGAAGGGGAGAAAGAGGAAGATTGGCCACAGCAACATGTGGCCAGTACAGCTAGTAATGTATAAATATTAAAATAAATATAGAGTCCCTACATCGTGGTTTTTCACTTATTGCGGGAGGTCCTGGAACGTAACCCCCGTAATAAGTGAGAGAACACTGTAATCCAATGCCTCTTGTGATTCAAATCCATTTTATAAGTCCCCAAGACCCGGGCTGAAATGGCAAGGGCATTTGGTACACCATTTTGGCCACATAATGTGAAAACTCCCCATAGAGATAAGCCCCTCATAAGCATGTGTCTCCCCCCCCCCCCCTTCCTAAGAAAGCTCTTAGGGGAGAAAAGCACCCCATTTTCGTCCAGTCCATAATGTCAAAAGCAAAGGCTCATAGGAAGCGCTTTAAATCATTAGGGGGGAAATCTTGAAGTCGAAGGGGCTAAACAGATGCAAAGCGGTTCTTCCTCGGGGACCCCTTTGCACCGCTCCATAATGTAATCTCATTTCTAAACATACAATTACCAGGGATTGGGAAGGGGGGGAGGCGAAGAAGTTTGGAAGGTGGGGGGGAAAGGAAGCAAGCAAGCAAGCAAAGAAAATGAGCCAAAGAAAAGAATAATTAATTTCTGCTTCCTCATGCAAATCCTTTGACCGATCATTTATGGATCAGGAGCGATTCAAACTCCTGGTGAAGGCCTTGGAGAAGGAGAAGAAAACGCGTAGGGAGGGAGAGATGTTGGTGGTGGAGAGAAGTGAATGGATTTACTTTTCTAAGGACCAGCATTAACAAAGGTCCCATTTTCCATGGCGATGGTGCCTGGCTAGACAGGCCTTGCTGACAAGCTCCGAGGGGGGGACACGGGTTCGACCCCGTTGAAAAGGGGCTCTCGCTCTTGACTGACAGACAATCCAGCGGACAAATTGTTTCATTGTCCAGCCCTGTATAAGATAATTACAGCGAGGAGGGAAGCGAGGGGTCGGAGGTCAGAAGACACGTCTGACCCTGTTTTCTGAATGGCCTGAATGGAACCGGGGGTTCGTCCCCCCACCTCGTTCTAATAATTATGGAGAACTAAAGAATATATAGAAAAAGAGAGAGGGGGGGGACCTCTTTTCTCCATCTCATTTTGCCTGCCTGCCTAGGTGGAGTTTGGATCTCATGGAAACCATGCATGGATTATGTGGTTTTTATGTATTTCTGTTTTTATGTATTTTAATATGCTGTTTCCCGAAAAGGCTCAGGGTGGTTCACAGATAGGCAAGTCTGCTTGCAGAAAGCACAGCAGAAAGTCTCCTTGGGTGATGTTGTTTCCAAGTTGCGGTTCTTTCTGCGTTGTCGTTTCTCTACAAGACTCGTTTGGCGTGTCTTCTTGAAAGAGGCAGCAGCATTGAGAATAGTGTGTCTCCATGCCTCCCGATGTGAGGCCAGGGTAGACCATTGTTGGTGATCAATCTGGTCGTGCCCGAGATGTTGTTTCAGGGAGTCCTTATATCTCTTTTTGGGGGCGCCTCTCTTGCGCTAACCCGTGGAGAGTTCACTATAGAGTAGTATCTTTGGGAGGCGGTGGTCTTCCATCCTAGAGACGTGCCCTGCCCAGCGCAGTTGTGTTCTCAATAGCATGGCCTCAATGCTGGTGATCCCTGCTTGCTCAAGGACAGCAACATTCGTCACATAGTCAGTCCAGTGTATATTTAGGATTGTGCGAAGGCAGCGCTAATGAAAGCGTTTGAGGAATCGTAGGTGTTGGCGATAGGTGACCCATGTTTCAGACCCATAGAGGAGAACAGACAGTACGATAGCTCTGTACACACTGATTTTTGTGCGTTGCCTCAGGTGCTTGTTGCTCCAGACTCTTTTGTGAAGCCTTCCGAATGCACTCTATGCCTTTGCTAAACTGTGATCTATCTCTTTATCAATCTTGGTGTCTGAAGAGATGATGCTTCCCAGGTACGTGAACTGCTGAACGGACTTAAGCATAGATTTGCCTATGCTGACGTGGGGATGATGGTGTTCTTCCTGTGGTGTGGGCTGGTAGAGGACTTCCGTTTTCTTCAGTCTGACTTCCAGCCCAAATAGCTCTGCAGCTGTTGCAAAGCAGGATGTGAGGCGCTGCAGGGCTGCTTCTGAATGGGCGACAAGGGCAGCATCGTCAGCAAAAAGCAGCTCATGGACTAGATAGTTTAGAGTCCTAGTGCGAGCCCTCAGACGACTTAAGTTGAACAAGCTACCATCAGTACAATAGCGTATATATATACCATCTTCTTCTTCGAGGTCTGCCATAGCCCTTTGGAGCATCATGCTGAAGAAGATTGTAAATAGGGTTGGTGCAAGAACACAACCTTGTTTCACTCCATTAGGCAGGTACAGATAGTACATTCATAAAAGAACTGGAAGAAACCCCAACAGCCATTCAGTCCAACCCTATTCTGCTAGGCAGGAAAATAGCATCCATACCCTCTGGTATTTGTGCCCAATTTGGTCCAGTGAATGAAAATTCATCCGGCATATCAGATATTTACATTACGATTCATAGCAGTAGCAAAATTACAACGAAAATAATGTGATGGTCGGGGGTCACCACAACACGAGGAACTGTATGACCCTTAGGGTCACAGCATTAGGAAGGCTGAGAAACACTTCTGTAGAATGAATGCAGTTTGGAAATATTTTAATTACGATGGCTCTGGAATCATAAAAGTTGTAGTTCGATGAGGCAGAGAAGGCTAAAAACCTTGTAAAACTCAAATTCCCTGGATCCCATAGCATTGAGCCATGGCAATTAAAGTGGTGCCAAACTATATTTTGTAATTGTAAATTTGTTTTAGTTGAATTGGATGTTTTACTCTGTCTTATGTTTTTATATGGACTGTGAGCCGCTCCGAGCCCTCGGGGAGTGGCGGCATACAAGACAAAATAATAAATAAATAAATATTCATTCTGCAATGTAGATGCAGGCTCGGATTACCCATAAGGCCACCCTAGGCCATGGCCTAGGGGCGCAAGCTGAGGGGGGCGCAGTTCACAGACCAAAAAAATGTTGAAACAAAACCGCAACGCGTGGCATGGAGATTACTCTCTCTCTCTCTCTCTCTCTCTCTCTCTCTCTCTCAGGGGAGGGTGGGGGGAGAGTGCTGCAAGGGGGCGGGGGAGGAGGGAATGGTGCCCCTCCCTCACCATCGCCCCCGCTCCCTTGCCAAGGAAGGAGGGCGTGAGGAGGAGGTGGAGGGAAGCCCCCGGGGCCGCTGCCGGGCATGCGCGGCACCCAAGAACATGGCGGAGGAGGCAGAGGCACTCCTTCCTTGACAAGGGGTGCTGTGCATGCCCGGCAATGGCCCCGGGCGGGGCTTCCCTCCGCCTCTTCCTCCTCGCGCCCTCCTTCCTTGAGTCAAGGAAGGAGGGCGCGAGGAGGAGGAGGAAGGAAGGGAAGCCCCCGGGGCCGCTGCCGGGCATGCGCAGCACCCAGGAACATGGCGGAGGAGGCAGGGGCGGCTTGAATCCCGGCGCAGTTGCCGCTCCGCAGCAGCCTTCATGCCGAAAAGTCACGTGAGTGCGGGAAGAAGGGCTCGGCGCCTGCGGGGAAAAAGAAGGAGAAGCAGGGTTGGAATTAGGCCAGGATTCTCCTTGCTCCTTTTTCCTTTTGGGGGGCAAAGCGAGGGCAGTGGAAAGAAGGAATGTGTGCATGTGTGTGTGTGGGGGGGGGGGGGTGCGATAGAGGTTGGTTTGGGAGCGTAATTCCATGCGCCAAAAGGCGTTAATCCGGGCCTGTGTAGATGCACCCTTGCCTTTTTACTCTTCCTGGGAAGCTTGGCAAGTGACCAGAGCTAATAAGATGGGAAAGACTTAGGAAGATATTCTATTATACCAATGATTTACTAGAAACGTGCAGACAACTGAAGCTTTGTAAACAAGTTGTAATGGCCGGTTGTAAATCTGAAACAGGACCCCACGGCAACACTGGCACAACGGTCTTCCAACGGCATAAATCACAGCACAAATATGTCCATGCTGAAGGACTGTTTTCCAAAAGTGGGGTTTTTGAGTTGGTGGGGCTGCCCCTTTTCTCCTTCTCCTGCACCCCGCATTCCCTGCTGTTCCTTATCTTTGCTCAAGTTTGCCTCCAGGACATTTGGGTTTCCATGTGAGTGCCCCTGAAGTGGATGGCTGTGTTTCCACTTGGGGGTAACTGGAAGCGCCTTTTGTAAAGCACTGAAGCACGGCATCATTAGCGAGAAGTCACACAAAGAAGAACTTGCCAAATTACTAATCAGCAAAAACCCTCATCCATCTTAATGAGACGGGGTTAAGAAAATAGCAACCTAAGCCCCACACAAAGGGGGCCTTGCCAAGCTGTTTATTTATTGTGTTGGAAAGTAGTTCAGAGCTCCCAACGACGGGTCCCCAGTGAGGTGCTTGCGGTGGGGGTCTCTCCATAAGCTCCATTTATGCTCTTGCAAGCAACAGGAATGACCTGCTCACACAATGCCTACGGCAGAGAGGCCGAAATCTGGGATTCGGAGATGTCCGGCAGATTTGGCTTCGGGTAGGTTTAGGGAAAGGCTGCAAAACTGGAGATAATCTCTCTACCACCAGGTGCATAATTATATGTTCAGCCTAACACTATCATCCTATGTTTTTACCTGCTTTTAAGGCATCACAGTTTCCTTTCCCCCCATTCCTCCTTTGTCCTCAGCTTATTTCAATTGTTGCAAACGGAGCTCAAGGCTCGAAAGTAGTTTTCACTCAATCCGCAGACAGGAGACTAAAAGAATGGCAAAATGTTGCCCTTCCTGTTCGGAAAAAGCAAAACTGCTGCAGGTGCTCCAAGGTGATATGTCATCGATCATTAATATTTACATCATTTTGATCACCATCTAGGTCAGGTATGGGAAAACTCAGGCCTGGGGGCCCGATGCAGCCCCTTGGACTCTTTTCTCAGGCCCTCCTCTCTCTCACCATCCTATCCTTCCTTCCTTCTCTCTTTCCTTCCTCCTTCCTCCCCCCCCTCTCCCTTCCCTTCCACCCTTTTGCCGGCCCTCCTTCCCTCCCTCTTTCTCCTTTTTTCCTTCCTTCCTTCCTTCCTTCCTTCCTTCCTTCCTTCCTTCCTTCCTTCCTTCCTTCCTTCCTTCTTTCTATCACTTTTGTCTTTTCTTCCTTCTCTCTTTCCTCCCTCCCATCCTTTTCTCCCTCCATTCCCGTCCACCCTTTCGTCTTCCCTTCACTCTTTCTTTCCTCTTGCCCTTCCTTCCTTGCTTCCTTCCTTCCCTTGCACCTTTCATCCTTCCCTCCTTGCCCCCTTTTGTCTTTCCTTCCTTCTCTCCCTCCCTCTTTCTCCTTCCACCCTTCCCTCTTTCCTCCCTGTCTCCCTCTTTTTCCTTCCTTCCTTCCTTCCTTCCTTCCTTCCTTCCTTCCTTCCTTTTGTCTTTTCTTCCCTCTCCCTTTTCTTTGTCCTTCCCTTCCTTGCTTCTATTCTTCTTTCTCTTTTTCCGTCCCCTTCCCTTCCTTCCTTCCTTTTTGTCTTTCTTTCCTTCTCTCTTTTCTTTATCCCTTCCTTCCTTCCTTCCATTCTTTGTCTTTTTTTGGTCCTCCTTCCCTTCTACCCTTCCTTCCTTTTTGTTTTTCCTTCCATCTCTCCTTTCTTTATCCTTCCTTTCCTTCCATTCGTGGTCTTTTTCGGTCCTCCTTCCCTTCCTTCCTTCTGTCCTTCCCTTCCACCCTGTCATCCTTCCTTCCTTTTGTCCTTCCTTCTTTCTCTCTTTCTTCCCTCCGATCCCTTCCCCCCTTTCAACCTTCCCTTCCTTTTGTCCCTCCTTTCTTCCTTTTTGTCTTTCCTCCCTTTTCTCCTTCCTCCCTTTTCTCCTTCCTCCCTTCCTCCCTTCCTTCCTTCCTTCCTTCCTTCCTTCCTTCCTTCCTTCCTTCCTTCCTTCCTTCCATCACCAGGCAATTGGTCCTCCTAGCAGGAAAAGCCAGCATGCAGTCCCCAAGTTAGAAAGTTTGTCCAGGCCTGTTCCCGGTCCATCGACACTGATCGCTTAACATGGGTTGAAAGCATCTCAAAAGCATAGTGTTTTGATGACTGCCGATTTGTGCCTTGGGAGAGAAATTGAGATTTTTTTTTCTGTGTCAGGAGCAACTTGAGAAACTGCAAGTTGCTTCTGGTGTGAGAGAATTGGCCGTCGGCAAGGACGTTGCTCAGGGGACGCCCAGATGTTTTGATGTTTTACTATCCTTGTGGGAGACTTCTCTCATGTCCCCGCTTGGGGAGCTGGAGCTGACAGCGGGAGCTCACCCATGCTCTCCCCGGATTCGAACCTATGACCTGGTCTTCAAAGGGTTTTAACCCATTGCACTACCGGGGGGCCCTGGTGGCGGAGTGGGTTAAACCCTAGTGCTGGCAGGACTGAAGACCGACAGGCTGTAAGTTCGAATCCGAGGAGAGAGCGGATGAGCTCCCTCTGTCAGCTCCATCTCCTCATGGAGGGATATGAGAGAAGCCTCCCACAAGGATGGCAACACATCACACACCTGGGCAGCGTCCTTGTAGATGGCCAATTCTCTCACGCCAGAAGCAACTTGCAGTGTCTCAAGTTGTTCCTGACATGAAAAAACCCCACAAAACCCCCCCACAAAAATCCTAAATTGAGATTATCGGCTTGTGCTCAGGTACTTTCCAAGCTTTTGAGACCATTCAGAGAGATCAGGGCCTTCTTCGCTTCCCAGGTCTGGAAGGGGCCTTTGATTCCCATGGGAGCGGACCCCCTGCTCTGCGATGGCCAGGAGCCCGGCTTTTCTCCCCTTCGGATGGGGCAAAGGCCAAAGGGGAAAGGGCAAAGCCTATGGACAAAAGAGGGGAGAGGCCGAGAATCCTCCATGTCAAGCTGTTTTTGGGAGCACTCCCATGACAGAAGGACTTTGGATGGAAGCAGCAGGGAGCAAGACCTTTTTGTTCCCTACGAATTAGCATCTCGGTTTCTCTCTGTCCCAGGAGAAAGCACCGAAGGAAGGGCGCATTTACATTGCAAAACATGTGCAGGTTGATATTACTTGGGCCCCATCTACACTGCCATATAAGATAGTTTGAGTCAGCATTATATGGGTCAGTGTAGACCAGGCATGGGCAAACCTGGGCCCTCCAGGTGTTTTGGACTACAACTCCCACAATTCCGGCTGTTAGGAATTGTGGGAGTTGAAACCCAAAACACCTGGAGGGCCCACATTTGCCCATACTGGGCTGTGGTGCAGCTAGTTAGTAACCAGCTGCATTAAATCACTACTGACTGAGAGATCATGAGTTCGGAACCAGCCCGGGTCCGAGTGAGCTCCCGACCATTAATAGTCCAGCTTGCTGTTGACCTATGCAGCTCAAAAGACAGTTGCATCCGTCAAGTAGGAAATTTAGGTACCACTTTATGCGAGGAGGCTAATTTAACTAATTTATGACACTATAAAACCTTCCAGCTGTGTGCGTAAGAATGAGGAAGTACTCCATCAAGTGGATGGTGAAGCGGCAGCTTCCCCTGTGGCTGGAATCGAGCCAGAATTGAGCATAGTGAAATCGAACCTGAACAAGAGCCACATGAAGCCAGAAAGCTGGGATGTTAAATAGCCTCTGTGTGTCTGTCTATATATGTTGTATGTCTAAGGCAGTGTTTCCCAACCGGTGTGCCGCGGCACACTAGTGTGCCGTGAGGGATCATCAGGTGTGCCGTGGGAAAGTTGGAACCTCCAATACCCTTTCTTCCCCCTCCTGCCTCGCTCTGCTGCTTCTGCCACCATTTTGATCCAAGGGGGCAGCGTGAGCGTGTTCAGGAGGGAGGGCGGAGGGAGGAAGACGTGACCTGTGTGGGCGCTACTGCGCAGACTCGTCCCACGTCTTCCTCCCTCCCCCCTCCCCTCCTGAACACGCGGCAGCGTGAGCAAAGCGAGCAGAGCGAGGCTGGGAAGAAGGGAGCCCGAGTGGAGAAGAAAAAGTAAGTGTTCGGCAGGAGGGGAAAGAAAGAGTGCGAAGGGGAAGGGGGAGGAAGAGGTCTCTGTCGAAAGCTGGCATGGGCAAACTTGGACCTTCCACGTGTTTTGGACTCCAACTCCCACCATTCCTAGCAGCCTCAGGCCCTTTTCCTCCCCCCCCCCTCAGCCACTTAAGCAGGAAAGGGCCTCAGGCTGTTAGGAATTTTTGGGAGTTGAAGTCCAAAGCACCCAGAGGGCCGAAGTTTTCCCATGCCTGTTTTAGGGACCTTAAAGTGGTGAGCCTCCTTCCAACATTGTGATTCTGGATAGAAAACAAACAACAACATAACATAACATTGCGCTCTCTGGGTGTAGGTGAACTACAACTTCCAAACTCAAGGTCAATTCCCAAGCAAACCCTTTCATTACTTTCTGTTGGTAATGAGAGTTCAGTATGCCAAGTTTGGTTCAATTCCATTGTTGCAAGAGTTCAGGATGCTCTTTGATTGTGTGATAACTATAAATCCCAAAACTGTAACTCCCAAATGTCAAGGTCTATTTTCCCCAAACTCCATCTGTGTTCACATTTGGGCATATTGAGTATTCATGCCAAGTTTGGTCCTGATCCAACATTGTTTGAGTCCACAGTGCTCTCTGGATATAGGTGAACCACAACTCCAAAACTCAAGGTCAATGCCCACCAAACTCTTATAGTATTTTCTCTTGGTTATGTGTGGGAAGTTTGATTCCATTCCATCATTGGTGGAGTTCAGAGTGCTCTTTGATTGCGGGTGAACTATAACTCCCAGCTGTTGAGGAAGATCTTCGTGTGTGTCTTTCTGCCATTCCTGCCAGGATATCTATGTTGTGTTCATCGAAACAGGCCCAGGTTTCACACTGAGTGTATAAATACATTTAAAAACATATTGACTCTATGTATTACTGTGTTAGAGTGTCAGTTTGTGTCATTTTGTTTGGTGGTGTGCTCCAGGATTTTGTAAATGTAAAAAATGTTCCGCGGCTCAAAAAGGATTGAAAAACACTGGTCTATGGCATTGAATGTTTGCTATGTATATGTTCATTGTAATCCGGCCTGAGTCCCCTGTGGGGTGAGAAGGGTAGAATATAAATGACATAAATAGACAAACAAACAAACATACAAACAAATAATACCTGGTATAGAGCCATATGGTGCAGTTTAACTGCATGACTTGAATGTACTGTGACCATATAATGCAGTTTGAAACTGCATTGCATGGCAGTATAGATGGAGCCTTGGACTGTCAATGCTCACTGATTTGGAATCCTGGGAGTTGTAGTTTTTCAAGAGGTAGCAAGGAGGCACCCTCCATTCCAAGCATATGGCATTAGCACATGCCAAAGAAGCTGCAGACAAAAACAATGCACCAAACCAGAGCCAACCCTTCGAAGCTGGCAATTAGTCCTTAAAATAGCTTCTCATTAACTCATGTGTCAACTGTGGAGATCCTGGCTCTGAATTACGAGGGCACTCTGGGCCACGGAAAGCAAGGCAGGAGAATGAAATGCACTTGATGACCAAGGGAAAGCATGGGATTCCTTTGAGTGGAGTTGCAAGCGGCAAGGCATCGCTGCCAAAGAGTGTGGCCAGGCAAGAAGGCTGAAACATTTAGTAGAGCAGCATTTTTCAACCTGGGGAACGGGACCCTTGGGGGGGGGGGGTCACAAGGGGGTGTCAGAGGGGTCACCACAGACCATCAGAACACACAGTATTTTCTGTTGGTCATGAGGGTTCTGTGTGGGAAGTTTGGCCCAATTCTATAGTTGGTGGGGTTCCGAATGTTCTTTAATCGTAGGTGAACTATAAATCCCAGCAACTACAACTCCCAAATGTCAAGGTCTATTTTCCTCAAATTCCACCACTGTTCATTTGGGAATACTGAGTATTTGTGCCAAGTTTCTCTCTCTCTCTCTCTCTCTCTCTCTCTCTCTCTCTCTCTCTCCACACACACACACACATACTGTCCAAACCAAATACATTTTCTTGACTGGCAAAGAAAATCCATCACAGATATTACTAATGGCCAAATTGCTATGAGTTCTGGTGAATTTCAAGGCAACTTTCAGCAACTTTCCAAGGTCAGGTCATCCTCCAATACTAGCGCTATAGTGTTTGAGGTTTGAGGCTCATCTGTTTCAAATTACTGGCAATATTTGGTGCAAATGGGGTTGGGTCTCAACGGAGAACATTTTACTATGGGAGGAGACAGGCTTTCTCATTCTTGTTTTGAACTGAGAGAAACAGGTCTCTCTAAAGAAATGGTTTGCCACGACTGTTTTGGAATTAAAGTTGGCCTTCTGCATCTATGGATTCAACCACCCAGTTTGAAATTTTTTTAATACCAAAAAAACCCCCCCCAAACAAACTTTGATTTTACCACGTTATAAAAAGGACGCTATTTTTATTATGCCATTGTATGTGGCACAGTGGGATAAACCACGGAGGTGCTGAACTTGCTTACCGAAAGGTTGCAGGTTCAGATCCAGGGAGCGGAGTGAGCTCATGTTGTTACCCCCAGCTTCTGTCAACCTAGCATTCAAAAACATGCAAATATGAGTAGATCACTAGGTACCGCTCCGGTGAGAACATAACGGCGCTCCATGCAGTCATACCGGCCACATGACCTTGGCGGTGTCTACGGACAAACCGGCTCTTTGGCTTAGAAATTGAGATGAGCACCAGCCCCCAGAGTTGGACACGACTGGACTTCATGTCAGGGGAAAACTTTTAAATTTACCTATGCAATGGGACTTGAGTATTCATATGGATTTCGTTACTGGCTGCTATTTCTCGACGGATGTCATGTGGTGCAATACCAGCTAAACAGTATCATTTCTCCAGTGGTATAGGGCAGTGTTTCCCAACCTTTTTTGAGCCGGAGCACATTTTTTACATTTACGAAATCCTGGGGCACACCACCAACCAAAATGACACAAAATGACACTCTAACACAGTGATACATATAGTTAATACGTTTTTAAATGTATTTATACACTCAGTGTGAAACCTGGGCCTGTTTCGACGAACACAACATCGATATCCTGGCAGGAATGGCAGAAAGACACACACGAAGCTCTTGCTCAACAGCTGTCAGTCTCTCTCTGTGTTTAGTTTTTATCGCAGTCAAGCTTGAGAAGCTCATCTCACACAGATATGTGTTTTGCCTCGAGCTCACCGTCTTTTCTTTTTTCTTTTGTCCACTACTCATATTAGGGCCTTCATCTGTGTCATAATTTTGTCCAGGGCCCTGTTCGGCATTTGCATTTTCCCTTCTCAAAAACTTCTCCATCACTGTCACTCGCTTGTCTTGCTGTGATCCCAAATTGCCACTGTCACTTGACGCGCAGCTGCAGCACTAAGTCTAGCTCTGTTTACTTAGCCACTTCTTAGGTGATGTGAGAGTGCAATGGTTCCATGGCACACTGGTTGAAAATCACTGGTATAGGGTATAGAGATACTGTGATAATGCGGCATGTCTCATTAAGAGCCACATCCACTATTTTAACATGGTAAGATGTGTTCCACACTAAGCATGTGTACTCACTCAGCAGCAGAGTAACAAAGTGCAAGGGCAGATGTTTTCACTGTGTCTGGTTGTGATCCCCAGGTTATGCCTTCATATTATATTATTGTGAACACCTACCTTTTGCTTGATATTCAAACAGTGCTTCTTATAAGTCAGAGTACGGTCCAGAGTGACTCCCAGGTATGTTGGTGCGCTGCAATGCTCCAGTCGGATTCCTTCCCAGGTCATCCTCAGAACCCGAGATGCTTGTCTGTTCTTAAGGTGAAAAGCACACGTCTGCATTTTAGATGGATTAGGAATCAGTGTTACGTGGGAATGAAGTGTGTATAAGTATGAGCACCAATGGAAACTAAGGGTAAACAAAATATTGTACAGTTGAGACAATAAAAATATTGGGTTGGTGTAGGTTTTTCAGGCTGTATGGCTATGTTCTAGAAGCATTCTCTCCTGATGTTTTGCCTGCATCTATGACAGGCATTCTCAGAGATTGTGAAGTCTGCAACAACCCAGTGATTCCGGCCATGAAAGCCTTCAACAATGCAATAAAATATTCTTAAATAGAAAAGGGATCCGCTGGTTCTCCCTGTAAGAGGCGGTAAGAGCACTTAAATTATGTATCATTGGGCTTGGCCTCATGTAAGCCGCCCTGAGTCTCCTTGGGGAGATGGTGGCGGGGTATAAATAAATAAATATTTTATTGTTATTATTATTATTATATTTTCAGAGAGCTTCTGATCCACCTTTTCAAGGCTCCCTGCTTGAGTGGTGATGGCACGATCGTCAGCATAGATGAAACTCTCTGTCAGTTCTGGCAGTGGCTGATCATTTGTGTAAATGTTAAACATTGATGGCGCAAGCACAATCCACTGGGGCAGGCCGTTCTGTTTTCGCCATCTGCTTCTCTGGCCACGGAACTCAACAAAAAAGCTCCTGGTTTGTAGCAGATTTCCTATTAAGCCGGTGAGATGGTAATCCTATGTGATATTGTATATTTTTTTACAGGGGAGCCAATGATTTATAGTATCATAAGCTGCTGACAGGTCAATGAAGACAGCTGCTGGTATCTACTGTCTTTCAAAACCATGTTCTATGAGCTGAGTCAGGTTCAGCACTTATGATGTGCAGCGTTTCCCTTTCCTGAAACCAGCTTGCTGCGAGATCTATGGGTCTATTTTTTTCCATAATTCTGGGAAATATTATGGACCTTAATCTTTTCACTTACTTTCAATTTAGTACTCATTGCCTGCCTTTGCAATAGTGTATACTGCGGTTTCATGAGGCAATTGTCTTGTTGCACACTGCATGGGCTTCGGTTACATTGTTTTCCTGTGGACTGGTTGTTTTGGTTTGCCTATAATTACTTTCATAATATTAGTATTTACATTCAATACCGTACAACAGTATTTATGTTCACTTCGTTGTTTGGCTTGACTATTTCCCATCCTGTCCTTTGTTGGAGTTATGTATCTCTGGTAGAGATAAAGTGGAACTACAAGACAGCAACTTTGTAATTGTAGTTCCACTTTATCTCTACCAGAGATACATAACTCGGAGATAAATACAATACAGCAACTTTGTAATTGTCATGTGCAATCAAGATACAAATTGAATCCTCCTTATCCGGAATGGTTCTGTATTTTGGATTTTTTAAATTTTTTAGTGCCCCCGCAAGCCCATTCACCCAGGCCATTAGGTTTTATGGTCGTTACATTGACGATGTGGTACTTATTATTTCGAATACTATCACTCCCCTTGAAATGATTAATTGGATGAATACCTGGGATCAATGTATTAGATTCACATTTGAGACCAGCAAAACCACAGTTAACTACCTAGATATATCTCTCTTTGTTGACCATGGACACCTTAAAGTTGATTGCTACACCAAACCTACGTCTAAAAATGCATTATTACATCACAGTAGCTTTCATAGCCACTCCCTTAAGAATAACCTACCTTACGCCCAATTACTTCGCTTAAAGCGCAACTCCTCTCATCCTGAAAACTACCAACAGAAGGCTCATTCCCTTCGCAATAAACTCATTGATAGAGGCTATCCGCCCCAAATTATAACAACAGCTGGACATAGAGCCGCCAGTGTTACCCGTGGATCTCTACTCACCAACAATAAACGCCCATCACCCAGTAGCCCTGTCTGGCCCCTTACCCTTACTACAGGCACCCCTGCCATACGTAAAATCGTATCCAAATACTGGCCCTTGATATGTGACATTCCCGGTCTAGAAAGCATGCCTATCATTGCTAATAAACGCTCCAAGAACATTAGGGATATTCTCATACACTCTAGCCTACGTACCTCAATCCCTAAAAGCAACCTCACCCCTAAGATGCACAGGTGTGGCAATTGTGCCCAGTGTGAGTTTGTTTACCCTGAGAAACAGATATTTAATCCAGGAACGGGACGGGAATTTGTCTTTAAGGAGTTTTTCACCTGCAAGAGTAACCTGTGCATTTATGGGTTTTGTTGTCCTTGTGGCAAACTTTATCTGGGAAAAACTAAAAGAGTTTTGAATGTGAGAATCTCGGAACATCGTTCTAAAATCTGAACGATGTCTGAGGACTCCCCCCTTTATGTACACTTCAAAACATTCAAACACAGTCCGAACGACTTGCGTTTCTTTGGCATACAGAGAGTTTACATACCGCCCCACAGTGATGTGGATAAGTGCCTCCTTAAGGCAGAAACCTGATGGATCCAAATCCTAAAAACCGAAATTCCCAACGGATTAAATGATAAGCTAACTATCACAGATCTATTAAGATAAAGTTCACCTGTTCTCCCCGAGTTTGTGGTGGTATTTAGTCTCTCCCTTTGAAACTTTACTTTGCTTCGGCCACTGGTCTTACCATGGATGTATGACTTTACCTCCATGGCCCTGGTATGTATCTCTACTACTATGTTATTGTAAACATTGTTGTATTATTGTACTATGCTTCTGGAAAACATTGTTGGAATAATGTACCTTGTTCTATTTGGACTACTAACTGAGAGTAATTTCCAATGTGATGTCAATGGGGTTGTTTTGGAACATATTGCTACCGTTTATTATTGTTTACTCCCGCAGAAAATGCACCCGTTCCATCTTGTTACTAGGAGTTAATTCTTTACAACTGGCCTTGAAAAATACCCTTTTGGAGATGGGTCGAAACGAGCGTTGGTGCCATAATACAGAGTTTACCTCGTCGGCCTTCTGATATTGGACTGGTTTCAGCCTATTCGGACTACCCGTTCTTTCACCATCGCATCGACTGAAACCGCCGCAGCACCCTAACTCCTCTCTCCTTGCTATCCTCATCACCTATGGGCGTTTTTTGACCTCATCCCCTGGACTTCTACCCTAAACTCCCATCATTTTGTTATAACTACTCTCATTGACTGACTTTATTTGAATCCTAAAGATAACCCGCGTCAAGGGTAGGAGCCCTCCTGGGCGATGACTCATTGTATACTACTTTATTGCTGATTGATACTTATGTCCTTTGGTGAGGTTATCCACCCCAGACAGAGAGGGTGCCCTCCAGAGCCCTGGGGTATCCCCCTGGTCCTTGGGGGGACCACTGGCGGGCCCCCCACCCCCGCTGGACGTTCTGCAGCTGGAGGCGGAGGCCGTCCTCGAGGTTGGCCTGGAGTCAGCCACAGCGGCCAGGATACGAGCAAGCTCGAGTATTGCTGGCCTGCCGGAGAGGATTATCCACAGGACCTGCCATGGGGCCTGCCCGACTTGGTCCCCGGTCCCTTGGCCGGGCCTAGGAACAGACTTGGAACTAGGACGGCCAGCATTGGAGCCTTCCACCCGCCCTGCCATCCGGTGGGTGGACGCTGACCCTCCACCCGACTTCCCACCCACCGTCTTGGGAGCGACTGCTGCTGACTCCCCACCCGACCCTCCACCTGACGGAGCCCAGGTTGAGTTGCGGCACTTTAAGGCCGCGATGGAGACCTCGGGAGCCCTGGTGGAGCCCCTGGAGGGCGCTGGGGCGCAGACCCCCCTCCTCGGGACCCGAGGAGCATGAGGGCAAGCGGCGCGAGAGGAGCGGCGAAAGAGTGGAGTCTGGCCTCCCGTTCAGCCACCTGGGCCGAACGGAGGCGGAGACCGAGGAGGAAGCAAGCAACAGAGGAGAGGGGAGTGGGGCCCAGACCTGTGGTGGAGGCCCCCCCCTTGAGGAGAGACCCCGGGGGTCACTGGGCCGCGGTCCCCTCGGCCCCGCCGGGAGGGTGTTGGCTGAGGGGTCAAGATGGCGGCGACCCGGAGCGGCTTGGCGTCCTGGCCCCGCCCCTCCGCATTCCACAGGGGCCGCGGCTCTGCTTGATCTGAGGTCCCAGCCCCGCCTTCCTGACCGCCGGACCGGCGGCTGCTGCCGCTGGCGCCCCTTCCAGAGGCGCCAGATGTCTCCGAAATCTTGGCAAGGGCCCCGGAGGCGCGACCTCGACGCCGAGCTTGCCAGCTGCTAGCACCCCCCCTACTGGCACCCCAGTCACAGCCCCCTCCGCCCCCCCATGACGGCCAGGGGCTGACAGATCCATCAAGCCCCGGGAGTGCCCAGTATGGGGTCCAGGCAGCCGCCCGGAAAGGCGGCGCCGGAGGCCGAAGAGCAGCAGACCCTCTGGTCTTAGGACACCCGCCACTGCCTGCCAAGGAGAGGGAGGCTTGTCGCGCCTGGATTTAAGCCTGGGATCCCGCCCAGAACCTTCTGGGGCCCGGGCTTTGGCGCCGGAAGCCCTCCTGCAGGCTCAAAGCAGAAGAAGGACACTAACCCCGCAGATCGGGCACCCCCTGCCAGATCTCTAGACAAGGGGAGACTGGCCACCTTGGACCAGTTTCACGGGTTCATCCTGAGACCACCTTTGCTCCCCCCCTTCGATGGGAAAGTTGGGCCCACCTGATTTGTTGGGCACTCTCCTGCCGGTCCTGCTTCGACCTCTCCCCTCCCCCTCCCCTTTACTGCCTTTTACTGTTTGTATTTTCTTGTTTGTTATATTCATAATGTAATTCTTGTGTTGCCGTTTTGGCTTTGTAAGCCGCTGCGAGCCTCAGGGAGTCAGCGGTCTAATAAGTCCAAACAATAATAATAATAATAATAATAATAATAATAATGTGTGTATATATATGTGTGTGTGTGTTTACCTATTATATGAACTTTTGATACCGTGAAACTTGTTGTTTCTGAGTGTGTGTTGCTTACTGCAACCCCTCCCCCATGTTTAGTAGATCAGTGTTTCTCAACCTGGAGGCCAGGACCCCTAAGGGGGTCATGAGGGGATTTCAGAGGGGTCACCAAAGACCATCAGAAAACACATATTTCTGATGGTCTTTGGAACCCTTTTGGCAAAGAAGGCTGAAGATCTCTCCACCTGTCCTTATATTCCTTTTTGGTGTTGGTGAACTACAACTCCTAGAATTTAGAAACAGCCCCCCCAACACCACCAGTAATCAATGTTGGCCATGCAGGTAGTGTGTCAAGTTTGGTGGGCTGGGTTCAGTGCTCTTTTCTTGTAGGTGAACTATAAATCCCAACAGCTACAGCTCACAAATACCAAGGTCTATTTCCTCCCAAACTCTACCAGTGTTCACATTTGGGTATATTGAGTATTTGTGCCAAGTTTTGTCCAGATCCATTATTATTTGAGTCCACAGTGCTCTCTGGATGTAGGTGAACGACATCTCCAAAAATCAAGGTCAATGCCCACCAAACTCTTCCAGTATTTTCTGTTCGTCATGGGAGCTCTGTGTGCCAAGTCTGGTTCAATTCCATTATTGGTGGAGTTCAGAATACTCTATGATTGTAAGTGAACTATAAATCCCAGTAACTACAACTCCCAAATGACAAAATCAATCCTCCCAACCGCACCAGTATTCAAATTTGGCATATTGACTATTTGTGTCAAATTTGGTCCAGCATATCAGATATTTACATTATGATTCATAACAGTAGCAAAAATGACAGTTATGACGTAGCAAATAATTTTATAGTTGGGGGCCGGCTCAACACGAGGAACTGCATTAAGTGGTTGCGGCATTAGGAAGGTTGAGAACCACTGGTGTAGATGCAGATGTAGAACCTCAGAGGGTCTGTTTTTAAGAAGACCAGATTTCAATCCAAGCCAAACAGCCTGCGTTTTCCGGAGCCAAAGCTGGTTCTCGGATGTGCATCCATGCAAGCCAAATTTTACAGCTGCATCCTATATTTGTGCTCCAAAGCAGGAGCAGTGCAGAAATTTGGGAGCGGAGATGGGCAGATGGAGGCCTCCCAAGAGACCTGCTTGTAATGATGTTTAGCCTGGCTATGTTACAAGACCTCACAGAGGTTCAGGGAAATCTGCAGATCTGGAAACGGATTCTCTTTCCCCCCAAAACCAGGCAGCATGGTGCTTTCTTCCCAAATATGTCCCCAACAGATGTGGAGTGAAAGGGATCCTGCTAATAGATCAGTGTTTTTCAACTTTTTTGAGCCGCGGCACATTTTTTACATTTACAAAATCCTGGGGCACACCGCCAACCAAAATGACACAAAATGACACTCTAACACAGTAATACATATAGTTAATATGTTTGTAAATGTATTTCTACACTCAGTGTGAAACCTGGGCCTGTTTCGATGAACACAACATAGATATCCTGGCAGGAATGGCAGAAAGACACAAACTTCCCACACAGAACTCCCATAGCCAAGAGAAAATACTATAAGAGTTTGGTGGGTTTTGGAGTTGTAGTTCACCTATATCCAGAGAGCACTGTGGAGTGAAACAATGTTGGATCAGGACCAAACTTGGCATGAATACTCAATATGCCCAAATGTGAACACAGATGGAGTTTGGGGAAAATAGACCTTGACATTTGGGAGTTACAGTTTCAATTGGTTCAGCTCGAGGATGTGGACAAGATCCTTGGAGAGGCGAGGCCCACCACATGCATCCTAGACCCCTGCCCATCCTGGCTGATAAAGGAAGCCAGAGGGGGTTTGGCAGAGTGGGTGAAGGTGGTGGTTAATGCCTCCTTACAGGAGGGCAAAATTCCAGCCAGCTTAAAGCAAGCTGTGATAAAACCGCTGTTGAAAAAACCATCACTGGACCCCACTGAATTAGTGAACTATCGGCCAGTTTCCAATCTCCCCTTTTTGGGCAAAGTCATGGAACGTGTGGTGGCTTCGCAACTCCAGGGGTTCTTGGCAGACACTGATTATCTGGATCCGGCGCAGTCTGGCTTTAGGCCGGGACATGGTACTGAAACAGCCTTGGTTGCCTTGGTAGATGATCTACGCCGGGAACTCGACAGGGGGAGTGTGTCTCTGTTGGTTCTGCTGGACCTCTCAGCGGCTTTCGATACCGTTGACCACGGTATCCTTCTGGGTCGCCTTGCAGACATGGGGCTTGGGGGTACTGCCTTGCAGTGGCTCCAATCCTTCCTGGAAGGTCGTACCCAGAAGGTGTCATTGGGTGACACCTGTTCGGCTCCACAACCGTTGTCGTGTGGAGTCCTTCAGGGCTCAGTACTGTCCCGATGTTATTTAACATCTACATGGAACCGCTGGGAGAGATCATTCGGAGTTTTGGAGTAAGGTGTTATCTGTACGCAGATTATGTCCAGATCTGTCACTCCTTCCCACCTGTCCCTAAGGAGGCTGTCCAGACTTTGAACCGGTGCTTGGCCGCTGTGTCGGACTGGATGAGGGCTAGCAAATTGAAACTTAATCCAGACAAGACAGAGGTCCTCCTGGTCAGTCGAAAGGCCGAACAGGGCATAGGGTTACAGCCTGTGTTGGATGGGGTTACACTCCCTCTGAAGACGCAGGTTTGCAGCTTGGGAGTGATCCTGGTGTCAGGATTGGGAGACTTGAGCTTGGGTGAAGTTCAAGCTCCCAGCCTGGCATGAGATTACATCGACCTTTGCCCTAGTTCTTGAGTGACCTTGGCTCCGGTTATATAAGACTGTGCTGAGTCATGTGGAAGTGAGGTAACTTCCAGCTGTGTGCAAGGCTACAGAGGGAAGTGATGTAACTCCTCTAAGCCTGGACATTGGACAATTGGACTCCTAATGCTGACTCATAGGGCTGTGAGGTCACGTCCTTTTGAACTAGGGGATATGCTGAATCACCGGATATGGTGCAACCCTGCCTGGACATTGCATGGGCAATGGGAGGGGGGTTGGGGTATATAAGTGGTGTTTGGTGGTGGGCAGGTGCTTTTGCTTCACATGTGTCGTACCTGCAATAAAATCGTGTTGGACCGTGCTTCAATCTACGCGTGATCCTTACCGAGTGTTGGAGAGTCGTTACAGAAGCAAAAGCCCCTTTTCAACTATCCCAGCAATGGAGAGGTTGGCTTGGAAAGAAGAAGAATATATTGACAGATGGGATTCGGCTCCTGAGGAAGTCCGGCGCACTATGGAGTGGGATTGGACCACCCTTGACCAAGTGGGATGCCCGGATGAGCACCGTGAGATGATGGAAGGTGCCGTGGCCCAGGAGGAGGAATTTGAAGAAGCGGAGCGACTTTGGGAAGCTCAGGTGAGCTTGGAAGTTGCCCGGCGGAGGAGAGAGAGATTCGACTCCAGACAAGCGGAGGTCTGGAGGAACGAGAGGATCGGAGGAGCTGTTCCGAAGGACTGGGCAGTTCAGGTAGATCCAGAGATGTATGGGACCAGAGAGACTGTGCCGAAGGACAGGCCAGTTCAGATGGAGGTCCGGAGGGCCGGTGGGATCGGAGAAGCTGTTCCGAAGGACTGGGCAGTTCGGGCGGATCCAGAAGTGCGTGGCCCCAGAGAGACTGTGCCGAAGGACAGGCCAGTCAGGGTGAGCCTGATGGAAGGTGGTAGTGAGACCACGGAGCCGGCATCACCCTCAGAGTTGGAAGTGATGAAGTGTAAGTTGGAGGCTATGGAACAGACTATGAGAAGGATGTCCCGAGCTATGTCCCGGAGGGAGCCAATGGAGTCAGTT
The DNA here is from genome assembly GCA_030556195.1 of Anolis apletophallus. NCBI lineage: Eukaryota > Metazoa > Chordata > Lepidosauria > Squamata > Anolidae > Anolis > Anolis apletophallus. The sequence goes on from JARBWK010000013.1 coordinate 7,232,303, forward strand.
TGGAGTGCCCCGGGCGGAGGAGACTTCACTTATTATTTGTGGATGGATGGCGGAGATGAGCGTCCTAGATCTCCTTTGGGAGTGAGGACCGTTGGTGACCATCCGGGAGGAAGTCCGGCCCAGTTGAGGCGGCCCCTACAACAAGCAGGAATGGGAAGAGGTGTTACCAGGCTTGAGGTCCCGCATGGAAGGGAAGCGCTTTCCCAGGAATTTGGGGCCCGTTTGAAGAAGGAACCCTTACGGGTCGAGTTTGAAGGGGAAGCCTGTAAAGTAGCCTTCTTTGCCGCGGCTGTGCAAGACCATATGGAGGACTATGGTCACCTTTATCCCAGCGACAGCAGCCGAGTGCGAGCCATCGGAGCGGTCTTCAAAGGAAGGGCGGCCGAATGGTATGTTCAATGCCATGACCGTCGAGACCCGTGTTTGCATTCCATGGGAGCCTTTTTGCAAGCGATACGAAGCCGGTTTCGAGATCCGTTGGAGAGGATTAAGGCGAAGGAAGCGCTACGCTGCTTGACTCAGGGATCCCGGTCTGTCACTGAGTATGCAGAGGAATTCATGGGGTTGGCCGGAAAAGTTGCGGAGTGGTCTCCAGCTACCTTATTGGAATTATTTAAAGACGGCCTGCGTAAGGAGATCCTTGAGTGGTGTCTACATCGGGATGATCCTGGAGAGGTTGATGGCTGGATCCAGTTGGCTGGCAGTGTGGAGGGAATCTTGGCCCAGGTGCAGCGACGTCGTTTTCAACCCGCGAGGTCCAGGGGATCGGGTCGTGGTGTTGCTGATGGGCGATTCCGTGGAGGAGAGGCTAGACGTGGCAGTGACAACCGGTCCAGTCCAGCAAAAAGGCCATCGAAGGGACGAGGCCTTTGCTTCATTTGTTCGCAACCTGGTCATTTTGCGTCCCAGTGCCGACAAAGGCAGGCACTGGAACCTGTGAAAGTGGGCTCCGCTAAAGCAGCTTGTGTGGACATTGACGATAGAAAAAGTATTGGGGTGAGCTCTAATATTCAATGCACATTGGGTTTGATTAAGGGAGATGAAATTGTGGAAAGGAAAGCTTTAGTGGACTGTGGGTGTTCGGAGAACATTATGTCCCCGAAGTTGATTGGGGATTTGGGCGGGAGTACGAAGCCCTTGGAAACACCTGTTACATTTACACAATTAGATGGATCCTCTATTGAGGGGGGACCTTTTTCTGTGGGGACTAAAGATTTAAAGGGTCGGGTGGGACCCTGGGAGGGGGACATTGATTTTGTGGTGGCCCCCATCAAAGGTCATGAGGTGGTGTTGGGGTTGCCTTGGCTTGAGCAGGTTAATCCCAAGATCGATTGGAAAACCGGGGTGGTACAGTGTTCCCCTAATAGGAGGGAGGAGGCCAGGAGTGATGTGCAAGGGGTGCCGGCTGAGTACTGGGATTATATGGATGTGTTTAACCCGATATTAGCACAGGGACTGCCCCCTCCCCGTAACGTACAGTGTAGTATAGAGGTTAAGGAAGGGGCTGTCCTACCTAAGCCCAAGATATATGCCATGACTGTGAAGGAGAAGGAAGCATTGAGGGAGCAGATAGACGGGTATTTAAGAAGAGGATTTATCCGGAGGTCTGAGTCTCCCATTGCAGCACCAGTATTATTTCGCGAGAAAAAGGATGGTAGTTTGCGGATGTGTATTGATTATAGAGGCTTGAATGCTGTTAGTACCACCAATTGCTACCCTTTGCCATTAATTAAAGATTTGCTGGGTCAGCTGGGGGGTGGTAAGTTTTTTACGAAGCTGGATTTGATTGACGCGTTTCACATGGTGAGGGTGAAAAGGAGCGATCAGTGGAAGACCGCTTTCTCTTGCCCCCTCGGGCTCTACGAATGGGCCGTGATGCCATTCGGTTTGGCCGGAGCTCCCGGTATTTTCATGCAGTTGATTAATGAGGTGTTGCACCCCCTTATATAAAGTGTTAGAGAGACTGCGGCAGGTGAGTCTGTATGTAAAGTTGAGTAAATGCGAATTTGGTAAGAATCAGATTGATTTTTTGGGATACAGAATTAGTGAGAATGGAGTTGCAATGGATCCGGCTAAGGTGGAGGATGTGTTGAGCTGGGAGGCTCCGCAAACCCGTAGGCAATTGCAGGCTTTTTTGGGGTTAGCCAATTTTTATCGCACTTTTATAGCGGGATTTTCGGCAATAACCCTCCCGCTTACTGAGTTATTGAAGACCAAGGGTAAGGGTGAGTCGAAGAAGGCTAAGTCTCCAGGAGCTAAGTTGGAATGGACAAAGGAATGCCAGGAAGCTTTTGTGAGGTTGAAAGGAGCATTTACGAATGGGCCATTGTTGATGCATCCGAATGTGGATAAGCCGTTTGTGGTGCAATGTGACGCTTCTGCTTGGGCGTATGGTGGAGTGTTAATGCAAGAGGATGAACAGGGCAGGATGAAGCCGTGTGCGTATTTTTCTAAGAAGTTTGGGGAGCATGAGAAGAGGTGGCCCGTTTGGGAGAAGGAGGCGTTTGCTGTGCGCAACGCCTTGCAAACGTGGAGGCAATTTTTGGAGGGTGCTGCTTTCCCATTTGTTGTGATGACTGACCATCAGAACCTTCAGTATCTAAGGAATCCCCAGAAGCTATCTCCCAAGTTGGTGAGATGGGCACAGTTTTTTGCTCGGTTCAATTTCAGACTCCAGCATATTAGAGGCAAGGAGAATGTGGTGGCTGATGCATTGTCTCGGTATCCGAGTGTGGGTGAGAATGAAATGCATAAGGCGGAGGAGGTGTTTGCTAGAGAACATTGGGGTCTGGCAGTGCAGACGAGGTCTCAAACGGTGAATGAGATTAAGAAGGAAGAGGGTGTAGTGGATGAATGGAGTTTGGAATTGCAGAAAGGTTATGTAGGTGATGTGTGGTTACAGAGTCATGAGAAGGAGTGCAAGTCGTTAGATGGTTTGTGGATTATGGGAGGTAAAGTGTATGTCCCTCAGAGTATGAGAGAGAAGGTGCTGAGGTTGAATCACGACCATAGGACTGCTGGGCATTGGGGAGTTACGAAGACTCTTTTGGCCTTGAAAAAGCGGTATTGGTGGCCAGCCATGAGGGCTGAGGTGAAGAGGTATGTGGAATGTTGTGAGGTGTGTGCTAGGAATAAAGTTCCCTCTGCGAAGCCGCAGGGGTTGATTCAAGTAGTCGTTACTCCTGTGAGGCCGTGGACGCATGTCAGCACTGATTTTGTGGGGGAGTTGCCTTCGAGTCGAGGTTATAAGTACATTTGGACTGTGCTGGATATGTTTTCGAAGCAGGCCCATTTTATTCCATTGAAGGGGTTACCTTCTGCGGAACGCTTAGCAGAGTTGTATGTGCAGCATGTGTATCGGTTGCATGGGTGCCCGGAGCAGGTTTTGAGCGATCGTGGAGTGCAGTTTACTGCTCAATTTTGGGAGCGGTTTTTGGAGGTGCTGGGGGCGCAGAGGCGTCTTACGACTTCTTATCATCCTTGCTGCAATGGGGGTGTAGAAAGGACACAAAAATCTTTGGGGGCGTATCTACGCATTTTTAGCAACAAGGAGCAGAATAATTGGTCTGATCTGTTACCCTATGCTGAAGTAGCATACAATTGCTCTGTGCATTCCTCCACCGGAAGGTCTCCCTTTGAGATAGTCTATGGTCAGGAGGTGGCTCCTTTGCCCCAGCTGTTGGAGTTGGGAGGGGAGGAGAAAGTGGAGTGGAGGATGCGTGCCCGGGAGGATTGGAAGGAAGTGGCGGAAGCTTTAGGGAAAGCACAACGTTCCTATAAGATGTTTGGTGATCGGAAGAGGCAAGAAGGGGAGGAGTATAGCGAAGGGGATTTGGTGTGGCTATCCACACAGAATTTGAAATTGGGTTATCCATCCAAGAAGTTGAGTCCAAAGTACATTGGGCCTTTCAGGGTTGAAAAAGCAGTGAATAAGGTCTCCTATACCCTTTCATTGCCCAAAAGTTTAGGGAAGGTTCATCCCACGTTTCATTGTGGTCTTTTGAAGAAATATGTGGGCCCCTTTCATCCTCCGGATTGAATGATATTTTGTTTTACAGGGGGAGGACGTGGTGGAGGAGGCCGTTATGTCAGGATTGGGAGACTTGAGCTTGGGTGAAGTTCAAGCTCCCAGCCTGGCATGAGATTACATCGACCTTTGCCCTAGTTCTTGAGTGACCTTGGCTCCGGTTATATAAGACTGTGCTGAGTCATGTGGAAGTGAGGTAACTTCCAGCTGTGTGCAAGGCTACAGAGGGAAGTGATGTAACTCCTCTAAGCCTGGACATTGGACAATTGGACTCCTAATGCTGACTCATAGGGCTGTGAGGTCACGTCCTTTTGAACTAGGGGATATGCTGAATCACCGGATATGGTGCAACCCTGCCTGGACATTGCATGGGCAATGGGAGGGGGGGTTGGGGTATATAAGTGGTGTTTGGTGGTGGGCAGGTGCTTTTGCTTCACATGTGTCGTACCTGCAATAAAATCGTGTTGGACCGTGCTTCAATCTACGCGTGATCCTTACCGAGTGTTGGAGAGTCGTTACACCTGGACTCATCGCTGAGCCTGGAACCCCAGGTCTCGGCGGTGGCCGGGAGAGCTTTTGCACAGTTAAGACTCGTGCGCCAGCTGCGCCCGTTCCTTGGGAAGGCTGATCTGGCTACGGTCGTCCACGCTCTGGTCACATCCCGAATAGATTACTGCAACGCACTCTACGTGGGGCTGCCTTTGAAGACAGTTCAGAAACTGCAACTAGTCCAACGGGCGGCAGCCAGATTACTAACCGGAGCTACATACAGGGAGCATACCACCCCCTGTTGTGTCAGCTCCATTGGCTGCCTGTCCAATTCGAGCTCAATTCAAAGTGCTGGTTTTGACCTTTAAAGCTCTATACGGTTCTGGCCCAGCTTACTTGTCCGAACGCATCGGCCTCTATGTCCCACCTCGTAATTTAAGATCATCCGGGGGGGCCCCTGCTCTCGCTCCCGCCAACCTCTCAAATGCGGTTGGCGGGGATGAGAGGGAGGGCCTTCTCGGTGGTGGCCCCCCGTCTGTGGAACGCACTCCCTATTGATATTCGATCAGCTTCATCCCTCCTAACATTCAGAAAAAGAGTGAAATCCTGGCTTTGGGACCAAGCATTTGCACCCTAGCACAACACGGCACTTTAGACTGGTCAGTTGGCAAATTGGTGGTTAAGGTCTAAGACTTTGGATGGAACATTGTTTTAATGGTGATGAATGTACATGATGTTTTTAATATTAACTGTATTTTAATGTATTGAATTCTAGGTGTATTTTAATGTATTTTAATTTTAACTGTGTTTTACTATGTATTGTGTGGCATCGAATTGTTGCCGTCTGTTAGGTCAAGACTGAGTCCCCCTCGGGGGTTGAGAAGTAGCGGGGTATAAACACTGGAAATAAATAAATAAAATAAAATAAATACTTAACACACAATCAAAGAGCATCCTGCACTCTTGCAACAATGGAATTGAACCAAACTTGGCATATTGAATTCTCATTACCAACAGAAAGTACTGAAAGGGTTTGCTTGGGAATTGACCTTGAGTTTGGAAGTTGTAGTTCACCTACACCTAGAGAACACTGTGGACTCAAACCATGTTATATTATGTTGTTGTTTGTTTTCTATCCAGAATCACAATGTTGGAAGGAGGCCCACCAGTTTAAGGTCCCTAAAACAGGCATGGGAAAACTTCGGCCCTCTGGGTGCTTTGGACTTCAACTTCCACCATTCCTAACAGCCTGAGGCCCTTTCCTGCTTAAGTGGCTGAGCGGGGAAAGGAAAAGGGCCTGAGGCTGCTAGGAATGGTGGGAGTTGGAGTCCAAAACACCTGGAAGGTCCAAGTTTTCCCATGCCAGCTTTCGACAGAGACCTCTTCCTCCCCCTTCCCCTTCGCGCCCTTTCTTCCCCCTCCTGCCGAACACTTTTTCTTCTACACTGCTGCTTCTGCCGCCATTTTGATCCGAGGGGGCAGTGTGAGCGTGTTGAGGAGGGGAGGGGGGAGGGAGGAAGACGTGACCCATGTGGGTGCTACTGCGCAGACTTGCCCCAGAGCAAAGCGAGGCAAAGCGAGCAGAGCGAGGCTGGGAAGAAGGGAGCCCGAGTGGAGAAGAAAAAGTGTTCGGCAGGAGGGGGAAGAAAGGGTAGTGGAGGTTCTAATTTCCCACGGCACACCTGATGATCGCTCACGGCACACTGGTTGGGAAACACTGTAATAGATTAACACAGGGGATCTCAAACTGTTTCAGCCGTGGAGCCCTTTTTGAAGCAAAGGTTTCTCATGGAGCCCCAAGAAATGTTTATATATTATATATTATATTACATATAATGTATATGTATCAGGCATGGACATTCCCAACATATGGTTATCTAGCCTTTGTAGCAATAATAATAATAATATTTAGGTGCAGTGTCTAAAGACCTTGGCCTGCACTTAAAAACACTTGGCCCTGACAACTGTACCACCTGACAGCTGCAAATGGCCACCCTACTCGTATCTGCATGCACTATTTGCCGATACACCACACAGTCCTAGAAACATGGGAATTGTCTGACGCGTGATCCAATAAAAAAATCAACAGAGTGATCTTGTTTACTGTGGATTAATCTTGTTACGTACCAAATAGTAGTAATAATAATAGGAGCAACCACAGGGGCCATCCAGTCCAACCTCCTTCTGCCATGCAAGAAAAGCACAAAACATCGCCCAACAGATAGCCATCCAGCCTTTGTAATAATAATAATAATAATAATAATAATAATAATAATAGCAACTACAGGGGCCATCCAGTTCAACCTCCTTCTGCCATGCAAGAAAAGCATAATAAAAACACTCTCAACAGATGGTCATCAAGCCTTTGTAATAATAATAATAATAATAATAATAATAATAAGCAACTACAGGGGCCATCCAGTTCAACCTCCTTCTGCCATGCAAGAAAAGCATAATCAAAGCACTCCCAACCAATGGCCATCAAGCCTTTGTAATAATAATAATAATAATAATAATAGGAGCAATCACAGGGGCCATCCAGTTCAACTCCCTTCTGCCATGCATGAAAGCACAATCAAAAGCATACTCAACCATTGGCCATCCAGCTTTTATAATAATAATAATAATAATAATAATAATAATAATAGCAACCACAGGGGCCATCCAGTCCGACCTCCTTCTGCCATGCAAGAAAAGCACAAAACATTCCCCAACAGATAGCCATCCATCCTTCGTAATAAATAATAATAATAATAATTGGAGTAACCACAGGGGCTATCCAGTCCAACCCCCTTCTGCCATGCAAGAAAAGCATAATAAAAACACTCTCAAGCCTTTGTAATAATAATAATAATAATAATAATAATAATAGGAGCAATCACAGGGGCCATCCAGTCCAACCCCCTTCTGCCATGCAGGAAAAGCACAATCAAAGCATACTCAATGGTTGGGCATCTAGTCTTTGTAATAATATAATAATAATAATAATAGGAGCAATCACAGGGGCCATCCAGTTCAACCTTCTTCTGCCATGCATGAAAAGCACAATCAAAGCATACTCAATGGTTGGGCATCTAGTCTTTGTAATAATAATAATAATAATAATATAATAATAATAGGAGCAATCACAGGGGCCATCCAGCCCAACCTTCTTCTGCCATGCATGAAAAGCACAATCAAAGCATACTCAATGGTTGGGCATCTAGTCTTTGTAATAATAATAATAATAATAATAATAATAATAATAATAAGAAAACCACAGGGACCATCCAGTCCAACCCCCTTCTGCCATGCAAGAAAAGCACAATTGAAGCACCCCCGACAGATGGCCACCCAGCCTCTGTTTAAAAGCTTCCAAAGAAGGAGCCTCCACCACATTCCGAGGCAGAGAGTTCCACTGCTGAACAGCTCTCACAGTTAAGAAGTTCTTCCTAATTTTCAGATGGAATCTCCTTTCTTGTAGTTTGAAGCCATTGTTCCATTGCGTCCTAGTCTCCAGGGCAGCAGAAAACAAGCCTGCTCCCTCCTCCCTATGTCTTCCCCAAACATATTTGTCCATGGCCCTCATGTCTCCTCTCAGCCTTCTCTTCTTCAGGCTAAACATGCCCAGTTCTTTAAGCCGCTCCTCCTAGGGCTTGTTCTCCAGACCCTTGATCATTTTAGTCGCCCTCTTCTGGACATATTCAACCCAACAGTAGTGGAGGAAGGTTCTTGCTTGTTTGTTTGCTTGCTTTTGGGCCAGAATCTTCCACTTTGGGACTTTCCTTCCTTGCTCCAAAGGAGGCGAGTTTCTTGCCCAGACTCCATCCAGAGAGGCGGGAGCCAGCGTCGCCTTGGAAACCGCAGCCTCCCTCTTCCATTGGTTGGTTGGAGACCGTGAGTGACATCTGGGATGGAGGAGAGGGGGGATAGGAGAGAGGGGGGGGGATCCTAGAGGAGGCGTGGGAGCTGCGCGCTGATTGGCTGCCCTGGCAAGCGGGGGCCGTGTCCTGTTGGAAGGGGGAATGTCCTTGCAACTCTGGGACCAGTCCTTCTCCCCTTTGGTGGTCAGTTCCCTTTCGGGTCCGGCTCTGGCTTCTGTGGAGGGGGGCTACCGCTTGAGTCGGGGGTCCCAAGGAGAGAAGAAGGGGAGTCCAGCTTTGGACAGAAGTCTATGTAAGGTTGGCTATTGCAAATGCTTCTGTGGGTCTCAAGAGTTCTCCAGAGTCATCTCCAAACTTTCTGAACCTCCTCCAACTGGAGATTTCAGCTTCTTTCCCAAGTTCTTTCAGTCTTCTTCTCCAAGATCTGATCCTTTCTGGGCAAGTGGGGTGAGCACATCTTGGGTAGGACACTCTTGTCATTGTCTTCTCCTTGTTCTTCTTGCAAACTTCCCCAAAGCAGGAAGGTTTGCTATTACAGATGCTTCTGTAAGTCTCAAGAGTTCTCCAGAGTCATCTCCAAACTTTCTGAACCTTCTCCAACTGGGGATTTGAGCTTCTTTCCCAAGCTTTTTGGATGTTCCCCTCCAGGATCTGGCCCATTCTGGGCATGTGGGGTGGGCACATCTTGGGTAGGACACTCTTGTCATTGTCTTCTCCTTGTTCTTCTTGCAAACTCTCCCAAAGCAGGTAAGTTTTGCCATTGCCAATGCTTCTGTAGGTCTCAAGAGTTCTCCAGAGTCATCTCCAAACTTTCTGACCGTTCACCAACTGGAGCTTTTCTCTTCTTTCCCAAGTTCTTTCAGTCTTCTTCTCCAGGATCTGGTTCATTCTGGGCATGTGGGGTGGGCACATCTTGGGTAGGACACTCTTGTCATTGTCTTCTCCTTGTTCTTCTTGCAAACTTCCCCAAAGCAGGAAGGTTTGCTATTGCAAATTCTTCTGTAGATCTCAAGAGTTCTCAAGAGTTATCTCCAAACTTTCTGAACCTTCTCCAACTGAAGATTTCAGCTTCTTTCCTCAGTTTTTTGGATGTTCTCCTCCAGGATCTGGTCCATTCTGGGCATGTGGGGTGGGCACATCTTGGGTAGGACACTCTTGTCATTGTCTTCTCCTTGTTCTCCTTGCAAACTCTCCCAAATCAGGTAAGGTTTGCTATTAGAAATGATTCTGTAGGTCTCAAGAGTTCTCCAGAGTCATCTCCAAATTTTCTGGACCTTCTCCAACTATAGATTTCAGCTTGTTTCCCAAGATCTTTCAATCTTTTTCTCCAGCATCTGATCTTTTCTGGGCAAGTGGGGTGGACACATCTTGGGTAGGACACTCTTGTCATTGTCTTCTCCTTGTTCTTCTTGCAAACTTCCCCTAAGCAGGTAAGGTTTGCTATTACAATTAATTCTGTAGTTCTCAAGAGGTCTCAAGAGTCATCTCCAAACTTGTCAAGCTGTTTTCTGAACCTTCACCAACTGGATATTTGAGCTTCTTTCCCAAGTTCTTTCAGTCTTCATCTCCAAACTTTCTGAACCTTCTCCAACTGGGGATTTCAGCTTCTTTCCCAAGTTCTTTTGATCTTCTTCTCCAGTATCCTTTCTGGGCATGTGGGGTGGGCACATCTTGGGTAGGACACTCTTGTTATTGTCTTCTCCTTGTTCTTCTTGCAAACTCCCCCAAAGCAGGAAGGTTTGCTATTACAAATGATTCTGTAGTCCTCAAGAGTTCTCCAGAGTTATCTCCAAACTTTCTGGACCTTCTCCAACTGGAGATTTGAGCTTCTTTCCCAAGTTATTTCAGTCTTCTCATCCAGGATCTGGTCCATTCTGGGCATGTGGTGTGGGCACATCTTGGGTAGGACACTCTTGTCATTGTCTTCTCCTTGTTCTTCTTGCAAACTCTCCCAAAGCAGGTAAGGTTTGCTATTGCAAATGATTCTCATCTCCAAACTTTCTGAACCTTCTCCAACTGGAGACTATAACTTCTTTCCCAAGTTCTTTCAGTCTTCTTCTCCATGATCTGGTTCTCTCTTGGCAAGTGGGATGGGTAGGGTACTCCTGTCATTGTCTTCTCCTTGTTCTTTTTGCAAACTCCCCCAAAGCAGGAAGGTTGGCTATTACAAATGTTTCTGTGGGTCTCAAGAGTTCTCCAGAGTCATCTCCAAACTTTTTGAACCTTCTCCAACTGGAGATTTCAGCTTCTTTCCCAAGTTCTTTCGATCTTCTTCTCCAGGATCTGGTCTTTTCTGGGTAAGTGGGGTGGGCAGGACACTCCTGTCATTGTCTCCTCCTTATTCTTCTTGCCAACTCCCCCAAACCAGGTAAGGTTTGCTATTGCAAATGCTTCTGTAGGTCTCAAGAGTTCTCCAGAGTCATCTCCAAAATTGTCAAGCTGCTTTCTGAACCTTTTCCAACTGGAGATTTGAGCTTCTTTCCCAAGTTCTTTCAGTCTTCTACTCCAGCATCTGGTCTTTTCTGGGCAAGTGGGGTGGGCACATCTTGGGTAGGACACTCTTGTCATTGTCTTCTTCTTGTTCTTCTTGCAAAGCAGGAGAAGGGCGACACAGGCTCCGAAAGCAACTTCTAAGACTCATTGGTTGGACTCTCTCTTTCACAATGGGCACCGCTCTCCACCCAAGGGATGCCACTGAAAGGATGTCATGGACCAACTTCTTCATGGCAATGGCGGCCATCTCCTTCCTCATCCTTCTAGGCCCCACCGTGGCCAACGAGTACGACTACGTGAGCTTCCAGTCAGACATCGGCGCCTACCAGACAGGCCGCTTCTACACCAAGCCGCCCCAGTGTGTCGCCATCCCGGCCGACCTCCGCTTGTGCCACAGCGTGGGCTATGACAAGATGGTCCTGCCCAACCTCCTGGACCATGAGACCATGGCCGAGGTCAAACAACAAGCCAGCAGCTGGGTGCCCTTGCTGAACAAGAACTGCCACATCGGCACCCAGGTCTTCCTCTGCTCCCTTTTTGCCCCCGTCTGCTTGGATCGGCCCATCTACCCATGCAGATGGCTCTGCGAGGCCGTGCGGGACTCCTGCGAGCCCGTCATGCAGTTCTTCGGCTTCTACTGGCCCGAGATGCTCAAGTGCGACCAGTTCCCGCAGGACGACGTCTGCATCGCGATGACGGCACCCAATGCCACCGAGGCGTCCAAACCGCAAGGTGAGTGGCCCTTTCATGGGAGCTTGGGAAAACATTGCGGGCCGGGAGGTTCTAGGAGATGAGATATCCCAACGTGAAAAGGAACCTTCCTTTAGTAGTACTTACTTACTTAGGCGATCCCTCCTTGTCCGAGAATGATGGCCTTCCAAGTGTAGTGTCTTGGAGACCTAGTCTTTGAATCATTGAGTTGGAAGAGACCTCATGGTCTCTTCCAAGAAGCAGGAAAATCGCATTCAAAGCACCCCCGACAGATGGCCATTCAGTGTCCGAAGAAGGAGCCTCCACCACACTCCAAGGCAGAGAGTTCCACTGCTGAACAGCTCTCACGGTCAAGAAGTTCGTCCTAATGTTCAGTTGGAATCTCCTTTCCTGTTGTTTGAAGCCATTGTTGCGGGTCCTAGTCTCCAGGGTAGCAGAAATCAAGCCTCCCTATGACTTCCCTTCACATCTTGATCCATCATGTCTCCTCTCAGCCTTCTCTTCTGCAGGCTAAACATGGACAGCTCTTTAAGCCGCTCCTCGGAGGGTTTGTTCTCCAGACCCTTGATCATTTTGGTTGCCCTCCTCTGGACATATCTTTCTCAAATTGTGGTGCCCAGAATTGGATACAGTGTGATTCCACGGGTGTTCTAACCAAGGCAGAATAGAGGGAGAGCATGACTTCCCTGGATCTAGGCACTTGACTCCTGTTTATGCAGGCCAAAATCCCATTGGCTTGATCTGCATATTCTCCTGCAATGTTGACATCAGTTTCCAGGTGGAAGGCGGTCCTGATCGGGGTTGGCTTGGCACCTTCCTATTGTCATGTTTCTCCCTTTCACCCTCCATTAGTCCCTCTTCACATTCCACAGCACTGCTGGTCACAGCAGACCTCCAGTTCGAGTGTTCAAGGACCAGGGCTTCCCAGTTCTTGGTGTTGATGCACAATTTTTAAGGTTGGCATTGAGGCCATCTTTCAATCTCTTCACTGTGCCACCCAGAGCTTATATATACATATACATGCATACATGTGTGTGTGTGTGTATGAGTGGTAAAACTTCTGGGTATCCCCTGGACAACATCCTTGCAGATGACCAATTCTCTCACCCCAGAAGCAACTTGCATTTTGTCAAGTAGCTCCTGACATGAGTGTACACACACACACACACACACACACACACACACAGACCACAGTGACGCAGTGGGTTAAACTGCTGAGCTGCTGAACTTCCTGACTGAAAGGTCGGCAGTTTGAATCCAGGGAGTGAGGTGAGCTCCCACTGTGAGCACTAGCTTCTGTCAAGCTAGCATTTTGAAAACATGCATATGTGAGCAGATTAATAAGTACCACTTCAGCAGGAAGGTAATGGTGCTCCATTCAGTCCTGCTGGCCACATGATCTTGAACACCGGCTTGTTGGCTTAGAAATGGCGATTAGCACCATCTCCCAGAGTCGGACACGACTAGACTTAATGTCAAGGGAAAACCTTTAAGTTCAAAGTAACACTGGTTTATTACACACATACACACACACACACAGAGGCTAGAATTACACTTTAAATGCACCTATTTCAACTTACAGACACAAGAGCCTCCCGGCTCTTAGGAATTGTGGGAGTTGAAGTCCAAAACACCTGGAGGGCCAAATGTCTGCAAAAGATACTTCCCTAGCTTGGTGCCTCACCAACCTAAAACTCCCACAAATTCCTTGCATTGATTGATCCATTGTGGTTAAAGTAGCGTCAGAGTGCATGGGTACTGTGGTGTACCCAAAAAGCAAGGCCTGAATGCTATGGATGCCTTTATTACACCGGCTAACAAGACAGGGTACTCAGTGCTGTTGAGTTTTGTAGCTTCTCGGTTGATAGAATTTAGACCAATGTTTCTCAACCTGAGGGTCGGGACCCCTGGGAGGGGCTGCGAGGGGGGTTTCAGAGGGGTTGCCAAAGACCATCAGAAAACAAATATTTCTGATGGTCTTAGGAAACCTTTTGGCAGAGTAGGCTGAAGATCTCTCCACCTGTCTTTCTCTTCCTTTTTGGTGTTGGTGAACCACAGCTCCCAGAATTCAAAAACACCCCCCCCCCCCCCACACACAACCCAACCACGATTCAATGTTTGGCCATGTAGGTAGTGTGCTAAGTTTGGTGCAGATCCATTGTGGGTTCAGAGTGCTCTTTGATTGTAGGTGAACTATAAATTTTCCAGGAGTAAACTTCTCAGAATCTCATAACCAAAATAATCAAAATACATACTAATAAAATACATAACAATTTAGTGGCAGCTTCCATGTCAACGGGGCAGCTAATCCACTCTGGTTTTACCTCTGAATTTTAGAAAAGCTCTCCAAAGGTGCTATATCAGTGTTTCTCAACCTGGGGACAGGACCGGGGGGGGGGGGGTCATGAGAGGGTTTCAGAGGGGTCACCATAGACCAGGGGTGGGCAAACTACGGCCTGCGGGCCGAATCTGGCCAGGCAGCCACTTCTGCCCGGCCCGGGGAGACAGGCCGGAGGTGTGGTGGCTTTAGAGGAGCTGCCGTTGGAGAAGGAGCGCGAGGGAGAGTGCGCACGGGTGTGCGCGTGGTGCTTTGGGGGAAGCAGGCTTCACTCGGCTTTTGAGCCCTGAAAGGAGGAGAGGGAGAGAAGGAAGGAGGCAAGGAAGGAGGCGCCAGCGCCGTTGCCCTCACCTGCACTTTCTCGCCCTTGCCGAGGGACCTTCAGCCCTGCGCCCTTGGGAGGCCAGGCAGCCTGCTATCCCTGGAGGCGATCCGGGCCTGCAGGGAGAGCACTTGCCGACCTGTTGGGCGGGGGCTGATCGTCCTCGCGAACTTGGAAGATTTCCTCGTCTTCCAGTCACGAGGGCGAACAGCCGCCTCAGAGCACTTGGCGATCTGAGGCGGCTGTTCGCGCTCGCGACCGGAAGATGAAGTCTTCCGGGTCGCAAGGGCGATCAGCCCCCGCCCTGCAGGTCACCAAGTGCTCTCCCTGCAGGCCCGGATCGCCTCCAGGGATAGCAGGTTGCATGGCAAACGGCGTGAGTCTTCTCTGCTCTGTCCCCCGTCTCCCTCCACAGGGCTCGTCCAGGAAGCCTCCCAAGGGCAAGGGCGAGAAAGCACTGGTGAGGGCAACGGCGCTGGCGCCTCCTTCCTTGCCTCCCTCTCCTCCTTTCAGGGCTCAAAAAGCCGTGTGAAGCCTGCTTCCCTAAAGCACCATGTGCACACCTGCGCACGCTCTCCCTCACACTCTTTCTCCAACGGCGGCTCATGCTGCCCTGCTCTGCTCTGGCTGTGGCTGGGTCCGCTTTGCCATCCTCTGGCCTGCGGTTATTGGGCCATTCCATCTTGGGATCCTTCCTCTCTTCAGGACGTCAGCCTTCATCTTGGTTCACACCTTGTTTTCTTTAATTTAATTTAATTTTAGTGGCTTTTATTATAATTTTATAATAATTTTATAATAATAATATAATAAATAATATAATAATGTTATATTATATTATAATTTCAATATATTATAGTGTCTATATATACACTATAATATAATAATTATGATATTAATACTAATAATATATGAATATTTCTTAATATATTAATATGTTAATATTAATGATGTGTAATATATACTAAATATAGTAAATAAATAAATAGGTGCGGCCCTCCATAATATTTTTTGGCTCCCATGCGGCCCCTTGGAAAAAATAATTACCCACCCCTGACCTAGACTATCAGAAAACATATATTTTTGATGGTATTAGGAACCCTTTTGTCAGAGAAGGATGAACATCTCTCCACCTGTCCTTCTCTTCCTTTTTAGAAACAGACAGTGAATCATCCCACCAAAAGCCCTCCTCTGCTGTGATTGGCCAGCCTCTCAACTGGCCTCTCATCCAAGGGGAGGGTTGTTTATGAGACTCCAAGCGGAAAGTCTCAGAAACGGAAAGCAAGCGTGCTCGGCGTATGGCAGCATGCTGCACATATGCGGGCAAGTGAGAGTGTGTGAGCCTTGAGGGAGATTCATGCCAGTGAGTTCCTTCAAGGTGTGAGGGTTCTGTGTAGGAAGTTTGGCCCAATTCTATCGTTGGTAGCATTCAGAATGCTCCTTGATTGTAGGTGAACTATAAGTCCCAGCAACTACAACTCCCAAATGTCAAAGTCTATTTCCCCCAAACTTGACCAGTGTTCACATTTGTGCATACTGAGTATTCGTGACAAGTTTGGTCCAGATCCATCATTGTTTGACTCTACAGTGCTCTCTAGATGTAAGTGAACTACAACTCCCAAACTCAAGGTCAATGCCCACCAAACCCTTCCAGTATTTTGTCTTGATCATCTGAGTTCTGTGTGCCAAATTTGGTTCAATTCCATTGTTGGTGGAGTTCAGAGCGCTCTTTGATTGTAGGTGAACTATAAATCCCAGCAACTACAACTCACAAAGGACAAAAGCAATCCCCCTGCAACTCCACCAGTACATATTATTACATAATAAATTGTGGCAAGTTCTTGGTGGAATGTGGAGACCAAGTCAGGAGACTCGGAGAACCACTGCTCTGGAGCAGGCCTGGGCAAACCTCGGCTGTTAGGAATTGTGGGAGTTGGAGTCCAAAACACCTGGAGGGCCGAAGTTTGCCCAGGTCTGCTCTGGAGTCACAGGAGTTCCAGCTTTGGAACGTCTCTAGTCTTCTCTGTCCAAGAATGCTGGTGCCTCACCAAACTACAAAGCTCATGATTCCACTGAGTTAACGTGGCTTCAAACTGCATTAATTCTACAATGTAGATGTGCACAGAAACATGTTAAACAGTTCTTGTGTGTACTGTACAAACCCAACCTTGTTCTTTCCATGTGATTTCTGCCTCTGGTCCCACACTCCCTGTTAAAGAAGTAATGCCCGGGAACACATGCATTTATGTGTACCTGTAACATGATCGGATTTAAGTGATTTTCCTATTTTGCATTCTTTGTTGTTGAGCGCTTAGTCCAAGGGGGAGGTGAAGAGGGAGAAAAAAAGAAAGAAAGAAAGGAAAGAAGAAAAAAGGAGGCTAATCTGTTGCAAGGGATTATTTTCATAGCTGCTTCCAAAGTTTAAAGTCTACAGATTTATTTTGGTTGTTTTGCCCATCTCAGCAGCTCTGACTTCCAAAATATTTGTCTTACTCTTATGTATTTTTGTTGTGGTTGTGTGCCTCCAAGTGATTTCAATGCATGGAAACCCTAAGGCAGTGCTTCTCAACCTGGGGGTTGGACCCCTGGGAAGGTCGCAAAGGGTTTCAGAGGGGTCACCAAAGACCATCAGAAAACATATGTTTCCGATGGTCTTAGGAACCCCTTTGGCAGAGAAGGCTGAAGATCTCTCCGCCTGTCCTTATCTTCATTTTTGGAAACAGATGGTGAATCCTCCCTCTGAAATCCTTCCTCTACTGTGATTGGCCGGCCTCGCAGCAAAGGGGAGGGCTGTTTCTGAGACTCCAAGCGGGGAGGGGAGAGCAGGCATGCTCGGCGCATGGCAGCATCCTGCGCATGTGCAGGCAAGGGAAAGTGTGTGACACTGGAGGGAGGCCCATGACAGGGAGTCCCTTCAAGACATGGCAGTTCTGTGTACGAAGTTTGGCCCAATTCAGTCATTGTTAGGGTTCAGAATGCTCTTTGATTGTAGGTGAACTATAAGTCCCAGCAATTACAACTCCCAAATGTCAAGGTCTGTTTTCCTCAAACTCCATCAGTGTTCACACTTGGGCATATTGAGTACTCGTGTCAAGTTTAGTTCAGATCCATCATTATTTGAGTCCACAGTGCTTTCTGGATGTAGGTGAACTACAACTCCAAAACTCAAGGTCAATGCCCACCAAACCCTTCCAGTATTTTGGCTTGTTCATGGGAGTTCTGTGTACGAAATTTGGTTCGATTCAATCATTGGTGGGGTTCAGAATGCTCTTTGATTGTAGGTGAACTATAAATCCCAGCAATTACAACTCCCAAATGTCAAGGTCTATTTTCCCCAAACTCCAGCAGTGTTCACATTTGGGCATATTGAGTATTCGTGCCAAGTTTAGTTCAGATCCATCATTGTTTGAGTCCACAGTGTTTTCTGGATGTAGGTGAACTACAACTCCAAAACTCAAGGTCAATGCCCACCAAACCCTTCCAGTATTTTGTCTTGATCGTGGGAGTTCTGTGTGCCAAATTTGGTGCAATTCCATCATTGGTGGAGTTCAGAACGCTCTTTGATTGTAGGTGAACTATCAATCCCAGAAAATACAACTCCCAAATGACAAAAATCAGCCTCCCCAACCCAACCAGTATTCAAATTTGGACATATCGGGTATTTGTACTAAATTTGGTCCAGTGAATGAAAATGCATCCTTCATATTGGATATTTACATTATGATTCATAACAGTAGCAAAATTACAGTTATGAAGTCGCAACGAAAATAATGTTATGGTTGGGGGTCACCACAACATGAGGGACTGTATTAAGGGGTCACAGCATTAGGAAGGTTGAGGACCACTTACATAGTTGAAACAGTTTATTGTAGAAATCGCCAAAGTTAGGGAAAGTTACTTTTTGGAATAGTATTGCCACTATGCCTGGTGGCCATACTGGTTGACAGCAGCATCAGGAGCAACAAGGACTATAACACCCGAATCCACAATTCCGAGGATTAAGAGGCCCAATGAATTGCTCCTCTTGCTTGAGGTCATCATCTGATTCTTTTTTTTTCTTTTCGAGAGGAAAATGTTCATTTCTTTAAGCAATATTTCTCAGGCTTTGTGAGGCATTCTATATGCGGGTACAGTCGGCAGCATTGTAGAAAAGGCTTGTTCCGAGCCAACAAAGCCTTTTGTGTTCTTGCTCTGGCCCTGGCTGGATGTGGGAGTGGGAATGCGAGCCGGTGACCTGTTCTTTGCCCTGCCATTGCAATGACGTTGTTAAAGAGCTGGTCCCCTTGCCTACAGGTTCTATTCAAATACCCTGGCTACAAACTAGATGTTTCCATTTTGGTTGGAGATGATGGAGGTTGTAGTCTGACACATCTGGAGATTGCCAGGTGGGAAGAAACCGCTCGTGAGAACCAGTCACTTGTTTACTGGGCTGTCTTTGCAGTCTCTCTCTGGGTGCATCTACACTTCAGAAATAATTCAGTTTGGCACCACTTTCAGTCAGACTTAAGGAGTCACCATAACTTGAGAGGGGAATATCCAATATTACATGATATACAGTATTGGAAGGTTTAACCCAGGGGTGTTCATTAGGTAGATTGCAATCTACTGGTAGATCGCATAGGGTGTCCTGGTAGATCGCAGGCAGGGCGGGAGGAAGGCTCAGTCCCGCCCCGCAGGCTCCCAACACCGCCCAGGTGCAGAAGGAGGTTGGACTGGATGGCCCTTGGAGGTCTCCTCCTATTCTAGGAACCCATTGCTATTATTATTATTATTATTATTATCAGAGGCTGAATGGCCATCTGTGAGGAATGCTTTGATTGTGTTTTTCCCTTATGGCAGAAGGAGGTTGGACTGGATGGCCCTTGGAGGTCTCCTCCTATTCTAGGAACCCATTGTTGTTGTTGTTGTTATTATTATTATTATTATCAGAGGCTGAATGACCATCAGTGAGGAATTCTTTGTGTTTTTCCCTTATGGCAGAAGGAGGTTGGACTGGATGGCCCTGGGAGGTCTCCTCCTATTATAGGAACCCATTGTTGTTGTTGTTGTTGTTATTATTATTATCAGAGGCTGAATGACCATCAGTGAGGAATGCTTTGATTGTGTTTTTCCCTTATGGCAGAAGGAGGTTGGGCTGGATGGCCCTCGGAGGTCTCCTTCTACTCTATTGTTGTTGTTGTTACTATTATTATTATTATTGTTACCGTAGTAGCAGAGGCTGAATGAATATCATCATCATCATCATCATTATTATGAATAAATTCAGGGGCTGATTATACTCACATTTAGTTGAATTCAGTCTTAAAATATATTATATGGCTCTCACTGAAATAAATTTCCAAATATTTTGCTTTTATGGCTCTCTGAGTAGTGGGTAGGTAGACTTGGTTGTTAGCTCGCATGCTGAAAAAGTGTTAGCACCCCTGGTTTAATCTAATAGCACTCCAATGCTGGGCGCTTGATGGCAACGCACAGAGCCCATAAAAATAAAGAGAGGCATCCATTAAAGATTTCCCCTGACCCACTTCCTGCGGACTGAGAGCAATGAACCTTGGCCCAATGATGAGTCCTTCTCTCCTTCGTTGCCACCGAGGGACACACACTTCTCCCATCTTTTTGAGCAACTGTCAACACCTCGGTTGTAGAAGTCGACAGGTTGCTCCAAAAGTCACGTGGTGACTTCGGAAATCAGAGTCTCATCATCTGAGAAATGCTTGCCCTTCAAAAATAACTTTGTTGTTGGAAAGAGGTGGAAGTCCCATGGTGTGAGGTCGAGCGAATAAGGGGAATGCGGGAAAATTTCAAAGCTAGGGGAGCATGCTTCTGCCATTTAGACAACAGGTGGGTTGTGAACTAGAGCAGTGTTTCCCAACCAGTGTGCCCTGGCACACTAGTGTGCCATGAGCGATCAGCAGCTGTGCCGTGGGAAATTGGCACTCTTCCTCCTCCTAGCAGCTCTTTCTCCCTCTTTCCCTCCCCAAAGATCCTCCCCGAGGCAAAGGAAGGGTTCCGCCAAATGCTGGAAGCTCCACGTCGGTGAATTGGGCAGTGAGCAAACCTGGGAGCATCGGGAGGCTGAAGCATTCACAGGTTTCCAAGAAACAAATTGAGACTCTCCGCTTGGAAATGTTGTTTTTTTTACTATTTTACTGGATTTTTCGAGAGTTGCCTCCCCCTCCCCAAGGAACGTTTTATAACAGCTTCATGACATCCATAGTTATCTGGAAGCAAGTTTCACTCAGGGTGAAATTTCACAAGGGTCTGGAGAACAAGCCCTATGAGGAGTGGCTTGAAGAACTGGGCATGTTTAGCCTGAAGAAGAGAAGGCTGAGAGAAGACATGATAGCCATGTATAAGTATGTGAGAGGAAGTCATATATATGTTGTGTTTATCAAAACAGGCCCAGGTTTCACACTGAGTGTATAAATACATTTTAAAACATATTAAGTATATGTATTACTGTGTTAGAGTGTCATTTTGTGTCAGTTTGGTTGGTGGTGTGCCCCAGGATTTTGTCAATGTAAAAAATGTGCCGCGGCTCAAAAAAGGTTGGGAAACACTGAACTAGAGCATTGTCTTGCAGAAGGTGGACACCTTTGGTGAGCATGCCACATTGCCTCTTGGTTTTGATGGCCTCCCGCAGTTTTTGCAGCAGTGAAGCATAGTATACCCCAGTGATCATGGTCCCCTTTGCTATCAAAATCTGCCAATACTACTCCGTGCTTGTCCCAAAATACTGTGAGCGTGACCTTGATTGCCGAGAGTTGGGCACATGCCTTCTTTGGAGGAGGTGAGTCCTGATGCTTCCATTGCATCGACTGGACTTTAGTCTCAGGATCATCGTGATGGACCCAGGTTTCACCCTGTGTGATCAGCCAGTTGAAAAAGTCCTTCTGGTTTCCATGGCATATCACTGTAAATAGAGCCTGAGAGCATTCGACTCGTTCCTGCTTCTGGAAAAGTGTCAGCAGCCGCGGGACCCAACGAGCAGCTACCTTATGCAGGTGAAGATGGTCTTGGGCGATTTTTTGCACGGACAAAAAAATCTTGACATTTTGGGCTAGGTGGTGAATGGTCATGCTGTAATTTTCCAAAATAGCGACCTTGACTTGCTGGATGGTGTGTTCATCAATAGCAGAGTGGGGTCGCCCTGGAATTGGAGCTGTTTGCACTGAAGTCCGACCACATTGGAATGGACGATGCCAGTTCTTGACTCCATCATCTGATGGGAATCCTCACCATAAAACTCTTTCATTTATTATTTATTTATTTATTTAAAACTTTTCTATCCCGGCCTTCTCACCTCCGAAGAGGGACTCAGACCGGCAAAAGGCAAGTATTCAATGCTAACATTTAAAATCTAAAGGCATCATAAATTTACAATAAAATTTACAATAAAATACAATACAACAAATACATTTAAAAAGCCTTTCGCCAAAGTAAAATCAAGTCCAACTTAATCCATATATTTGGTCCGTATCAAGTGGTTAGCGACTTTAGTCACTTCGCGATCTCCTCCTTCATTCTGCGAAGGCCTCATTGCACAGCCACATTTTCACCCGCTTCCTAAAAGTCAGGAGGGAGGGGGCGGGTCTAATTTCATTGGGGGAATTCCACAGCCAGGGGGCCACCACAGAAAAGGCCCTGTCCCTCGTCCCCACCAGACACGCCTGCGAAGGTGGTGGGACCGAGAGCAGGGCCTCTCCAGACCATCTTAGCACTCTTGACGGTTCATAGGGGAGAATACGTTCGGACAGGTAAACTGGTCCAGAACTGTATAGGGTTTTGTAGGTCAACACCAGCACTTTGAATTGTGCTCGGAAGCTAATTGGCAGCCAGCGCAACAGGGGAGTTGTGCGCTCCCTGTACCCTGCTCCCGTTAGTAGTCAGGCTGCTGAGCACTGGACTAATTGCAGCTTCTGGGCAGTCTTCATAGCCAACCCCACGTAGAGAGTGTTGCAGTAGTCTATACAGGATGTAACCAGAGCGTGGACCACTGTGGCCAAGTCTGACTTCCCAAGATATGGGTGCAGCTGGCGCACAAGTCTGAGCTGTGCAAAAGCTCCCCTGGCCACCGCCAAGACCTGGGGTTCATCTCATCAAACGTCTCCTTTGATGTGCGGCTTTGCAAGTCAAGGAACTTGAGGACTGCTCTGTCTTCCACTGGGTCCATTCTCAAACCTCACACCACTTCAGCACCTGTCACATCAAGACTGTTATCAGTTCTGAGTTGTAAATTGGCACATAGCCTATAGAGACTTAGATCATTACACATGTGCGGTTTCAGCATCCTGTGATAAATAGAAGTGGGTCAAGGGAAGTCTTTGATGAACACCCCTCGTATTGGAAGAAAGTAAAATAGTTGACTTCATGGCAAATGTCTGTTGTTTTTCTGATGTAAATGGAAAGACCTTAATGTTGCTAAATATGTCCCCAAGCTTCCTTTCTTGGTAGACACACATTCAGCATATTAGTCCCAGATCTATTTGTTTCTCTAGAACCAGGGTGTGGTGCATCATTCCTAAAAGTCCTGATTTGAAACTTTTTCAAAGTTCTATGTGTTGTCAAAGGCTTTCATGGCCAGAATCACTGGGTTGCTGAGTTTTCCAGGCTGTCTGGCCATGTTCCAGAAGCATTATCTTCTGACATTTCGCCCATATCTATGACAGGCATCCTCGAAGGTTGTGAGGTTTGCTGGAAACCAGGCAAGTGGGGTTTATATAGCTGTGGAATGATGTCCAGGGTGGGAGAAAGAACTCTTGCCTGTTTGAGGCAAGTGTCAATGCTGCAATTGATCCCCTTGATGAGCACTGAATAGCTTTTCAACTTCAAGGCTTGGCTGCTTCCTGCCCGGGGGAATCCTTTGTTGGGAGCTGATTAGCTAGCCCTGATTGTTTCTTGTCTGGAATTGCCGTTTTATGACTGTTGTTCTTTCTTTACTGTCCTGATTTTAAAGTTTTTTTAAATACTGGTAGCCAGATTTTGTTCAATTTCATAGTTTCTTCCTTTCTGTTGAAATTGTCCACATGCTTGTGGATTTCAATGGCTTCTCTGTGTAGTCTGACATGGTGGTTGTTAGAGTGGTCCAGCATTTCTGTGTTCTGAAATAATATGCTGTGTCCAGGTTGCTCTGCTATGGCTGACTTCTCTGGTTGAGTTAGTCTGTTCCTTGATTCCTGTCTGGGCAATGCTGCTGCGTTTGCTGATCCCTATGGAGACTCGTCCACAGTTGTATGGTATACGGTAGGCTCCTGCAGAGGTGAGAGGATCCCTCTTGTCCTTTGTTGAACTCACTTAAGAAAATCCAACAAATGCTAAGTTTGTGAGAGTCCAGAATGCACAGAATGCACAATGTTTGTGAGAGTATGAAATGCACAGAATTCACAATGTTTGTGAGAGTACAGAATGCACAGAATGCACAATGTTTGTGCGAGTACAGAATGCAGAATGCACAATGTTTGTGCGAGTACAGAATGCACAGAATGCATAATGTTTGTGAGAGTATAGAATGCACAGAATGCACAATGTTTGTGAGAGTACAGAATGCACAGAATGCACAATGTTTGTGAGAGTACAGAATGCACAGAATGCACAATGTTTGTGAGAGTACAGAATGCACAGAATGCACAATGTTTGTGAGAGTACAGAATGCAGAATGCACAATGTTTGTGCAAGTACAGAATGTACAGAATGCACAGAATGCATAATGTTTGTGAGAGTACAGAATGCACAGAATGCACAATGTTTGTGAGAGTACAGAATGCACAGAATGCACAATGTTTGTGCGAGTACAGAATGCAGAATGCACAATGTTTGTGCGAGTACAGAATGCACAGAATGCACAATGTTTGTGAGAGTACAGAATGCACAGAATGCACAATGTTTGTGCACAATGTTTGTGAGAGTACAGAATGCACAGAATGCACAATGTTTGTGAGAGTACAGAATGCACAGAATGCACAATGTTTGTGAGAGTACAGAATGCACAGAATGCACAATGTTTGTGAGAGTACAGAATGCACAGAATGCACAATGTTTGTGAGAGTACAGAATGCACAGAATGCACAATGTTTGTGAGAGTACAGAAATGCACAATGAATGCACAATGTTTGTGAGAGTACAGAATAGAATGCACAATGTTTGTGCGAAAGTACAGAATGCACAGAATGCATAATGTTTATAGACAATGTTTGTGAGATGCACAGAATGCACAATGTTTGTGAGAGTATAGAATGCACAGAATGCACAATGTTTGTGAGAGTACAGAATGCACAGAATGCACAATGTTTGTGAGAGAGTACAGAATGCACAGAATGCACAATGTTTGTGAGTACAGTACAGAATGCACAGAATGCACAATGTTTTTGTGAGAGTACAGAATGCAAAGAATGCACAATGTTTGTGAAGGTACAGAATGCACAGAATGCACAATGTTTGTGAGTACAGTACAGAATGCAAAGTTTGTGAGAATGCACAATGTTTGTGCGAGTACAGAATGCAGAATGCACAATGTTTGTGCGAGTACAGAATGCACAGAATGCACAATGTTTGTGAAGGTACAGAATGCAAAGAATGCACAATGTTTGTGCAAGTACAGAATGCACAGTATGCAAATGTTTGTGAGAGTACAGAATGCACAGAATGCACAACGTTTGTGCGAGTACAGTATGCACAGAATGCACAATGTTTGTGCGAGTACAGAAGGCACAATATGCACAATGTTTGTGCAAGTTCAGAATGCACAATGTTTGTGCAAGTACAGAATGCACAAAATGCATAATGTTTCTGGAGTACAGAATGCATAGAATGCACAATGTTTGTGCGAGTACAGAATGCCCAATGTTTGTGTAAGTACAGAATGCACATAATGCACAATGTTTGTGCGAGTACAGAATGCACAATGTTTGTGCGAGTACAGAATGCACAGAATATTAAAACATGCGACATACGTCATTTGAACTGAGTACAGAAAGCACAGAATGCATGTTTGTGCAAGTACAGAATGCAGTCCTCATCTGTGCCCATCATACGTTGCATGACTTATGTTTCCCCTCCAAACTGATTTGCCTGACTTGGCCATGGTTGTTGCTCTCCTTCCCACTCTGCTGTCTCTCTTCTCTTGCCAGGTACGGCTGTGTGCCCGCCTTGCGACAACGAGATGAAAGCAGACGCCATCCTCGACCACCTCTGTGCAAGTGAATTTGGTAAGGAGGGTTTCCCTTTTTCCTTTTTTAATGCCTTGAGCAATTATATTGTATTCTTGGGAATTACCTTTGACTGTAGGACCCCAAGAACTTTTTGAATGGTCAGACTTTGAAATTAAGTGACCCTTTTCCTCATGCTAAAGGTTGGCCATTGCTAAGAACTCATCATTGTGGTTTTGTGGATGGTAAGAACTCATTGGTGCATTTATGGGGATGCTTTTGTGGATGGTAACACATTGCATCATTGTGTTGGGGTTCTTCAGTGTCTCCTTTGGGCCCATAGTAATCAGAAAAAGCCATTTGGTATCCATTATCATGTGGTTACCAATCATGGCATTCATTGACCTTGCAAAGGCATTCGACATAGTGAATTGCAGTGCTCTCTGGGCTATTCTCCAAAAAATCGGGTGCCTTAACAAATTTGTGAACATCCTGCAGCTCCTCCACGATGACAGGATGTCAACAGTCTTGGACAGCAATGGCTCACAAAGTGACCCATTAAGGTAGAATTGGGTGTCAAACAGGGATGTGTTATTGCCCCAACTTTATTTTCCATAGGGATACCTAGGTGCTTGTTTATAAAGCTATTGCCCTCCCAACCCTGCTATATGTCTGCGAAGCCTGGACTATCTACAGACGTAACATGCAACTCCTGGAATTATTTTATTTATTTATTTATTTATTTATTCATTGTACATTTTTATATACCGCTCCTTCCAGCAGGCTTGGGGCGGTTTACATAAAATCAATTAGTAAAACAGCAACATTTCAATTTAATAACAATAACAATATAAAACAGAGCATAAAAACAACAATCTACATAGGACTCAAGGATTTGGGCAACTTCCTCAGGAGCCATTTAGATTAAAGGCCTGCCCGAAAAGGGTTGTTTTACAGGCTCTCCAAAACGGGGCCAGTTCCTTAATGGCACGAACTTCATCTGGCATTGAGTTCCATAGCGACGGCGCCGCTACAGAAAAGGCGCTTGATCTAGTTGTTGACAGACGGCAGGAATGAATAGATGGAACTACTAAGAGATTTTGCTCTTCCGAGTGTAGTGATCTCGGGGGAACATATGGGGTAAGGCGGTCCCTCAGATACACCGGCCCTAGACCATACAAGGCCTTAAAGGTCAACACCAACACCTTGAAAACAATCCGGTACTCTATTGGTAGGCAGTGCAGTTGCTGCAGAATAGGTGTAATGTGCTCTCATGCAGGTGCTCCCACCAGCAGTCGAGCAGCAGCATTCTGCACTAGCTTGAGTTTCCGGACTGATGACAAAGGAAGGCCAATGTAGAGGGCATTACAGTAGTCCAGTCTTGAGATGACCATTGCCTGGATCACCGTAGCGAGGTTGCTCCTGGGCAGGTAGGGAGCCAGCCGCCTAGCTTGTCGTAGATGGAAAAACACGGTCCTGCATACTGTGGAGATTTGCATCTCCATTGATAGCAGCGGGTCCAATTGGACCCCCAGGCTTTTTACTGAAGATGACGGGCTTAAGAGCTCACTGTCCAGGGTAGGCAGCCGGCACCCACCCAACCCTGGGTGACCCAGCCATAGGATCTCCGTCTTTGACGGATTCATCTTCAACCGGCTAGCATCATCAGTGTTTCCTCCAAAAAATCCTGCAAATCTCTTGGGAAGACAAGTGGACTATAGCAGACCACCCGATGAAGCAACCTGGACACGGCATATTATTTGAGGACACAGAAATGCTGGACCACTCTCACAACCACCATGTGAGGCTACACAGAGAAGCCATTGAAATCCACAAGCATGTGAACAATTTCAACAGAAAGGAGGAAACCATGAAAATGAACAAAATCTGGCTGCCAATATTTTTTTAAAAACTCTAAAATTATTACAGCAAAACAACACCCCAACACAGGGAAACTCCAGAGAGGAAACAATCAGGACAGCTAATTACCCCGCTCCAACAGACAAGAGCTCTTTGTCCCGCCCTGGACATTATTCCACAGATTTACGAGGGCGGGTCAATAAGTCTGTGACTTTTTGAATGAAACACAGGTTTTTGGATAAAAAATCATTTTACTTTTCAACGTTGTCTCCTTTGAGCTCTATACACTTTGTCCAAAGTCTCTCCAATTTTTTTATCCTTTCCAAAAATAAGATTTGTGGAGGTCATCAAAATGGGTATTTGTTTGTGAGATGATTTCATTGTTGGAGTCAAATCTCTTTCCACCGAGCCATTTCTTCAGGTTTGGAAACAAGAAATAGTCACTCGAGGATAAATCCGGAGAATAGGGCGGATGAGGGAGCAATTCGTATCCCAATTCATGGATTTTTGCCATGGAAACGGCACATGTGTGCACCCTTGAATTGTGGTCGATTGTGACCATCTTGCGGAATGCTTTCTCATACCCAAGTGATCATTTAAAATTGAAACCACTGAGCCACGTGAGATGCCTATGGCTTCCACAATCTCTCACACTTTCAATCTCCGATCGGCCAACACCACATCGTGATTTTTTTCAATTGTTTTGGGTGTCAAGACCTCAACTGGGCGTCCAGAACGTTCGGCACCTTCCGTGCTTGTACGGCCACAATGAAATTCAGTCAACCACTTCTTTACCATTGAAATTGATGGTGCAGAGTCCCCTTCGTATTTATCAAGCCTAACTTTGGTTTGAGTGATGGTTTTTTCCGCAAAAAATAATGCTTAATGAGCACACAAAATTCACTTTTTTCCATTTTCTCCTCAAATCACGCGGTAGTCTGCTATCAATGGCTATCAAACACAAACTAAATGATGCAGCTTGTTCAAATTTTGACAGGAGTCAACTGACAGGTGCCTGTTGACAGGAGCAGTGTTGCCCTTTCAGTTAAGAGGCTGGAAATTCAAAAAGTCACGGACTTATTGACCCGCCCTCGTATAAACCCAATTTTTCTAGTTCCAACAGACCTCACAACCTCTGAGGATGCCTGCCATAGATGCAGGCGAAACGTCAGGAGAGAATGCCTCTAGAACAGGGCTGCCGAGGAAGTTGATCGCGATCGACCAGTTGATCGCGGGACCAAAGGAGATCGATCGCAGCCAGATGGGGTGCTTCTCAGAGGAGATGGAGCCAGGCCGTGCCAAGCTCCGCCCCCTCCCCGGCTTTAGCACTCCCAGCAGCTGCTTCAGGCTTGAGGAGGGCAGGGCCAAGCCAGCCTTGTGCAAGCTATGTCACCACTGGCTTGGCACTGCCATCCTCAAGCCTGGAGAAGCTGCTGGTAGAGCGGAAGCCAGAGGGGGGTGGAGCCAGGCCACACCAAGCCCCGCCCCCTTCCCCAGCTTTGGCTCTACCAGCAGCTGCTCCAGGCTTGAGGCGGGCCGGGCCAAGCCAGTCTTGTGCACGCTATGCAACCACGGGCTTGGCACTGCCATCAGCAAGCCTGGAGAACCTGTGGGGAGCTCCAACGCCAGCGGGGAGGGGGCGGGGCTTGGCACGGCCTGGCTTCGACCCTCTCTGGCTTTCGCTCTACCAGCAGCTTCTCCAGGCTTGAGGATGGCAGTGCCAAGCCAGTGGTGGCATAGCTAGCACAAGGTTGGCTTGGCACTTCCATCCTCAAGCCTGGAGAAGCTGCTGGGAGCTCCAAAGCCAGAGGGGAGGGGAGGGGCTTGGCGTGGCCTGGCTCCGCCCCCTCTGGCTTCTGCTCTACCAGCAGCGTCTCCAGGCTTGAGGATGGCAGTGCCAAGCCAGTGGTGGCATAGCTAGCACAAGGCTGGCTTGGCATTGCCATCCTCAAGCCTGGAGAAGCTGCTGGTAGAGCGGAAGCCAGAGGGGGGCGGAGCCAGGCTGCGCCAAGCCCCACCCCCGCCTCCTCCCCACTCCAGCCTTGAGGAGGTAGGTAGATCCTTCTGACTTGGTTTTATTATAAGTAGCTCGCATGCTGAAAAAGCGTGGGCATCCCTTCTCTAGAACATGGCCAAATAACCCGAAAAAACATACAACAACGCAGTGATTCCGGCCATGAAAGCTTTCGACAATACATTATTCCAGCAACTGTTTGGAGAGTGAAAACAACAACAAGCTCCAGTTAGGCTGGCTTTGTTGTTTGCCCAGTTGGCAAGAGTAGTTCCGGAGAAGAATGACATTTTCACGTTGCCCCCGTTCACCCTCAGGAAGGGAATTTGCGGTCGGAGGAAATAGCCGCGTTGGAGCGTTAACAATGGAAATCCGTCCAAAATGCCCATTTTCGGGCAGCTGGCCAGGCCAACTCTTAATCGAGACAAGCCCTGTTTACACCTTCTTGGCAAATGTAACTTTCCTGGAAGAGCATGAAAGGCCTTGCGTGCAAGGTGTGCCTTCCTCCAAAGCTCAAAGTGGGCCTTTCCTTTCTTGCAACACATTCTTGACTCTTCCCCCACGAGCCCTTTTGCCAAACATTTCCACATCCAGAGAATGGATATTTGGGACATAATATTCTTTTGTACCAATACATTGATATAAGCAGCCCCACCCAAATCTTGGCTTCATTGGAGCATTCCTGGTTTGGTTAGAAGAATAGTTGGGAGGAACCAAACCCAAGTTTTGCATTCAAATTGGCCATTTGCTTCATGGAGAACCGAATCGAATGTGTGCAAAACTTCTGAATTGTTGAAGTTAGATGTTGATGGCATTTATTTATTTACTAGCTGAGGACCCGGCGGTGCCCGGGTTATTTGAGGAAGGCATTGTGTGCCAAGGTTGGTTCCTATTAGATGTTTATGTGGCTTGCAGTGGTCTCAGGAACTTA
The DNA here is from genome assembly GCA_030556195.1 of Anolis apletophallus. Lineage (NCBI taxonomy): Eukaryota > Metazoa > Chordata > Lepidosauria > Squamata > Anolidae > Anolis > Anolis apletophallus. The sequence continues at coordinate 7,262,489 of JARBWK010000013.1, forward strand.
GTGAAGGTACTGCAAGTCCCATTGGCCATGGTCCATCCCCCTCCAAACAGCCCCAGGATGTAGAGTGGGTCATGGGGGCTCTGTGTGTCACATTTGGTTTTGATCATTCTTTGGATGAGGTTTGCAGCGGTCTCGGAAGGTGAGTGAAGGTACTTCAAGTCCCATCATCTGTGGTCCGTCCTCCTTGAAACAGCACCAGGGTGTAGAGTGGGCTCTGTATTGTAATTTGTAATTGTGGCATTGGGTGAGGGTCGCATTGTGAAGTGGGCCATTGGGCCCCTGTTTGCCAAGTTTTGTCCTGACCCGTCACTGCTGTGGGCCGCAGTGTCTGACTGCCTGAGGCCTTTCCTTTTTCCTCTGAGTCACCTTAGATTGTTGGAATGTGGATGGCCAATCGGAGTCCTTTATGCAAATACCATTTAAGTGCCAACCAATCCTCTCTGTCTGGGGCCATTTGGGCCTGGTCTGTGATTTATAGGGGGTACAGTGTTGTTTGGGAAGTGAATGAGGTGAAGGCATTGCAAATCCCATCATTCGTGGCCCATCCTGCCCTAAACCACACCAGGTTGTGAAGTGGGACATTGGGCCCCTGTTTGCCAAGTTTGGTTGTGATCCGTCATTGCTGTGGGCTGCAGTGGCTGACTGCCTGAGGCCTTTCCTTTTCCTGCTGAGTCACCTTAGAATGTTGGAACGTGGTTGGCCAATCGGAGTCCTTAATGCAAATACCATTTCAGTGGCAACCAATCCCCTCTGTCTGGGGCCATAGAATATTGGAGTTCTGAGGCTGGCCAATCAGAGCCCTTTATGCAAATAATCTCACAGTGGTAGCCAATCGAAATGCTGGCACATATTCCTCCCTCCACATCACCGCACCACCCACCACCCGCAAACACTGACTTTTATTGTATACATAGAAGATAGATAGATAGATCATGTCAGATGTGAATTGAGAATACAGTTATTATATATAACTGACTTGGCCACGGTAGTCCATGCTCTGGTTACATTCCGTATAGACTACTGCAACACACTCTACGTGGGGATGCCTCTGAAGACTGTTTGGAAGCTTCAGATGGTCCAACGGTAGCCAGCGTGCTAATAGGAGCGGTGCTCAGGGAGCATACAACTCTGTTGTCCCCGCTTCACTGGCTGCCAGTTTGCAACTGGGCACAATTCAAAGTGCTGGCTTTAGTCTATAAAGCCCTAAACTGTTTCGGCCCAGCTTACCTATCCGAACGTATCTCTCCTTATGAACCATCTAGGACCTTAAGATCTTCTCGGGAGGCCCTGCTCTCGGTCCCACCTCCTTCACAGATGCATTTGGTGGGGATGAAAGACAGGGTCTTCTCAGCGGTGGCCCCTCGGCTGCGGAACACCTGCCTAGGCATATAAGAGTGGTCCCCTGACTTTCCGTAAAAAGGTTAAAAGTGGTTTTTTGAGCAAGCTTTCGCTAACGTAGCATAATCTGGTAAATATGAAATCATTGAACGACTTGACGATACAATTGGATAATGACTTTGGTAAGGAGGCGCTTATGATAATGTTCTTATGGCTTTGTACTGTTTTTTTTATACTACATGCTAAATGTTTTAATAGTATTTTACGACTGTTTTGTTTTTTAATTGTTGTGGCATCAAATTGTTGCCGACTGTGAACCACCTTGAATTGCCTCCAGGCTGAGAAAGGCTGTATACAAATATGGTGTGTATTTGTATATGCATATATGTATGTGTGTGTGTATATATATATAGTATATATATATATATATATATATATATAGAGAGAGAGAGAGAGAGAGAGAGAGAGAGAGAGAGAGAGAGAGAGAGATATCTCCACAAACAAAGTTAAAAACTTGGCATTGTACTAAATGTCCTTTAGATCAGAAGCTGCCTACTTCGAGTGCCTCTGGGGTCGCCATGAGAAGGTAGTCTGTGGTTTGCTCTTCTCCACAATTGCATGTCATGGACTCCAACTTGTGGCACCATTTCTTAAGGTTGGCTCTGCATCTCGTGGTGCCAGAGCGCAGTCCGCTCAGCGCCTTCCAAGTCACCCAATCTTCTGTATGCCCAGGAGGGAGTTTCTCATCCGGCATGAGCCACTGGTTGAGGTTCCGGGTTTTAGCCTGCCACTTTTGGACTCTCGTTTGCTTGTCTGTTCTTAAGGTGAAAAGCACTCACCTGCATTTTAGATGGATTAGGAATCAGCTGGTTTCCCCTGTAATAGGCAGCAAGAGCACCTAAAGCAGCATTTCTCATCCTGTGGGAATCGGGTCTCTGGGGGGGAGGGGGTTGCAAGAGGGTTTCAGAGAGGTCACCAAAGACCATCAGAAAACATATATTTCTGATGGTCTTTCTTAGGAACCCCTTTGGCAGAGAAGGCTGAAGATCTCTCCGCTTGTCCTTCCTTTTTGGAAACAGACGGTGAATCCTCCCACCAAAAGCCCTCCTCCGCTGCGATTGGACAGCCTCTCAACTGGCCTCTCAGCCAAGGAGAGGGCTGTTTCTGAGACTCCAGGCGGGTAGGGGAGAGCAGGCATGCTTGATGCATGGCAGTGTGGTGTGTATGTGCAGGGGAGGGAGAGCATGTGAGGTTTAAAGGGAGGCTCGCACCAGTGAGTCCTTTCAAGGCATGGAGGTTCTGTGTGGGAAGTTTGGCACAATTCTATCGTTGGTGGGGTTCAGAATTCGCTTTGATTGTAGTTAAACTATAAATCCCAGCAACCACAACTCCCAAGTGTCAAGGTCTACTTCCTCCAAACTCCACCGGTGTTTACATTTGAACATATTGAGTATTTGTGCCAAGTTTGGTCCAGATCCATCAATGCTTAAGTCCACAGTGCTCTCTGGATGCAGGTGAACGACAATTCCAAAAATAAAGGCCAATGCCCACCAAACCCTTCCAGTATTTTCTGTTGGTCATGAAAGTTCTGTGTGCCAAGTTTGGTTCAATTCCATCGCTGGTGGAGTTCAGAATGCTCTTTGATTGTAGGTAAACTATAAATCCCAGCAACCACAACTCCCAAATGTCAAGGTCTACGCTCCCCAAACTCCACCGGTGTTCACATTTGAACATATTGAGTATTTGTGCCAAGTTCGGTCCAGATCCATTAATGCTTGAGTCCACAGTGCTCTCTGGATGTAGGTGAACTACAACTCCAAAAATCAAGGCCAATGCCCGCCAAACCTTTCCAGTATTTTCTGTTGGTCATGGAAGTTTTGTGTGCCAAGTTTGGTTCTATTCTATCCTTGGTGGAGTTCATAATGGTCTTTCATCGTAGGTGAACTATAAATCTCAGTAACTCCCAAATGACAAAATCTCTCCTCTCAACTGTACTTGTATTCAGATTTGGGCGTATCGGGTATTTGTGCCAAATTTGGTCCAGTGAATGAAAATACATCATCCTGCATATCAGATATTTATATGACAATTCATAACAATAGCAACGGAAATAATATTATGGTTGGGGGTCACCACAACATGAGGAACTGGATTAAGCGATCACGGCATTAGGAAGGTTGAGAGCCACTGGATTAAAGCCTAGAGTGGATCCAGATCCCAATGATTCTGAAGCCCCGGCCATTCTGATTGTATTCCGAAAAGGAACTTTCCTAAACATTGGTGGCGAAACTTGGAAGTTGCCAAGTCAGGAAACTGGTGGAAATGGAATGTGGATGGTTGTCTACTACTCTTCGCTAATGTCAAAAAAAGGAATTATAGTCCAAAGGGACCAGATTGCGTAGTCAGTTTGATAGAAAAGATATTGTGTGGATTATGTTGTCTCGGTCTGACAGGACACAGCGCTAGAGTTACGAGGCTGTAAATCACATAACAATCATACAATTTAAGCCTCAATAGGGTTGAAAAAGTCTCTTTCTGGCCACTTTTGACCTCCTTTCTTCATTTGCCTGCTGATTTGTTTGCATCCACATGTAAACTGTGTTTAAATAAGTGCCTGTACGTGTATTTTTGTGTTTATCTCCTCTTAAAAGACGCATTTCGAAATGCTGTTAATAGTGTTCTAATCCAGTGTTTCCCAACCAGAGTGCTGTGGCACACTAGGGTGCCGTGAGCGATCATCAGGCGTGCCGTGGGAAATTGGAACCTCCAATACCCTTCCTTCCCCCTCCTGACGAACACTTTTTCTTCTCCACTCGGGCTCCCTTCTTCCCAGCCTCGCTCTGCTCGCTTTCCCTCGCGTTGCTCACGCTGCCGCTTCTGCGGGAGGGGGGAGGGAGGAAGATGTGACCGGTGCGGGCGCTACTGCGCAGACTGCCCCACGTCTTACTTCCTCCCCTCCACAGTGCTCTCTGGATATAAGTGAACTGCAACTCCAAAACTCAAGGTCAATGCCCACCAAACTCTTATAGTATTTTCTCTTGGTTATGGTAGTTCTGTGTGGGAAGTTTGATTCCATTCCATCCTTGGTGGAGTTCAGAATGCTCTTTGATTGCGGGTGAACTATAACTCCCAACTATAACCTTCATGTGTGTCTTTCTGCCATTCCTGTCAGGATATCTATGTTGTGTTTATCGAAACAGGCCCAGGTTTCACACTGAGTGTATAAATACATTTAAAAACATGTTAACTATATGTATCACTGTGTTAGAGTGTCATTTTGGTTGGTGGTGTGCCCTAGGATTTTGTAATTGTAAAAATGTGCCGCAGCTCAAGAAAGGTTGAAAAACACTGTTCTAATCCACACATTAGTCTGGGAGATGTTGCTAAGATCCCTTCACACTTGGAAAGATGAGGTTTTTCTAGCCTCTTTACTCCAAAGCATATACGAGGGTTGAATGAAAAGTAATGCCTCCACCTTCATTACTTGGGTTTGGACGGGAATATTTTAATGAATCAAATGCAGAAATAATCCTTAGAATGTGCTCTTTAACAACCACTATTCACTTTTCCACATAACCACCAGGCAATTGGATACATTTGTCCGTATAGATTACTGCAATGCTCTCTACATGGGGCTGCCTTTGAGGACTGCTCGGAAGCTTCAATTGGTCCAATGGACAGCAGCCAGGTTGATAACAGGAGCGGCAGTCAGGGAGCGTACAACTCCACTGGCTTGTGCCAGCTCCAAATCAGTGGCTAATGCCAGTTTGCTAACATTATTTTCGTTGGGCAGAATTCAAAGTTCTGGTTTTGGCCTTTAAAATTTTGCTCTTTGGGAAACACCTACAAAGGTTCTGGTCCAAACTTACCCCCTGATCTGAATGCATCTCTCACTATTAACCATTAAGATGATTAAGATAATCTCTCCCTATGAACCTTAAAGATGGTTAAGATCATCGGAGGCCCTGCTCTCGATCCCACCTGCTTTGCAGGCGCTTCTGGCGGGGACAAGAGACAGGCCCTTCTCAGTGGTGGCTCCTTGGCTTTGGAACTCCCTTCCTAGTGACATCAGATCGGCCCCTTCCCTCCTGACATTTCGTAAGAAAGTCGAGACTTGGCTGTTCGAGCAAACATTCGCAGACGAACTTTAATTAATCGAGATCAAAGGATTAGTATGACGACGAAATGAAAACCGATTTTAAGATTGTGGAGCTGAGATTTGTATTTTGTAGTTTTAACTGTTAATTTATATGGTTTTATATGACTGTTTTTATCTTATTATGATGTATTGTATATGGGCACTTGCTGCCGCTTGTTCACCGGCTCGAGTCGCCTTCGGGCTGAGAGAGGCGGTATAGAATCATAGCAAATAAATAAATAAATAATAAATACATTTCTGCCAACAATGGACAAGTTTTTTGAAGCCGTCACGGAAGAAGTCGACACTCTGTTTCTGCAACCAGCGTCTCACAGTTCTCTCAACGTCTTCATCAGAAGCAGAATGATGTCCTTGCAGATCTTCTTTCATTATCGGGAACAGATGGAAGTCAGACGGTGCTAAATCTGGATTGTATGGAGGATGCCGTTTGCTGGTGAGATCCAGTCTCTGAAGTTCTGCTGTGTACCCATTGTGCACAGATCTTTCGATAGCCAAGCAAAGCAATAATGTGACCCAGACGTTCTTGTGAAATGCCGATTATGCTTGAAATTCCTCTCTGAGAGATATGACGATCGTCCTGAATCAATCTGTCAACCTTTTGCTTGTGAAACTCATGGTTGCTGTCACAGGACGTCCAACTCTTTGTTTGTCACGCAAGTCAGATGTTCCCACCTCAACATCTTTAAAGTCATTTGCCCAACGATGCACAGTCCTCATGTCAAAACAATCACCATAAACAAGGGGTGCTCATTAGGTAGCTCACGATCTACTAATAGATCGTGTAGCAGGGGTGCTCATTACGGTGATCGGGAGCACCTAGGTGATCTTTGGCCCTCTTCCAGGTGATCTTTGGGCTTCACCAGCCATATCTGGTCGGAGCGCTGGTGGGTGCGCCTATAAATACCCTCCTGTTGCATGCATGGGAGGGGCCTGTTGTGCACGCAAGAAGCAGGACGGGATGGGGACTTCCTGCTTCACGAAAGCACGCAGCAGGAAGGAAGAAGGCAACAAAGACATTAAGAGAGAGTGCGCGTGCAGGCAAAGAGGATCCCCTTCCCAGGTGCGCGCGGCGGCGAGTTCGTGGGCAGGCAAGAAAGAAGCCCCGCGCGGACGGAAGACTGCAGTAGGAGCGTGTGCGCACGCGCGCGCGCACGCTCTCATGCACAACAGGTGATCTTTTCAACTTGATTGTCCATATAGTAGCTCGCATGATGAAAAAGTGTGGGCACCCTGGTGTAGGGTGTCCTGGTAGATCGCAGGCAGGGCGGGAGGAAGGCTCAGTCCCGCCCCGCAGGCTCCCGACACCACCCAGGTGCAGAAGGAGGTTGGACTTGATGGCCCTTGGAGGTCTCCTTCTACTCTAGGAACCCATTGTTGTTGTTGTTATTATTATTATTATTATTATTATTATTATTAGAGGCTGAATGGCCATCTGTAAGGAATGCTTTGATTGTGTTTTTCCCTTATGGCTGAAGGAGGTTGGACTGGATGGCCCTTGGAGGTCTCCTTCTAATCTAGGAACCTGTTGTTATTATTATTATTAGCAGAGGCTGAATGATTATCATCATCATTATTATGATGAATAAATTCAGGGGCTTATTATACTCACATTTAGTTGAATTCACTCTTAAAATACATTATATGGCTCTCACTGAAATAAATTTCCAAATATTTTGCTTTTATGGCTCTCTGAGTAGTGGGGAGGTAGAGCTTTTTGACTTGGTTGTTTTATAAGTAGCTCGCATGCTGAAAAAGTGTGAGCACCCCTGCCATAAACAGCTTGCATTGTCTGATGAATCTCCTTTGGAGTGATACCTTCTGCTGTCGATAATTCAATGACTGCACGTTCCTTAAGTCGCATTGACTGATCGCCTGCACAGGATTCCATACTTTGCACTTTAACAACACAACCATTCAATGCTAAGGCTTCCCGCCAAAATGGAACTGTAGAGGAGAGTCTACTGAACAAGTCAGTACCTGCCGCATACCTGTACTGCCATCTGTTGAGGAGTTACGAAAGTGGAGGCATTACTTTTCATTCAACCCTCATAGGTTGCGTTTCTTCACCACACATGCACAGACCACTCGCTTTTCCCATAACATTGTTAGCTTTCATTGTACAGACCTGGCCTTCTCCCCAGAAAGAGTTACCTGCCAGCGAGAAATGTTTATCTTTGCGAAAATTCATGAGAATTTTTTTGCATCTGAGCAGATTAGGACGTCTATTCCGTGCCAAGCAGAAAGCTCGGCCTGATAAGGCTCCCAATGGGAAATGCAGCACCTCCAAAGGAGAGAGGAGGAGAGAGCACAAAAGGGCCAGCCAGACTTTTTGTGGGGTAGGCGGTGCTTTCCCAAATGGGGGGACCTCAGCGGCTGATAAAAAATGGGACAGAGAGAGGTTCCATATGGAGAACAATGGGCCTAGGACGAGTCTTCACCTCTTCCTTGACAATCTGGAAGGGGAGACTTCTTTGTGCGGGTGTTAAAAGTACATTACAGAGCAGGTTTTCTACCATTTGGGTTGCGGTAAGTTTTTCGGGCTGTTTGGCCATGATCCAGGAGCATTCTCTCCTGACGTTCTGCCTGCATTTATGGTAGGCATCCCCAGAAGTTGTGAGGTCTGTTGGAAACTAGGTAAGTGAGGTTTATATACCAGCTAACACCTCCCGACAAAGGATTCCTCCAGGCAGGAAGCAGCCAGGCTTTGAAGCTGCAAGGACATTTGGTTACACGAAGCACTTCTCAGCCATCACTCTTGAACTTGCTTTCAGCCTCTTCTTCAACAATACATCAGTACTGATTTCCTTCCTTGAGAAACTACCATAGTTAACAGCCTTTCCAAATGTGATATCTTTACAAGGCAGCATAAAATACATAGGAAATGCCATTTGTTTTGGGCACATCCACTTGCTTTGGGTGCATCCACACTATAAAATGAATGCATTTTGATACTACTTCAAACTTTGAGGCCTCCTGGTGGTGCAGCGGGTTAAATCGCTGAGCTGCTGAACTTGCTGACTGAAAAGTCTGCAGTTCGAATCCGGGGAGCGGGTGAGCTCCCTCTGTTAGCCCCAGCTTCTGCCAACCTAACAATTTGAAAACATGCAAATAGGTTTGGCGGGAAGGTAACGGCTCTTCATGCAGTCATGCTAGCTACAAGACCTTGGAGGCGTCCATGGACAACGCCAGCTCTTCGGATTAGAAATGGAAATGAGCACCACCTCCTAGAGTTGGACACAACTGGACTTAATGTCAGGAGAAAAAAAAGTACCTTTTTTTAACCACTTCAACTGCCATGGATTTGTGCGATGGAATCACGGGAGCTGTAGTTTTACAAGACCTTTAGCTTTGGAGTACCTCGCCAAACTGGAAACCCCAGGACACCATAGCATTCCCTGTGAATAAGGTGGGTCAACTATATCTCTAAAGCAGGGGTGCCCACACTTTTTCAGCACGCGAGCTACTTAGAATAAAACCAAGTCAGAAAGATCTACTTACCTCCTCAAGGCTGGAGAGGGGAGGGGAGGGGCTTAGTGCGGCCTGGCTCCGCCCCCCTCTGGCTTCAGCTCTACCAGCAGCTTCTCCAGGCTTGAGGATGGCAGTGCCAAGCCAGCCTTGTGCTAGCTATGCCACCAGCTATGCACCAAGCCCCTCCCCCTCCCCTCTGGCTTTGGAGCTCCCAGCAGCTTCTCCAGGCTTGAGGATGGCAATGCCAAGCCAGTGGTGACATAGCTAGCACAAGGCTGGCTTGGCCCTGCCCTCCTCAAGCCTGGAGAAGCTGCTGGTAGAGCGGAAGCCAGAGGGGGCGGAGCCAGGCCGCAACAAGCACCACCCCCTCCCCTCTGGCTTTGGAGCTCCCAGCAGCTTCTCCAGGCTTGAGGATGACAATGTCAAGCCAGTGGTGGCATAGCTAGCAGAAGGCTAACTTGGCACTGCCATCCTCAAGCCTGGAGAAGCTGCTGGGAGTGCCGAAGCCAGGGGAGGGCCTGGCTCCGCCCCATCTGAGAAGCGGCCCATCCGACTGGGATCGACCTCCTTCGGTCCCGGGATCGACTGGTTGATCGCGATCGACTTCCTGGGCAGCCCTGCTCTAAAGCAAACTGGAAAAGGAATTTATCTTCAGCTTTGCCTCAGGCAGCAAAATATGGTAAGCCACTCCTGGGAGGGAATCAACACATATTGACATGATCAAATCCACCGGCTTTACGTCCATCTGCATAGCCATTAGCGAGGGTGACAGCTCAATTGTTGATTTAATGCAAAGACATGTCCTTCTCCAGGAAGGTCGCCTGTTGCATCTCTTCATGAGTCCTCTATTAGGACAGTGGTTCTCAACCTTCCTAATGCCGCGACCCCTTTAATCAGTTCCTCACGTTGTGGTGACCCCCAACCATAACATTATGTTCGTTGCTACTTCATAACTGTAATGTGGCTACTGTTATAAATTATAATGTAAACATATGATATGCAGGATGTATTTTCATTCACTGGACCAAATTTGGCACAAATACCCGATACGCCCACATCTGAACACAGGTGAGGTGGGGGGGGGGGGGGGGGATTTTGTCATTTGGGAGTTGCTGGGATTTATAGTTCACCTACAATCAAAGCATTTTGAACTCCTCCAACGATGGAATTGAACCAAACTTGGCACACAGAACTTCCATGACCAATAGAAAATACTGGAAGGGTTTGGTGGCACTGACCTTGAGTTTTGGAGTTGTAGTTCACCTACATCCAGAGAGCACTGTGGACTCAAGCATTGATGGATCTGGACCAAACTTGGCACAAATACTCAATATGTTCAAATGTGAACACTGGTGGAGTTTGGGGAACGTAGACCTTGACATTTGGGAATTGTGGTTGCTGGGATTTATAGTTTAACAACCACAACAAAGAGGGACTATGCCTAATATCTTATCAAAATAGAATAAATATTAATTATTCAAAGTGAAGCACACATCCCTAGGTGCAAGCCATACAATCAATACATTGATACATAATAACTAATCAATAAAGTACAATAAATGTGTGTGGGATTTATAGTTTACCTACAATCAAAGGGAATTCAGAACCCCACCAACGATAAAATTGTGCCAAACTTCCCACACAGAACCTCCATGCCTTGAAAGAACTCGCTGGTGCGAGCCTCCCTTTAAACCTCACACGCTCTTCCTCAACCGCACAGAAAATACTGGAAGGGTTTGGTGGGTATTGGCCTTGAGTTTTGGAGTTGTAGTTCACCTACATCCAGAGAGCCCTGTGGACTCAAACAATGATAGATCTGGACCAAACTTGGCAGGAATCCTCAATATGCCCAAATGTGAAAACTGGTGGCGTTTGGGGAAAATAGACCTTGACATTTGGGAGTTGGAGTTGCTGGGATGTATAGTTCATCTACAATCAAAGAACATTCTGAACCCCACCAATGATAAAATTGGGCCAAATTTCCCACACAGAACCCCCATGCTTTGAAGGGACTCGCTTGCGCGTGCCTCCCTCCAGTCTCTCACACTCTTCCTCAACTGCACATGCGCACCACGCAGCTAAGCGCTGAGCATGCCTGCTCTCCCCTCCCCTCTTGTAATCTCATAAACAGCCCTCCCCATGGCTGAGAGGCCAGCCAATCACAGCAGGATCTTTCCAAAAAAGGAAGAGAAGAATAGGCGGAGAGATCTTCAGCCTTCTCTGCCAAATGGGTTCCTAAGACCATCAGAAATATATCTATATATATAAAGGAAGAGCCGTCATGTGAAGACTACCTCAAACAGAGAAACCTTACAACGCAGAAACACAAAACTTGCCAACAGAAATAGGCCTCAAGCAAGGTACATTTGTAGCAAAGAAACTTCCCCCAAAACCTAAAAGGCCCCCAAAACAACGAGTAAAAATAAAACTACATTTCCCAGCATCCTCCGGGGCTGCCAAAGACTCCCCCAGCCTCTACCTTCTGACAACATGATTGGCTGCCAATAAGGGCGGATTTGCATAACTGCTGTACTGGCCAGCCAACATGAACATTCCGACCCATAACAAACTGTCAGATGAGTGCCAGAGCCTCCTCCAACACTTTCAAATCAGAAGACCATGATGGAGATCAACACCATTCAAGGGGAGCTCTTCTTCCTTTCCCAAAAGATCTCCAGTGGCTTGGAATTCCACATTAATAAGAGGACCATCCAGCAACAATGGGGTTTGCCAAGGAGGGTGCTCCAGCCCCTCTATATGCTGGCTCCAAGGGATGGAGGTCATCACCAAGTACCTTCTGATGCCCAGCGCTGGAAGAGCTCCCTCAGATGGCCTGTCCATGAGGAAAGCCTCATCGGACATCGACCAATGGGGGCAAAAGACACAGAGCAGGACATCTTGAAAAAGAGAAGAGCAGAAAGTAAGCTAGACATGAAGATCTTGAGAAAGGTGGCTAAAAAGGATACGGAAAGGATTTTTAACAGTCCCCCAACAGACACTGGACGCACCTGTGAAGATAGAGACCCCCTGACAGGACAAGCCCTCCCCAAGCTGATCCGCCCTGGCCATGGTACAAGTCAAACCCGAAGGACTGCAGGCAAAGAGCTGAGGCACAAACATAACACACCCAATTCACTTCAACACCATAACTAACAACAATTCCAACCCTTACATACTCAGACTTTCTCGCATCTTCTAAATAGGGCACAGCAACGCGTGCCGGGTACAGCTAGTAGAATATATTCTAGTGGTGTTTGGCAACCCCTCTGAAACCCTCTCGCAACCCCCACCTCCCCCAGGATTCCCGACCTCCAGTTTGAGAAATGCTGATTAGATTCAATGACAGTCCTTCTCCAGGAAAGTCGCCTGGTGCATCTCTTCACGAATCTCCCATTAAGAGATATCTTGGTGCTTTCTCCTTCGTTGCTATGAAAAACTTTCTGCTTTATAGCCATGACAAGCCAAGTGTGTTTTGTTACAGTAAGTCGTAGTGGGACCTTGTGTGTGTGTGTTGAAGAAAAACCTTATGATGGTAATTATTATATGCAGCTGGTAATGCAGGTCAGCCAGCAAGCTTGGGCTACAACCGATGGGTTTTTGAATACAGTTTCGCTTTTGCTCTGAGGAGCTCTATGCTCAAAGGCTTTGCTCAGGGGAGCAGCTTGGAGAAGCTGTTATGCTGCTCTAAAGGAGGCTATGGTGGAATAGCTATTTACTCAAGGTTTATGTTTTGCTCTTTCATTTGATTGAAGATCAAATGCCTTATTCTGTGTTATTTACGAGGACTATGTAAGTTTCTTGCACTGTTTAATTTTTATTTATTTATTTATTTATTTATTTATTTTATTTCAATTTCTATACCGCTCCTTCCCGTAGGCTCGGGGCGGTTTACACAGTTCTAAAAGCACATCTATCTATCTATCTATCTATCTATCTATCTATCTATGTCTATGTATATAATAAAAGTTAGTGTTTGCGGAGGGCGGGAGGTGTGGAGGAATATGTGCCAGCTTTTCGATTGGATGCTACTGTGGGATTCTTTGCATAAAGGACTCTGATTGGCCAGCCTCAGAACTCCAACACTCTAAGGCACCAGACAGAGGGAATTGGTTGCCACTGAGAGACAATTTGCATAAAGGACTCTGATTGGCCAGCAAAACAGAATGCAACTGAATGCTTGAGTTAGCCAAATGACAGTTTTTTCCTGTTGGAAATGGAATGTTCATTTTCTGGGAGGTGCGGAGGTGCCAAGGAATATGTGACAGCGTTTCGATTGGTTGCCGCTATGGGATTATTTGCATAAAGGACTCTGATTGGCCAGCCTCAGAACTCCAACATTCTACGGCCCCAGACAGAGGGATTGGTTGCCACTGAAATGGTATCTGCATAAAGGACTCTGATTGGCCATCCATATTCCAACATTCTAAGGTGACTCAGAGGGAAAAGGAAAGGCCTCAGGCAGTCAGACACTGCAGCCCACAGCAGTGACAGAGCAGGATCAAACTTCCCACACAGGGGCCCAATGGCCCACTTCACAACGTGACCCTCACCCAATAACCAATACAGACCAAAATTAGCACACAGAGCCCCCTTGACCCACTCTACACCCTGGTGCTGCTTCAAGGAGGATGGACCACAGATGATGAGACTTGAAATACCTTCGCTCACCTTCCGTGACCACTGCAACCCTCATCCACAGAATGATCAATACCAAATGTGACACACAGAGACCCCATGACCCACTCTATATCCTGGTGCTGTTTGGAGGGGGAAGGACCATGGCCAATGGGACTTGTAGTACTTTCACTAAGTTCCTGAGACCACTGCAAGCCACATAAACATCTGATAAGGACCAACCTTGGCACACAATGCCTTTCTCAAATAACCCCAAGCTAGTACACAATAAAAGTAAAACAACAACCACAAACTAAAATTCTACTATAGATTCAAAGACAGGAGTCATGGATTGCTACTTAAATTGAAAGCGTTCTGAAAGAGAGCAGTTTTACATGCCCTCCGAAAGTAGGACAGCTCTCTAATCGCTCATACTTCATCAGGCAAAGCATTCCAAAGCGTCGGTGCCACCACCGAGAAGGCTCTTTGTCTGGTAGATGACAGGTGGTAAGTCCGGACAGTAGGGACATCAAGGAGATTTTGTTCTTTTGTATGCAACATTGCAAGTTTATGTTTCACCTTTGCTATTAAAATGTCTGAGGCCGTGAGTGAGAGTGAAGAAGTATATACTCCAACTAGCCAGAAATTCAACGGATTTAAAACGCTGGACTTGGAGGCAGTCAGTAAAATCCTCTCCGCAGCACGACCAACCACCTGCACCACGGACCCCTGTCCTTCCCGGCTGGTTAAGGACTGCTCAGAGGAGCTTCAGGTTCCTCTGATGCACATAATAAACAACTCCCTGGAGCAGGGAATCTTCCCGGACACTCTAAAAGAAGCCATGGTTCGCCCTCTTTTTAAAAAACCTAGCTTGGACCCTGCGACACCAGCCAACTACCACCCGGTCTCAAACCTCCTGTTCCTCAGCAAGTTGATCGAATGTGCAGCAGCGACCTAACTCCAAAAATTTCTCTTTCGCTTTGGGCTGGAATGCTACCAGTATGCCGACTACATTCCACTCCTCCTAAAGCTGGAACCTGGAGCAACCTCGGTGCCTGACAACTTTACCCAGTGCCTAGGAGCAGTGACGAGATGGCTACGGGCCCACAAACTGAAAGTAAATCCAGCAAAGACTGAAATTTTGTGGCCGGGCCGTCCATCAGAACTAGTCAATCCACTGCCACCCTTCGAAGGGGAACCGCTGACTCCATCCTCCACTGTGAAGAGCCTCGGTGTCATCCTGGACTCTAACATGACGATGGAGGCCCAGATTGCCTCCACGAGCAAAAGGGCCTTCTTCCACCTACGTCAAGCGAGGCAACTGGCGCTTTATCTACCAACGGAGGCGCTAGCCACGGTAATCCATGCCACGGTTACATCAAGGCTGGATTACTGCAACGCTTTATACGTGGGTCTACCTCGGTCAGTAACTCGCAAGATCCAGATTGTGTAAAATGCTGCCGCCAGGCTCCTCACAAAAACGCCAATGAGGTGCCACATAACGCCTTTCTTACAGCATTTGCACTGGCTGCCGGTTGAGTACAGAATCCTTTATAAGACCCTGACAGTTAAGGCCTTGCGGGGCCAGGGTCCTACATACCTAAGAGACTGTCTGATACCACCCAGCCATCTGAGAGCACCACGGCCAGCCTACGAGAACCTTTTCTGTGTCCCAGGTCTGAGAGAGGCTCATCTGGAGTCCATGAGACAGAGATCTTTCTCCATTGTGGCCCCTGTCCTGTGGAACTCTCTGCCGCCAGACAGAAGAGCCATTCTCGACCTGCCTTCATTTCTGGCGGCACTTAAGACATGGCTATTTAGAAGAGCATATGCATGAGTGACAATCAGTGACCTGGAATCTGTCTATTTTAACATTTTAATATTTTAATATTCTAATATTTTAGTACTGTAAATGCCAAGCTGTGTAAGTCGCCTGGAGCACATCTGTGGAGGGCAACTCATAAATAATAAAATTAGTTAGTTAGTATTAAGAGTTTTAAAAAATCTGTTCCATTTTCCTCTTGTCTGTGAGTCTTTTGCATTTGGACCTGGGACGCTGTGTAGCATCCGCTTGCTGCGCAACATGTTTCCCATTTTAAAGTAAAGAAAAAGTCCCTCTCTGAAGCCTCTTGAGATCCATCAACAAAGGACTTTCTGACCCTCCAATTAACTGCCTGTATTGTACAATCTGGAATCTGGCAACGCTATCCCAGGATTACAAACTAGCAGGTTTGGATACCATAAATTAATTAAACAAGCATTTCCGGATTTGCAGTCACATGCTGGGTTTTTGGCAAGTCGAAGGCTAGCTAAGACTTCTGGCCAAAGAGAGAGAGGGGGGGAGAGAGAGAAACACAGTGGGGAGGAAAACCTGATTGTCTGGGGCACCGTTTGGCCGGGGTCTCCCCGTTTCCCCTTTCCAAAAAAATCAATGGAAGCTGCTATCAAAAGGAAAACAAGGAGCAGGATTGCCAAATCATTCCTAACAGCCCTGTCTGGAAAAGGCCCCGGCCAAGAGCAATTAGGAGCCGAAGACAAGGAGAAGCACCGCACGGCTCTGCCAAACCGACAGTCATCCTTTGGCAGAGAACCGTCAAGGAAATTACTCTGGAGTAAATTGCTCCCCGGGACACTGCATTCATAGCCACGCTTCCTAAACATTGCATTTATCCCCGATGAAAAGGGGCAAGAGGGATTTGGTTGAGCTGGAGAGAGATCTCTTTGGATTATAATTCCCCAGCCATGTCAGGATATGTTGGCCAGGAAATTTGAGAATAATCAGTAACTTTTCCAAGCTCTCCAATGGCAGCACCCAATGATTATTATTTCAAAAAGCAGCCAGAAGAAGAGCTGGTTTGGATCAAGGGCCGCGCTGTAGCACAGCTGGTAAATCACCAGCAGCAACAGATCTTACCAATCAAAAGGTTGGCAGTTCAAAGCCCAGGACGGGGTGAGCACCTTCAGCCCAGTTTACTGTCCACCTAAGCAGTTTAAAAATAACTGTGACCTGTGTGTAGAGAAATTAGGCACCACTTAAATGGGAAGGTATTGTTTGAGCTCAGCCTGTGATTATGCTTTGGATGTGGGAAGTGATGCCAATGAATTTCAAGATGGCAATGGTTTGGTCAATGATATTGGCGCAGGGAAGGACCAGGAGACCCCTGTTCAAAGTGTAGTTTCCCATGAGAATGTCCCTGAAGGACTTCGACACTGTGAGCAGAAAAGGTCTGTGGCAGATCCTGGAACGTCTAGGATGTCCCCCCAAATTCCTCAAAATGATTATCCTGTTACATGAGGGCCAGCGCGGTCAAGTCAGATACGGCGATGCTCTCTCGGAACCCTTTCTCATAACTAATGGAGTGAAACAAGGATGTGTTTTTGAATCAACCCTATTTACAATCTTCTTCAGCATGATGCTCCAAAGGGCTATGGCAGACCTCGAAGAAAAAGACGGCATACACACACACACACACACACACGCTATCGTACTGATGGTAGCTTGTTCAAGTTAAGCCGCCTGAGGGCTCGCACTAAGACTCTAAACTATCTAGTCCAGGGCTGTCCAACTTCTTCCGACCCAAGGGCCAGAAGAAGTGTCACTGATCACCTGGGGGCCGGAGGTGATCAGTGAGCGGGGGGGGGGCTGCTCGTGGGGGCGGGGCAGGGCCGCTCGCTCACATAGCCCCTCCTCTTTCCCCCCGCTTGCACCGCTCCTCGGATCCCAGGCGGCAGGGGTGAGCGGGGAGAAGGAGGAGGGGCTACGGACGAAGCCGGCTGCCTTCTTCCTCTGTAGCCACTCCTGCTTCTCCCCGCTCACGCCTGCCGCCCGGGATCCAAGAAGCGGTGCGAGCGGGGAGAAGCAGGAGGGGCTACAGAGGAAGCCGGCTGCATCCTCCTTCCCTCCCTTCCCACCGCGGGCGGGCGATCTCCGGCGCGGCGGGGAGAGGGGCGAGCCGCGGGAGCCTCTCCCCTCGGCTCGCCCCTCTCTCCCCGCCGCCGCGGCCGGAGATCGCCGCCCGCCGCGGTGGGAAGGGAGGGAAGGAGGATGCGGGGCAGGGAGGAGGAAGAGAGCTGGCTCCTCCTCCCTGCACCGCCCCCTCCCTCCCTCTCTCACCGGCGCCGATGCGATCCGGTTTGCATCGGCGGCGCGGAGAGGGACAAGGGGTGGTCCAAGGAGGAGGAAGAGAGCTGGCTCCTCCTCCCTGCACCGTCCTTTGTCCCTCTCACCGGCGCCGATGCGATCCGGTTTGCATAGGCGTTGGCGAGAGAGGGAAGAAGAGGGCGGTGCAGGGAGGAGGAGCCGGCTCCCTTCCTTCTCCCTGCCCCGCCTCCTCCTCCTCCCATCCCTCCCCCCTGCGGCTGCGATCTCGCAGCGGCGGCGCGGAGAGAGGGACGGAGGGGGCGGTGCAGGGAGGAGGAGCTGGCCCCTCCTCCCTTTAAAAACAATTTAAAAATGGCGGCCGGGGGCATAGCGGGGGCCGTGTCCAACAGGCTGGGGGGCCGTGTACGGCCCCCGGGTCACCTGTTGGACAGCCCTGATCTAGTCCATGAGCTGCTTTTTGCCGACGATGCTGCCCTTGTCGCCCATTCAGAAGCAGCTCTGCAGCCCCTCACATCCTGCTTTGCAATAGCTGCAGAGCTGTTTGGTCTGGAAGTCAGCCTGCAGAAAAGGGAAGTCCTCTACCAGCCCGCACCACAGGAAGAACACCATCACCCCCACGTCAGCATAGGCACATCTGTGCTTAAGTCCGTTCAGCAGTTCACCTCCCTGGGAAGCATCACCTCTTCAGACGCCAAGATTGACAAAGAGATAGATCACAGATTAGCAAAGGCTTAGAGTGCATTTGGAAGGCTTCACAAAAGAGTCTGGAGCAACAAGCACCTAAGGGAAAGCACCAAAATCAGTGTGCACAGAGCTATCGTACTGTCTATTCTCCTCTATGGGTCTAAAACATGGGTCACCTGTCGCCAACACCTACAACTCCTCGAACGCTTTCATCAGCGCTGTCTTCGCACAATCCTAAATATACACTGGACCGACTATGTGACGAATGTTGCTGTCCTTGAGCAAGCAGGGATCACCAACATTGAGGCCATGCTATTGAGAACACAGCTGCGCTGGGCAGGTCACATCTCTAGGATGGAGGACCACCGCCTCCCAAAGATACTACTCTATGGTGAACTCACCACGGGTCAGCACAAGAGAGGCGCCCCCAAAAAGAGATATAAGGACTCCCTGAAACAACATCTCAGTCTCGGCCAGATTGATCACCAACAATGGTCCACCCTGGCCTCACATTGGGAGGCATGGAGACGCACTATCCACAATGCTGTGACCTCTTTCGAGAAGACACGCCGAACGAGTCTCGAAGTGAAACGACAACGCAGAAAGAACCGCAACCTGGAAACAACATCACCCAAGGAGACTTTCTGCTGTGCTTTCTGCAACCGAACTTGCCTATCTCAGATAGGCCTTTTTAGTCATCAACGCGCTTGCAAAAAGCGTGGGATGAGTCCTTCCTAAGAATCTTTGTTCGCGAAGTAATGCCGAGAGAGAGAGTGATATGAAAGCTGACTGGCACAACCTGGGGATCACAACCAGACACAGTGAAGACATCTGCCCTTGCACTTTGCTACTCTGCTGCTGAGTACACATACCCAGTGCGAAAATACATCTCACCACGTTAAAACAGTGGATGTGGCTCTTAATGAGTCATGCCACATTATCACAGGATGTATACGCCCACACCACTGGAGAAATTACACTGTTTTCTACGGTTGGGGGTCACCATAACATGAGGAACTGTATTAAGGGGTCGCGGCATTTGGAAGGTTAAGAAACACGAATGTAAACATACAGAGTTTCGAAGGGTCAGATTTCCCAGCTGAGAGCAAAACATAATCCCCACGGTTGCGCTCTCCAGCCTCCTCTCCGGCAAGACAACAATATTTATTGACTCTCTTTGACAAACGGGTTCGCAGCCTTTCCAAAAGTGACATCTTTCCAAGGCAGCATGAAATACTTAGGAAATGCCATTTCAAATATGTAGCTTCATTAAAAATTAACGACAAAGAAAGGATGAGCAGAAAAACAATCAAAAACAAGATGTTTCCTTCTGTTTCGGCCACCCACGATCTGCGTGTAACACATTTTGTTTTTAAAAAAACAGGGCAGATATAGTTTAGCTTTTGAATTTAAAATAATCTGGAGTAGATGTTAAAGGCTTTCGTGGCCGGAATTACTCGGTTGTTGTGTGTTTTCCGGGCTGTATGGCCATGTTCCAGAAGCATTCTCTCCTGACATTTCACCCACATCTATGGCAGGCATCCTCAGAGGTTGTGAGGTCTGTTGGAAACTAGGAAAATGGGGTTTATATATCTGTGGAAAAATGTCCAGGGTGGGAGAAAGATTCTTCTTCCATCCTTCCTTCCCTTCCTTCCTTTCATCACCGGAAGCCAGTCCGTCTAGCAGGGAGTGCTACCATGCAGCCCCCAAGTTAGGAAGCCTAGTCCTGATCTACACTATAGATTTAATACAGTTTGATCCCCACTTTAAATGCCATGGCTCAATGCTATGGGATCCTGGGAGTTGTAGTTTAGTGAGGAAACATCACTGTTTAGCAGTGAATGCTACAAACCTTGGAAAACTAAAACTATGATATTTCAGAACATTGAGCCATGGTGGTTAAAGTGGTAGCAAACTGCATTCATTGCACAGTGTAGATGCAGCTTTAGAAAGAACCTCAAACTCTACTTCAGACTGGGTTGTTGTGTGTTTTCCGGGCTGTATGGCCATGTTTCAGAAGCATTCTCTCCTGATGTTTTGCTCGCATCTATGGCAGGCATCCTCAGAGGCTGTGAGGTCTGTTGGAAACTAGGAAAATGGGGTTTATATATCTGTGGAATGATCCAGGGCGGGAGGTAGGTGTGAATGCATGCCCAGATTACCCATAAGGCCAATGAGGCCATGGCCTAGGGGCGCAGCCAAGGGGGTGTGTGCAGATCACGCCCCTCTTTCCCCCTTTCTCATGCCCCTCCTTGCTCCTTCTCCCGGCAAAGTCTCTTCTCCATTCCCTCCGTCTCTCTCTCTCTCACACACGCTCTCTCTCTCTCTCTGTCGCACGCTCTCTCTCTCGCACGCGCTCTCTCGCTCTCTGTCGCGCGCGCACACTCTCTCTCTGTCGCGTGCGTGCTCTCTCTCTCTCTCACACGCTCTCTCTCTTTCTCTCTCGTGCTCTCTCTCTCTGTCGTGTGCACCCGCTGCACTCTCCCCAAGCCTCCCAACTCCCGAGGAGACCTTCAGAGCACAGCGGAGCGTGCCAGCCAGTGGGAATGGGGACCTTGGAGGTGGCGGGAGGTTGCCTTAAAGGGGGCATAATTCCAAAGTGTGGCCTAGGGTGCAAAAAAGTGTTAGTCCGGGCCTGTGTGAATGTAGCAATTGGCCACCTTGGCAAAATGTCTGGGATTTCTGGGAGTTATAGGCCAAAACACCTGAGGACCCACAGGTTAAGAACCACTGACCTAGAGAATCCTCTACTTTGTGTGACTGAGGAGCAGAACCAACAAGTCCGCATGCTAAATTCAGACTTGCCTCCAATAGACAAGAGTTCTTTCTCCCACCCTGGACATTATTCCACAGATATATAAACCCCATTTTCCTAGTTTCCAACAGATCTCACAACCTCTGAGGATGCCTGCCATAGATGTGGGTGAAATGTCAGGAGAGAATGCTTCTGGAACATGGCCAGACAGCCCGAAAAACACACAACAACCCAGTCTGAAGTAGAGTTTGAGGTTCTTTCTAAAGCTGCATCTACACTGTGCAATGAATGCAGTTTGCTACTTTAACTACCATGGCTCAATATTCTGAAATATCATAGTTTTAGTTTTCCAAGGTCTGTAGCATTCACTGCCAAACACTGATGTTGCCTCACTAAACTACAACTCCCAGGGTCCCATAGCATTGAGCCATGGTGTTTAAAGTGGGGATCAAACTGCATTAATTCTACAGTGTAAATCAGGACTAGGCAAAATTTCTAACTTGGGGGCCGAATAGTAGCACTCCTGCTAGACAGACTGGCTTCCGATGATGAAAGGAAGGAAGGAAGGGAAGGAGGAAGGATGAAAGGGAGGAAGGGAAGGATGGAAGGAGAAAGAGGAAGGGAGGAAAGAGGGAAGGAAGGAAAGACAAAAGGGAGGGAAAGAAGGAAGGATGAAAGCGTAGAAGGGAAGGATGGGAAGGAGGAAGGAAAAGAGAATGAAGGAATAAAGGAA
Organism: Anolis apletophallus; assembly: GCA_030556195.1. NCBI lineage: Eukaryota > Metazoa > Chordata > Lepidosauria > Squamata > Anolidae > Anolis > Anolis apletophallus. Next base: position 7,284,342 of record JARBWK010000013.1, read on the forward strand.
GAGAAGAATGAAAGGAAGGAAGGGAAAGAGAGAAGGAAGGGAAGACAAAAGGGAAGTAGGAGGGAGGGAGAAAGAGGGAGGGAAGGGAGGGACAGAGGAAGGAAAGAGGGAAGGAAGGAAGGACGAAAGGGTGGAAGGGAAGGATGGAAGAAGAAAGAGGGAAGGGAGGGAGGGATGAAGGAAGGAAGGCAAGAGAGAAAGAAGAGAAGACAAACAGGAGGGAAGGATGGAAGAACAAAAGGGGAAGGGAAGGGAAAGGAAGGAGGAAGGAAAGAGAAGTAAGAAAAGACAAATGGGAGGGAAAGACAAAAGGGTGGAAGGCTAGGATGGAAGGAAGGAAAGGAGGAAGGAAAGAGAGAAGGAAGAAAAGACAAACAGGAGGGAAGGATGGAAGAATGGAAGGAAGGGAAGGAGGAAGGAAGGAAAGAGAAGTAAGAAAAGACAAACGGGAGGGAGGGACAAAAGGGTAGAAGGGAAGGGAAGGGTGGGTAGATGGATGGCTGGACGGGAAGAAAAGAGGGAAAGAAGGATGAAAGGGTGGAAGGGAATGGCGGGCGGGAGAAAGAGGGAAGGAGGGAAGGGAGGAAGGACGAAAGGGTGGAAGAGAAGGAAGGAGGGAGGGAGAAAGAGGGAGGTAAGGGAGGAACGGAGGAAGGAAAGAGAGGAGGGAAGGAAGGACGAAAGGGTGGAAGTGAAGGAGAAGGACGAAGGGAAGAGAGAAGGAAGGATAAGATGTTGAGAGAAAGAGGAGGGCCTGAGAAAAGAGTCCAAGGGGCTGCATCCGACCTTTGGGCCGAAGTTTGCCCATGCCTGGTATAGATGTATCCGTATACTCAGAAGGACTACTATGAACTAGAGAAGATGCCAAAGTGTCAAGTTTTCTTACTGAATACCGAAGTTAGCATTGTCCCTGCCATCATATTCTTTGTATGGAGAAAATCGGAAAAACAAACAAACAAACAAACCCTGAACTCCCTCTCCTCCAACTTGGACATTTCTGGAAACTTTACATCTGTACCTATATGTTTGTGCTTATTTTGGCCTCCTTTCTTTTTGCTGTATTTATCCATGACGGATTATTCATGCGGCAGAATCTTGTTTTTGTTCGAGGTGGAAAAGGCTGGAGGTCGAGGACTGGGAATTCCCAAGGAATTGGTTGCCAATGTTGCCTTTCTCTGCCTAGGCCATCTGGAGTGGCCTCCTCTTTTTCGGGAATGGTTTGCAAGGAAAATCCCCCTTATTTCCCTCACCTCACCCATTCAGTCTCTTCCTTCGCTCTTCAGAACGAATTCCTTGTGCCCTTTGCCTTCCTTGGAGGGAGAGAGAGAGAAAGATATCTTTTCATTTGGCTGCTGCCATTCAGCGGTGGGATTCTGTCTCACGTTGCAATGGAAACTAGAGTAAAATCAATACATGGTTTTGTTTTCTTGCCCCTCTTGACTGGCAGGTCATTGCCTGCAGCCTTCTTGTCTTACATATCTAATGGGTCTTCTGGCAGGTTTCCTTCTCCCCCCCCCCTCTTATTTTTGGGAGAAAGAATAGCAAAGTTTGACTGAGGATCCCTTCTTTTCCCCCTCCCCGGCTTCCTCCGCTCCTTATGGGTCAAGCAGAGGGTCTCTTGTCCTTTGTGAGAAAGCTGGCTTTAATAAAAGAGTGCCTATTGCCACAGTTTGGGGGGGAAAATGCTATTCCCCCCACTAACTGCCCCAGAATCCCCCAGCCATTAAAAGTAAGGCAATATTAAATGTATGCACTGCTGGCTAGGTATTCTCGAAGGCCAAAAAAATTAGCTTTATCAATTTGAGGATATTTGTATAATTGGAAAATGCCTAGCCTACAAAGTACTAAGTGCAATTATTAACTCAGGGTAGAGGGAACTGTAGTCCCAAAAGGAACTTTTCCAAGCTTGGCTTCCTTTCCCTGGGAAGATCATACGGTTCCACTAACTATGATGTAGTTTTGTTTGATCAAGGAAAAAAATGGTTCAAAACTCATTTCGGATGTAAGGGGGCGCTGGAGATTCAATTCCAAAATGATTTCCGAAATTTTCCCAAAAAAGTCAGAATTTCCCAAAATTTCTGAAATTTCCAAATCGCTTTCTCATTGCGAACTGGGTCAAAACTAACCAACAGGGAGAAATATTAAGGGGACCATCTAGGCAGGGGAAAAAACGAAAGGTGCAAATCTTGAATGAGTGGCATTTGGCTTGAAAACATGTGAAAAGGCTCTAGACTGGATGGCCCATGTGGTCTCTTCCAACTCTATGATTCTAAGTTAACAATATTGTGCCGTATCCAAAAACGCCAGTGCAATTCTGGACACCAAGCCTTTTGTAGAATGACTTAAGGAGCTGGATATGGAGAAGAAAAGGCTGAGAGTTGCTATTAAAACCTATCTCAAGGAAGATCATGTAGATCAATGTTTCCCAACCGGTGTGCCGCAGCACACTAGTGTGCCGTGAGCAGTGGGAAAACCTCCAATATACCCTTTCTTCCCCCTCATGCTGAACTCCTGCTGCTGCTACTTGCAGGGAGAGGAGGAGGAAGGGCCGGGCGGCGGCGGCGAAGAAGGGGCTTTGACGAAGAGCCAAGTTTTGAGACCTTGGGAAAATGACCGCAAAACAGGTATAGCTCTAATGTATGGAGGTAAGGAGTTCCACAAGGTTGGTGCAAGAACCGAAAAGGCCCTGCGCCTCGTGGAGTCCAGGCGAGCCTCCCTGGGACCGGGAACAGACAAAAGGTTTTCTTGAGCTGATCTCGGTGGTCTCTGATGACAGATACGTGAAAGACGCTCTCTGAGGTATTTCGGGCCTTGACCATGAATGGCCCTAAAGGTCAGAACCAGTGTCTTATAGGTAGCCCGATGTTCTATTGGGAGCCAATGAAGGTGTTGAAGTACTGGAGCTATATGTCTCTTTGGTGTCTGAGTGAGTACTCTGGCAGCTGCGTTTTGGACCACCTGCATCTTCTGTGTCACTGAGAGAGGAGTACTAGCATACAAAGCATTACAATAATCCAGCCTTGAGGTAACTGTGGCGTGGATTACCGTTGCAAGGGCTTCTGTTGGAAGGTAGGAGGCCAGCTGCCTCGCCTGGCGGAGATGGAAAAAGGCCTGCTTACTAATGGTAGAAATCTGAGCTTCCATCGTCAACTGGGAATCCAGCAGGACACCGAGGCTCTTCACCGTGGCAGATGGGGCTTATGGTTCACCTTCAAATGTGGGCAGAGGGCAGGCCAGTTCTAGGGGCCGACCAGGCCATAGGATTTCAGTTTTGGCAGGGTTCACCTTGCGTCTGCTCATGCGCAGCCAGCCTGTCACAGCTTCCAAACACAAGGAGAAGTTATCAGGAATGGTCGTTCTCCCAGGTTCTGGATGCAAAAGGAGCTGAGTATCGTCGGCATACTGGTAACATTCTAAGCCATAACTCCTCGCCTACTCAGCCAGTGGTTGTACTTAGATGTTAAATAGTACTGGGGAGAGGATAGCTCCTTGTGGTACTCCGCATTGGAGGGGAGATGTCTCGGATACCTGGCCTTCCCATTCTACTTTTTGGTTACGGCCCCTGATGAATGACTCAAACCATTTAAGGGCCACTCCTTGGACTCCAATAGCAGCTAGACGTTGTAGTAGCAGGTCGTGGTCCACTGTGTCGAATGCTGCAGTGAGGTCGAGAAGCACCAACAGCACCGATCCACCCCGATCGAGTTGGCGACGGATGTCATCAGAGATGGCCACCAAGATGGTTTCCGTCCCATGACCAGGGCGGAACCCGGATTGGAAGGGGTCCAGTCTGTTCGTGTTGTCTAAGAACTGTTGAAGTTGGCCCACCACTGCTCATTCAATCATCTTGCCCAGGAACGGAAAATTTGAAACTGGACGATAGTTCGATGGAATCGATGGGTCCAAACCCGACTTCTTCTGGAGAGGACGAACTATTGCCTTCAGACTCTCTGGGAAAACTCCCTGCTCCAAGGAGCTGTTGATTATGGACATCGGGGGGTCTCGCAGGCCAGTTCTTGACTCCATCATAGGATGGGGAACCATCGCCATAAACCTCTTTCATCTCATCGAATGTCTCCTGTTGTGTGCGGCCTTTCAAGTCAAGGAACTTGAGGACTGCTCTGTCTTCCGATGGGTCCATTCTCAAACCTTACACCACTTCAGCATCTGTCACATCAAGACTGTTATTTATTTATTTATTTATTTATTCGGTTTAATATACCGCTCTCTCCGGAGCTCAGAGCGGTTTCCAGAGATAAAATCAGATTAAACATATAAACGTATAAAACCAATAAACCCCCCCAATTAACCCCATTCCCAATAAAACAACCATATACAGCGTAATGGCATGACGGTGACAGTGACATGGCAGAGTGCAGATTATGGCGGGCACCGGACGAAGCCGAATGCCTGCCTGAATAGCCAGGTCTTAACGGCTCTGCGAAATGGCATCAGGTCCCGTGTGGTTCGAATCTCCTCAGGCAAGGAGTTCCACAGAGTCGGCGCAACCACAGTAAACGCCCTCTGCCGCGTAGTAGATAACCTGTAGGTCTTGATCCCAGGTACCTCCAATAAGTTGAGCCCCTCTGAATGCAGTGATCTCGTGGGCACATACGGGGTAAGCCGCTCCCTCAGGTACACTGGCCCCAAACCATATAAGTTCAGTTCAAGTTGTAAATTGTCATGTAACCTATAGAGACTTACATCATTACACATGTGTACTTTCAGCACCCTGTGATAAATAGAAGTGAGTCAGGGGAAATCTTTAATGAACACCCCTCGTACTCTCCCTTGAAAATCCCAAATGTTCCTACTCTCCTGAGCCAATGCTGTGACCAAAAATGATGCTTTCATGTTTCTGGCCTGGTCTGGTTGGTAATGCCTATGCCGAAGTCTTGGTTTCAAAGTCACAAGCCATAGCAGGAATCAACCGGATAAATTGGAGCCATTGTTCCAAAATTCTGAGACTGAACGGAAAGCTAGTGTTGCTTTTTTGATATTGACTGTTAGAGGGCTTGACTGTATTATACACTGATTTAATATACTGTTTGACCCAGTTACTCACTGGTTAGCAGGGATATGGAGCACACTAGTGGCCCGAGATTCGCCCAGGCAGAAAGACATGATATTTTGAGGGACTGGTCCCTTGATCCAGGGGAAGGCACATCAGCAGCCACAGCGGACCCGACTTCACAGAAACTAGCAGACCTTAAAGCTAAAGAATTACGACTGACACGAGTCAAACTCAACGCCTCAGCGCTGGCGGATTACATTAGGAGTGACATGATACCCAGGGGTTTGAGGATCCCCCTGTCACCAGGCACATACAAGGAGGACAGTGCTCTTCTGAAGGACTGGTATGAGATTACGAATAACTGCTCAAAGGATTTATTATTTGTATTGTCAAGGACCAATCAGGAAGTAGATGAGCTGGTGACAGAAATTGATGTGATAAAACAAGATCTGGCTGGCAATCTTCACCCGAATCACACTCAAGAGATTTCTGAAGAGTGTGAGAAACTCCATCAGGAGATTAGAGATGACAAACTAAAGAAGCTCAACAGGGACAGAGAAGATTATAGGAAAAACAGAGTATACACCTGGTTTAAAAACCTCATCAGAGAAAGGGACGCAGAGGTGTAAAATTTGGAGGGGACTCAGGGACATCACACTCCTCAGGCGAGGACACAAACGCCCAATCAGATTCCTCCAGCACCTCCCAACCCCAAACTAAACAGTATCCTAAACGAAATAGACCTCAGGCTGGATTCTACAAACAGGGTTTTCCCAAGGGCCCGGCTCCAAAAAAGACAACATGATAGTCAATTTATCCGATGTGCAGTTATCTCCTCATTTAGAAAGAACGATCAACAAAGGACTTTCCTATGTTATGACTCCGAACTACAGCCAACTGGACCTCAGACAGGACTTAGCCACCCTTTTTCGTAATATTCGATTAAGGGACTACTTTAAAAATAATACTACACAAGACAAACCATCCTCCTTCTACATTAAAAAGTAAATTTGTACCACCTAACCCATCTACCAGCGTAAGGGCCTTCGAGAATGTGGTCTTGAGAGAAACTCAAAAGATTAATTTCAATAATCATTATAGGAATCTTTCCATTCAAGACTCGACAGCTCTCAAACAACTTGGGAACAACGATGCCATCGTCATCAAGAAGGCAGATAAAGGTGGGGGGATTGTCCTTCAGAACACTTCTGATTACAGGATAGAAGCGGAGAGACAACTCCAGGACGAGAGGTTCTACGAAAAGGTGAATTCTGATCCCACACAGAGATTTTTGAAAAATATCTCCAACATTGTATATTATGGTGAGAGCATGGGTTATATAGACCCCAAATTAGCCAAGTACTTAATTAAAGAGAATCCTAGGGTACCGGTATTCTACCACCTTCCGAAGACCCATAAGGACTCTTTTCCGGTGCCAGGCAGACCTATTGTCTCGGCTAGGGAGAGTATTTTGGAACCATTAGCCAAATACCTCGACTACATCCTTCAACCATTTGTGCGGTCCATGCCCTCATATATCAAAGATACGACGGATCTGATCACTAAAATAGAACATATCAAACTCCCTGTGGGCACCATTTTGGCTACCTCAGACATCACCTCGCTCTATACGAATATCCCACTGGAAGAATCCAGAGCTATCATAGAGAGCATTCTCAACAGCAGAACCAAACCTCTCTCACCCCCCACCGGCTTCCTCCTTGACCTATATGACTGCATTACGGAATACAACTATTTTAGATTTGATCAACAGTTCTATATCCAAAAAGGGGGTGTGGCCATGGGGTCCCCAGCCGCACCCACCATTGCGAACTTATTTGTGAGGTCACTGGAGGACCTACACCTTAATTCCCAGACATCATCCGGAACAACCGCCGCCAAAGTCTTGCACTGGTGGAGATACATCGATGATGTCCTGCTCCTCCTTAAACCCGACACACGCCACATAGACTGTGACCAGTGGCTAGACACCTGGCATCCCAACATTAAATTTACCACTGCATATAATAATAAAGAAGTGAATTTCCTTGATTTGACCATCTTCAAGAGTGATGATGGTTTGGGAGTGAAATCATTCACGAAACCTATTGCAAAGAATTCTCTGCTGCATTATGGGAGTTGCCACCCATCACCATTAAAGAATAATCTTCCTTATTCACAACTAATCAGGATTAAACGAAACTCCACCACCCATAGGGACTACGAGACACAAGCTACCACATTGATGGAAAACTTTAGAAAGAGAGGATACCCTCTGGATCTAATCATTCGTGCCAAACACAAAGCAGACGCCATACCACGAGACGATCTCCTCAAGTATAAGGACAAGACCACACCAGACAGGCTAATCTGGCCTCTCAAGTACACTCCCCAGAGCAAAAAAATCCTCAATGTGGTCAAACGACACTGGCCACTTATTGCCGATGTTGCAGGATTGGAGAAACCACCAATGCCAGCTTATAAACGTACCACCAACATTGGGGACTGGCTCACCCATTCAGATTTGGGTGCCAAGAAAAAACTACAAGTAGTTTTCAAGCTGGGACTTTTAAATGTGGGCACTGCATCTGTTGTGACTTTGTGAGCCCGTTGAAGCAGATTCATATTCCTGGCACATCTAGGTTTATCAAACTCCATCAATTCTGTACGTGTGCCACTGAAAAATGTGTGTACCTCATGTATTGCTCGTGCCCCCTTGATTTATGTTGGGGTTACCAAACGCCAGCTGAGGGCAAGGATTAGGGAACACAGATTGAAAATTCTTTCTGGCAATGAAGATGTGTACTTATATAGACACTTCAAAGAAGTACACAAATCCATTCCGATTTTAAGTTCGTAGGATTAGAAAAAGTGGAGTTGTCACCCCACACTGACCTGCAATCTACCTTACTCAAGACCGAATTAAAACACATTGTACAATGTGCTTGTGAGCAACCCCATGGATTAAACGAGCCTGTCAGTTTAAATGCCCTATTAACTTAACTTACTGCATCAAGACTCCTCCGCATTGGCCTCAGCTGTGCCTCCCCTGCCTTTTAGGATATAGCCTTCGATTAGGCCTTAACCTGGACCGGATCTTCGGTCATCACCAGCCATTTGGCCTGTTATTTTCCACCGCATCAGCGGTTTGCTCCCATTAGGGGACTTCTGAAGACAACACTTGGTAAGCTCATTCTCCTACCCTGCCCATCAACCCCTCTATGCCTATGGGGGACTTATGTTGTGTTTGTTCCATATAGTTGTGTACTTTTCCCGGTCGCGAATCGTCCTGAGGAAGCACCCGAAACGAGAAAGATCTCAGTACTTCATCTCGTTGACGAGACGCCTTACCCATTGTGGGGTTTATTTTACGCTTGGGGACCTCTCCACGCCGCATTTGCCTGGACCGTTTTGCAATGCTCACTAGCATCCCTGTTCACGGAGCATCTCCTCCTTGCCCCCTCCTTTGGGTGGGCGGAGTTACGTCCCGCCTGACGCTTTGTTTACTACGTCCCTGCCCGGAGTTCTGGGTTCGGCGGCTTTGCAGCCATAAGTCACTCGGGGGGTTTGTTTATGTTCTTTTGGGACTCATTTTTGTCCTACAACCATATAGTTGATGGTTTTCAGTACTGGGAATTCCCAACACTGTGTACTTTACTTTATTAATATCAGAAACGGGGGAACTGTGAACTACGCAACGGCCTGCATTCTTGTATAGAGTGAGAGGTTTACACCTCATTATTTCTTTGTTTAGATGCTTGTGCATCGTGATGCTTTTGCATGATATATTATTTTGATTGATGTATATAAACCATTGCATTGCATTACCTCTTTGTTGCTTTTTTGATATTTAGTGGTCAGGAGACTGCAAAACACAAGCAGGTCTGTTAGCTTTCCTCGATTTTCCGTAGCTTACCGTTCGCTTCCCCACATACTCCCTTTGTCTTCTTCTCATGCTGACAACATCCCTTTGGGGGACTTGCTGTGCATTATTTGGCAATCTGGATTGTGCAGATCTTTATTCTGGGTGAATAATGAACGATGGTGGGGGTGACCACGATGGCTGGGGTCAAGTGGAGGGGATAACAAAATCCCAATAGATTTGGTTAGGTTCCAAACTTCCCAATCATTGGTGCTCTTGGGAACCTCATTTGGGACAGGAGGCTCAAGTGCGTGCCAAACAATGAGAAAGTCCCAACAAAAGGAAGATGTTTGCTTTGGCCGACCCACAAGAGAGCGATAGCCAAGATCCAGTCGGAGCTGAAAAGCGGCTGGAGTTAAAGACCACTCTGTCACTTGTGTTGTGTGCAATGGAGCTGAGAGGTGAAGACATGTTTCTAGAGATTTCCAAGGCCAAAGTCCTCCTCCGATAGTTTGCTTAATGGTCTCTGTTGATGGCAGAATAGTTCATCATGATGGCTAGGGGTGTATAGAATTAATGTAGTTCGATAGTACTTTGATTGCCATGGCTCAGTGCTATGGAATTATGGGAGATGTAGCTTCACAGGGTCTTTACTAGCCTCTGTCCAATGAAACCTGGTGCTTTACCAAATTACAACTCCCGTGAATCCATAGCACTTTGTTCTCCATGACTTAATGCTTTGGAATTATGGGAGCTGCAGTATGGCGAGATACCCACACTCTTTGGCAGAGAAGGCTAAAGACCTTGTAAAACTACAGATCCTATGATCCCGTAGCATTATGCCACTGTTTCTCAACCTTCATAATACCCCTCTCGGCATTACTTCGCGAACGAAGATTCTTAGGAAGGACTCATCCCACGCTTTTTACAAGCGCGTTGATGACTAAAAAGGCCAATCTGAGATAGGCAAGTTCAGTTGCAGAAAGCACAGCAGAAAGTCTCCTTGGGTGATGTTGTTTCCAAGTTGCGGTTCTTTCTGCGTTGTCGTTTCTCTACGAGACCCATTCGCTGTGTCTTCTCGAAAGAGGCCGCAGCATTGTGGAGAGTGCGTCTCCATGCCTCCCGATGTGAGGCCAGGGTGGACCATTGTTGCTGATCAATCTGGCTGAGCCTGAGATGTTGTTTCAGGGAGTCCTTAAATCTCTTTTTGGGGGCGCCTCTCTTGCGTTGATCCATGGCGAGTTCACCTAATACCACGACCCTTTAATACAGTTCCGCATGTTGCGGTGACCCCCAACCGTAACACTATTTTTATTGCTACTTCTGAACTGTTATTTTGCTACTGTTATGAATTGTAGTGTAAATATGTGATAGGCAGGATGTATTTTCATTCACTGGACCAAAATTGGCACAAATACCCAAATCTGAATACTGGTGGGGCTGGGGGGATGGATTTTGTCATTTGGGAGTTGTAGTTGCTAGGATTTATAGTTCACTTACAATCAAAGAGCATTCCGAGCTCCTCCAACAATGGAATTGAACCAAACCTGGCACACAGAACTCCCATGACCAAGAGAAAATACTGGAAGGGTTTGGTGGGCATTGACCTTGAGTTTTGGAGTTGTAGTTCACTCCACTCACTCTGTGACTCACTGTGGACTCAAACAATGATGCATCTGGACCAAACTTGGCACACAGAACTCTCAAGGCCAACAGAAAATACTGGAAGGGGTTGATGGGAATTGACCTTGAGTTTTGGAGTTGTAGTTCACCTCCACCCAGAGAGCACTGTGGCCTCAAACAATGATGGATCTGGACCAAACGTGGCAGGAATACTCAATATGCCCAAATGTGAACACTGGTGGAGTTTGGGGAAAATAGACCTTGACATTTGGGAGTTGTAGTTGCTGGGATTTATAGTTCACTTACAAACAAAGAGCATTCTTAAGCTCACCAACAGGAGAAGTGGCCAGACTTCCCACACAGAACCCCCATTTATTTAATTCGTATCAAAAACATTGCATAAATTAGTATAAAACTGATAAAAATAGAAGATGCGCAGGAAACTAAATATCTTTTGACCAAAAATGGGCAACAGCAACGGCATCGTCTGTAGCCTCCAGGAATTCCTCCTCTGCACATGAGGCAGGGCACAGTGGACAAGCATACTGATGAAGAGTTGTTTGTTCTGCTCCACAGTTGCACAAGGTGGACGATTCTTCTAGGTTGTGCCATTTTGCCAGGTTGTCTTTTGATCTGCCCAGTCTGCTTCTGAGTTTATTCAGGGAATTCAAAGTTGCCCATTCTTGGTTTGAGAACCCCCATGTCTTGAAGCAGTGTTTCCCAACCAGTGTGCCATGGCACACTAGTGTGCCGTGAGCGATCATCAGGTGTGCCGTGGGAAATTGGCACTCTCCCCCTCCTAGCAGCCCCCTCACAGGTTTCCAAGAAACAAATTGAGCCTCTCGCTTGGAAATGTTGGGTTTTTTAAAAAACTATTTTACTGGATTTTTTTGAGAGTTGCCTCCCCCCCCCTCCCAAGGAATTGTTTATAACAGCTTCATGACATCCATAGTTAACTGGAAGCAAGTTTCACTCAGGGTGAAATTTCACAAAGGTCTGGAGAACAAGCCCTATGAGGAGCGGCTTGAAGAGCTGGGCATGTTTAGCCTGAAGAAGAGAAGGCTGAGAGAAGACATGATAGCCATGTATAAATATGTGAGAGGAAGTCAGATATATGTTGTGTTCATCGAAACAGGCCCAGGTTTCACACTGCGTGTATAAATACATTTTAAAACATATTCACTATATGTATTACTGTGTTAGAGTGTCATTTTGTGTCATTTTGGTTGGTGGTGTGCTCCAGGATTTCGTAAATGTAAAAAATGTGCCATGGCTCAAAAAAGGTTGAAAAACACTGTCTTAAAGGGTCTCGCTGGCACAAACCTCCCTCCATTCTCACTCTCTCTCCCTACCACACTGCCATGCACCGAGCATGCCTGCTCTCCCCTCCCTGCTTGGAGTCTCAGAAACAGCCCTCCCCTTGGCTGTGTCCTGCAATCACAGCAGGAGGAAGGCTTTTGGTGGGAGGATTTGCCTGTTTCCAAAAAGGAAGAGAAGGACAAGCGGAGAGGTCTTCAGCCTTCTCTGCCAAAAGGATTCCCAAGACCCTCAGAAATATATTTTCTAATGATATTTGGTGACCCCTCTGAAACCCCCTCACGACCCCCCTCTGACCCCCAGATTGAGAAAAGAGATTTTTTACAACTGCCATTGAGTTGGCAAATAAACATGCACTAATGCATTGTGTATCGAAGTCACGGATGGAGAACGGGACGTCCAGTCCTCCTGTCACACACAGCCTCTTCAAGCCAAGACATGAGGCCACTTAGGTTTCGGCCTAATTTTAGCCTCCTGCAAACCTTAGGGATTAAGCTGTGGGTGATATTCTCCAGGCGTCTTGACAAAGTGAGATTTGGACCTGGCAATGATAAAATCCATTTGCCTTTGAGGTGCCGCCTGGTTCTCTGTTGCTTAGGATTCGTGATGCTTCGTATACCAAAGTTGTGCCAGGCATTTCCCATTTGGTCCTTTCCCTTCCTCTCCAGGAGGAGAAGCGTTTGGAACAATTCCGTCGCCGGCCCTTCAAGGGCCTGGAAAACGAATCCGATGTGACTGAAATGGAAAATATCCCCCTGTCTTTCCTCAGGGTTGATTGATTGCAGCTTTGTCTTCCTTTGTGGTGACATTCGGTTTGTGGGGTAGAGATGACGACAATGAGTTGCACATTTTTGTAAAGAGGTCCTTTCACTGCCACTTGGCTCCTTGTTTTGATCAAGCCCATATGGCCCTCTGGGACTGATGTTTCCTGGCTTCTTGGCCAGCAGGATCTCAGCAGGCGCTTGAATCGCCGCTGTTGCCCTTTCCTTGTTTACTGTTGTTCCTTTTGGTTTGTCGTCAGAATGGCTTCGATTTATGGTGAGCCTACAAAGGAGAGATCTCCACAGTCTTGCAAACTCAGGATTTTGTAAATGTAAAAAGTGTGCCGCGGCTCAAAAAAGGTTGGGAAACACTGGTTTATTTAATATTTTGTTTTAATGAATTTGTTGATTGTTTTTATCATTATGATGGCACCGAAAGGTGTTTGCCGAACAGGGCATAGGGTTACAGCCTGTGTTGGATGGGGTTACACTCCCTCTGAAGACGCAGGTTCACAGCCTGGGAGTGATCCTGGACTCATCGCTGAGCCTGGAACCCCAGGTCTCGGCGGTGGCTGGGAGAGCTTTTGCACAGTTAAGACTCGTGCGACAGCTGCGCCCGTTCCTTGGGAAGTCTGATCTGGCTACGGTCGTCCACGCTCTGGTCACATCTTGAATAGATTACTGCAACGCACTCTACGTGGGGCTGCCTTTGAAGATAGTTCGGAAGCTACAACTAGTCCAACGAGAGGCAGCCAGATTACTAACCGGAGCTACATACAGGGAGCACACCACCCCCTGTTGTGTCAGCTCCACTGGCTGCCTGTCCAATTCCGAGCTCAATTCAAAGTGCTGGTTTTGACCTTTAAAGCTCTATACGGTTCTGGCCCAGCTTACTTGTCCGAACGCATTGGCCTCTATACCTCGTAATTTAAAATCATCCCGGGGGCCCTGCTCTCACTCCCGCCAACTTCTCAAATGCGGTTGGCGGGGACGAGAGGGAGGGCCTTCTCGGTGGTGGCCCCCCGTCTGTGGAACGCACTCCCTATTGATATTCGATCAGCTTCATCCCTCCTAACATTCAGAAAAAGAGTGAAATCCTGGCTTTGGGACCAAGCATTTGCACCCTAGCATGACACGGCACTTTAGACTGGTCAGCTGGCAAATTGGTGGTTAAGATCTAAGACTTTGGATGGAACATTGTTTTAATGGTGATGAATGTACATGATGTTTTTAATATTAACTGTATTTTAATGTATTTAATTCTAGGTGTATTTTAATGTATTTTAATTTTAACTGTTGTTTACTATGTATTGTGTGGCATCGAATTGTTGCCGTCTGTTAGGCCGCACTGAGTCCCCCCTCGGGGGTTGAGAAGTAGCGGGGTATAAACACTGGAAATAAATAATAAATAAATAAATTTGCTGTGAGGCCGCCCTGAGTCCCCCCTCGGGGGTGAGAAGGGCGGGGTACAAGTATATGAAATAAATAAATAAATAAATAAATATTCTCCTCATGAGAGATTAACATGACTGTCCTCTCTCCCAACTTCCAGCTTTAAAGATGAAGATCAAAGAGGTGAAAAAAGAAAACGGAGACAAGAAGATCATCCCCAAGAAGAAGAAGCCCTTGAAGCTGGGCACCATCAAGAAGAAAGACCTCAAGAAGCTGGTGCTGTACTTGAAGAACGGCGCGGACTGCCCTTGCCACCAGCTGGACAACCTCAACAACCACTTCCTCATCATGGGGCGCAAGGTGAAGACCCAGTACCTGCTGACGGCCATCCACAAGTGGGACAAGAAGAACAAGGAGTTTAAGAAGTTCATGAAGAAAATGAAGAGCCCCGAGTGCCCAACGTTTCAGTCGGTTTTCAAATGATCCGCTGGGGTCAAGCGCCGGGACTTCTGTTTTGTTGTTGTTGTTGTTGCTGTCATGTTGTATTTTTTTCCTCCTGGTCCTGAACTTGCACAAACTTTGACTTGATGGCTCGCCAACATTGTTGTCTCCTTCTGTCGCCGTGGATGTTGTCCCTCTTCCCCCCCCGAATGTTCCTTTTTTGTCTATCTTCCAGTTTTCTCACTACTTTGGTTATATATCCCACATGGGGCTATTGAGAAGATATGTAGACAAACTTGGGATTATGAGCACAGCATATTAAGCTTTTATGTGACTCTCCTCTGATTTTTGGTTAGAAACCCACAATTTCAGTAATGTGGAAATGTCCCCTTAAAAAAAAATCCCAATTTCTGAACATCTACTTTTCTACTACCTGGTTTTGTTGGTTCTCCTGAACTTGGGTCCATCGTTGACCATTTCCAACTGCCAAGTTCTGCCTTATTGTCCTTCCCCAATTTTTAATTATGGGTTGATGTCATAATTGTTATGTAGCCAATTAAATGTGGTTATTTGATGATGCCACCAAAGCCATATAGAGGAGTGAGGCTGCATCTACATAGCTCAATGCTATGGAATAATGAGAGGGGTAGCTTTACAGAGTTTGGGTCCATTGTGGGATCGTGGGAGTTCTAGTTTGGAACTCTTTGGCAGAGGAGGCCTTGTAAAATTATTATTCCTGAAGCACTGGTGCCAGACTCAGGCCCGGATTACCCATAAGGTAATCCTTACGGCCTAGGGGCGCAAGCCGGGGGGGAGGGCCTGCAATTCACACGGACCCAAAAAAACCCAAAACCGCAACGCAAGTCTCTCTCTCTCTCGGGGGAGGGCGGGGAAGGAGGGAATGGCACCCCCCCTTGCCCCCGCCCCTGCCCCCTTGTTAAGGAAGGAGGGCACGAGGCATGTCACGAAGAAGAGGAGGCGGAGAGAAGCCCCGCCCCCGGAGGGGCGATGCCGGCTACGGGGGGGGTCCCTTCCTCCTCCTTGCGCGTGCCCTCCTTCCTTGACTCGAGAAAGGAGGGCACGCCACAAAAAGGAAGAGGCGGAGGGAAGCCCCGCGCCCGGGGGCGATGCCGGCTCTGGGGGTGGGGCTTCCCTTCCTTCGCGCAGCGCCACAAGGAGGAGGGGGGTGCGGTAGAGGTTGGTTTGGGGGCGTAATTCCAAAGTGTGGCCTAGGGCGCCAAAAGGGGTTAATCCGGGCCTGGCCCAGACTGCCTTCATTTTACATTGTACATCAGTGGCTACAAAACTTTTTGTGCCCAGGGACCACTTTGACCAGGGACCACTCTCCAACATTAGTACCAAAACAGCTACCAATCAATTTTTGGTCAACTTTAGATTTGGTTTGGTTACTTGGGATGCTGATTCAGAAAATTGCATTTGGATAGACCACATCAGCTCTAGTTTCTGATATAGAACCTATGCCATCCAGTAGTTGCCATCTGCTTGCCCACAGAAAGCCATATTTAATAATTTAGAGCTAATGTGGTCATAGTAATCTTTTGTGGGTAGTCAGTCTCTCCCCTCCCGACATCCCCGTTGCTTGGCCACTATGAGGGTTTCACGAGACTGGTCGCTCCCATTGCCACGTGGTTTCGAGGCGTAGTAATGGTGTAGTAATGTTGAGGCTGTGGACCATATTTTCATTGTGGACCACTGGTGGTCCACGGACCACAGGTTAGGAACCACTGTTGGAGACAAACCCCAAGAAAAGGAAGGGAGTTAGTTGTTAATGTGGCAGAAAAATAAAAATATAATTGTTCAGCATCTGTACTAAAGAAGCATTCTCCAGGAATAGTCCGGTTGGGTTAGTAAATGATTATACAGGCCGTCCCTGAGTTACAAACAAATGACTCATAGTTAAGAACAGGGGTGAGACAACAGGAAGTGAGAGAAATCTACACCTTGAAAGGGAAATTCGCTTCTGGAAGCTGCCTTGAGTCCATGCCCGGATTACCCATAAGGCCAACGAGGCCATGGCCTAGGGCGCAAGCCGGGGGGCGCAGATCACGGACCAAAAAAACCTCCTGATCTGCGCCCCTCTTTCCCCCTTTCTCATGCCCCTCCTCACTCCTTCTCCCAGCAAAGTCTCTACTCCGTCCCCTCCGTCTCCCTCTGTCTCTCGAGCGCTCTCTCTCTCTCGCCCCCTCCCCGCAGCTTCAGCTGTTCCACAGCTTTAGCTGTCCCACAGCTTCTGCAGCCTTGAGGGAGCACTGCCAAGCCAGCGGTGGCATACCAAGCACAATGCTGGCTTGGCAGTGCTACCTCAAGGTTGGAGAAGCTGTGGGACAGCTGAAGCCAGGAGGATTGGGCGGGGCATGGCGCGGCCTGGCTCCGCCCCCTCCCCGTGGCTTCAGCTGTCCCACAGCTTCTCCAGCCTTGAGGGAGCATTGCCAAGCCAGCGGTGGCATACCAAGCACAATGCTGGCTTGGCAGTGCTACCTCAAGGTTGGAGAAGCTGTGGGACAGCTGAAGCCAGGAGGATTGGGCGGGGCATGGCGCGGCCTGGCTCCGCCCCCTCCCCGTGGCTTCAGCTGTCCCACAGCTTCTCCAGCCTTGAGGGAGCACTGCCAAGCCAGCATTGTGCTAGCTATGCCACCGCTGGCTTGGCATTGCGCGCGCGCTCTCTCTCTCTCATGCACGCCTTTGGAGTGAGTTTGCACCCGCTGCACTCTCCCCAAGCCTCCCAACTCCCGAGGAGAACTTCAGAGCACAGCGGAGCTTTCCAGCCGGTGGAAATGGGGACCTTGGAGGTGGCGGGAGGTTGGCTTAAAGGGGGCGTAATTCCAAACTGTGGCCTAGGGCGCAAAAAAGTGTTAATCCGGGCCTGGCGCCAACTGCGTCCATACCTTGGGAAGTACTCCATTGTTGGTGGAGTTCAGAATGCTCATTGACTACAAATCCCAGCAACTACAACTCCTAAATGGCAAAATCAATCTCCCCCAACCCCACCAGTAATCAAATTTGGACGCATCAGGTATTTGTGCCAAATTTAATCCAGTGAATGAAAATACATCCAGCATATCAGATATGTACATTACATGTCATAACAGCAGCAAAGTCACAGTCATGAAGTAGTCAGGGGAAATGGGGTCTCCAATGAAACTTTATCACTAAGCCTTGTTTCCTCAACAAGCCAGATTTTTCAAAAAGTAATTCTCATAGGGATACGTGGGGTGAAATCTTCTGAAGAGGGGCACAGATAGCAAATGTTACACTCGCCTGTTCCAACTTGTGGCAGAATGAAAAACCACATGTTGTTCATGTCTTTAGCAATCCACACACTGTCTTGTTGAGGAAAAGACATGCCAAGCAGATGACCAGTAAAGAATAAGGTGTTTACTTTTTTTAAAATGCAGAGCAACATATATACTGTCATGAGAACAGTTGCATTGACTCACACAACATCCTTTGAGAGATTCAAATGGACCTTAGGGCCCATGTGAGGGATCTTCTTCCAGCAGACAAGAAGCAAAAATACAAACTCTCTTGGCAAGCTGCTGCACGGAAAACGTAAACATGTAACTGTTGCAAAACTCCCAGGCTCAGCTACTTTCTGGGCATGGCCCAACCAATCAGCTTCATGCTTTGCATTTTTCAGTTAACACACTCACCAACTGATTTTTACATGCTCCAACATAACTTACGTACAAATTCAACGGAAGAACAAACCTACAAAGCCGGTCTTGTTCGTAACTTGGGGACTGCCTGTATACTGATATACGTATTGCACAAGTGGATCCCCTCCTCATGGCGAAGCTTTGGAATGGTGCAATCTAGCATTAGCACACAGTGGAGCATCTCCCATGCGCATCCATGGCATGTTATTGTACCTTTTGCAAATCGCTTGCACCATAATAATGCACCATAACGTGGGTGGCCATGGCTAATAGGGCGCTCTGGCCTGGGCTGGTCCAGGAGGTCATGAAGAGTCGGAAACGGCTGAATGAATCAGCAATAGATTAGTGGTTTCCAACCTTTTTTTAACCAAGGACCACTTTGACCAAAGACCACTCTCCAACATTAGTACCAAAAGGGTTAGGTAAAAGTAAAGGTTTCCCCCTGATATTAAGTCCAGTCATGTCCGACTCTGGGTGGTGGTTGTTGTCCGTAGAGCTGGCGTTGTCCGTAGAAACCTTCAAGGTCATGTGGCTGGCATGACTGCATGGAGCACCGTTACCTTCCCACTGGACCGGTACCTATTGATCTCCTCACATTTGCATGTTTTCAAACTGCTAGGCAGGCCCGGATTACCCATAAGGCCAACCAAGGCATGGCCTAGGGGCGCGAGCCGTGCAGCGCGCAGATCATGGACCCCCCCCCAAGTTGAAACAAATAAAAACGCAATGCGTTTTTCCCACCCTCCCTTGGCCTAGCCCATAGATGTCTATAAGTGTGGGCCCTGTCCTGAAGACTACACTTCCCGTCGTGCACCTCTCTCTGCTTCCGCCTCCCCGCAGGAGAAAGACTACACCTCCTGGCATGCCCCGCAGGGGCTGCGGTGGGGACGGGCCAATGGGAGGCGACGAGGGTGGAGCCAGGGGGCGTGGCCGGGTGGCGAAGAGAGAGAGACCGGACTCGCGGGGATGGTGGAGGGCGCCAAGGCGGGTCCGCCCTTCCAGCTGGGCAGGCCGCGCTTCGAGCAAGTAAGCGCCGGGGGGCCGGGGCGCCACGCAACGGGGACCGGGAAGGCCCTTCCGGAGATGGAGTCACTCCCTCAGGGAGCCCACGTCACTTGCCTCAGGTGACCCCACCCCCTCGGTGCCATCCCGTCTCCTCATTGGCCCTTCCGGGTGTCACTCTCCCATTTGAATTCCTGCCCTTGGAAATGATTGGCTCCCGCTTCCCTTGACTCCTCTTTGAGGGCGATGCTTCTGTCTTAGCATTCTGAGTTCGAGTCACACTTCGGGCAGAAAGCGTGACTGTGGAACTCCCTGCCACTGCATTGGGATGGCATTTTTAAAAATTTGGTTTGAGTGATGAGTGTGTGTGGGGGGGCGGTAGAGGTTGGCTTAAAGGGGGCGTAATTACAAAGTGTGGCCTAGGGTGCAAAAAGGTTTTAATCTGGGCCTGCTGCTAGGTTGGCAGAAGCTGGGGCTAACAACAAGTTTGGCAGCTCAGCGATTTAAGCCACTGCGCCACCGGGTGCAAAACCAAAAGGGTTACAAATCAAGTTTTGGTCAACTCTAGATTTGTTTGGGTTCTTTGGGGTGCTGATTCGGAGAATTACACTGGTTAGACCACATCAGCTCTAGTTTCTGATACAGAACATATGCTATCCAGTAGTCGCCATCTGCTTACCCACAGAAAACCATATTTAATAATATGGAGCTGATGTAGTAGTAGCAATACTTCGTGGGTAGTCAGGCTCTTCACTCTGAACATCCCCGTTGCCTCGGCACTTTAAGAGGGTTTTGTGAGACCAGTCGCTCACATAGCCGCGTTGTTTTAGGGCAACAGTGTAGAAACGGTGAGGCCGCGGACCATATTTTCATTCTTATGGACCATTGGTGGTCCATGGACCACAGGTCGGGAACCAGTTGAATAGATGGCACCCTCTGTTTGCAAAGTGAGGTATGCTGTGCCAGTTATTCCGCCTGCCTTCTTGTTTTCCTTCCTCTCTCGGAGAACCCGGTACTTTTTGGTTTACCAAAGGAGATCATTTCTCCTTGTCTACACGCTGCATATGGGGATGAGTTTTTTGAGAAGGCGCCTTGTACGTTGGATGAGAGAAACCATCTGGATCCTGTAGCCAGTTCCCTTCTGCTGGGATACAGAGGCCACATGTCTCTCTAGGAGTGCAAGGGGAGGTCATTGCGTCGACAGGCTCATCACCACGCAAATGTGCCGGAATGTACTGGAAAGTCCTGCAACGTCCCTCTTGGGGATCCCACTCTATGCCTTGGCTGTCTTTCCCCAAAATTGGCCTCATCAACACTTCCTTTGAAGTTGACTTTGCCTTCATGTTGTGTTGAGGGATGTTTGGGACCAAAGGCATTTCAACCTTTCTCATTTGGCTGCCCCATTTCATAGAATAATAGAGTTGGAAGGGATCACATGGGCCATCTAGTCCAACCCCTTTCTGCCATGCAGGCAAAGCACAATCAAAACATCCCCAACAGATGGCCGTCCAGCCTCTGTTTAAAAGTCTCCAAGGAAAGAGCTTCCATTGGACTCCGAGGCAGAGAGTTCCATTGGTGAACAACTATTATGGCCAGGAAGTTCTTCCTCATGTTCAGGTGGAATCTCCTTTCTTGTCATTTGCACCCATGGCTCAATTGAGTCCTAGTTTCCAAGGCAGAAGAAAACAAGCCAGGTCCCTCTTCCTTATGACACCCAGGGGCGGATCTTAGTGGAGGCAAAGTAAGCGGGCGCCTCAGGGCACCACGTGGCCAGGGGCGCAGCCAAGGTTGGGCGCTACGCCCCCAGGGGTGCTGGCAGGGTGGGAGGAAGGCTCAGTCCCACCCTGCAGGCTCCGGACGCCGCCAAAGATGGCTGGCGCAGGGTGAGAGAGGAGGAGGCAGAGGCACACGCCTTTCCCTTCTCCCTGCCTCGCCCTGTGCCCTGCGCACGTCTCATTCCTCACCCTGTGCATGCCTTCCCCCACCCCCACCGAGGAAGTCCAAAATACCTGGAGGGCCAAAATTTGTGTATGCACCCCATATATATATATATATATATATATATATATATATATATGTGTGTGTGTGTGTGTGTGTGTGTGTGTGTGTGTGTGTGTGTGATTGGTTGGGGGGCATCAAAATACTGTTCACTTATCATCTAAAATTACCTAGGTCCGGCCCTGATGACACCCTTTTACATATCTATACATGGCTCGGCCAGATTGGTCATCAACAATGGTCCACCCTGGCCTCACATCGGGAGGTATGGAGATGCACTATCCACGATGCTGTGGCCTCTTTCGAGAAGTCACGCCGAACGAGTCTCGAAGAGAAACGACAACGCAGAAAGAACCGCAACTTGGAAACAACATCACCCAAGGAGACTTTCTGCTGTGCTTTCTGCAACCGGACTTGCCTATCTCGGATTGGCCTTCTTAGTCATCCACGCGCTTGTAGAAAACGTGGGATGAGTCCTTCCTGAATCTTAGTTTGCGAAGAAGAAGAAGAAGATGGCTCTCATGTCTCCTCTTAACCTTCTCTTCTGCAGGCTAAACATGCCAAGTTCTCAGATCTTTTTAATTGACAGCGGGCAATTCTTGTGTCCCTAAGCCTTGCAGATGTGAAAGGTTGGATGTAGTCTTCAGCTGTTAACACTACTAATATTTCTATGGTGACACGTTGCACCATACATCTCTGCCAGTTTGCAGGGCAATGATATCCCCAAAAAGAAAGGGGAGATGTTGTTTTCTTTGGACAACACAAATAGTGATTCCTTCTTCTCTTTGTGGGTGGTTCTAAGCAGGTGCCTTCAAGTTGCCTGTCGATGTGCGAATCACATTTTATTAGGCAAAAGAATACTGAGATCGTTTGGCCAGCTCCTTTTTTGGTCAATTACAACATCCTAAAAAGAGGCTACAACAATTGGCTTTCTACAAGCGCGTTGATGACGGAGATTGGGTGTGTCCTTCGAGCCTGTGCAATGGATTTTTCTGGTGGAGCGCAGTGTGCACAGAACTGGCCTCACCCTTTAAACCAAAGGGTTGGTGGGGAGGCCCGACTGCCTAGCTTGGATGGCGAGGCATTATGCCCGACATCAGTTAAAAGCCTTGGGGGTCGTTTTTGACCCGTTGATGTCGATGGAGGCCCAGGTCTCCAGCATCAGCAAAACTATCTTTTTCCAACTGCAGCAAGCTAGGCGTCTGTCCCCCTACCTATCCAGAGACGACCTGGCCACGGTGCTCCAAGCCACGGTCATCTTGAGACTGGACTACTGTAACAACCTTTACATTGGCCTGCCCTTGTCAGTGATCCAGAAACTTAAGCTCATCCAGAATGCCGCTCCGCGACTTCTCACTGGGGCTCCAGTGAGATGTCACATAACACCTATCCTCCAGCAGCTTCATTGGCTTCCGGTCGAGCACCGGATCACCTTCAAGGTGATGGTGTTAACTTTCAAGCCATTGCATACTATATCTGAGGGACTGTCTTTTCCCCTACCAACCCCAGAGGTCACTTCATTCCGAACAAATGAACCTCCTTGAAGTACCGACCTTCAAAGCAAAGCAAAGTTTTACATCGACCTGGCACAGAGCCTTTTCTGTAGTGGCGTCGTTAATATGGAACACTCTTCCTAGCGATGTACGGGCCATGCAGGACCTTCTCTCCTTCCGCAAGGCCTGCAAGACTCAAATAATGAATAAATAAATAAATAAATAAAGGTTCATCTGCCAGGGCCTAGCAAGCTTGGATGGTGGCAGCGAGGTCCTCAGGTCGTAGGTTTGACTTGAGTTTCTTTCTCTAGGTGGTTGACCTTACAGGGTTAGACGAGCACCATCTGCCCGGGTTTGAAATTAAGAGTTTCCTTTCTCGTAGGATGGTTGCCAAAAGGTTAGAGAGCCCATCCTGCCTGTTGTAGGTCAACACCTACAAAACCAGCACTTTGAATTGTGCTCGGAAGTTAATTGGCAGCCAGTGGAGCTGGCGCAACAGGGGAGTTTGTTCTCCCTATGCTCCGCTCCTGTTAGTAGTCTGGCTGCTGCTCGCTGGACTAATTGCAGCTTCTGGGCAGTCTTCATAGCCAACCCCATGTAGAGAGCATTGCAGTAGTCTGTACGGGATGTAACCAGAGCGTAACACCGTGGCCAAATCTGACTTCCCAAGATACGGGCGCAGCTGGCGCACAAGCCTGAGCTGTGCAAAAGCTCCCCTGGCCACCGCTGAGACCTGGGGTTGCAGGCTCAGCGATGAGTCCAGGATCACTCCCAGACTGTGAACCTGCGCCTTCAGGGGTGTGTAACCCCGTCAAGCACAGGCTGTAACCCTATGCCCTGTTTGGCCTTACGACTGACCAGGAGTACCTATGTCTTGTCTGGATTTAGTTTCTATCTGATGTACGATATTTCCAGATTTTTTCAATCTTGGGGAGAACTCGCTACTTCGCGGTTCGCTTTTAGTGGACTTGCTGTTTTGCGGTTTTCAAAAAATATTAATTAAAAACATATGTGGTATTTTTGCTGTTTTGCGGGTTTTTGCCGCCGCCGCTATCCAAGGCCTTGAAGAGCCTTTCCTTCCTTTCTTTTCCTTCACTTTATTTTAAGTTTATAAAGACTTAAAATAGTGTATAACTACTAAAATAATGTATAAATATTAAAATAAATAGAGCATGCCTACATTGCGGTTTTTCACTTATTGCGGGAGATCCTGGATCGTAACCCCGGCAATAAGTGAGGGAACACTGTAATGCAAATACTCTTGTTAAACCCTCCTTTCTGGAAGCCATTTGAATCTTGCGTCAGTCTCTGCAGAGTACTATATTTTCCAAATAGTTACTCTATTTGCATTTGGATAATACCATCAATCTGCCTCTTGGAAAGCATACGTTTTTATACCTACCAAGGCTGATAAACTTGTTCTGTTTTGGTTTTCCTCTCCAGTGCATTCCTCTGCCATATATTTACATTCATTTAACTAAACTTGCTGAATTAACCAATTTATGTGGGATACTCCTGTTTTTATAAAGAGATGTTGTTTTATAACCCTAATTTGTCCTGCTTCGAGCGGCTGTTTCAGGAAGGAGTGGATTGAATCAGTGTTTCCCAACCGGTGTGCTGCAGCACACTAGTGTGCCATGAGCGATCCTCAGGTGTGCCGTGGGAAATTGGAACCTCCAATCCCCTTTCTTCCCCCTCCTGCCAAACACTTTTTCTTCTCCACTCGGGCTCCCTTCTTCCCAGCCTCGCTCTGCTCGCTTTGCCTCGCTTTACTCACGCTGCCGCCATTTTGATCCGAGGGGGCAGCGTGAGCGTGTTCAGGAGGGGAGGGGGGATGGAGGAAGACATGGGGCGAGTCTGTGCAGTAGCGCCTGCATGGCTCACGTCTTCCTCCCTCTCCCCTCCCCTCCTGAAGAAGGGAGCCTGAGTGGAGAAGAAAAAGTAAGTGTTCTGCAGGAGGGGGAAGAAAGGGCGTGAAGGGGAAGGGGGAGGAAGAGGTTTCTGTCGAAAGCTGGCATGGGCAAACTTGGACCTTCCAGGTGTTTTGGACTCCAACTCCCACCATTCCTAGCAGGCCCTCTTCCTTTTCCCCCCTCAGCCACTTAAGCAGGAAAGGGCCTCAGGCTGTGAGGAATGGTGGGAGTTGAAGTCCAAAGCACCCAGAGGGCCGAAGTTTTCCCATGCCTGTTTTAGGGACCTTAAAGTGGTGATCCTCCTTCCAACATTGTGATTCTGGATAGAAAACAAACAACAACATAACATTGTTTGAGTCCACAGTGCTCTCTGGGTGTAGGAGAACTACAACTTCCAAACTCAAGGTCAATTCCCAAGCAAACCCTTTCAGTACTTTCTATTGGTAATGAGAGTTCAATATGCCAAGTTTGGTTCAATACCATTGTTGTAAGAGTTCAGGATGCTCTTTGATTGTGTGTTAACTATAAATCCCAGAAACTGTAACTCCCAAATGTCAAGGTCTATTTTCCCCAAACTCCATCTGTGTTCACATTTGGGCATATTGAGTATTCATGCCAAGTTTGGTCCTGATCCAACATTGAGTCCACAGTGCTCTCTGGATGTCGGTGAACTACAACTCCAAAACTCAAGATTAATGCCCACCAAACGCTTCCAGTATTTTCTGATGGTCTATTCTGACATTGCTTCCGTTTTCAACCACGTATCTGTGTGAGATGAGCTTCTCTAGCTTGACTGCGATAAAAACTAAACACAGAGAGAGACTGACAGCTGTTGAGCAAGAGCTTCGTGTGTGTGTCTTTCTGCCATTCCTACCAGGATATCTATGTTGTGTCCATCGAAACAGGCCCAGGTTTCACACTGAGTGTATAAATACATTTAAAAACATATTAGCTATATGTATTACTGTGTTAGAGTGTCATTTTGTGTCATTTGGGTTGGTGGTGTGCCCCAGGATTTTGTAAATGTAAAAAATGTGCCGCGGCTAAAAAAAAGGTTGAAAAACACTGGATTGAATCACCCATTTGGAAATAAATCCACACAAGAACCATTCTTTATCTAGGATATTTTTTTCCCTTTCTCTTTTTTGAATGAATATGCTGGTATGGAAGTGAAGCAGAATAAGGAGTTATGGAACTCCAAGTACCAATTTAACTTTACCAAAGCTGCTTGTACGCGCGGGTTCTAGGATGAGGGAGAACACACGACAACTGTGAAGTAGGTGAAAATCAAAAAAGAATTTATTCTGGCACCAGCTGGTGGGCTTCTGCCAGCAGAACACAGCTGCAGGTAGGGGCAAAAGACCCCGTCACTTCTCATACAAAGACATTTATACCTCAATGGAGTCATTTCAGTCAAGCCCACCCCTTCTTCATGGCAAAAAACAATCATAATTGGCTGGTGATTACTGTTGCTTACATGACATTTCATTAGTCCAATAAACACTGCATAAATCATTAGCATCATCTCTCTGTCATACCTAAGATTGAGAACAATAGCCATCTATTAGTTATTTCTTTCACACAGTGCAGTATCAATGCTGAGTCTCTCTGTTCCCTGAGTTGAAACAATATTTCCAGGCTCCGTGCCAGCAGCGGAGAAGGTCAGACTCTTTGCCATGCGCAGTGGTGTTTCTCATTCACATTAAATTTCCATAGCTCCAACTGTACTGCATCCACCCATCTAGCCTATATTATCTCAAATTGGGCACAGGGTGTATTAAAATGCATTTAATCACAATGTTAGTCTTTCATTGCAAGTGCCTGTCTGATTTCTGGCACCAAAACCCTCTTTTTCAGAGTTGACACGTAAGTAGCATCACTCTCTGACTGTACTTTTTATGCTCGGAAAAGTACCAAACCTGCTTTATTAGCGGAAAGCACCCATCACACCAAGACAGGTGATGGGAACATTATGAGAGTGTGAGCTTTTTATGGGATTTACCCATTGATAGCAAGGTATGGGAGCGTCACAGAGAGAAGGCAAACCATCAGTGGGATGTGCATGGCATTGTGCAATGGGGGCCAGCTGCAATGCTGGTTTACCTTTCTTTTGCAATAACGTTCAACAACTTGCAACCCCGCAATGTTTTCATAACCTACCTATTAACTAATATATCACTTAATTGAGTCATAGCCACAATGGCCAAGGAAAAGAAATCTGAAAACTGCCATCCAACAATATTTCAACTGCCCCAAGTTCCCTGGATCTATTGTACGAATCATCAGAGATTGGTTTTGTTGTGGACTTATTGTCAAATGATACAAAAACGGTCAACATAAAAGAAAACAGGGAATAATTTCCAACTCTGCTTAAAAGGGAGCATACAACTCCACTGTTGCATCAGCTGCACTGGCTGCCAGTTTGCTACCCGGCACAATTCAAAGTGCTGGCTTTAGCCAATTAGGCCCTAGATGGTTCTGGCCCAGTTTATCTATCCTAGTGTTTCCCAACCGCTGTTCTGCAGCACACTAGTGTGCAGTGAGCGATCACCTGGTGTGCCACAGGAAAACCTCTCTTCCCCCCTTTCTTCCCCCTCCTGCCGAACTCCTGCTGCTGCTGCTTGGGGGAGGGGGAGGAGGAAGGGCCGGGCGGCGGCGAAGAAGAAGGGGTGGGGCGCTGCCTCCTTCGGCCGTTTCCCCAGCCAGCCAGCCTCCAATCGAGGGAGGGCAGGGAACGGAAGCGGAAGTGAGGAGCGTAGTCTGAGGCAGGCCCACCGGCTTCTTCTTTCGAACAGCAGGAAAGAAGGAAGGAAGGCAGGCAACCGCGGACCGAGTGAGTGCCTTCCCTTCTGGTGTGGAAGAGGGAGAGAGCCATTCAGGAAGGGAGTCACCTGGGGGTTCTGTGTGGGAAGTTTGGCCCAGTTCTATCATTGGTGTGGTTCAGAATGCTCTTTGATCGTAGGGGAACTGTAAATCCCAGCAACTTCAACTCCCAAACGGCAAGGTCTATTTCCCCAGAAATCCATCTGTGTTCATATTTGGGCATATTGAGTATTTATTTCAAGTGTGGTCCTGATCCATCATTATTTCAGTCCACAGTGCTCTTTGGGTATAGATGAACTACAACTTCCAAACTCAAGGTCAATTTCCAAGCAAATCCTTTCAGTACTTTCTGTTGATAATGAGAGTTCAATATGCCAAGTTTGGTTCAATTCCATTGTTGCAAGAGTTCAGGATGCTCTTTGACTGTGTGTTAACTATAAATCCCAGAAACTGTAACTCCCAAATGTCAAGGTCTGTTTTTCCCAAACTCCATCTGTGTTCACATTTGGGCATATTGAGTATTCATGCCAAGTTTGGTCCTGATCCAACATTGTTTGAGTCCACAGTGCTCTCTGGATATAGGTGAACTACAACTCCAAAACCCAAGGTCAATGCCCACCAAATTCTTGTAGCATTTTCTCTTGGTTATGGGAGTTCTGTGTGGGAAGTTTGTGTCTATCTAGAATATCTATGTTGTGTTCATCAAAACAGGCCCAGGTTTCACACTGAGTGTATAAGTACATTTAAAAACATATTAACTATATGTATTACTGTGTTAGAGTGTCATTTTGTGTTGTTTTGGTTGGTGGTGTGCCCCAGGATTTGGTAAATGTAAAAGGTGTGCCGCGGCTCAAAAAAGGTTGGGAAACACTGATCTAGAGAGAGTGGGTTGAGCTCCCTCTGTCAGCTCCAGCTCTCCATGTGACGACATGAGAGAAGGCTCACGTCCTCACATTAAACACCTGGGCATGCCCTGGGCAACATCCTTGCAGATGGCTAATTCTCTCATGTCCGAAGTGACTTGCAGTTTCGCTCTTGGCACAAATAAAGTACAGAAAAGCCACCGTTCATTGACACAGCCCTCCTCCTGAATTTAATAAATCCGTATAGTGAAAACAAAAATGGAAGGGAGAGGCACACATTGGTGTCCCCGCTGAAAGCTGTCTTGACCTTAACCAAATGTTAATATCAGACTAAACATTTGCGTTGGTCTGTCGTCCGAAATTAACACTACGCAGGAGCTCAGGGGTTGAAAGACGGGTGGTATTTCTCTCATTATTATTAAAGGGCGGTTGGCAGAACGGTTA
This sequence comes from Anolis apletophallus, assembly GCA_030556195.1. NCBI lineage: Eukaryota > Metazoa > Chordata > Lepidosauria > Squamata > Anolidae > Anolis > Anolis apletophallus. Next base: position 7,312,965 of record JARBWK010000013.1, read on the forward strand.
ACCCTTCCCTACCTCTGGCAAAGTTTCCTCTCCCAACTGTTGTTTCCTTAGCTTGCCCTTTCCCCAACTACCACGGAAATGTTTATTTAATAATTTTGCAAGAGCTATTAAAGCTTCCTGGGCTTAAATGTTTGCTAAACAGCCTGTCAGTTCTACTTGGGTTTGAGATTGGCCGGGCGGTGGAAGGGACAAAGATTTCGCCTCTTTGGAGGATGGTGAGAAATGTGCTTGTTGCCTCTGCTGCTCCTGAGAGCTGGCCTCCCCTCTGACCCCAACCCATGGCTCGGGACCCCCAAGAGCTCCCCAAATGGAATTAATGGATGGTGAAGGGATTAGGCCTGTCAGATCGACCCCCAATTAAGAGGGCAGGGTCACCGTGGCGGTTTCAGCTAGGGGCACATATGGCTACCATTAGTCCACCCATGGCTTGACTTCAGGTGGGGCCACTGGGGCAGCTTTTCACATCTCTCTCTCTCTCTCTCTCTGACTTAAAACCCAATGGACAACTTCATTGTTTGACCCCTTACTACAAATGTGCTTCAGGGGGGAGGAAATGGCAAAACCAGCTCTTGAGTATTCCTTGCCGATGAAAACCCTATGAAATACATAGGGCCGTCTTACGTCATATACACGCATATATTTCAGTTCACAAAGTGGTTGTGTTTGCGGGCAGAACGTCTTTACCGTGAGTACCGGAGGCAGAAAGCATGGAGCCACACCAGGTCAAGTGGTGTCAAACTGCATTTATTCTTCAGTGTAGAGACACCCTTAGACATCCACCAGATCACATGTTTCAAACTCAAAGCCAATGGGCCAAATCTGAACTTCCATGTCATTTTGTGTGACCCTTCAGATGCTGGACTTCAATTTCCCAGACCTGGAAACACCAGCACAACACAAGAGACTAGAATATATTATTTATTTATTTATTATTTGGACTTGGGCTCGGAGCGGCTTACAAACATATAAAAGCATCACAGGAGTAAAAACAACATATTAAACTAGACCAATAAAGATTTTCCAGCTTAGCAATCAAAGGCTAGCCGGAAAAGGTGGGTCTTGCAGGCCTTGCGGAAAGAGTAGATCATGCAAGGCCCACACATCACTTGGAAGGGTGTTCCAGATTGACGGCGCCACTACAGAAAAGGCTCTGCGCCGGGTCGATGTGAGGCGAATTGCTTTAAAAGTTGGCACTTCCAGGAGATTCATTTGTTCGGATCGAAGTGACCTCTGGGGTTGGTAGGGGAAGAGATGGTCCCTCAGATACAGCGGCCCCAGACCATGCAAGGCCTTGAAGGTTAACACCATCACCTTGAAGGTGATCCGGTGCTCAACCGGAAGCCAATGGAGCTGCTGGAGGATAGGTGTTATGTGACATCTCACTGGAGCCCCAGCGAGAAGTCAAGCAGCGGCATTCTGGATGAGTATATACACACACACACACACACACACACATATATATAGAGCCCCCTGGTGGCACAATGGGTTAAATTGCTGAGCGACTGAACTTGCTGACTGAAAAGTTACAGGTTCAAATGCGGGGAGCGCAGTGAGCTCCTGCTGTTAGCTGCAGCTTCTGCCAACCCAGCAATATGTATTGCTCCAGTGGGAAGATAACGGTGTTGCATGCAGTCATGCCGGCCACATGACCTTGGAGGTGTCTACGGACAACACCTGCTCTTTGGCTTAGAAATGGGGATGAGTACCAATCTCCAGAGTCGGACACGACTGGATAGGGGAAAATCTTTATCTACATATAATAAGCCAAAGTATCCATGGATTCTCCATCCACAGATTCAATGGCCCTTTGAAGGCTGATGTGACCCTCGCAGAAGATAGGTTTGACACTCCTGAACTAGATAGTTCTTGCTTCCCTGGCCTTGGACAATGATCCTGCTTAGTTCCTCCACAGGAGTTGAATCTAGGAGCAGAACATCTCTCTGTTGGGGGGGGGGGGGGGTCAAAAGAACTCAAAAGGGGACACTGTTCTCTCGCTTGGCCTTTCTCTCGGAGAGGGAAAAATGCCCCCGGGCATTGGTGGCTCCAAAGCCCTTTTGGGTTCAATTCGCCTTGTCACTAACACAGACAATTTCTGTCACAATAAACTGCACAGAATGGTTAATCTCCCTGGGTAACTGTGGAGGGATTAGATTCTGCCCCGGGGTTTTTGCTGGGTGACTGACCCTGAATGGGGACGGGTGCCCCCAGTTTCCTGCCCACTGGAGAGCTCTCTGGGAGCTTTTGTCCCCACGAAAAACCCCAGGCTTTTGAGCATCTCGGAAAAGAGCTGGGCTAATACGGGACAAGAGCCCAGAGCTGTGCCAAGACCCTGCTCCAGTTTCTGCACACAGCTCATTGGGAGGTAGCTTTTGCACTGTTGCTTTTTGTGAAAAGCCACACATGTGAATGCAGCCGCCCCTGCACATTGGCAGACAGGAGGGCTTCGAATGTCTTCATAGACGAGTTAAAAGAGCTGTGCCTGGAATTCCTCTCCCTTTCCTCCTCTATGTTTGTGCCATATTATTATTGGTATTTGTCTTCCATCTTGGACCGGCAGCCAATGTGATTATTCATGGGCTTGAGTTATTTATTTATTTATTTATGCCAGTGTTTTTCAACCTTTTTTGAGCCGCGGCACTTTTTTTTTTACATTTACAAAATCCTGGGGCACACCATCAACCAAAATGACACAAAATGACACTCCAACACAGTATGTGTTCATTGAAACAGGCCCAGGTTTCACGCTGAGTGTATAAATACATTTAAAAACATATTAACTATACGTATGACTGTGTTAGATGTGTCATTTTGTGTCATTTTGGTTGGTGGTGTGCCCCAAAATTTTGTAAATGTAAAAAGTGTGCCGCGGCTCAAAAAAGGTTGGGAAACACTGGCTTAGAGGATCCTGGAATCCAATCTGCCCAGTTTGCTCCTTTGCTTTTCATGTAAATCAACGATGGGAGATAACAGTGAGGGCCTTTGTGCTTTGATTTGGCATTTCGGCAAGGAGGTACATCTGCTTGCACTTAGGGGCGCTCTCCTCATCTGCAGGCGACTATGGGGGTTTTATGGCCTCGCGAAAGGATTGGCAGATTTTATGAACTGATAGGAGACCTTTATCAATTCACAAATCCACAAGTCACAGGGGAAGAGAGAGAGAGAGAGAGAGAGAGTGAGGGGGGGGGGAGAGAAGCAGAAGAAAGAATGAAAAAAGGAAAACTGTAAAAAAAAAGAAAAGAAAAGGAAGAGAAAACATTACAAAAAGAACCCCTTAAAATCTGGCTTTCTAACATAATTGCTGCAGAGGAAGACGGAGACACAAATGAAATCGATAGGAGAGAGGATAACCTGTCCATTTTCAGTGCCAACTCTGTCTTAACAGAATGTCATAAGAGCAACCCGTTGTTGGTTTGAATTTCCTGTATCATAGAAAGCTTGTTATCGAACGTTTAGTCATTTTCTCTTACATAGTTGTATGGCCGAATTAGGCAGTCCCAAAACCAAAGGATCAAACAGCAGAGAGTTCCCAGTATTCCTCTTGGCCCATGGCCCAAGTTGCACCAGTACCAAAACTTTTTTCCTTTTCGCCCCATCAAATTCCATATACACTACATCAACCTCGTCCCTCCCGACAAGCCCAGCCACCATTGCCTCCCATTACCCCATCTGCACCACCTTTACACAGCAGACATCAAACAGCACATAACAATAAAACCAGGACATTTTCCCCCAGCACCCACCAAAACCTTACACATGGCAACAACACATTGAACTCCATAAGCAGCCCACAGCAAGACAAAAGCCAAATACATTTCCCTCCCATTCCTTCCCCAGAGCACCAAAACATCTCTGAGCAACTTTATACTTCACATAACATTGCAAGAACATTTCTCCCAGCGCCCACTCAGCCCCACACATTGCCAGAACATACTCAACCCCATAAGCCAGTGTTTCCCAACCTTTTTTGAGCCGCGGCACACTTTTAACATTAAAAAAATCCGGGGGCACACAACCAACCAAAATGACACAAAATGACACTCTAACACAGTAAAGAACGGCTGGGGGTTGGTGGCCTGCTGGGAGCAGCTGCTGGGAGTGCCGAAGCCGGGGAGGGGTAGGAGCCATGCCATGCCCTGCCCCCTCCCCCAGCTTCAGCTCTCCCACAGCTTCTCCAGCCTTGAGGGGGCAGTGCCAAGCCAGCAGTGCCAGAGCCAGCACAAGGCTGGCTTGGCACTGTCCCCTCAAGGCTGGAGCAGCTGCTGGGAGTGCTGAAGCCGGGGGAGGGGGCAGAGCCTGGCCGCGCCATGCCCCACCCCTCCCCCCAGCTTCAGCTCTCCTACAGGCCACGCCATGCCCCGGCCCTTCCTCCCAGCTTCAGCTCTCCTCCAGAGGAGGAGCATGAGCGGTGGACAGGCTTCAGTGGGCGGGGCTCCTCCTCCACGCGGCTTCAGCGAGTGAGGGGTGAGAGTCATGGTGGGAGTCATGGTGGATTGGAGTCTGGCTGGGGAAATGGCCGAAGGAGGCGGCGCCCCGGTCCCTTCTTCTTTTTTTCGCCACTGCCCGGCCCTTCCTCCTCCCCCCCCAAGCAGCAGGAGTTCGGCAGGAGGGGGGGAGGAAGGGGGGCAGAGAGCTTTTCTCGCGGCACAGCAGGAGGTCCGTCACGGCACACTGGTGTGCCACGGCACACTGGTTGAGAAAGACTGCCATAAGCAAATCACCTCTAGTCAAAAGCCAAAACTTTCCTCCATGCCCCTAAGCCACAACAGCCTGGCGACCTCCCGCAGGCCTTTGCTAGGCCGCTGCAGTACCACCACCCACCACTAGGGCCAAAACGCCCTTCCCTCCCTCAACCGCTAAAAGAAACCCAAATAAACAAACAAAACACCCAACATAACAATAAACAAACCCCCCACAGACCTTCCCCCTGTTCCTACCTTGGTTTCTGTCCCCTCACCGATCGTCCGTGCTGCAACCGGCCTCTAACGGGGGCCCGGGGAGCGGACGGCATTTTCTGCCCGCCCGCCCGCCCCGTCGCCATCTTGGAATAGTGGGGGCCCTTCCTGAGGGTGGGGGTGAGGAGCGGAGGATCCGCAGATAAGTGAGATCTCCATAGGAACCAATGTATTCAGTATCCACACTTTGAAAGTTTCACCAAAACTTCCCGTTCTTGTCCCAAAACACTCTGCCTCTTCTTCCACCCCCCTCTTTCCCCCTTTCTTCTTCCCTTTCTGCCTCTCTGGCCTCGGGGAAACAGAGAAACCCAGGTCTCCCCGCTTCTCCCTCTGACAAGCGGCTTGGCTCTCCTGCTCGCGTTCAGGTCATCCGAGGACAATCGCCCCCACCTTTTTTTCGCATTAAAGTCCCATTCATCTACAGCAAACCCAAGCCCATCTCCAGCAGCGAGATGGCGGTTTTGGCTCAAAGGGACCCCACAAGGAGGGAGCGGGTCCACAAGACTCTGCCAACAAGGGGGGGGGGGCTTGGGGCTCAAGTACCAGAGCTCACTTTTCTCCGTTTCTAGACATTTTCTTCCCTGAACGAACTCAAGATCCTTTCCCTGGCTGGAAACTGTCAGGGGGCCCAAAAGTGCATCCATGGACTCTGGGGGGAGGGAAGTTGCCCCTGCCTCGGTAGATCGCCTCCAGGAAGCCCTTTGGAAGAGGTACAAGCGGGCAAGGGGGGTTGATCTGCCCCCCCCCGGGTCTTTTGTGGGCTGGGATATACAGTTCGCTCAAGGACACTGATTATGGATTCTTTTCACTGTTATTTCGCTGCTTTTGGGTTGGCCCCGTACAAACAGGATTACTGCCCACAGACTCTCTCCCCTACATCGTAGATTTATAGTTTCTTCAAGGACAAGAACTCTGCCCCAGTTGGATTGCACTCAATCTTTCCCCTTTTGCCTCATGGACTCTCAATGACTCTGCTACCCTATTGCACCCCAAGAAAGACTGTGCCCCAAGCCTCTACAGTTCCCAAGGACAGTGCTTGCAGGAAGACTACAACTCCCAGAAGGAAAGCAGCATTTTGTTGATGTTTTAAAGATCGTTTTCTCTGGGAGGGTGGGGGGGCTGCTTGGGAATGTTATGGGATGATTGCGGAGGATCTCTGTCTTGTCTGATTGCACCCTTATGTGTTCCCCTTCTGTGTCACTGTAACATTTAAGTTAAATGCCCTCAGCTGAGTGTTCCAAAGTTCAACATAATGCAATATCTTCACCCATCCATTTTCCCTTGTACAAATAATATTTTAGAAGATGCTAAGTTCCTTCAACAGGGGCTATCCTGTAACCTATACTTCGATCTTCTTGCACATATTTTCTGTTAACGTCGGAGCTTGCCCATTGATGGTATATGTGTTTGGACATATCTAATCATAACCCAGAGACATGGCTGCTCCATTGCGAGATTCGGACCCTCGCGAACCAGCCGAAATAGACATTTTCCTGGATCATTTTAAAACTAAGAAACCATCTTCCCGCTCAGCCAGTAACTCCCAGACAAAGGAGTTTCGGCATGGACAAAGACAGCCATTAAGGTATTCAAAACAGACAATAGGTAGGTAGGCTTGAGCTCCACATCGGACGCTCGTTTGCCGCAAGGCATTACTTTAGCAACAGGTTACTTCCTCTTCACCCATCCGCTCCTTTGTGCCCTTTCCCGCCTTGCACAGCCAGCCAGGATTGACTGGTTCAAATTCAGGCACGCCTTTCCTGATTGGTTCAGATGCGCCGGCCGGCTTCTGGCCCAGCTGACTTTGACATCTGAGCCTATCAGCTGGAGCCGCTCGGAGGGAGGGCGCGCAATTCAAATGTAAATGACTGGTTTTCTATATATTTGCCTGCATTTCACGTTAAAGCATGTTTTGCCTTTGGAACCTGGAGTCTGGCATTTCATCCTTATCAGCTGGTTAAGTTTCTTCTCTTGGTCTGGCGTATTTCCGGTTTGGGTGAGAATATTGCTATTGGGCTTGGTGGGATTTGTAGTTTTAGGAAGATCACCCTTACTTTAGGCCTTGATCCTCGCATTTTAGGGGTGGTCTGGGCCCTGCCCTCTTAAGGGAAGGGTCCCCTATAATCCATTGTTCGGTAACCGTTGTGTTTTACAGAGATACAGAAATGACCGGTCTGAGCTTATATTCTCCTTCGTGTTTGATGTTAGTTGCCAGATCTCTGGATCGGAACCACTTTTGGTGCATTATATATACAGTTTGACAACATTTGAACTACTATGGGAACATGGGAGTTGCAGCCTGAGAATTAAGAACTGCAGTCTTTTGCTTTCTCTGCCAAAGATGGCTGGTGCTTCACCAAACTACAACTCCCAGGATTCCATGGCAGCTCAAGTGGTATCAAACAGCATTAATTCCACAATGTAGATGCACCCTCCATCTCAGTTTCTTGAACTGTCAAGGCTATTTATCAGGGTTGTGTGCAGATCCCGTTTCCTTCAGTACCTAAGGCACCTCTGGCATCTTCGAGAGCACATAACGCAGTGTTTCTCCCTGGAGGGGTCATGAGGGGGTGTCAGAGGGGTCGCCAAAGATCATCAGAGAACACAGCATTTTCTGTCGATCATGGGGTGTGTGTGTGGGAAGTTTGGCCCAATTCTATCTTTGGTTGAGTTCAAAAGGCTCTTTGATTGTAGGTGAACTATAAATCCCAGCAACTACAGCTCCCAAATGTCAAGTCTATTTTCCCCAAACTCCACCAGTGTTCACATTTGGGCATATTGATATTCATGCCAGATCCATCATTGTTTTGAGTTGACAGTGCTCTCGGGACGTAGGTGAACTACAACTCCAAAACTTAAGGTCAATGCCCACCAAACCCTTCCAGTATTTTCTGTTGGTCATGGGAATTCTGTGTCCCAAGTTTGGTTCAATGCCTCCATTGGTGGGGTTCAGAATGCTCTTTGATTGTAGGTGAATTATAAATCCCAGCAACTACAACTCCCAAATGACAATCTCTCCCTCCAATCCCACCAGTATTCAAATTTGGGCATATTGGGTATATGTGCCAAATTTGGTCCAGTGAATGAAAATACATCCAGCCTTTCAGATATTTACATTACGCTTCATAACAATAGCAAAATCACAGTTGTGAAGTAGCATTGAAATAATTATATGATTGGGGGTCACTACAACATGAGGAACTGTATTAAGGGGTCACAGCATTAGGAAGGTTGAGAACCACTGATTTAACAGAAAGCCCACTTGTACCGTGTTTCCCCGAAAATAAGACACCCCCGATTGTAAGACGTATCGGGGGTGTCAGAGGGGTAGGCTAATGTAAGCCGTACCCCGTATGTAAGACATACCTCCTCCTCGTCGCCGCCGCCGCCGCCGCAACCGGCCCATCGGCCGCGGCACACCTCCGCGGCACACCTCCTGCCAGGCCTCCAAGGAAGGGTGGGGGAAGAGAGCCAGAGGCGTGGCAAAGCGGCGCTGCGTCACTCTGACGCGTCGTCCCTTCTCCCGCCCATGGCGCTCTTTCCCCACCTTTGGAAGGGAGGAGGAAAGAGCGCCATGGGCGGAGAAGCGGCGCCCAGCGTCACTCTGACGCGTCGTCCCTTCTCCCGCCCATGGCGCTCTTTCCCCCACCTTTGGAAGGGAGGAGGAAGAGCGCCATGGGCGGGGAGAAGCGGCGCCGCGTCACTCTGACGCGTCGTCCCTTCTCCCCGCCCATGGCGCTCTTTCCCCACCTTTGGAAGGGAGGAGGAAGAGCGCCATGGGCGGGAGAGCGGCGCCGCGTCACTCTGACCTTTGGAAGGGAGGTCGTCCCTTCTCCCCGCCCATGGCGCTCTTTCCCCCACCTTTGGAAGGGAGGAGGAAGAGCGCCATGGGCGGGAGAGAAGCGGCGCTGCGTCACTCTGACCTTGCGTCGTCCTTCTCCCGCCCATGGCGCTCTTTCCCCACCTTTGGAAGGGAGGAGGAAGAGCGCCATGGGCGGGGAAGCGGCGCGCGCGTCACTCTGGCGCGTCGTCCTTTTCTCCCGCCCATGGCGCTCTTTCCCCACCTTTGGAAGGGAGGAGGAAGAGCGCCATGGGCGGGGAGAAGGGACGACGCGTCAGAGTGACGCAGCGCCGCTCTCCCGCCCATGGCGCTCTTTCCCCACCTTTGGAAGGGAGGAGGAAGAGCGCCATGGGCGGGAGAAGGGACGACGCGTCAGAGTGACGGCGCGTCCTTCTCTCCGCCCATGGCTCTTCCTCCTCCCTTCCAAAGGTGAGGAAAAAGAGCGCCATGGGCGGGGAGAAGGGACGACGCATCAGAGTGACGCAGCGCCGCTTCTCCCGCCCATGGCGCTCTTTCCCCACCTTTGGAAGGGAGGAGGAAGAGCGCCATGGGCGGGAGAAGGGACGACAGCGTCAGAGTGACGCAGCGCCGCTCCCGCCCATGGCGCTCTTTCCCCCACCTTTGGAAGGGAGGAGGAAGAGCGCCATGGGCGGGGAGAAGGGACGACGCGTCAGAGTGACGCAGCGCCGCTTGCCACGCCTCTGGCTCTCTTCCCCCACCCTTCCTTGGAGGCCTGCCAGGAGGTGCGCCGCGGAGGTGTGCCGCGGCCGAGGGGCCGGTTGCGGCGGCGGCGTGATGGCGGCAGCAGCGGCAGCGGCGGGCGTGGCACCGGGGTACGGCTTACTGTCGCCCAATGTAAGCCGTACCCCAAAAGTAAGACGTAGGGGGACTTTTCGGGGGGAAAAGAAAGTAAGACGCTGTCTTACTTTCGGGGAAACACGGTAGTACAAAGATCAGCTCAAAACGAAAGCAAGCAGGAGCCGATCTTGCCTTCTCGCTTGCTTTTCGTGAGCAGCCTCCTTGCTTTGGAAAGTGCGAGTGGCATGCGGGCCTAGAAAGCTTACATGCCTCCTCTAGAGTAAACTTTCCTCCTTAATTTGGAAAATGCCTGCAGCCGAGCGCATCCTCTGGAGTAAACCTGCGTCCTTGCCTTGGAAGTACCGTGTTTCCCCGAAAGTAAGACAGTGTCTTACTTTCTTTTAACCCCCAAAATCCCCACTACGGCTTACTTTCGGGGTACGGCTTACATTGGGCGACGGTACCCCGAAAGTAAGACGAAAAAAAGACTTACGGGCGGCATGGCGTGGCTTCCTGTCTGGGCGACGAGAGGCTCCCAGAGGGGCTCAAAAGGGGCCCGAAATCCTCCTCCTCTTCCTCCTCTTCCTTCCAGCGGCGCCTTCCATCCTCCTCCTCTTCCTCCTCTTCCTCCCAGCGGCGCCTTTCCCTCTCGCCGGTTCCGCCCCCCTCCCTGAAGGGAGGAGGGGCGGAGCCGCCGCCGGCGAAAGGGAAGAAAGCGCCGGCGGAAGTCCCGCCTGCGGGGCGACTCAGGCGCTTTTCACCGCCGCCGCCCGCTCGCCCGCGCTCAAACACGAGCGGGCGGCGGGGGAAGCGCCTGAGTCGCCCTGGGGCGGGACTTCTGCCGGTGCTTTCTCCCTCTCGCGGCGGCAGCTCCGCCCCTCCTCCCTTCACTGAAGGGAGGGGGCGGAACCGGCGGAGGGAGAGGCGCCGGGCGGAGTCCCACTTGCAGGGCGACTCAGGCGCACCCGCGCCGCCGCTCCACTCGCCCGCGCTCCAAACACGAGCGGGCGGGCGGGGAAAAGCGCCTGAGTTGCCCTGCAGGCGGGACTTCCGCCCGGCACCTTCTCCCTCTCGCCCGGTTCCGCCCCCTCTCTTCAGTGAAGGGAGGAGGGCGGAGCTGCCGCCGGCCGAGGGAGAAAAAGCCGCCCGGCGAAGTCCCACCCCAGGGCGACTCAGGCGCTTTTCCCGCCGCCGCCCCGCTCGCCCGCGCTCCAAACACGAGCGGGGCGGGCGGGGTGGCGGCGAAAAGCGCCTGAGTCGCCCTACAGACGGGACTTCCGCCGGCGCTTTCTTCCCTCTCGCCGGCGGCGGCTCCGCCCCTCCTCCCTTCAGGGAGGGGGCGGAACCGCGAGAGGGAGAAGGCGCCGCTGGGAGGAAGAGGAGGAGGATGGAAGGCGCCGCTGGAAGGAAGAGGAGGAAGAGGAGGAGGATTTCGGGCCCCTTTTGAGCCCCTCTGGGAGCCTCTCGTCGCCCAGACAGGAAGCCACACCATGCCGCCCGAGGTAGGGCTTACTTTCGGGGTACGGCTTATATAAGCCGACCCCTCTGACACCCCCGATACGTCTTACAATCGGGGGTGTCTTACTTTTGGGGAAAAACGGTAGCACTTGGAAGTGCGTGTAGCATGCAGGCCCAGAAAGTGCGAGTGCCTGCTTGGAGCTGATCGCCTCTAGAGTAGAGCTTAAATGCCTAAAATGACAAAAAGGGCAAACTGGGAAGTTCCCCCCCACATAATGGGCTGATAGAAAACTGATCTCTCAGTATCCCACAGCAAAAACAGATATCTGCCCTCCCGGTTTTGAGAGGCTCCCAAAACCGGATTGGGGCTCCCACCGAAAGCCGACGCACAAAACAGTCAAGGTTTACCCTGGAAGCACAACCTTACTATCTATCTGGCCTCCACTTCCGTTTTTAACCAGTTGCAACTTGTTTTGATAGTTCACCTTGGATTTAGTCTTAAATGGCTTGGCCCGACTTACCGGGCCGAGCAGAATGCGGCGCTGGGTGTCCTCGCCGCCATTTTGGAGTGGGAGGGGGGCTTCTTCCTCCCAGAAGCCCCCTGGGTGGTGGGAGTTTTTCCTGCCACCAGAGCCAGCTGGCCAATGGTGGGGTTGGCCCCACCCTGGCCAAGCCCGCAGTTGGGGCCAGCTTTCTCTTTCACCTGGGCAGCCTACTTAAGGCTGCCCGAAGCCTACCAGCAGGCACTGGGCCTGTGTCAGCTTTTCCACCCACCCTCCCTGCATGTAGCATGGCTTCGCATTTGTTAGCTTATCTTGCTGTTGTTTGGTATTCATCTTGCTCTGTATTTTGTTAGCTGATCTTGCTGTTGTGTGTGTTTATCTTGTCACAACTCCGTGTTTGGCGTGTGGCATGGCCCCTGGATCGGGGTGGTGTATCGCCCCTGGTTGGATGGGGGCATAACGCCCGGTTCCCTGGGGTGCCGAGCTGGTGGGAACCGGTGGTGTGCCGGTGGCACCCAGGGATGTAAGTATCTTCGAACAGCAGCGGTTGTCCGATCCCTGATCCAGGACCCATGCATGGCTGCCAACCCTTCTTCCTGTTATCAATAAATCAGTTGTGGCCATATTTTACTCCAACTACTTGTGCCGGTGTCTTCTTGAATATGGGGGGAGGTGTATCACCCATACACACGCAACTACGGCTTGATGAAAACTACAGGCGGGAGGGAGTAAATCCCCCGTGAAAAATTCCGTATGTATTTTGGATAGAAATCTGGCATTCTTTATCAGAAGGCAAAGTCTACTTTTGGTAAAAGGGACTGGGTTTACTCATCGTTGTTCCTGCAAACGGTGCTCCAAATGTGTTCTGAACAATATGCGCTGCAGGATTTGAGCCGACATGGAGCTCCATGGGGCAAGAAACTCTTCCATTACTCAACCCCTAGTGAACATCATGCTGTCAGCACATGCTGAAGGAACGGAATAATAGCATTCGGCAGCAGAAGCAGCGAAAGGGCAAGTCGGAAGAAGATGAAATTAATAGTTGGGGGGGGGGGGCTTTACTTCATTATGAAGGAAATATTCCGAAATCTATGGCTCGTTTTCAACTTTGCAAAACTGGGCATTGGTGTTTTTGTTTTGCTTCATTACAGTAATATTTTCCATGCACCCTCCCTTTTTGTTTTGTCTAAAGAAACAAACAGTAGTTTTTTTTAATTAGTTGGCCCTCTGTATCCATTGATTCTGCATCCACTGGTTTGACTACCCATGGCTTGAAAATATTACACCCCCCCCCCCAAGCAAACCTAGATTTTGCATTTGATATAAGGGGCCAGATTTTGCTCTGCCATTGTCCACAGATTTGGGTATCAATGGAGGGCCCTGGAAACAAACCTTTGGGTCTATAAAAATAGGAAAACTCTCTATAGGAGGTCAGGCCCAGATTAACCCCTTTTGGTGCCCTAGGCCACACTTTGGAATTACGCCCCCAAACCAACCTCTACCTCACCCCACCTCCTTTTCGCGGCGCCGTGCGCCCTCCTTCCTTGAGGCAGCGGTCCCGGGGGCGGGGCTTCCCTCCGCCTCCTCGCGGTGTGCCATGCTTCCTTGACTTAAGGAAGGAGGGCGCGCCGCGAGGAGGCGGCGGCGGAGGGAAGCCCCGCCTCCTCCTCACATCGTCCTTCCTTGACTCAAGGAAGGAGGGCGCGCCGTGAGGAGGAGGAGCCAGAGGGAAGCCCCGCCCCGGGGCCGCTGCCTCAAGGAAGGAAGGCGCGTGTCACCTCAAGGAGGAGGAGACGGAAGGAAGCCCGCACCCTCCTTCCTCCTTCCTTGAGTCAATGAGTCAAGGAAGGAGGGTGTGAGGAGGACTAGGGAAGTCCCGCCCCCAGGGCCGCTGCCGGGCATGCGTAGCAGGAGGGCACGAGTGCCTCCTCCGCCATGTTCCTGGGTGCTGCGCATGCCCGGTAGTGGCCCCGGGGGCTTCCCTCCGCCTCTTCCTCCTCGTGCCCTCCTTCCTTGACAAAGGGATGGGGGCGATGGCGATGGGGGGGCGCTATTCCCTTCTCCCCCGCCCCCTCGCAGAGCTCTCCCCCGCCCCCCAAGAGATAGAGAGAGTCATCTCCATGCTGTGCGTTGCAGTTTTGTTTCAACATTTTTTTGGTCCGTGTGAACTGCGCCCCCGGCTTGCGTCCCTAGGCCATGGCCTAGGATGGCCTCATGGGTAATCCGGGCCTGTAGGAGGTATGCAAACACAGCTCTGAGCTCCAAAGGAACCCTGCAGTGGCTTTGAGACTATGGGTGCATCTTTACCGTGGAGTTAATGCAGATTAGTACCACTTTAATTGCCATGGCTAAATACTATGGAAGCTGTAGTTTTTATAAGGGTTTTTACCTTTATCTGCAAATAGAGCTGGAGCCTTACCAAACTACAACCCCTACATATCCGTTGTTAGAGAAAACTACTCTAAAATAAAGCAGAGCATCCAAAAACCATAAAGGATACAGAAGTTGAGCATCGGCTCATTCGCAAGAAGAGCGTATGATGTGGCCGTCGTAAAGAATGCAGAGCTTAGGAGGCCAACATGCAGAGTCCAATCTTAAAAAAAACACAAAAGGTTTATTTACAATAATAAACAATAACTGCATTTCTTAATAATTAAGAACTGGGTTTGATCTACTCTAAAACCCATCTCTTCTAACTGTCATGGCATTGAGCCATGACAGTTAAATTGGTGCCAAGCTATATTAAATCTACAACGTAAGTGCTAGGCATGAGAAAAAAGTTATGAAAATGAAATGATTCGTAAGAAATTCGTAAGAAATGCTACTTTTGAGTATTTCCGCATCTGGAACGCCAACCAGGAAGTGGACTTTCTTTATAGAACTTCGGGGGCCAGGATTTTCTTAAGTGTCGTTATTAGGTCGTAAGGGGGGGGGGCACCCTCCTTCTCTCTCACCACCCTCCCGCCTCCCTTGCCAATAAGTATTATGACAAGGCAAGCCCTAAACTCGCTCTGCAAAGGAGGGCACTTTGGATGAAGTGCCCTCCTTTGTGGATTTACTTCTCTGTTTACATTTTTTCCAGGCTTCCCTGCCTCTCCTGCCTGCCAGGATCTAAAGCATCAAAGAGTATTGGGGTGAGAAACCAACCTAATGTATCATAGAATGAATGCTACTGTAAGTGCCTAATATTATAAGTAATCCAACTGGTCATACCTACATTCCATGCACATGCAATAATACAGCAGTAATAACAATAACAAGAGGTAAAATTCAAACCGAAGTATTCTGACTGGTCCCTCCTCATGCGGTGCAAACGGGCTCTTCTCTATTAGCCGGGAAAAGCCAGCGTTTGCTGCTTGGGTGCACACACATACATATTCTTGGGGGGGATTTGCTGCAGAATCCGGGCTCATAGAGAAGATTCTGCAGCAAATTCCCCCAAGAATATGTATGTGTGTGCACCCAAGCAGAAAACGCTGGCTTTCCCTGGGCTCACAGAGAAGAGCCCGTTTGCACCGCATGAGGAGGGACCAGTCAGAATACTGTTTGAATTTTACCTCTTCTTATACCCATTGTTATTACTGCTGTATTATTGCATGTGCATGGAATGTAGGTATATGACCAGCCTGGGCAAACTTGGGCCCTCGCTCCCTCGGGATCGGGGTGAGAGAGAAGCAGCGAGGAGCGAGGGGGGGGGCTCCTCCTCTTTTTCTTTTGCTGCTTCCAAGAATAGAATATCCCCTCCCTCCCTCCTTTGCTCCCTCCTTCCTATTTGGAGAGTCCCATCTAGAATTCAGTGTGATTTATTCAAGTTTTGGCCTACAACTCCCAGAAATCCCAGCCAATTTACCAGCTGTTTGGATTTCTGGGAGTTGTAGGCCAAAACCATCTGGAATGCGCATGCGCTGGCATACGAACTACTAACAAATTTCATTAGTAATTAAGTTACATTTTAGAAATTTTTGGAAATTTTTTTGTAAGTCTTTCTATTACTAATCAAAAAAAATCCCCCCCCCCCATTAGATTTTCGATTTGCTATTTTTGGGTTCTAAACCATGCCTAGTAAGTGCACCTGATACTTGGTCCTTAGAATATGTTGCTATGCAAGAAACTACTGAACATCTTCAAGGAGAAGGTTATGCCAATGTATGCCACCCACATAATTCCAGTCCTGGTATGTATCTTCAAAGTCTTTCTTTGTTTGATAATAGCCATGGGAGAGATAATATGTACAAGCAGAAAAATAACACTAGATAGATACCAAAAGTAAAGTATGGTAGGTTGCATTGAATAATATGTATCTGCTGTAAAATAAACAATGTATAACAAATGTATTGAACCATGATAAAATAATTTTTATTTTTTTTAAAAAAAGGTAATAGCCATGGGCCCGAAATTTGTCTCATCCATTTGATTCGTGTTTCTATTTTGTACCGTCCATTCAGATGGCACGAAACAGAAAGGTCCCTGCTGGAATGAAAATAGACTTGAAACGAAAGGCAGGTGGGAGCGGGTACCAGCTCTAAGACTGCTTTTCGAATCGATTGCCGCGCACGTAGGCCCAAAGCGCCGGAGCCTAGCAGGGCCTGCAGCTGAGCGCCAAGTAAGGACGTTCCTTACTTGGCCCTTGACTGCAGGCCCTGGCAGACCCAGGCGCATACGCCCATAGTCTTGGCCACGGTGGTCCACGCTCTGGTTACATCCCATATAGACTACTGCAACGCTCTCTATGTGGGGTTGCCTATGAAGACTGCCTGGAAGCTGCAATTAGTCCAGCACGCAGCAGCCAGACTACTAACGGGAGCGGGGTACAAGGAGCGCACAACTCCCTTGTTGCGCCAGCTCTACTGGCTGCCAATTAGCTCTGAACACAATTCAAAGTGCTGGTGTTGACCTACAAAACCCTATACGGTTCCGGCCCAGTTTACCTGTCCGAACGTATTCTCCCCTATGAACTGTCAAGAGTGCCAAGATCGTTTGGAGAGGCCCTGCTCTCGGTCCCACCACCTTCACAGGCCTGTCTGGTGGGGATGAGGGACAGGGCCTTTTCTGTGGTGGCCCCCCGGCTGTGGAATTCCCTCCCAAATGAAATTAGATCCACCCCCTCCCTCCTGACTTTTAGGAAGCGGGTGAAAACGTGGCTGTGCAATGAGACCTTCGCAGAATGAAGGAGGAGATCGCGAAGCGACTAAAGTCGCTAACCACTTGATATGGACTGAATATTAAGTTGGACTTGATTTTACTTTGGCGAAAGGCTTTTTAAATGTATTTATTGTATTGTATTTCATTGTAAATTTTATTGTAAATTTATGATGTTTTTAGCTTTTAAATGTTAGCATTGAATACTTGCTGTTTGCCGGTCTGAGTCCCTCTTCGGAGGTGAGAAGGCTGGGGTAGAAAAGTTTTAAATAAATAAATAAATAGTGTCCCCGTCCCCCCAATAATGGGCCGAAAGAAAACTGATCTTTCGACTCCAAAAACAAAAAACGAATATCTGACCTCTTGATTTCAAGAGGCTCAGATGAAATGGATCGGGGGGCCCATCGAAAGCTGGGACACAAAACGGATGAAGGTAAACCCTGAACGCACATGACTAGTAGATAAACCACAATAAATTGTTGGTGTCAACTGAACCAGATCCACTTAAGTACATGGCAATATCGGAGGCAATGTTTTTCAAAGTCCCATTGTTCTACTTGGGGCAAAGTATTGGATTGATGCCTCTTGAGTTCTTCTTGGATGTGTTCAAGTGGCTGCTTTAGCCCCGTGTCTTGGCAGCAGAGTTTATTTTGAAAAGAACAAATTCACGGATGCTAATGACTTCCAAATGCCTTCTCCTAAAGGGTACCATTGCAACACCCAGCCACCAAGCATGGAAGCCCCGGCTATGAATCTTTGCTTTCTTTTCAGCATGTTCTAGAAAGTGGCTCCTTTCCCATTTTTTTTAAAAACAACAACAGATACATATGGTTTAATTCAGAACGGCAAGAGAACATTTTCCACCATGCTCTGGACACTATTCGGTTTTTCTTTAAGACAAAGTACCCGTCTGGATGGAGTTGGAGGAAACTACTGTTGGGCAAGTTAATTAACAAAAGACCCACCCCATAAATGTACAACAGAGCAATTTATTAGCAGCAGAGTGACCCAAAGCGCACCAGTAGCCCAACGTGATAAAAAGAACAAAAACACACAGATAAATGTTATATCTTCCTTTGGAGGCTTTTCTTTGTAATAAAATAATATGGTTGCAATATTTACAACAGCAACGTTTCCATAACACCAATAAATTTCTTTACACTTCCTTCTTTGCTTCCACGCTGGTTTTCTTTCTCGTGCACAAAAAAAGCTTCGTTCTCACAGAGTCTCTTCTCACAGCAAAATTACACAGGTGCTTCACACAGTAGCTATTTACACACAGCCACCTTCACACAGTAGCTTTATACACACAGCCACAGGCCTGGATTAACACCTTTTTGCACCCTAGACCACACTTTGGAATTGGACCACCATTTAAACCAACCTCTACCCCCCCCACACACATCCTTTCTCTCCCAGTGTGGCCCCACTAGGTCCACCACAGGAGTTTCCGTCTCGGCAGGCACTATGGATGCAGGCATGGGGGGAGGAGCCTCCTCCCCAATGCCGGGACTTGAGGCACTTGGCTCCTACCTGGTATCGGGGATTGTGCATGCGTTGTAGTCTGCAGCTGTACCGATGCTGCGCTTCTCCCTGATACCGGGGCTTGTTGCGTTGGGCTTCTCTCCTGTACTGAGGTTTGTGCATGTGCCGTAGCCGGCAGTTGCGCTTCTCTCTCCAGTAAGGAGGAGTCTCCTCCTTGTGTTGGAGGAGGAATACCAGCTTTCATGATGTTAGGGCATGCGCAGACTGCGCAATGGAGTTTCCTGTACTCGCACTGAAGGAGCCAGCAAGTGGATGCTGTCGGCATCGAGGGAGTTAATTGTTCCTCCTGTTGACGTCGACGCCAGTATCAAGAGCCCCTGCGCATACGCCGTTTGCGCAACAATAGCAGAGGCAGGAGCTGGTATTCAGGAAGGGGCAGGGGTGGCGCCAAAAAGAAGGACCTCCGGTATCCTTCCTTCCTCATCTCCATGCGCGTTGCATTTTTATTTGTTTCAACATTTTTTTTTTAAAAAAAATTGGTCCGTGATCTACGCCCCCCCTCCTTGGCTTGCACCCCTAGAGCATGGCCTAGCTTGGACTTATGGGTAATCCTGGCCTGCACAACCACCTTCACACAGTAGCTTTATACACACAACAGCCTTCACATACTGACACACGGTGACCTTCAACTGGGGGCTTCCTCTCACCAGGCTTTCTCCTACCGAGGCCTTCTCACACTGAGGGCTCTCTCAGATTGAGACGAACACTCAGGCCTTCTCATACTGAGGGCTCTCTCAGTCTGTGGTGAACTGAGGCCTTCTTATACTGAGGCCCTACTAACATACTGAGGCCCTTCTCCCACAGAGACCTCTAACAGACTGAGGCTACTAAGCTACAGGCACACCTGCTTATATTGAACCACAGCTTTTGCGGAGTCATTGCATCCATTTAACCCTTTCAGTGCTTGAATCACATTTTTGTAATTAAAAATACCTAGTCAATTTTTAATATTTCTGACAACTATGGCCTGAAAGAAAAATTATTTATTTATTTACATTATTTATATTCCACCCTTCTAACCCCGCAGGGGACTCAGGGTGGATCACAATGCACATATACAGGCAAACATTCAATGCCATAGACATACAACATAATAATAATACACTTTATTTATATTCCACTCTTCTCACCCCGAAGGGGACTCAGAGCGGATCACAGGTACACACACTTAGCAGACAATCCCTGCCGTTTCCACATACACACATATAGACGAACAGAGGCAAACTCTGGCCACCAGGGGGAGCTGACGCACTCCTCATCTCTCAGCGTTCCCAGCATCCCTTGTTGTTCCTTCCGCATTCCTCAGCATTCCTGGAGTTCTTTAATAGCCTCATAATTCAGTCAAAATTTATATAGACAGACAACGAGCTACACAATTGGTCGAGAGCTCACCCTGACCCGGGCAGGCATCGAACTCATGACCTTCTGGTCAGTAAAGATCTTATGCAGCTGACTCCCAGCCAGCTGCGCCACATTCCCGGTGGTGTGGAATCCGAGGAACCATCTGTAGTGGTTCAGCCTGTGATTGTTTCATTGCCTGAGATTTTGGAGAATACTGACCAAGATCCTGCAGGCCCACAGGAGTTTGGAAATTGGGATTTTGGGCAGGGGAGTGATTTTTTTTGTTGTGTCAGGAGCAACTTGAGAAACCCCCACTGATGATGGATCAGGACCATGTTTGGCACAAGGAATCCCCACAAATAGAAAATACTAGAGAGGATTGAGGGGAATTTACCTTGATTTTTCAGAGTTGTAGTTCACCTGCATCCAGAGATCACTGAACCCAGCCAATGGCACATCTGGAGCAAACTTGGCACACAAACTCAACATGGCCAACTTTGACTACAGACGGGATTCGGGGGTGATTGGCGCTGGATTCTGGGAGTTATAGTTCACTTGCATCCACTGAACCCAGCTGATGACAGATCTGGAGCAAACTTGGCACACTGACCCAACATGGCCAACTTTGACTACAGACAGGATTTGGGGGTGATTGGCGCTGGATTCTGGGAGTTATAGTTCACTTGCATCCAAAGATCACTGAACCCAGCTGACGACAGATCTGTAGCAAACTTGGCACACTGACCCAACATGGCCAACTTTGAATGCTGGCAGGTTTGGGGATGATTGAGCCACGATTTTGGGAAATGTAGTTCACCCACATCCTTATGCATTTTCTAATGAGAACATTCATTTGAAACGACTTTTTCTAATAAACAATGTTACAAATTACCTAACCCAGGTATCGGGTACCTACGCAATCCAGGATTATTCTAGGTAGAGCAAAGTCCTCCTGTTTTCATCCCATGTGAGAAGTCCAAAGGCAGACTGCCACACATGGTGAGCTGGTTGCAAAAACTCTGGCGGGACCCACAAAACCAGCCTTAAATGTGTCTCAGCTGCAGGCAAAATTTATTTTCTGGGATTAATGTTGCTTTTATGCTCTTGAGCGCCAGCCAAGCCCTGGATTCCCATTACTGTCTGGCAGCCTTTTAACACAATCACTCACAGCTCTAAGCTTTGCAATCGGAAAGCCGGCCCCGGATAGGAAAGGTTGGTGAGGTCAGGCGGATTTGGGAGATCTCTGAGCTTCGATTACCCAAAGTTTCCTTTTCCATGGGGCCATCCTAGAAATTCAGAGGCATTGGGAATGATGTCCTCAATTGGTGTATTTGCCTTTTGCTAACTTAAAATCACATCCTTCACCCATCTGTGGCCTTATAGCAGCACTTCTCAACCTGGGGGTTGGGATCCCTGGGGGAGGGTTGCGAGAGGGCTCAGCAAAGACCATCAGAAAACCCATATTTCTTAAGAACCCCTATGGTAGAGAAGCCTGAAGACCTCTCAGTCTGTCCTTCTCTTCTTTTATGGAAACATGGCGAATCGTCTCACCAAAAGCTCTACTCTGCTGTGATTGGCAGCCTCTCAGCCAAAGGGAGGGCTGTTTCTGAGACTCCAAGCAGGGAGGGGAGAGCAGGCATGCTCGACACATGGCAGTGTGGTGCGCATGTGCAGGCGAGGGAGAGCATCCAAGATTGGAGGGAGGTGTCACGTTGCTAGGGCTCTGCTTTATTCAGGTAGAGATGAACCAAACAAATGTTTGTATAAAACAATTTAATTAAAACAGTGCTTACTTTCTGGCTGTTTTAATAGTCCAAAACATAAAGATAGCATAAGTTGGTTCTTATGTTCAGAAACTCCCAGCTGCAACCTATCTCTTCAATACCTCCACCCTTAATTGCTTTCACCCATGAACTTTTACTTACAGATTACTCAACCCTTTAGAACTAATACTTACATCACCAACCACCATCAACTGCAGAATACATGACAGGAGGCTCGTTCCATAGAGTCCCTTCAAGACATAGGGATTCTGTGTGGGAAAATTGGCCCAATTCTATCGTTGGTGAGGTTCAGAATGTTTTTTGTTTGTAGGTGAACTATAAATCCTAGCAACTACAGCTCCCAAATGTCAAGGTTTGTTTTTCCCCAAACTTCACCCGTGTTCACATTTGGGCATATTGAGTATTCGTGCCAAGTTTGGTCCAGATCCATAATTGTTTGAGTCTACAGTGCTCTCTGGATGAAGGTGAACTACAACTCCAAAACCCAAGGTCAATGCCCACCAAACCCTTCCAGTATTTTGGCTTGTTCATGGGAGTTCTGTGTACGAAATTTGGTTCGATTCAATCATTGGTGGGGTTCAGAATGCTCTTTGATTGTAGGTGAACTATAAATCCCAGCAACTACAGCTCCCAAATGTCAAGGTTTGTTTTTCCCCAAACTTCACCTGTGTTCACATTTGGGCATATTGAGTATTCGTGCCAAGTTTGGTCCAGATCCATCATTGTTTGAGTCTACAGTGCTCTCTGGATGAAGGTGAACTACAACTCCAAAACTCAAGGTCATTGCCCACCAAACCCAGTATTTTTGTTGGCCATGGGAGTTCTGTGTGCCAAGTTTGGTTCAATTCCAACTTTCAGAATGTATTCGGAAGGCTGAGAAACACTGATCTACTCTATAGAATTAATGTGGTTTGACACCACTTGAACTGCCATGGCTCAATCCAATAGGATCCCAGGCTTTGTAGCTTGGTGAGGTCCCACCGTGCTAAATGTACAACTCCCATGATTCCATAGCATTGAGCCATGGCAGTTCAAGTGGTGTCAAACTGCATTAATTCTACTGTGTAGTGGCACCCTTGATAGCAGGAATCCCTTTGCTTTGTTCCATCTCGAGTGGATTCAATCAACGGTGACTCAAGACATGGGTAAATCCCACTGATTTAATGGGCTTTTCTTGGGAGTTTACTTTGTAGGGACTCTTGGGATGACACCTGACATTGTGTGAGAATAACAATTTAAAGAAAGATGGAAAGGAAAGGAAAAAGGAGGGAGAGAGGGAAAGGGCAAGGAAAACATAGCAGCAGATGGAGGAAGTGCCGAACTCCCTTCTTGGAACATTTTTACAGACCCCGGGAGCACGGAATGTAAACTCTGCTGACAAAGAGAAAGCTCCGGCAGCCCACAAGTAGTATCTATTTATGAAGATGAGGATGTCTTTCAAAGGAAGATGGATGATGAGGTCTGCATGGGAAAGCTGGAGGAGGAAAACCACCATTAGAACATGTGTGGTCTCTTCTGCTTCGCCACTTTTGTTGAGGAGGGGTGAGCTTGGCCCAGAGAAGCCTTTCCTCCAGACCAGTGTTTCTCAACCAGTGTGCCGTGGCACACTAGTGTGCCGTGAGCGATCATCAGGTGTGCCGCGAGAAAAGCTCTCTGCCCCCCTTCCTTCCCCCCTCCTCCTGCCAAATTCCTGCTGCTTGGGAGAGGAGGAGGAAGGGCCAGGTGGCGGCGAAGAAAAAGAAGGGACTGGGGTGCCGCCTCCTTCGGCCGTTTCCCCAACCAGCCTCCAATCCGCCATGACTCTCACCCCTTGTTTGTTGAAGCCGCGTGGAGGAGCCCTGCCTACTGAAGCCCGTCCACCGCTCATGCTCCTCCTAAGAACATAAGAACATAAGAAGAGCCCTGCTGAATCGGGCCTCAGCCCATCTAGTCCAGCATTCTGTATCACACAGTGGCCCACCAGTTGTACACGGGGATCTCGAGCAGAAGGGAGGGCAAAACCCTGACCTGCTCCCGACCCCCCACGACCAGTACCCAGGGAAATCCTGCCTACCTCAACCAACTCTGTGGGAGAGCTGAAGCCGGGGGGGGGGAGGGAAGGCACGACGCAGCCTGGCTCCGCCCCTTCCCCTCGGCTTCAGCACTCCCACAGCTTTGCCAGCCTTGAGGGGGCAGTGCCAAGCCAGCGGTGGCAGAGCCAGCACAATGCTGGCTTGGCACTTCCCCCTCAAGGCTGGCGAAGTTTTGGGAGAACTGAAGCCGGGGGGAGGGGGTGGGGCATGGCGTGGCCTGGCTTCTCCCCTTCCCTGGCTTCGGCACTCCCAGCAGGTCACCACCCCCAGCCGTTCTTTACTGTGTTACAGTATCATTTTGTGTCATTTTAGTTGGTGGTGTGCCCCCAGATTTTTTTAATGTTAAAAGTGTGCCACGGCTCAAAAAAGGTTGGGAAACACTGCTCCAGACAATGAATTCTATTGGTGGCCTTGGCCACTTGGGTCTATGGGGGCATCTACACTGGGGAATTAATACACTTTGATATCACTTTGACCACCTTGACTCATTGCTATGGAATTCTAAGAGTTGTAGGTGGTCCGATCCATGGATACAGAATCCATGGACACAATAATCTCTCGGCATTACTTCGTGAATGAAGATTCTTAGGAAGGACTCATTCCACGCTTTTTACAAGCACGTTGATGACTAAAAAGGCCAATCTGAGATAGGCAAGTTCGGTTGCAGAAAGCACAGCAGAAAGTCTCCTTGGGTGATGTTGTTTCCAAGTTGCGGTTCTTTCTGCGTTGTCGTTTCTCTTCGAGACCCGTTTGGCGTGTCTTCTCGAAAGAGGCTGCAGCATTGTGGATAGTGCGTCTCCATGCCTCCCGATGTGAGGCCAGGGTGGACCATTGTTGGTGGTCAATCTGGCCAAGTCTGAGAGGTTGTTTCAGGGAGTCTTTGTATCTCTTTTTGGGGGCGCCTCTCTTGCGCTGACCAGTGGCGAGTTCACCATAGAGTAGTATCTTTGCGTGGCAGTGGTCCTCCATCCTAGAGACGTGTCCTGCCCAGCGCAGCTGTGTTCTCAATAGCATGGCCTCAATGCTGGTGATCCCTGCTTGCTCAAGGACAGCAACATTCTTCACACAGTCAGTCCAGTGTATATTTAGGATTGTGCGAAGACAGCGCTGATAAAAGCGTTTGAGGAGTCATAGATGTTGGCGATAGGTGACCCATGTTTCAGACGCATAGAGGAGAATAGACAGTACGATAGCTCTGTACACACTGATTTTGGTGCTTTGCCTCAGGTGCTTGTTGCTCCAGACTCTTTTGTGAAGCCTTCTGAATGCACTCTATGCCTTTGCTAATCTGTGATCTATCTCTTTGTCAATCTTGGCATCTGAAGAGATGATGCTTCCCAGGGAGGTGAACTGCTGAGCGGACTTAAGCACAGATGTGCCTATGCTGATGTGGGGATGATGGTGTTCTTCCTGTGGTGTGGGCTGGTAAAGGACTTTCATTTTCTTCAGGCTGACTTCCAGCCGAAACAGCTCTGCAGCTGTTGCAAAGCAGGATGTGAGGCGCTGCAGGGCTGCTTCTGAATGGGCGACAAGGGCAGCATCATTTGCAAAAAGCAGCTGACAGACTAGATAGTTTAGAGTCTTAGTGCGAGCCCTCAGACGGCTTAAGTTGAACAAGCTGCCATCAGTACGATAGCGTATATATATGCCATCTTCTTCTTCTTCGAGATCTGCTGTAGATGTTTAACTACAGCCCAGCTTTTGCACTTTCTTCTTTCACCTTGGTTACAAGATTCCTCAGTTCCTCCTCGCTTTTGGCCATCAAAGTGGGATCATCTATATATCTAAGGTTGTTAATGTTTCTTCTAGCAATTTAAACACAGCCTATTATTAGTATTAGTATTATTATTAGTATTATTATTTCTATCCAAATCCAAGTAACGAAGATGGAGGCATTACATTTAATTCAGCCCTAGTATATCAGGCATGGGCAAACTTTCTGACGCATTGCGTTTTAAAATTTGACAGACAGGTCGGGCCAGTGGCAGATACATGAAGAGTGTTTGTGTGCACTAATTAAAAAAAAAAGCACACCGCACATAACTTTGTTTGTAGTTAAATGTTTTTGAATATTTCAAAGAAAAACAGTAAGCTAGTTCTGTAAGTGGAAAAGGAGGGTCAACACGGTATATCAGCAATAACTTAATAATAATAATAGAACTTCCTTTGTATCCTGCCCATGGGGCCTCAAGCTGGCTTCCAACATAGTAACATGCAAACATTCAATGCTTATATAAACAATGCAGAGCGAGCTATAGATCTATAATTATATATACTAATTTAACATATGCATTTCCCCTTGAAAGGAGGATTCTGCTTCTCTAATGTATCCCTATCTTAATCTTTTCATCTGAACCAGCATTTCTCAACCTGGGGGCTGGGATTCCTGGGGGGGGGAGTCACGAGGGGGAGTCAGAGGGGTCGCCAAAGGACATCAGAAAACACAGTATTTTCTATCGGTCCAAGGGGTTCTGTGTGGGACGTTTGGCCCAGTTCTATCGTTGGTGAGGTTCAGAATGCTCTTTAATCCAGACCCATCTTTGTTTGACTCCACAGTGCTCTCTGGATATAGGTGAACTACAACTCCAAAACTCAAGGTCAATGTCCACCAAACCCTTCCAGTATTGTCTGTTGGTCATGGAGTTTTGTATGCCAAGCTTGGTTCAATTCCATCATTGGTGGAATTCAGAATGCTCTTAGATTGTAGGGTGAGGGCGAGCGTGCAAGGCTGGAGTCAGTCCCTTCAAGGCATGGGGGCTCTGTGTGGGAAGTTTAGCCCAATTTTATCATTGGTGGGGTTTAGAATGATCTTTGATAGTAGGTGAGCTATAAATCCCAGCAACCACAACTTCCAAATGTCAAAGTGTTCACATTTGGGCATATTGAGTATCCGTGCCAAGTTTGGTCCAGACCCATCATTGTTTGAGTCTGCACCACTCTCTGGATGTAGGTGAACTACAACTCCAAAACGCAAGGCCAATGCCCACTAAACCATTCCAGTATTTGTTTAGGCGTGGGAGTTCTGTATACTGAATTTGTTCAATTCCATCATTGGCGGAGCTCAGAATGCTCTTTGGTTATAAGTGAGCTATAAATCCCAGCAACCACAACTTCCAAATGTCAAAGTGTTCACATTTGGGCATATTGAGTATCTGTGCCAAGTTTGGTCCAGACCCATCATTGTTTGAGTCTGCACCACTCTCTGGATGTAGGTGAACTACAACTCCAAAATGCAAGGCCAATGCCCACTAAACCATTCCAGTATTTGTTTAGGCGTGGGAGTTCTGTATACTGAGTTTGTTCAATTCCATCATTGGCGGAGCTCAGAATGCTCTTTGGTTATAAGTGAACTATAAATCCCACCAACTACAACTCCCAAATGACAAAATCAATAATCTCCAATCCCACCAGTATTCAAATTTGGGCATGCTGTGCCAAATTTGGTCCAGTGAATGAAAATACATCCCGCATATCAGATATTTACATTACGATTCAGAACAATAGCAAAATTACAGTTATGAAGTAGCAATAAAACAATGTTACGGTTGGGGGTCACTTCAACATGAGGAACTGTATTAAGGAGTCGAGGCATTAGGAAGGTTGAGAAACTCTGAACTGAACCATGTTGTCTTTATCTGGATCTCCAGGGCTGTAGAATGGAGTTCAAACTACATTATATATCAATGCAGATCCAATCTTAGATGAGGGCTTGGCAATGGGGTCTGCTCTCAGGCTTTTGCAGAAAGAAACCCCGGAGATCGCAGCCAAACTGAATATTTTTATAGTGATACATGGGGGACAAAAAGGGAAGCCTCATCAATCCATACACAAGGTTCTCCAAGACTAGTATTATCTCCTGGAGTTGGAGTAACCGTCAGATTAGTTAATCATTTTTCTTGTTATCTTAGCACAAAGTTTTTTGGGGGTCAAGAAATACTCCTATCATTAACTTATTAACTTTTAAAAGAAATGACAGTGATCATGAAAACATTTGTTTAGGGGGGGGGAGAGTGCATTTGGGGGGCAAGAGGTGAAGACTACTTAACACTGAGCTATGGCAGTTAAAGTGGTGTCAAATTAATTCTATACCAGTGGTTCCCAACCTGCTTTTGACCAGGGACCACTTTGACCAGGGACCACTCTCCAACATTAATACCAAAGGGGGTTACAAATCAGTTTTTGGTCAACTTTAGATTTGGTTTAGTGATTTGGGGTGCTGATTGCATTGGATAAACCACATCAGCTCTAGTTTCTGATACATAACATATTTATTTATTTACAGTACTTATATTTCGCCCTTCTCACCCCACAGGGGACTCAGGGAAGATTACAATGCACATATACATGGCAAACATTCAATGCCAATTAGACATACAACAGATATAGACAGACACAGAAGCAATTTAACATTCCAACTCTCCAGCTTCATGAAGGTATGCTCGATTCCGGCCACAGGGGGAGCTGCTGCTTCATCGTCCATTTGTGACACCGAGTCCTTTGATGAAGTACTTCCTTATATGCCACCTAATAATAATAATAATAATAATAATTTATTTTTTATCGTGTCAGGAGCGAACCAAACAGTTGTATTGCATTAAAAAACAGAAGAAAACAAACAAACAAAATGAAGTTTGCAAACTTGGTATTCGATTAAATGCCCTTTGACCAGTAGCTGGTCACTTGGAGTGCCTCTAGTGTTGCTATAAGAAGGTCCTCCATTATGCATGTAGCAGGGCTCAGGTTGCATTGCAATAGGTGGTTTGTGGCTTGCTCTTTTCCACATGAGAGAAGCCTCTTCGCAGGATTGCAAGACATCCGGGAATCCCCTGGGCCAGTGTTTCGCAACTTTTTTTTTGAGCTGTGGCACATTTTTTACATTTACAAAATCCTGGGGCATACCACCAACCAAAATGACACAAAATGACACTCTAACACAGTAAAACCTATAGTTAATATGTTTTTAAATGTATTTATACACTCAGTGTGAAACCTGGGCCTGTTTCGATGAACACAACATAGATATCCTGGCAGGAATGGCAGAAAGACACAAACTTCCCACACAGAACTCCCATAACCAAGAGAAAATACTATAAGAGTTTGGTGGGCATTGACCTTGAGTTTTGGAGTTGTAGTTCACCTATATCCAGAGAGCACTGTGAACTCAAACAATGTTGGATCAGGACCAAACTTGGCATGAATACTCAATATGCCCAAATGGCATACAGATGGAGTTTGGGGGAAATAGACCTTGACATTTGGGAGTTACAGTTTCTGGGATTTATAGTTAACACACAATCAAAGAGCATCCTGAACTCTTGCAACAATGGTATTGAAGCGGCAACGTGAGCAAAGTGAGGCAAAGCAAACAGAGCGAGGCTGGGAAGAAGGGAGATCGAGTGGAGAAGAAAAAGTGTTCGGCAGGAGGGGGAAGAAAGGGTATTGGAGGTTCCCATTTCCCACGGCACACCTGATGATCGCTCACAGCACACTGGTTGGGAAACACTGCCTTGGGCAACATCGTTGTAGACGGCTGATTCTCTCACCCCAGAGGTGACCAGAAGAAACTTACAGCATGCAACCAAACAAGAATAATAAATAATACTAGCTTTATTATTGTATCCCATTCCCACCACCATCTCCCTGAAGGGATATGAGAAGCCTCCCACAATAATGATAAAACATCAAAACATCCTGGGGTCCCCTGGGCAAAGTCCTTGCAGATGGCCAATTCTCTCACACCAGAAGAGACTTACAGTTTCTCACGTTGCTCCTGCCACAGAAAAAAAGCACTATAGGAGGGTTTTGCGAAACCAGTTGCTCTCGTTGCAACAGTGTAGTAATGGTGAGGACGTGAACCATATTTTAGTTCTTGCGGACCACTGGTTGTCAACACACCACAGGTTGGGAGCCACTGTTCTATATAGATACAACCCATGAGTTCCTATTTTGGGCCACTAATCCAAGAATCATTGAACCAATTTTCCCAAGTTCTAGGAAACCAAAGTATTCGATAGGATGGAGACGCAAGTCTTTTGTAACCATCCAGTTGGCACCGAGAGGAAATTGCGCCTTTCCAGGTGTGGAAACTTTATTTTTTTGCAGAATCCAAATGCTTGCAATCCATCTTCATCATTCATCGCCCTCTTGTCGAAAAGGAGGGATTCCCCCCCCCCCCTAAGAACACAGAACTGCTGCTCTGTATGGGCCTTTAAAAAAAAATCATGTATATTTATACGAAGGTGCCGGTTAGCAAGAGCCCTGGCATGGAACAAAACCAGCTGTGAGGAGCTAATGGAGGCTCTGGCCTCTGCCTTCAGTGCAAGTCTTTCCATGGTCCCGTCCCCCATCAAAATAACCTTCCGAAAACCAAACAGGCTTGGCCCGGCGTTGATTAAATCCAGACCCACTTGTCAGGGGGAAAAGGCGAGAGAGTGGAGAGAAATCCCTCTCGCTGACAGGTTAAAACAAATATTACAAAGAGGGAACAGTCTTCTGGAAGACTCTGGTGATGGTGGCTGAAAGGAGCTCCATCTCCCAAAGTCCTGGAGGGTTTTTTCTTGGGTCCCATCTACATGCATATAATGCAGTGTAACTGCATTAAACTGCATTACACTGTGTAACAAAATATGAAAAAAATATTTTTTTTCCCGTTTCAAAGTGTTGTTTCCTGTTTAATTGTGCGGTATTTACTTAGAAAGTAGTTCTTACATTTCAGAAACTTTGTGTTTGTGGCAGCCACAATCTGTGTTGAAGTGGTTGAGACTCTATTCCTTGAAAAGCTCTTATTTATTATTATTTATTTCCAGTATTTCTACCCCATCCTTCTCAACCCCCGAAGAAGGACTCAGGATGGCTTACATTTGGCAGCAATTCGACGCCACTACATATAACAAAGCAATATAACAACAATTAAAACAATAACTAGAACATTAATTGGATGGCTGTGAGCCAGTAGGTTGAAGGTGAATCCCACGAAGACGGAGATCCTCTGGTTGGGTCATCTTGGCGGTAGGGATGTCCAGCTTCTGACCCTGGATGGCGTGGCGCTATGGCCGTTGTCTTCAGTATAGAGCAGGGGTGCCCACACTTTTTCAGCATGCGAGCTACTTATATTAAAACCAAGTAAGAAAGATCTACCTACCTCCTCAAGGCTGGAGAGGAGAGGAGGCGGGGCTTGGCCAGAGGGGGTCGGAGCCAGGCCGTGCCAAGCCCCTGCCCCTCCCCTCTGGCTTTGGAGCTCCCAGCAGCTTCTCCAGGCTTGAGGATGGCAATGCCAAGCCAGTGGTGACATAGCTAGCACAAGGCTGGCTTGGCACTGCCATCCTCAAGCCTGGAGAAGCTGTTGGTAGAGCGGAAGCCAGAGGAGGGGGGGCGGAGCTAGGCTGCACCAAGCCCCTGCCCCTCCCCTCTGGCTTTGGAGCTCTCAGCAGCTTCTCCAGGCTTGACGATGGCAGTGCCAAGCCTGTGGTGGCATAGCTAGCACAAGGCTGGCTTGGCCCTGCCCTCCTCAAACCTGGAGCAGCTGCTGGGAGTGCCGAAGCCGGGGAGGGGGGGGGGCTTGGTGCGGCCTGGCTCTGCCCCCTCTGAGAAGTGCCGCATCTGGCAGGGATCGATCTCCTTCAATCCTGGGATCGACTGGTCGATTGCGATCGACTTCCTGGGCAGCCCTGGTGTAGAGCCTTGGAGTTCTCTTAGACCCTCTGCTGTCAATGGAGGCCCAAATCTCCGCTGTCAGCAGAGTGGAGTTTTTCCATCTTCGTCAGGCTAGGAGGCTGGCCTTTTACTTGTCTCGGCACGACTTGGACTCAGTGATCCAAGTCACGGTTATCTCAAGGTTAGACTACTGTAATGCTCTCTACATTGGCCTGCCTCTGTCGGTGACCTGGAAACTCAAGCTGGTGCAGAATGCCGCAGCTCGGTTGCTCACAGGAGTTCCTGCGAGCTACCACATTACACCAATTCTGCAGGAACTGCACAGGCTTCCTATTGAGTACCGGATCACCTTCAAAGTGTTAGTTCTGACTTTCAAGGCCTTGTATGGTCTGGGGCCAGTGTACCTGAGGGACAACCTAACCCCATACTGTCCCATGAGAACACTTAGATCTGAAGAGTGGAATCTTCTAGTCGTGCCTAGTGTCAAACAATACCACCTAACTTCAACACGGAGAAGGGCGTTCTCCATCATCGCCCCAGTTCTCTGGAACACACTACCCCCGGAGGTTCGGGCCTTGCGTAACCTGCTGGCCTTTCGGAAGGCCTGCAAGTCGGTCCTATTCCGGCAGGCCTTTGAGTTGTAATGTGCTATCTCTCAGGAATCATGTGATCTCTTAGAAATTGTTTTATTCTTGTGGTTTTATTGCTGTTGTAGATTTATTGTTTTATTGCTGTGCTTGATTTAAGCCGTCCCGAGCTGGCTGGGAGTGGCGGCCAATAAATCTAACAAATAAATTAATTAATTAAAACAATAAAAACAGTATTAAGAGTATTAACAGCTGTATCACCATTACTGTCGAATTCCATATCCAAAGTGCTATTTATGCCTGCTGTCCAAAAGCCTGGTCCCAGAACCATGATTTCAATTTCTTCCTAAAAGACAGGAGGGATGAAGCCGATCTTACCTCATTGGGAAGCAAGTTCCACAGGCTGTCCCTCCACGACCCTGAAAAATGGCACTCTCCTTGATTCCTCCTGCATGCACTAAATCAGGGGTGCTCACACTTTTTCAGCATGGGAGCTACTGATTAAAAAACCAAGTCCCAAAGATCACCTACCCAGAAATGTAAAACGTATAACCATTTTCTTATTTATTTACTTATATTTATTATTCATTTTTATGTACTGCTCCTTCCAGCAGACTCGGGGCAGTTTACATAAAATGAAGTTATAAAACATCAACATTTCAATTTAATAACAATATAAAACAGAGCATAAAAATACATCCAACCACCCCATTTCTCCCACACTGCCATATTACCACGCATATTATCAGCCAGAAAGTAAGAAGAGAGGCTTTTGAACTGCAAGGCCATTTAATACTCAGCAAGGTAAACAAAGGGGCATGCAAAATACATCCAACCACCCCATTTCTCCCACATTTCCATATTCCCCAACATATATTTCTCAAGGAACAAAGCAAGGGGAGAGGCTTTGGAGCTAAAAGGCCATTTTAAAACATTAAAAATAAACAAAGAGACATGCCACAGAACAATCAAGCACCCACCCCAAAGTAAAAAGACTGACCTTTGAGATGCGGTAAGGAAATAACCCCAAAGCGTCCTTCTTCTCCTCCATCATTACTCCTATTTCCATGCCGCCAGCATGCGTGCCGCCTCCAAGAGCTCACGAGAAGTCTGAGAGGTAGAATGGGCGCTTCTCCGTGTGCGCGCGGGGCCAGCCATGCATCGCGTCATCCAGGCCCACCCCCTTTGGTCTCCTACGACTCTGAGTGGCTGGAGAAGGACGGAGGGAGGAGGAGGAATCCAAAAGAGGGGGCCCGTTCTGCCTCTTGAACTCTGGAGCTTTTGGAGGCGGTGCGCGAGCACGGAGCGGGGAGGAGCAACGACGGAGGACTTCTTTGCAGCGTGCAGGGGCGCGTGAAGAGGACCAACAGCAAAAAAACCTGGTCAGGGGCCTGAAGATCACCAGGATGAGGCCTGAAGATCACCCTGGTGATTGCGATCACTTTTCTGAGCACCCTTGCACTAAACCTTTGCCCCAATAACCTCGTATATATCTTCCCTCATCCACGGATACTGAAATCTATTCTTTTCCCCGGTATCCACGGATGTCTTGTGGCCGTTTTCCCTTCCCCATGGATATCTATCTAACTACCCACTTGCAGGGTTCCCTCAATATCTATGGGCCCATCAATGTATGTGCGTGCATTTACTATACTATATTTTATGTTTCCTTCTTGCCCCCCTGAGCCCCCTTAACCAACTTCCCACCCCTGTGGGTCCCCAGGGTCTCTGGTATCATTGGGTTCCCCTTGATATTCATGGATCTTCTGCGTACATGCCTCCTCTCTCCCTGTGGATACTGGGCCTCCAGAGTCATCGGGTCCCCTTGGTATCCGTGGGCTCTCATGTGTGTGTTTTTGTTTAATATTTCATATTTTATGTCTTGATATAAAACTCTGGAGAATGAAGCCACTCAGCTTGACCTTCAGTCTTTGAAATCACACCGCTCTCTGGATGTGGCTGGACTCCAGCTCCCATCATCCTTAAGCAGTCTCTTGCAACATCTTAAATTGAATCTTTATTTATTATTCACTTTTATATACTGCTCCTCCCTGCAGGCTCAGGGAGGTTTACATAAAAACAATAAAATACACATAGAAACAGTTTGGATATATAAAAACACAAGGGTATGGACAGGATTATCAGGAGGCGCCTAGATTGAAAGCCTGCCTAAAAAGGAACGTCTTGCAGGCCCTCCGGAAGGAGTCTAATTCTGTGATGGCACGAGTTCCGTCTGGTAACTCATTCGATAAAGTCGGCACCACCACAGAAAGGGCTCTTTGTCTTGTTGTTGAAAGATGGCAGGAACGGATTGATGGAATCACCAGAAGATTTTGTTCCTTTGATCGCAACGATCTCGGGGGAACATATGGGGTGAGGTGGTCCCTCAGGTGCACTGGCCCTAGACCATACAAGGCCTTAAAGGTCAAACCAGCACCTTGAAGACAATCCGGTACTCTACTGGTAGCCAGTGCAATTGCTGTAGGATTGGTGTACTGTGCTCTCTTGTCGATGCTCCCACCAGCAATTGAGCAGCAGCATTTTGCACCAGCTTTAGTTTCTGGGTTGTCGACAAGGGAAGGCCAATGTAGAGGGCGTTACAGTAGTCTAGCCTCGAGATGAACATCGCCTGGATCACCGTAGCTAGGTCATTCCTGGATAGGTAAGGAGCCAGTCGCCTAGCCTGCCAGAGATGGAAGAATGCGGACCTGCTAACCATGGAGACCTGAGTCTCCATCGATAGCAGTGGGTCAAATTGGACTCCCTGGCTTTTTACCAAAGATGAAGGGCTTAGCCGCTCGCCATCCAGGGTAGACAACCGGCACTCACCAACACCAGGATGACCCAGCCATAGGATCTCCGTCTTCGATGGATTCACCTTCAACTGGCTAGAACGCAGCCATCCAGTCATGGCTTCAAGGCATTGATGGAAACAATCGGGCACGGTGTCCGGCTTGCCATCCATTCTCAGCACCAGCTGGGTGACATCAGCTGACCAAAATCACGAACCAGTCAGGCAAGTAGACGCATATAGATATTAAACAATAAAGGGGAGAGGATGGCTCCCTGGGGAATCCCACTGGGGATAGCTCCCTGGGGAACCCCATTATGGGTATGTGCACCAGGTTTGGTCCAGATCCCACAACCCTTTGTGAATCAAACATACATACATTCATACATATATACTTTGACTTTTATATATAGAGAGGTCAACACATTACCTCTTTGTACTGATTATACAGCTTGCAATTGCAGTCAAATCTCCTATTTATGCATTGTGGCTGCAGGAAGGCAAGCTCTGGGTTTTGTCTACATGTTATTTTTACTGGAAAAGTATATATGGCAGGGGTTTCTTTGCCTAAAGCCACATTCGAACCCCTTGCATCAATCAACCAGGATGGCTCAGCCTTACATACATACACATATTGCAAAGAGAAGCAGGTAACAACAGGCAATGTTCGATTTGGCCTCCCAACTTGGTTTTCGCCGCCAAGCTTTCGTTATGATTTGCGAACAGGAAAATGTTTTCCCACCTGTATGGCAGCCAAAGGTGGAAGAATCAAAGCACTGAAGTCCATTAAATAAAACCGGATGGGCAGAGAACACGCATCCCTATATATTCCAGTTTGCACATTTTGTGGAGGTTGTTGCTTTGCTTTCATCTTCATTTGCAGTGTATCACCTTACAACAAAAGCCATAAACCATTCTCTCTTGAACTTCATCCTATGATGGAAACGTACTTATTTTTGCCTTCAGTGTAAACAACAGACCTTGCTCATCTTGCAAGGAAAATGTTGTTGATTATGAACAAGGAAGTTATTTTTGAAGGGCAAGCATTTCTCAGATGATGGGACTCTAATTTCCAAACGTAACGGCCGTTGGTCATGACGTAGAAGTATGCACTTGCCTCTATGATCTAGACTTTACTCATGCCTCAGGATGGAATTGAGTTGCTTTGCTCCACAACATTGGCCTTGATAAAGACCCAGTTTTAGGGGGTCGAAACGGGAGTTGGGACCATTGTACAGCGTATCCCCGTCGGCCCAGTGATATATCCAGGCAACCCAGCGATCAACCTTACGCCTCCTAATTGCAAAAGGAAACAGCCTGGGTTCCTGCCTGCGAACAACTCTGCATCACAGCATTCGTCCATATCATCTACACGGCTTGCTAGCCCACCCGCTTTTGTTGGGACACAGCCCGGCTGGGCTTGTGCATCTCCTCCCCTTGACTACTTACCTCAAAACCCAGTCCTCTTCTACGAACCCTTGAATTTTGCCCTTCAAACCCGAAGTTGCTTGGACTTTATTGTCGCCATTGGCGTACGGGGTAGGAGCCCACAGCGGGCATGTGTTATATGCACTTGTAAATTGTTTATATATGTGATATTATACTTTTGAAATTTCTAATGAATGTAGTATCTTACTAATTGCTTACACTTCACGTGTTACGTTGCCTTATAGCAACTCTCCCTCTAGTCGTATATACTCTAATTTCCAAAGTCACAACGTGGCTTTTGGAGCAACCTGTCGACTTCTATAAGTGGGGTGTTTCAGGCCCGGATCAGGCCCTTTTGGCGCCCTAGGCGAAAGGCTCTGCTCCTGCCCCCGCCCCGGCTCTGCCCCTCCCCACCCCAGCTCCTCCCCGGCCCCCGGCTCCACCCCTCCCTGCCCCTGGCCCCACCCCCGGCTCCTTGCTGGCGTGTGGAGGAGGAGGAAGGAAAGCCCCACCCCCAGAGCCGATGCGAGGCCTCCCCACGGCTCCTCCCTCCCTCCTAAAGCCACCATGCCGGCCTGAGAAGCTGCCGAAATCGCCCTTTTCAGGCCAGCATGAGTCATGACGGCTTTAGGAGGGAGGTAAGAGCCGTGGGGAGGCCCTGCATCGGCTCCGGGGGTGGGGCTTTCTTTCCTCCTCCTTGCGCCAGCGTGGAGGCGGGGGCGGAGGCGGGGGCGGGGTGGAGCCGAGGGCGGGGGCAGATCTGAGGGGAGCAGAGCAAGGGGGCGGGGGCGGCCGTGGATGGCGCTTACGCCGCCGCACGCATGTGCTTTTTTGGGGGGATTTTTTTTGGAAATTTTTAAAAAACTTTTTTTGGGGTTCGGACCTGCTGCCCCCCTCAAAGGTGCCGCCCTAGGCCATGGCCTATGGTGGCCTTATGGGTAATCCGGGCCTGGGTTTTTCAGGCCCGGATTACCCATAGGGCCAACCTAGGCCATGGCCTAGGGGCGCAAGCCGAGGGGGGCGCAGATCACGGCCCCCCCAAAATAAAAAATGTTATAAATAATTTTAAAATCATGCTGCGATTGGCTCCTTCCCAAAAGGAAGGAAGGAAGGAGGGAGGAAGGAAGGAAGGGGGGCTCCCTCCTTGGCGCCCTGCAGAAAATACAACCGGGAGCCAGCCCCCACGTGACCCGGCGGAGGGCGCACCACGTGACCAGGGCTCCACATGAGGCAGCAGCAGCAGCATGAGGAGGAAGAGGAGGAGCATCGCGACCAGCATGGGCTGCAGAGAGCCCTGACTCTCTGCAGCCGCTGGGCCATGAGCCGCACGTGGGGCCCCCTCTGAAGCTGCTGCCCCGGACGAAGAACATGCTCTGGACCCAGGCCGGCTTTCTCCAGGTAAGGCCCCTGTCCCTTTTGCCTCAGCTCTGTGGCACTCGCCCTCCTCTGCCTCCTTCCTGAGGGGTCATGAACTCGCTCCCCGCCACACAAAGAGGATCTCCCATTGGAGATGCCGGCCTTAGATCCGCCCAGAAGGAATTGTGGGAGATGTAGTCGCTGCCCTCCGCACACCCAGCGCGAGGCCGCAGAGCTGCCTCCGAGGCCGCGGGGGCTGCCGGGATGCGGTGGCGGCACCAGCCTCTCAGCCGTGAGGCATGCTGGGACACGTAGTTACTTGGAATCGCCGGGCGGCAGGCCCCCTCCCTTCCGGTTGTTCCCGGCGCGAGGAGGAGCCTCAGCGGTGAGTGGATGGATGTCAGGGGAGAAGAGGAGGAAGGGCTGAAGGGGAGCTAGGGGGAATGGGGATAGGCCTCTCTAATGCCCCTGTTTGGCCAGACTGGCAAGGGGCAGGAGGGGAGCCTCTTCCTCTCCTCTGCTTCCAGTTCCTCGACTGACTTGGTCCTCTCCAGATGGGCTGTAGTGGGCCTCTCGCCACCCCCAGCGGCATAGCCAAGGACCACACTGCGGCACTCACCCTCCTCTGCCTCCTTCCTGAGAGCTCACGAACTCACTCCCCGCCACACAAAGAGGCCCGTTTCCTTCTTCTCTTCAGTGACAGCGCACATGCACCTTTCCCCTCAGCCCCATTGGCACAGGACGGGAAGGATGCGGCGGCGCGAGGTGGGGGGGGAGTGCGGTAGAGGCAGGCCCGGATTACCCATAAGGCCACCCTAGGCCATGGCCTAGGGCGGCACCTTTGGGGGGCAGCAGGTCCGCCCCCCCCCATTTTTTAAAAAAAAGTTCAAAAAAACAAAAAGAAGGGCGCATGCGCGCGGTGGCGTAAGCACCATCCACGACGGCCCCCTCCTTTGTTCTGCTCCCCTCGGCTCTGCCCCCGCCCTCGGCTCCGCCTCACCCCCGGCTCCGCCCCCACCTCCTCGCCAGTGCGAGGAGGAGGAAGGAAAGCCCCACCCCCGGAGCCGATGCGGGGCCTCCCCACGGCTCCTCCCTCCCTCCTAAAGCCACGATTTCGCCCGCCTCTCAGGCCGGCATAGTGGCTTTAGGAGGGAGGGAGGAAGGAGCCGGCGAAGAGGCGGGGCGGAGCCGAGAGCGGGGCGGGGGTGGAGCGGGGAGGAGCCGGGGGTAGGGCGGGGTGGAGCCGGGGGTGGGGCGGAGCAGGGAGAAGCCGGGGCAGGGCAGAGCCGGGGGCCTCATCCGGGCCTGGGTAGAGGTTGGCTTAAGGGGGGGCGTAATTCCAAACTGTGGCCTAGGTCGCAAAAAGGTGTTGATCCAGGCCTGGGGTGTTTACAATTGCTTAAAAAGAGGGGAGAAGTGTATGTCCCTGGGTGGCACCAATGGCGAGAAGCTAATAACTTTGCCAAGTTTCATTGCTCTCAGTCCACAGGAAGTGGGCCAGGGGAAATAGTTAATGAACATCCCTCATATTATTATTATCACCATTATTGTTTTTATTATATTTGCAAAGTTGCTATGTTGTTCAACTTTGGATATGGAAGTCCGAAACTCCTGGAAAAGGAAGGGTTCTGGTACCTTCTTTCCCTAATTTCTACAAACAAGTCTTGAGGTTTAACTTTGAGAAAGAAAGAAAGAGAAGAAGGGGAAAAAAATACCAGGGAAAAAAAGTTAACGTGATTGATGGCATGTGAACCCCAAGCCTCTGGCTAGGTAGTTTTAATCGATTCTCCATCAGCATTGCGTACTGATGCTCTTTAGTTACTCAACGGGGAACCGAGATGGGGAATTTTAAAGAATTATAAATACGAAGAGGGAAACATTCATTTGCTTGGCCTAAGCAAAATCCGTGATCGTTTGGAAATCCCCATCCTCCAAAGTCATAAATCATTAGCGATTACAGTTCTGTTACAATTCAAAACACAGCCCAGAATGTGAGCCGTTCTCCTTTCTCTGGAAAAACAGCTGGGACTTGGCTCCTGTCGCAACTACTCCAAATGGCCCTGTTTCCTTTTGTGTATGGTTTCCTACTTGAGCCTCTTTCAATTTGGTGCCTCTGGCAGCACCTATCACCCCCAGGGTGTGCATTTAAGATGATGGGAGTTGTAGTACATCAAACGGTTCCTCCTTGATTTAAGGCATTGGAATGCAGCCTGATATTTGAAGAGAGGGTGGGCTGAAAATGTCAATGCCTTGGTCAGTACTTTAGCCAGGATTTTGATTCGGGGCTGTTTGATTTTGGGGGTGAGCCTGAGGGAGAGAGGATCTACCCTAGCAAACCTTTTGTATCATTATCCCAATACCCCCATGCATATGGGATATATTGAGCACAGTGATCAGTAGGGGTGGATATCTCCGGTCGTAATACTTTGATTTCCGTTAATTTTTCGTATTTGAAATTATTTTGACCCTATATCGACCCACGTCATCCAACCCGGAAGTGACCTTTCTAAATCAAAA
The DNA here is from genome assembly GCA_030556195.1 of Anolis apletophallus. NCBI lineage: Eukaryota > Metazoa > Chordata > Lepidosauria > Squamata > Anolidae > Anolis > Anolis apletophallus. Next base: position 7,352,730 of record JARBWK010000013.1, read on the forward strand.
CCGAGTCAGCCATTTACGTAAAGGGTGTGTTATTAGGTCGTTTCCGCCCTTTCTTATCTTTAACCTGCCTTTGGTTGTCTACTGGCGAGAGGGGAGTGGAAGGCAGCATCTCCTCTCGCCAGATGACACCCAAACACGGGTTAAAGATAATCCCCGTTTGGGTCTTGGCTGTCAAGAGGAGGGTGCCAGGCTGCCCCCTCCACCCTCCTGTCACCATCTGACATGCGACTTAAAGGGAACACACGTTGGTTTCTGGGCTGGCAGAGGGGAAGGGTGGCATAGCCTCCCTTCGCCCTTGCGAGCTCAGAATCCAACCTGGGTTAAATGGATCGCCGGTTGGTTTCTGAGCTCGCAGGGGTGAAGGGAGGCGCCTCCCTTCCCCTCTGCCAGCCCAAAGACCATTTAACCCGGGTTGGATTCTGAGCTCACAGGGGCAAAGGGAGGCTATGCCACCCTTCCCCTCTGCCAGCCCAGAAACCAACCCGGGTTAAAGGAACGTGGGTTGGATTCTGAGCTGGCAGGGGTAAAGGGAGCCGATGCCTCCCTTCCCCTCTGCCAGCCCAGAAACCAATGTGCATTCCCTTTAACCCGCGTGTCAGATGGCGACAGGAGGGTGGAGGGGGCAGCCTGGCACCCTCCTCTCGCCAGCCGAGACCCAAACGAGGGTTATCTTTAACCCGTGTTTGGGTGTCATCTGGCGAGAGGAGCTGCTGCCTTCCACTCCCCTCTTGCCAGCGAGCTCAGAATCCAACCCGTGTTCCCTTTAACCCGGGTTGGTTACTGGGCTGGCAGAGGGGGCGTGGAGGCGGGCATCCCCTGCGCACTGGCCCCACTAACGAAATAGTAACAAATTTCATTATTAGATATGTTTCAATTGCGAAATTTATTTTAAAAAATTCGAATTAATTTCTATAACAACCCAGCAACAGAAATTCTCCCCCACATGAGTTTAGAATCATTTTTTTAATGCACCAACCACCCCTAGCGATCAGGTCATGATATGAATACACATAAAAGTTTAAATAATGCACCAGTAAGGCCTTCTCGTGGAATTTGGGGGTCCGAGCCCCCCTAGCCCCCCCCCCCCGGCTGGCTACATGCCTGCCCTTGGTCTTTTCATTGCTGGCTTCTACTTCCCAGCGGATGTTAGGTGGTGCGATTCCAGCTATACAGTGTAATTTTTCCAGTGGTGTAAGATGTAGGCATCCTGTGATAATGTGGCATGTCTCACTAAGAGCCACATCCACTGTTTTAATGTGGTGAGATGTAGTCCACACTGGTTATGTGTATTCAGCAGCAGAGTAGCAAAGTGCAACGGCAGATGTCTTCACGGTGTCTGGTTGCGATCCGCAGGTTGTGCCAGTCAGCATTCATACGATATTATTTCTAGCACCCACTTTCTACTTGATATTCAAGCAGTGCTTCTTGTAAGTCAGAGCACGGTCCAGAGTGACTCCCAGGTATTTGGGTGTGCTGCAATGCTCCAATGGGATTCCTTCTCAGGTAATCTTCAGAGCTTGAGATGCTTGTCTGTTCTTAAGATGAAAAGCACGCACCTGTGTTTTAAATAGATTAGGAATCAGCTGGTTTTCCCTGTAATAAGCAGTAAGAGCACCTAAAGCTTCGGAGAGCTTCTGTTCAATCATCTCAAAGCTCTCTGCTTGAGTGGTGATGGCACGATCGTCAGCATAGATGAAACTCTCTGTCCCTTCTGGCAGTGGCTGATCATTTGTGTAAATGTTAAACATTGATGGAGCAAGCGCACTCCCCTGAGGCAGGCCATTCTTCTGTTTATAATAATAATAATAATAATAATACACTTTATTTATATTCTGCTCTTCTCACCCCGAAGGGGACTCAGAGCAGATTACATTACACATACGGCAGACAGTCCTTGCCGGTTGACATACAATTACAATACAACAAGTACAATTTAGAAGGATTTTTTTCTTCTTCTGGCTGCATCACATGGTGCAGTTGCTCCCTCACGTCATTACATCACAAGGAGGTGCTGTTGCTTCATCCTCATGACGGAGAGCCTCTGTTTCCGCATTCCACCTTCCGACAGCCAATCTTCCTTTTATTCAGGCATTGTAAAGTCCTTTTTGTAAAAATCCTTCCCCGCTTAGCGGTCCGTAGTTCATCTATTCACAGGTGGGCTGTTTTCGAACTGTTTGGTGAACAGTGGACTGGGCTCACAGCTGGGTGTCCATACCAGCCCGGGAATTGAACACGCAACCTTCTGATTGCAAGCACAGCTGTTGTTACTGCTGTGCTATCTCTCTCTTCACCATCTGCTTCTCTAGCCCAGGAACTCAACAAAAAAGCTCCTGTTTTTGTCCAGTGCAGATATCTCTTACTCAGGTTCCCTCTTCCTAACAGGAACAGGAGTAAGAGATACCTGAACTGGACAATTTGATGCTTTGCCTCCAATTAAGCCTTTGTCTACATTGCAGAATTAATGCAGTTAACTCCACTTTCAATGCCATTGCTCCATGCTATGGAATCCAGGGATTTGTAGTTTGAAGAAGCACCAAGAAGAGGCTAAACACCTTGTAAGATTACAAGTCTTGGGGGCCTGGAGATCAGGCAACCACAATGCTCCCATCCAAAGTTATCCAGAACTTTAGCAAAGGTGTCAAAATGGCATTTTTTTATTTAAAAAAACTCTTGGAAGTGGCATCAAACATGAACATATTATATGGAACAGGTCCTTCTCTTGATGCCAAAGCCAACCGAAGCCAAGGAAGTATCTGCTTGAGTTTGATTTCCTGAAATATAGCCGTCTGCAAAACCTTGCTGGCTTGGAAGCTGGAGAAAAGGCAACACTCTCATTTTTCTGCACCGAGCACACTTTTCTTTGCACAAGAAAATGCAGTTTTCCTCCGCAGCAACAACACATTAGGACATTTGAGTACAGGGAGAATTCTGCAGAGGAATATTAGTTTTCCCTACGGTGCGGAGAAAACGACTTTAATTATTCATCCTCACAGCAGAGGACAAAACAGTCAAAGATTTACATTCCCTGTAAAGAAATGATCCAAGGTACTGAGCCGAGTTGTTCGTGTCGGACCATTTTGGGATAGATAGAACATAAACAAGCACTGAATAAGATGTGTATATCTGCAAGGAATACACGGAGTTCTAGGAAGTGTAGGAACATTGATGAGTTGGGGTTGCATGCATACCAAAATAGATTCTTTAGGGCAGCATTTCTCAACCTAGGGGTTGGGACCCCTGAGGGGATCATGAGGGGATTTCAGAGAGGTCGCCAAAGATTATCAGAAAAAAGATGATCTTGGGAACCCCTTTGGCGGAGAAGGCTGAATATTGCTCCGCCTCTCCTTCTCACCCTGTTTGGACACAGACACGAATCCTCCCAGGAAAAGGCCTCCTCCTCTGTGAATGGCCGGCCTCGCAGCCAGGGGGAGGGCTGTTTCTGAGACTCCGAGTGGGGAGGGGAGAGCAGGTGTGCTCGGCGCATGGCAGTATGATGCTCATGTGTGGGCGAGGGAGAGCGTGCGAGGCTGGAGAGGGGCTCGCGCTAGCCAGTCCTTTCAAGTCATGGGGGTTCTGTGTGAGAAGTTTGGCCCAATTCTATCATTGCTGGGGTTCAGAATGCTCTTTGATAGTAGGTGAACTATAAATCTCAGCAACTACAACTCCCAAATGTCAAGCTCTATTTTCCCCAAACTCCACCAGTGTTCACATTTGGGCATATTGAGGATTCGTGCCAAGTGTGGTCCAGATCTATCATTGTTTGAGTCAACAGTGCTCTCTGGATGTAGGTGAACTACAACAGTGTTTCCCAACCGGTGTGCCATGGCACACTAGTGTGCCGTGGCACACTAGTGTGCAGTGAGAGATCATCAGGTGTGCCATGGGAAATTACAGTGGAGAGAGAGAGAGAGAGAGAGAGAGAGAGAGAGAGAGAGAGCGAGCCTAGCAGGAAACTTCAGGCAGTGGAAATGAGGCTTTCCTGGCTGAAGCAGCAATGCCAGCCAGCCTGGCTGTAGTCAGGGAGAGCCCTCAGCATCCAGAACTTTCTTCCCTTCCTCCTCTCTCTCTCCTTCCCTTCCTTCCTTCCCTCCCTCTGCATGCTAAGGGCTACCTGGCCAGGTTGCGGCTCCTCCTGCTTCCTGGCTCCTGGGCGCTCTTCTGCCCTCCTCCCTTCTGGCAGCAAGGAGGAGGAGAGGGAGGAGGAGTCCGTGGGAGCTGCCCCCGTCCGACCCCGCTCCCGGAGGCTCGAGGTGAGGCTTTCTGCCCTCTAGCCCCTCTGCACCAGGGAAATGGCGCAACCCCTCATCTCCTGGCCTCTCCTGGCTGGGCTCCGGATTCACTGCAGAGCAGAGAAGAGCAGAAGCCGGGATGCGCAGCTCCACAGCCTAGCTTGGTTCCTTCCCGATCTGGCCCCAAGGCGACAGCAGGGAAGCTGAAGGGACGCGGGGGAGGGAGGCACTCCTGGGGGGGGGGTGAACCCCTTTGGGAAGGAGAGCTGGGGGTGGCGATAGCTTCGAGCCTCCACTACAGTTTTTTCCGAGGCTCGGAGTCACCCTGTGTGCTCAATTCCTATTTGTCCTGCTCAGCCGAGCTCGCATGGTTTCGGCCACTCAGCGCAGCCCTCCCCCCATGGGACGGTGATGGGCCTCCTGCGCGTGGGCCTCCTGGGGGGAGGGGGGTTGGCGGAAGCAGCAGCGTCATGAGGGGGGAGAGTGTCATTTTGTGTCATTTTGGTTGGTGGTGTGCCCCAGGGTTTTGTAAATGTAAAAAATGTGCCAGGTCTCAAAAAAGGTTGAAAATCACTGAACTACAACTCCAAAACTCAAGACCAAACCCTTCCAGTATTTTTTGTTGCTCATGGGACTTCTGTGTGCCAAGTTTGGTTCAATTCCGTCATTGGTGGAGTTCAGAATGCTTTTTGATTGTAGGTGAACTATAAATCCTAGCAAACTGCGACTCAAAAATGACAAAATCAATCTCCCTCAGCCAACCCCACCAGTATTCAAATTTGGGCACTTTGGGTATTTCTACCAAATGTGGTCCAGTGAATGAAAATACACCGTGCATATCGGATATTTACATTACGATTCATAACAGTAGCAAAACTACAGCAACGAAAATAATGTTATGGTAGGGGGTCACCACAATATGAGGAATTGTATTGAGGGATCGTGGCGTGGAGGAAAACGTGCACGATTGCTCAGAAAAATCCACGAACTTTCTCTTCAAGGTGGAAGCTGAAGAATCTTACATTTAAAAATATAGACATTCCTTTTCCCGAAATGCCGTTTCCCCTTAAATGTTGAGATGTTTAAAAACTGTGCTATCAGATACACTCGGAAAGCATGCATTAAATCTTAATGAAATCCAAGAAACAGCGGCAGCCGCAGAGGGAAGGGGACAAAATAGCCCCATTCCACAAGGCAAGTTTCTGTAATAATAATAATAATTGCGGTGATAAATTACAGTAATGAACTCCTCTGGGCGTTAGATAAAAACAAGCCGGATTGATACCGAAGCCGTGGGAGGGACATGTTCCTTAATTAAAAATCTATCCGGGGGCATTTAGAAAGGGAGCGTGGGAGCAAAGGGACATAGAGAATGCCTTCCTTGAAGGACGGCGGACCCATCTCAAGCCAGGCTTCAAAGGGAGATTTTCAAGTCAGTTTGACCGTAGTTTTTCAGCCAGTTAAATCTGTTTTTTCTCTGATTTCTCCCTATTTTTGTTTGCAATCCTCAGTGTGCTGATATACCTCCTCCTTGTATTGTTGAAGGCTTTCATGGCTGGAATCACTGGGTGGTTGTAGGTTTTTCGGGCTATATGGCCATGTTCTAGAAGCATTCTCTCCTGACATTTCGCCTGCATCTATGGCAAGCATCTTCACAACCCCTGAGGATGCTTGCCAGAGATACAGGCGAAATGATGTATTTCTTGCTTTGTAAGGAATCTCCTAAAAAAACATTAGGAATTTTTTTTGCACATGATATGGAGAGGGGGAAGAGAAGTAGCTAATGGCAGTATTGCTATTATCATTCTAGATCAGGAGTCAGGAACCTTTTGACTCAGAGAGCCATGAAAGCAAAATATTTGGAAATCTATTTCAGTGAGAGCCATAAAATATATATAATATATTTTAAGACTGAATTCAACTAAATGTGAGTCTATACATACATACGATGAGGAAAGGATTCCCCCGGCAGAATGACGGGACACTTCAGACCTGGCTCTGCAAAAGGCACGCTCAGGACTCTGGGAAGGAAGAGAAGACGGAAGGAAGGAAGGGGGAAAAGAAGAAAAGAAAGAAGGGGAGAGAGAGGGAAATGAAAAGAAAGGAAGGAGAAGGAAAGAAAGACTTGCGGAAAAAGAATAGAAGAGGAAGGAAGGAAGAGGGAGAATGGAGGAAAGAAGGAAGGGGAGAGAGGGAGGGAAAAGGAAGAAGAGAAGGAAAGAGTGAAGGGTAAGAAAGGAAGGAAGAGGAAGGAAGGAAGGAAGGAAGGAAGGAAGAAGGGGAAAGAGGGAGGGAAAAGGTAGGAGAGAATGAGAAGGAAAGGGTGAAGGGGGAGAAAGAAAGAAAGGAAGAGGGAGAATGGAGGAAAGAAGGAAGGAAGGGGCAGGGGCGGTCTAAGGTAATTTTATATGGTTAAGCGAACATTATTTTGGCGCCCCCCCATGTAAAACAAATATACAATTATAATATCACAATACCATTAGTAGTATTATATTGTATCAATGTATATACAATATATTATAGTACATACTCATACTATATTATATCATAATTATATTATACTACATTAAAATATAATTATATTATAATATATTGACATTATAATATAATATAACATTCTATTATATTATTATTACAAAAAATAAATAAAATTATTTAAATAAAATTATCCTCTACTAAATATTTTCATTACTCCTATAAAACTCAAATAACCCAAAATAAAGTAAAATAAAATATTATATATTAGTATTTGCCTGCGCAGTTGCACCTGTCTCTCCTTGATGCTCCCGGCCGGCGCGTGCGTGCACGGGGGGAGGTGGGCGGGCGTGGTAGGGTTCACACGTGATTGGGCCTGGCGAGGGAGTTCGCCTCAGTGCGCGGCAGCTACTTCTGGTGGCGGCTGTCAGGAGGCAATACGTTGCCAATACCCTTTTCCCTCCCCTCTCCCCTTTGTCTCCGCCCCTGCCTGCCCAATTGGGTCACTGTATTCGGCAGCAGGGCGGAGACAAAGGGAGAGGGGAAGCACTCCCTGCCTGCCCGATAGGGAGTGCTTTGCTTACAGGCTTCTGCGCACAGGAGCTACTGGGCATGTGCAGAGGTTTTCGCACATGCGCAGTTGCTCCTGCGCTCAATTTCAGCTCTGGAGCAACTGCGCCTGCGCGAAAACCTCCGCGCATGCCCAGAAGCGGCGTCGGAGTGCACAAGGCCAGGGCCCAAAAGCAGGCAGCCGCGGCGCTGCCTGAGGAACATCCCAGATGGCGCCCCTTCCCAGATGGCGCCCCATGCGGCCGCTTCCTTGACCTACCTGTAGGACCGCCCCTGGGAAGGGGAGAGAGGGCCCCGAGAGCAGTGGGGGATGAGGAAGAGGCGCCGATGGCTGGCGGCGTGGAAGCGGCAATCATGGCGCATTTGCGTCAGTCCTCCCCGCTGCATGCTGGCAAACTGAGGCCTGGGCTGGTATAGAGCCAGATGCAATCATGAAAAGAGTCACATCTGGCTCCCGAGCACATAGGTTCCCGACCCCTGATCTAGATGGAAACAGTTTTTCCTATAACAAAGTAACCAATAATTCTAGTAAGGAATAGGTTGCATGGATTTTGCTTTGAAAATGTCTTAAATTCAAGGGAATGGTATGCTATACTTATTTTGCACAAGTTGCCATTTGCACACAGATTTAGACACATTTCATTATTTTTGAATGTATATTTTCTGATGGTTTGTGTCAAATTATATATATATATATATATATATATATATATATATATATAACCTGCCATTCTGTAAAACAAATAGCTGACTGGGGCTAAAAGGATCCCCAAGTGAGGCCTGAGCAGAACGCAGGTATTTGCCCTTGTGGAGGATGAGCCTTGGATCTGGAAATGGATAAACACTTCCCAGGTTTCCTCCCTGCCACAGTCGGCAATAGAGAAGGGATTGGGAGATGGAAACTCTTGAGAGAAATGTCTCCAGGAGAGGAGAGCTGCCCTATGCATTGATCCCTGCGCTTGGGTGAGATTGTGGAGGGCAGCTCTTAATTAAAGAGTGATTGACATACAAGTGAAGCTGCTGTACTGACAACAAGAAGCACGTTAGCCTTTCAAAAGGTCCTCAGGGTGATTTCAGGCACGGTCCCTCTAATCGGCAACAGGAGATAGAGTGCATATTTCACTGGATGCTTGAGGTAGAAATGCTTGGACTCTCCAGGTGCCTTTAGGGTTGCCAGTTTTTGACATAAGAAAAAAGGGACATTTACCTAAAAATACGGGATTTTTCACAAAAATAAGAGACACTTCATAAAAACTTGAAAACCAAATCCTCCTCCTCTTTTGCCACCACGACCATTAATAATAATAATAATAATAATAATACTGTTTATTTCTATTCCGCTCTTCTCACCCCAAAGGGGACTCAGTGCGGATTATAATACACATACGACAGACAATCCCTGTTGGAGACGTACAGTGTTACACATAGACAGTACAGTTTACTCATAGACAGTACAGTGCAGTTTATAGAAGGGTTTCTTTCTTGGCTGCGTCACAGGGTAACAGGGACATACAGGTGTGCGTCATACAGGGTCATACAGGATGTCACTGCTCCAATTACGTCATTGTTGTTGTTATGCCTCTTTGCATCACAAGGGGGTGCTGTTGTTCCATCCTCATGACGGGAGCCTTCTGTTTTTTCCCTCTTCCGCATTTCACCTCGCCGGCCAGCCGAAACTTTCAGACGTTGTAGGTCTGTAAAAAGCCCTTCCCCACTATTTATACGTGGTCCCCATTGGTGTTTGAACTGCTTGGGTGGGCAGTGGACTAGGCTCATATATTGTTATTATAGCTGGTCGTCCAGGCCAGCTCGGGGATTGAACCAGCAACCTTCCGATTGCAGCACAGTTTGTTCTACCGCTGTGCTATCTCCCCGACTGTTACGCAAGTCCCAGAATCCCCAGCAGGCCTGAGACCTATCATCAGTCGCTATGTGCTTACAAACTTGAGCTAAGGAATGGGTTTTTGGTTTGTGAACTACCAGAAGACTGGGAACACCTGAAGAATCGTTGTCTGATTGCACGATATTGAAGATGCTATAACTTTCTCCCAAGTGGATTGATAGGGACGAGCATTGGTGTGCCTTCCAATGTTATCGGAAAACTTAATCCGGCTCTTGTTCTCTCTCCGGAATAAAACCCAAAGCATGATTTTCTTCTCTGTATGGTTTCCTTATGGTTTCAGCACAAGGTTTGTCCTTGGAGCACAGCAGTTAGGCTCTTGTGTCACGCTGTCTCCCTTTTTGGAACATAACCATTGCTTTCCTTTTGGGAAACGGCTTCTCCTTTAACTCCTCTCCTGAAACGGAGGCCTCCTGAAATTCATTTAACTCTGCCAACAGTGCCTACCCACCTGCTTGTCGCAACTCTAGACGGCGAAAGCTTATCCGAAAGATGCTGACTCACCAGATGAGATGGCAGGAACCCAACCTGCCTCAAGAATGAAGAGAAGAGCAAAGGTGAAAGTCTGCAGAAGACTTTATTTTTCCCCCATCGGGAAGACTTCTCTTTTTCTTTCTGGCTTCTCCAAGGGAAAAAAGACCTTGCTGCAGAATTTTCTTCTTTTGTGGAAGCCTGGAATGTCATTGCATGCTTCTACACTGCATAATACAGTGTTTCCCAACCTTATTTGAGGTATGGCACACTTTTTACATTTACGAAATCCTGGGGTACACCACCAACCAAAATGACACAAAATGACAGTCTAACACAGTGATACATATAGTTAATATGTTTTTAAATGTATTTATACACTCCGTGTGAAACCTGGGCCTGTTTCGATGAACACAACATAGAAATCCTGGCAGGAATGGCAGAAAGACACAAACTTCCCACACAGAACTCCCATAACCAAGAGAAAATGCTATGAGAGTTTGGTGGGCATTGACCTTGAGTTTTGGAATTGTAGTTCACCTATATCCAGAGAGCACTGTGGACTCAAACAATGTTGGATCAGGACCAAACTTGGCATGAATACTCAGTATGCCCAAATGTGAACACAGATGGAGTTTGGGGAAAATAGACCTTGACATTTGGGAGTTACAGTTTCTGGAATTTATAGTTAACACAAAATCAAAGGGCATTCTGAACCCCACCAATGATAAAACTGGGCCAAACTTCCCACACAGAACCCCCAGGTGGCTCCCTTCCTGAATGGCTCTCTCACTCTTCCACACCAGAAGGGAAGGCACTCACTCGGTCCACGGTTGCCTGCCTTCCTTCCTTCTTTCCTACGGATCAAAAGAAGAGGCCAGTGGGCCCGTCTCGGACTGCGCTCCTCACTTCCACTTCCATTCCCTGCCCTCCCTCGATTGGAGACTGGCTGGGGAAATGGCCAAAGGAGGCGGCGCCCCGGCCCCTTCTTCTTCGCCGCCGCCCGGCCCTTCCTCCTCCTCCTCCCCCAAGCAACAGCAGCAGGAGTTCGGCAGGAGGGGGAAGAAAGGGGGGAAGAGGGGTTTTCCCGCGGCACACCAGGTGATTGCTCACGGCACACTTGTGTGCCCCGGCACACTGGTTGGGAAACACTGGCATAATAAACCCAGTTTGACTCCACTTTAACTGCCGTGGCTTGATGCTTTGAAATAATGGGATTCATAGCTTTACAAGGCCTTTTGCCTTCTCTCCCAAAGAGTGCTGGAGCCTCACTAAGCTACAACTCCCAGGATTCAATAGCATTGAGCCGTTAAAGTTAAAGTAGAATCAAACTTTAAGTTAAAGTAGAATCAACAGAATTAGTCCACTCCATGTGCAAGTGATGCTAAAATCCAAGCAGGAAGAAACCGCGGTTTGCTGCAGACTGCGGAAGTGCGTGTGGGCGCAGATGGAACCTCTGTAGTATGTGATGACGCAGGGGCGTTAGCGTCCACTGATGTCGTTGCTTTGTAATGCGGATACTTCCTCCGTTGAGCGTGATGATGAGTGTGATGATGACGCTCAACGGAGGAAGTATCCGCGTTACAGAGCAATGACATCAGTGGATGCTAATGCCCCTGCGTCATCACATACTACAGAGGTTCCATCTGCGCCCACACGCACTTCCGCATTCTGCAGCAAACCGCGGTTTCTTCCTGCTTGGATTTTAGCATCACTTGCACACCGAGAGGACTAATTCTGTTGATGTTTACCCTGGTAGGTTTTGGGCTTTCTGGCTCTACCACCCCTTCTGGTACCGCAGGAGGGGGAAGAAAGGGAGGAAGAGAGGTTTTCCCACGGCACACCAGGTGATCGCTCATGGAACACTAGTGTGCCGTGGAACAGCGGTTGGGAAACACTGCCCTACACCACTGGAGAAATGACTGATCGAGACCAAACTTGGCACACAGAACCCTCATGACCACCTTCATGTCCTGGTAAGGTTTGGGGGAGGATGGACAATGGATGATGGGATTTGTAGTACTTCCCCACCCTTCGGTTCCTACGGACCACTGCGGCCCCCAACAAAGACCGATAAAGACCAAACTTGGCACACAGAGCCCCCATGACCCACTCTACATCCTACTGCAATTTGGAGGAGGGCGAACCATGGATGATGGGACTTGAAGTACCCCCCCCCACTCATTTCTCAAGATTGCTGTGACCCTCATTAAATGACTGATCAAGACCAAACTTGGCACACACAGAGCTCCCATGACCCACTCTATAGCCTGGTGCAGTTTCAAGGAGGATGGACCATGGATGATGGGACTTGAAGTACCTCCACTCACTTTCTGAGACGGCTGCAACCCTCATCCAATGACTGATCAAGATCAAACTTGGCACACACAGCCCACATGACCCACTCTACATCCTGGTGCAATTTAGCCGGTATTGCACCACCTGATATCCGCGGGGAGGTAGCAGCCTGTAATGAAGGGCAAGGCAGTGACATCTCCAGCCCATCCTCTGTTCGGCTATCAGCCAGCACACCAATGCCTTAAATCAAGAAATAGCTTTCTAAGATCTCCAGAGATACTACTCACAGGAACACCTCAGCAAGCAAGAGTCCAAAAGTGGCAGGCAAAAACCCGGAACCTCAATCCATGGCTATTACGAGATGACAAGTTCACCGCGTGCACATAGAAGACTGGAAGACTTGGAAGGTGCTGAACAGACTGTGCTCTGGCACCATGAGATGCAGAGCCAACCTCCAGAAATGGGGCTACAAAGTGGAGTCAACAACATGCAAGTGTAGAGAAGAATAAACCACAGACCGCCTACTACAATGCACAATGGAGGACCTTCTTATGGCGACACCAGAGGCACTCAAAATGGCCAGCTTCTGGTCAAAAGAAATCTTATATAGTGCCAAGTTTTTAACTTTGCTTGTGATTATACACACACACACACACACACACAAATGCGCGCACACACACATTATAACTGTACTCTCTAGTCACTTTTGACATGATAAATACATAAAGAGTAGACAGAGAATTAATTTCAAGCAAAAATTATTAAAAATACCGTGTATAAAATTATACTCAGTTTAGCCATTTAGGGCACATGTAAAAATAAATGAATTTCCTATTTAGACTTAGGTCTACATCTCCAAGATATAGCATAATGCACTGGAGCCCTCGGTGGTACAATGGGTTAAATCCTTCTGCCGGCAGGACTGAAGACTGACAGGTCGGAGATATGAATCCGAGGAGAGCGGGTTGAGCTCCCTCTGTCAGCTCCAGCTCCCCATGTGGGGACATGGGAGAAGCCTCTCACAAGGACGGTAAAATGTGAAACATCCAGGTGTCCCCTGGACAACGTCCTTGCAGATGGACAATTCTCTCACACTAGAAGCGACTTGCAGTTTCTCAAGGTGCTCCTGCCACACAAAAAAAGTACTTATATGTAAATACAGGTATTCCATTTTTTTTTCCAAAAATGCAAAATACTTCTGGATCCAAGCATTGCAGATAAGAAACCTGTATAGTTGGAAGGAAATAGTGGTATTTCTTACGAGTATAGCTCTATCATTGGGATTCGACTAGTAAGAGCTAGTAGAGAAGTTTGATTTTGGTAAGATGTTGTCTTCCTGTTCTGGAACTAGAAAGAACTCTGGGTTGTAAAAACAATCTCAATGCAGTAGAAAGCAAAATCTTTACCTAGCAGCTCAAAAATAAAAAAAAACTCCCAAAAAACTCCCAAAGTCCATCGTCACCAAACTCAGAATATCCACTGGGTGGCAACCTTTCCCCAAAAACCGATTTTGCAACAGAGAGAACCTATAAGAAATATGTGTAACACTGTTTCTTGATGAATATTTTTACTAATAACTTTGTTAACGTTCTCTAAGTCAGTGGTTCTCAACCTTCCTAATGGTGCGACCCCTTAATACAGTTTCGCATGTTGTAATGACTTCCAACCATAACATTATTTTCGTTGCTACTTCACAACTGTCATTTTGCTACTGTTAGGAATCATAATGTAAATATCTGATATGAAGGATGTATTTTCATTCACTGGACCACATTTGGCACAAATACCCCATATGCCCAAATTTGAATATTGGTGGGGTTTGGTGGAGGGGATTGATTTTGTCATTTGGGAGTTGCAGTTTGCTAGGATTTATAGTTCACCTACAATCAAAGAGCATTCTGAACTCCACCAATGATGGAATTGAACCAAACTTGGCACACAGAACTCCCATGACCAACAGGGTTTGGTGGGCATTGACCTTGAGTTTTGGAATTGTAGTTCACCTACATCCAGAGAGCACTCTGGACTCAAACAGTGATGGATCTGGACCAAACTTGGCACAAATACTCAATATGCCCAAAGGTGAACACTGGTGGAGTTTGAGGAAAATAGACCTTAATATCTGGGAGTTGTAGTTGCTGGGATTTATAGTTCATCTACAATCAAAGAACATTATGAACCGCACTTATTATAGAATTGGTCTAAACTCCCCACACAGAACCCCCCTGTCTAGAAGAGACTCACTAGTATGAATCTCCGTCCAGCCTCACACGCTGTCATTCCAGGCCCGGATTAGCTTCTTTTGGTGCCCTAGGCCAAAAGACACCCCGCCCCCAGGGCGTGCTGCGCATGCGTGGCAGTGCCCCCAAGGGTGGGGCTTCCGACCTCCTCCTCCCGCGACCGGAAAACGGTTGCGGAGAGGAGGAGGAGGAGGAAGGGAAGCTGTGCCCCAGGGCCACTGGTGGGCATGTGTGTGTGCCAGGAGGCTGCCTCTGCCTCCTCCGCCATGCTCCTAGGTGCCGCGCATGGCCGGCAGCGGCCAGTGGCCCCAGGAGCTTCCCTTCTTTCTTCCTCCTCCTCAGGAGGAGGAAGGAAGGGAAGCCCCCGGGGACGCTGCCGGCCATGCACGGCACCCAGAAACATGGCGGAGAAGGCAGAGATGCCCTCCTGCCGCGCACGCATGCCCGCCAGCGACCCCGGGGCGTGGCTTCTCTTCCTCCTCCTCTCGCGGCTTGCGCCCTCCTTCCTTTACAAAGGGGCGGGGGTGATGGCGAGGGGGGGCGCCATTCCCTCCTCCCCTGCCCCATCGCAGCGCTCTCCCCCCGCCCTCCCCAGAGAGAGAGAGAGGGAGAGAGGGAGGGAGAGAGAGAGAGAGAGCAAAGAAAATTCAATCAAAACCTCAACGTTGCGATTTTGATTGATTTTTTTTGGTCCTTGATCTGGCGTCCCCCCAGGCCTGCGCCCATAGACCATGGCCTAGTGTGGCCTTATGGGTAATCCAGGCCTGTGTCACTCACCTGCACATGCACATCACACCGCCATGCGCCATGCACGCCTACTCTCCCCACCCTGCTTGGAGTCCCAGAAACATCCCTCCCCTTGGCTGAGAGGCCAGCCAATCACAGTGGAGGGGGGCTTTTGGTGGGAGTATTCACCATCTGTTTCCAAAAAGGAAGGGAAGGGCAGGCAGAGAGATCTTCAACCTTTTCTACCAAAGGAGTTCCTCAGACCATCAGAAATATATGTTTTTGGATGATTTTTGGCGACCCCTCTGAAACCCCCTCACAACCCCCCAGAGGTTCCGACCCTTATATTGGGAATGAATGTACTTGTCAAGAAGAAAGTTACTTTATGCACATGTTTGTGGACAAACATTTTCCAATTCCTTTTCTAGGAAGAAGTCCATTCTGGTATTGCCCTTCTTGTTCTTATAATTCACTTTCAAACTGACTTTGAATTATGGCAAGACTGAGATAGAGAGACCTCCAAGAGCCCCAGCATCAACTACCTGAATTCAGGGCCATGGCTTCCTTCACCAAATCAATTCATCAGAGTGCATCTACACTGTAAAATAAATGCAGTTTGACACCACTTGAACTGCTGTCACTCACTGAATGCTAAAGAGGTGTAGTTAGGTGAGGCACCAGCCCTGTTTGGCAGAGAAAACGAAACACCTTTAAAGTTACAATTCCCAGGATCCTATAGTATTGAGTCTTGGGATTTAAAGAGGCATCAAATTGCGTTAATTCAACAGTGTAGACCAGTGGTTCCCAAACCTTTTTGGCCTACAGCCCCCTTTCCAGAAAATTTTTTACTCACCGCCCTCCTAGAAATTAGTTTTTTAAAATTTAATAGTAATTAACCAGAAAGATATCTGTATTAATGCAGTGGTTCTCAACCTTTCTAATGCCGTGACCCCCTAAATAAGGTTCCTCATGTTGTGGTGACCCCCAACCATATTTTCGTTGCTACTTCATAAATAATTTTGCTACTCTTACGAATTCTAATCCAAATATTCAATATGCAGGGCAAAGCAAAGTGGGCGGGGCCAAAGAAGAGGGCCGCGTGGCCCCTCCTAAATGGCCAATCGTTCACCGCCCCCTTAAAGGGGTTCACCACCCTCCAAATTCCCCTGAGCCTCCCACCGCCCCCTTGGATCGCCGCACCGCCCACCAGGGGGCGGTACCGCCCACTTTGAGAATCAGTGGTGTAGACACACCCCGAGTCTCAGGAGGCATCTTGCTTTCTGCACATCAAAACTTCTAAGTGGTCTCCAAGACCGGTGTGCCACTGGAGCGACCTTGGTTTTATTATTCCCCCCCCCCCTCTTTCCATCACTGTAAAAAAGTAATTTCGCTTGGCTGTGTTTGTCTGAACTGATGGCTTTAAATATTGCATTGTTTTAAATAAATCAGAAGGCTTGAAGTGGCTTTTGTATTTTGAAGTGCCAAGGTAATAAAGTGCAAAGGGGACCCTTTGCTCCATTGAACAAATACACAGCTGTTAAGTTGTGCTGAAGTTGGAAATCTTTGAGCTCCAAGGGCACCATCCCCCTTCTGCGCTCAAGTCACCAGGGAGACGCCAGGCAAGGGCTTGGCAGAAGGGCAAGTATGTTTGGGGGTTGGCTGAGCCCCCAGACCATATACAGACAGGCAGAATGGGAACAAAGCTTGCAATGCAGCTGAAAGGATAAATCCACAATATAATAATAATAATAATGATTGTCGATGTTGCAATCCCAGGTGACAGTAGCATTGAAGAGAAACAACTGGAAAAGCTGACACCATATGAGGATTTAAACATTGAACTGCAAAGACACTGGCACACGCCCAGGCCCAGATTACGTGATTGTGGCACCCTAGGCCACACTGTTGAAGCTTGCAGGGGGCCCTGCAGGGGGGCCCGCTGACTGAAGGAAGAGGGGCAGTGCCGGCGCGAGCAGCAGGGAGGGGCGGCACTGGGACTTTGAACCCTCCCCCTCCCGCTGCTCTCGCGTCTTCCTTCACTGATTGAAGGAAGAGGGGCGTCTTCGGCGTTGAGTATTTATGTCACAGCGGATAGGCAACAGAAATATAGAAGTTTAATTCCCCATCGTCCCAAAAACTCCAGTCTCTGTTCGTGCTTCTGCCGCCGCACGCATGCACACTTTTTTTCCTGAATTTTTTGAATTTTTTTCTAATTTTTTTCTAATTTTTTAATTTTTTTTTAAAACTTTTTTGGGGGGTCCAGATCTGCTGCCCTTCCAAGGTGCCACCCTAGGCCCTGGCCTAGGGTGGCCTTATGGGTAATCCGGGCTTGCACACGCCAGTCAAGGTGGTCCCAGTGGTGATTGGCACATTGGGTGCAGTGTCTAAAGCCCTTGGCCTGCACTTAAATAGAAGGAATGATTAAAAAAGATGGGGTAGAATGGCTAAGAAATTACTCAGGAAAAGTGGAAGAAGAAATATGGAATATATTTTTTTAAACAATTCACGAGGAAAGAAATTAGGGAAATTAGAAATCCAATGTTGAGTAATATATTAGAAGTGTGGAATAAATACAGGAGAATGTTAATAACGGATGGATCAGTAATAACCCCAATTGTAATGGAAAAGAAATTTCCAAAGAATTTAAAACAAATAATGGATAAAAAGTTAAGGGAATTTTTTAAAGATAAAATGGGGGATTGGATAAAAGTAGGAACGAAGAAGGAAATGATTATGGAAGAATTTAGAGAAATAAAATTGACATGGTTCCATTGTATACAATTAGAACAATGGTTTAAAAATTGCCAAAAACAATAAAAAAGGAAGTAAGGTTAACCAATTTGAACAAATAATACAAAATGGGAGGGATGTAGAAGAGCACGAAAACTTGAAAGGAATAACTAGTAAAATATATAAGATAATAATTGAAATAAAGGAAGGAAAAACAAAATAACACCCTTAAGGAGGTCTGGGAAGAAGACTTAGGGATAAAAATAAAGGAAACAGAGTGGCAACAATTGTGGAGACAAAGACATCTTAAAAATTTATCAATAAGGATTAAAGAAAATTATTATAAATTAATATGGAAATGGTACCTTACACCAGTAAGAATGGCAAATATAAATAAAAACTACTCAAAAAACTGTTGGAGAGGATGCCAAGAAACAGGAACATACATACATATGTGGTGGCAATGTAAATATGTAAGCAAATTTTGGGCGAAAGTATTTAAAGAAATAGAAGATATAATTAATATTAAAATAGAAAGAAGTCCTAGTATAGCTTTATTATCATTATATAATAGTATACAATTGGAAAAAAAGGATAAAGATGCGATAACAAACCTATTAACAATAGCAAGACTGCTTATAGCAAGGAATTGGAAAAAAAGAAATAAATATACAAATAGAGGAATGGTACAAGGAAGTATGGAAACTGGCAATAAATGACAAGTTAACATGTATATTAAAAGTAAAAAGAGGTATATGGAAACAAAGTGATTTTTATGAGGTATGGAGAAAATTTATTGAAAAGGATTAGAAAAGGAAGAAGGAAGGTTACCTCCACAAGAAGAAATGAAATTTTGGACGAATGATATGTAAAAGCAATGGCTTGGGGAGGGGGAGGGGAGCACAGCGGTGAGGGATACAAAAATGTATAAGAAAAACATAATGGCAGATGCTAAAGATTGAAGTATTGTACCTAGAAATGAATAACATGAATCTGCTGTAAATACACATTGTATAATATTGTGTTGATAATGATAAAACAAAAATTTTTTAAAAAAAATAAAATAAAAATAAACACAATTGGCGCTGACAAAATTACCATCTGCCAGCTGCAAAAGACCACTTTACTTATTATTACTTAATAATGATTGTTTTTTTAATAACATATTTTATTGAGTTGTTTTTACATATATAAAATATCAAGAGGTTAGATCCGGAAAAAAAAGAAGGAACTAAAGAAGAAATGGGAAAGGAGCAAAAGAAAAAGAAGGAAAAGAAAGCAAGAGAAAAAAGAAAAAAGAAAGCAAGAGAAGAAACACAATCGGCACTGATAAAATTACCGCCTGTCAGCTGAAAAAGGCCACTTTACTGGGATCTGCACACATTATTTGCTGATACATCACACAGTCCTAGACACTTGGGAAGTGTCATACGTATGCTCCAATACAACAGCCAGCAGAGTGCTCTTGTTTGCTGTGGACTCATCTTGTTGTGTTTCTAATAATAATAATAATAATAATAATAATGTAGTCTGTAGCCTCCAACAATTCCTCCTCTGTACATGAGACAGGGCACAGTGGACAAGCATGCAGATGCGGAGTTGTCTGTTCTGCTCCACAGTCACACAAGGTATGGGATTCTTCATTTTGCCAGGTTGTCTTTTGATCTGCCCACTTTGCTTCTGAGTCTATTCAGGGACTTCCAAGTTGCCCATTCGTAAGATGCATGAAGCTGATTGGTTGGACAATGCCTGGGGAGCAGGCTGAGCCTGGGACTTTGGGTTACTATTACATTTTTGTTCAAGCTATAGCTATGCAGGTGCAGAAAGAGAAGCACAGAGAGAGAGAATTTGGAGTGTGCTCTTGCTTCATGAGTTGCTGAAGGAGTTTATCTACATGGATAAAGAAATACCATTTTATATCTCCCATAAAAGGACATTATGTGAGTTGATGCAACTGATCACATTGTACCTATGTTGTTCTGAGCTACGAAGAGTAAACTGCTTGTTCATTACTGTTCACCTGCGAGGCATATTTTCTTTGCGTGTGCAAGGGTGACACACCTCATGCCAAGAAATAACACAGACACAAGTGGTTGGATGAAAATGGCCACAACTCATTTATTGAAAACAGGAACAAAGGGTTAGCGGCCACGCATGGGTCCTGGATCAGGGTCGGACAGCCCCCACGAATGTCCAAAGGCGTTTGCAAGCCTGGGGTGCGAGCAGCCCAATGCCTGTCCATGGAAACTCGGCACCCCAGGGGGCCTGGGCGTTATCCCCCCTTACAACCAAGGGGACGATAAGCCAGCCTGATACAGGGGCCATGCCACACGCCACATGCCAAACACGGAGTTGTGACAATGAACATAATAACGTATAACCATGAACAGTGCAACAAAGCAGTAAGTAAAAGACAAAAATGACACCACAAGCAATGCAAAAGTAGGGTGGGAGGAAAAACCGGACTGGCCTCAGCGTGTGGCCTGAGCAGTCCCGGGCAGCCTTAAGTAAGCTGCCTGGGCAAAAGTGCAGGCCGGCCGGCTGCAAGGAGGGGGTGGCGCAGGGCCAACTCCGTCATTGGCCGGCCGGCTTTGATGGTGGGAAACTTTCCCCCACCCCAGGGGCTTCTGGGGAGAAGAAGCGTCTTCTCCATCATCAAGATGGTACGAGGGCAACCCTGCCCCGCAACCAGGGGCGGTCTAAGGTTATTTTATATAGTAAGCAAACATTATTTGGCGCCCCCTTGTCTCCGCCCCCTCTCCCTTTGCCTCCACCCCCTGCCTACTTGCATGAGCGCCGCTGCGCCGGCCGCGCCGCCATACCAGACATCCCTGCTGCTAGCCTGCTGCCTGCAGGAGCTTCTGAGCATGCGCGGACATTTTCGCGCATGCCCAGAACTGCCAGAGCTGAGGTTCAGCTCCGGAGGTTCTGGGCATGCGCGAAAATGTCCGCGCAAGATGCTCAGAAGCTGCTGCAGACAGCAGCAGGGAGGTTTGCTACGGCGGCACAGCCGGCGTGGCGGCGCCCATCCAACATGGTGCCCCACGCGGCCGCGTAGTTTGCTTACATGGACGGACCGCCCCTGCCAGCAACCAGCTCGGCTGGTAAGTCGGCCAAACCCCTTCTCTGGCAGGGCAGTGTGTGAGCTGATCAAACGTGAACTACACGTGGTTTATTTTACGTTATGCCATATATCTATCTATCTATTATCTATCTATCTATCTATCTATCTATGGTCTTCAAATGTGTTTTAGCACGTCCTTTTGTGACCATTGGAAGAAGTGCATTGTGAGCCACAAAAAAGAGGGGCAGAAAAAAAAGAAACCCTGGCACTAAAATAAACCTGTCAGCCTTCAAAAGCACCAAAAGCTCTTTTGTGGGTTTGCTGTATCCTTGCGACACACCAGTGGGTACAGAGCCCATTTTGATGCAATTAGCAGCTTGTTTCTGTTTCTGGCGGAGAATGGAGCTTTTAGCATTTTGTTTCACTAATCGCGCTCTTCTTTCTGAGCATCGTCTTGTTTGCTTCTTCAAGATGAAAAGGTAGGGGGAAAAACCCCCTGAAACCTAAAGCCTCAGAATATTGAGTCGCCCTAAGGCTGAGAATGTAGAAAATAATAAATAAATAAATTTTGGAAACTGATGCTCTGCAGTGCTGCTAAGAAACTGAACTGGGAGGCCTTCCCCCCTCTTTCTGATTCATAATTTGCCAATTAATCACCTCATTAGGACGAAACACCAAGTATAAATGGGAGAGCTTCTTCCACGGCAGAGATCACTTAGCACAGCATGGTGTCATAGGGAAAAAAAAGGCTTTTTATTTCATTTCTTTCTCTCTCCACATATACACCCCCCCGATGAAATATTTCACCTTCATTGTGGGAATAGTTCACATTTGTTGTATATATTCAGCCCTCCGTGTTGTGGTACAGAGACGGCCGTGGCTGAGTCCAGGAGTTAAAAGATAACAAAAGTTTATTTGAACAACAAATGGGTGTTGGAATAACAAAAAATAGCCTATCATTGGCTGTACAAAAAGCCCCAATAACCCCAGGGAAGCCCAAAACCAAAAATGCTGAGAAGAAAAGAACTCAAAAACAAACAGCAGACGTCCTTCTGCGGCGTTCAGCCAAAGGGATGTCCATAAGGCGTGGTCCAAACAGTCCAGAGATCATAGGGCAGGAAACAAACACACAGGAAAAGGGGGAGACGTCCCAGAGTCGACAGGAGAGCAGTCACAGTGAAGGTCAAGAGGTGCACGGCAGCAGCTAAACACAAAAAGCAGACATCAATCCCAAAACCCCCCACCTTTTCCCAATATCAGCTAGAGCTGCCATAGCAGCTCTCCCAAGGACAAAGTGGATAAAGAACCCAATAACTCACGAGTAATCTGGAAACCAGGAACCAAGATACAGGAACACAGGATACATGAACCAGAATAACAAACTCTTTGACCAAAGCCAAATACTCACTTCTTATATAGCACTATCAATCAGATTCATCAGAGAACCCGCCCTGCTCCAAAGCAGCAGCATTCCCATTCCCTGCAGCTGTTGTACCATGTCCAGATCTCCAACCTAGCCATAGCTCTTCTTGGCTTAAAGGACCCCACTCAGTTTCTGAATGAGAAGATGGCCAGTCCTGATCCGTCTGGAACCCCAGAAATGTGCTGTCCCCCGAGTCCGCATTGCATACGTCTCTCACTTCCTGCACCAATGCTGAATCTAGGTCTGTATCACTTTCTTCTGACTGTAATTCTGCATGCCCTGGAAACCCTTCAAATGTATCAGACTCAGAAGATTCCCTAAGTAGATGCTGAATCTTTCTCCTTTGTTCTCTGTCTGAGTCAAGGCTTGAGGCACTAGCCACTCTCTTTACCCCAGCTGTAGGAGCCTGATCATTCAGAGCCGCGCCCCAAACTGAGCTACTGCTTGATGTTACTGCCTCAGCACCTTCCTCCATGCTACTATCTGTAGTAACTGGAGGCTCATTTACAACTCTCCGTATCCACGGATTCAGTCATCTGTGGCTCGATGATACAAGACTCTTGCTTATCCAACATAAACAGGTGGCAGGATATTGGATAAGCAAAAATGTTAGTTAATATGGAGGGATTAAGGAAAAGCCTATTAAACGTCAAATTATGTTATGATTTTACAAAATAAGCACCAAAACATGTCTGACAACAAATCAACAGAAAAAGCAGTTCAATACATGGTATTTATTTATTTATTTATTTGGATTTATTCGCCGCCACTCCCAATGGCTCGGGGCGGCTTACACACAATCAAAGGTACAGCTAAAATACAGCTAAAATAGCTAAAAATGTCACAATTAAACTACATTAAAATATCACAATAAAACAGTACGTGAAAACACCATAATAACACAAGAAAATACAAGATGGTGTTTGCAACAGGAGAAAATATGCCGATAGTCAAGCTCCAAACGCCTGCCAAAACAACAAAGTCTTGCAGGCTTTTCGAAACGATAGGAGGCTCTGGATGGCACGGACGTCAGCGGGCAATGCATTCCAGAGCACTGGAGCAATGATCGAAAAAGCCCTTCGACGCGTTGCAATCAAGCGGTATACCTTAGGGCTGGGAACGGTCAGGAGGTTCTGCTCTTCGGAGCGTAGTGATCTAGTGGGACAATATGGGATGAGGCGGTCCCACAGGTACACTGGCCCCAGAACATTTAAGGCCTTGAAAGTCAGAACTAACACTTTGAAGGTAATCTGGCATTCTACAGGTAGCCAGTGCAGCTTGCGCAGAATCGGCGTGATGTGACAGCTTACCGAGACTCCGGCAAGGAGTCGAGTTTCCGGATCACAGACAAAGAAAGGCCAATGTAAAGAGCATTACAGTAGTCTAGCCTCGAGATGACCGTAGCTTGGACCACTGTGGCCAGGTCGTGCCGGGACAGGTAGGGGGCCAGCTACCTCACCTGGCGAAGATGGAAGAACGCCACTCTGCTGATGGTGGTGACATGAGCCTCCATCGACAGCAGAGGGTCCAAGGTAACCCCAAGACTCATAATAATAATAATAATAATAATAATAATAACAACGTCATTTTTATACCCAGCCAACTATCTCCCCTTGGGGACTCAGGGCGGCTTACAAGGGACAAGCCCAAAAGACAATTAAAACACAGAAGAAAACACGTACCAATTAAAACATCAGCTAAAAAGAAATACAACATAATTATACACAACATAAGAGCAATATGGCTGGAAAGAAAATGAGCTGAGGTAAACATTCAATGAGTGCGATACATTTAACAGGAGCTCCAGAAAAGTGCGACATACCAGTAGATTGGGCAGGAAATACTATCATAAAACATGTTGAGGTAGATTCAGGGGCGGACCGAGCTCTCCCGGGGAGGTACGCAAGGTCATTTTGGTGCCCCTTCCTGCTGGCTCCCACGCATGTGCAGAGCTTTTCTGCGCGTGCGCAGGCCGCTGCGTGTGCGCAGGCCGCTGCGCGTGCGCTTGCTCCCGAGCACGCCTCTAGGTGGGGGCGCGCTCAGAAGGCAGTGTGCATGCACGGAGGTTCGCGCGTGTGCGCATGCGTAGAAGCTCCTACAGGCGCCGTAGCGCCTGTAGAAACTTCTGCGCATGCGCGAAAAATCTTCATGCATGCGCAGTGCGGGCGGAGCGTCCCTGGTGCCGGAGTCCCGGCCGACGCGGCGGGGGGAACGGGCGGCGCGGGCGGCGGGGGTGCGGTGGCGCCCCAAAAAAGGTGGCGACGCCCCCCAAGAAGACGTCACTCTACGTGGCTGCGTAGGCCGCCTTATGGACGCGCCGGCCCTGGGTAGATTATATGAGGGCTAGAATAAAGTGCTATACTCAATAGGGAAGGAAAAAATTACTGGTGAGCTGCCTAATCGAAGGCACACTGGAACATCCAGGTTTTTCGTTGACTCCGGAAAGAGGACAAAGTGGGAGCCTGTCTGATCTCCCTAGAAAGGGAGTTCCAGAGCCGAGGGGCCACCACCGAGAAGGCTCTCTTCCTCATCTCTACCAACGTTATGTAGTATTTACTGTATTTACGAATTTAGCTCCAAAACATCGCGATGTAGTGAAATAGTTTTGTATCTGGGTGGGAGCCAGACTGCATTGGATAATACAGAATGTTGGATGAGTGAAGGTTGGATAAGTGAGATTCTACTGTGTACATTCTGTATGATTTGATATGGTCAAAATTGACTAAACAATAAAGAATTTATTATATATACTCTCTCTGTGTGTATATGTATGTGTGCACATACACACACACACACACACATATATATATAAGTTTCCAATCCCAATTCAAAGTCCTATAAAGCCCTAAACAGCTCGGGTCCTGCCTATCTTCGTGAGTGCACCCCCCCCCCCAATGAACAGATGCAGGTTCTAAGATCTGCCAGAGAGACCCTCCACCATTACTCTAGTTGGCACTTATTTTATTCCTAATCTTTACATGGTTACACATATTTACTGTTATTTACTGCCACGGTTAGGGGATCGCCGCTTGATTGAGTCTGAATGGATGTTTTTATATGTGTATGTGTTCTATTTTGTGGTGTTTTATCTCTCGGCATTACTTCGCGAACGAAGATTCTTAGGAAGGACTCATCCCACGCTTTTTACAAGCACGTTGATGACTAAAAAAGCCAATCTGAGATAGGCAAGTTTGGTTGCAGAAAGCACAGCAGAAAGTCTCCTTGGGTGATGTTGTTTCCAAGTTGCGGTTCTTTCTGCGTTGTCGTTTCTCTTCGAGACCCGTTCGGCATGTCTTCTTGAAAGAGGCCGCAGCATTGTGGATAGTGCGTCTCCATGCCTCCCGATGTGAGACCAGGATGGACCATTGTTGGTGATCAATCTGGCCGAGCCTGAGATGTTGTTTCAGGGAGTCCTTATATCTCTTTTTAGGGGCGCCTCTCTTGCAGTGACCCATGGTGCGTTCACCATAGAGTAGTATCGTTGGGAGGCGGTGGTCCTCCATCCTAGAGACATGCCCTGCCCAGCGCAGCTGTGTTCCCAGTAGCATAGCCTCAATGCTGGTGATCCCTGCTTGCTCAAGGACAGCAACATTAGTCACGTGGTCGGTCCAGTGTATATTTAGGATTGTGCGAAGACAGTGCTGATGATTGTAAGTTAACTATAAATCCCAGCAATTACAATTCCCAAATGTCAAGGTCTACTTTCCCCAAACTCCACCAGTGTTCACATTTGGACATATTGAGTATTTGTGCCAAGTTGGGTTCAGATACATTGTTTGAGTCCACAGCGCTCTCTGGATGTAGGTGAACTACAACTCCACAATGCAAGGTCAATTCCCACCAAACCCTTCCAGTATTTTCTGTTGGTCATGGGAGTTCTGTGTGCCATGTTTGCCCCAATTCCATCATTGTGGAGTTCAGAATGCACTTTGATTGGAAGTTAACTATAAATCCCAGCAACTACAACTCTCAAATGATCACCCCCTCCCACCCCAATTTCATCCAGCATTCAAATTTGGGCGTATTGGGTATTTGTGCCAAATTTGGTCCAGTGAATGAAAATAATCCTGTATATCAGATATTTATGTACATTGTAATCCGCCCTGAGTCCCCTGCGGGGTGATGAGTTCGAAGCCTGCCCTGGTTGGGGTGAGCTCTTGACCTATTTGTGTAGCTTGTTGTTGACCTTTGCAAGCTGAAAGACAGTTGCATCTGTCAAGTAGGAAATTTAGGTACCACTTTGTGGGGAGGCTAATTTAACTGATTTATGAGGCCATAAAGTCTCCAGGAAGTATGCAAAGAATGAAGGAATGTGACAGCTCTTTCTGGTGGCCAGAAGCTGGAATGTTAAATAGCCTCTGAGGGTCTGTCTATATATGTTGTGTGTCTATGGCATTGAATGTTTGCCTGTATATGTACATTGTAATCTGCCCTGAGTCCCCTGTGGGGTGAGAAGGGCGGAATATAAATGATGTAAATAAATAAATAAATAAATATTTACATTGCCATTCACAACAGTAGGAAAATGGCAGTTATGAAGTAGCAACAAGTTGCAGCGTTGGGAAGGTTGAGAAACACTGCTTTACTGAATCCTCATTGGAGCAAGAACTACTTTTTTCCACTGAAACTTATGACAATATTTATCTGTCTCCCTGCATTATATATTGCATTATCTCTGAAAGTGATGGCTGCTGATGAAGAAACTCAGATGAAAAGGGAAGGGAGAAGGAAAACCATTTTTCCTGCAGACGTGAATGCCTATTCAAGTGGGTTCGTGCCGGCCTTCTTTGTTGAAAAACACGCTGTCGTTGGCATATTATTTCGTACCCCAAATCTGCCAGTATGAAGGGAAAGGAAAAGAAGCCCAGAAATTGCGTTCTGCAAACAATGGGGATGCATTATGTTTGATCTGTTCATCACGACTGGTAACACGTCGGAGGGGGAATATATATATTTTTTCGAGGATGTCTTTCATCCAAAAGAATATTAAAAAGAGAGGCATCCGACAAAGAACAGACACTCCACAAAACAATGGCGGGAGATTAAATGAGCGCAGCATCTAGGACAGGGCTGTTGACAATGTCTAACCGGGAGGGCGGAAAGCTCATGCGGCAATTCTTGATGTGACGGTTAACACCGAAATAGGAATGCGTATGATGTCTCTGATGCCCTATTTTCTATGCGAAGATTATGATTCCCGAGCAGATGGGAGGAGTAGCTAACTGGGGGGCAAAAGGAGGGCATTGCCTCTTCAATAGGAATTCTGCTCATAAAATTTCTTTTTGGTCCCCAAATTTGTAGCATTGCATTAACACACTAGGGATCTGGGGACTTTAAGGGCGCCTTTATGAGCTACAAAAATGGGACCAGGGCCATACAATTTCCTTGCCCCTAGGTGTTCTGCACTCTTGTTACATCAAGGATAGACTACTGCAATGCGCTCTATGAGGGGTTGCCCTTGAAGACTGTTCAGAAGCTTCAAGTGGTCCTATGGGTGGCAGCCAGATTTCTAACTGGGGAGCATATAACTTCCTGGTTTCGCCAGCTTCACTGGCTGCCAGTCTGCTACCGAGCACAATTCAAAGTGCTGGCTTTAGCCTATAAAGCTCTCAATGGTTCTAGCCATGCTTGCTTGTCCGAACATATCTCCTATGATCCACCTCAGAGATTAAGATTTTCTGGGAAGGCCCTACTCTCGATCCCACCTTCTTCACAAGCACGACTGGCGAGGATGAAAGACAGGGCCTTCTTAGTGGTGGCCCCTCCGCTATGGAACTCCTTCCCTAGTCAGATTGAGCAACCCCCTGCCTCCTGACATTCAGGAAGAAAATAATAATTTGGTTATGTGACCAAGCTTTCGGACAACGAGATATTAAGGAATAGTGAATGGACCAATGGATCGACTACGGACTTGATTTTGGATGGCGTGATTTTAATAACTGTTTTAAATTGTGTTGTTTATCAGTGGATTTTAATGTCAATGGTATTGTATTATCGATGTTTAATTTTTTATGCTTTATGTCTAAATGTTATTTTATGTTTATGTTTTTATTTGGTTTGTTGTTGTTTATTCGTTCAGACACTTCTGACTCTTCGTGATCTCATGGAGCAGCCCACGCCAGAGCTCCCTGTCGGCCATCACCTCCCTCAGCTCCTTCAGGGTCAAACCAGTCACTTTGAGGATACCTTCTATCCACTTCCTTTTTCCCCTGTCTTCTCATGATGTGGCCAAAGTCTTCCTTTTGCCTCTTTTCCCTCCAGTGAAGCTTTCCTGTCTTCTCATGATGTGGCCAAACCACAGTTCAAAAGCATTTATATTCATCTTTGCCTCTACTAATATCATTGCCACTGTGCAGACCTTTGTTGCCAGTGTGATGTCTCTACTTGTCACTATTTTATTGAGACTAGTCATTGCTCTCCTGGCTGCAGTCTGCGTCTGCAGTCATCTTTGCACCTAGAAATACAAAGTCTGCCACCACGTTTTCTCCCTCTATTTGCCAGTTATCAATCATTCATGTGGCCATAATCTTGGTTTGTTTGTTTTTGGTAATGTTTAACTATAACCCAGCTTTTGCACTTTTTTATTTGCTTAGGTTAATTTATAGTTATATGTTTTTGTCTTGCTATTATCTTTTGGTTTTCACATATATGCCTTTATAATTTTGGAAACCTCTTTGAACTCCCTTAGGGGGAGAAAAGTGGAATATAAATGAAGTAAATACATAAATAAATGAATAAATAAATAAAATTAAAAGTTCCAGCCATGGTTTGAGCCTTGCACTATAACTCCGGAGACCAGGGTTTGAATCCCCGCCAAGCCTAGAAACCGATTGGGTGACAGGCTCAATTGCTACAAGCAGACATAAATGCACAAAAGTACTTCACACTCAAAGAACTCTACAAATTCACACTCTCTTGGCCTCAATTGTCGCAAGAAAACATAAATGTGCTAAAGCACTTTGCGCTCAAAAAACCCTGCAAAGTCACACTCTCTCAACCTCATTTGCTACAAGCAGACATCAATCCACAAAAGTACACTCTCTCTGCCTCAAATGCTGCAAGCAGACATCAATGCACAAAAGTATTTTATGTTCAAAGAACTCTGCAAAGTCACACTCTCTCTGCCTCGATTGCTGCAAGACGACATCAATGTGCCAAAGTAATTTATGCTCAAAGAACTTTGCAAAGTCACACTCTCGCGACCTCAGTTGATACAAGCAGACATCAATCCACAAAAGTACTTTACGCTCCAAGAACTTTGCAGTCATATTCTCTCAGCCTCAATTGCTGCAATGTGTCAAAGTACTTTATGCTCAAAGATCCCTGCAAAGTCACACTCTCTTGACCTCAATTGCAACAAGCAGATGTCGATGCGCAAAAGTACTTTACGTTCAAAGAACTCTGCAATGTCATACTCTCTCTGCCTCAATTGCTGCAAGAAGACATGAATGTGCAGAAGTATTTTATGCTTAAAGAACTCTGCAAAGTCACACTCTCTCGACCCCAGTTGCTACAAGCAGACATCAATGCGCAAAAGTATTTTATGCTCAAAGCACTCTGCAAAGTCACACTCTCTCGATCTCAGTTGCCACAAGCAGACATCAATCCACAAAAGTACTTTGCGCTCAACGCACTCTGCAAAATCATACTCTCTCGACCTCAGTTGCCACAAGCAGACATCAATCCACAAAAGTACTTTGCGCTCAAAGCACTCTGCAAAGTCACACACTCTCTGCCTTAATTGCCGCAAGACGACATCAATGTGCCAAAGTATTTTACGCTCCAAGAACTCTGCAAAGTCACACTCTCTCAACCTCAAATGCTGCAAGCAGACATCAATGCACAAGAGTATTTTATGCTCAAAGAACGCTGCAAAGTCACATTCTCTCAGCCTCAATTGCCACAAGTAGACATCAAAAGTCGCATGTGTAATGTGAAAAGGACCCCTGAAAGGGAGAAGAAAGGAAGACACAGAGCAGGCCCGGATTACCGGTAAGGCCAACCTAGGCCATGGTCTAGGGGCGCAGGCCGAGGGGGGTGCAGATCATGCACCCTCAAAAGTGTGGCCTAGGGTGCAAAAAGGTGTTAATCCAGGCCTGGCGCAGAGTCATGTCCTTTCCTCAGAACTCAGGCAAGAGCAAACGGCTGCACCCTCCCCTGACTTATGTGTTCTTTTCTATTCAAATGTTTGCCATTGAAACCACTCACTGCTCCACACATGCTCCAGTTTTCAACTGTGATATGTCGGAGGGCATGGAAATCAGTTTTCTCGTTCCGCCCCGACTTCACTGTAAGGTTTAGCCTATTTTATTTTCGCTCTGTTGTTTCTAAGGGACAGTGGGGAAAAATAGCCTAGTTCTCATTTTAATACAAACTGACCTAATTTTCGCTGCTAAAACAGAGAAGAGAACGCAATTATTCTGTGATTGTAGAACCTGTTTGAATTTTGTAAAGTAGCAGCCCAATCATGCATTTATTCTCCAAACACGGGCAGAGGAGGAAGGCTACAAAGATGTGTGCCTTTAGAGAAATTTCTATTAAAACCACACATATTAGGAGAAATTGTGTATAAACAGGGGATTGGCCTTCACTGGATTCAACTAACTATATACTAGGTACAAGATCTGAAACCTTAACTAAGAACAGGTAGACAGGACCGGTTCGTCCATTAGGCGGAGGAAGCAGGCGCGTAGGGCGACGTCACCGGGGAGGGGCGATGTCACCCGGGAGGGCCGCCGCCACGCTGGCTCCCCGCCGCCCGTGCCGCCCGTGCGCGCTGCCCCGCCACCACGTTGGCCAGGCCTCCGTGGCGCTCGGCCACCCTTCGCATGCTTGCGGAGCTTTGCGCATGCGCGAAAAGGTCTGCACATGCGTACTGGCTCCCGCTTTGGAGCCAGTGCGCGTACGCAGATTGGCGCATGCACACTGGCCGCCAAAGCAGGAGCCGCGCTCTGGAGCCAGTGCGCGCGCAGATTGGCGCATGCGCACGGGGGGGGGGCGGGAAATTTTTCCCGTGCCCCCCAGGAACAGCTTGGTCCGCCCCTGCTGGTAGAACAGGTTGAAGTTCCAGCATATCCAAACCAAATATCTTTAGTTAGAACAGTGTTTCTCAACCTTCCTAATGCCATGACCTCTTAATACAGTTCCCCATGTTGTGGTGACCCCTCAACCATAAAATTATTTTCGTTGCTACTTCATAAATGTAATTTTGCTACTGTTATGAATCATAATGTAAATATCTGATATGCAGGATGTATTCTCATTCACTGGACCAAATTTGGTACAAATACTTGATATTTTGAATACTGCAAACTGCTTCTGGTGTCAATGAATTGGTTGTCTGCAAGAACGTTGCCCAGGGGATGCTCTGATGTGGGAGGCTTCTCTCATGTCCCCTCATGGGGATCTCATCCCCACTTTCCCTGGATTCGAACCTCTGACCTCTTGGTCTTCAGTCCTGCCTGTTTAACCCAATGCACCATCAGGGGCTGCTTTAATTGACAACAACAACAACAAAACTTTATTACGGTCACTGATATGTACAGTATATGATTGCTGCAAATGGAGCTCAAAGTATACTAAATCTGATGTTGTTTAGTGACACGTCTTATGGTTTTCATTTGTGACATGGTGGGAAATACGGAATGGCCTCCCAGAAGAAAAATAGTCCCATTTCGGAGATGTTAGTAATGTCTCCTTCAATTAGAAGGACAGCTTTGGAGCTGAGATCGTGAATTCTGCTAATCTGGGACAACATGTCTTATTTCAACCAAATCCGCCTGCAAGTTCTCGTTGCACTATTTTGCAGTGTAGTCCCTTGCTTTCCGACAGGGAACGAGAAGCCTTTTGTGCAATGGTTGGTGGGTGAAAAACACACAAACACACACACACACACAGAGGGTGGGGAAGGAAAGGACCGATCGACTCCCACCATCAATCAATGGCACATTGCTAAAGGCAGTGTTGGACATGAAAGGGATGGATTTCCTCATGCTTTGCCATTGGGCTAAAACAGTGGAACAATGGATGAGAAGAAAAGAGGGCAAAGCCATCAAAGCCGATTTGGACAGGATGCGGAACTCCATTTTCTGAGTATTTTTTTGAGGTGCATGGGGGTGACACTGCATTGGGTGACGCCAACCTTATTGCAAAAAGATAACACAGCCCAACCAAAAACAATTTTTCTTTGCGTCTTGGTTTAGGCCTGTTCCTGGGGTTATTTGGGGGCACTGATTCAGAAAATAATATTGGATAGATCACATCAGCTCTAGTTTCTTAAATATGGTTATCATAGTTAGCGAAACCAAAATCAAAGTCACAACATCATCTTTTATAGAACTCCAATATGCTGACGATAATGTAATCTGTGCTAATTCGGAAGAAGACCTACAAGCCACTCGATGCAAACAAAAAGCTTGGCCTCTCACTGAACATCAAGAAAATCAAAGTGCTCTTTCAACGGGCATCAACCAATCCCTCTTCAATGCCAGAAATAGAGCTTAATGGTGTAACGTTAGAAAATATTGACCATTTCCACTACCTTGGCAGCCACCTCTCCACAATCTTTCAAAAGGCAGTCCACTTCCATGAAATGCCATTGATATATTTCTTCAGCCCCAATATGGCCTCTATTGGTCTGTACTGGGCTATACTGGGCTATATTGGGATATACTGAGGTTATAACCCTTGTTCGGCAAACCCCTTCTTCATAAATGTATAGGAGAGTAACTTATTAGCAGCGGCGTGACCCATTTCCAGTAGCCCAAAATGATAAAAAGAACAAAAACACATAGACCAGGGATGCTGATTAGGTAGATCGTGATTTACTGGTAGATCGCGTAGAGCAGTGTTTCCCAACCTTTTTTGAGCCGCGGCACACTTTTAACATTAAAAAAATCCGGGGGTACACCATCAGGGAGGATGACAATCTTAAAGGGGTACAAATTGGAAAAGAAAAGACAAAAGTGAAGGCCTTTGCGGATGATGTAGCCTTAATCATACAAAGCCCAATAGAAACGATTCAACTATGGCTGGAAAAAATTGAAGGATTTGGCGAGATAGCTGGCCTTAAAATGAATAAGAACAAAACCCAAATATTAGCCAAAAACATTTATGGAGAAAAGAAACAGAAACTGGAGGAGATCTCAGGAATAAGAGTAGTAAACAAAGTGAAATACCTAGGAATCAATCTAACACATAAAAACTCTCAGTTATTTAAAAACAATTATATAGAATTATGGAAAACAATTCAAAAAGATATAGAGAAATGGGGGAAACTCAACCTATCCTTAATGGGAAAAGTGGCGACACTTAAAATGATTATTCTCCCCAGAATCAATTTTCTTTTCTCTACAATTCCAATTATAAAAAAAGAAGAGCAGTTTAAAATCTGGACAAGAGATTTGTCAAAATTTCTGTGGGGAGGGAAAAAACCAAGAGTAAAGATGAAAACCTTGCAAGATTGCAAAGAAAGAGGAGGATTAGGGGTTCCCAACCTAAAAGTATATTTCAAGGCCAACTGTCTCGCCTGGGCGAGGGATTGGGTTAATTTGAAAGATGACAGGATGCTGAATCTGGAGGGGCATGATTTAAGGTTCGGGTTTCACGCCTACCTGGGATACGATAAAATCAAAGCTAACGCGGGATTCAAGAATCACTATACCAGGGAGGCGATCTTTAGGGTTTGGACCAAGTATTGGAAAAAAACACACAAAAAGACCCCACTATGGATATCCCCAATAGAGGCGTTTAGAATTAGAGAACTAGGGAGCAAAAAATGGGCACAATACAGAGAATTGTTAGAGTGGGACGGGCAAAAATATGTGCTCAAAAGCATGGAACAATTGAACCTAGAAGGGATAGGGTTGGGCTGGCTTCCATATCTCCAAGTGAAAGAGAAATTTAAAACGGATTCAAGAAAGGGATTTGAGGAGGATAGTGATGAACTAGAGGAAATTATGTTGGGAAAGAACCAGAGAACGGTGGGGAGGATTTATAAGGTGCTATTAAAATGGGAGATGGAGAACAACCAAGATAGGGAATACATGAAGAGCTGGTCGAGAAATCTAGGATATAGAATCAATAAAGAAACGTGGGCTCAAATTTGGAAAGGGAATGTGGGTTCCATAGCCAGCTATGCCTATCAGGAAAACTGGGTCAAGATGATCTACAGGTGGCATTTAGCACCGGCCAAACTAGCCAAAATATATAAAAACCTTAGCCCAAAATGCAGAAGATGTACCTGTGTCAACGGCACCTTCTTTCACGTTTGGTGGACTTGTGATAAAACAAGCAAGTATTGGAAAATGATACAAGCTGAAATAAGTAAAATATTGGGATGGAAAGTAGAAAAGAAACCGGATCTGTTCTTGTTAGGGATAAAAGACAGAAACTTCCCTAAAAAGGATTGGAAAACCTTTACTCTTTGTATAACCGCGGCGAGAATGGCCTTTGCCCAGCAATGGAAAGACGAGGAATCCCCCTCGAAAGAAGCCTGGTTTTCTAAACTCTGGGGAGCTATACAGATGTTGGCCTTAAGCGAGAAACTACGCGGAGAGGTGAAAGAGGAAAAGGAGACAATGGATTGGACCAAAATAAGATCTTATTGTAAAGGGGAATTCAATGTAGAGTTAAAAATGTTATAGAGATAAGTAGACTCATCTTTTCCCCCCTTCCTTCTATATCCCCTCGCAGGACACAAAAGAACAATAAGAAAGACGGAACAGGAAAGAGTGGGCCTGGAAGCAAACCCCTCGACCTATGACTACGTACACGCTTTGCACACCCTTTTCTAACTATCTGCCAAGCACCCAACAGGAGAGAGGGGCCTCTGGCCCCCCTCTCACTGTTGACTCTATCGCTCACCGAAGCTCCTTAGCTTCGTACTTCTCTATCTAATTCCTTTTCTTTTTCGTCTCTTTCCGAAGTCTTTGGAACCACTGTCTCAGTGGGAGACAGTTTTATGTTGTATGTCTATTTTAAGCTATGAAAACTCAATAAACTTCTTTATTAAAAAAATATAAATCCGGGGGCACACCACCAACTAAAATGACACAAAATGACACTCTTAACACAGTAAAGAACGGCTGGGGGTTGGTGGCCTGCTGGGAGCAGCTGCTGGGAGTGCCGAAGCCGGGGAGGAGACGAAGCCAGGCTGCGCCATGCCCCGCCCCCTACCCCCGGCTTCACCTCTCCCAGCAGCTGCTCCAGCCTTGAGGGGCAGTGCCAAGCCAGCGGTGCCAGAGCCAGCACAATGCTGGCTTGGCACTGTCCCCTCAAGGCTGGAGCAGCTGCTGGGAGTGCCGGCTGGGGGAAGGGGCAGAGCCAGGCAGCCATGCCCCCACCCTCCCCCAAGCTTCAGCTCTCCTACAGAGGAGGAGCATGAGTGGTGGACGAGCTTCAGTGGGCGGGGCTCCTCCTCCATGCGGCTTCAGCGAGCGAGGGGCGAGAGTCATGGCGGATTGGAGGCTGGCTGGGGAAACGGCCAAAGGAGGCGGCGCCCCGGTCCCTTCTTCTTTTTCTTCGCCACTGCCCGACCCTTCCTCCTCCCCCAAGCAGCAGGAGTTCGGCAGGAGGGGGGAGGAAGGGGGGCAGAGAGCTTTTCTCGCGGCACAGCAGGAGGTCCGTCACGGCACACTAGTGTGCCACGGCACAATGGTTGAGAAAGACTGGCGTAGGGCATCCTGGTAGATCGCAGGCAGGGCGAGAGGAAGGCTGAGTCCCACCTCACAGGCTCCTGACGCTGCGCAGAAGGAGGTTGGACTGGATGGCCCTCGGAGGTCTCCTCGTATTCTAGGAACCCATTGTTGTTGTTGTTGTTGTTGTTATTATTGTCAGAGGCTGAATGGCCATCTGTGAGGAATGCTTTGATTGTGTTTTTCCCTTATGGCAGAAGGAGGTTGGACTGGATGGCCCTTGGAGGTCTCCTTCTACTCTAGGAACCTATTGTTGTTGTTGTTACTATTATTATTATTAATAGTAGTAGCAGACTCTGAATGAATATCATCATCATTATTATTATGAATAAATTCAGGGGCTTATTATACTCACATTTACTTGAATTAAACACAGAGCAGCCTTCACACACTGAAGCTTAACACACGATGGCCTTCAACCTGGGGCTTATTTATTTATTTACGACATTTCTACCCCTCCTTTCTCACCCTGGAGGGGGATTCCTCTCACCGAAGCTTCTCATACTGAGGCCTACCTCACACTGAGGCCTTTCTCCCACTGAGGCGAACTAACACTGAGGCTTACTGAACTACAGGCACACCTGCTTATATAGATCAGCAGCTTTGCTGGGTCATTGCATCCATTTAACCCTGTCTCTGGAAGTCAGAGCTGAATTGGTCGAAGGTACTGCAAATCCCATCATCCATTGTCCCTACTCCCCCAAACATATTGTTTTTGTGATTAATCACTATGCTTTAATTACGTTCAATTTGTAACAATGAAAATACATCCTGCATATTAGATATTTGTATTAGAATTAGTAAGGGTAGCAAAATTATTTATGAAGTATCAACAAAAATATGGTTGGGGGTCATCACAATATGAAGAACCTTATTTAGGGGTCACGGCATTAGAAAGGTTGAGAACCACTGCATTAATACATATATCTTTCTGTTTATTTGCTATCAATATTTTTTAAAAAAAAATAATTTCTAGGGGGGCGCTGAGTAAACATGGTACTGAAACAGCCTTGATCACTTTGGTAGATGATCTACGCCGGAAGCTTGACAGGGGGAGTGTGTCCCTGTTGGTTCTGCTGGACCTCTCAGCGGCTTTCGATACCGTTGACCACGGTATCCTTCTGGGTCGCCTTGCAGATATGGGGCTTGGGGGTACTGCTCTGCAGTGGCTCCAATCCTTCCTGGAGGGTCGTACCCAGAAGGTATTATTGGGTGACACCTGTTCGGCTCCGCAACCGTTGTCTTGTGGAGTCCCTCAGGGTTCAGTACTGTCCCCGATGTTATTTAACATGTACATGAAAACACTGGGAGAGATCATTCAGAGTTTCGGAGTAAGGTGTTATCTGTACGCATATGACGTCCAGATCTGTCACTCCTTTCCATCTGTCGCTAAGGAGGCTGTCCAGACTTTGAACCGGTGCTTGGCTGCTGTGTCGGACTGGATGAGGGCTAGCAAATTGAAACTGAACCCAGACAAGACAGAGGTCCTCCTGGTCAGTCGGAAGGCCGAACAGGGCATAGGGTTGCAGCCTGTGTTGGATGGGGTTACACTCACTCCCCCTGAAGATGCAGTTTCGTAGCTTGGGAGTGATCCTGGACTCATCGCTGAGCCTGGAACCCCAGGTCTCAGCGGTGGCCAGGGGAGCTTTTGCACAGTTAAGACTCGTGCGCCAGCTGCGCCCGTACCTTGGGAAGTCTGATCTGGCTATGGTCGTTCACGCTCTGGTCACATCCCGAATAGATTACTGCAACGCACTCTATGTGGGGCTGTCTTTGAAGACAGTTCGGAAATTGCAGCTAGTCCAACGGGCAGCAGCCAGATTACTAACTGGAGCGACATACAGGGAGCATACCACCCCCCTGTTGTGTCAGCTCCACTGGCTGCCTGTCCACTTCTGAGCTCAATTCAAAGTGCTGGTTTTGACCTTTAAAGCTCTATACGGTTCTGGCCCAACTTACTTGTCTGAACACATCTGCCACTATGTCTCACCTCGTAATTTAAGATCATCCGGGGAGGCCCTGCTCTCACTCCCGCCAATTTTTCAAAGACAGCTGATGGGGACGAGAGATAGGGCCGTCTCGGTGGTGACTCCCCGTCTGTGGAATGCGCTTCCAAGCGACATACGATCAACCCCATCCCTCCTGGCATTCAGGAAAAAAGTGAAATCTTGGCTGTGGGATCAAGCATTTGCACATTAGCACAATGCAGCACTTTGGATTGGAATTGTAATGGCAAGTTGATGGATATGGCTCAATGCTCATGTTGTGGACGGAACACTGTTTTTAACTTAAGTGAATGTATATTATGTGTTAATGTTAATTGTATTTTAATGCTGAATGTTTAATGTTTATGGTTTTATATTGTATTTGTATTGTGTATTGGCATTGAATTGTTGCCGTTTTGTCAAGCCGCTCTGAGTCCCCCCTCGGGGTTG
The DNA here is from genome assembly GCA_030556195.1 of Anolis apletophallus. Lineage (NCBI taxonomy): Eukaryota > Metazoa > Chordata > Lepidosauria > Squamata > Anolidae > Anolis > Anolis apletophallus. The sequence continues at coordinate 7,390,985 of JARBWK010000013.1, forward strand.
AGAAGAGCGGGGTAGAAATGATGCAAATAAATAAATAAATAATAATAATAGGCCAAAAAAGTTTGGGAACCACTGCTATAAAGTATATAAAGAAATATTATGGAGTGGAAAGAGGATAGCAAAGGCCCCATGGAAGCTAACCGGGTTCAGCCCTAGTTAATATCTGGATGGCAGGCCATCAGTGAATTGTAATCTGCATTTCAGAGGATGGAACTGGCGAGAAGATTCATTGCGTATGAAAACCAATGAAATTCATGGGGTCTCCATAAGTTGACATGCAACTTGAAGGCACAGACACAAAATGGGAGCAGCACAACTTGATGACTCACATTGCTAAAGCTTGCAGCGATGTCAGTCAAGGTCTCCTTTCCGTCCTTCTTCTGACGAAGGCCAGGCTGGGTGCAAATTATCCCATTGTGTCCCTGTTAATCGGTGCTGCTAATTATAATGTTGGATCCTGAAGCTTCTAATGGATTCAATAGCTCAGAGTCTCCTTGACTACCATCAGCCCAGCGTGACTCCTCACACATGTATTAAAGATGCCTCCGTACAAAGAAAGGCATTATCGTTATCCTTTTCCTGCACCACATAACGCATGCAGCCTGAACTTTTACGTAGTTATGTTCAGAGAGAGGGATGAAATCTATTTCTAGCCCAAGTCGTAAGTATTCATTCACAAGTCTCATCTTGGTGGGGGCTTTTTTTAGGGTAGAAAAACTCTTTTAAAATCCCAAATTCTATATTTAATGGGTCAACTGGAATGCACAAAAGGCCCCATGCCAGTGTTTCTCAACCTTGATTTAGGACTGTGGTCACACCATATCCCGGAGATTGCTTTTGATCCTCATTTCATTTGGAACATTTGTGCTGTATACTCATTGAATGAATATTGAACTCTATAATTTGGGATTTACATTGAATACAGAGTTTTGGACTATATTGGATGATTTGGACTTTCATTACCTACTTGCAGTAATCCCACTTGGGAAAAGATTTATAGCGGATTTACTAATTGTCTAAATGATAGGACCCCGTGTCCTGATTGTTTGTGTATGAACTTTATGCACTCCCCCTTATTCTTTATTATTGTGGTCATGAGGGGGTGTCAGAGGGGTCGCTAAAGACCAGCAGAAAACAGTATTTTCTGTTGGTCATGGGGTCTTTGTGTGGGAAGTTTAGCCCAATTCTATCATAGATTAGGTGCGGTTCAGAATGCTGTTTGATTGTAGACGAACTATAAATCTCAGCAACTACAACTCCAAAATGTCAAGGTCTATTTTCCTCAAACTCCACCAATGTTCGCAGTTGGGCATATTGAGTATTTGTGCCAAGTTTGGTCCAGATCCATTACTGTTTGAGTCCAGAATGCTCTCTGGATGTGAACTACAACTCCAAAATTCAAGGTCAATGCCCACCAAACCCTGTTGGTCATGAGAGTTCTGTGTGCCAAGTTTGGTTCAATTCCATCATTGGTGGAGTTCAGAATGCTCTTTGAACTATAAATCCTAGCAAATTGAAACTCCCAAATGACAAAATCAATCCCCCCCCCCCAAGCCCCACCAGTATTCAAATTTGGGCATATGGGGTATTTGTGCCAAATTTGATTGTAGGTGAACTATAAATCCCAGCAACTACAACTCTCAAATGTGAAGGTCTATTTTCTCCAAACAGCACCAGTGTTCATATCAGAGCTTTGTGGCAAGTTTGGTCTACATCCATCATTGTTTGAGTCCACAGTGCTCTCTGGATGTAGGTGAACTACAATTCCAAAACTCAAGGTCACTGCCCACCAAACCCTTCCAGAATTTTCTGTTGCTCATGGGACTTCTGTGTGCCAAGATTCGTTCAATTCTGTCATCAGTGGAGTTCAGAATGCTCTTTGATTGTAGGTGAACGTAAGTGAACGATCTGCCACGTTTGGTCCAGATCCATCATTGTTTGTGTCCATAGTGCCCTCTGGATGTAGGTGAACTATAACTCCCAAACTCAAGTTCAATGCCCACCAAACCCTTTCAGTATTTTCTGTTGATATGTGCCAAATTTGGTTCAGTTCTGTCGTCGGTGGAGTTTGGAATGCTCTTTGATTGTAGGTGAACTATAAATCCCAGCAACTACAACTCCCAAATGGGAAATCAATCCCCCCTCCCAATCCCATCAGTATTCAAATTTGGGTGCATAAGGTATTTGTGCCAAATTTGGTCCAGTGAACACATCCTGCATATCAGGTATTTATATACATGAACAAACACACACACACACACACACATCCTGCATATCAGGTATTTATATACATAAACACACACAAACACACACACATCCTGCATATCAGGTATTTACATTACAATTCATAACAGTAGCAAAAGTACATTTCTGAAGTAGCAATGGAAATAATTTTATTGTTGGGGGGTCACCACAACGCGCAAGACTGTATTAAGGGGTTGCGGCATTCGGAAGGTTGAGAACCACTGCCCTGTGCAAGGATTCAGAGTTTCACTGGCTTCCTCCTCAAGCAAAAATCTTTGAAACTATATAGTAGGAAAGTATCAGGTGTACATTTGAAAGAGATGCACCTTAGAAAAACAACAACACATTTTCCCATAAAATAATCAGAAAATAAACATGTGGCTGGCCACCTGTGAGTGATATACTTTCAGTGACGCCTCCATATGTGACTGATTTGGTTGTGGCAGGTGGAGGAATTCAGCACCTCCATCTGCTGCGGTTCCTTCCCGGAGATATCTACCTGTTTTCAGACTGGGTCCTGTCAAGAGTTTGGTCCTTCCTTTTGGTATGGAGCTTAGTCCATCAAGTTTGGAGAATTTGTGTTCTAAAATAAAGCACAGCACCCAAAAACAAACAGGATATTTGCATAACGCCTCTAATTGGCCAACCACCAACATTCCACCACTCCAAGGAGGCAGAGAGGGGATTGGCAGCCACTGAGGGAGAATTTGCATACGGACTCTTGATTGGCAAGCCACCTCCAACATTCCGACACTCTTAGGAGGCAGAGAGGGAAAAGGAAAGGCCCTCAGGCTGTCAGGAATGGCTCCAACTATGGCTTCAGATCAGGACAAACTTGACACACAGAGCACCCATGACTCACTCTGCATCCTACTGCAGTTTGGAGGAGGGTGTACCACGGATGATGGGACTTGCAGTATCTTCACTCACTTCCTGAAAACAATACAACCCTCATCCAATGACCAATAAAGACCAAACATGGCACAAAGAGCCCCCATGACCAACTCTACATCCTGGTGCAGTTGTGACGAGGACATACCACAGATAATGGGACTTGCAGTACCTTCACTCACTTCTTGAAAACAATGTGACCCTCCTCCAATGACCAATATAGACCAAACATGGCACACAGAGCCCCCATGACCAACTCTACATCCTGGTGCAGTTGTGACGAGGACATACCACAGATGATGGGACTTGCAGTACCTTCACTCACTTCTTGAAAACAATGTGACCCTCCTCCAATGACCAATACAGACCAAACATGGCACACAGAGCCCCCATGACCAACTCTATATCCTGGTGCAGTTGTGACGAGGACATACCACAGATGATGGGACTTGCAGTACCTTCAGTAAGTTCATGATACCACTGCTTCTCCCAATAATGATGGATCATGGCCAAACTTGGGAGATAGACCCTCCATGACCCACTCTACATCCTGGTGGTGTTTGGAGGAGAATGGACCATGCACGATGGGATTTGCAGTACCTTCACTAACTTCCTGAGAACAGTGCGAGCCACAGAAATAACGGATAATGACCAAACTTGGCACACAATGCCGTTCTCAAATAACTCAGGCACCGCCGGGTCCCCAAGCTAGTATTTTAATAAAACTGACATGGATTGTACCATACATATTAGATTATTTGTCACCATTCAGTTCAATACATTTTGTGATCCATGGAACAGGTTTTTGATGCCTGTGTCATAGAAGCTTCCCTCCGCCTTTTTCATCCAGTTCGTTACTTTGATTTTCACCTCATTGAAAAAATGTTTTTCACCCAGGTGTTCCTTCAATTTTAGTCACTGGGTGTGAGATTGGGGCTGTAAAAGGTGCATTGGGTGGCTTACAGATTCTTCGGTTGGACATACGCTCTGTCATTCTGCCGGGGGAATCTTTTTCTCATAGTTTGTACGTATATACTCACACTTAGTTGAATTCAATCTTAAAATATTATCTATCTCTATCTATCTATCTATCTATCTATCTATCTATCTATCTATCTATCTATAAGCTTGAGAAAGGCATTGTGTGCCAAGGTTGGTTCCAATTAGATGTTTTTGTGGCTTGCAGTGGTCTCAGGAACTTGCCTCAGCCTTTCCTTTTTTCTCTGAGTCACTTTAGAATGTTGGAATGTGGTTGGCCAATTGGAGTCATTTATACAAATACCATTTTAGTGGTAACCAATCCCCTCTGTCTAGGGCCGTAGAATGTTGGAATTCTGAGGTTGGCCAATCAGAGTCCTTTATGCAAATAATCCCGTAGTGGCAACCTATCGAAACGCTGTTACATATTCCTTGGCACCTTCGCACCTCCCAGAAAATGAACATTCCACTTCTAACCGAAAAAAACTGTCATTTGGCTAACTCAAGCATGCAGGTGCATTCTGCTTTGCTAGCCAATCAGAGTCCTTTATGCAAATTGTCTCTCAGTGGCAACCAATGCCTTCTGTCTGGTGCCTTAGAGTGTTGGAGTTCTGAGGCTGGCCAGTCAGAGTCCTTTATACAAATAATCTGGTGCCTTAGAGTGTTGGAGTTCTGAGGCTGGCCAATCAGTGTCCTTTATGCAAATAATTCCACAGTGGCAACCAATCAAAACGCTGGCACATATTCCTCCCTACGCACCACCGCACCGACGCAAACACAGACTTTTATTATATACATACAGTAGATAGATAGATAATATTATATGGCTCTCACTGAAATAAATTTCCAAATATTTTCAAAAAGGTTCCCGACCCCTGGTGTAGATGCACCTATATGAAAACACAGTTAATAAGGATGTGTAATTTGTTATTGCTGCCTAGAACCCCAAACGACACATTTTTATGAACGGTGTTTTAATTCAGGGTGCATCTACACTATGGAATGAATGCAGTTTGATATAACTTTAAATGTCATGGCTCAATGCTTTGGAGACATGGGAATTGTAGTTTTACAAGGTTTTTAGCCTTCTTTTGGTGCTTCGCCAAACCGCAACTCCCAGGATTCCATAGCATTGAGTCATGGCAATTAGAAGGTGTCAAACTGCATTAATTCTACAGTGTAGATGCACCCGCAGACTGTCAACTCCCTTGAGCTGCTATGAAGAAGGATCATATACAAATTGATGATGATGACTAATATGTGCAGAAATATTGCAAGAACGAAAGGCTTATTACCATACTAATGAGAGGTTAGGGAATGCAGCTGACCTCATCATGCTATCACAACATTTTGCCATGTCTTGGAGTGAATCAGAGGCATTACTTGGCAAAATGACGGCGTCGCCACCCAAATGAGAGTTCTGCCTCCTCCCAACACATTTTTGTGTAAATTCTCAAATTAATGAATCGTCAAAGGCTTTCATGGCCGGAATCACTAGGTTGTTATGAGTTTTCCGGGCTGTCTGGCCATGTTCCAGAAGCATCCTCTGGAAAACTCACAGCAACCCAGTGATTCCCACCATGAAAGCCTTCAACAACACAAGATGCTGTTGTTGGTAACGCCATTAATAATAAGTTACATTCATTCTATAGTGTAGATGCATCGTCTATTAAAACACAGTCAATAAGGATTTGTAATTTGTGATTGCTGCGTAGATGTTGGTTTTAGTTTGTAAACTGCTTTGGAATGGAAAGTAGGACATAAGTCAAGATACTATTAAGTTGATGTGAGTTTCTGGGCTATATGACCATGTTCCAGAAGCATTCCCTCCTGACGTTTCGACCACATCTGTGGCAGGCATCCTCAGAGGTTGTGAGGTCTGTTGGAAACTAGGCAAGTGGAATTTATATATCTGTGGAATGATGTCCAGGGTGGGAGAAAGAACTCTTGTCTGCTGGAGGCAAGTGTGAATGTTGCAATTGGTCTCCTTAATTACCATTGGATAGCCTTGTAGCCAGGCATGTAGCCAGGGGGGGGGGGGGGGCTAAGGGGGCTTCAGCCCCCCCCCGAATTCTCAGGGTGGTCCGTGAGAAGGCCTTACTGGTACATTATTTAAACTGTTATGTTTATTCATATCATGATCTGATCACCATGCTCATTATATCCCACATTAACGGGGTTATTGGGATAACAATACAAAAGGTTTGCTAGGGTAGACCCTCTTCCACCCAGTCTCAGCCCCCCCCCCGAACCAAACTCAGCCCCCCCCCCGAATCAAAATCCTGGCTACGGCCCTGCTTGTAGCTGTATGTTCTCAAATTTATAGCATCACAAAACAGCGAGACGTGGAAAATCATTTACAGCTACAATATTTGTATGTAGTGTGTTCCTGGACAGAATATCCATATTTGGTGCATCCATAGATACAATATTTGGTGTGTACCCAGGTACGATATTCACATTTGGTGTGTTTGAGGTGAGTCCCAAACCGTTTAGGGCTTTATCTATCTATATCTATATGTATAATAAAAGAGAATGTTTGTTTGTTTGTATGTATGTGGCAGCTTTCGGATTGGTGGGATTATTTGCATAACCCCTCTGATTGGCCAACCACCTCCAACATTCCGACACTCTAAAGTGGCAGAGGGGAGTAAGGAAAAGCCATGAGGCAGTCAGGCATGGTGGGAGTTTAAGGCCAAAACACTTTGCGGCCCCCAACAATGACAGAACAAGACCAAAATTGGCACACAGAACCCCCAAGACCCACTCTACATCCTGGTGCAATTTGAGAGAGGATGGACCATGGATGATGGGATTTGCAGCACTTAAACTCACTTCCTTACAGCACTGTGGCCCACACCAATGACGGATCAGAACCAAACTTGGCACACAAATCCCCCATGACCCATTTTACATCCTGGTGCAGTTTAGGGCAGGATGGGCCACAAATGATGGGATTTGTAGTACATTCACCCGATTCACTTCCCACAGAACACTGCAGCCCCTACAAATCACAGACCAGGACCAAACTTGCCACACAGAGTACTCATGACCCACTCTACATCCTGCTGCAGTTCTAAGGGGGGTGGGGTGGACCATGGATGATGGGTCTTGCAGTACCTTCACTCACTTACTAAAACCACTGCGACCCTCATTCAATGACCAATGCAGACCAAACTTGGCACACAGAGCCCCCATGACCCATCCTGGTGCAGTTTGGAGGAGGATGGACCACGGATGATGGGACTTGAAGTACCTTCACTCACTTCTCAAGACTGCTGCGACCCTCATCCAATAACTGGCCAAGACCAAATTTGGCACGCAGAACCCCCATGACCCACTCTACATCCTGGTGCAGTTTGGAGGAAGATGGACCAAGGATGATGGGACTTGAAGTACCTCCACTCACTTCTCAAGACTGCTGCGACCCTCATCCAATAACTGACCAAGACCAAATTTGGCACGCAGAACCCCTATGACCCACTCTACATCCTGGTGCAATTTGGAGGAGGATGGACCATGGATTATGGGAATTGTAGTACCTTCACTCACTTCCTGAGACCACTGTGAGCCAAATAAACAACTGATAAGGACCAAACTTGGCACACAAAGCCTTTCTCAAATAACCTGGGCAGGGCCAGGTCCCCAAGCTAGTAGGTGATAATTTGCACCTTGAATTGGGACCGGAAGGTGAACGGCAGCCAATGAAGCTCCACGCTCTGGTCACATCCTGAATAGATTACTGCAATGCACTCTACGTGGGGCTGCCTTTGAAGACAGTTCGGAAATTGCAGTTAGTCCAATGAGCGGCAGCCAGATTACTAACTGGAGCTACATACAGGGAGCATACCACCCCCCTGTTGTTCCAGTTCCACTGGCTGCCTGTCCAATTCCGAGCTCAATTCAAAGTGCTGGTTTTGACCTTTAAAGCTCTATACGGTTCTGGCCCAGTCTGAACGCATCAGCCTCTACGTCCCACCTCATAATTTAAGATCATCTGGGGAGGCCCTGCTCTCGCTCCCGCCAACTTCTCAAACGTGGTTGGTGGGGACGAGAGAGAGGGCCTTCTCGGTGGTGGCTCCCCGTCTGTGGAATGCACTTCTGAGCGACATACCATCAACCCCATCCCTCCTGGCATTCAGGAAAAAAGTGAAATCATGGCTGTGGGACCAGGCTTTTGCACATTAGCACAACACAGCACTTTAGAGTGGAACTGTAATGGCAAGTTGATGGATATGGCTCAATACTTGTGTCTTGGACGAAGCACTGTTTTTAACTGAAATGTATGTGTATTATGCGTTAATGTTAATGATATTTTATGCTGAATGTTTATGGTTTTATATTGTATTTATTGTGTATCGGCATCGAATCATAGCCTTTTTGTTATGCTGCTCTGAGTCCCCCTTCGGGGGTAGAGAAGAGCGGGGTAGAAATTATGGAAATCAATCAATCAATCAATTAAACAGGGGGGTTGACCGCTCCCTGTAAGTCGCCCCAGTTATTACTCTGGCTGCCGAGCATTGGACTAGTTGTAATTTCTGGGCCGTGTCCAAGGGTAGCCCCACGTAGAGTGCATTGCAGTAGTCCAATATAGGATGCTCAGCCTGTATATGCAAATGCTGGTGTTCTAAAACAATCTGAAACAACAAACATTTTTGGTCCCATGCATTTTGGATAAGGGATCCCCTGATTTGATGTAGTGCAGATTTAACGCATGGTATAAGCAGAGAATATTATTATTATTATTATTTACATATACATGACTTTTCTCTCAAACTGAGACCCAAAGCAGCTCACAAACGGCCCAATTAAAAAAACCTATACAATTATAAATGTTACCAAAGGGGCTTTGACAGAGAACGTGAGAGGTGCCATTCAAATGTCTGACAGTCTTCAGAAATGGAGCAAAAAGAATCCAGTTCTTTGTTGTCAGCCTTTTCTGCAAGCTCCCTCCTGTTGAAATGCAGACTGGTGTGGCAAGATGCGAAAGTGTCTTGCTGTTCTTCTAATGATCCATTGATGGGTTGCCTCTCAGTAGCGATAACCTAATAAGATTAAATAGTTGTGCCAACATCAGCTGCGAGAAGACTCTCAACCCCGCAAGGTGTTTTATTGATGTCCAAGATGCGCTGCTGCCTTTCCAGGTGCAAATGTAACACTTTGCCCATGGAGACGAATGATGGTCTTCCCTTCAAGTTAATCAAACTTGGTGTGTGTTTAAAAGGGATTGAAGATATGAGAAGAGGGAAGGAAAGAAAGAAAAGAAAGGAAGGGAGGAAGAAAGAAAGAAAAGGGAGGGAAGGATGGAGGCAAAAGGAAAAAAGATGAGAAGAAGGAAGGAAAGGGGAAGGAGCAGGGAAGAAAGAAAAGGGAGGGAAGGAAAAGAAGAAAGAGGGAAAGGTATTTGAAGAAATGAGGAAAGAAAAAATAAAGAGAAAGGGAAGAAAGGAACGATGAGAAAGGAAATAGAAAGATATGTGAAGAGGGAAAGAAAATGAAGGGGAAGAAAGAAAAGGGAGGGAAGGAAAAGAAGAAAGAGGGAAAGGTATTTAAAGAAATGAGGAAAGAAAAAATAAAGAGAAAGGGAAGAAAGGAACAATGAGAAAGGAAATAGAAAGATATGTGAAGAGGGAAAGAAAATGAAGGGGAAGAAAGAAAAGGGAGGGAAGGAAAAGAAGAAAGAGGGAAAGGTATTTAAAGAAATGAGGAAAGAAAAAATAAAGAGAAAGGGAAGAAAGGAACAATGAGAAAAGAAATAGAAAGATATGTGAAGAGGGAAAGAAAATGAAGGGGAAGAAAGAAAAGGGAGGGAAGGAAAAGAAGAAAGAGGGAAAGGTATTTGAAGAAATGAGGAAAAAAAGGAAGATAAAGGAAAGAAAGGGAAGAAAGGAAGGAGGAAAAAGAAATAGAAAGATATGTGAAGGGGGAAGAAAGAAAAGAGTGGGAAGGCAAAGAAGAAAGAGGGAAAGGTATTTAAAAGGAGAGGAAAGAAAAAGAAGAAAGGGAAGAGAAAGGAAGGAAAGGGGAAAAGGAAGTGTAAGAAAGAAAAGAGAAAAATATGGGGAAATGGAAGGAAAGAAAGAACAGGTAGAGAAAAAAATGGAAAAGAAGAAGAAAGGAGGAAGAAGGAAAGGGAGAGAAAGGAAAGAGGAAAAGATGGGAAGGGGAAAAGAAAGAAGAAAGGGAAGAGTAAAAGAAGAAAGGGGAAGGGGGAAGAAGAAAGGGAGTGAAGGGGAGAAAGGAAAAGTGAAGAGGGAAGGAAAGAAAGAAAAGGAGAAGAAAGAGGAAAGAAATAAAAGGGAGGGAAAAAAGAAGAAAGAGAGAAATGTATTAGATGATAGAAAAGAAAGGGAAGAGAAAGGAAGGAAAGGGGAAAAGAAAGGATGAGAAAGGAAAGAAAAATATGAGAAGATGGAAAGAAATAGAAGAAAGGAGAGGCAGCGGGAAGGAAAAGAAAGGAATGAAAGAAAGATGAGAAGAAGTTAGGAAAGAAAAGGAAAAGAAGAGAAAGAAAGGAGAAGAGAGAAGGAAGAAAAATGAAGGGAAGGAAGCAAAAGTAAAAAGGGAAAGATATGAAATGAGGGAAAGAAAGAGAAGAAAGGAACAGAAGGGAGGGGGAAGAAAGAAAAGAGGGAAGAGAAAGGAAAAATATGAGAAGAGAGTAAGAAAAAAGAGAAGAAAGGGAAGGGGAAAAGAGGGGGGAATAAAGAAGGAGAGAAGGGAGTAGGAGAAAGGAAAGAGGGAAAGATGAGAAGAGGATCCCTGGTATCGACAGTCGTATAGGGTTCACCCCTCTAATAGTGTCACTGGTAAGGTTTGCGCCTCCCGCACTCCTTTATGTACAATACAAGCTCTGAAATATTTAAGCAGATCAATCCCTCTCTAGAAGAAGACACCTTGCGATAATTGGAAGTTGAAAAATATTTAACTAAGAGGGCTTTGTGGAGGGAGAGAGAGTGATGGATGAACATCCAAATAAGTCTGCTTCTCTCCACTCACACCTCCAGCCTTCGGAAGCTGTCCAGGCCCGAGAGTGAAATTCAGATTAATCAATGTGACTGGGAATGGCTAAGGAGTCAGTTTGAATCAAATCAGGTGCTTCTCCTTCTCCTTCCACCTTTTCTAAGGACAAATCCGAACGTTCCCATTAGGATACCGAGTATCTGAAATATTTAACAGCCTTAATGTGCCGGAAGTAGGTGGAGTTCCTGTCACTGTGTGGACACAGTCTTGAAAACACAGTAATTGATCTGTCTGTCTGGATTATGTCCTTTCCCCCCTCCCATCAAGGGGACAAAGGGGTTTTAAGGAGTCACTGATTTCCAAAATGGTTCAAAAAAGCTAGACCTTGAGAAGTCTGACTTGGCCACGGTGGTCCACGCTCTGGTTACATCCCGTACAGATTACTGCAATGCTCTCTATGTGGGGTTGCCTTTGAAGACTGTTCAGAAGCCGCAACTAGTCCAACGGACAGCAGCCAGGTTGATAACAGGAGCGGCATTCAGAGAGCGCACAACTCCTCTGTTGTGCCAGCTCCACTGGCTGCCAGTTTGCTACCGGGCACAATTCAAAGTGCTGGCTTTAGCCTTTAAAGCCCTAAACGGTTCGGGTCCAACTTACCTGTCCGAACGCATCTCTCCCTATGAACCATCGAGATGTTTAAGATCATCTGGAGAGGCCCTGCTCTCGGTCCCTCCTTCTTTGCAGGCGCGACTGTGCGGGGACAAGGGACAGGGCCTTTTCAGTGGTGGCTCCTCGGCTTTGGAACGCCCTCCCTAAAGACATCAGATTGGCCCCCTCCCTCCTGACGTTTCACAAGAAAGTCAAGACCTGGCTATTTGAGCAGGCATTTGTTGATGAAATATAAGGCTTAATTGGATATATGGAATGACGACGATGCAATGGAAACTGATTTCAACATGACGCTGAGGCTGCAATTGTATGTTTTTAATTGTTAAATTGTTATTATATGTGTTATGTTTTTTGGGGGAAGGGTTTGTCTTGTTGCTGTGTTATATTGAGGGCAGAGACTGCCTGTGTAAACCGTCCCGAGTCGCCTTCGGGCTGAGAGGGGCGGTATAGAAACGTGACAAATGACAAATAGACCTGGCTTCTTTTTCTTCTAAATGGCTTGGCCCGGCTTACCGGGCTGAGCAGATTGTGGCGCTGGGTGTCCTCGCCACCATTTTGGAGCGGGAGGGGGCCTTCTTCCTCCCAGCGGGAGATTTTTCCGCCACCAGAGCCAGCTGGCCAATGGTGGGGCTGGCCTCGCCCTGGCCAAGCCCGCAGTGGGGCCAGCCCTCTCTTTCACCCAGCCTACTTAAGGCTGCCCGAAGCCTGCCAGCAGGCACTGGCCCTGCACCAGCTTTTCCACCCACCCTCCCTGCATGTAGCATTGCTTTGCATTTGTTAGCTTATCTTGCTGTTGTTTGGTGTTCATCTTGCTCTGTATTTTGTTAGCTGATCTTGCTGTTGTGTGTGTTTATCTTGTCACAACTATTGTGTTTGGCGTGTGGTATGGCTCCTGGATTGGGGTGGTGTATCACCCGTGGTTGGATGGGGGGATAATGCCCGGTCCCCTGCGGTGCCGAGCTGGCGGGAACCGGCAGTGTGCCGGTGGCACCCAGGGATGTAAGTATCTTCGGACAGCAGCGGTTGTCCGACCCCTGATCCAGAACCCATGCATGGCTGCCAACCCTTCTTCCTGTTATCAATAAATGAGTTGTGGCCATATTTTACTCCAACGTCTTGTGCCGGTGTCTTCTTGAACATGGGGGGAGGTGTATCACCCATACACACACAAATGGAAGAAGAGGGTTAGATCGGATGGCCCTTGTGGTCTCTTCCAACTCTAGAGGCAAATCTGCACAATAGAATTAATGCAGATTGATACCACTTGAACTTCCATGGCTTAATACGACGGAATCCTAGGAGTTGTAGGACCTCAACACACTAGAAAACAAATCCGCTTTGAATCCTGTTGCTGCCTCCTGTAGAATTCTGGGGTTTGTAGTTTAGGGAGGAGCCTTTAACAGCCTCACTAAACTACAAACTCCAGCATTCTGCAGGAAGCAGAAACTGGATTTAAAGCAGATTCGTTCTCTAGTCCAGCATTTCTCAATCTAGGGGTCGAGAACCCTGGTGGGGTCATGAAGGGGTCACCAAAGACCATCAGAGAACACAGCATTTTCTGTTGGTCATAAGGGTTCTGTGTAGGAAGTTTGGCCCAATTCTATCATTGGTAGGGTTCTGAATGCTTGTTGACTGTAGATGAACTATAAATCCCAGCAAATACAATGCCCAAATGTCAAGGTCTATTTCCCTCAAAATGCCACCAGTACTCTATTTGGGCATATTGAGTATTAATGCCAAGTTTGGTCCAGATCCATCATTGTTTGAATCCTCAGTGCTCTCTGGATGTACAGTAGGTGAACTACAACTCCATAATGCAAGGTCAATGCCCACCAAACACTTCCAGTATTTTCTGTTGGTCATGGGACTTCCATGTGCCAAGTTTGGTTCAATTATATCATTGGAGGAATTTGGAATGCTCTTCGATTGTAGGTGAACTATATATCCCAGCAACTACAACTCTCAAATGACAAAATCAACCCCCCTACCCCACCAGTATTCAAATTTAGGCGTATTGGGTATTTGTGCCAAATTTAATCCAGTGAATGAAAATACATCCTGCACATCAGATATTTACATTATGATTCATAACAGTAGCAAAATTAGTTATGAAGTAGCAATGAAAATAATTTTAAGGTTGGGGGGTCACCACAACTTGAGGAACTGTATTAAGAGGTGGCAGCAGGTTGAGAAACACTGGTCTAGTCGGATGACGTGTTTGGTCAAGCATTATAACATTATAACGGTTTCGAGGCGATATAAACAACCTGGAAGTGAATTTGCCATTTCGAAGCCACCACCACAATTTTTGGAAAGAAATCAGCATTACATTCCCACCCCTCCTGAGGTGCTTTCCCCTCATTGGCTGTTTAACCCAGTTTGGAGGCGGATGTCCTTTCCTCCGCGTCAGAACTGGGGCGACAGCCACATTCAAACCGAGTTAAACATGGCTGTTGCCCCAGTTCTGATGCGGAGGGAACACATCTGCATCCAAACTGAGTTAAACATGCATGTCTGCCATTAACGAAACCATTCCAAAATTTCAGAATTAATTCAGGAAATTCTGAATTTTTTCCGGAAAATTTCGGAAGTCATTCAGATTCGAAGCGCCAACACCCCCTACATCCGGAATGAGTTTTGAACCATTTTTTATTTCACCAAAGAGGCCTAGTATCTAAGATGACAGAGAGCAAGCACATGAGAAAGAGGAAGGTCACATACAAATTACTTCCATTTCTCCCTCCAGGGAGGAAATGACTCACTTGTCCCTCCAGGACAGTGTTTCTCAACCTTCCTCATGGCACAGACCCCTTAGCAGTTCCTCATGTTGTGCTGACCTCAAACATAAGAATATATTTGTTTCTACTTCATAACTGTAATTGTGCTACTGTTAGGAATCGTAATGTAAATATCTTGATATACAGGATGTATTTTTATTCACCGGACCAAATTTGGCACAAATATCTGATACACCCAAATTTGAATACCGGTGGAGTTTGGGTGAATTTATTTTGGGGGGATTTATAGTCCACCTATGATCAAAGAGCATTCTGAACTCTACCAACGATGAAATTTTGCTACTCTTACAAATGTAAACATCGGATATGCAGGATGTATTTACATTCCCTGGATGAAAATTGGCACAAAGACCCGATATGCCCAAATTTGAATACTGCTTGGGTGGGGGGTGGAGTTGATCTTGTCATTTGGGAGTTGTACTTGCTGGGATTTATAGCTCACCAACAATCAAAGAGCATTCTGAACTCCTCCAAAGATAGAATTGAGTCAAACTTGGCACACAGAACTCCCATGGCCATCAGGAAATACTAGAAGGGTTTGGTGGGCATTGACCTTGAGTTTGGATGTTGTAGTTCACCAGAGAGCATTATGGACTCAAACAATGAAGGACCAAACTTGACACAAATACTCAGTATGTCCAAATGTGAACACTGGTGTATTTTGGAGAAAATAGACCTTGAAATATGTTATATGTAATTGATTATGTTTTTTTATTGATTTTATTGTGTTGTTGTGTTGATGGGCTTAGCCTCATGTAAGCTGCCCCGAGTCCCCATTGGGGAGATGGTGGTGGGGTACAAATAAGATGATGATGATTATTATTAGGGAGTTGTTGTTGGGATTTATTGCTCACCTACGTTCAAAGAGCCCCTTGAGCCCCAACAACGATAGAATTGGGCCAAACTTCACATACAGAACCCTCATGCCTTGAAGGGACTCATTGGAGTGAGCCTCCCTCCAGCCTCACATGCTCTCCCTCGCCCACACATGCACACCATGTTGCCATGCGCCAAGCACGTGTGCTCTCCCCTCCCCACTTGTGCTCTTAGAAACAGCCCTCCCCTTGGCGGAAAGGCTGGCCAATCACAGATGAGCATGGCTTTTGGTGGGAGGATTTGCTGTCTGTTTCCAAAAGGAAGAGAAGGACAGGTGGCGAGATCTTCAGCCTTCTCGTCCAAAGGGTTTCCGAAGATCATCAGAAATATGTTTTTTGCTGGTATTTGGCAACCCCTCTGAAACCCCCTCGTGACTCCCCCAGGGTTCCGACCCTCAGGTTGAGAAACGCTGCTCTAGGATCACATCTCTACTTTCTCAACTCTTGAGTGAAACTGTGCCATAAGCACATGTTCATTAGAACTGTATTTCCCCAAACACTGGAAGTATATACAATGCATTCCTATCTAAAACAGCATTTAGTACCTGACAGTTTGTAGCCCAGCAGAAAGTTTCCAACTCCCAAGTTCTGCATTAATCTGCTTGACAGGAGTTTCACAAACTGACGGTCCTTCCCTTGCTTCCTTAGCTGCTGAATGACTGCTAAAGAGTCGCTAAGCCCAGCATCTAAGCCTTTGAAATTGGCACAAGCTGCTTAAAGCTGGAGCAGACTTAAATGCCACGTAACTCTGAGGAAAGAGCAGAAAAGTACAGAGGAAGGAAAAGTTCTTAAGAGAATTCGGTCCTTGCTTTTAACTCTTTTCTGAGGTTATATAACTCGGAGCCTTTTGACAGATGTTTCTCCCGTGGGTTCGAAATAACTTGGAAATGAGGCAATCCTTTAATCCCCTATCAATTATTTCCTAAGACTTTGGGGGAAAATAACACTATTTAAATTAGAGAATAATGATTTAATTTTTTTTTTAAAAAAGAGAAATAAATGTGGAGATCTGCTCTCCATAAGGCATTGCAGATGAGCCAATCCATCTGCCGGCAATCTAAGTAATAAAAATATTTATAATTCCTTCGATGAGTGCTAAAGGAACCTGAAATGACCATAAATACGTTACAAGTGTTAGAAAATGTGAAAAGTAACAGTAGGCTACCTGAGAGTTAATATTCACAAGCAGAACTTGTGCAGCAACAGCTTCCAGTTACTTTTGAAACTACAGTTTCCAGTTACTTCTGCAACTACAGTTCCAGTTACTTTTGAAATTACAGTTTCCAGTTACTTCTGCAACTACAGTTCCAATTACTTTTGAAACTACAGTTTGAAGTTACTTCTGCAACTACAGTTCCAGTTACTTTTGAAACTACAGTTTTGGTTACTTTTGAAACTACAATTTCCAATTACTTTTGAAACTACAGCTCGTATGTAATGTCCTGATGCTTGTGGGTAAACAGTATTTCTTGCTGTGTCTTTGTCAGTGTTGATGTGGGGATTGTCTGGTTTGCCTACTCTGGAACATGCAGCATATAAGTGTCCTTTTTTAGGGGTCCCTTTCAAATCTATGATACTATATCCCTGGGTGTGAGAACCATATATATCTATCTATGAGTATATCTATGGCTGGATGGTTCTTTGTCAGGAGGGCTTTGATTACGTTTTCTTGTCCTGGTGAAGGGAGTTGGACTGGATGGCTTTAAGTATTTTCTGTTGGTCATGGGAAGTTTGCCCCAATTTTGTGATTCGAGGTGTTCAGAATGCTCTTTGATTGTAGGTGAACTATAAATCCCAGTGACAACAACTCCCAAATGTCAAGGTCTATTTCCCCCAAACTCAATCTGTGTTCATATTTGGGCATATGGAATATTTGTGCCAAGTTTGGTCCAGATCCATCATTGCTTGAGTCCACAGTGCTCTCTGGATGTAGGTGAACTACAACTCCCAAACTCAAGATCCCAAACTCAATGGGTGAGCTGTTTCTGAGACTCCAAGCAGGGAGGGGAGAGCAGGCATGCTCAGCACATGGCAGCGTGGCACACATGTACAGGCAAGGGAAAGCGTGTGAGGGTAGAGGGAGGCACACACCATCAAGTCCATTCAAGCCATGGGATTGTGTGTGGGAAGCTCGGCCCAATTCTATTTTTGTTGGGGCTCAAAATGCTTTTTGATTGTAGCTGAACTATAAATCCCAGCAACTACAACTCCCAAATGTCAAAGTCTATTTTCCCCAAATTCCAGCAGTGTTCACACTTGGGCATATTGAGTATTCATGCCAAGTTTGGTCCAGATCCATCATTCTTTGAGTCCACAGTTCTCTCTGGTTGTAGGTGAACTACAGTTCCAAATCTCAAGGTCAATGCACACCAAATCCTTCCAGTCTTTTCTGTTGGTCATGGGAGTTTTGTGTGCCAAGTTTGGTTCAATTCCATTGTTGGTGGAGTTCAGTATGCTCTTTGATTGTAGGCGAACTATAAATATCAGCAACTACAACTCCCAAATGGCATAATAGATCCCCCCCCCCCCCGACTCCACCACTATTCAAATTTGGGGATATCTGAAACTGTACTAAGAGGTCACGGAATCAGGAAAGTTGAGAAACATTGGCGTAGATGCACCCGAAGTCAGATTTTCCCAGTCACCCAAATGGGAAGGCGGAAAGAGCCTTTGGTGGACTACAATTCCCATAATCTGCCATCCAGATGCTGGGAGAAACAGTCCAACCCAAGTTTTCTAAACTCTCAGTAAAATTCAGGAGCTGCCCAATTAAATAATAACTGGATGCAAAGAGATAAAGCAAGGGATGCTTTTTTCAAATATATATATTTACATTCACGGCTGTAAATGTTGTTCACTGGCATCAATTACTTTCTAAAATGAAAATAATAATAATTACATGCATTTAATGGAGGATAATTGCTATGTTTAAGTAGCTAATGTTTGCTGTTGACCTACAATGACCAGGATATTTGTAAGTTTGGCAACTTCTTGCTATGAGCCTCATGTATAGTGATAGATCTTGCAGATATCCAATGATTAGGACTCAATATCTTTTGCTGCCTGAGGCAAAGGACAAGATTGCTGCACAATGGTAGTATGTACTTTGGAGTGCATTAAATTCTGGGAATTGAGGGTGCATTTGCATTGTAGAATGAAAGCTGTTTGACACTGCTTTAACTGCTGTGAAGCCATGGGAGTTGTAGGTTTACAAGGTCTTTGCCTTCCCTGACAAATAGTGCAGGTGCTCAGCAAACACCAACTCCCAGGATTCCATAGCATTGAACCATGTTACTTAAAGTGATGCCAAACTGCTTTAATTCTGCAGTGTAAATGCTTTCATAGTGAATGCACATCAGGCTCCAAAGGAGCTCTCCAAGGTCCTATGCAAGTAAAGCCTCTAGGTCAGGGGTGGGCAATTTTTTTCCCAAGGGGCCACACGAGGGCCTAAAAATATTATGGAGGGTCGCACCTAAAGGCTGAACTACATTCTACGTAATTTATTTATTTATTTACTATATTAACTATATATTACACATCATTAATATGAACATATTAATATATCAAGAAGTATTCATATATTATTAGTATTAATATCATAATTATTATACTATAGTATATATATAGACATTATAATATAGAAATTATAATATAATATAACATTATATTATATTATTTATTATATTATTATATTATTATAAAATTATTATAAAATAATAATAAAAACCACTAAAATAAAATAAAATAAAATAAAATGAAATTCAAGAAGACAAGGTGCGAACCAAGATAGAGGCTGACATCCTCAAGAGAGGAAGGATCCCAAGATGGAATGGCCCAATGGACCCAGCCCAGAGGATGACAAAGCGGACCCAGCCACCGCCGCCGCAGCAGAGCAGAGCAACGCAGCAGACGATCGGAGGCTGCAGGCCTCCACCCGCTCTCGCCCCCAGTCTTTCCCCAGCTGATCGCCCTGCCATGGAGTGCCTGCCATCCCAGCTTTGGAGTGCTTGCCATCCCGGGAGGCAATCCGGGCCTGCAGCAGGAGCAGTCGGCGACCTGAGGCGGCTGATCGCCCTGGCGACTCGGAAGACTTGATTGTCTTCCAGGTCGCCAGGGCAATCAGCCACCGCAGGTCGCCGAGTGCTCCCACTGCAGGCCCGGATCACCTCCCGGGATGGCAGGCACTCCAAAGCCGCCACTCCTCCGATTGTTCTCGGGGCCGGGGGTGGGGCGGGGGCAGAGCCGGGGGCAGGGTCAGACCCTTCTGCCCCCCAGGTCATCAGTGACCGAAATTCAGGCCCCTGGGCCGGTAGAAGTTGGACAGCCCTGTTCTAGATGATGAGACCCTGCTTTCCGAAGTCACAACATGGCTTTTGGAGCAACCTGTTGACTTTACAAGCCAGGTGTTTAGAGTTGCTTAAAAAGATGAGAGAAATGTGTGTCCCTAGGTGGCACAGATGGAGAGAAGGACTCAGAACTGGGCCAGGCTTCATTGCTCTCAATCTTCAGGAAGTGGGTCAGTTGAAATCTTTAATGCACACCCCTTGTAGCTGTCTATGTAGATCATCCACCAAGGCGACCAATGCTGTTTCAATCTTGTAGCCAGGCCCAAAACCAGGCTGAGATGCATTGATCCCACAGTGTAGATCAGGGGTGCTCACACTTTTTCAGCATGCGAGCTACTTATAAAACAGCCAAGTCCAAATGATCTACCTACCCACTACTCAGAGAGCCATAAAAGCAAAATATTTGGAAATTTATTTCAGTGGGACTCATATAATATATTTTAAGACTGAATTCAACTAAATGTGAGTATAATGGGCTTGGCCGACTTACCGGCCAAGCGGGTTGCGGGGCAGTGCTGCCCTCGCACCATCTTGTCTGCCAGGAGGGGGCTTCTTCCCTCCAGAAGCCCCTGGGTGGCAGGAAGACTTCCCGCCACACAATGCTGGCCAGCCAATGAGGAGGCTGGCTCCGCTGCACCCCCTCCCTGCTTCCGGCCAGCCCGCACTTCCACCCGGGAAGCTTACTTAGGCTGCCCGGAACTGCCTGGCCACATGTGCAGACAGTCTTGATTTTCCTCCCACACTCCCTACTTATTTCATTGCTTGTTGGTGTCCTTTTGTTTCTATGCACTTCATTGTTGTTTGGCGTGTGGCGTGTGGCATGTCCCCTGGATCAGATTGGCTTATCGCCCCTTGATTGGAAGGGGGATAACGCCCAGGCCCCCTGGGGTGCTGATTTTCCATGGACAGGCATTGGGCCACTCACACCCCAGGCTAGCAAACGCCTTTGGACATTCGTGGGGGCTGTTCGACCCTGATCCAGGACCCATGCATGACCGCCAACCCTTTGTTCCTGTTTTCAATAAATGAGTTGTGGCCATTTTTTATCCAACCAATTGTGTCTGCATTATTTCCTGGCGCGAGGTGTGTCACAATAAGCCCCTGAATTTATTCATAATAATAATGATAATATTCATTCAGCCTCTGCTACTACTACTACTAATAATAATAACAACAGCAACAGGTTCCTAGAGTAGAAGGAGACCTCCAAGGGCCATCCAGTCCAACCTCCTTCTGCCATAAGGGAAAAACACAAAGCATTCCTCACAGATGGCCATTCAACCTCTGATAATAATAATAATAATGGGTTTCTAGAATAGGAGGAGACCTCCAAGGGCCATCCAGTCCAACTTCCTTCTGCACCTGGGACTGAGCCTTCTTCCCGCCCTGCCTGCGATCTACCAGGACGCCCTACGTGATCTACCAGTAGATCGCGATCTACCTAATGAGCATCCCTGGTGTAGATGATGCACCCTTGGTTCCACTTTCCCTGATTTTTTCTCTTGTATTTTCTCTGCTAGATTTGTGAAATTTTTTTATGAAATGTTAGTGAGCTATTCTTAAAAATGAACAAACAAGAATGGCAGCGTCCTGTCATTTATTAACAGGTGGCGCACAGTCACAGTCAATATGTAACTGGTGCTTTGCAAGAGAACATCCACAGCCTTCATTCATCCAAACAGAAAATATGTCAAATAGTGCCTTGATTGAAGTTCTTTTAAAAACAAAATCTCAAAAATTGAATTGAAATTTCCATGTCTACTTCAGCTTCAGATGTTGAAAACTTGGAATTGAACATTTCAATCTTATCCTTCAAACTGATTGATTTGATCAGCTGCCGAATCCATTTCCCTCTTTTTCTTAAAAAAAATAAATAGTGATAGCAATAGAACTGGTAACTTGTTTGTTTTTATATCATAGGGTGCATTTACACTGTAGAAATAATGGCAGTTTCACACTAGTTTAAGTGCCACGGTTGAATGCTGTGGAGTCATGGGAGTTGTAGTTTTATAAGGCCTTTCACCTTCCATTTTCGATCCACCAAATTACAACTCCCATGATGCTAATGCAGTGTAGAGCAGTGTTTCTCAACCTGGGGGTTGGGACCCCTCGGTGGGGGGGGGGGATATTTGTTGCACTTCAGATAGAAGTATCCCCCTAGTTCACACACCCATCAGACAGTCTTTGAAATAATAGTATTTTATTGAAACAAGTATAGTGCCCAACAAAAGGGTAGAAGAAGATAGTCCATAAAATATATCCAAGGTAAGCACACAGTCCATAAATTGCAGGATCCAAAAGGATAAAGGTTGAAAGCTTGATACTAAATTCTAAGACAGTTCAATGCAGCAAAATACCATCTATGAAACAAGGCCTAGGCAAAAAACATGAGTGTGGTGTTTCAGCCTGGTTCTCATGTGCATGCTAGGAATGATGGGTCTGTTACTGATGTGCACAGCAATGATGGGATTGATATTGAGAACAATGAGTTGCAAAGGGAAATTTTAGATGAGGCTTGCATTCCTGGGAACAGCTCAGTTCCCCGGGCTTCTTTAGATGAGAATTCTTTCGTTCAGAACTCTGAAGGCCTTGTTACTGATAACGAGCCACCTGGTTATGTTAACGAGCTACCATTCAACCACTGAGATAGCATTAGAGCAGTGTTTTTCAACCTTTTTTGAGCCGTGGCACATTTTTTACATTTACAAAATCCTGTGGCACACCACCAACCAAAATGGCACAAAATGACACTCTAACACAGTAATACACATAGTTAATATGTTTTTAAATGTATTTATACACTCAGTGTGAAACCTGGTCCTGATTCCATGAACACAACATAGATATCCTGGCAGGAATGGCAGAAAGACACACACGAGAGTCTTGCTCAACAGCTGGTAGTTATAGTTCACCCGCAATCAAAGAGCATTCTGAACTCCACCAATGATGGAATGGAGCCAAACTTCCCACACAGAACTACCATAACCAAGAGAAAATACTATAAGAGTTTGGTGGGCATTGGACCTTGAGTTTTGGAGTTGTAGTTCACCTATATACAGAGAGCACTGTGGAGGGGAGGGAGGAAGACGTGGGGCGAGTCTGCGTAGTAGCACCCGCACGGGTCACGTCTTCCTCCTTCCCCCCTCCCGCAGAAGCGGCAGTGTGAGCAAAGTGAGGCAAACGAGCAGAGCGAGGCTGGGAAGAAAGGAGCCCGAGTGGAGAAGAAAAAGTGTTTGGCAGGAGGGGAAGAAAGGGTATGGAGTTTCCAATTTCCCACAGCACACCTGATCGCTCACGGCACACCGGTTGAGAAACACTGCATTAGAGAATCTAGGTAAGCTGCCAGCCTCCGCCGGAGCAGCCGCTTATCAAATCGAAACTGATTTTGTCTTTACTTAAGTTTGATAGGGAAAATTGCCTTCAGTTTCCAGGCTTCGTTCAGATTAGCCATGTCTCCAAGCGCATGATTTTTGCCTAGGTCTTTGTCCACAGATTGCTTCTATCGCTGCCTTGTATTATTCCTGGAAGTTGTATCAAGTTTGTTACCTTTGCCTATGGATTTTGGAACTATTGAATTGCGTGCCTACCTTGGATATAATTGAACTGTGTACCTACCTTTGATATATTCTTCATCTTATATGCTTTTAACCCTTTCGTTGGACACTATATTTGTTTAAATAAAAGCCTATTATTCAGAGACTGCCTGTTGTGTGTGTGAACTGGGGGGTGGGTGGGTGTACTTTCTGTCTGAAGTGCAACAATGAGCAAGGAAATCTTGAAGTGATTTTTTCTAAACGAAGCTTGGAAACTGAAGCTAGGGTCTTTCTTACAATCTTAAGTACAACTTTGGTCCAGATCCATCATTGTTTGAGCTCACAGTGCTGTCTGGAGGTGAATTACAACTCCAAAACTCAAGGTCAGTGCCCACCAAGCCTTTCCAGTATTTTCTTTTTTGTCATGGGAGTTCTGTGTACCAAGTTTGGTTCAATTCCATCTTTAGTGGAGTTCAGAATGCTCTTTGATTGCAGGTGAATTACAAATCCCAGCAACTACAATTCCCAAATGACAAAATCACCCCCCTAACCTTACCAGTATTCAAATGTGGGCATATCCGGTATTTGTGCCAAATTTGGTTCAGTGAATGAAAATAATCCTGATATTTACATTTCGATTTACAGTTATGAAGTAGCAATGAAAATAATGTTATGGTTGGGGGGTCACTACCACACGAGGAACTGTATTAAGGGCTTGCGTCATTCGGAAGGTTGAGAAACACTGGTGTAGAGGCATCAGATATCTCAGCAAACTACAGATCCCAAGTGTCCATTGCAATTCAAATGGTGTCAAACTGCATTCAGTCCACAGTGTAGAACAGGGGTGGGCAACTATTTTTTCCAAGGGGCCACACGAGAGCCAAAAAATATTATGGAGGGCCGCACCTAAAGGCGGAACTACATGCTAATCTACATAATTTATTTATTTATTCACTTACTATATTTACTATATATTACACATCATTAATATTAACATATTAATATATCAAAAAATATTCATATATTATTAGTATTAATATCATACTTATTATATTATAGTATATATATATATAAACATAATATATTGAAATTATAATATATCATATAACATATTATATTATTTATTATATTATTTTATTATTGTTATAAAATTATTATACAATAATAATAAAAACCACTAAAATAAAATAATGCTTCCTTATAGTCCCCTTCTCTGGAGATTTTTATGCAGAGGCCAGGCAGGGGAGACAAGCCAGGGGCCCTTAGGCGGGCCAGACAGAATCAGCCAAAGGGCCGCATCCGGCCCCCGGGCCGCAGTTTGCCCACCCCTGGTGTAGAAGCACCTTCGGAAAAGTATTAACTGCAAGTCATTCAACCGTATACAGCATCCGCTTGGAATTGGTTACAGGCTGGCTGTATGCATCCTATCCCTGTGCTTCTAAAAGGAATATATTTTTCTTAAAAACACTAAAATGTCAAACTATTTTGACAAGTGAAACAAACAGTTCCCTTCCCACTGATCTCGGCCCACAATGAAGTATCGCATAATCTGTCACTCCGTGCAAATACATCTACAGCAAAGCGATAAGCCGAATTGCTCAATAGTATTATGGACTCAGGATGCAACCGGATGGCAAAGAAGCCCAAAGACTTTGTCAAGTCACAAGCCCCAGGATTCCATTGCATCGAGCTGCGGCAGCTAAAGTGGTGTTAAACTGGATTACATTGTAAATGCAGCCTTGGATTTGGTTTTCCTGCCCCTTGAGCCTCTACGGAGGGAAGGAACACCGATTTGGGAGCTTCGGCTAATATTGGATTCCTATTAGGCTTGGACATTTCCCTGTAATGTTCTCAACGGTGTTGAATCAATAGCAAACCCATCAGCAAGACTCCCTCTCTCTTCTCCTGCTGCTTTGGGTATTTTTGGTAATGTCAAATTACTCTGGAATATTATGGGGGAACAAAATCCCATTTCTATCCTGGATCTTTTGTGTTGCTTCCTTTGTAACAACACTATTTGTTTAACGTGTCAGAAACTAATTGAGAATACAGTTAAAATGAATAGAAAAAACACAAAGTTAAAATCTTGACATTATAATAAATTTTCTTTGACCACAAACTGGCCAATTTGAGAGTCTCTGGTGCCATTGTGAGAAGGCCAGGCCCGGATTAACACTTTTTTGCGCACTAGGCAACACTTTGGAATTACGCCCCCTTTAAGCCAACCTCCCACCACCTCCAAGGTCCCCATTCCCACCAGCTGGAAAGCTCCTCTGTGCTCTGAAGGTCTCCTCGGAAGTCGGGAGGCTTGGGGAGCGCAGCGGGTGCAAACTTGCTCCAAAGGTGCGCACGAGAGAGACAGAGAGAGAGCAAGAGAGAGAGAGAGAAAGCGCGCGCGCACGCGCGAGAGAGAAAAAAGAGTGAGAGAGAGAGCGCAAGAGAGAGAGAGAGCACGCGAGAGAGCGCGCGAGAGCACGTGCGAGAGAGTGCATGAGAGAGCGAGAGAGAGAGAGCGAGCGAGAGAGAGAGCGAGAGAGAGAGAGAGAGCGAGCGAGAGAGAGAGAGCGAGAGAGAGAGAGAGAGAGAGAGAGAGACGGAGGGGACGGAGCAGAGACCTTGCCTGGAGAAGGAGTGAGGAGGGGCATGAGAAGGGGGGAAAGAGGGGCGCGGACCAGTTGGGGTTTTTTTGGTCCGTGATCTGCGC
Organism: Anolis apletophallus; assembly: GCA_030556195.1. Classification (NCBI taxonomy): domain Eukaryota; kingdom Metazoa; phylum Chordata; class Lepidosauria; order Squamata; family Anolidae; genus Anolis; species Anolis apletophallus. The sequence goes on from JARBWK010000013.1 coordinate 7,416,986, forward strand.
CCCCCCCCCCAGCTTGCGTCCTTAGGCCATGGTCTCGTTGGCCTTATGGGTAATCCGGGCATGGAGAAGGTACTCCTTTGTGCATGCGGTAGGGCTCAGACTGCATTGTAGAAAGTGGTCTTTGGTTTGCTCTTTTCTGCACTCACGTGTTGTGGACTCCACTTTGTGGCCCCATTTCTTAAGGCTGGCTCTGCATCTCGATGTGCCAGAGTGTAGGCTGTTCAGCATCTTTCAGGTTGGCCAATCTTCTGTGTGCCCAGGAGGGAGTTTCTCATCTGGTATCAGCCACTGATTGAGGTACGGGTTTTAACCTGCCACTTTTGGACTCACTCTTGCTGAGGTGTTCCTGCGAGAATCTCTGTCGATCTTGGGAAGCTATTTCTTGACTTTAGGGATTGGCTTGCTGGCTGATATCTGAACAGAAGATGGACCGGAGATGTCAATGCCATGGTCTTTTCCTTACAGGCTGCTACTTCCCGACGGATGTCAGGTGGTCCAATAATGGCTAAGCAGTTTAGTTTCTCCAGTGGTGTAGGGCGTGGACATCCTGTGCTAATGCTTCATGTCTCATTAAGAGCCACATCCACTGTTTTAAATTGGTGAGATGTATTCCACACTGGGCATGCATACTCAGCAGTAGAGTTACAAAGCACAAGGGCAGATGTCTTCACTGTGTTTGGTAGTGCTTCCTGTATTTATTTATTTATTTACATCATTTACATTCCGCCCTTCTCACTTTGCAGGGGACTCAGGGCGGATTACAATGTACATATACAGGCAAACATTCAATGCCATAGTCCAGTGTTTCCCAACCAGTGTGCCTTGAGTGATTAGCAGGTATACAGTGGGAAATTGGTACTCTTCCCCCTCCTACCAGCTCTTCCTCCCTCTTTCCCTCCCCAAAGATCCTCCCTGAGGCAAAGGAAGGGCTCCGCCGAATGCCGGAAGCTCCATGTCGGTGAATTGGGCAGTGAGCGAACCTGGGAGCATCGGGAAGCTGAAGCATTCTCAGGTTTTCAAGAAACAAATTGAGCCTCTCCGCTTGGAAATGTTTATTTTTTTTACTATTTTACTGGATTTTTTTTAGAGTTGCCCCCCAAGGAACTGTTTATAACAGCTTCATGACACCCATAGTTAACTGGAAGCAAGTTTCACTCGGTGAAATTTCACATGGGTCTGGTGAACAAGCCCTATGAGGAGCGGCTTGAAGAGCTGGGCATGTTTAACCTGAAGAAGAGAAGACATGATAGCCATGTATAAGTATGTGAGAGGAAGTCATATATATGTTGTGTTCATCGAAACAGGCCCAGGTTTCACACTGCGTGTATAAATACATTAAAAAACATATTAACTATATGTATTACTGTGTTAGAGTGTCATTTTGTGTCATTTTGGTTGGTGGTGGGCCCCAGGATTTTGGAAATGTAAAAAAAGTGCCGCGGCTCAAAAAAGGTTGAAAAACACTGCCATAGACACACAACATGTATAGACAGACCCTCAGAGGCTATTTAACATTCCAGCTTCTGGCCACCAGGGGAGCTGTCACATTCCTTCATTCTTTGCATACTTCCTGGAGATTTTATGGCCTTGTAAATCAGTTAAATTAGCCTCCCCACAAAGTGGTATCTAAATTTCCTACTTGACAGATGCAACTGTCTTTCAGCTTGCAAAGGCCGGCAACAAGCTACACAAATTGGTCCCAGCTGCGCCCCAGTACCCTGTAGTTCAAGGGTAACTCCCTGCTGATTTGTAATCCATGTAAAACACAGATGTGTACTTTTCACCTTAAGAATAGACAAGCATCTCATGGTTTGCCCATGCCTGTTCTAGGAAGTTCACTGGTTAGCAAGGAAACCAAATGGGAGGAACAATGGAGTCGAGACAATATTGATTCATGGCACAGTGTTACGTTTGCTCAGTCTTTGGATCAGAACAGCTATTTCCATTAAACGATTGCAGTTACTATAGTATCCAATGTTAGTGACTGCTCTTGGGTTAACTTTTGTGCTCACTTCAAAAGAGATAGCCAAGATGGTGCGCTTTTAATTTATTTTTCAAGATGTACTCATCATTTTCATGCATTTCTTAATAATTTTGCACAAAGGAAAGCGCTTTCAGAGTACATTGTTTTGTGTATTTTTCAGAATATGTGTTCGAAATGCATTTTTTTTGCACATTCTCACCTGCAATACAGTAAAATGTATTGGAAATGTATGGATTTTTTTCCAAAAACAAATGGTTTTGTCACAGGGTTTGCAAATTCCCATATTAAAATATGGGAAATGGTTTTAAATTGTATGTTATCGCTTATGTTTGAGTTTTATTGGTGGTATTGTTTTATAATTGCTGTTGCGTTGTTATTATGTGTTATTGGGCTTGGCCTCATGTAAGCCGCACCGAGTCCCCTTGGCGAGATAGTTGTGGGGTATAAATGAAGTTAATAAATAAAAAATATGGATCCAAAATAATAATAATAATAATAACAACAACAACAGACAAGCATCTCGAGCTCTGAGGGAAGAATTGCAGCACACCCAAATACATGGAAGTTATTCAGGACCGTGCTCCGACTTACAAGAAGCACTGCTTGACTATCAAGCAAAAAGTGAGTGCTAGAAACAGTATCATACTAAAGCTGAGTGGCACAGCCTGGGGATCACAACTAGACACAGTGAAGGCATCTGCCCTTGCACTTAGGTACTCTGCTGCTGAGTACGCATGCCCGGCGTGGAACACATCTCACAATGCTAAAACAGTGGATGTGGCTTTTAATGAGCCTTTACTATTATTCACTGTTTCACATATTAATGCAAGGTCCTCTTAAGAGGCCAAAAAGTCTTCAGTGATTAATTTAACAAATACATAGGAGACAATGATGGCCTGGATTTTCCTAAACCCCATTTTTAACCCTTTCCCACAAGTTTTCTTTTTTCCACACTCAATGAAAGGACTTCTCCCTAGTATTTTATTATGGACTTGGCCGACTTACCGGCCGAGCAGGTTGTGGGGCAGGGTTGCCCTCGCCGCAATCTTGTGGAGAGAGAAGGGGCTTCTCCTTCCCAGAAGCCCCTGGGGTGGTGGGAAGGTTTCCTGCTGTTGCACCTCAGACCGCAGTTAGCTCCCCCGAACACACACACCAGGCCAATGCAATAAATGTGCTTTTATTTAGAATAAAAGATAGTCCAAAAATACAAAGATAAATGCAAAGTAGTTCAATCAAAGTGCAAAAGCAATTCTATAAAGTTCCAATACGGTGGCAAAGAACACTGGAAATAGTCCCATGGAAAGCAATGTTGCAAAGCCAAGACCAACCGCTCCTGCTGTTGAACACGAACTGGAGATCCCGGACCCAAGTCCTCTCCAAACTAAATGTAGCTTCAGGTCTAATGAACCCCCCTTCAGATCAGTCTAATAAAGGAATCTAACTCTTGTGCGTCCACCGCACCCCTTTTCTCCAATCACTCCTCAAAGATCTGATACTGTCCCGCCTGTTGAATTCCCGCTCGTTAGCAGGCCCAGCTGCACTGCTATCAGAGTGAGAAGCAGGAAACTCCCTTTCTCTGGAATGCTCATCTGGAAAGGGAGTAGAAACTCTCTCTTGGGAACCAAGGCTGCCGGGCCTCTCATAGTCTGATCCGGAATCATCTTCCATGGAATCCTGACTAAACTCACCTGCAGTCCCATATCCCTCCAGCCATTCATTGTCCCATTGCAAACTCTCGTTTGGAGACCCATATCCATCTGGCCAATCTTCATCATCACTCTGCCCCTGGTCAGCTTGCACCTGCCTTGGCACCCCCAGGGTCTGTCGATGCCCACCAGGCTGGAACACCACATCTGCCACCAACGCCAGCCGGCCAATGACGGGGCTTGTTCCTCCCCGCCCCCTCTTTGCGCGGGCTGGCCTGCACTTCCACCTGGGCAGCCTATTTAAGGCTGCCTGGGGGCTGCCCAAGCTGCACGTGAGGCCAGCTCTGTTTTTCCTCCCACCCTCCCTTCTAATTGATTGCTTGTTGGTGTCCATTTTGTCCATTTTTCATGTCATTGTTGCAATCTTCACGGTTATGCGTTACATTGTTCTTTGTCACAACTCCGTGTTTGGTGTGTGGCATGGCCCCTGAATCAGGCTGGCTTATCGCCCCTTGGTTGTAAGGGTGATAACGCCCAGGTCCCCTGGGGTGCCGAGTTTCTGTGGACAGGCATTGGGCCGCTCACACCCCAGGCTTGCAAATGCCTTTGGACATTCGTGCAGGCTCTACAACCCTGATCCAGGACCCATGCGTGGCCGCCAACCTTTTATTCCTGTTCTCAATAAATGAGTTGTGGCCATTCTCATCCAACCACTTGTGTCTGTGTTATTGTTCTTGGCGCGAGGTGTGTCACCCTTGCACACGCAATTATTATTACTATATGCTTATTTATTGGAATGTTTACCAAAGCAGCTCTGGAAAGGCATGCATTATTCTGTGCAAAGGAAATGCTTAAGAATGCTTCCAATAAAGCGCAGCATTATTAGTGTTTTCTCCTTCCCACGCAAAACAGGCTCTTTGGAGTCTCTAAACCAGGAGGCATCAATCTGGATCCAAGGACTTGTTCCCAGAGAAAGCTGTTTACTCCACTCATAATTTGCTTGATCATCAATGCATTCCTTTTGATGGCACAATGCATTACCTTCCTTTTTTTTTTGCTATGCAAAGGATGATTACATTGGAGAGCTGAAAGGTATTGGAGCATGTTTTCTCTCTCTCTCTCCTGACCAATTCTCTGCAAAATGTCCTCTGAAGCACTTTATTCTACCTGTTGGGTAAATCAACCCTACCTTACCCTCTAAAAACCACTGCTTAGATTCATTTCACTGTTGTTCACACCCAGTGTTTTACATTTTTTAATCTATTAGATTTGGCCCTGCCCACAGTGTTGGATCCTTGTGTTTTTAAATGTTTTGTTTTTTGCTGATATGTTATTTATAATGGTTTTGTATTGTATTTTTATTTTTTATTTTCTTTTATTGCTGTGTTGATTTACTGATGTATTGTATTGTCAGGCTTGGCCTCATGTAAGCTGCCCCGAATCCCCTTGGGGAGATGGTGGCAGGGTATAAATAATAATACTACTACTAATAATAAACAGAGGCACTCCTGGTCAGTTGAAAGGCCGAACAGGGCATAGGGTTACAGCCTGTGTTAGACGGGGTTACACTCCCCCTGAAGACGCAGGTTCGCAGTTTGGGTGTGATCCTGGACTCATCGCTGAGCCTGGAACCCCAGGTCTCGGCGGTGACCAGGGGAGCATTTGCACAGTTAAAACTTGTGCGCCAGCTGCGCCCATACCTTGGGAAGTCTGACTTGGCCAGGGTAGTCCATGCCCTGGTTACATCCCGTATAGATTACTGCAACGCTTTTTACGTGGGGTTGTCTTCGAAGACTGTTCGGAAGCTGCAACTAGTCCAACGGACAGCAGCCAGGTTGATAACAGGAGCGGCATTCAGAGAGCGTACAACTCCCCTGTTGTGCCAGCTCCACTGGCTGCCAGTTTGCTACCAGGCACAATTCAAAGTGCTGGCTTTAGTCTTTAAAGCCCTAAACCGTTCAGGTCCAACTTACCTGTCTGAACGCATCTCTCCCTATGAACCATCGAGATGTTTAAGATCATCCGGAGAGACTCTGCTCTCAGTCCTGCCTTCTTTGCAGCCACGATTGGCGGGGACGAGAGACAGGGCTTTTTCAGTGGTGGCTCCTCGGCTTTGGAACGCCCTCCCTAGAGACATCAGATCAGCCCCCTCCCTCCTGACATTTCGCAAGAAAATCAAGACCTGGCTGTTTGAGCAAGCATTTGCTGATGACATATAACGGTTTAATTAGATATGTGGAAGGACGACGATGTGACGGAAAGTGATTTCAACATGACGCTGTGTGACACCCCTAGTGGGCTGTTTATATCTGCATTTGGTTAGCCATGTACCTGCATGGACCCTTTGTTCTATATCTTCTTTGTCTTACCATGTGGTCACTGGAATGGGGCTGCTTCCTGGCTCCATACCTAGTGTCTCCGCCCCCCCCCCAACTCCTCCTCTTCCAGAGGTCATGTGAGAGGCAGCATTTCCTCTCTGCCTCATTCCAGAGATTTCAACGAACGAAGAAAGACTGACAAATGACAAATCTGTGAGGTCAGATCATCTTGTTCCTCCTTTGTGGCCGATCCCCTCGGCTTCATGTGGAAACCCTTTTCCTCGAGATACTTTACGCCTGTCTGTTTCCTTTTTTTTAAAAAAAGGCTCATAGTGGGAAAGATGAAATTTCATGAGATTCTCAGAAAACCTCTTGAGAAGGCCAGGAATCAGGTATTATTATTCATTAATTTCGTTATACATTAGATTTACAACTCACCTGCGGTCCCCGGCATCCCAAGGCTGCACTTAGAAGAACAAAAAACACCATTCATTTAATCCAATGTGGGAAAGGATATATATTTAGCTAGAAGATCCCATCGTATATAGAGATATTGCTAGCCACTAAATGCATGACAAACCACAAAAAAGCTTGTCGTTTGTATTATAGCTTCAGGGGAAAAGTGGAGGCTCACTCTTTTATTGATCCTGGATAGTAATGCTATTTATTGATAGTCTTGAATGGGTTCTTTCTACTTTGTGCTGGTTCTGATTTGTTAGGCAGGCTTTCCCAAATCGAATTCAATTCCTTTTCCATCTATTGTTATTCTCTTTTTAAAATAGTACATGTGTCTTCCATTTGAGAGGTACCTTTAATAAAGTTGCACCGTTGTTTGAGGTTGGATAGAGTCAGAGAAGGGCAGGAGAATAACCCGTAACATCAATGCCCGCGTGCGCACTGTGACTGCATGGGCACCAAAGCATCCCATGCCCTTTGCCAGTTTGCACACTGAGGTTCTCAAGGTATGTTTTGAACCACTGACAACCGTATTAGAGGGCAATTTCATCTCTAAAATATATGTTGCATCAAAAGAGCCCTATCTGGGCTTTCAAGTCTGTGGGAGACGAACAGCCGGAAAGGAAATGAATGCGAACTCCAAGAGGAAGAGTTTGAACCTGAAATAGTTGTGATATTAAGATACGAGAAATTAATGCTTTCAAATTCTCTTTCAGTTCCTAGTAGGCCTGGGCAATCATGGTTCTAAATGGTTCTAAAGTACTTACAAAACTATAGTTCTGGTGGTGAAAACTACCAGAACTTTAGTTTTGTAAGTACTTTAGAACCATTTAGAACCATGATTGCCCAGGCCTACTGGCGCTGGTGCTTTGCTTCTATAGTGTTGCTAAAGTTCTGGTGGCGAACATGTCAGAACTCTAACAAAACTTTCAAAAATTCATTATAATTTCATTATTGGCGATTTTTAAGACAGAACTAATTAGGAGCTGCCATTTATAACGAAATTTTGAAAGTTTTGTTAGCGTTCTGAAATGTTCACCACCAGAACTTTAGCAACACTGTAGAAGCAAAGCACCAGCGCCACCTAGTGTTCACTAGGGTTGGGCTTTCGGAAAAAGAAAATTAACTAGTTCGTATTGGATCCGTTCAAAATGCTAATTTTGAGCTTTTCCGCACGTTTCCCGCCATACCGGAAGTGGACTTTGTTTAACGCACTTCATGGGCCCAAATGTTCTTTATTATTGTAATTATTTCGGATGACTCCCTAACAGGAAAATTATCCCCTCCAAAATAGCTTTCAAGACATTACTCACAGTCAGATTGGGGCCTTTCCATGCTCGGAGCCTAATTTAGCTGAAAGGCCTTCCTGTAGGAAGTGAAAAAGCAGCCGGAACCATAGAGAGGTACACAGCGCGACTCCTAGGGTGGCTGGGAGGACTGAGGAAAAAACCCGTTTAAACCCCAGGGAAATTAGGCCCTGGCCTTTTATTATAATAAATAATAATATATTAATAATAATATATCTTCAGAATCTTCAGAAGCGGCAGGGAGACAGCAGAGGCAGCCGACACGGCCACGGGACTACACTTCCCAGAAGGCACCTTCTGGGAACTGTAGTCCCGTGGCCATGCCCGCTTGGTCCCCCGCCAGTAACCCCTCACCTTAGAGAGAGGCAGCCAGACAGGCCTTCCCAGGAGCAGGAGAGGCAGAACTCCCCCAGCAGAGTTGCGAGGCTGCGGCTCGGGAAGAGGTGCACTGCTGCTTCTCCTTCCCCCTCCAAGATCTTCTTCGCCTCCCTGCTTCCATTCCCCTCAATGCTTTCTCCCTTCGAGGAATGGGGAAAGGAGGAGGAGGAGGCCCCAGGCAAACCTCTTCCTCCCTTCCCGTCTCACTCTCCCCCCCCCCCACAGTCACACACACTTCTCTGCCACTCATTCCCCACCCCACTCTTCCCTTTTTGTAGTTTCCTCCTTCCTCTCCCAATCTTAACTTCCCCCATTCTCCAGCCCCTCTCCCTCCACTTCCCATTCCCAGCCTTCACCACGTTCCACCCTCTCTTTCCCATGTCATTCTTCCCCCTTTCACACACAGATATTCATACATACACATACATACACACATACACACACACATATATACCTACACACATATACACACACATATACATATATACACATGCACACACCCACCAAGACCATAAGTAACATCAATTCCAACCCTTACATACTCAGACTTTCTCACATCTCTTAAATAGGGCACAGCAACGCGTGCCGGGTACAGCTAGTTCTTTATATTTTCCTGCAAGGAGGCCCTGGCCTTTTATTATAATAAATAATATTAATAATAATATTAATTCCTTATATTTCCCTGCAAGGAAACCCAGGCATATTATTATAATAATATATTAATAATATTAATTCATTATATTTCACTCCAAGGAGGCCCGGGCATTTTATAATAATAATAATACCGTGTTTCCCAGTAAGACACCCCGATTGTAAGACGTATCGGGGGTGTCGGGGGGTCGGCTTATATAAGCCGTACCCCGTATGTAAGCCGTACCTCGTCCCGCCGCCGCCGCCCCGCCGCCGCGCCGCCGCTGCAACCGGAGGTGTGCCGCGGCACACCTGCGGCACACCTCCGCGGCACACCTTTTCACCAGGCCTCCAAGCAAGGGAGAAGGAAAGGAGCCAGGGGCGGGACGAAGCGGCGACGCGTCACTGTGACGCGGCGATCCTCACCACGCCCCTGGCTCCTTTCCCCCTCTCTTGCTTGGAGGCCTGGCAAAAGTGTGCGCGGAGGTGTGCCACGGCACACCTGCGGCACACCTCCGCGACACACCTTTTCGCCAGGCCTCCAAGCAGGGAGGGAAAGAGCCAGGGGCGGGACAGCGACGACGCGTCACTGTGAGCGGCGATCCTCACCACGCCCTGGCTCCTTTCCCCCCCCTTCTTTCGTCAAGTAAGGGAGGGGAAAGGAGCCAGGGCGTGTGAGGATCGCCGCGTCACAGTGACGTGACGTGTCGCTGCCCCGCCCCTGGCTCCTTTCCCCTCCCTTGCTTGGAGGCCTGGCAAAATGTGTGCCGCGGAGGTGTGCCGCAGGTGTGCCGCGGCACACCTCCGGTGCGGCGGCGGGCGGAGTGGCGGCGGGGCGTGGGCGTGGCGACGGGGTACATCTTGGGTTATATAAGACGTACCCGAAAGTGCCGTAGGGGACTTTTTGGGGGGAAAAGAAAGTAAGACGCTGTCTTACTTTCGGGGAAACACGGTAATAATAATAATAATTCCTTATATTTCCCTCCGAGCAGGCCCAGGCATTTTATTATAATAATAATAATAGGTCCCAGTGAATTGCCCTCCAGAGAAGAAGGGAAATGTTGCCCCTTGATTTGCCTGTGCTTAAAACAGTGTCAGTCCTGTTTCCCTGCTTTGGGGAATTTAGAACTAATTATGAAATTCATAATTACTTACCAAACAGTTAAGATTTTTTTTGAATTTTTTTGTAAGTCATTACGTTAAGCATAAAAAAGCCCCCCCCCATTGGTTTTTAGAACCGTGATTTTTGGGTTCTAAACCAACCCTAGTGTTCACCACCAGAACTTTAGTTTTGTAAGTACTTTAGAACCATTTAGAACCATGGATTGCCCAGGCCTAGTTCCTAGTGTGCATATTTATTCCTGTTTAAAGCTAGGAAAGAAATTCAAAAAATCCATGCTGGAAGAGATAAAAAAATCATATAATAACATTTTTTTTATTTTTAACCTGCCTTCTCTCCCCGAAGGGACTCAGGGTGGTTGTTGTAGTTCTGCCTGTGATTGTGTCAATGGAGATGATGGTTTTCCTGGGCCTCAGTTGTCAAGTCATTTGTCAAGGCACTTTTCCATCTTTGCCAAGCCAGGCAGCTGGCACCCTATCTTTCCGGGAAGGCCTTGGCCACAGTGGTCCATGCCATGGTTACCTTGAGACTGGACTACTGTAACGATCTTTACATTGGTCTTCCTTCGTCATTGACCCGGAAACTCTGTATGGTTCAAAATGCAGCTGCCGGGCTTCTTACAGCAGTGATTTTCAACCTTTTTTGAGCCGCGGCACATTTTTTACATTTACAAAATCCTGGGGCACACCACCAACCAAAATGACACTCTAACACAGTGACAAGGTAGCTAGTTTTGAGGGCTCTCTCGTTTACCTTTGTGGTTTTTTAAAAAGAATTTGCCTGTTTCTCATTGTTTGTGCATGAGCGTACAAAATAGTCCATCAGCTTGTTTTGAATGGAAGGGTGTTTCGTTTGGAGATGGCATTTAAGCTTGCTTGGCACCATGGTGCTATTGGAAGGCTTCTCACCACACACCAAGCACAGCGGAGTTGGTGCCGTCGCATCCCCGGTGAAAGTGAATCCAAATGAAAGATAGCTTTCGCTGTATTGCCTCGAGCTCACCGTCTTTTCTTTTTTCTTTCATCCACCACTCATACTAGGGCCTTCATCTGTGTCATAATTTTGTCCAGGGCCCTGTTCGGCATTTGCATTTTCCCTTCTCAAAAACATATCCATCACTGTCACTCGCTTGTCTTGCTGTGATCTCAAATTGCCACTGTCACTTGACACGCAGCTGCAGCTCTAACTTTGTTTACTTAGCTGCGTCTGAGTGAATCCAAGATGGCGTGACCATAGCACTCTCGCGTCACTTCTTAGGTGACGCGAGAGTGCTATGGTTCCATTTCTTAAAGGGACAGATGTGCTTTGTAGTTTATATATGAATGAAGTTTGAAAATAATTTCTCACGGCACACTTGATGATCTCTCACGGCACACTAGTGTTCTGCGGCACACTGGTTGAAAATCACTGTCTTACAGGAACTCCTGTGGGATGTCATATAACACCTATCATGTGTCAGCTGCATTGGCTACCAATCGAATTCCAGATCTCCTACAAGGTATTGGCACTAACCTTTAAGGCCACTGGGGCTCCCTTCTTCCCAGCCTCGCTCTGCTCGCTTTGCCTCGCTTTGCTCACGCTGTCGCTTCTGCCCCCATTTTGATCCAAGGGGGCAGCGTGAGTTTCACCCTGAGTGTATAAATACATTGAAAAACATATTAACGATATGCATTACTGTGTTAGAGTGTCATTTTGTGTCATTTTGGTTGGTGATTTGCTCCAGGATTTTGTAAATGTAAAAAATGTGCAGCGCTCAAAAAAGGTTGAAAAACAATGATTTAAGCAACGTGCAGTCATTGAATTCTTGACAGCAGAAGGTGTCACCCCAAAGGACATTCATCAGAGAATGCAATATGTTTATGGTGATTGTGTTGATGTGAGTACTGTGCATCATTGGGCAAGTAAGTTTAAATATGTTGAGGTGGGAACATCTGACTTGCGTGACAAACAAAGAGTTGAACGTCCTGTAACAGCAACCACCAAGTTTCACAAGCAAAAGGTTGACAGATTAATTAAGGACAATCATCGTATCACTCAGAGAGAAATTTCAAACATAATTGGCATTTCACAAGAATGGGCTTGGCCGACTTACCGGCCGAGCGGGTTGCGGGACAGCGTTGCCCTCGCGCCATCTTGGCTTTGTAAAATGGGCTTCTTCTCCCCAGAAGCCCCTGGGGGTGGCGGGATGGCTTCCTGCCCCGCCCCCTCCCTGCTTCCGGCCGGCCTGTACTTCCACCCGGGCAGCTTACTTAAGGCTGCCCGGGATTGCCTAGGCCACATGTGGAGCCAGGCCTTTTTTCCTCCCACCCTCCCTACTTTTCGCATTGCTTGTTGGTGTCCTTTTGTTTTACTGCACTTCATTGTTGCTCTGGTCATGGTTATGCATTTGTTCCGTTCTTTGTCGCAACTCTGTGTTTGGCGTGTGGCATGGCCCCTGGATCAGGCTGGCTTATTGCCCCCTTGGTTGTAAGGGGGGATAACGCCCAGGCCTCCTGGGGTGCCGAGTTTCCGTGGACAGGCATTGGGCTGCTCGCACCCCAGGCTTGCAAACGCCTTTGGACATTCGTGGGGGCTGTTCGACCCTGATCCAGGACCCATGCGTGACCGCCAACCCTTTGTTCCTGTTTTCAATAAATGAGTTGTGGCCATTTTCATCCAACCACTTGTGTCTGCGTATTGTTCTTGGCGTGAGGTGTGTCAGCCTTGCACATGCAATGTGTGGTCACATTATTGCCTTGCTTGGCTATCGGAAGATCTGTGCACGGTGGGTACCCAAAACAAAGTTTCGAGTTCTTCCATGACGTCTTCAGAAAACTTGTTCATGCATCCAATTGTACAGTGATTATGTAAAAAAGTGAATAGTGGTAGTTAAAGCGCACATTCTTCAGAATATTTCCACGTTTGATTTATTAAAATATTCCCATCCAAACCCAAGTAACGAATGTGGAGGCATTACTTTTCATTCAACCCTTGTATATTTTTGTTGCATTGATGAGTAGCCACCCAGGAAGCAGAGTCCCTGGCCTCTCACCTCTAAATATATAAGAACATAGAGAATATATATAGGAGAATGTGTCCTCCTGTTATGCGCCTGCTCCCATGCCAGCCTCAGTCGGAGAACTCCCTCTGTCCTCCTTGACACCAGTTGGCATATCTTGCCATCCGAAGCCTTCCTGGAGTGTGCATGATTCTCCCCCTTTCCCTTCATGCGCTTGAGCATAACAGCAGCAGCTAAAGAGCGAGAGGAAGGCTGCGTTGGAGCCAGGACCGGCTGAGCATCACAAGCACAGCCCACCAATCGCAGGGCCCAGGAGGTGGAGCGTGAGTGCCAGCAAATAATTCCTAAATGCATTTCCAGCCCTGTTGGTCTCGGCTGCTGGAAGATCTGGATGCAGGGAGTAAAAGCGAGGCAGGCTGACATCCCACGACGAAGGAGAGCGAGCACCCAGCATCCATCCGCTGAGCATCCCTATAGCCCACCTTCCCTGGGCTGCCTTGGGCAGTTTCTGTTGCATTTCCTCCCGGCAAAAGGTACCACCATCTGGGTTTTATCCTACCATCTGTCTCTGCATTGCCTGGGCAGCCAGGGAAAAGTTTCATTAGGGAGAGCAATGCCATGCCCAAATCTGGCTCTGGGTCTTTGGGCTACGGCTATGCGTAGGTTGGGAGGCAAAGCGTGTGGGCTGCTCTCGTGTCTGCTTCTCTTTTTTACACCATGTCAACTGTGTTGCTTTTCAGAAATCCCTGGCAAACTTTAAGGTGGGGATGTTGTGGGCTGGTTGCATATCGGGGCCTTGGCAAAACAGTGGCAACTCCAAAGCTGAGCGTTTGCGATGTGGTTTGTGTGAGCGAAAGAGGTTTGCATCATTGCCTGTCAAGCCCCTAGAAGTAAATCTGTATAGACTGGGAAGATGCATATTGTGTTTTTCCCACATGCATGATGTGCCAAACACAATCCAAAGTAAAGGGTTCTGCTTTGTGTCCAGCTCTTTCGAGAAGGAGCTTGCATGGTTCCATAGATTTCCAAAACCTCAGCTTCAGTGTATCTGAAGTTTCTCTAGGATATTGCAGATATTTGCAGGGGAGTCTTGGGATGAAGCAACAGTGCTGGTCAGGTATGTAAAGCATGTCAGGGAACTTTAAAACCAGGGAGAAAGAGGCCTCGAGAAAGATAGTTGTTGGTCCCTTCAACAGTTGGGTGGAAGGAGAGTGGATTTTGCTAAGCTCAGCGTCCTATATGCCGTTGCTTCTTTTATGTAGGTGTTAAATGCAATGGATCTTCTATACTTCAGTGTTTCCCAACCTGGGAGTTGGGACCTGGGGGTCACAAGGCGGTGTCAGAGGGGTCACCAAAGGTCATCAGAATGTTCTGTTGCTCATGGGGGTTCTGTGTGGGAAGTTTGGCCCAATTCTATCGTTCGAGGGGTTCCGAATGCTCTTCGATTATAGGTGAACTATAAATCCCAGCAACTACAACTCCCAAATGTCAAGGTCTATTTCCCCCAAACTCCACCAGTGGTCACATTTGGGCACGCTGAGTATTCATGCCAAGTTTGGTCCAAACCCATCATTGTTTGAGCCAACAGTGCTCTCTGGATGTCAGTCTCTCTCTCGCTGGCATTACTTCACGAACGAAGATTCTTAGGAAGGACTCATTCCACGCTTTCTACGAGCGCGTTGATGACTAAGGAGGTTGGATATGTCCTTCGAGCCTGTGCAATGGACCTTTCTGGTGGAGCGCAGCATGCACAGAACTGGCCCTACCCTTTAAACCAAAGGTTCATCTGCCGGGGCCTAGCAAGCTTAGGACGGTGGCAGCAAGGTCCTCAGGTCGTAGATTTGATTTGAGTTTCCTTCTCTAGATGGTTGACCTTACAGTGTTAGATGAGCACCATCTGCCCGGGTTTGACATTAGTTTTCCTTCTCTTAGGATGGTTGCCAAAAGGCTAGAGAGCCAATCCTACCCATTGACGTTCTTTGTCAGACCCTTCGGTTGTGACCTGTCTGGCATGGGAGGCCATACTGGTGGCTATTATGCCACCGCCAGCATAGCTCACAATTTCATTAGGGTACGCAAGACTCTCCCCCACTACAAGGGGAGATTGTAAGTGTATTATTGTAGGTGAATTATAAATCCCAGCAACTCCAAATTGTCAAGGGCTATTTCCCAACACTCCACCAGTGTTCACATTTGGGCATATAGAGTATTCATGCCAAGTTTAGCCCAGATCCATCATTGTTTGAGTGCTCTCTTGATGTAAGTGAACTGCAACTCCAAAACTCAAAGTCATTGCTCACCAAACCCTTCCAGTATTTTCTGTTGGTTATGGGAGTTCTGTGTGCCAAGTTTGGTTGAATCCCACTGTTGCCGGAGTTCACAATGCTCTTTGATTGTAGGTGGACTATAAATCCCAGCAACTACAACTCCTAAACGACAAAATCAACCTCCCCTCCAACCCCACCAGTATTCAAATTTGAACGTATCAGGTATTTGCACCAAACTTGGCCCAGTTAATGAAAATACATCCTGCATGTCAGATATTTACATGACGATTCATAACAGTAGCAAGATTACAGTTATGAAGTAGCAACGAAAACAATTTTACAGTTGGGGTCACCACAACATGAGGAACTGTATTACGGGGTCGTGGCTATTATGCCACCGCAAGCATAGCTCACAACTTCATTCCGGTACGCAAGCCTCTCCCCCACGACAAGAGGGCACTGGATGTAGGTGAACCACAACTCTACAACTCAAGGTCAATGCCCACCAAACCCTTCCAGTATTTTCTGTCGGTCGTGGGAGTTCTGTGTACTAAATTTGGCTCAATTCTATCACTGGAGGAGTTCAGAATGCTCTTTGATTGTTGGTGAACTATACATCCCAGCAAGTACAACTCCCAAATGACAAAATCAGCTCCACCCAACACCCAAGCAGTATTCAAATTTGTGCATATCAGGTCTTTGTGCCAATTTTCATCCAATGAATGTAAATACATCCTGCATATCAGATGTTTACATTGGTAAGAGTAGCAAAATTACAGTTGTGAAGTAGCAACAAAGTTAATCTTATGGTTAGGGGTCACCGCAACATGAGGAACTGTATTAAGGGGTTGCAGCATTAAGAAGGTTGAGAAACGCTGTTCTATTACTCGCAGCCAATCTTGCTTCTGCACCTGAATCCTGTTATCATCTGTCATGGGCAGGCCTGGGCAAACTTTGGCCCTCCAGGTGTTTTGGACTCCAACTCCCACAATCCCTAACAGCCTACCGGCTGTTAGGAATTGTGGGAGTTGGAGTCCAAAACACCTGGAGGGCCAAAGTTTGCCCAGGTCTGGTCTTGGATGTGGGAGAGGCTGCTTTGCTTCCTTTGGATCATCCAAAGTTGAATGTACTCCTATCCTGAGCTATAATCCAACACACCTGACTCCAATGACCCAGAAGCAGGTCATTGTTTACAACTAGTTGGCAGTCTCGCTGATGCAATGCTTTCCTTTGGACTAGAGCAGTTAGTCTTGTATATAACGCACGAAGCCACAACATCTTCACTAGCCTTGCTCGTGTATCTTTCGAAGGGACCGGATTCATCGAAAATGTATCCGTAAGGGAGGAAGTATTTGTTCCTTACTTCGTCCCATGCTAGAAAAAACGATGCCAGCCGAATTGGTCTCGTGCCGTTTTCAAAAAGCGAGTCCAAAAAAAAAAAAGATAAACAAGAAGCTGGCAACGTGATCTGTGTGACTGCCCAGCTCTTGGTAAGATGAGACCTGAAGTTTAGATAGCCTCGTCTGTCTCCAAGGATTAAAAACCAAGAGTGAGAGTTAGCTTCACGCAAAATGCTTCAAATGCGCCTGAGCTGGTTTTGTACAGTTGAGTACAAGGGCAAACTATTTTAATGTGGGGGAAAAGGCCCTTGTTCTAATGTGACGTTGAAGGCTTTCATGGCCGGAATCGCTGGGTTGCTGTGAGTCTTCTGAGCTGTATGGCTAAGTTCCAGAAGCATTCTCTCCTGACGTTTCGCCCGCATCTATGGCAAGGCATCCTCACAGTTGTGAGGTCCGTTGGAAACAAGGCAAGTGGGATTTATATATCTGGAATGTCCAGGGTGGGAGAAAGAACTCTTGTCTGTTGGAGGCAAGTGTGAATGTTACAATTGGTCGGCTTGATTAGCATTGAATAGCCTTGCAGCTTCAAAGCCTGGCTGCTTACTGCCTGGGGGGTCCTTTGTTGTTCTAAGTCAGTGTTTTTCAACCTTCTTTTGAGCCGCGGCACGTTTTTTATATTTACAAAATCCTGGGGCACACCACCAACCAAAAATGACACAAAAGTACACTCTAACACAGTAATACATATAGTTAATATGTTTTAAATGTATTTATACACGCAGTGTGAAACCTGAGCCTGTTTCGATGAACAAAAATATATATGACTTCCTCTCACATATTTATACATGGCTATCATGTCTTCCCTCAGCCTTCTCTTCTTCAAGCTAAACATGCCCAGCTCTTCAAGCCGATCCTCATTGGGCTTGTTCTCCAGACCCTTGTGAAATTTCACCCTGAGTGAAACTTGCTTCCAGTTAACTATGGATGTCATGAAGCTGTTATAAACAGTTCCTTTTGGGGGGACGACGACTCTCAAAAAAGCAAGTAAAAAAGTTAAAAAAACCAATTTCCAAGCAGAGAGGCTCAATTTGTTTCTTGGAAACCTGTGAGGGGGCTTCTAGGAGGGGGGAGAGTGCCAATTTCCCACGGCACACCTGATGATCGCTCACGGCGCACTAGTGTGCCACGGCACACTGGTTGGGAAACACTGTTCTAAGTCATGTCTCTCACTTCTAACCAGTATAGGTTGTAATTTCAAACTGCAGTTCCACCATGGCTTCGAAACCTGCTAGATTAAAATGTTTTTGAAGGAATGTATTTATTTATTTATTTATTTATTTATTATATTTCTATACCGCCCCTCTCAGCCCGAAGGCGATATCGAGGCGGTTTACACATGGCAATCAATGCCCACAATACAACATACAATTAAAACAACTATGCAGTATCCGATAAAAACAGTAAGGATTTGGAATTAAAACCATAAAATACAATTCTCAGCGTCTCGTCGTTAAAATCATTTTCCATCGCATTGTTGTCATATCATTCCATGATCACAATTAAACAGTTATAATTCATCTGCAAATGCCTGCTCGAACAGCCAAGTCTTAACTTTCTTTCGAAAGCATTTACTCTATGGTAGTACTTTACTTAGGTCAGTGTTTTCCAACCAGTGTGCCGTGAGCGATCATCAGGTGTGCCGTGGGAAATTGGAACCTCCCATACCCTTTCTTCCCCCTCCTGCCGAACACTTTTTCTTCTCCACTCGGGCTCCCTTCTTCCCAGCATCGCTCTGCTCGCTTTGCCTCGCTTTGCTCTGGGGCGAGTCTGCACAGTAGCCCCCGCATGGGTCATGTCTTCCTCCCTCCTCCCTCCCCTCCTGAACACGCTCATGCTATTTTCCCCAAACTCCATCTGTGTTCACATTTGGGCATATTGAGTAGGGTTGCCATTTTTTGATACAAGAAATAAGGGACATTTACGGGATTTTTCACAAAAATAAGGGACACTTCATTAAAAACTTGAAACTCAAACATTAGGTAGAAATAGTTTTATTATCAGAATAAGATAATGATTGAAACTCACAAAAGAAGCTGACTTATACCCTCTTAACAGGACATGGTATGTTTCTGCATGCTTTGTCATGCTGAAAAAACATCATTAGAACTACCTTATTTTCTCCATCTGTATTTAGTCCTTGACTTTGCTGACTTTAAAAGTGCACTGTCTAAACATTAAAATAAAATAAATTTTATAAGACAGTACATCTTCATGATTATTATGTCAAATGGTATAGTATAGTATGGGATACACAGCATTGTATAGTATTGGGATGCACAGCTAGGCCTATTTTAAGAGTAACTCTCAAGCAACTAGAAACTATCTTTATCCAACATGATCCAACATTCCCCTTGGGTAATGGTTAATTAGTCTACTGTACTTTGAAAAAGTCCTGTATCGCCTCTTCCTTCCAATGGGGATGCATTGCTGTGGAAACCACAGCGCACACCTTCCTCTGGTCAACCGCGCCCAGTCCTGTCCTGTTAGTCAAAAATAAGGGACAGGGCCTGAAAATAAGGGACACAAATTTTAGGGCCAAAATAAGGGACGTCCCTTAGAATAAGGGACATACTGTATGGGAACCCTAATATTGAGTATTCATGCCAAGTTGGGTCCTGATCCAACATTGTTTCAGTCCACAATGCTTTCTGGATATAGGTGAACAACTCCAAAACCCAAGGTCAATGGCCACCAAACTCTTATAGCATTTTCTCTTGGTTATGGGAGTTCTGTGTGGGAGGTTTGTGTCTTTCTGCCATTCCTGCCAGGTTATCTATGTTGTGTTCATTGAAACAGGCCCAGGTTTTACACTGAGTGTATAAATACATTTAAAACATATTAACTCTATGTATTACTGTGTTAGAGTGTCATTTTGTGTCATTTTGGTTGGTGGTGTGCCCCAGGATTTTGTAAATGTAAAAAATGTGCCGCAGCTCAAAAAAGGTTGAAAAACACTGACTTAGGTGATCCCTTGTAGCCCGAGGATTATAGTTTTTCTAATTGTAGTGTCCTGGCGGTGGGTCCGTAGGTGACTGTGGAGCCCTATTCTTGATCCGCATGTTCTCCCACAGTGATGACATCAGTGGAATGCGGTCCCAGTCAGGGTTGGCTTGACACGCCTTCCTCTTGGCACATTTCTCACTTTCACTTTCCATTTGTGCCTCTTTGAATTCCGCACCACTGCTGGTCACGGCTGACCTCCAGTTAGAGTGCTCAAGGGCCAGGGCTTCCCAATTCTTGGTGTCTATGCCACAGTTTTTAAAGTTGCCTTTAAGCCCATCTTTCAATCTCCCCCCCCCCCCCCTGTCCATCAACATTACATTTCTTGAGTTGGGGTATAGTAATTGCCTTGGGAGACGGCGATCGAGCATTCGGACAACGTGGCCAGTCCAGCGGAGTTGGTGGTAGCTCAATGGTACAGATTTTTAGTGCCTTGGCTGCCAACATGTGCCAGAGATAGATGGTTCAAAGCTCCCCAATTGAAATCTGTTTGAGACATTTGAAACCTAAGCCATGTTCATACGTATCTACTGGGTGGGCAACATACGAAGCTGCCTTGCATTATCCTCACCCTGTCTTATACTTCTAGTATTCTTGTTCAGGTGGGCAGTATAATTCCAGTGCGTTGGGCAGAGGTCTCCACCTGTCGTCTGCTACCAGATCTTCCTAACTAGAGAAGTTCAGACTTGAACTCAAAATCTTGAGTGTATAAAGTATATGCTGAACTGCGACACTCTTTAGAGTCCAGTGCTTGTGGGTTAGTGACATCCTTCGTCCCAGAAAATGTCATTCCAAATTGGCTTGCTCATTATTAAAGCACTTAGATTTTGCTACCTATCTGCATCCGAGACACAGGCAAGACCGGGGTGAACATTCCAGTGGAGGGAGATAAGAAAGCCCTGGTACCAACAGATATACCGTATATCAGTGATTTTCAACCTTTTTTGAGCAACGGAACATTTTTTACATTTACAAAATCCTGGGGCACACCACCAACCAAATTGACACAAAGTAACACTCTAACACAGTCATACATATAGTTAATATGTTTTAAAAAGTATTTATACACTCACTTAGTGTGAAACCTGGGCCTGTTTCGATGAACACAAAATAGATATCCTGGCAGGAATGGTAGAAAGACACACACGAAGCTCTTGCTCAACAGCTGCCAGTCTCTCTCTGTTTTTAGTTTTTATCGTATTGCCTCGAGCTCACCTTCTTTCCTTTTTTCTTTTGCCCACCACTCATATTAGGGCCTTCATCTGTGTCATAATTTTGTCCAGGGCCCTGTTTGGCATTTGCATTTTCCCTTCTCAAAAACTTCTCCATCACTGTCACTCGCTTGTCTTGCTGTGACCCCAAATTGCCACTGCCATTTGACGCGCAGCTGCAGCACTAACTCTAACTTTGTTTACTTAGCCGCGTCTGTGCGAATCCAAGATAGCGCGACCATAGCACTCTCGCGTTGCTTTTTAGGTGACGCGAGAGTGCTATGGTTCCATTTCTTAAAGGGACAGATGCACTTTGTAGTTTATATATGAATGAAGTTCAAAAATAATTTCCCACGGCACACTTGAAGATCTCTCCCGGCACACTAGTGTTCCGCGGCACACTGGTTGGAAAACACTGCCGTATATACTCGAGTATAAGCCGACCCGAATATAAGCCGAGGCACCCAATTTTACCACAAAAAAACTGGGAAAACTGATTGACTCGAGTATAAGCCGAGGTTGGGAAATGCAGCCGCTACAGGTAAATTTCAAAATAAAAATAGATACCTGTAAAATTACATTAATTGAGGCATCAGGAGGTTAAATGTTTTTGAATATTTACATATAACTGAAGTTTAAGATAGGACTCTCCAACTCTGATTAAACTATTCTTCAATGTAAATGTACTTGCGTATCCTTCCAATAATAATAAAGAGAGGAAAATCATAAATGTTATAATAATAATAATAGAGTAAGATAAGGGAAACATAATAATAACAGTAATAATAAAGTAAAATAATAAATGTAATAATAACAACAATAATAAAGTAAAATAATAAACGTAATAATACTGAATAGAGTAAAATAATAAATGTACAGTATAATAATAACAACAACAGAGTAAAATAATAACCTTGACTCGAGTATAAGCTGAGGAGGACTTTTTCAGCCTACGAAAAGGGATGAAAAATTAGGCTTGTACTCGAGTATATACAGAAAGTAAAAAGTAAGGAGTTTAATCTCTCCTCCCTCCTGACAAGTCAAAAGTAGTGATGTAGTGATGACGCTAACATATGTAGAAGCATGTTTTTTGTTTGCCTGCACTTGAAGATGTATAAAAGGGAAAGTCAACACCTTTACCCTTGCTCTGGTTCGCTTTCGGATGAGATCCAGGTCTGAGTCTCAGCTGAAAATAAAAATGTATTTTTCTGTCTCCCAGAAAGGATCTCTCTTGGTATTTTCTTTCCTATCTGCTGTTACGTACTGACTTGCAGTTTCTCAAGTCGCTCCTGACATGAAATAACAAGATTATGAGAAAAGAGTGGTTGCGTCTATTGCCCAGGCCACTTGCTGAACTGCAGCTCCATATACAAACCGGCTCAAGTGTTGCGATCTATGGAGGAGACCTTCCTTGCTCTTGGTCCCACCCCCATCTCAAGCACGGCTGGTGGGAACGAGAAAAAGGGCCTTCTCTGTGATCGCTCCCTGCCTCTGGAACTCCCTCTCAAAAGAACTAGAAATTACTCAATTGAAGGCTCTTCTCGCCTTCAAAAAGATGCTAAAAACCAATCTATGCGCTCTGGCATATGGAGAGGAGGAAGACTAACACCCCTTAACCTATAGCCTCACCTATATATGTTAAATCTTATCTAGATACCAGAATTGATCTCAGCCTGTTGGTTGCGGCAAATGACTTCAACTCTCTTTAGGTTTTAGTCATTAACTTCTAGATTTTTTACCTAGTGATACATTTATATTATGCATTTTTATGGGTTACTTACTAGCTGTACTCGCCATGCATTGCTGTGGCCAACCTTCCCGCCCTTTTCCCTTCCTTCCTTCCTTCCTTCCTTCCTTCCTTCCTTCCTTCCTTCCTTCCTTCCTTCCTTCCTTCCTTCCTTCCTTCCTTCCCTCCCTCCCTCCCTCCCTCCCTCCCTGCCTCCCTTTTTTTTTTCCTTCCTTCCTTCCTTCTGTTCTTCTTCCTTCCTCTTCCCCTTTTCTTTCCCTTCCTCCCTCTCCCTCCCTCCCCCCTCCCTCTGCCCTATTCTTGGACTGCAACTCCCAGCAGTCCTCCTGATCAGTCTATCCATCTACCTACTTATCTCTATCTAATCTACCTACCTATCTATCTCTATCTAATCTATCTAATCTATCTAATCTATCTATCTCTATCTATCTATCTCTACCTAATCCTATCTATCTTTATCTATCTATCTATCTATCTATCTATCTATCTATCTATCTATCTATCATCTTCTCTATCTGGAGGATTGCTGGCAGTTGCAGTCCAGGAATACGAAATAGGAAATATGCAGGGATTGGGATGCTCTCAAATAAATCAAAGGAGAAGAAAGCTTGCAGCTAAGAACCAGTGCATTTGGATCCTTCTCCTTTCCTAAAAGACCTGGTCTAGGGGATGCTGGAAGCTGTAGTCCAGAAAAGAGTGTGGATATGCTTTTGTGTGTTTTGTTTCCCAGGGGATGTCGTTTTTGCGCATGAGCTGTAGCGTCTTTTTGGTTTTTTGGGCCTTTTAAGTCTCCTCAGTTGTGTTTTTCAGTGTTTTTATGAGTGATGGTCACTCATTGGCCTGATAGGTGTATTGTGTCCAAATTTTGTGTCAATTCGTCCAGTCGTTTTTGAGTTATGTTAATCCCACAAATAAACACTACATTTTTATTTATATAGATTTAAGTTTTATCTTTGCTATTTTTGTTTGTTATAAAGTTTTAAAGTTAGGTCGCACATATATTGCTGGATGTGATCTGCTTTTGTAATGCATTTGTTTGTTTCTCCTTGCTGGCATTGAATGTTTGCCATATAGAATAATTAAGGAACATATGCAATGACAATTCATAATTCGGAAACACGATTTCTGGATCATGGGATTTTAATGTTTATACTAGGATGATTTGTTTGAATGTTTAAATTTTATCTATGTCTTATGTTTAATGGTTTTAATTGATTTTAAGTTCATAGTTATATGTCACAATTAGTTATTATGATGCCTTTGTGTACTGTATGTTGGCATTGAATTTTTGCCATTACTATGTTGTAAATTGCCTCGAGTGCCCCCAGGGGCGAGAAAGGTGGTATATAAGTACAGTAAATAAATAAATAAACGTTGAAAACCATCCTGAGTCCCTCCAGGGAGATAGGGTGGCCTACAAGTAAACAAACAAACAAACAAACATATACACAACAAGATTAGGACACAGCAAACAAGATCACTGTGCTGGCTGTTGTATTTGATCACACGTCGGACACTTCCCAAGTGTCTAGGCCTGTGTGATGTATTGGCGAATAATGCCGGCAGATCCAAGTTTTACAGCTAACAGATGGTAATTTTGTCTGTGTTGATTGTTTTCAAGTGCAGGCCAAGGTCTTGAGGCACTGCACCCAGTGTGCCAATCACCACTGGGACCACATTGACTGGCTTGTGCAACAGTCTTTGCAGCTCGATCTTTAAATCTTCATATCATATCAGTTTTTCCAGTTGCTTCTCATCAATTCTGCTGTCACCTGAGATTGCAACATCAATGATCCAAACTTGGATTATTATTATTATCTGATACATAACAAGATTAGTACACAGCAAACAAGCTCACTCTGTTGACTTTGTATTGGATCACACATCGGACACTTCCCAAGTGTCTAGGACTATATGATGTATCGGTGAATAATGCGTGCAGATCCAGGCAAGGTGGCCTTTTGTAGCTGACAGATGGTAATTTTGTCAACGCCGGTTGTTTTTAAGTGCAGGCCAAGGTCTTTAGGCACTGCACCCAGGGTGCTGATCACCACTGGGACCCCCTTGACTGGCTTGTGCCAGTTCTTTCTTTAAATTCTCGTATCGAGTCATCTTTTCCAGTTGCTTCTCGTCAATCCTGCTGTCACCTGGGATTGCAACATTGTCGATCCATACTTGTTTTTTCCCTCCACGATTGTGAGGTCTGCAGAATTCAGAACTCCCAGAGTGGTTTGACGTTTTCATTTTCCGTAATCTTTTCAGGCTGGTGATCCCAACAGTTCTTTGTTGCAGGCAGATGGTATTTGAGATTATTATTATTATTTAACTGACACAAAAACACAGTATTACACAAGCAAACGAGAGAGATATGCTGGATTTCATATCACAAAATCACAAGTCGAACACTTCCCAAGTGTTTAGGACTGTGTGATGTATTTTCGAATGATGCACGCAGATCCAAGTAAGGTGCCCTTTTGCAGTTGACGGATCGTGATTTTGTTAATGTTTATTATTATTATTGTGTCATTTTTATTATTATTGCCTGCCATACAACGTTTCTTCCCCCTTTCTACCTGTCCTCTCTGGTCAAAGAGGTTTTGCGGTGTGTTTCTTGGGGAGCAGTCCAAAAACCTATTTGGATAGAGAGCATGAAAGAAGAATGGGCTTGGCCGACTTACCGGCCAAGCTGGTTGCGGGGCAGCGTGCCCTCGCACCATCTTGCTTGCCTGAGAGGGCTTCTTCTCCCCATAAGCCCCTGGGGTAGCGGGAAGGTTTACCGCCATCCACGCTGGCCGGCCAATGAGGGGGCTGGCTCCACCCCGCCCCCTCACTGCTTCCAGCCGGCCTGCACTTCCGGCCGGGCAGCTTACTTAAGGCTGCCCGTGGACTGCCTGGCCACGTGTGTGGCAGTCTTGTTTTTCCTCCCACCCTCCCTACTTGTTGCATTGCTTGTTGTTGCCATTTGTTTCTCTGCACTTTATTGTTGCTCTGTTTATGGTTTTACATTTGTTATATTCTTTGTCGCAACTCCATGTTTGGCGTGTGGCGTGTTGCATGGACCCTGGATCAGGCTTGCTTATCACCCCTTGGTTGTAAGAGGGATAACGCCCAGGCCCCCTGGGGTGCTGAGTTTCCATGGACAGGAATTGGGCCACTCACACCCCAGGCTTGAAGACACCTTGGACATCCGCGGGGGACGTTCGTCCCTGATCCAGGACCCATGCGTGGCCGCCAACCCTTTGTTCCTGTTTTCAATAAATGAGTTGTGGCCATTTTTATCTAACCAATGGTGTTTGCATTTTGTTCTTGGCGTGAGGTGTGTCACCCTTGCACATGCAATGGGAAGATAACAGGTCTCTGGATAAGACCAAAAAGCTGATTGTAGATACTTTTGTCTGAAAAATGGCTTATTTTCTCACCTTCAGCTTCCACTTGCTCCGAGAAAGAGATGCAAACGTGTGCAATTGATACCCTGCCTGAAAACTCCCGTCCATGTGTGTATTCTTGCACAACCATGTGCTCCAAGAAGCCTCAACAGGCGGCCCTGCAAAGAGCAATTAATGCCACATCCCCGGCTCTGCTAAGGAAAGAGGTTTTTGCCTTGTAGAACATGCCTGCTTCTGCCCTTCCTTGGGGATGTTGGTGCCCAAAAGCAGAGCATTGCATAGTTCTGAATGGCAGCAGTGCCCGATTCCTCCTGAAAAGTCTTTGTTTGCTTTCCGGAGACAAACGTTAAGGTTGCATTTCTGCAGGCTCCCTTTCTGCTGCCAAAAGGGGGAAAAGAAAGGCTTTTGATTTGATACAGAATATTGGGAGAGATGGTTTGGAGAGGGGAGGGAGCAAAAAAATCAGAGAAATGACTCATCTGCTGAAGAAAGGGAACAGCGGGGAAGGGGAGATGGGTGCCCGAGGGAGGCGGAATGGGTCTCTTTCTCCCTTTGCCTTCTTCCTTTTGGATGAGAGAGAAGTCAAAAGGAATTGCAGCAGGAGCAGCGCACACCTGCTCCTGTGCCGAAAAGAAGAGTTGCTGCAGTAAAGGGAAAGGTGAGCTCAGCATCAGCCTGGCTTCTTCCAGATTGAAGGTTGTGCCTTTGAGCCCACTGCAGCCAGCTTCAAAACAACTGCCTCCAGATGTGTGTGCTATCACTCCCATCATCCCCAGTGGCTTGGGATGACGGGGGCGTAGCAGCGGGTGGAAAGAAGGTTTACAGCCGACTCGGTTAACGGCAACTCAAGCGACTGGCCAAAACAAAATAGAAGAAATAATTCATTAATTTCACAAAGCTGTTTTTCATAATGCCGCAAAACTATGACTGGATCTACACTGCCATATAATGCAATTTGAGCTGCATTATAGGATCGGTGTAGACCAGTGGTTCACAACCTTCTTAATGCAGTGAGTGTGCATTTATTTATTTATTATTTGGACTTATACGCCGCCACTCCCCGGGGGCTCGGAGTGGCTTACAGTCATATAAAAACACAACAGAGGTAAAACAACATATTAAACTAGATTTAAAAAGGTTTTTCCAGCTTAGCAGTCAAATGCTGCATCACTTGGAAGGGTATTCCAGATTGACGGCGCCACTACTGAAAAGGCTCTGCGCCGGGTCGATGTGAGACGGATTGCTTTGAAAGTCGGCACTTCCAGGAGGTTCTGTTGTTCGGAATGGAGTGACCTCTGGGGTTGATAGGGGAAAAGATGGTCTCTGAAATACAGCAGCCCCAGACCATGCAAGGCCTTGAAAGTTAACACCATCACCTTGAAGGTGATCCGGTGCTCGACCAGAAGCCAGTGGAGCTGCTGGAGGATGGGTGTTATGTGACACCTCACTGGGGTCCCAGAGAGCAGCGGCATTCTGGACGAGCTTAAGTTTCCGGATCACTGACAAGGGTAGGCCAATGTAAAGGGTGTTACAGTAGTCCAGTCTCAAGATGACTGTGGCTTGGAGCATCATGGCCAGGTCATCTCCAGATAGGTGGGGGCCAGGCGCCTAGCTTGCCGCAGGTGGAAAAAGGCGGTTTTGCTGACGGTGGAGTCCTGGGTTTCTATCGACAGCAATGGGTCTAAAATGACCCCAAGGCTTTTAACTGAGGATGTCGGGCATAATTTCTGTTGGGCTTCAATTTCCACGGTCTGTCATGTATCAGTTCAATTATATCATATTAGGAATAGAAGCCTCTTGCTGGCTTGCACACACACACAATGAGTCTTAGATCAGTGTTTCTTAACCTTCCTAATGCCGTGACCCCTTAATCCAGTTCCTCATGTTGTGATGACCCCCAACCATAACATTATTTTCGTTGCTACTTCATAACTGTAATTCTGCTACTGTTAAGCATTGTAATGTAAATATCTGATATGCAGGAATTATTTTCATTCACATTTGGCACAAATATTCGATATGCCCAAATTTGAATACTGGTGGGGTTGGCTAATCGAGTCTCCACCTCCACATATTGAATCACTTCTCCCTGACATTTCAAAGGATGCTTTCCCTAGACATTGTCATTTGGGAGTTGTAATGGCGGGGATTTTTAGTTAACCTACAATCAAATTAACTTCCCTCCAGCCTTGCATGCTCTCCCTCTCCTGCGCATCATGCTGCATGCACTGAGCATGCCTGCTTTCTCCTCCCTGCTTGGAGTCTCAGAAACAGCCCTCCCCTTGGCTGAGAGGCCAGCCAATCACAGCAGAAGAGGGCTGTCGGTGGGGGAATTTGCTGTCTGTTTCCAAAAAGGAGCCTTCTCTGCCAAAGGAATTCTTAAGACCATCAGAAATATATGTTTTCTGATTATCTTTGGCGACACATCTGAAACCCTCTCACAACCCCCCCACCCCAGGGGTCCTGACCCGCAGGTGGGGAAACGTTGGTGTAGACCAGGGGTGCTCATTAGGTAGCTCAAGAGCTACTAGTAGATCTTCGGCCCTCTTCCAGGTGATCTTCAGGCCTCACCAGCCAGATGGGGCACTCCTGCCATGCGCGCGCACACCCTGTGCGCACGTGTGCTCCTGCTGCTGGCTTCCGCTCTCGCGGTGCTTCTTTCGCCTGCAGGGCATTGCAGGAAGAAGGAAGCATGAGGTGAGGCCTCTGGAGCAGTCCAAACTGTATTACATGGCAGTGTAGATTCTGCCTGTGTTACTTTAAGTTAGGTTTGTCTTTATGTGTTTTAATTTGTAATTAATGGCCGTATTTCAGTATGAATATTAAACCAATATGGAATGTATGGTATGGTATAATGGGGGATAATATTAGTTAGGTCTATGTTTGATAACCAGAAACAAGCTTTATCCAGCATCTATCAACCCCTCTTGGTATTGGCTAACCGAGGCCCACCTACACTGCCATAGAATGCAGCTTGAAACTGAATTATATGGTCAGTATAGCCTCATATAATGCAGCAAGTAAATACGAGTTTTTCACATTTCTAAACTGCAAATGGGTTTTTAAATAAAAATGCACATTTTTTTAAAACCCAAGAGAATACATCTCCAGGGACTGTTAGGTCCTCCATTGTGTCACTATGGCAGGTATGGGCAAACCCAGGCCTGGGGGCCTGATGTGGTCCTTTGGGCTATTTTCTCAGGCCCTCCTCTCTTTCACCATTTCTTCCTTCCTTCTCTTTCCTTCCTCCTCCCCTCCCTCTTTCTCTTCCCCTTCCTTCCTTCTTCCTTCCTTCCTTCCTTCCTTCCACCCTTTCTTCCTCCCTCCCTCCTTCCCTTCCACACTTTCTTCCTTCCTTTTTGTCTTACTTCCTTCTCTCTTTCCTCCCTCTCCTCCCTCATTCTCTCTCTCTCAATTCCGTTCCATCCTTCCTTCCCTCTTTCCTCCCTCCTTCCCTCTTTCTCCCTCCCTCCATTCCCTTCCTTCCCTTTTCTTTCTTTCCTCCCCTCTTTCCTCCCTCCTTCCCTCTTTCTCCTTCCATCCTTCCTTTCCTCCCTTTTGTCCTTCCTTTTGTCCTTCCTCCTTCCTTCCTTCTTCCTTCCTTCCTTCCTTCCTTCCTTCCTTCCTTCCTTCCTTCCTTCCTTCCTTCCTTCCTTCCTTCCTTCCTTCCTTCCTTCCTTCACCAGGCAGCCAGTCCTCCTAGTAGGGAGTGCTAGCATGCGGCCCCCAAGTTAGAAAGTTTGCCCAGGTTTGCACAATGGTCAAAATCTGGTGAGATATTCAAGCCGCACTGTGTTTTCCAAAGATTTTCCCACAGCATAACGAATATTGCAATCTCTCTCTCTCTCTCTCTCTCTCTCGGCATTACTTAATGAACGAAGATTCAGGAAGGACTCATCCCATGCTTTTTACAAGCGCGTTGATGACTAAGAAGGCCAACCTGATATAGACAAGTTCGGTTGCAGAAAGCACATCAGAAAGTCTCCTTGCGTGATGTTGTTTCCAAGTCGCGGTTCTTTCTGCGTTGTCATTTCACTTCGAGACCCATTCGGCGTGTCTTCTCGAAAGAGGCCACAGCATTGTGGATAGTGCGTCTCCATGCCTCCCGATGTGAGGCTAGGGTGGACCATTGTTGGTGATCAATCTGGCCGAGCCTGAGATGTTGTTTCAGGGAGTCCTTATATCTCTTTTGGGGGGCATCTATCTTGTGCTGACCTGTGGCGAGTTCTTTGGGAGGCGGTGGTCCTCCATCCTAGAGATGTGCCCTGCCCAGCCCAGCTGTGTTCTCAATAGCATGGCCTCAATGCTGGGGATCCCTGCTTGCTCAAGGACACCAACATTCATCACATAGTCGGTCCAGTGTATATTTAGGATTGTGCGAAGACAGCGCTGATGAAAGTGTTCAAAGAGTCGTAGGTGTTGGTGATAGGTGACCCATGTTTCAGACCCATAAAGGAGAATAGACAGTACGATAGCTCTGTACATACTGATTTTGGTGCTTTGCCTCAGGTGCTTGTTGCTCCAGACTCTTTTGTGAAGCCTTCCGAATGCACTCTATGCCTTTGATAATCTGTGATCTATCTCTTTGTCAATCTTGGCAAAGGAATATATATATTCCTTTCCATTCCTCTTGCTTAGGGTGTATCTACACCAGGCATGAGCAAACTTTGACCCTCCAGGTGTTTTGGACTATAATTCCCACAATTCCTAGCAGCCTCAGGCCCCTTCCTTGTCACTCTGAGGCTGTTAGGAATTGTGGGAGTTGTAGTCCAACACACCTGGAGGACTGAAGTTTGCACATACCTGATCTACACTGTTAAATGAATGCAGTTTGACACAATTTCAACTGCTGTGGGGAGTTGTAGTTTGGTGAGGCACTAGTACTCTTTGGCAGAGGAGGCTAAAGACCTTGTAAAACTACAGCTCCCATGTTTCCATCTTATTGAGCCATCTCAGGTAAAGTGGCATTTATTTTTCAGTATCCTCAGAGAAGGGAAATAGCCAAAGGTACTGCGTTTTTAAAAAAACTTCTTGCGCTTTGAAATGACTGTACAAAACAAAGGCGCACTGGTAGAATGAATAAATACACACAAAGGCAATAAAAGCGCATAAGTGATGTTTATGCATGAATTTTGTATGGTGAAAGCGCACCACGTCGGGAACCTGTTGGGTAAACTTCCATTTTTTTCCGGTTTTGTTTTCAACCATCGTAATTGGATGGTTCCCTTCCTTGCCTTTGGGGAATGTTCCTCTGAAGGGAAAGCATCCTTTGAAATGTCAGGGAGACGTGATTCAATATGTGGAGGTGGAGAATCGATTAGCTTGGGCTTTGGAAAACATCCTAGGTGTGGAAGTGGATGTATTTTGGAAAGGTGTTGTTATTGTTGGATGGGTGTGAAGCCAGGGAATTGAGTTTGTTTTGAAGGCTACTGTATTCTACATTCTAGAGATGGTCAACATATCACCAATGTTTCCGAGTTATCCTGACCGTCAAGTGGAGTCTTGGATCACGTTTCTGCACCTACACTGTGGAATTGATGCACTTTGACACCACTTCCCATATTTGGGCCTGGCTGACTTACCGGCCAGGCAGTTTGCGGGGCGGGGTTGTCCTCGCCGCCATCTTGTTAGATAGGAGGGGGGCTTCTTCTCCCCAAGAGCCCCTGGACGTGGCGGGAAGGCTTCCCACCATCCGCGGCGGCTGACCAATGGCAGGGCTAGCCCTGCCCTGCTCCCTGACGTCAGCCGGCAGGCCCTCACTTAAGGCTGCCGGAGACTTCCGTGCAGCATGAGGGGGACAGAGACGGTTTTTCCTCCCACCCTCCTTACTTCATTCATGGCATGTTGGGCAGTTCCTCATTGCTTATATATTTATTTCCATGGTTGCATTGGTTACTGTTTGTTTTTATGTTCTTTGTCGCAACTCTGTGTCTGGCTTGGCGTGTTGCATGGGCCCTGGATCGGCTGGCTCATCGCCCCCTTGGTTGTGAGGGGGGATAACGCCCTGGCCTCCTGGACGCCCTACATGATCTAGCAGTAGATCGTGATCTACCTATTGAGCACCCCTGATTTAAGGCATTTGCTTGCTGGTTGATATTTGAACAGATGATGGGTTGGAGATGTCAATGCCTTGGTCCTTTCATTGCTGGCTGCTACTTCCTGATGGATGTCAGGTGGTGCGATACCAGCTAAACAGAATAATTTCTTCAGTGGTGTAAGGTATAGACATCCTGTGATAATGCGACATGTCTAGTTAAGAGCCACATCCACATGGTGTAATGTATTCCACACTGGGCATGCATATTCAGCAGCCAAGTAGCAAAGCGCAAGGGCAGATGTTTTCACCATGTCTGGTTGTGATCCCCAGGTTGTGCCAGTCAGCTTTTGTACGATATTATTTCTAGCACCCACTTTTTGCTTGATATTCAAACAGTGCTTGCTATAAGTCAGAACACAGTCCCGGGTGACTCCCAGGTCTTTTGGTGTGTTTTGGTGGGATTCACTGGAGCATTGCAGAAGTGATTTGCAGTTTGAGCCATAATAATAGTAATAATAATAATAATGCACTTTATTTATATTCCGCTCTTCTCACCCTGAAGGGGACTCAGAGCGGATTACATCACACATATGGCAGACAATCCCTGCTGGCTGACATACAATTACAATACAACAAGTACAATTTTTGAAGGATTTTTTTCTTCTTCTGGCTGCGTCACAGGGTGCGGTTGATTCATTACGTCATTACGACACAAGGGGGTGCTGTTGCTTCATCCTCATGATGGAGAGCTTCTGTTTCCACATTCCACCTTCCAACAGCTGATCTTTCTTTTTTATTCAGGCGTTGTAAAGTCCTTTTTGTAAAAATCCTTCCCCGCTTAGCGGTCCCTAGTTCATCTATTCACAGCTGGGCTGTTTTCGAACTGGACAGGGCTCACAGCTGGGTGTCCAGACCAGCCCGGGAATCGAACATGCAACCTTCTGATTGCAAGCACAGCTGTTGTTACTGCTGTGCTATATCTCCGGCCATGGCAACTCAAGTGGTACCAAGCTGCCTTAATGCTTTGGTGTAGATGCATCCTAGAACTCTTACGCTTGCTGTGTTTGGCTTCCCTTGGTCACTTCACCCCTTTTCTTAGGATTCCTAAATTGTATTTCTAAAACGTCAAATGAACTTTTGTAGTTTCTGCAAGGCTAGGAATATGGCGAATGGAAGAAATGTGGACCAAGGAGCAGAATTCTTATCTGGGGACAATAGATTGCATTCAATAGATTTGTAACTTGTTCATTTTATTTTGTTGTAAGCTGTGCTACGGGAGGAAAAATCAGGTTGTAAATCTAATTCATAACCAAATAGGAAACACATCCCCAAACCTCCTATTTCTTGTGTATATAAACTGCATGTAATTTCTGCACTTAAAAATTCCCAGAAAGACTTCTCAAAGGGAATAATGACAGGAAAGTGCACAGAAACCTTCTTGGCTCCAGGCCCAGATTAACGCTTTTTTTGCGCCCTAGGCCACACTTTGGAATTACGCACCCTTCAAGCCAACCTCCCGCCACCTCCAAGGTCCCCATTCCCACTGGCTGGAAAGCTCCACTGTGCTCTGAAGGCCTCTTCGGGAGTCGGGAGGCTTGGGGAGAGCGCAGCGGGTGCAAACTCGCTCCAAAGGCGTGCACGAGAGAGAGCGCGGGAGAGCGCGCGCACATGCGAGAGACAGCAAGAGAAAGAGCGAGAGTGAGAGCGTGCACGCAAGAGAACACATGTGAGAGAGCAAGAGAGAGCGCGCAAGAGAGAGCACGCAAGAGAGTGAGGTCTTATGGGTAATCCGGGCATGCATGTCTCATGCAGCAAATGGAGAAATTAGTGGAATTATTTCTTCTTATATTTCTTGCCATCAGTTGGCTTTCTCTTATGGTGTCCCTAATCAATTAACCTCCAAAATCTAATCGTCATTAATACTCCAGTCTTACAAACTTTTCCTTGCTGTTATATTTTTTCCGTGACCAATTTTCGGCAGCGTCTGCCTTCTGAATGTGGAGGAGTTTCATTCCCATCTGAGTTATATTGTCTTTATTTTGTGTAGTTGGCAAAAGGGGACCAGATTTCAGCCAGAGAGATATATTTTTACCTTCTTAATATTCAAAATCTTCCTGGAAACCCTACGTTGAGCGTCTTTCTGGTTGATTTGGATGGCAAAGAAAAGGCTGGAAGGAAATTCTGAGTAATCTTCCACAGGCTTTTGAAAAAGGCCAAGTGGGCAGCATGAGTGATGTAGCTGCTCATTTGAGAGATATACTGTGTGCATGTGTGTGTGTGTATATATATCTATCTATCTATATCTATCTATCTCCTTATGGAGTGGATGTAGATTTTCCTGGAATCTATTTCCTTGCAAAGAGAGAGCTCTTGGAGGTTTGTTGTTGTTGTTGTTGTTGTTATTATATGTGTTTGCACATCTGTACAGTTAAGAGGGTGTCTTGGAGATGCAGGATCTCCATAGGACCTCATTGAATGACCTTGGGCAAGTCACACTCTCTCAGTCTCAAAGGATGATGGCACTGGAAAAACTTCTTGGAGCAAATCTTGCCTTAGAGTGTAATCGTGTTGGATTGGAACGGTGAGAAACCAAATTTGGAAACTTTGCTGCGTCTGCTGAAACTCGCTAATGCTCCATCTGTACTGCCATATAATCCAGTTTCTGATTCCAGATTATCTGTTTAGAACTGGAATATCTGGCAGTGTAGACCAGTGGTTTCCAACTTTTGAGTCCCTCCTCAGAGGTCAAGAAGGATGGGGTATAAATGCTTGATATAAATAATGTTTGACCACTTGACCAGGGACTGCTTTGACCAGGGACCACTCTCCAACATTAGTACCAAAAGGGTTATGTATCAATTTTTGGTCAACTTGAGGTGTGGTTTGGTTATTTGGGGTGCTGATTCAGAAAACTGCATTGGATAGACCAGGGCTGTCCAACATCTTTTGGGCCAAGGGCCGGAGCCCTGGCCACTGATGACCTGGGGGGCCGGAGCAGGGGGCGGGCCGCTCCTGACGGCACGCTGACGTCACCACGTCTGACGTCACCACGCCGGGCGTCCTGTACGGCCCGCCCCCCGGTGAGGCTTGCTGGCGTCACCAAGCCCCGCCGAAAAAGGGGCGGGCCATGCAGGACGCCGGCATGGTGACGCCAGACGGGTGACGTCAGCGCACCGTCAGGAGCGGCCTGCCCGCATCCCTCCCTCCTAGTGACAGCCAGGCAGCAGAACCGCGATTTCTCCCGGTTCTGCTGCCCCGGCTGAGGCTGTAAGAGGAAGGGCAAAGCCGGAGAACCCTCCTCCTCAGCTGCGCCTTCCAGCCAAAGGCACACGCCAGCCTCAGAAGCAGCGACTTCCCGCTTCCGAGGCTGGCGTGTCCCATTAGCTGGAAGGGCAAAGCTGAGGAGGGCTCTGCTCAGAAGCAGCGATTTCCCCGCTTCCGAGGCTGGCGTGTCCCTTTAAGAGGAAGGGCAAAGCCAAGCAGAGCCCTCCTCAGCTTTGCCCTTCCAGCTAAAGGGACACGCCAGCCTCAGAAGCGGGGGAAATCGCTGCTTCTGAGGCTGGCGTGTGCCTTTAGCTGGAAGGGTGAAGCTGAGGAGAGCTCTCCATGGCTTCGCCCTTCCAGTTAAAGAGACACGCAAGCCTCAGAAGCAGCGATTTCCCGCTTCCGAGGCTGGCGTGTCCCTTTGCTGGAAGGGCAAAAGCTGAGGAGAGCCTCCTCAGCTTCGCCCTTCCAGCTACAGGGTCACGCCAGCCTCCTCCGCCCCGCCTCTCCCCCCGGCGCACCGATCGGAGCGCCGGGGGGAGAGGCGGGACGGAGGAGGCGGGCCTATGGAGGAAGAAGGGAAGCGCTTCCCTTCCTCCCCTTTAGGCCCGCCTTCTCCCTCCCTCCCCCCCCCCCCCGGCGTTCCCGATTGGTGCGCCGGGGGGAGAGGCGGGATGGAGGAGGAGGAAGGGAGTGGGCGGGGCTGGGGGACGTCAGGCTCGGCGCTGGCGCCACGCCTGACGTCACCCAGCCAATGTTTCTCAACAAGTGTGCCGTGGCACACTAGTGTGCCGTGAGCAATCATCAGGTGTGCCGTGAGAAAGCTCTCTGCCCCCTTCCTTCCCCCTCCTCCTGCTGAACTCCTGCTGCTTGGGAGAGGAGGAAGGGACGGGCGGCCGCAAAGACAAAGAAGAAGGGACCGGGGCACCGCCTCCTTCAGCCGTTTCCCCAACCAGCCTCCAATCTGCCATGACCCCCGCCATGACTCTCGCCCCTTGCTTGTTGAAGCCATGCGGAGGAGGAGCCCCACCTACTGAAACCCGTCCACCTCTCATGCTCCTCCTCTGTGAGGGAGTTGAAGCCGGGGGGAGGGGGCATGACGCAGCCTGGCTCCGCCCCTCCCCCGGCTTCAGCACTCCCACAACAACCGCCAGCCTTGAGGGGCAGTGCCAAGCCAGCGATGGCAGAGCCAGCACAATGCTGGCTTGCCCCTCAAAGCTGGTGAAGCTGTGGGAGAACTGAAGCTGGGGGAGGGGCGGGGCAAGGCGTGGCCTGGATCCACCCCCTCCCCCAGCTTAAGCGCCCTCACAGCCTCGCCAGCCTTGAGGGGGCAGTGCCAAGCCAGCAGTGGCAGAGCCAGCACAATGCTGGCTTGGCACTGACCCCTCAAGGCTGGCGAAGCTGTGGGAGAACTGAAGCCAGGGGGAGGGGGCGGGGCATGGTGTGGCCTGGCTCCTCCCCTGGCTTCGGCACTCCCAGCAGCTGCTCCCAGCAGCTCACCATCCCCCAGCCATTCTTTACTGTGTTACAGTGTCATTTTGTGTCATTTTGGTTGGTGGTGTGCCCCCAGATTTTTTTAATGTTAAAAGTGTGCCGCGGCTCAAAAAAGGTTGGGAAACACTGGGATAGACCACATCAGCTCTAGTTTCTGATACGGAACATACATCATCCAGTATTTGTCAACTACTCGCCCACAGGAAACCATATTTAATGATCTAGACCTGATATGGTAGTAGTAATTTATCGTGGGTAGTCAGCCTCTACCCTCCTGACATCCCCATTGCCTCGGCACTATAAGAGGGTTTCACGAGACTGGTCGCAGTAGTTGTAGCGTGGTTTTGAGGCAAAGATGTAGTAATCGTGAGGCCATGGACTATATTTTTGTTCTTGTGGACCACTGGTGGTCCATGGACCATAGGTTGTGAACCACTGATGTAGACTCATATGATCCAGTCCAAAGCAGATAATCTGGTATCAGATATTGGAATATATGGCAGTGTAGATCCAGGTCACACTCTCACAACCTAGAAGGGAGGCAATGCCCAGTGTGGTGCACTCAATATATATTTCTATACTGCCATATAAAATCCAGATTATCTGATTTGAACTGGATTATATGGCAGTGTAGACTCATATAATCCAACTTTGACACGGAATAATGGCTTCAAACTACAAGAAAGGAGATTCCACCTGAACATGAGGAAGAATTTCCTGACTCTGAGAGCTGTTCAGCAGTGGAACTCTCTGCCACGAGTGTCAGGAGGTGGTGGAGGCTCCTTCTTTGGAAGCTTTTAAACAGAGGCTAGATGGCCATCTGTTCGGGGTGCTTTTAATGCAATGTTCCTGTTTCTTGGCAGGGGGTTGGACTGGATGCCCCACAAGGTCTCTTCGAACTCTATGAGTCTAAGTGGTGCCAAACTGAATTAATTCTACAGTGTGGACACAGCCATTGTCTCTCTCCGTGTGTATTGACATGGGAGGAAACATGAATACAAAAGCAAGTTGCTTCTTAATACATAAACATGAAATGGACGCGTAAGCGTGTTATTTGCCCCCATGTAGCCCTAGCAACAGTCCTTCTTGTTTATGTTTGAACGTGACCTTGCTGTTTTGTACTTCTGAAGCTAAAGCCAGGAGCGCCAGTATTGTAGGTATTATGGCTTCCATTTAAATAGATGTTCAGAACCACTGAAGGTGCTTTAAAGCTGTGAGGTTGGGATAAATAAAAGGTATGAAAATCCTGCGTGGCGTCCCCAAGAAAAAACCATTTATCCATTAAATACCCATGAGAGAGATATGCCATGACTTAAAGCGGTGGCTAAAAGCTGCGACACATTCAAGGCCATGTTAGACTTAATGGAGTATCTCTCACTTAATGCCCGCTTTTTGTCTTCATGTAACTGGAGCGAACATTGTAAAGGTGAAAAATCACCATTAAAGTGGCTGAGGGTATTCTAATGTTACTCTTTGTATTCTTTGCATTTCTCATGCAAACCAGGACATTTCCTATAGCTTACCTCTCACTTTGGGTGCATCCACACTGTAGAGTGAATGCATTGGCACCACTTTAACTACAGTGGCTCAATGCTTTGGAACAATGGGACTTGTAGTTTGGTAAAGTCCTGGCATTATTTGGAAAAGAAGATGAAAGACTGTATAAAGCTACAACTCTCATAATTCCATAGCACTGAACCATGACAATTCAAGTGGTATCACACTGAATTAATTCTACAGTGTAGATCAGTGTTTCTGAACATGGGGGGTTTCAGAGGGGTTGCCAAAGACCAGTGTTTTTCAATCTTTTTTGAGCCGCGGCACATTTTTTACATTTACAAAATACTGGGGCACACCACCAACCAAAATGACACAAATGACACTCTAACACAGTAATACAGATAGTTAATATATATTTTAAAATGTATTTATACACTCAGTGTGAAACCTGGGCCTGTTTCGATGAACACAACATCTAGTGCAGGGGTACTCACACTTTTTCAGCATGAGAGCTATATTAAATATATATTAAATATATTCGCTGGCACGTGACTCCTTTCCTGGTTGGCCCAGGACATGTGTTCGCGGAGGCTGGCCACGCGTCGTTGTGGTGGCAGAGGAGGATGGAGCCACATGCCAGCGAAGAGAGAATCTGAAGGGAGGAGGCAGAGACCTTTGGAACCTTCTTTTGGATCCCTGCCAGGCAAGGGAGGCTGGAGGGGAGGGAGCCTGGTTCCTAGAGGGGCAGGAAGGGCAGGTCTGAGGAGGAGGCCCACTCCCTCCCTCCCTTCCTCTCTGGGAAGAGCCATTGTGACTCTGGAAGGAAGGAAGGGGAAAGGGTCGCTCTTGCTCTCACTCGCTCTCTTGCACTCGCCCCCTCCTCTCTCGTCCTGCACAAGCCATCCACGGGGGGGGGGGGTCCAATTTCCCACGGCACACCGGATGGTCATTCATTCAGATAATAGCCAATCTCAGCCTATTTTGGGAAGGCCTGGTTCCACATCCAGGTCTTCACCAGCCTCCTAAAGGACAACAGAGAGGGGGCAGACCTAGCATCACTTGGGAGAGAGTTCCACAGCCGAGGGGCCACCACAGAGAAGGCCCTGTCTCTTGTCCCCACCAGCCGAGCTTGTGAAGCCGGCAGGATTGAGAGCAGGGCCTCTCTGGAGGATCTTAATGTCCTTGATGGTTCGTAGGGGAGAATTCATTCGGAAAAGTAAACTGGGCCAGAACCGTATAGGGTTTTGTAGGTTTAAACCAGCACTTTGAATTGTGCTTGGAAACTAATTGGCAGCCAATGGAGCTGGCACAACAAGGGAGTTGTATGCTTACTGTACCCCGCTCCTGTTAGTAACCTGGCTGCCGAGCGTTGGACTAATTGCAGTTTCCGAACCAAGCCTTCCCAGAATAGGCTGAGATTGGCTATTGTCTGAATGGATGACCATGTTTACAGACTGAGTGGAATTGTTTTAATGGCGATGTGGTTTTATGCTGGGTTTTTATGTATTTTAATATGTTGTTGTAGTTGTTTTTAATTTGTATGGCATTGAATTTTTGCTGTTATGCCGGTCTGAGTCCTTCAATAGAGGTGAGAAGGTTGGGGTACAAAAGTTTTCAATAAATAAATAAATAATCAATCAGTCCAATTGCCATAATCTTGGTTAAAAAAAAAAATTTAGCAGCAACCCAGCTTTTGCCTTACTGTCCCTTATAACAGTGTTTCCCAACCTTTTTTGAGCTGCGGCACACTTTTAACATTTTAAAAATCCGGGGGCACACCACCAACCAAAATGACACAAAATGACACTCTAACACAGTAAAGAACGGCTGGGGGATGGTGGCCTGCTGGGAGCAGCTGCTGGGAGTGCCGAAGCAGGGGAGGAGCCAGGCCATGCCCCCTCCCCGGCTTCAGTTCTCTCACAGCTTCACCAGCCTTGAGGGGGCAGTGCCAAGCCAGCATTGTGCTGGCTCTGCCACTGCTGGCTTGGCACTGCCCCTTCAAGGCTGGCAAAGACTGTGTGAGTGCTGAAGCCGGGGGAGGGCGCCATGCCCTGCCCCCTCCCCCAGCTTCAGCTCTCCCACAGAGGAGGAACATGAGCGGTGGACGGGCTTCAGTGAGCGGGGCTCCTTCTCCGCGCGGCTTCAGCGAGCGAGGG
Source organism: Anolis apletophallus (assembly GCA_030556195.1). Taxonomy (NCBI): domain Eukaryota; kingdom Metazoa; phylum Chordata; class Lepidosauria; order Squamata; family Anolidae; genus Anolis; species Anolis apletophallus. Next base: position 7,457,285 of record JARBWK010000013.1, read on the forward strand.
GCGAGAGTCATGGCAGATTGGAGGCTGGCTGGGGAAACAGCCGAAGGAGGCAGCGCCCCGGCCCCTTCTTCTTTTTCTTTGCCGCCGCCCGGCCCTTCCTCCTCCTCCCACAAGCAGCAGGAGTTCGGCAGGAGGAGGGGGGAAGGAAGGGAGGCAGAGAGCTTCTCTCGAGGCACACCTGATGATCGCTCACGGCACACTAGTGTGCCACGGCACACTGGTTGAGAAACACTGCCTTATAATGTGCCTGGTGCTCTCCATGGTGCTGAACCCAGATGGTTGAATACAGTCCATGACCAAGGCAGGATAGCAGCATGCTTTCTCTCACCTTCACTGGCCTCCTGTGATGTCATCCCATAGCTCACTCCCGATTGGTTCTGCCATTTTCCTTATGCAAATGTATCACTTGTTGATGCTCATTGAATACATTGACAATGGCAGGCATACCAATGAGCCATTATAGATTCGTCAGTGCAAAGGAAAAGATTGCCTGTGGCTCATACTCAGAATCAAATGCAACATTTGGAAGATCCAGGTTTGAGTAACAGCATGACGAATGGCAGAAGCCAGATTGCATTTAAGGTTGCCAGATTTCCAAAATAGCAACAAGGGAGAGTCAACATTTGCGCTGTTCTTGTCTGACAATCACTATTGGCGCATTTGTGGTTCTAAGTACCAAGAGAAAGGGTTGATTTCAGCTAACTTTCAGGTGCATCTCCAGTGGTTCCCAAACTTTTTTGGCCTACCGCCCCCTTTCCAGAAAACAATTTACTCAGCGCCCTCCCCTAGAAATTATTTTTTTAAATTTTAATAGCAATTAAACAGAAAGATATATGTATGTATTAATGTTTCTAACTTTTTTTTGTAAAAGATAGTAAAGAAAGGTGTAAATTACAAACATTGAATTCCAGAAATAATCACAAAAACGATATGTTTGGGGGAGTATGAGCAACGGATGATGGGATTTGCAGTACCTTCAGCCAATTCAGCTCTGAATTCCACAGACCACTAAGATCCCCATGAATGACAGCTCTGGATCAAACGGCAACACCCAGGCCCGGATTACCCATAAGGCCACCCTAGGCCATGGCCTAGGGTGGCAGGCATGGGGGGGGGCAGCAGGTCTGGACCCCCCCAAAGGTTTTTCTAAAAAATTCAAAAAAAATTCAAAAAAAGTGCACATGCGCACGGCAGCGGAAGCGCCATCTATGGCCGCCCCGCTGCTCCCCCTTTGCTCTCCTCAGCTCCAAAGACTCTGCCCCTGCCCCTGGCTCCACCCCACCCCCGGCTCTGTCCCCACCTCCTCACCGGCGTGAAGAGGTGGAAGGAAAGCCTCACCCCTGGAGCAGATGCCGCGGGGAGCTGTCATGTCAGCCTCAGAAGCGGCCGAAATTGCTTCTGAGGCCGGCTCCTCCCTCCCTCCTAAAGCCATCATGCCGGCCTGAAAATTTCGGCTGCTTCTGAGGCCGGCATGGTGGCTTTAGGAGGGAGGGAGGAGCCATGGGGAGGCCCCGCCCTTGGGGCCACTGCCGCGCATCGGCTCCGAGGGTGGGGCTTTCCTTCCCCCTCCTCGCGCTGGCGAGGAGGTGGGGCGGAGCCAGGGAGGGGCGGGGCGGGAGCGGAGCCGGGGGCAGGGCAGGGGCAGGGCCTTTGGCCTAGGGCGCCAAAAGGCCATGATCCAGGCCTGGCAACACCTGCCCGGGGATTGCACACTTGCAACTGTGTCCCTGCGAGTTGGAATCCCCGGGCAGGCATTGCCATGGAAACCGCAGCGCATGCCTCCTTCCTCTCGTCAACCCTGCCCATGGTGCATTCCTGTGTATTGGCCTCTTTCTTCCAATGAGGACGAACTCACAAGCGCACAACCCTGCAAGTGGCAAGCCTGGCTCACGCCACCGCCCCCTTACAGGGGTTCAGCGCCCCCCAAATTCTCCGGAGCCTCCCAGTGCCCCCTTGGATCGCCCTAGCACCCACCAGGGTGTGGTACCACCCATTTCGGGAACCACTGATTTACACTGTAGAAACAATGCAGTTTGGCCCCATCTGAACAGCATCTCAATGCTATGGAATGCTGGGAGTTGTAGTTTCACAAGGTCTTTAGCCTTCTCTGTGAAAGAGGATCAAAAATCCAATAAATTGAATTCTAATCTTTTTTATCACTAGCCCTCTTTGGCAGAGAAGGCTAAAGGCCTTGTGAAACTACAACTCCCAGCATTCCATGGTACTTTCATAGGGGCCTCAAACCTCATAAAAGTGGAGGTCCTACTGTATGTTGCCTCCATTTCATCTCTTCACCAGCTAATTCCCTCTCCAAGGACTCCTTATACATAATGATTATGCACCAACTTATGTCTGGACTGACCTTTCGCATATTTTCTTACAGAATTACATGTAGGATGTTTCTTATTCGTCTTAGATAATCAGGTTGGGTTTGAAGATAAATATGCCGACTGCTGTTTTATGCGCTGAGCTCAATATGGAATAAGTCACCGCTCTGCCTAAATTAAACAGCCCTTGTTTAGCCATAAGTCAATGTATTTGGAAACCTGATGTACTCAGATTCGTTTTGAAGAATCGGCTCAGCAAGTACAAATGAAATAAGCCCTCCACAATTGCTGAGGTTAGGGAAACAAAACAGTCTTTTCTCTCTCAACCAGGCTTCTTTTCGATATTAGAACAGAACTCAGCCATGGGGGCTATAAATAAATGCAGTTTGGCACCACTTTAGCTTAAAATGCTGTGGCTCAATGCTCTGGAACAATGGGACTTGTAGTTCGGTAAACTACTAGCATTATTTGGCAGAGAAGGTGAAAGACCTTATGAAACTACAACTCCCATAATTCCATAGCATTGAGCCATGGCAGTTCATGTGGTGTCACGCTGAATTAATTCTACAGTGTAGATCGGATAGAAGGTGGTTTTGCAGAGGCGGTCCAAAGTAATTTTAAATGGTAGGCGAAAATTATTTTGATGCCCCCCCAAAACCAAACCTGGAGCAGGTGCTGAGGCAAAGTTACCAGCCGGCGTGGAGCCTCCACGTATGCTGGAAACCCTGCTTCCATGCCGGCTGGTAACTCCGCCTCCATGCCTGCTGGAAACACAACAGACACAGAGGCGGAATTTCCAGCCGGCGCAGAGGCGGAGTTTCCAGCTGTCGGTGGTGTGCCCCTGCGGATCTGGCGCTCTCGGCGGGCGTCTACTCTGCCAAGTGCGTTAATCCGCCCCTGGTGGTTTGCAAGGATTCTCGTGAGGATTTTTCCAGTGGAGGTTAGAAGTTAGATACCTCGATAGTTAGCACTGGGAATGTGGCGCAGCTGGCTGGGTGCCAACTGCATAAGATCTCTACTGACCAGAAGGTCATGAGTTTGAGGCCTGCCCGGGTCGAGGTGGGCTCTCGACCTATTGTGTAGCCTGTTGTCGACCTTTGCAACCCGAAAGACAGTTGCATCTGTCAAATAGGAAATTAAGATACCACTTAGTGGGGAGGCTAAATTTAACTGATTTACGAGGCCATAAAAAGGATCTCCAGGAAACACGCTGAGGAATGAAGGAGTGCGACAGCTCCCCCTGGTGGCCAGATGTTAAATTGCCTCCGTCTGTCTTGTGTGTTTGTGTGTCTAAATGTAATGTGTACATTGTAATCCGCCCTGAGTCCCCTGCGGGGTGAGAAGGGCGGAATAGAAATAAAGTAAGTAAGTAAGTAAGTAGTTACCGCAGTCTGTTCTTTCCCCTTTTTGATGGTGGCATCCTTGAAGTCTGCTGGGATTTTCTTGATCACCCACACTTTTTCAATGAGCTGGTGGAGTTGTTGTGTCAGCTCGGGTCCACCCTCTTTAAAGATTTCAGCAGGGATCCCATCAGTTTTGCTGGCTTTGTTATCTTTTTTGGTTGGCTGATGGCATTGTTGACTTCAAACTAGGCAGCGTTGCAAGCTAATCCCTGGTTTGTTGCCACTCTAAACACCTTTGTAGAAGTATACGAGAAGCTTGGTCTCTCATTGAACATTTGCCATAACTCACGGCGATGAAGTCATGGAGACGGTAATTTGGTGAAACTGCCAGCACATTCGGAGAGAAAAAGCAAAAGACCTTGTCAAACCCAATTAGTACATGACAGCTGCCTGGATTAGTACATTAAAATATGAGAGCTACCTAATGATGAATTGGAAGCCAGGACTTTGGGAGAGGTGCCCAGGTCGTAGCTGCCTTTCTTTGCCCTGTCAAAAGGGGACCTTTGGGAAATGCTTGGGACAGCTTGAGACTTTGGGACAGCTTGATCGATATCTGGAGAGCTTAGAATTAATGTTCTGCTGTTTGGAGTTATTGGTTTAGGGGCATACCTACACTGATTGCAGTTTGACACCTTTCACTGCTATGGAAAGCTGGGAGTTGTAGTTTTCTGGTGCACCAGTTCTCTTTGGCAGACCTTATCAAACTACAACTCCCAGGACTCCATTGCATGGAGCCATGGCATTTGAAGTGTTGTCACTTTAAAGGCATATATCAAAGGCATAGAGTGCATTTGGAAGGCTTCACAAAAGAGTCTGGAGCAACAAGCACCGGAGGCAAAGCACCAAAATCAGTGTGTACAGAGCTATCGTACTGTCTATTCTCCTCTATGGGTCTGAAACATGGGTCACCTATCGCCAACACCTACGACTCCTCGAACACTTTCATCAGCACTGTCTTCGCACAATCCTAAAAATACACTGGACCGACTACGTGACGAATGTTGCTGTCCTTGAGCAAGCAGGTGTCACCAGCATTGAGGCCATGCTATTGAGAACACAGCTGGGCTGGGCAGGACACGTCTCTAGGATGGAGGACCACCACCTCCCAAAGATACTACTCTACGGTGAACTCACCACGGGTCAGCGCAAGAGAGGCGCCCCCAAAAAGAGATATAAGGACTCCCTGAAACAACATCTCAGGCTCGGCCAAATTGATCACCAACAGTGGTCCACTCTGGCCTCTCATCGGGAGGCATGGAGACGCACTATCCACAATGCTGCGGCCTCTTTCGAGAAGACATGCCGAACGGGTCTCAAGGAGAAACGACAATGCAGAAAGAACCGCAACTTGGAAACAACATCACCTAAGGAGACTTTCTGCTGTGCTTTCTGCAACTGAACTTGCCTATCTCAGATTGGCCTTTTTAGTCATCAACATGATTGTAAAAAGTGTGGGATGAGTCCTTCCTAAGAATCTTCGTTCGCGAAGTAATGCCGAGAGAGAGATGTTGCACTCATTCTACAGTGTAGATCGGGTATGGGCAAACTCTGGCTGTTAGGAATTGTGGGAGTTGAAGTCCAAAACACCCAGAGAGCCAAAGTTTTCCCATGCTTGGTGTAGCTACACCCTAAGATTGCTAGCTTCCTTGGCTTTGCTGTTTGTGACATGTCACATTGAAGCCGCCTCATTTCAGCAGTCACCTTGGAGCAAAAGGACAGACGGTCGGCTGCTTTTGGTCCATTGTGATGACAGTTTAAGTTTTATCCCCAGCAGGAGGATTTCTTCCCAGTCGCCTGCTGAAAGGTCTCCTAACCTGAGCCTCCAACCTTCAAACGATGTCGGACTTTTTGGTGGGAGGGACGCAGCTGTCTCCCTTTTTGGAGCCTTGCTGTTCGCTTACGTGTTTATTAATTAAAGGGGAATAAAATTGCTGAAAGAGATCTAATTCACAGAACGACCTTGAATGGGGGAAAACACTCCCAGGGGAGCCATCCCTAATTCTTCTCTAATTTTATTGCTGGTTTAATTTGCTGGTGTTAACTGTAACACACACTTTTTTCCCTCCCTCCCGCCATCCTTGGTTTTGTTCCATTTCATGAATAAGGGCAGCGTTTGATCATGGCGATGTGTCTGATGGATTGGATAGGTGCTCCATTTATAAACTTGCATGAACACCATGTTCACACTTTTGGTGATCCTTGGATGTGTGTGTCTTCACATTTTCTATGCCACTTTCTGTGTAACAACAACAAAACAAGAGAGAGCATTTATTTATTTATTGACAGTATTTATATTCCGCCCTTCTCACCCTGCAGGGGACTCAGGGAGGATTACAATGTACATATGCATGGCAAACATTCAATGCCATAGACCAGTGTTTTTCAACCTTTTTTTGAGCTGCGGCACATTTTTTGCATTTACAAAATCCTGGGGCACACCACCAACCAAAATGACACAAAATGACACTCTGACACAATAATACATATAGTTAATATGTTTTTAAATGTATTTATGGACTCAGTGTGAAACCTGGGTCTGTTTTGATGAACACAACATAGATATCCTGGCAGGAATGGCAGAAAGACACACACGAAGCTCTTGCTCAACAGCTGTCAGTCTCTGTGTTTTGCTTTTCTGCCTGCTCTGTTGTGCTCTCTCTCTCTCTCTCTCTCTCTCTCTCTCTCTCTCCTCTCTCCCCCTCTATATATGTAACTAGCTGTACCCGGCACGCGTTGCTGTGCCCTTTTTAGGAGATGCGAGAAAGTTCAATCATCCACGGTGTGCCCTCCTCTAAACTGCAGTTGGATGGAGTGTGGGTCATGGGGGGCATGGTGTGCCAAGTTGGGTCTTTATTGGTCTTGGTTCTGGGCCACAGTGGTCTGTGGGGAATGATGGGTTTTGAAGTACTACAAATCCCATTTTCCATGGTGGTACTTCAAGTCCCATCATGCATGGTTGGGGCTCTGTGTGCCAAGGTAGGTTACTGTAAATTCAGGCCATACACAATGTCCCATGAGCTGAGGCCTAGTTAGGGAAATCAAGTTAATGAAGCCTTACTGTCAATTCAGGCCATACACAATGTCCAATGAGCTGAGGCCTAGTCGGGAGAATCCAGTTAATGAAGCCTTACTGTCAATTCAGAGCGTAAACAGCTTCCCAGTAAGTGAGGGCTAGTTAGGGAAATCAAGTTAATGAAGCCTTACTGTCAATTTTGGACGTGGTCTGTGATTTTTTGGGGTGTAAATTTTCGGTTGGAAGTGATTTGGGTGTTTGTGTTGGGGATTGGCTCAGGCCTTTTCCTTATTCTGTTTTGGCAGTTTATTATGGATCGGAATTTTCATGTTGGCTGGCCATTGCAGCAGTTATGCAAATCCGCCCTTATTGGCAGCCAATCATGTTGTTCAGAATGTAGAGGCTGGGTGAGTCTTTGGCTGCCCCGGAGGATGCTGGTAAATGTAGTTTTATTTTTACTCATTGTATTGGGGGCCTTTTAGGTTGGGGGGGGGAGTTTCTTTGCTACAAACGTACCTTGCTTGAGGCCTATTTCTGTTGGCAAGTATTGTTTTTCTGCGTTGTAAGGTTTCTTTGTTTGAGGTATACATCACATGACGTGAACCCATTTATATAATAGATGTTCATTTGTGGGATTAACATAACTCAAAAACCACTAGACAAATTGCTGCCAAATTTGGCCACAAAACATACTAATACTAACCCAAGGAGGGACCACCAGTCAAAAAATTGATTTTGTCATTTGGGAGTTGTAGTTGCTGGGAGTTATAGTTCACTCGCAATCAAAGAGCATTCTGAACTCCACCAATGATGGAATGGAATCAAATTCCCACACAGAACTCCCATAACCAAGAGAAAATACTATAAAAGTTTGATGGGCATTGACCTTGAGTTTTCCTGCCGAACACTTACTTTTTCTTCTCCACTCGGGCTCCCTTCTTTCCAGCCTCTTCTGCCACCATTTTGATCTGAGGGGGCAGCGCGAGCATGTTCAAGAGGGGGGGGGAGGGAGGAAGACGTGGGGCGAGTCTGCGCAGTAGCGACCGCACGGGTCACGTCTTCCTCCCCCCTCCTCTCCTGAACATAACATGCTCACACTCCCCCCTTGGATCAAAATGGTGGCAGAAGAGGCTGGGAAGAAGGGAGCCCGAGTGGAGAAGAAAAAGTGTTGGGCAGGAGGGGGAAGAAAGGGTATTGGAGGTTCCAATTTCCCATGGCACACCTGATGATCGCTCACGGCACACTAGTGTGTCACGTCACACTAGTTGGGAAACACTGCCATAGACACACAACATATATAGACAGGCACTCAAAGGCTATTTAGCATCCCAGCGTCTGGCCACCAGGGGAGCTGTAGCTTCCTCATTCTTTGCATACTTTCTGGAGATTTTTATGTCCTCATAAATCAGTTAAATTAGCCTCCCCACAAAGTGGTACCTAAATTTCCTACTTGACAGATGCAACTTTCTTTCGGGCTGCAAATGTCGACAGCAAGCGTCACAAATTGGTCGGAAGCTCACTCCAACCCGTGCTGCCTTTGAACTCATGACCTTTTGGTCAGTAGTTATCTTAATGCAGCTGACTCCCAACCAGCTGCTCCATAGTCCCGGTGCATAGTGCACTTAAAAAGGGGAAGAACTTTCCCCCCCAAAATATTGTGTAAATCAGTGTTTCTCAACCTGAGGATCAGGACCCCTGAGGGGGACGCAGTAGCAAAAATTCTGTTATGAAGTAGCAACGAAAATAATTTCATGGTTGGGGTTCGCCACAACATGAGGAACTGTATTAAGGGGTCATGGCATTAGGAAGGTTGAGAAACAAGGATGTACATGCATCCTTTGAGGACATTCTGTTTAATACATTTACTGGGCCACAAATTTGTCTACTCATGCTATAATAAAGCAATGGCAATTGGTGGCTTCCAGGACCAAATCCGCTCCATGTTTTAGACCGAACTTTGGTGCTTTCCAAAGTGCTGAATTGTCTCCATCCACCAATAGTGTCACAAATCCTCGGAGGTTTGGATGAAAACCTGGAGTGGATTCAGCAGAACAAAACATCATGACTATAATCCATGGTTGAATAATATAAATAGGCTTATTTCACATACGTTATCCTTCTAATAAATATATTAGTCCATTAATGGGATAAACAGGTTTGCCGAATAAAAATGCTAATCAAACGGCTTTGCTGATGAGAGTTTATTCAATGGAGGGAGGAATGAAATGAATGGAGCCACAGAAAGCAAAATAACAATTTACGTAGCAGAATGAATGAGCATAGATGGCTGGCTACACAACTGAAGATTGCTATTTATGTTTATGACTATCATTACTTACAATATTTACAATACTACTATATTATTACTTATTATTATCTAGCGGGATTATGATTCTTGTTTTATGTGGCTGTATCCTGACTTTGCTCCATCCCTAGGATTCAATGCGGCTGATCAAAATGGAAAGAGATGCAGATCAAAGCTCGCAGTGGTTAAAATGTGCAAGAGAATGAACCAGCAATAGAAGTAAAGTGACACGTGAACAGCATAACATTAGCAAATGGATACTCCTTACTCACTTAGTTCTTTCATGTTGATATTTTGGAGGTTTTAAACAATGTTGTCAACATTTTGATTCTTTAAAAGCCTCTTGTAGTCTCGGTTTTGGGGGAAAGATGGAGTACAAATACAATCAGAGCCCTTGAATGTTGCATTTCCCCCCATTTAGAGCTACTTCCCAAAGCAGAATAAATAAATGTTTTTTTCCATTGGATACTAGTAGGATAATTTTATTTATTAATTTATCTACAGTATTTATACTCCGCCCGTCTCACCCCTCAGGGGACTCAGGGCGGATCACAATGCACATATACATGGCAAACATTCAATGCCATAGACCAGTGTTTCCCAACCAGTGTGCCGGGGCACACTAGTGTGCCATGAGAGATCATCAGGTGTGCTGTGGGAAATTGGAACCTCCAATACCCTTACTTATTAAAGGAGCGCCGCTACGTCACAGTATAAAATGCACAATTAAGCATACATAATCAAACACATTCAAAGTACCCAATCCTGCTGGAGAAAATCAAAAGTATAAATAAGAACAGTGGTTGGGTTCAAATTGGGCAACATTTATTTAAATTGTTACCAATTTAACTGTCCTTAACCTTAACTCAAGGGGTGTCAGGAATGTGGTGTATCCAATTCAGGTAGCCTACCTACCCGGCTTCAATAGTGATTTACGAGTGAAACACCTGGATTCCCTGGCTATCCAACCAGGGCAACCCGTTAAGGGAGCCTCCTGCAGGACCCTGCCATGTGGCCTCGGACCCACACTACGCAGGCAGGCGACGCTCCCCGAGGACGGCCCCCACCCCACTGGACGGCCCCCAACACAATACAGTCTCTAGTCTGATAATCAGTCCAATCAGTCTAAGAACAAATGGAGACTCCAATGTGCTCCAAAATAAGGCATACAGAGTTAGGCCGATGGGCTGGTGATGCCAACGATGGGGGGGCGCTTGTGCTCCGTTTCGCCCCTGAACCACTGACCACTGCTTGACAGTGAGGTTAGGCTTCGGTGTCACCAATCACTGATAGGGACTACAGTACCTCTATGAAGCCTTTGACAAAGCCCCGCCCGGGGGTGAAACGGAGCACAAGCGCCCCCCCCCCCACCGTTGGCATCAACAGCCCGTCGGCCTAACTCTGTATGCCTTATTTTGGAGCACATTGGAGTCTCCTTTTGTCCTTAGACTGATTGGACTGATTATCAGACTAGAGACTGTATTGTGTTGGATTTATCTGGACTACCTGTATTACGTTGTGAAGCTGCGAATTCTATCTTTGTGAAGCTGCGATTTTATTGTGAAGCTGCTATATGTGAATTTACCACCTGTATCCTGGTCGCCACAAAACCCATATATGTCTCTGGGTTTATGGTATGTCTTGAACCTTGATATGCCTATTATTTCTCTAGTTCTGCTTATGATATAAAACCTATATATTTTTATAGTGGATAAGCCTTACTGCGTATTTTTCCTGTTTTCCTAAACCCTTGCTCATGTCATAGTTGTTCTGGTGGAGAAGGCCATGCCCCAGTTGCAGGAAAGTTCCATCCGGAACCTCCCCCTTCAGTTGTAGGAGGGTGGCAAAACTCCTTCCTCCCAGCATGCACTGGGGGAAGGTGGCCTTATGAAGTAGTAACGAAAATAAAGTTATGGTTGCGGGGTCTCCACAACATGAGGAACTGTATTAAGGGGTCACAGCATTAGGAAAGCTGAGAAACACTGCCCTACAGTGTAGAATTAATGCTGTTTGATGCTCCTTTAACTCCTACAGCCCATTGCTAAGAAATGGTGGGATCTGTAGTTTCAGACTGCAAATTTTCGTTCTTGAAACAGTGATAGATTTCCAAGCAACAGGAAAAACATTGTTAAAATTACTCACTGGTTCCTTTGAGAGCGAAATGAGCAAACGAGTTGCATCCCTCCTAGCTGTGAGCTGGACCCCTTCTGACCTCAAAGGTGCCGGATCAAGGCTTTGCGAGGCTTCTTGCAGCAGTTCTCTCCTTCGTGCCTGCTTTGTGAGGTGCTGCTTTGGATCCTTGCATGCTTTGTGTGGTCTCTTTCATCTCCCACATCTTCCATTCCCTTGCAAGATATCAAATGATAAAGATATTCCTCCTGTGACAGTTGTTAAGACCTAAAAGGATTGTGCTTCAGGCATTTTATAGGGGAAAAGAAGTTAAAACTCTCAGTCTCCCCTTTCTAGAGTATTGTATAACATGCTTTGGGTCTAGTCAAGAGAGAAAAGTGGGGTATACAACATCATTAATGTTAATATTAATAGTATAGTATGATAATGATGATGATTATTATTATAAAAACCATATCTTCTATGTATATAATAAAAGTCAGTGTTTGCGGCGGTACGGAGGGCAGGAGGTGCGGAGGAATATGTGCCAGCATTTCGATTGGTTGCCACTGTGGGATTATTTGCATAAAGGACACTGATTGGCCAGCCTCAGAACTCCGACACTCTAAGACACCAGATCATTTGCATAAAGGACTCAGATTGGCCAGCAAAACAGAATGCAACTGAATGCTTGAGTTAGCCAAATGACAGCTTTTTTCTGTTGGAAATGAAATGTTCATTTTCTGGGAGGTGCGGAGGTGCCAAGGAATATGTGACAGCGTTTCGATAGATTGCCACTATGAGATTATTTGCATAAAGGAGTTCGATTGGCCAGCCTTAGAACTCCAACATTCTACGGCCCCAGACAGAGGGGATTGGTTGCCACTAAAATGGTATTTGCATAAAGGACTCCGATTGGCCATCCACATTCCAACATTCTAAGGTGACTCAGAAGGAAAAGGAAAGGCCTCCGCCAGTCAGATACTGAGGTCCACAGCAGTGATGGATCAGGCCCAAACTTGGCACACAGGGGCCCAATGGCCCACTTCACAACGCGATTCTCACCCAATGATCAATACAGACCAAAATTAGCAGACAGAGCCCCCTTGACCCACTCAACACCCTGGTGCTGTTTCAAGGAGGATGGACCACAGATGATGGGACTTGAAATACCTTCACTTCCGAGACCGTTGCAACCCTCATCCAAAGAATGATCAAGACCAAATGTGACACACAGAGCCCCCATAACCCACTCTACATCCTGGTGCTGTTTGGAGGGAGATGGACCATGGCCAATGGGACTTGCAGTACCTTCACTAAGTTCCTGAGACCACTGCAAGCCACATAAACATCTAATAGGAACCGACCTTGGCACACAATGCCTTCCTCAAATAACCCGCACACCGCCGGGTCCCCAAGCTAGTAATATTATAATTATTAAATATTTTACTTATTTAGGCGATTTCTTATTGTCCGAGGATGATGGTCCTCCAAGTGTAGTGGCTTGGTGGTGGATACGTACGTGGCTGTTGAAACCTATTCTTGATCTGCATGTTCTTCCAAAGTGAGGACATCAGTTTCCAGGTGGAAGGTGATCCCGGTTAGGGTTGGTTTGATGTGGCTTCCTCTTGGCACATTTCGCCCTCCATTCGTGCCTCTTTGAATTCCACAGCACTGCTGGTCACAGCTGACCTCCAGTTAGAGCGCTCAAGAACCAGGACTTCCCAGTTCTCGTATCTATGCCACAGTTTTTAAGGTTGGCTTTAAGCCCATCTTTAAATCTCATTTCTTGTCCACCAACATTCTGTTTTCTGTTCATTGGGACTATAGTAACTTTGGGAGACGGTGATCAGGCATTCGGACGACGCGGCCAGTCTAGCGAAGTTGATGGCATGGGAGCATCGCTTCAGTGCTAACGGTCTTTACTTCTTCCAGCACGCTGATATTTGTCAGCCTGTCTTCCCAAGAGATTTGCAGGATTTTTCAGCGGCAACACTAATGGAATCTTTCCAGGAGTTGAGTGTGATGTCTGCAGACAGTCCATGTTTCACAGGCATATAACAGGGTTGGGGGGACAATGGCTTTATAAACAAACACCTTGGTCTCCCTACGGATGTCACAGTCCTCAAACACTCTCTGCTTCATTCCTAAAAATGCTGCACTTGCAAAGCTCAGGTGGTGTTGTATTTCAGTGTCAATGTTGAATTTTGTGGAGAGGTGGCTTCCAAGGGACCGTAATAAAGTCTTCTTGTTGTTGAGAGGTGGCTGCCAAGGGAGTGGAAATGGTTCCTGACCCTTCTTCCAGTTCTCCCATAGTGGATCCCTTCCGAGTCCAAGGGGAAGAGTGGGGCTCATCTATCCATCCATCCACCTACCTACCTACCTACCTGGGCTGGTTGATCTAAGAAAAAAACGTTTCTAAACTCGTTTCGGATCTAATTGTAGCTGTCATTTTGGATTATATGGACTTCCGAAAAAATTCCGATAAATTTCGAAATTGATTCAGAAGTATTTCCGAAATTGATTCGGAAGTATTTCCAAAATCCGGAAGTCTTCGGAAATGGCGTCCGCTTTCAAAAATGGGCAAAAAAATCAGCAGAAGGGAGAGTCAGCTGTTAACAATCAGCCAATGAGTAATCAGCAAGAAAATCCGGAAATGAAACCCAAAATTTGGAATTCGGAATTCCGAAAATCGGAATTTTGGATTTCAGAATTCCTGTTGGGAAGGTTGCTCTTGAAATTGCTTAAAAAGTCGGAAGTATCTGAAAAACTTCCGAAAGTCGGGCATATCCGAAATTGTAGAACAGTCCTACTATCTATCTGTGTTTGTAGGTGTGTATGCATGTATTTATGTTTGTATGCATGTACGTATGTTTGTAGATAATATGTATGCATCTATTTATGTTTGTAGGTATGTATGTATCTATGTTTGTAGGTTTGTATATTTCTATTTATCTCTATGACATTCAGACTGTAATAGTCAGGATGGGAGGATTCAGTCCATTTTTTGCTAAGATTTGTACATTTTCGCCCACCTGGTAGGATTAAGAACGCTACGGGGTTTCTCCTACCAGAAGCACATCTTGTGTCATGGATTATCACATAACACAGACGAGACCCCAGTTTGGAAACATGACTCTTTTGGACTGCAGTTGCCAGAACCCTTTGTTGCTAATCTGTACAACTGCGTATGCCTCATGTATGTCTTTTCTTTCCGAAAAGGAAAATCAGTGTTGGCAAAATAATGTTTTGCTTTGTTGCTTTTATCAATGAGGCATGGAGAAATCATCGCAAAGCATAGCGAGGCAGTTGGAATAGAGAGGAAAATGTTTGCGGCGCATTTTCTAATTGTTCATCGTTCCTTTTTTATGGCATAATAACAGAACTACCAAATGTTGCTTCTTAGAATCATTAGCGATTGTTCATTTTCAACAAATGCCAATCTCTTTTTTTGTGTTCGGATGTGCCTCGCATTTATTACTAGTCTCACTTCTCAACCACACTATAGAATTGGAGCAGTTTGACATCAATTTAACGGCTATAGCTCCATCCTATAGAATCCTGGGGTTTGTAGTTCGCCACGACACCAGAACTGTTGGACAAAGAATACAACAACAACAACTACTACTACTACACTTTATTTATGTTCCACTTTATCTCCCCGGAGGAACTCAGAGCGGATCACAGTTTCACATTGCTGTTTAGCCTGTGATCAGGGGCGGTCCTACAGGTAGGCCAAGTAAGTGGCCGCATAGGGCGCCATCTGGGAAGGGGGCGCCATCCTGGCCGCATGGGGTGCCATCCTGGCCCTGCCGATGTTCCTCAGGCAGCGCCGCAGCTACCTGCTTTTGGGACCCCAGCCTTGTGCGCTCCGACGCCTCTTCTGGGCATGCGCAGAGGTTTTCGCGCAGCCGCAGTTGCTCCGGAGCTGAAGTTGAGCGCAGGAGCAACTGCACATGCGCGAAAACCTCCGCATGCATGCCCAGTAGCTCCCTTGCGCAGAAGCCTGTAAGCAAAGCACTCCCTATCAGGTAGGCAGGAGTGCTTCCCTCTCCCTTTGTCTCCGCGCCACAAGACGTTTGCGGGGAAGGAGAAAAGAATCAGTGAAGGAAGTGTAAGTGAAGGAATGAATGAAGGGCTTTCCTCCTCCTCCTCCTCCGTGACCTCTTCTCTCCCTCCTTCCTTTCTTCGGCTCTATTTCTGTCTAGACCTGAGGGGCCTGAGGCTATGAGGAGTTGTGGGAGTTGGAGTCCAAAACACCTAGAGGGCGGGAAGGCCCAAGTTTGCCCAGGCCGCGCAGCCTGTATTCGACCTCATTTGAACATTTTGGCTGCTTTTCTATTTACATTTACATTGGGATCCTAATTTTGGCCTTATGGGAGACTCCTATGGATTATGAGACGGGGTAGGTAATATATTCTGATTTTGATGCATTTACATTGCATTTCTTGTTGATTATTATACAGTTCTGCTTAATATTGTCATACAATATAATAAAAATACAATATAACAATAGAATAATGATATATTTTATATTACATGTAATATTACAAACAATATTGCAGTATATTGCTATTGTACAAAATAGTAATATATATAATTTTATTTTACTTTATTTTGGGTTATTTGAGTTTTCTAGGAGTAATGAAAATATTTAGTAGAGGATAATTTTATTTAAATAAATAATTTTATTTATTATTTTATAATAATAATAATATAATAGAATGTTATATTATATTATAATTTCAATATATTATAATATAATTATATTGTAATGTAGTATAATATAATTATGATATAATATAGTATGAGTATGGTATAATATATTGTATATACATTGATACAATATAATACTACTAATGGTATTGTGATATTATAATTGTATATTTGTTTTACATGTGGGGCAAAATAATGTTTTGTTTGGGGTGGGGGAGCCAAAATAATGTTAGCTGACCATTTAAAATTACCATAGAACGCCCCTGTGTTTGATGTTCATGATGGGAAGAGGGATGATGTTCCTGATGGTGGACCTGGGTCTGTTGGCAATGGGGATGAGGGTTTGCTTGGGCTTGAATTAAGTTCAGATTAGAGCAGGGGTGGGCAATTATTTTTTCCATGGGGCCACATGAGAACCAAAAAATATTATGGAGGGGAGCACCTAAAGGCTGAACTACATTCTACAGAATATCAATTGAATTTCTTTAGTAATAATAAAAAGGCACTAAATTGCATTTTTGCTATATTAATAATATAGGTTATTATAGGTTATTATTAATAATATTCCTCTTGGGCTCTATCTCCCAAATTGGCACCATCATCATTATAGTTTATATGGCCTGGCATCATCATCATTATTATAGTTTATATTATTATTATTATTATTCATCTTGGGCTCTATCTCCAAGAGCTTTGATTGTGCTCTTCCTGCAATTAAGGCAGATTGGGGTTGGACTAGATGTCCTTTGGAGGGATGTCTCATAACTCTATGATTCTATTGCATTTCCATACTATTTTTTTTAAAAAAGATACAAACATTAAAGTTGAATTAAATCTCATTGGTATTTTAAAAAATCAGTTAAACTCCCTAAAAACATATCCCAGGGAAACCTGGGAGGTGTAGTTTCCCAAGGTTTTGTTCTTCTGGGTTCTTATTTTAGTTCTGGGATTTGGAGATTTATAATGACAACAAAAACAACAACAACAATGATATAAGGGTTGGATGGCTGCAATACCGCCTCCTGCAGACCCTTACTAGGCTGCATCTACAGAAGGGAGGGGGGGAAAGAGCGCAAGGCAGAAGAGAGGGGGGAGAGAGCGCAAGGTAGGGAGGAGTGCGCGAGGCGGAAGGGAAGGGAGGAGGAGGAGGAGAAGAATGAAGGCATGCTCTGCGGTGGCACTGGCTCCTGACCTCCTCCTCTTCTCCCCCCTCCCTTCCCCTCCGTTGGCCGCTCAGCTTGCCTGCCTGTTTGCTGGGCCCTTACGCGGGCCGTTCAGAATTGGCCCGCGGGCCACATGCGGACCGCGGGCCGTGAAATGTCCAGGTCTGGAATAGAGGGCTGAGCTGTGTCTCAGGAAGATTCACAAGGTCACATTCCTGGGAGAGGCTTTTCACAATGTTTCTCAGAGCAACAGTCGGAAGATGATTTGTCAGGCGCAGAAGTTAATGAGAGTGTAGATAGAAGGCAAGGCTTTTGTAAACAGAGACCGAGTGCTCAGGCGCGCAAAGAAAATCAGTTCATTTACAGGAAAAGAAAGATAGAAAACCTTTAAATGCTGGAGGTAAGGTCAAGATAAATGCTTTCTTTTCGGTTTTGGGCTCTGGAAAACCTTTATATTGATTCATGGGAAAGAGCTGCCTCCGTTGGGTCAATGTTGGAATATGATGGTCTTGCTTTCAAGTGTTCTTAGTTTCATGTACCAAGTTTTGCCAAGCTCCTGATTTATGTATCGGATTTTTCATGCTGCCTTGTTTCATGGATTCTGGTGCCTGTTTCATGGATGTTATACCTATGGATCTTGTTTTGCCTTGAAGCTCATGGACTAGCCTTTGTTTTGGAACTTTCCTATTTTTGCAAATTTTACTTATATGCTTCAACAAACTGCTTGCTGATTTTACCAAGCTGGTGTGGCGTTTAAGGTCAGAGGTGTTCTTGCTCTGGTGTATGACACACATACATAAGGCAAACATTTAATGCCTTTTTACACAGTAAACAACAGTAACATACAATACACAGCAGACATAAAGGCTTTCCCTTCAATTTCTGACACCTGGAGGCGATGCTCAACTTTGGCCATGGGGAGGTGCTCTTGTTCCATTTTTCCATGCCAAAGAGCCTGTTGTCCATAAACTTCTCCAATCGTGTTGCCAGCATGTCTGCATGGCGCGCCCTTTTACCTCCCAGCTGAGGTGGTACCTATTCTTCTACTCACATTACATGCTTCTGAACTGCTAGGTAAGCAGGAACTAGGGCTGGCAGCCGGGAGCTCACCCTAACTCACGGCTTCAAACTTCTAGCCCTCTGGTCAGAGAAGGTACATATGTCACCAAACTACAAATCCCCGGTGGTGCAATGGGTTAAACCCTTGGGCCAGCAGGACTGGTGACCAACAGGTCAGCGGTTCAAATCTGAGGAGAGTTGGTTGAGCTCCCTCTGTCAGCTTCCGTTCCCCACCGCCTTGCCGTTGCTGGAGTCAGGGGGACAGCCTTGAAATGGCTGTTGTCCTTTCTCCCCAACCAGGGACAGCGAGTGGAAAGGGGTGGTTTGGTTACTTATGGGGTCCCTCAAGGTGCCATTCTTTCCCCTTTATTATTTAACATCTATATACGACCACTTGCTGGTCTGTTCCGAAGCTTTGGGCTGGAATGTTATCAGTACGCTGATGACACCCAGCTCGTTCTGAAAATGGAAGGCCGGCCGGACTCCGTACCTTCTTGTTTCCAACAGTGCCTTGAAACTGTTAATGGTTGGCTGTGTGCCAGTAGATTGAGGGTGAATCCGGCAAAGACAGAGATACTGCGGCTGGGCCGCCCGGTGGGCGGGGAGGTCCGACTGCCTAGCTTGGATGGTGAGGCATTATGCCCGACATCCTCAGTAAAGAGCCTTGGGGTCATCTTAAACCCGTTGCTGTCGATGGAGGACCAGGTCTCCACCATCAGCAAAAACGCCTTTTTCCATTTGTGGCAAGCTAGGTGTCTGGTCCCCTACCTATCCAGAGACGACCTGGCCACGGTGCTCCAAGCCACGGTCATCTCGAGACTGGACTACTGTAACACCTTTTACATAGGCCTGCCCTTGTCAGTGATCCGGAAACTAAAGCTCGTCCAGAATGCCGCTGCCCAACTTCTCACTGGGACCCTAGTGAGATGTCACATAACACCCACCCTCTGGCAGCTCCATTGGCTTCCGGTCGAGCACCGGATCACCTTCAAGGTGATGGTGTTAACCTTCAAGACCTTGCATGGTCTGGGGCCGTTGTATCTGAGGGACCGTCTCTTCCCTACCAACCCCAGAGATCACTTGATCCAAACAAATGAATCTCCTGGAAGTACCAACTTTTAAAGCAATTTGCCTCACATCCACGTGGCGCAGAGCCTTTTCTGTAGTAGCGCCATCAATCTGGAACACCCTTCCAAGTGATGTGCAGGCCACCTTTTCCAGCTAGCCTTTGATCGCTAAGCTGGAAAATCTTTACTGGTCTAGTTTAATATGTTGTTTTTACTCCTGTGATGCTTTTATATATTTCTAAGCTGCTCCGAGCCCTCGGGAAATGGTGGCGTACAAGTCCAAATAATAATAATAATAATAATAATGTGGGGACATGAGAGAAGCCTCCCACAAGGATGGTAAAACATCAAACATCCGGGTTTCCCCTGGGCAATGTCCTTGCAGACAGCCACTTTTCTCACACCGGAAGCAACTTGCAGTTTCTCAAGTTGCTACTGACACGGAGAAAAAAAATAGCTTTGAGACATGGCAGTTAATGTGGTGCCAAATTACATTAATTCAACAGTGTGGCTACAATCTTGGTTGCCTTCTTTAGAACTCTCTTCCGGCGTCACATTTCAAATGAGCCAATTTTCTTCCTTTCCACTTTCCCAACTGTACTTTGAAATGAGAAATGTGAATAATTCATTTGGTTTAAAGAGCCATGGTAAAACTTTCAGGTTTTGAACTCAACTTCTTACACTTTTTCAAGGGCTGCAGCGACACTTCTCTGTAGAAATGGGGGGAAACTAGTGCTCTGCACAGTGAATTTTGGGTGCAGCGCATAGCCAGTCTTTTAAGTCAGGCTCTTACAAACCTAGATCGAGGTATCGATCTGTTAAAATATTTATATCCTGTCCTTTATCTGAAGATCTCAGTGTGGGCTTATGATAAAATCAATTTGAAATGATAACAACAATGGTTTTAAAATACTAACAGTGTATTAAAATGTTAATCCTTGAAACCAGATAATTTAGGACCAGGGGAATGAAATAGTTGAGTGTTAGATTCTGGAGATCAGGGTTTGAATTCTCACTCTGCCATGGAAATCTGTTGCCTTGGGTAAGGGGGAACTGTTTTTGAATTCTGGGAGTTTTCACCAAGAGCAAAAAGGAAGAGAAGGACAGGTGGAGAGATCTTCAGCCTTCTCTGCCAAAGGGATATATATGTTTTCTTTTTTTTTTGAAAAATAGTGTTTATTGATTTTTAACACAAAAAGTTTAAAAGAAGGACACTCGGCCCAGCACGCCACAGTGAGTGCTATTGCCGAACATAAGACAGTATTGTCTTATGTTTGGGATATATATGTTTTCTGATGGTCTTTGGCAACTCCTCTGACCCCCCCCCCTCACATTCCCTACAGGGGACCCGACCCCCAGGTTGAGAAACACTGTTCTAATAAATCTTACCAAGAAAGAAAGACTTGTTTTTGTCTTCCTTCAAGCTATTTCCGACCACTTGCCCAGTTGGTACGCAGCTTCGGTCTGGAGTGTTACCAATACGCGGATGACACCCAGCTCGTTCTGGGGATGGAGGGCCGGCCCAACTCCGTACTCGATAATTTCCATCGTTGCCTTGAGGCTGTCACTGGATGGCTGCAAGCCAGTAGGTTGAAGGTGAATCCGGCTAAGATGGAGATCCTGTGGCCGGGTACGGGAGAGATCCAGCTCCCAACCCTGGACGGGGCAACACTTCGCCCGTGAACATCCGTCAAAAGCTTGGGAATCCCACTTGACTCCCACCTGTCGATGGAGAAGCACATCTCCACCGTCAGTGGAGTAGCTTTCTACCACCTCCGGCAGGCAAGGAAGCTGGCTCCCTACCTGTCCCGCCACGACCTAGCCACAGTGGTCCAAGCCACAGTCATCTCAAGACTGGACTACTGTAATGCTCCCTACATTGGCCTTCCTCTGTCAGTGATCCGGAAGCTCAAGCTGGTGCAGAATTCTGCAGCTCGGCTGGTGGCAGGCCTTTCATCTTGCTGCCACATCACGCCTGTCCTGTGCAAACTGCACTGGCTTCCAGTAGAGCACCGGATCACCTTCAAAGTGCTGGTGTTGACCTTTAAGGCCTTAAATGGTCTGGGGCCAGTGTACCTAAGGGACCACCTCTCCCCATATAGTCCTTCAAGACCACTGCGATCTGATTCCCAGAATCTTCTTGCGGTACCGAGCTGCAAAGCCCTCCACCTGACTGCAATGCGGAGGGGAGCTTTTAGCGTCATCGCACAAGTGTTGTGGAATGCTCTTCCTCCCAAAATCTGCGTGTTGCCCAACCTTCTAGCCTTCCGGAAGGTTTGTAAGACCTTCCTGTTTGTACGGGCGTTTGGCCAGCAATAACTCCTGGTGTGTGTTGTTATTGCATTGTTTTAGTTATGGATGCCAGTCTCTGTCATCTACTGTGTTTTATAGTGTTTTTACCGTGTTTTAATATTTGTAAGTCGCCCCGAGCCTGCCGGGAGTGGCGACTCATAAGTTGAAATAATAAATAAATAAATAAATAAATATTTCCAAACTGTGTTTGTCCTATTTTGCTCCCGAAACAGCCTTACAACATGAGTAAAAGTAACTAAGAAGCTTTACTTCAGCAAAATAATAATAATAATAATGCAAACAGCAGTAAAGGAAAAAGAACATAAAGTCCAAAAGCAATGCAAGGTCTTACAGCAGATGTGAAACAAAAGTCTTTGGCAACAAGTCTTCACAGTAGACAGGAGCAAGAGTCTTTGGCAAGAAGTGTAAGGCCGCTCCAATTCCACCCAAGAATCACGCAGAGTCTTCTCATCAATCCACCGGGTTTTATTAGAGGTTCAATACTCGTAAAGCCAAAGCGCTTTCACTTCACCCCACACCACCTTATATACAAACAACCCCTCTTTCCCGCCACCAGCAATGTCCGGTCAGGGTTGCATCATGCCTATATGACTCAGCAACACCCAGTGTCCCCAGAGGGTCATGCCCGGTCAGTCTTACACCATCTTCTGCTGACTCAGCACTATGTCCAACAGAGCCATGTCACATCCCCCATGACTCAGCACCCTCCTGGGCGATTGCGTCATCCCCAGGAATTCCCCACGGTCTGCAGGGCTGTCTTTCATGTCAGACTCTAAGTGCCTTTAGCCTCACCCAGGCTAAGAACCTCGAGTTCTGACATAAGGGTCTCCTCCACCTCGTCTTCCTCCCCCTGCAGAAACAAAATACACTCAATCCTTGTGCATCACTGGGTGTACATATTTTTCAAAAGGCTACAGTGAAACGTAGGGTGGATCTTGCCCATCCCTTTGGGTAGGGTCAACCTATAGGATACCTTATTCACCCTTTGAGCCACCCGAAAGGGTCCCAGGTATTTCGGACTTAACTTTTTGGAGGGCAGACCTAACTTTATATTCTGCGTGGACAACCATACCAAGTCACCTTCTTGATAATCCTCACTCTCTTGCCTTTTCCTATCTCCAAATTTCTTATACATCCCCTGTGCCTTTCTCAAAGTCTCGACTACTTCCTTCCATTCCGCTTGTGCTCTCACACTCCACTCCTCAGATTCAAGCTCTCCCTCACGCCTAGGCAGTTGCGGCAAAGGCAACACCTCCTGTCCGTACACAACAGAGAACGGCGTCCTCCCAGTGGACGAATGCACTGATCCGTTGTAAGCCATTTCAGCATAGGGCAGCAAATCCGCCCAATCATTTTGCTGCCTATTCGTATAAATTCTCAAATAACTACCTAGCGATTTTTGTGCACGTTCCACGCCACCATTACAGCAAGGGTGATACGCTGACGTCAGATTCCGATCCGCTCCTAAAACATCCAAAAACGCTTCCCAAAATCTCGCAGTAAACTGAACCCCCCGATCACTGAGCACCTGCTCAGGACAACCATGCAGCCTATATACATGCTGAACATACAGCTTAGCTAATCTCTCCGCCGAAGGCAACCGCGCCAAAGGAATAAAATGTGCCTGCTTTGAAAATAAATCCAATACAGTCCAGATGTACCTATAACCCCTACTTACTGGCAATTCTCCAACGAAATCAGTACTTACATGTGTCCAGGGTCGGATCGGGGTAGCGACAGTCTGTATCAATCCTTGGGGCCTAGCGGTAGGGGCCTTACCCCTTGCACACGCTTCACAACTTTGAACGTAGTTCCTTACATCAGTCCTCATTCCAGGCCACCACTAACGACTCCGTAACGCCAGGAGAGTTTTAGTCAGGCCCCAATGCCCAGCAGTCTTATGGTCATGCCCCAATTCCAATACTCTCCTCCTTAATCCTTGGGGCACATAAAGCTTGGTTTTAAAAAACCATAGCCCATCCAAACTCTGACACTCTCCTTCATGGTCCCGCAACCACTCATCTTTCAAATAGAAGGTCTGTAACGCTGGCGTCCATCCCTTCACCCTATCCTCTTCCTCTTCCTTCACCTTTCTCACCTGAAACCTGGTTTGCACTTCCAAACCCCACTGCTTTTTAGTGAATACATCCTCCAAACTCGAAGGAGGATTAGGTCCCACCGCGGGATAGCGAGACAAGGCATCTGCCACCACATTCTCCTTCCCTTTTATATGCTTCAGGGTGAAGTTAAATCTAGAGAAGAACTGGGCCCATCGCACCAGCTTGGGAGACAACTTCTGAGGATTTCTCAAGTACTGCAAATTCCTATGATCGGTTAATACCTCAAAAGGATGAACAGCCCCCTCCAAAAAATGCCGCCACATCTGTAAAGCGCAGCGCACAGCATACGCCTCCTTTTCCCAAACAGGCCAATTCCTTTCCTGTTCACCAAACTTCTTTGAAAAATAGGCACACGGCCGTAACCTCCCCTGAGCGTCCCGCTGCAACAATGCACCTCCATAAGCCCAAGCAGAGGCATCGCTCTGCACAACAAAAGGCTTTTCAATATCCGGATGCATCAACAATGGTTCAGTGGTAAAAGCTCTCTTCAATCTAACAAATGCTACCTGACAGGCCTCTGTCCACATCAACCTAGCCACAGGAGATTTCACCTTCCTAGACTCCCCCTTTCCTTTAGTCTTTAACAACTCTGTTAAAGGAAGAGTAATCTTTGCAAAAATCCGGGATGAAAGTCCGGTAAAAATTAGCCAAACCTAAAAACGCTTGCAGCTGTCTTCTAGTCTGTGGAGCCTCCCAACGAACAACATCCTCCACTTTCGCTGGATCCATCGCTACTCCATCCCTTCTAATGCGATACCCCAAAAAATCAATCTGGGTCTTCCCGAATTCACATTTACTCAATTTGGCATACAATTTCGCTTGCCTTAATCATCCCAACACATCCCGAACTAACCTAACATGCTCTTCCTTCGTTTCCGTCATGATCACAATGTCATCTAAATACACATACACACCCCTATATAATAGGGGGTGTAACACCTCATTAATCAATTGCATAAATATGCCAGGGGCTCCGGCCAAACCGAAAGGCATGACGGTCCATTGAAAAAGCCCTAGAGGACACGAGAACGCTGTCTTCCACTTGTCATTCTCTCGCACCCTCACCATATGGAACGCGTCTATCAAATCCAATTTTGTGAAGTACTGCCCTCCTCCAAGTTGTCCTAATAAGTCCTTGATTAATGGCAAGGGGTAACAATTTGTAGTACTTATTGCATTCAATCCCCTATAATCTATAAATAAACGTAACTTCCCATCCTTTTTCCCCCTAAACAATGCAGGGGCGGCAATGGGGGACTCAGATCGTTCAATAAATCCCTTCTTCAGATACTCATCAATCTGTTCCCTTAAAGCCACCTTTTCCTTTGCTGACATGGGATAGATTTTCGGTTTAGGTAACAACGCCCCTTCCTTAATCTCCACTTTACACTGAACATTTCTAATAGGAGGAAGACATTTAGCTAATACAGGGTCAAACACATCAGCATAATGTGGGACATCCCAATACTCCCTTGGAATGCCATTCAACCGATTTTGAGAATCTCCTCCCCCCCAATCCCAGGAAATACCTTCTCCACAGGGACCGCCCTGCATTCTACTAATCCTGACTTCCAGTCAATTCGGGGGTTAGCTTGTCCCAACCATGGCATGCCCAATACTACTTTATGCTCACTTATCGGGCACGAAATCTATTTCCCCTTTCCAAGGACCCACTTTAACTTTTAACCCCTTGGTACTTAAAGGGAATGGACCCCCTTCTATAAATGTACCATCCAATTCAGCAAAATGCACCGGGGCTGGCATAACTTTGGTACTACACTTAAATTTTTTCACTAAACTGGGAGCCATGATATTTTCGGAACACCCACAATCCACAAATGCCCGATACTTTTCATAACCCGTCTCCTTCCATATCTCTAAAGGACATTGAATGCTTCGGGGCCCCACACTCACCCCAACAGAGGGTTGTTCCAACTTGTCACCCAGCGCCCCTCCAGCTACCACTGAACGTTTGGATTCCGGCAGTCTCTTTTGCCAACATTGGGCTGCTAAATGTCCAGGCTTCTGACAAACAAAACAAAGCCCTTTCCCCATCATGGGTCTCCTCACTCTGCTCGGCTTCCCTTCACTGGCACCAACATGCCGGGGCTCTCCTCGTCCTCCTCGTCCATCTGTCGAACTCCGCCTGGGCTCCCCACAAAACTTTCCAGCCGCCATCGACTTACGCCTCTGCACCTGGGCCAGGATACCTTCCACATTACCAGCCAACTGGATCCAGCCATCAATATCTCCGGGGTCATCCCGATGAAGGCACCACTCCAGGATCTCCCTCCTCAGGCCATCCTTGTAGAGCTCCAACAACGTAGCGGGCGACCACTCGACCACCTTCCCCGCCAGACTCATAAACTCCTCAGAATATTCGGTTATCGAACGAGACCCTTGCACCAAACTTCTTAGCGCCTCCTTCGCCTTCACTCTCTCCAAAGGGTCTCGAAACCGATTTCTCACCGCCCTTAGGAAAGCCTGCACAGATCTCAAGCAGGGATCCCGACGATCGTGGCACTGGACGTACCACTCAGCCGCTCGTCCCTTGAAAGCTGCTCCTATAGCTCTCACCCGACTACCTTCGCTCGGGTACAAATGGCCATAGTCCTCCATGTGGTCACTCACTGTGGCCACGAAAAAGGCAACTTTGCATGCCTCACCTTCAAATTCAGCCCGAAGGGGCTCCTTTCTTGGCCTATTTCCATAGTCCATCATGCGAGGCATCTCTTGCCTCTGCTCTCTCCTCGGCCCGATACCACGCCCCAGGCCAGCCGGCACGGAACTTCCTCTCGATTCTCTCTCTTCCGGAATATGCCCCAACGGAACTCTGGCTCTCCTTCCTCGACTTCCACCAACGGCATCACCACCCGTCCACACTCCCGAAGGAGATCTAGGACGCTCCTCTGGCTTCTCACCGTCCATCCAGGAATAATGGGTAAAGTCCCCTCCTCCAGGAGCACTCCATAAAGATTCCCACGCCTGCTCCTTCTCGCCATTTCCTTGGACATCCGCCTGAACGTAGTCTCCATCGCCTCCATGCGACACTGCAGGACCTCCAACTCCATGGGCTCCTCCGGTTCGGTAGTCGCACTACTACCCGAATGCAGTCTCCTCCTCCTCTGAGCTGCATCCCCGAGAACTGCCTGAGGGTCCCCCTGAACAGTGGACCTCACTGCTTCTTGGGACCCTTCTCCAGTTCCCAGGAGGTTCACCTGAACAGGGCCTCCACACGCACCTCTTCTCTGAATCCTCCTGCCACTCGTCCCGAAACCACCTGAGCCGCACCTCTCCAGGCATCAACTTCTCTGGCCTCCTTTCGACGAGCACCCATGTCCACCTGAACAGACGCACGCCACTGCGCCACTGCTTCTCTGGACTCATCTGGAACTCCGATCTGGTCGATGGTAGTCCACTCCCATTCCATCGTTCTTCGGATTTCCTCCGGAGCGAGGTTCCAACGATCAAGGTAATCCTCCTCCTCCAACCTCTCCATATCAGGGAAAGTTGATAAGGCTTTGGCTTCTGTAAGGCCGCTCCAATTCCGCCCAAGAATCACGCAGAGTCTTCTCGTCAATCCACTGGGTTTTATTAGAGGTTCAATACTCGTAAAGCCAAAGCGCTTTCACTTCACCCCACACCACCTTATATACAAACAACCCCTCCTTCCCACCACCAGCAATGTCCGGTCAGGGTTGCATCATGCCTATATGACTCAGCAACACCCAGTGCTGCACCCAGTGTCCCCAGAGGGTTATGCCCGGTCAGTCTTACACCATCTTCCGCTGACTCAGCATTATGTCCAACAGAGCCACGTCACATCCCCCATGACTCAGCACCCTCCTGGGCGATTGCATCATCCCCAGGAATTCCCCACGGTCTGCAGGGCTGTCTTTCATGTCAGACTCTAAGTGCCTTTAGCCTCACCCAGGCTAAGAACCTCGAGTTCTGACAAGAAGTCTTGTGTAAAGCCAAGGTTGTAGCTGTAGCATGGAGACCAGAACACAAACACACTAAGTTGGTCGGTTGCTGCCAGCACTGACTTCTGGCTTTGCTGCTAATTTATAGTCCTGAGTTTTCAACACAGATGTTCCTAGGACAAGGTCTGATTGCTCAGCATTTTTGCCGCAATTCTAACTGACCTTCTTCTTTCTTCTTTTGCCCTTCACCATTCTTCTAAGGTAGGGACTTGTAGTATGTCTTCCTCACCTTCTCCTTCTTCCTCAACACTTGGCCCCAAATCCCCAAGTGCTACCTCTTCAGTCTCCTGTTCTACCTCCTCTTCAGAAGTAGGAGAGTAGTCCACAACAGTGGCAAATCTAAAGCAACCCTATCACAATGTTTTCCAAGACAGGGAATGTGTGACTCAGGTCCCATCTGCACTGCCACGTAACACAGTTCGATACTGCATTGTTTGGCAATGTATATGTACATGGGGCCTCACTTCAGTTGGGTTTCCTTGGTGTAATGCAAAACCGGACAGTGGTTTCCAAAGCTGTGACTCAATACACTACACTTCCCATAAGGTCATTGTGAAGCAACTTGGAGACACACAACAAATGGCAATGAAGTAATTTAACCAGTCTGATGTCTGCCGTCCTAATCCACCAGCAGAGTGAATGCATTAATTTCATGCTAGAGAGAGAGAGGGAAAGACAAGTCATCTTAGGAATGTTGATCAAGGAGATAGGAAAAGAGAAAGTCAAAGTTAAGCATGCTAATCAAATGCATTCATCATGTGCGCAACTTCCTACAAGGGCCATTCAAACCTTCGCTCTAATCTTTCTGGCAGCCGCAGCGAGTAAAGCAACTTGGTGGGTTATATAAGGAGCCTACATCTCTCTGGGTCATTTACACATTTGCTCAACCGGAGAGCTGTCAGGCGTTTCTTCCAAAGCACCCGAAGTCTTCTCCTGCATACAAATTAGAGGACCATATTAACTTTGAATGCAATGCTCACCTTTTTGGGCTAAATTATCTTGCCAAAATTAGTGTGCACGTTAGATTCTTGCAATATGATAATCTTAGGGCTGAGCTAAAGCTAAAGGAGAAGCTGTTTCAGGAGCTCCTGTTTGAAGGATCACAGCTCTCATTTAATGGCTGGGGCTCAATGGTATGCAATCTAAACTAGGATTTGTAGTTTGGTGAGCCACCAGCATTCTTTAGCAGATCTTGTAAAATCATAACACTAAGCCAGGGCAGTTAAAGTGGATTCCTAAGCAGGCAGCAACTATAATGCACACTTTTTGGGCCAAATTATAAAGAGTGCACTTTTGTCACTGTGCATTATCTCTCTCGGCATTACTTCGCGAACAAAGATTCTTAGGAAGGACTCATCCCACACTTTCTACAAGTGCGTTGATGACTAAAAAGGCCAATCTGAGATAGGCAAGTTTGGTTGCAGAAAGCACAGCAGAAAGTCTCCTTGGGTGATGTTGTTTCCAAGTTGCGGTTCTTTCTGCGTTGTTGTTTATCTTCAAGACCCATTCGGCATGTCTTCTAGAAAGAGGCCACAGCATTGTGGATAGTGTGTCTCCATGCCTCCCGATGTGAGGCCAGGGTGGACCATTGTTAGTGATCAGTCTGGCCGAGCCTGAGATGTTGTTTCAGGGAGTCCTTATATCTCTTTTTTGGGGCGCCTCTCTTGCACTGACCCGTGGCGAGTTCACCATAGAGTAGTAACTTTGGGAGGCAGTGGTCCTCCATTCTAGAGACATGCCCTGCCCAGTGCAGCTGTGTTCTCAATAGCATGGCTTCAATGCTGGTGATCCCTGCTTGCTCAAGGACAGCAACATTCGTCAGTCATCTAGTGCAGTGTTTCAGCCGTGGCACACTGCTGGTGAAAGAACGGCTCCCTGGGGAGGGGAGGAGCCATGCCACGCCATGCCGCACCCCTGCTCAGTTCTCCCATAGGACAGCAACATTGTGCTGGCTCACACTAGTCAGTCTAGTGTATATTTAGGAGGATTGTGAACGGGCTTCAGTAGGCAGGGCTCCTCTGTGCGGCTTCAGACAGCTGGTTGGGGAAATGGCTGATGAAGCAGCGGAGTTTGAGGAGTCGTATGATCGTGTGTGCCACGGCGAAACACTGGTCTAGGTATATTTAGGCCAATGTTTCAGACCCATAGAGGAGAATAGACAGTACAATATATTCACCAGTAAATACTTGTTTTGGTTTTGGGGTTTTAAAAATTGAGGTGTGCATTAGCTGGTGCATTACATGCAAGTAAATGCAATATGTCTATGCTGTGTCATTTCTAGAGCACACAGTTATGTCACTGTGTGTGTCTACAGTTGTGATCCGTCGATTGTGCCAGTCAGCTTTTGTATGATATTGGTTCTAGCAGTGCTTCCTGTAGGTCCAGGGTAACTCCCAGGTATTTGGGTGTACTGCAATGCTCCAGTGGTATTCCTTCCCAGGCCATCCTCAGAACTCGTGATGCTTGTCCTTTCTTAAGATAAGAAGCACATGTCTGCATTTTAGATGGATTAGGAATCAGCTGTTTTTCCCTGTTAATAGGCAGTAAGAGCACCTAAAGCTTTGGAGAGCTTCTGTTCAACCATTTCAAAGCTCCCTGCTTGAGCGGTGATGACACGATCAACAGCATAGATGAAACTCTCTGTTCTTCTTGGAAGTCGCTAGTCATTTGTGTAGAATAGAATTTTCTTTGCAAGATTTTCCCATCTATGACAACAGCAGCAGCAGCAGCAGCAGCAGCAACAACAACAACAACAACAACATGTATTGCTTTGAAGGGTCTTGGTCAAGAGAGAAAACAGGGTAGAAGGAATAATCATCATCATCATCATAAAAAGAGGTGACATGCTACGGTGCTTCAAGCCACGGTCATCTCGAGACTGGACTACTGTAACGCCCTTTACATTGGCTTGCCCTTGTCAGTGATCTGGAAACTTAAGCTCGTCCAGAATGCTGCTGCACTACTTCTCACTGGGGCCCCAGTCACATAACACCTATCCTCCAGCAGCTTCATTGGCTTCCGGTCAAGCACCGGATCACCTTCAAGGTGATGGTGTTCACCTTCAAGGCCTTGCATGGTCTGGGGCCACTGTATCTGAGGGACTCTTCCCCTTCCAACCCGAGGTCACTTCGTTCCGAACAAATGAACCTCCTTGAAGTACCGACCTTCAAAGCAATTCATCTCACATCGACCCGGCGCAGAGACTTTTCTGTAGTGGCGTTGTCAATATGGAACACTCTTCCAAGAGATGTATGGGCCTTGCAGGACCTTCTCTCCTTCCACAAGGCCTGCAAGACTCACCTTTTCTGGCTAGCCTTTGATTGCTAGGCTGGAAATCTTTCTTTAAGATAGTTTAATATGTTTGCTTTTACCTCTGTGTGTTTTTACTTGACTGTAAGCCGCTCCGAGCCCTCGGGGAGTGGCGGCATACAAGTCCAAATAATAAATAAATAATAAAACGAATACAAAATATTGCATTTTATTGTATGAAGCCATTGCAGATTGTCTACAGTATGTTCCTATCCAGCTGCAATGTAACTCCAGAAATTCTGGAGCTGAAATATAACCATTTGCTAAAAAAAGGAAAGAAATATGAGACTGAATGTCAGCAGATGGTCAGGGAAAGGAAAAAGGATAGTTAGGTAATATTCAAGGACATTGCAAAATAACTGGGATGAAGGAAAGGGTACAATTGGAAAACCCTGAAGGAGAGAGCAATATGAACCAAAATGCACCGAGTTAACCAATCAAGTAGCCATCAACTGAGCACATTGAGGTTTATTTTTGGTTTCTTCTCTGCACATCCTTATCTCTGAAGATTCTCGAACTTTAGCACTCATACCAATGCCCCTGATTTCTCTGGGATCCTTCCAATTCTTCTCCTTATGTCATTCTTCTAAACCCGAGATTTAGCACAGCAGGCTAAACCACCAGCTGCAGAAAATCTAGTGTTCCAGTTCTGGGCCTGGGTCTGTTGCAAACGGGGATTTATTTATTTATTTAAAACTTTTATACCCCAGCCTTCTCACCTCCGAGAAGGGACTCAGACCGGCAAACAACAAGTATTCAATGCTAACATTTAAAATCTAAAACATCATAAATTTACAATAAAATTATCAAAAACAAATACAATAAATACATTTAAAAAGCCAAAATAAAATCGAGTCTAACTCAATCCATATATTCAGTCTGTGATTAGCGACTTTAGTCGATTCGCGATCTCCTCCTTCATTCTGCGAAGGCCTCATTGCACAGCCATGTTTTCACCTGCTTCCTAAAAGTCAGGAGGAAGGGGGCAGATCTGATTTCATTTGGGAGGGAATTCCACAGCCAGGGGGCCACCACAGAAAAGACCCTGTCCCTCGTCCCCACCAGACACACCTGCAAAGGTTGTGGGACCGAGAGCAGGGCCTCTCCAGATGATCTTAACACTCTTGATGGTTCATAGGAGAGAATATGTTCGGACAGATAAACTGGGCCAGAACCGTATATGGTTTTGTAGGTCAACACCAGCACTTTGAATTGTGCTCGGAAGCTAATTGACAGCCAGTGGAGCTGGCGCAACAGGGGAGTTGTGCGCTCCCTGTACTCCGCTCCCGTTAGTAGTCTGGCTGCTGAGCGCTGGACTAATTGCAGCTTCTGAGCAGTCTTCATAGGAAACCCCACGTAGAGAGCGTTGCAGTAGTCTATACGGGATGTTACCAGAGCGTGGACCACCGTGGCCAAGTCCGACTTCCCAAGGTACAGGCTCAGCTGGATGAGAGTTTGCCTGGGCCTGAGTTAAGCCCAGATGAGAGATCTGAGGTTTCTCATGAAGTTTCACAAGGTCACATTCCTGGTTCAAGCCCTCAGAAGAAACTGTCTTCTGAAGATGAATGGTCAGGTGCAGAAGTTAATGAGAGTGTACATAGCTAGAAAGCAAGTCTTTTGTAAACAGAGGCACAGTTCTCAGGTGCAGCGAAGGTCAATCCATCTGCAGGAAAGTGAGATTAGAAATCTTTATTTGGTGCTAAGGTCAAGAGAAATGCTTTCCTTTCGGTTCCGGGGTCAGGAAAAGCTTTATATTGATACTGAGTTACCTCAGTCTCGTTGGAATTTCATGATGGTCTTGTTTCCAAGTGTTTTTAGTTTCATTTACCAAGTTTGGCCAGGCTCCTGATCTGTGTATTGGATTTTTATGCTGCCTTGTTCTATGGCATTGGTTTCCAAACTTTTTGGCCTACTGCCCCCTTTCCAGAAAAAAATTTACTCACTGCCCCCCTAGAAATTATTTTTTAAAAAATTTAATAGCAATTAAACAGAAAGATATATCTATTAATGCAGTGGTTCTCAACCTTCATAATGCCGTGACCCCTAAATAAGGTTCCTCATGTTGTGATGACCCCCCCAACCATATTTTCGTTGCTACTTCATAAATAATTTTTCTACTCTTACGAATTGTAATGCAAATATCTAATATGCAGGATGTATTTTCAATGTTACAAATTGAACATAATTAAAGCATAGTGATTAATCACAAAAACAATATGTTTGGGGGAGTATGGACAATGGATGATGGGATTTGCAGTATCTTCAAACGATTCAGCTCTGACTTCCACAGACCACTGAGACCCCCACAAATTACAGAACTGGACCAAACTTGGCACAGAGAACTCACATGACCAACAGAAAATACTGACAGGGTTTGGGAGGAATTGGCAGTGATTTAGGGGAAATGTAGTTCACCTACATCCAGAGAGTACTGAGAACCCAAACAACTATGGATCTGAACCAAACTTGGCATGAATACTCAATATACTCAAATTTGAACACTGGTGGAGTTTTGAGAAAATAGCCCTTCTCATTTGGGAGTTGTAGTTACTGGGATTTATGGTTTACCTACAATCAAAGAGCATTTTGAATTCCACCAACAATGGAATTGAGCCACACTTGGCACACAGAACCCCCATGACCCACAGAAAATATGGGAGGGGTTTGGAATGAATTGCGGGGAGGCTCCGCCGGATGACACAGAGGTCTTTGTACTGCACTGTGTGTGGGGTCAAAGTGAAGAGGGCGGGATCAACGAAGAGGGTCACATGACCCCTTCTAAATGGCCAATCGTTCACTGCCCCCTTAAAGGGGTTTACTGCCCCCCAAGTTCCCCTGAGCCTCCCACCGCCCCCTTGGATCGCCTCATCGCCCACCTGGGGGTGGTACTGCCCACTTTGAGAATCAGTGTTCTATGGATTGTGTACCTTTGAATCTTGTATTTTACCTTGTGCCTTGAAGCTCATGGACTATAGTGTTTGCTTACATTTATCCTTCAATAAACTGCTTGCTGTTTTTATCAAGCTGGTGTGGTGTTTAAGGTCAGAGTTGTTCTTGCGCTGGAGTGCAACATCTTGCCGATTGTAAGGTCCACAGTTCAAGCCTGGGTTGGGCTGAGCTCCCAACTGTTAGTTCAGCTTCTGCTCACCTAGCAGTTCAAAAACAGCAATGTGAGTAGATAAATACATACCCCTTTAGCAGGGAGGTAATAAAAGGTGCCCATTCAGACTTGCCGGCAATTAAATCGGGGGAGCGTCTAAGGCAGGGGTGCTCACACTTTTTCAGCATGGGAGCTACTGATTAAAAAACCAAGTCCCAAAGATCACCTACCCAGAAATGTAAAACGTATAACTATTTTCTTATTTATTTATTTATTTATATTTATTATTCATTTTTATGTACCACTCCTTCCAGCAGGCTCGGGGCAGTTTACATAAAATGAAGTTATAAAACATCAACATTTCAATTTAATAACAACAATATAAAACAGAGCATAAAAATACATCCAACCACCCCATTTCTCCCACACTGCCATATTACCACACATATTATCAGCCAGAAAGTAAGAAGAGGGGCTTTTGAACTGCAAGGCCATTTAATACTCAGCAAGGTAAACAAAGGGGCATGCAAAAATACATCCAACCACCCCATTGTTCCCACATTTCCATATTAACCAACATATATTTCTCAAGGAACAAAGCAAGCAGAGAGGCTTTGGAGCTAAAAGGCCATTTTTAAACATTAAAAATAAAAAGGGGCATGCCACAGAACAATCAAGCACCCACCCCAAAGTAAAAAGACTGACCTTTGAGATGCAGTAAGGAAATGACCCCAACGCGTCCTTCTTCTCCTCCTCCGTCGTTGCTCCTATTTCCATGCCGCCAACACGCGTGCCGCCTCCAAGAGCTCACGGGAAGTCCGAGAGGCAGAATGGGCGCTTCTGCGCATGCGCGCGGGGCCAGCCATGCATCGCGTCATCCAGGCCCGCCCCCTTTGGTCTCCTACGACTCTGAGTAGCTGGAGAAGGACGGAGGAGGAATCCAAAAGAGGGGGCCCATTCTGCCTCTTGGACTCTGGAGCTTTTGGAGGCAGTGCACGAGCATGGAAAAGCAATGACGGAGGACTTCTTTGCAGCGTGCAGGGGCGCGTGAAAAGGACCAACAGCAAAAAACCTGGTCAGGGGCCTGAAGATCACCAGGATGAGGCCCAAAGATCACCCTGGTGATCCCGATCACCATTCTGAGCACCCCTGGTCTAAGGATAACAAAGCTCTTTGACATGGAAGATGGAGTGCCAGCTCCTTTCATGGCCAGAGTCGAGCACAGCCTCCAGATGCCAGAGATGGAAAAAGATTGAAGCCTTTACCTCTGTTTATGTACTGTCTGTCTTTGTTAATTGTATAACGGCATTGAATGTTTGCCGTATATGTGTTCCGTAATCCACCCTGAGTCCCCTATTTTAATATTATTATTATTACTGACTGAATTCAACTAAATGTGAGTATATACGTACATACAATGAGAAAAGGATTCCCCGGCAGAATAACGGGACAGTTCAGTCCTGGCTCTGCAAAAGGCATGCTCAGGAATCTGGGAAGGAAGAGAAGACAGAAGGAAGGAAGGGGAAAGAAAGAAAGACAGAGGAAATGAAGGAGGGGGAGAGGAAGAAAGAAAAGAAGAACAAACTATGGAAAAGGAAGAAAAGAAAAGCAGGAGAGAGACAAGGAGGGGAAAAGAAGGAAGGAAATGGGAAGGGAGGATAGGAAAGGGTGGGGAAAAGAAAGGAAAGGGAGTGAGGAAAGAGTAAAATAATGAAAGAAAAAGGCTAAAAGAAAGAAGGGGAGAGAGGGAAGTAAAAAGAAAGGAAGGAGAAGGAAGACTTGGGGAAAAAGAATAGAAGAGGAAGGAAGGAGGAGGGAGGGAGAATGGAGGAAAGAAGGAAGGGGAGAAAGGGAGGGAAAAGGAAGGAGAGAAGGAAAGGGTGAAGGGGAGAAAGAAAGGAAGGAAGAGGGAGGAAGAGGGAGAATGGTGGAAAGAAGGAAGGGGAGAGAGGGAGGGAAAAGGAAGGAGAGAAGGAAAGAATGGAAGAGGAAGGAAGGAGGGAGGAAATAAGGAAGGGGAGAGAAGAAGGAAGGAAGGAAGGAAAAGGAAGGAGAGGAGGAAATAAGGAAGAAGGGAAAGAATGGAAGGAAAGGGAAGAGGAAGGAAGGATGGAAGGAAGGAAGGAAGGAAGGAAGAGGGAGAATGGAGGAAAGAAAGAATGGGAGAGCCAGATGCAATCATGAAAAGAGCCACATCTGGCTTGCAAGCCATAGGTTCACTACCCCAGCTGTATATACACAAAAATTTTTCCAGCCAAGCCGACACACTGAGCTCTCTGGACCAGGGCTGCAGCT
Source organism: Anolis apletophallus (assembly GCA_030556195.1). Taxonomy (NCBI): domain Eukaryota; kingdom Metazoa; phylum Chordata; class Lepidosauria; order Squamata; family Anolidae; genus Anolis; species Anolis apletophallus. The sequence continues at coordinate 7,493,567 of JARBWK010000013.1, forward strand.
GATTCCCTCGGCTGCCAACCGCTGCCCGTCTCCACCCCCAACGCATCCATCCAGCCCTGACCCAGAACAAGCATTACAATCAATAAGCTCTCGTTGCTTTCCAGCAGCTGGATTAACACTTTCCACTAGAAAAACGAAAGTAGTGGGGGTTTTGATGTTCAACCTTGGCCAAAAAAAGAGGAAAATGGGTTAAAAATAAGACCCCTTCCACACAGCTGAATAAAACCCACATTATCTGCTTTGAACTGGAATATATGGCAGTGTGGATTCAGATATCCCAGTTCAAAGCAGATATTGTGGGATTTTAAGCCTTAATATTCTGATTTTTGTGTCTGTGTGGAAGGGCCCTAGGATTTGCTGTATATATTCCTGAGTATAAGCCTGGTGTTTCCGCCCCTTGGCTTATACTTGAGTCAAGGTTATTTATTATTGTACTCCATTATTAGTACTATTTTTATTACACGTATTATTTTACTTATTATTACATTTACATTATTTTACTCTATTATCCTTATGACATTTATTATTTTCTCTATTATTACATTTATTATTTTACTCTATTTTTATTGTTACATTTCCATTATTTTACTCGATTATTACTGTTTTGTTTTTTTTAACCTGTGAAAAATACTGTTTTGGACTATGCTGTTTCTATCATTTGCTTACATATATCCTTCAATAAACTGCTTGTCGATTTGACTATACTGGTGTGGTGTTTAAGGACAGAGGTGTTCCTGTTCTGGGACACAACAGCACAGCTAAAAAGTGTGTCACCAATATGAAAATGTTTGGAAAGATCTAGGTGAATGGTTCAAAATATCAAGACCTTTGCCAGCCTCCAAACATGGGACATTCAGAGGTTTGGAAAAAAATATAAACTGGATCTTGGAGGGTTTTGCTGTTTTGTCTTTGAAGGAAGTGATAGAGGGTATGAATTTAGGGTAGTCTTGCCTTAGAGGCTGAGACCCTAGGTTCCTCTAAAGCCAGGTTCCTTGATGGAAAATCTTGGTGGGCAGTAAGAAATGCCAAAATAGCCCCCTAAGTCCCAATAGTAGGTTCTCACCAATATCCGGAAGTGTGCGCACTGAGAGAGTTCTATCCCAGCCAGGCCCGGATCAGGCCCTTTTGGCGCCCTAGGCCAAAGGCTCTGCCCCCACCCCCAGCTCACCCCCGCCCCGGTTCCTCCCCCGGCTCCGCCCCGCCCTGCCCCACCCCCACCCCGGCTCCGCCCCTGGCTCCGCCCTCGCCTCCTCGCCGGCTCCTCCCTCCCTCCCTCCTAAAGCCACTATGCCGGCCTGAGAAGCGGCCGAAATCGTGGCTTTAGGAGGGAGGGAGGAGCCGTGGGGAGGCCCCGCATTGGCTCCGGGGGTGGGGCTTTCCTTCCTCCTCCTCGCGCCGGCGAGGAGGCAGGGGTGGAGCCGGGGGTGGGGCAGAGCCGAGGGGAGCAGAGCAAAGGAGGGGGGCGGCCATGGGTGGCGCTTATGCCCCGGTGCGTATGCGCCGTCCTTTGATTTTTTAAAAAAAGTTGAATTTTTTGAATTTTTATGTTACTTTTTTGGGGGGATCCGGACCTGCTGCCCCCCCAAAGGTGCCGCCCTAGACCCTGGCCTAGGGTGGCCTTATGGGTAATCCGGGCCTGATCCCAGCTGAGAAAAGATGACAGCAGCAATCATTTGCCATGCTGACATGTTTTATTTCAATCTTTCAAGCATTTTATACATTTTCCAGAGCAGTTAGATTTAAACCTCCCCCCCCCCCCAGCCTGCCTCAATTGGCTGTTGGCAGGCATGTAGCCGGGGGGGGGGCCCTTGGGGGGCTTCAGCCCCCCCCCCCCCAAATCTCAGGTGGTTTGCGATAAGGCCTTACTGGTACATTATTTAAACTGTTATGTGTATTTATATCATGATCTGATCACCATGCTCAATATACCCGATATGTATGGGGGTATTGGGATAACGATACAAAAGGTTTGCTAGGGTAGACGCTCTCCCACTCAGATTCAGCCCCCCCCCCAAATCAAACTCAGCCCCTCCCGAATCAAAATCCTGGCTACGGCCCTGGCTGTGGATCTGAGCCAATGGGAAGAGAGAGGGGGAAATGAATGGAATAATGAGGTCAGGGTTTTGAAGATTAGATGTGTTAATGAAGTTTTGAGGTGAGAACTCCAGGCATTCTACAAAACCTCCCTGGCTATTGTCTCAAGTTTTCCAACAAACATTTCCTGCCGGTAATGACAGATCTTGATCTGTAGGTTGAGTCTTTTCAGTGTCATGGAGGGTGATAAAAAGATATTGTGGCCATATCTGAGTTTCCGAGGCTCACAGGGATGGCCCTTTTTGATAAATAATAAAAAGTCTGCCAGGTGATCCACAACCTTTCGATTAGGCGACTCAGAAATCAGAGTTTGTGGATCTTTGTGATTAATCAGCTTGGTGGCCCTGAGATAGAACAGGAAAAGGAGCTGATCACCACCTATTGTTCATGCAAATGGTCTTTTGGAATTTCAAGTTTGAGTCATGCAGTTTTGGTCAGCTTTGCTATCTTTAAAAATATATTTCATGATGAGGGGGCATGCGGGGGAAGTACAATGAAGCTTAGGGGAAAAGGGTATCATTCCTAGTTTTGTTTATCATTTATTTATTCATTTTATCCATTTATTTCATAAAGAGAGTCCAGGAAAATATTGGAAGGAAGTCCAGGCTTTGAAATCTATGCAAAACGTCCCTTCCGAATGGGGATGGAAAACGAAGGTGTAATGATGTTGATTATTTGTGTGTAAATGTTGTGTGACATGTGTTAAAATGTATGTTGTTTTGAATGTTCTATGGTTTGTTTCTGTGGGTGAAACAGAAGGGAGGCATGGCAGAAGCTTAGAAGAGCTGTCGCCATGGCAACCAGGCTAGAGGCTAGTAGAATGTTCAGGTTTGAATTCTACAGTTGGAAAAGAGCGGGAAGCCAACTGCCAAATGAGAGGGGGAGGAGTTATGTTCTAGTTGAGTGTGTCCTAAGGACTGAAAGAGAACGGTCCAGTGTTAGTGTGTGTCTTAAGGTCTGCTAGTGAGCAGTCCAGTTAAAGGGTATAGAGACCCTAGTTAAAGTTGCAGGGGTTTATAGAGGTTTAGTGGAAACCCTATAATAGGTCCCCATTGTGTTATGTAACAGAAAAAGTTGTGCCTCTAAGGAAGTTTGAAACCAACCAAGATTGTACCCATTTGTGTCAAAATAAATTGTTTGCATCTTAAAAGGAAAACACCTCTCCTGATTCTTTTATTGGTGGTGGCCCTCAAAGTCAGTGGTCAGCCGGATAAATGGTGGCAGCGTGGTCAAGTGGTCACTGAGAAGTTTTAAAACTCCAGTCAGTTAAATGGTGAAGGGGTGAGACAGTACCCTGCCAATAAACGTGAAGTTGCTGAGGTAACTTCGAGGTTTCCTTGGATTGGAGGTCAGCAGTGTGGACATAGAAAGATTGTCCAGTCTGAGGCCGGTCAAGAAGTGGAGTGGTCACATATTGGCGGCAGCGGTGGGATCTTTAAGAGAGGGTCCACCCTGTCCAGCCGGTTGATTTGAACGTAGCTTCACCCCAGAAGGGCTTTGGTGGGCGAATCCATAGGCGAAAAGGTCCAAAAACACAGTTCATGAGGGTTGGGAAAAAGGATCATTGGATTTGATAGGCAAAAGGTCCTTTGGTACTTAGTGAAATATAGAACCATGGGATGATCATGAAGCAAACTGAGTTCAGAAAAATGGGGGAAGTGTCTTTGATGCTCAGCAAAGAAGGGAAAGGGTTTGCCTTTCGAATCCGCTGTTCCATCACTGCCAGGGCTTGATCCTTGGAAACTGCAAATCCCTGCCGTGGTGGGTTCTGGCGATGTGGTCTGCTGGCATCATGAAACCCCTAGGGAGTCCACATAGCAAGCACATGGAACACAGAATTTCTCAGGGAACCAGAATCCAAAGATGGGACATTGGAACTCCCTGCCACAGGATCAGTCAGCTGGCACTTTTGAAAGATAATACTTAAACAAGGTTATTCCCGGGGCACAAGATATCATTACGGAAAGGAGAAAAGTTGCAAATAGAGTTTTCCTTTTATTGGAGGATTTGCTATAACGTTAGGAAAGAGGAAAGGATAGACTGAGGCTGCCGCTGAGATCACGCTACCCAGCCATGCTGGCCCAATGGGACACTTTGGAACTGTGGAACTCCCTGCTGCAGGCCAATCCAACTTAGAAGCAGGGGGTCCTCTGGGGGGCTCGACTTCAGAAGTGAGTTCAGAGAGGAAAGGAATTTGCCCTTGCAAAACAACAATTGATGGGACATTCCCTGATTTCTCCTTTTTTTGCAAGCTCTGTGTGTGGCAAGGGATCTCTTAGGAATAGAGGTGGGGTGTGTGTGTGGATTCGGAAACCTACAGCCTGATTTCAAGCCGGCCTAATTTCCAGTGGCCCATTTAAAAGGGGTGGTTCGGGAGGAGGACGGGTTGTCCTTAGCAAGAATGAGAGCTTTGATGTCACTCAATGGGGCTCCACCCACTCACTGCATCTACTCCCCCCAATGCTCCACCAGCATGTGCGCATAGACCAGTGTCCCTGAGGGCAAACCCACTTAACGGCATGGATTTTCCAGCTTCACCCCCACCCTCCCCAGGAACACTATGTTATAGTAATTACTGGAAAGGCTCAATGTTTAGGAAAGTGTGTGTATATATATGTGTATATTGAACTGGAAGCCAATGCACATAGGTAAACACACTCTCGCACTCATGCATACATATTAATCCATTTCCATGCTCATGCATGCATAGAACCAAAAAGCTGGGAGAGACCACAAGGGACATCCAGTCTTATGTGTTCCCTCTTGCAGGTATGCAGTTAAAGCACTCCCAACAGTTGGCCATCCAGCCTGTGCTGTGGAGACCTCATCAGACTCCGAGGTGGCATATTCCACTGTCGGGCAGCTCTAACTGTCAGGAAGTTCTGCATTGTACTCTCTAGATCAGTGTTTTTCAACCTTTTTTGAGCCGCGGCACATTTTTTACATTTACAAAATCCTGGGGCACACCACCAACCAAAATGACACTCTAAATTACCATATTGTACTATACCATTATACTGTAATATTATTAGTACTATTAGTAATATAAAATATATAATTTCAATATTGTATTATTTTTAAAAGTGTTATCTTGTATTACATTATAATAATATAAATATTATAAGTACATACATTCAGGGCTGTAGCCAGGATTTTGGTTCGGGGCTGAGTTTGGTTCGGGGGAGGGGGGCTGAGACTGGGTGGAAGAGGGTCTACCCTAGCAAACCTTTTGTATTGTTATCCCAATAACCCCATTAATGTGGGATATAATGAGCATGGTGATCAGATCATGATATGAATAAACATAACAGTTTAAATAATGTACCAGTAAGGCCTTTTCGCGGACCACCCTGAGAATTTCGGGGGGAGGGCTGAAGCCCCCTTAGCCCCCCCCCCCCTGGCTACATGCCTGCATACAATATATTATCAGTAAAGCACAGGAGTTAATCCTGACTCTTATCATTACTCTCATAGTCAATAATGATATACACCATGACTATGACAAATACTGATAATATAACAATATAATAGCATATACTAAGGGAAAATAATATTATGTTAATACATAGTTCATAATAATAATAATATAGCCCATGAGGCTCCTTCCACGTCACGTCACAGTCTCTGAGGCCCGGTAGGCTGCTCGCGTACCTGCCCGGATAGAAATATTGTAAATAAATAAATAAATAAATAAATAAATAAATAAATGAATGAATGAATGAATGAATGAATGAATGAATGAATTGACACTGTAGAACAGGCATCGGCCCTCCAGATGTTTTGGACTTCAGATCCTGGGCAGTGTCCAAAGGGCCTGAGTGGGACAAGCAACAGAAGAGTTCCTTTCTCTTTTAGATCCAGCCTGACCATAATGACTTAAAAGCTGTAAGAGCCAAAGGATTTCTCTCTGCCTTTGCGCATCGGCCACCTTGCCCGGCTCTGCCTCCTGGGCTAGCAAGCTGATCCTGATGGGGACTGGCAGGCAGTGATTATGCAAAGCTATGAGTCCTGTTCAAGCGGCAAGCAAAGGGCCGGCTTTGCTTCTTTCCCAGTGTTGGGGGAGGCGAGTGGGTGCACAGGCAGCTCTGCTCCTTTCCTCGAGGAAATCAACTCTTCCTCCAGACTGGATTTCACAGGCGAAGGAGATGTCCTTGAAACCCTGCCTGTTCTTCTTTCCCCCTCCTGCCAGAAGTGGGCATTCCCCGCTGCCCTGCTGCATGCACCTGTCAAGCGACTTTGATAATGGCACAGCGCATCCCCAGGACAGGCAGAAATAATTGGCTGCAAAGCAACAGCCTGCCAGGAAAATCCAGGTGGAGAGCTCCCCCGCCAAAGCCCCCTGCTGCAAAGGTGTCTTCTGATGCCCAGCAACGAGGAGCCAAAAAAAAAAATTGGGCCGAGCCCTCGTGAAACAATTATGCATGCCGCCGTTTGTGCACAATCCACTTTACTATGGCAACAGACACATTATGGGATGACAAGCCTTGTAAACTGGAGGAGGGGAGTGGGAAGAGAAGAAAATATTTGTGAGTTGAGAACCACATTTGGAGGGAAGGTCGAGTAGGGCAGCATTTCTCAACCAGGGGTTGGTTCAATTCCATCGTTGGTGGAGTTCAAGAGGCTCTTTGATTGTAGGTGAACTATAAATCCCAGCAACTACAATTCCCAAATGACAAAATCAACCGCCCCACCCCCCAAACCCCACGAGTATCAGGCCCGGATTAACACTTTTTTGCGCCCTAGGCCACAGTTTGGAATTACGCCCCCTTTAAGCCAACCTCCCGCCACCTCCAAGGTCCCCATTCCCACCGGCTGGAAAGCTCCGCTGTGCTCTGAAGGTCTCCTTGGGAGTTGGGAGGCTTGGGGAGAGCGCAGCGGGTGCAAACTCGCTCCAAAGGCACACGCGAGAGGGCAAGAGCGCGTGCCTGCGAGAGAGAGAGCCCGAGCGAGAGAGCACAAGAGAGAGAGCAAGAGAGAGAGCACTTTATTATAATTATATATTATAATATATAATATATAGAATATAATAATAGTATATTATATAATAATATATAGTATATTATTATTATTATATATGGCAGTGTAGAAGGGGCCTTAGATATACCCTTCACCAGGGCCGTAGCCAGGATTTTGATTCGGGGGGGCTGAGACTGGGTGGAAGAGGGTCTACCCTAGCAAACCTTTTGTATTGTTATCCCAATAAGCCCATTAATGTGGGATATAATGAGCATGGTGATCAGATCATGATATGAATAAACATAACAGTTTAAATAATGTACCAGTAAGGCCTTCTCACGGACTACCCTGAGACTTTCCGAGGGGGGGGGGCTGAAGCCCCCTTAGCCCCGCCCCGCCGGCTACATGCCAGCCCTTCACTTATTCCTCTGCTGTGTTATTGAGTGAAAACTACTTTCACGCCTTGAACCTCTTTTGCAGCAATAGGAATAAAGTCAGAGAAAGTGGGGGAGAGTGGGAGGAGAGGAGGAAACAGAGGATGAAGCAGCCAAATGAGGACAACTAATGGGGACATCAGTCCAGTCACTTTGCTTTTGCAAATACAAGCACCACACAAAGACATCTTGCTGCTTTCCCCCTTATCCATCATATCCAAATCAGGGTCTTGGCGGAGGCTGGGATGTAGCATTGCCCAGGTATGAGTCAAAGACGCAGCTGATGGAACCGAGCGGAGATCTGAAAGGCATTCGCCCCAGCTGCAAAGTGGCACGAAAGAAGAGAGCCAACCACCCACCGCACAGCATGCACTGCTTTTCATGCGCCAAGCAACCAGATGTCTTCCAGGAATTCTCTCGGATTAAAACTGATCTCCCCCTCCTGCCAAAATAATAAAAAAAGAGTTTTCTGTATTTCTTCCAATCTATCTATCGCCACTCTTCGACTCCTTCCAGAAATCTCTGGGGATGCACCCGCACTGTAGAATGAATGCATTTTGACACTACTTGAAATGCAGTGGCTCCATGCGATGGGATCCCGGGAGTTGTAGGTTTACAAAGTCGTCAGCCTTCTCCACCTCACCAAACTCCCAGGAGTCCATAACATTGAGCCATGGTGGTGTCAAACTGCATTCGTTCCACGATATAGATGCAAACAAATGGCTGCCATCTTTGTTGTGAGCCGTCCTGAGTCCCTGGCAGGGAGATGGGACAGGATACAAATAAAGTGTTATTATTGCATTATTCTTATTATCACAACAAGATGAATCCACAGCAAACAAGATCACTCTACTGGCTGGTATATTGGCTCACACATCGGACACTTCCCAAGTGCCTAGGACTGCGTGATGTAGCGGCGAATAACACGTGCATACCCCAGTAAAGTGGCCTTTTGCAACTGGCAGATGGTAATTTTGTCAGCGCTGATTGTGTTTAAGTGCAGGCCAAGGTCTTAAGGCACTGCACCCAGTGTGCCGATCACTACTGGGACCACCTTGACTGGCTTGTTCCAGAATCTTTGCACAGGGGTTGCCGGAAGACTTAACTGCTTCTATGTTGTTGAGAGCTATGCTGGCGGTTGTGTAAACCAGTGTTTTTCAACCTTTTTTGAGCCGCAGCACACTTTTTACATTTACAAAATCCTGGGGCACACCACCAACCAAAATGACACAAAATGACACTCTAACACAGTAATACATATAGTTCATATGTTTTTAAATATATTTATACACTCAGTGTGAAACCTGGGCCTGTTTCGATGAACACAACATAGATATCCTGGCAGGAATGGCAGAAAGACACAAACTTCCCACACAGAACTCCCATAACCAAGAGACAATGCTATAAGAATTTGGTGGGCATTGACCTTGGGTTTTTGAGTTGTATTTCACCTATATCCAGAGAGCATGTGGACTGAAACGTTGAATCAGGACCAAACTTGGCATGAATACTCAATATGCCCAAATGTGAACAAAGATGGAGTTTGGGGAAAATAGACCTTGACATTTGGGAGTTACAGTTTTTGGGATTTATAGTTAACACACAATCAAAGAGCATCCTGAACTCTTGCAACAATGGCATTGAACCAAACTTGGCATATTGAACTCTCATTACCAACAGAAAGTACTGAAAGGGTTTGCTTGGGAATTGACCTTGAGTTTGGAAGGGGAGGTGGACCAGTAACAATGGGATTTGCAGTTCCATCCCCTGACCCCCACAAATGACAGACCTGGACCAAACTTGTATGTATCCATATAATCTATAGATGATCAACACAGCTATAAAGGTTCTTTGTTCGGAGGGAAGTTGCAGGGAGCATGCAAGTTTGGCCAGTGCTTCTGTATCTATTGAAGTATGGATTTTAATGTCAGGAGAACTTCTGTGGGCGTCACGCTTGGCCTTTTATTGAAAAATCCATCATGAATTCTGTCTCCTGGAGTTGGTTGCCTTAGTGTCAGCTTTAAGAAGAAGAAACCTAGCATATTATTGTGACTTTAAAAAAATGGCTGCAGGTGGGTTGCTGTGAGTTTTCCGGGCTGTCTGGCCATGTCCCAGAAGCATTCTCTCCTAACGTTTCGCCCACATCTATGGCAGGCATCCTCAGAGGTAGAAGGGTTTGTTGTAAACAAGGCAAGTGAGGTTGTGGAATGTCCAGGGTGGGAGAAAAACGCTTGCCTGCTTGAGGCAAGTGTGAATATTGCAAATGGCCACCTTGAATAGCATGTAATGGCCTTGCAGCTTCAAAGCCTGGCTAGTTGCTGCCACTCTTAGAGAAGGCTAAAGACCTTGCAAAGCTACAGCTTCCATGATTCTATAGCGCGTTTCTCAACCTGGGGGTCAGGACCCCTGGGACGGGTCGTGAGGGGGTTTCAGAAACGTCGGCAAAGGCTATCGGAAAACATTTATTTCTGATTGTCTTAGGAATCGCTTTGGCGGAGAAGGCTAAATATCTCTCTGCCTGTCCTTCTCTTCCTTTTTGGAAACAGACAATGAATCCTCCCACCAAAAGCCCTCCTCTGCTGTGATTGGCCAGCCTTTCAGCTGGCTTCTCAGCCAAGGGGAGGGCTGTTTCTGAGACTTCAAATGGAGAGGGGAGAGCAGCCGTGCTCGGCGCATAGCAGCACGTGCGGGTAAGGGAGAGCATGTGAGGCTGGAGAGAGGCTTGCGCCAATGAGTCTGTTCAAGGCAGAGGGGTTCTGTGTGGGAAGTTTGGCCCAATGCTATCATTGGTGGGATTCAGAATGCTCTTTGTAGGTGAAGTATAAATCCCATCCCTAATATTAAGGTCTATTTTCCCCAAACTCCACCAGTGTTCGCATTTGGACCTATTGGGTACTCATGGCAACTTTTCGAACGCTTTAATCAGCGCTGTCTTTGCACAGATCCATCATTGTTTGAATCCACAGTAGGTGAACTACATCCCCGAAACTCAAGGTCAGTGCCCATCAAACCCTTCCAGTATTTTCTGTTGGTCATGGGAGTTCTGTGTACCAAGTTTGGTTCAATTCCATTGTTGGTGGAGTTCAAAATGCTCTTTGATTGTAGGCAAACTATAAATCCCAGCAACTACAACACCCAAATGATAAAATCAACCCCCCCCCCAACCCTACCAGCATTCGAATTTGGGCATATTGGGTATTTGTGCCAAATTTAGTCCAGTGAATGAAAATAGATCCTGCATATCAGATATTTACATTATGATTCATAACAGTAGTAAATTTACAGTTATGAAGTAGCAACAAAAATAATTTTATGGTTGGGGTTCAGCAGAACATGTGGAACTGTACTAAGGGGTTGTGGCATGAGGAAGATTGAGACACACTACTCTAGATCAGGGGTGCTCACACTTTTTCAGCATGTGAGCAGGGCCGTAGCCAGGATTTTGTTTCGGAGGGGGCTGAGTTTGGTTCGGGGGGGAGGGGCTGAGACTGGGTGGAAGAGGGTCTACCCTAGCAAATCTTTTGTATTGTTATCCCAATAAGCCCATTAATGTGGGATATAATGAGCATGGTGATCAGATCATGATATGAATAAACATAACAGTTTAAATAATGTACCAGTAAGGCCTTTTGCGGACCACCCTGAGAATTTCGGGGCTGAAGCCCCTTAGCCCCCCGGCTACATGCCTGCATGTGAGCTACTTATAAAACAACCAAGTCAAAATGATCTACCTACCCACTACTCAGAGAGCCATAAAAGCTCATTATTTGGCTGAGAAGCTAGTTGAAAGGCTGGCCAATCACAGCAGAGTAGGGCTTTTGGTGGGAGGATTCATTGTCTGTTTCCAAAAGGAAGAGAAGGATAGGTGGAGAGATATTTAGCCTTCTCTGCCAAAGGGATTCCTAAGACCATCAGAAATAATTGTTTTCCGATAGACTGAATTCAACTAAATGTGAGCATAATAAGCCCCTGAATTTTTTCATAATAATAATAATGATGATAATGATAATATTCATTCAGCCTCAACAACAATAATAGTAACAATAACAGGTTCCTAGAGTAGAAGGAGACCTCCGAGGCCATCCAGCCCAACCTCCTTCTGCCATAAGGGAAAAACACAATCAAAGCTTTCCTCACAGATGGCCATTCAGCCTCTGATGATAATAATAATAACGACAACAACAATGGGTTCCTTGAATAGCAGTAGAGCTCCAAGGGCCATCCAGTCCAACCTCCTTCTGCACCTGGGCGGCGTCGGGAGCCTGCGAGGGGGGACTGAGTCTTCCTCCCACCCTGCCTGCGATCTACCAGGACGCCCTACGCGATCTACCTAAGGAGCACCTCTGCTCTAGATGAACTCTAAGAGAAAAATCACTGAGAACAGAAAGCCCTGGGTAACCTCATCGAGGGAAATATGCTTCTCCCCTCCCCAGAGAGTGCAAATTGAAGTTATGTCAAAGCTGATATACTCAGGATGCTAAATCTTAACGGCCAATACTGAGAGTTGTTTTGCATGTGTGTTTGGAATCACAAAACAGTGATTTCCCTTGCATGAAGGTCTTCCAAAACGCATAAATAGTTCCCTTTTTTTCATGCCAGGAGCCACTTGAGAAACGGCAAGTTGCTTCTGGTGTGAGAGAATTGGCCGTCTCAGGGGTGATGCCCAGGGGATGCCCAGATGTTTTGATGTTTTGCCATCTGTTTGCAGAGGCTTCTCTCATGTCCCCGCATGGGGAGCTAGAGGTGACACAGGGAGCTCATCCGCGCTCTCCCCATATTCGAACCTGCGACCTGTCGGACTTCAGTCCTGCCGGCACAAGGGTTTAACCCACTGCGCCATCGCAGAAATATGGGTTTGTTGGAAGAAAAAAGACTAGCTGTGCAGCGTTGCTAGGTATTTCAAGGCCCATCTTTCCTCCGGTGCATAATCTACCATCGGGGACAATACTGAATCGGCAGGCAAACTTAGTTATGGACTGGACAAAAGCCCGAAGCGTTGCGGGGAAACTGCTACAAGGCTTTTGTTTCCATAGGTTGTGTGCATTTGTCAATACATCATAACCCGATTTCTGTGGAAGGACAGAAGTGGACAAAGGAGGCCGAGGGAGAGAATTGAGGAAGCACAGAGAGAAGAGAATGAAATAAAGAGCGCACTTGAAATATTCAGGACTTGCGGTGCTCTTAAGTGCCTGGGACACAGCCGGATGGTTGAAATCCAGCTGGCTGTGCATTAATGCGCCATCGCCCTGGAAGACCGAAGCTCACAAAAGGTGAGCCAAGCACAAGGCTTGCATTCCTTATCAGCCGTGAATGGCACAGACGGCCGGCCGGCCGGCTTTTGGTACTGATAATGCTGAGAGCATTTGAGGATCACTTCATTGGCCAAGGCTTGGAGGAAGCGAGAGCCTGGGGTTTGTTTAGCGACATATTTGTCTCCTGCTGGTTTCCTTTTGAGAGCGCGAGAAGAGAGAAAGAAGCAGCCGAGCCTTTCTATTAACTGAGGGTGGCATCGTTTTCAGAAACCCGTCTCTGGTCAACCATTGTCACAGAATCATAGAGTTGGAAAAGACCCCCCCCCCAAAGGCCATCTAGTCCAACCCCCTTCTGCCAGGCAGAAAAATGCAATCAAAGCACTCCCAGGGGCGGTCTCACCTCTCCGGGGGGGTAGGCGAGCCTTATTTTTGTGCCCCCATGGCTGCTGGATGCCGCGGCGGCCAGCGCAGCTGCGCGGCTGCGTCCACGCGCGGCTGCGCGAGTGCGTCCAGTGCAGCTGCGCCGCCGGCTGCGCCACCGCCAACGGAGGCGCGGGCAGCACTGGCTCCCGGGCAGGAGGCGCGGCGGAGGGGTGGGCCGGGGGCGGCCAGTGGGCGGCGCCCCTCCCAGGTGGCGATGCCCCTCCCAGGACCCGTCGTCCTACGCGGCCGCTTACTAGGCGGAATGGCAAATGCCGGCACTGAGCACTCCTAACAGATGGCCATCTGGACTATGTTTCAAAACCTCAAGAGGAGACTCCATTGGGCTACAAAGAAGCATATCTCCTTGTCAAACATCTCTTACAATTAACACATTGTTCCTGGTGGAATCTTTTTTCCTGAAGCTTGAATCCTTTGCTCTATTGCAGTGTTTCCCAACCTTTTTTGAGCCGTGGCACACTTTTAACATAAAAAAAAATCCAGGGACACACCACCAACTAAAATGACACAAAATGACACTCTAACACAGTGAAGAACGGCTGGGGGATGGTGGCCTGCTGAGAGCAGCTTCTGGGAGTGACGAAGCCGTGGGAGGGGGAGCAGCCAGGCCATGCCCCGCCCCCTCCCCTCCCCCCAGCTTCAGCTCTCCCACAGCCTCCAATCTGCCTTGACTCCCGCCATGACTCTCGCCCCTCACTCGCTGAAGCCACGCGGAGGAGGAGCCCCGCCCACTGAAGACCATCCACCGCTCATGCTCCTCCTCCTCCGGGCGGCTTCAGTGAGCAAGGGGCGGGAGTCATGGCGAAGAGCGGCACCAGGGACGGGGGCCATGACTCCCACCCCTCGCTCGCCCTGCCCCCTCAAGGCTGGCGAAGCTGTGGGAGAGCTGAAGCCGAGGGGAGGGGGCGAGGCATGGTGCGGCCTGTCTCCGCCCCCTCCCCCTAGCTTCAGCTCTCCCACAGCATCTCCAGCCTTGAGGGGACAGTGCCAAGCCAGCATTGTGCTGGCTCTGCCACCACTGGCTTGGCACTGCCCCCTCAAGGCTGGAGATAGTTGCTTCTCCTTCTCCCCTCCCTCCCACCACCCTCTTCCGGACTCTGCCGCTCGGCTCTGGCTGCAGGAATTTACAGTCTGCTGCCGGGGGAGCTGGGCGAGTCGGCATGAAGACAACTTCCCCGGGAGCCAGGAGGTCAGGCCAGTCACAGCCCAGAGAGCGGGAGACGGAGGGGACAGAGCAGAGACTTTGCCGGCAGAAGGAGTGAGGAGGGGCATGAAAAAGGGGGAAAGAGGGGCGCAGACCAGGTTTTTTTAGTCCATGATCTGCGCCCCCCCCTCGGCTTGCGCCCCTAGGCCATGGCCTAGGTTGGCCTTATGGGTAATCCGGGCATGTGTGGTGGGTAGAATCTGTTTGTGCCATGGTCACTACAAAGAGAGTTTTGTGCATTTGTTATTGCATGTCATTGAATGATTTCCGACTTATGGCGATTTTAAGTCATTCTGTTTTCTTAGTGAGATTTAGTCAGAGAAAATTTGCCATTCCTATTCCTCTGAGGCTGAGAGAGTGTGACATGCCCAAGAACATTCCATGGGATTTCATAAGCATGCAGGGATCTGAACCCTGCTTTCCAGAGAAATAATTCAGTGCTCAAACCACTACGCCGCATGGGCCCCTTGTAGCCAGTGGCAAAAATAATCTCCAGCTACAAGATTTGACTTCGAAAGTATGTCACGAAACTTCTGAAAAACAGCAAACCAATTACACTATTTTCCACAGGCAAATTTCATCGTGTAAACGAAATTGCAATGATTGAAGCTAAATGCACCTTATGCAAGTCATTCAACAATAATAACTTGAAGTCGCATGCTCTATAATTTCCTGCAGGGAAAAAAAATCAGCAGACTTCAGCATTGTTACTTAAGGATCTCGAGCTCTGAGTATGACCTGGGAAGGAATTCCACTGGAGCATTGCAGCACACCCAAATACCCGGGAGTCACTCTGGACCATGCTCTGACTTAGAAGAAGTACTGCATGACTCTCAAGCAAAAAGTGGGCGTTAGAAACAATATCATGCGAAAGCTGACTGGCACAACCTGGGGGTCACAACCAGACACAGTGAAGACATCTGCCCTTGTGCTTTGCTACTCTGCTGCTGAATATGCATGCCCATTGTGGAACACATCTCGCCATGTTAAAACAGTGGGTGTGACTCTTAATAAGACATACCACATTATCACACAAAGTCTACACCAGTGTTTCCCACCCACGGTGACGCGGCACAGTAGTGTGCCGTGACGGACCTCCTGCTGTGCCGCCGCGAGAAAAGCACTCTGCCCCCCTTCCTTCCCCCCTCCCCTTGCTGAACTCCTGCTGCTTGGGGGAGGAGGAAGGGCCAGGCGGCAGCGAAGAAAAAGAAGAAGGGGCCATTTCCCCAGCCAGCCTACTTTGGCCGTTTCCCCAGCCAGCCTCCAATCCGCCATGACTCCCGCCATGACTCTTGCCCCTCGCTTGCTGAAGCTGCATGGAGGAGGAGCACCGCCCACTGAAGCCCGTCCTCCTGCTCCTCCGCGCGGCTTCAGCGAGCAAGGGGCAGGAGTCATAGCGGAGAGCGGCGAAGGGAACAGGAGCCATGACTCCCGCTCCTCGCTCGCACTGCCACCTCAAGGCTGGAGAAGCTGTGGGAGAGCCTGGCTCCGCCCCTCCCCCCAGCTTCAGCTCTCCCACAGCTTCTCCAGCCTTGAGGGGACAGTGCCAAGCCAGCATTGTGCTGGCTCTGCCACTGCTGGCTTGGCACTGCCCCCTCAAGGCTGGAGAAGCTGTGGGAGAGCTGAAGCCAGAGGGAGGGGGCTGGGCATGGTGCGACCTGGCTCCGCACCCTCCCCTCAGCTTCAGCTATCCCACAGCTTCTCCAGCCTTGAGGGGACAGTGCCAAGCCACCATTGTGCTGGCTTGGCACTGCCCCCTCAAGGCTAGAGAAGCTGTGGGAGAGCTGAAGCCGGGGGAGGGGGAGGGGGCGGGGCATGGCACTCCCAGCAGCTGCTCTTAGCAGGCCACCATCCCCCAGCCATTCTTTACTGTGTTAGAGTGTCATTTTGTGTCATTTTGGTTGGTGGTGTGCCCCTGGATTTTTTTAATGTTAAAAGTGTGCCTCGGCTCAAAAAAGGTTGGAAAACACTGCCCTACACCACTAGAGAAATTATACTGTTTATCTGGTATTGCACCACCTGACATCCGTCGGGAAATAGCAGCCAATAATGAAAGAACCAAGACAGTGACATCTCCAGGTCATCCCTTGTTCGGATATCAGCCACCACACCAACACCTTAAATAAAGAAATAGTTTTCTAAGATCTACAGAGATACTCGCTGGAATACCTCAGCAAGCGAGAGTCCAAAAGTGGCAGGCTAAATCCTGGAACCTCAATCAGTGGCTAATACCGAATGAGAGACTCCCCCTTGGGCACACAGAAGTCTGGGCGACTTGGAAGGTGCTGAACAGGCTGTGCTTTGGCATCATGGGATGCAGAGCCCACCTTAAAATATGGGGCCACAAAGTGGAGTCCACGACATGCAAGTGCAGAGAAGAGCAAACCACAGAACACTTATTACAATGCAACCTGAGCCCTATCACATGCACAGTGGAGGACATTCTTATAGCAACAGCAGAGGCACTCCAAGTGGCCGGTTACTGGTCAAAGGATATTTAGTATAATGCCAAGTTTTTTAAACTTTGTGTTTTTAAAGTATAGGTACAACTGTATCCTTGGTTCGCTTAAGATACGTTAAATAAATAAGCTTTGTTACTTTCAAAAGCCAGTGTCCCTGAATGTGCTTTTTGTTGACAAAGCACTAGACACCTGTATGCAGGCCCGGATTAACACCTTTTTGCGCCCTAGGCCACATTTTGGAATTACGCCCCCTTTAAGCCAACCTCTACCCCCCCCCCCATCCTTTCATCCGCTCATCCCCCTTAGGGCCCCACATCCAGCTCTCCCGGTGTGGCCCCACTAGGTCCGCCACAGGAGTTTCCCTCTCGGCAGGCACTATGGATGCAGGCATGGGGGAGAGGAGCCTCCTCCCCGATGCCGGGGCTTGAGGCACTTGGCTCCTACCTGGTATCGGGGATTGCGCATGCATTGTAGTCAGCAGCTGTACCGATGCCATGCTTCTCCCCGATACCGGGGCTTGTCGCGTTGGGCTTCTCTCCTGTACTGGGGTTTGCGCATGTGCCGTAGCCGGCAGTTGCGCTTCTCTCTCCTCCTTGTGTTGGAGGAGGAATACCAGCTTTCATGGTGTTAGGGCATGCGCAGACTGCGCAATGGAGTTTCCTGTACTTGCACTGAAGGAGCCTGCAAGTGGGTGCTGTTGGCATCGAGGGAGTTAATTGTTCCTCCTGTCAACGTCGACGCCAGTGTCGAGAGCCCCTGCGCATACGCCGTTTGCACAACAATAGCAGAGGCAGGAGCTGGTATTCAGGACGGGGCAGGGGCGGCGCTGAAAAGGAGGACCTCTGGTATCCTTCCTTCCTCATCTCCATGCGCGTTGCGTTTTTATTTGTTTCAACTTTTTTTTGCTCCGTGATATGCGCCCCCCCTGCTTGCACCCCTAGGCCATGGCCTAGGTTGGCCTCATGGGTAATCCTGGCCTGCCTGTATGGTATCCTGTCTGCAAATTGCACAAAGTTGAGAATGAATTTCCACACTAGACACATCTTTCCTAGCTCGGGGCCATAACCATCTCTAGATCAAGTACTCATCTGATACAGAAAAACAAGCAACAATTTGCTCCGATAATCTTATTTCAACACCACTCACCCCACTAATTCCTTCTGCTGGCCTCTCCAAACTTAATTTTGACTATTTTCAAGTCTGTTCCCTCCAATTCTTCCTCACACTCTTCTGCCAAATTCAACTAAATCTCTTTCTGCCCTCTCTCCAGCTGTTCACTTTCAGCTCCCACCTCTAGCTGACTTTTTCCAACTGACTTGAAACCCAATTACTAGACTAAATCCAATTTCAATTCCAACCAGAATAGACCCAATGAAATCGATGGGACTTCTGCAAGTGGTGACTGACAGAGCCCAAACATTTCAGTGGGGCCAAGCCCAACTGAGACTAGAATTGGACTTCCGCCCATCATCCCATCTGCTCTTTGCTGTCAACCACTCCTCCATTTATTCTTCACTTAACAAGTGATGACACAATTCCCTTATTTGTCTTCATGGCCTTCTGCCGCTTTTAATGTTGGATGTGGGGCCACCAGAAGCTTTGCCATTTTGCCAGATTGAACTGCCTACCCAGCCAGATGATATGAACATGTGTTCTCAAAAGACAAAATAGTTGACGCTTGCTTTTTAAAAGCATCCAATTGATTCTGTAAGGTTTTAGATATAACAGTAATTGCAATGAAAAGCAATTAAGGAGAGGAAACGAAAGAGATGTGAATGAAGGCTAGAGCAGGACTGGATTAACCCCTTTTGGCGCCCTAGGCCATACTTTGGAATTACGCCCCCAAAGCAACCTCTACCGCACCCCCCAACTCCTCCTCCTCGCGGTGCGAGGAGGAGGCAGACGGAAGCCTTGCCCTCGGTGCGGGCAGCGGCCCCGGGGGTGGGGCTTCCGTCCGCCTCCTCCTCTTCGCGTCTCTCCCTCCTTCCTTGAGTCAAGGAAGGAGGGCGCGCAAGGAGGAGGAGGAAGGAAGGGAAACCCCACCCCCGGTGCTGGCATTGGCCCCGGGGGCAGGGCGGGGCTTCCCTCCGCCTCCTCTTTGTGGTGCACCGCGCTGCGCCCTCCTTTCTTGACTCAAGGAAGGAGGGCACGTGCAGGGAGGAGGAGGAAGGAAGAGAAGCTCTGGTCCCGGCATCAGCCCTGGGGGCGGGCCTTCCCTCCACCTCCTCCTCTTCCCTCCTTCCTTGACAAGGGGGCGGGGGTGATGGCGGGGGGCGCCATTCCCTCCTCCCTTGCTCCCTCGCAGCACTCTCCCCCTGCCCTCCTCCTCCGAGAGAGTTGCGTTGCGTTTTTTGGGGGGGTCCGTATGAATTGCGCCCCCCTTGGCTTGTGCCCCTAGGCCATGGCCTTATGGGTAATCCGGGCCTGGGTTAGAGGCTGGAGAGGCCTCCACTGACCCCCTTGGATCCTTGGACGACTACTCTTTGTCTTCTTTGGACAAAAGTTGGAGCTTAAAAGGCCACTTAATCCAGGAGTCTGAATTCATGGAGATCTCCAGATGTTGAACCAGGAGTGGGAATCATGGAGACTTCCCAACATTGAACCAGGAATCATGGAGACCCCTGTGATTGAACTGGGAGCAGGAATCATGGAGACTTTCCAGTGTTGAACCAGGAATCATGAAGACCTCTAGATGTTGAACCGGGAGTGGGAATCATGGAGACCTTTCAGGAATCATGGATGTTGAACCAAGGATGTTGAACCTGATGTTGAACCAAGAGTTGAATGGAGACTTTACGATGTTGAACCAGGAATCATGAAGACCTTCAGATGTTGAACTGGGAGTGGGAATCATGGAGACTTTTCAACATTGAACCAGGAAATCATGGAGAGCTCCAGATGCTGGACCAAGATAGGAATCATGGAGACTAATGTAGAACCAGGAATCATGAAGACCTGCAGATGTTGAACCAGAAGTGGGGATCATGACAATCTCCAGATGTTGAACTGGGAGTGGGAATCACGGAGACTCTTCAATGTTGAACCAGCAATCATGGAGACCTGTAGATATTGAACTAAAATTAGATGTTGAACTAAAAACTCTAGATGTTGAATCACAACTCCCAGCAGTGTTGCTCTTGTTGATAAGGTCTGATTAAACCTGCAGTCCAACATCTAGAGGGGCATTTGATTCCCATCCATAACCTTGCCCAAGTAAATTTTCCAGATGGAAAACTGGAGTGGGCTCCAGAAATTATAATGGTTGTGTAGAACAGTAATTTTCAACCTTTTTTGAGCCGCGGCACATTTTTTACATTTACAAAATCCTGAGGGACACCACCAACCAAACTGACACAAAATGACACTCTAACTGTCATTTTACTGTCACCCTCCCCCCTCGTGATGCCGCTGATTGTGCCAAACCCCCTTCCCCCCCCCCCGGGAGGCCCACGCGCAGGAGGCCCATCACCGTTCTACGCGGGAGGGCTGCGTTGAGTGGCGAAATAGGAATTGAGCACACGGGGTGGCTCCGAGCCTCGGAACAAACTGTGGCGGAGGCTTGCAGCTGTCCCCACCCCCAGCTCTCCTTCCCGGAGGGGTTCAGCCCCCCCCCAGGAGTGCCTCCCCCCCCTGCGTCCATTCAGCTTCCCTGCTGTTGCCTTGGGGCCAGATCAGGAAGGAACCAAGCTGGGCTGTGGAGCTGCGCATCCTGGCCTCTGCTCTGCTGTGCTCTGCTCTGCAGTGAACCTGGAGCCCAGCCAGGAGAGGCCAGGGTTGCTCCCCTTCCCCGGCGCGGAGGGGCTAAAGGGCAGAAAACCTCGCCTCGAGCCTCCGGGAGCGGGGTCAGACGGGGGCAGCTCCCGCGGACTCCTCCTCCCTCTCCTTGCTGCCGGATAGGAGGAGGGCAGAAGAGTGCCCAGGAGCCAGGAAGCAGGAGGAGCCACAGCCTGGCCAGGTAGACCTTGGAGCGCAGAGGGAAGGAAGGAAGGAAGGGAAGGAGAGAGAGAGGAGGGAGGGAGGAAAGTTCTGGATGCCAAGGGCTCTCCCTGACTGCAGCCAGGCTGGCTGGCATTGCTGCTTTGGCCAGGATAGCTCCATTTCCGCTGCCTGAAGTTTCCTGTTAGGCTCTCTCTCTCTCTCTCTCTCTCTCTCTCTCTCTCTCTCTCTCTCTCTCTCTCTCTCTCTCTCTCTCTCTCTCTCTCTCCACTGTAATTTCCCATGGCACTCCTGATGATCTCTTGCAGCACACTAGTGTTACGCGGCACACTGGTTGAAAATCACTGGTGTAGAAGAAGGACATTCAGTGCATACTGGTTGTCAACAAAGTTACAGGAGATCTCTCCAGTTGTAATATGTGCTCTGGGATGTGTATGAGTGAGTGCTCTGAAGACTCAATGTGAAAAGCTTACTGTTCATGACACAGTGTTCTGGAACAATGATAGTGCCCTGGACATTGCCACTGAAACTGGGGCAATCTAAAATCCCCGAGGCCCCTTCCACACAGCAGTATAAAATCCACATTGAACTGGATTATATGCAGTGTGGACTCAGATAATCCAGTTCAAAGCAGATATTGTAGATTATCTGCCTTCGTATTTTGGGTTATATGACTATCTGGAAGGGCACTATCTGTTCATGTGATTCATATTTTTGCTACTTTGGTGTTACACTATTCATCTGTTTTGTTAGTAGGCTGATTTTTAGCTTGGGATTGCTTTAATGGTGGATTGTTTTAATTTGGCTTTATTGCCAACCGTCTCGGGAGCCATTATGGTGTGTAATAAATAAGCAAACAAGTACACAATCCCAGCATAAAAACCTCTAGAAACTAGCACATGAGCTGGTTTATACCTTTCTTGCATGCGAACTCAACAGGTGGCCTTAATTCAATTAATTCAATTTATAGCTAGCTATTTGGCCAGTGGACACAGGAAGGCTCTTAGAACTACTGTATTTGGAAATATAAACTACTGTATATTGCTTTCAAAGGAAGTCACAATGTTAAGGAACAGAAGACAGGCTGATACAAGACTGGAACAGTTCATTCCTTTCCTCTCCGTGTATCCATGTGTGTCTCATGCTCTCCAATTGTCTCAATTAATCCTTCACCATTCTACTTTTGAAAATGTACAGTGGTGAACTTTTAATTCTCAGCTTACTTGCTGCATAGGATAGAGCCAAGGCAGCTGTAGTGGGATCAATCTGGTATAACTTAAAAGTGTAGAACAGTGTTTCCCAACCAGTGTGCCGTGAGCGATCATCAGGTGTGCCGTGGGAAATTGGAACCTCCAATCCCCTTTCTTCCCCCTCCTGCCGAACATGTTTTCTTCTCCACTCGGGCTCCCTTCTTCCCAGCCTCGCTCTGCTCGCTTTGCCTCGCTTTGCTCTGGGGCGAGTCTGCGCAGTAGTGCCTGCACGGGTCACGTCTTCCTCCCTCCCCCCTCCCCTCCTGAACACGCTCACACTGCCCCCTTGGATCAAAATGGCGGCAGAAGTGGCAGTGTAGAAGAAAAAGTAAGTGTTCGGCAGGAGGGGGAAGAAAGGGCGCAAAGGGGGAGGAAGAGGTCTCTGTCGAAAGCTGGCATAGGCAAACTTGGACCTTCCAGGTGTTTTGGACTCCAACTCCCACCATTCCTAGCAGCCTCAGGCCCTTTTCCTTTCCCCCCCTCAGCCACTTAAGCAGGAAAGGGCCTCAGGCTGTCAAGAGTGGTGGGAGTTGAAATCCAAAGCACCGATAGGGTGAAGTTTTCCCATGCCTGTTTTAGGGACCTTTAAGTGGTGAGCCTCCTTCCAACATTGTGATTCTGGATAGAAAACAAACAACAACATAACATGACATTGTTTCAGTCCACCGTGCTCTCTGGGTGTAGGTGAACTACAACTCCAAAACTAAAGGCCAATGCTCACCAAACTCTTATAGTATTTTCTCTTGGTTATGGGAGTTCTGCTTGGGAAGTTTGTGTCTTTCTGCCATTCCTGCCAGGATATCTATGTTGTGTTCATCGAAACAGGCCCAGGTTTCACACTGAGTGTATAAATACATTTAAAAACATACTAACTATATGTATTACTGTGTTAGAGTGTCATTTTGTGTCATTTTGGTTAGTGGTGTGCCCCAGGATTTTGTAAATGTAAAAAATGTGCCGCGGCTCAAAAGAGGTTGAAAAACACTGGTGTAGAAGCACTAAACCAGTGTTTCTCAACCTGGAAGTCAGGAACCCTGGGCGAGTGGTGAGGGGGTTTCAGAGGGGTCATCAAAGACCATCAAAAAACATATATTTCTGCTATCTTAGGCACACCTTTTGGTAGAGAAGGTTGAAAATCTTTCCACTTGTCTTTCTCTTCCTTTTTGGAAACAGAGGCAAATCCTCCCACCAAAAGCCCTCCTCTGCTGTGATTGGCCAGCCTCTCAGCCAAGGGGAGGGCTGTTTCTGAGCGGGAGAGAGAGAGAGAGAGCGCGTGCGTGCGCATGTGCATGCGAGAGAGATAGAGAGCGTGCAAGAGAGCGAGAAACAGAGGGGACGGAGCAGAGACTTTGCCGGGAGAAGGAGTGAGGAGGGGCATGAGAAAGGGGGAAAGAGGGACGCAGACCCGTTTTGGGGTTTTTTTGTCTGTGATCTGGGGGCCCCCCTTGGCTTGCGCCCCTAGGCCATGGCCTCGTTGGCCTTATGGGTAATCCGGGTATGGGCCCGGTGAGTCTGGCCGAGCCATATAATGGGGATAGAAAGTAGTTGCTTCTTCAGTCCTGTGGCTAGACTCAGAACAACTCTCACTTCTAAGGAAAGTTTCTGTGTAACCCCATAAAAAGTTCCAGACCATAACTTTTTGCTTGCTTGCAAAATCTCCCAAGATTGGTGGGATTGCAAAGCACGCTGCTGGCGAACGCTCGGAGCGTCTGCAATTCTACATTCTGAATAATTGCTCGCACTTGTTTTGATACAGTCTAATTCAATTGCAATGCCAATTTGGGCTCTATCTGCTACTCTCCCCTAGAAAAATAAAACTTAGTTGCTCAGCTCTTTTCATGGATCATTGTGAAATGATGTTCTAAATTTGCGGCAATTACGCGGCCCGGCAACAACAACAATTATTCATGTCTTTCTTTGTTTTTTATTCTTTGTCTCCCCGGAAGCAGATGAAGTCATCGGATATTGACCAAGACCTGTTCACGGAAAGTTACTGCAAAGTGTGCAGCGCTCAGCTAATATCGGAATCTCAACGTGTGGCTCATTACGAGGTGAGAGAACCGTGGCATGTCGTGTCAAGGCACAGAATCGGGAAGCTAGCAGTGCTTTGCAATTGTGTTGCAGCGGTTGAGTTGCCTTAGCAGCCAATACATTTCCAATCTGAATTCAAGAATGGCAGTCAGTCAATGCCTTAAATGACGGAGTACCGTAATACACAAGACTGGGGAGAAAGGAGAGAAATTCTGTACAGAGAAGGGAAAAGAAGTAATTGAGTGTCCTCCGTTGATCTTTCCCTTGTGACAGCAGCCCTCTTGGGTGCATCTGCACTATAGAGTTAAAGCGGTTCTACATCACTCGAACTCCCGTGGCTCAATGCTATGGAATTGTTGTAATCTGGTGAGACATCATCACTCTTAGACACAGACGGCAACAGACTTTGCAAAACTACAACATCCATGAGTCTATAGCAACCATGTGTTGGGACCCCTGGGGGGATCACAGGGGGTTTCAGAGGGGTCGCCAAAGACAATTGGAAAACATATATTTCTGATGGTCTAAGGCAGTGTTTCCCAACCAGTGTGCTGTGGCACACTAGTGTGCCATGAGCAATCATCAGGTGCGCCATGGGAAAATGGAGATAGGAGAGAGAGATTGAGAGAGAGAGAGAGAGAGAGAGAGAGAGAGAGCACCCTCCTGTCCTACCGGGAAACCCTAGCCGGGGCTCATTCCCTTGCCTGAGTCCTGCAAACACAGCCTCCTTTTGGGAAGCCTTGTGCTGCTGGACTCACCACTTGCCTTCTTGGGCTTCCTCCTCCCCTTCGCTCCTTCCTCGGCCTCGGATGGGTTTGAGCTGAAAGGCGGGGACTGCGTCAGGCGGAAAGAGCCGCACTGAGAGAGAGACGATCCTGGGATGGGACTTCCCCGAGTCCCCCGGCTGCCTGGTTGGCGGATCTACACCGTAGCATTCATGCAGTGATGCACCCCTTGGTCTCCCAGGGCTCAAGGCTGGGGAATCCTGGGATTTGTAGTTTGGGGAGGCTCAGGATGGTGTCAAACTACCACTCCCGTGATTCCCTCGCACTCAGCCAAGGCGGGTCAAGGGGCGTTCGGGACACAGGGTTGAGGCACCTTTAAGCAGGGGCTGAAAACTAACAGGGTTTGCTCACTTAAGGCAGGCGTGGGCTAACTTGGGCCCTCCCTCCAGGTGTTTTGGCCTACAACTCCCACCATTCTTCCTTTCTGTGTAGGCTATATGTGTTGTGTGTGTATATGCATATATGTACTGTGTGTATACATATTAACTAAATGTATTACTGTGTTAGAGTGTCATTTTGTGTCATGTTGGTTGGTGGTGTGCCCCAGGATTTTGTAAATGTAAAAAATGTGCCGCGGCTCAAAAAAGGTTGAAAAACACTGGTCTAAGGAATCCCTTTGGCAGAGAAGGCTGAAGATCTTCCCCCTGTCCTTTTCTTCCTTTTTGGAAGCAGACAGCAAATCCTCCCACCAAAAGCCCTCCTCCACTGTGATTGGCCAGCTTCTCAGCTAAGGGGAGGGCTGTTTCAGAGATTCCAAGTGGGGAGGGGAGAGCAGGCATGCTTGGTGCATGGCAGTGTGGTGCGCATGTGCGGGGCTAAGGGGAGCATGCGAGGCTGGAGGGAGGCTCACGCCAGCGAGTCTCTTCAAGGTAGGGTAGTTCTGTGTGGGAAGTTTGGCCCAATTTTATCATTGATGGGGTTGAGAATGCTCTTTGATTGTAGATAAACTATAAATCCCAGCAACTACAACTCCCAAATGTCAAGGTCTATTTTTCCCAAACTCCACCAGTGTTCACATTTGGGCATATTGAGTATTCATGCCAAGTTTGGTCCAGATCCATCATTGTTTGAGTCCACAGTGCTCAAACAATGAACTACAACTCCTAAACTCAAGGTCAATACCTACCAGACCCTTCCAGTATTTTCTGTTCGTTATGGGAGTTCTGTGTGCCAAGTTTGGTTCAATTCCATCATTGGTGGAGTTCAGAATGCTCTTTGATTGCAGGTGAGCTATAAATCCCAGCAACTACAATTCCCAAATGAGAAAATCAATCCCCTCCAACCCCACCAATATTCACATTTGGGGTTTTTGGGTGTTTGTGCCAAATTTGTTAAGTGAATGAAAATAGATCCTGCATATCAGACGATTCATAACAGTAGTAAAATTATAGTTATGAAGTAGCAATGAAAGTAATGTTATGATTGAGGGGTTACCACAACGTGAGTAACTGTATTAAGGGATCATAGAATTAGGAAGGTTGGGAAACACTGCAGTAGAGCCTTTTGGGGGATTATTGTATCAAAGTTGGTGAGAGGAGGGAGGTTTGCTGAAAGCCAATGGGATTAAAGAGCATACAATGTATTTTAACTTCTGACCTTTAAAATAACACTATGGTGATGGTAATGTGACTGGAGAAGGAATGGAAAGAATTCCAAACAGATGGATAAAACATCTGAATACAATTGCTGTAGGTAGGACATGGCACATTATGTGATAATACTTCGCCGACTTATACGTTCTGAGATAGAGGCCAATCCGCTAATGAGCCGTAATTTCATTTTGTCATGCCTTTTATGACCGGCAAGGGTGCAAAATAGCAGAGTCGAAATCTTGCATGATTCTAAGGTTCCAATTGAGAAACAATTACAGCTTAATAATATGCCAGACATAACTGTGGTTGAGAAACAGAGAGCAGTCTTGGGGAATAGCAGAGTTGAAGTTAAAGAGAAAGGAAAGAAGATTCAATGTTAAGGCATACATCTTGGGATTCCGTGGTCTGTCTCTGTGTGCAATTACAGTTTAGGGAATAATTCCAAACAGATTAGAGAGATAGTACGATCATCAGCATAGATATTCAGCATACGCAGGTAGACGACTTATCAGTCAGTTACAGATATGTTTGAGATAGTTTCTGTGCCATCCGGTCAGAATATCTCTCTTACAATAAACAGCAGGCAAGTGTTTGCAAATCTGTGATCTGTTGTTGTTGTTGTTTATTCTTTCAGTTGTGTGTGCAAGGGTGACACACCTCACGCCAAGAACAATAACACAGACACAAGTGGTTGGATGAAAATGGCCACAACTCCTATATTGAAAACAGGAACAAAGGGTTGGTGGCCACGCATGGGTCCTGGATCAGGGTCGTACAGCCCCCATGAATGTCCAAAGGCATATGCAAGCATGGGGTGCGAGCGGCCCAATGCCTGTCCATGGAAACTCTGCACCCCAGGGGGCCTGGGCGTTATCCCCCTAACAACCAAGGGGCGATAAGACAGCCTGATCCAGGGGCCATGCCACACGCCAAACACGGAGTTGTGACAAAGAACAATATAACGCCCTGAACAATGCAACAATGACATGAAGAATGAACAAAATGGACACCAACAAGCAATGCAATAAGAAGGGAGGGTGGGAGGAAAAACAGATCTGGCCCCACGTGCAGCCTGGGCAGCCCCAGGCAGACTTAAATAGTCTGCCCAGGCGGAAGTGCTGGCCAGCTGGCGCAAAGAGGGGGTGGGTCGGGGCCAGCCCCATCATTGGCCGGCTGGCATTGGTGGCGGGAACCTCCCACTACCCCAGGGGCTTCTGGGAAGGAGAAACCCCATACATCTCAATGCAAGATGGCGACCCGCTCGGCCAAGCCCATCACTTCCAGCTCTTTGTGACCTCCTGGACCAGCCCACGCCAGAGCTTCCTGTCGGCTGTGGCCATCCCCAGTTCCTTCAGAGCCAAGCCAGTCACTTCAAGGATACCATCCACCCACCTTGCCCTTGCTCGGCCCCTCTTCCTTTTTCCTTCCATTTTCCCCAGCATCATTCTCTTCTCCAAGCTTTCCTGTCTTCCAATTAAGTGGCCATAATATAGTGTTCCTCCGCTATTTCGCAGTTCACCTATTGCGGACTTGCTGTATCACGGGTTTTTTCTTACCCCCCCCCCCCCCAGAGCTACAGGGGAGGGAGGAGCAGGAGGGAGAGGAGCCAAGGTTCCCCCCTCTTTGACGGTGGATTCGTTTTCGGAGAGGGCCAAGCCGAGGCTCCCTCTCTTCCTCTTCCTCGGAGGCCCCAGGGTCCTCCGAGGAAGAGGTGGAGGGAGAGGAGAGGGGAGCCTCAGCTTGGCCCTCTTCAGCGGTGGCTTCGTCCTCAGAGAGGCCCAAGCCGAGGCTCCCTCTCTTCCTCCTCCTCTTCCTTCGAGGACCTCGGAGGACCATAGGGAAGAGGAAGAGACTACTTCGTCCCTACTTTGCGGTTTTTCACTTATCGCGGGTGGTCACGGCACCATATTTCTATCTCAGGAGCCAAGTCAAAAAGCAGCTTTTACATGGGCCCTGTGTATGCTGAGTCCTCCCCCATCTTTCCCCTATCCTCTTTCTCACATTGGGGGGAAAAAAATGGACACTGAGCACATGACTCTTCTCCCAAAGACAGAAATAGGAAACTAGTGGCAATTACTTTTTTGTCGTGGGGATATTTTGGTTTTCCAGACGCGGGAGACTCAGGCCCTAATGATAATGGTGTCAACAACTTGTTTCTGAAGACCGGCAGAGTGTAGGTGGAAGAAGAACATGTATTAGACATTATATGCTGTGTGCCTTGACACACATTCCCTGCCCTGTTTCAGCAACCTATTTCCTGGGGGAATGCAACAAAGAGAGAACACGAGAGATGCTCATTAGATCATTGTGAGCGAGGGTGCCGCCTGATGCCGAGCAGAAGTCGAGCCGAAGCCTGGTCATTGATGGGCAACACTAATGGGAATTAGAAGGTTCTTGGGTGTCCTGAGTATCTGGACTGCCAATCGCATCAAACTACTAGGGCGGAAAGATGGCACAAACCCTGTTGTTTTCAGTGAGAGTGGGGATGTTGCTAAGAATGGGTTGAAAGCAACAGTATTCTATTTGTTGGTACGTGAAGTGCTTTATAGTTTCCAAATCACGACCTCCTTGAACCACTGCAAGCTGGATAGCAAGTGTCCCAAATGTAAGCAAAATATACAGCAGAGTTCTTTCACAACAGACGCATGTGTTTCTAATTGCCAGCATCTGACCTTATTTATTTATTATTATTATTATTATATTTTTAAATTTATACCCCACTTTATCTCTCCTACAGGAGATTCAAAGCAGCTTAACATAAGACCATCAGCATACAATTTAAAATCTACACACACTGTTTAGTAAACTCACGGATTCAGGCAGGCCCGGATTACTGCTTTTTTGTGCCCTAGGCCACAGTTTGGAATTACGCCCCCTTTAAGCCAATCTCCCGTCACCTCCAAGGTCCCCATTCCCACTGGCTGGAAAGCTCCGCTGTGCTCTCAAGGTCTCCTTGGGAGTCGGGAGGCTTGGAGAGAGTGCAGCAGGTGCAAACTCGCTCCAAAGGCGTGCACAAGAGAGCGCGCGCGAGAGAGCGCACGCGTGAGAGAGAGCGTGAGAGAGAGAGCGCACACGCGCGAGAGAGAGAGAGAGCGAGAGAGAGAGAGCGCATGAGAGAGAGCGCGGGAGAGAACGGAAGAGAGAGAGCGCGTGAGAGAGTGCAAGAGAGAGAGAGTGCGCGAGAGAGAGAGAGCGCGTGAGAGAGCGAGAGATGGAGGGGACGGAGCAGAGACTTTGCCAGGAGAAGGAGCGAGGTGGGGCATGAGAAAGGGGGAAAGAGGGGCGCAGACCAGGTTTTTTTTGGCCCATGATCCACCCCCCAACTTGCGCCCCTAGGCCATGGCCTCGTTGGCCTTATGGGTAATCCGGGCATGGATTCAGGTTTCATCCAAAATATCCAGAGGCTTTAATCTTCACCATTGCAGTATAAACAAATGTACCATCAGGAGACACAGATCAACTCTCCATGTACTTGCAAACAATCAGTCATCAACAAGTCACATACAACATAAGTAGAGAGTGAGACTCACACTGAGTCACACAGGAGAGAGAAAGATGGATTCTTTCATCCTCCTTATGTAGCCACCTGCTGCTACGACATCAGTAAGGGACACTGGCTGATGCAACCCCTTTGCAATAACCCCATGTGGTTGTGACTCCGTCATTACAACATCCACTTTAAGTATACCACATGTTCATCAAACAGTATTTTTCTTTGAATAGAAATGATGTGCCATTCCTATCTAATACATGTGCCATTCCTATCTAATACGTGCTTCCATTGGGGCAACATGTGAGTTGTGAACTGGTGCATTGTCTTGCAGAAGGTGGATCATGTCTCCTGGTTTTGATGGCCTCCTGCAATTTCCGCAGCAGTGAAGCCTAGTACGCCCCAGTGAGCGTGGTACCCTTTGCTAGGAAATCTATCCATACTACTCCGTGCTGGTCCCAAAATACTGTGAGCCTGCCGAGAGTTGGGCACGTGCCTTCTTCGGAGGTGGTGAGTCATGATGCTCCCATTGCATCGACTGGACTTTTGTCTCAGGATCATAGTGATGGACTCAGCTTTCCTCCTGTGTGATCAGCCTGTTAAAAAAGTCCTCCTGGTTTCCATGGCACATCATTGTCAAGAGAGCAGGAGAGCATTGGAGTCGCCTGAGGGCTGAGAAGGGCGGTATACAAATGCAATAAATAAATAAACAAACAAACAAACAAACAAATAAATTGGACTCCGTTCTGCTTCTGGAAAGGCATGAGCAGCTGGGGGGCCCAGCGAGCGGATACCTTATGAATGTGAAGATGGTCTTGGGGGATTTTTCCTACGGACCCCACACTCATCTAGACATTTTGGGCTAGGTGGCGAATGGTTACACAGCGATTTTCCAAAATGGCAACCTCCACTTGCTGGATGGTGTGTTCTTCAATAGCAGAATGTGGTCGCCCTGGAATTGGGGCTGTTTCCACCGAAGTGCAGACACATTTGAATGGACAATTCCAGTTCTCGACTCCATCATACAATGGGGAATCATCGCCGTAAACTTCTTTCATCTCATCGAACGTCTCCTTTGGTGTGCGGCCTTTCAAGTAAAGGGACTTTATGACTGCTTTGTATTCCGCTGGGTCCATTCTCAAACCTCACACCACTTCAGCACCTGCAAAATCAAGACCGTTAACAGTTCAGAGTTGTAAATTGGCACGCAACCTATAGAGACTTCTATCATTACACATGTGCAGTGTCAGTGTCCTGAGATAAATAGAAGTGGGTCAGGGGAAATCTTTAATGCACACCCCTTGTACTTCCAAGTCTTCCTTGTCTAAGGAAAATTGGTCTAAAGAAACTCAATGACTTCAAGGCACAAACATATATACTCACTGAGTTCAAAGTTTATCTACAGAAAACCATGATGCATTTCTATCTTCAGCAACATAAGAGGATGCATCTTGCCTTAGCTGCAAGGAGACTTGTGATGGATTGTGGCTAGTGAAAAAAATGTGCAGTTTGGATGACAACAATGCTTTAATTTGAAAACTGCAAACAGATAGACTTAAATCAATGAGAAACTTGTGGAAAAGAATATGTGCCCTTTGAAGGATGGTGCATATATATATATTCCTCAAAATGATTATCCTGTTACATGAGAGCCAGTGCGGTCAAGTCAGATACGTCGATGCTCTCTCGGAGCCCTTTCTCATAACTAATGGAGTGAAACAAGGTTGTGTTCTTGCACCAAGCCTATTTACAGTCTTCTTCAGCATGATGCTCCAAAGGGCTACGGCAGACCTTGAAGAAGAAGACAGCATATATATACGCTATCGTACTGATGGTAGCCTGTTCAACTTAAGCCGTCTGAGGGCTCGCACTAAGACACTAAACGATCTAGTCCATGAGCTGCTTTTTGCTGATGATGCTGCCCTTGTCGCCCGTTCAGAAGCAGCCCTGCAGCGCCTCACATCCTGCTTTGCAACAGCTGCAGAGCTGTTTGGGCTAGAAGTCAGTCTGAAGGAAAGGGAAGTCCTCTACCAGCCCACACCACAGGAAGAACACCATCATCCCCACGTCAGCATAGGCAAATCTGTGCTTAAGTCCGTTCAGCAGTTCACCTACCTGGGAAGCATCATCTTTTCAGACGCCAAGATTGACAAAGAGATAGATCACAGATTAGCAAAGGCATATAGTGCATTCGGAAGGCTTCACAAAAGAGTCTGGAGCAACAAACACCTGAGACAGAGCACCAAAATCAATGTGTACAGAGCTATTGTACTGTCTATTCTCCTCTATGGGTCTGAAATATGGGTCACCTATCAGCAAGACCTACGACTCCTCGAATGCTTTCAACAGCGCTGTCTTTGCACAATCCTAAATATACACTGGACTGACTATGTGACGAATGTTGCTGTCCTTGAGCAAGCAGGGATCCCCAGCATTGAGGCCATGCTATTGTGAACACAGCTGCGCTGGGCAGGGCACGTCTCTAGGATGGAGGACCACCGCCTCCCAAAGATACTACTCTATGGTGAACTCACCACGGGTCAGCGCAAGAGTGCATTTGGAAGGCTTCACAAAAGAGTCTGGAGCAACAAGCACCTGGGGCAAGGCATCAAAATCAGTGTGTACGTAGCTATCGTACTGTCTATTCTCCTCTATGGGTCTGAAACATGGGTCACCTATCGGCAACACCTACAACTCCTGGAACACTTTCATCAGCGCTGTCTTTGCACAATCCTAAATATACACTGGACCGACTATGTGACTAATGTTGCTGTCCTTGAGCAAGCAGGGATCACCAGCATTGAGGCCACGCTATGGAGAACACATCTGCGCTGGGCATGGCATGTCTCTAGGATGGAGGACCACCGCCTCCCAAAGATACTACTCTATGGTGAACTCACCACGGGACAGCGCAAGAGAGGCGCCCCCAAAAAGAGATATAAGGACTCCCTGAAACAACATCTCAGACTCGGCGAGATTGATCATCAACAATGGTCCACCCTGCCTCACATCGGGAGGCATGGAGACGCACTATCCACATTGCTGCGGCCTCTTTCGAGAGGACACGCGGAATAGGTCTCGAAGAGAAACGACAACGCAGAAAGAACCGCAACTTGGAAACAACATCACCCAAGGAGACTTTCTGCTGTGCTTTCTGCAACCGAACTTGCCTATCTCAGATTGGCCTTTTTAGTCATCAGCGTGCTTGTAAAAACCGTGGGATGAGTCCTTCCTAAGAATCTTCGTTCACGAAGTAATGCCGAGAGATATATGGATGTCCACCTTTGAATGAGAACGAGACTTGCAACCTGACAGTGAACCAAGATGAGTTAGTACACCGGTGGGTTTTTGAGAAATGTTACAAGAATATGGCTGAGTATTTTCACATCCCTTGGCAAAAACAAGCCCCAACTTTTGGTAATTTATGTCTTCTTTTCGGTGTCGCCGCAGCAACAATAAAATGGGTCTCTTCCTAATTGCTATTCTTGCCGTCTCTTAAAACAAAGGAATACAAGGAAAGAAACTGACCTAGCAGTTTGACTTTGCAATAGCGGAACCGAATTAATGCAAAATGAAACCATCAACAAACAGACAAAAAAAGAAGAAAGAAGCAATTTTCGTCTTTCGGTAATTTTATTGCTGGATCTGCTGTACTTTGACCTTACAGCAAATGTCTGCTGTCACGTTGCCTGCGAACGCTCGCTTGAGTTGTTCCTGCTGCAGATCTAGAAGGCAGGTGATTATTTGAAAATAAATTTTCCACTTCCCCTCCTGAAACAAAATTGCGCTTGGGTGGGAGTTTGGGCTCAGAGTCTTATCGTCAGCTTTCCTATTCAAATCTGCTAGGTTTCCTCCCACCGAAAAGTATGGAAAATTACCAATATGTATGCTTTGTCAAGGGTACAATTTGCCCCCTTCCCGAATAAAATGCTTTGTTTGAAACATCCTGCTTTTTAGTGGCAGGTGAGGGGTTGGATGGGGTTTGGGAGGAATGAATTATGCGTCTTCTTTTTAATGGCATGAGCTGCACTTTTGGGGCTGTAACAAAGTTATGTTGCAAAAGTAAGGTAAGGAATGAGGTGTGTGTGTGTGGGGGGGAGTCATGACTGGGGTAGCAGTGAGTTGCATTTTCAAGATACTTTTTAGAACCTCTCTCTAGTCCAGCGTTTCACAACCTGGGGGTTGGGACCCTTGGCGGAGTCGCGAGGGGATGTCAGAGTGAAGGCGAGCCCCAGAAAGAGCCCATCTGCATCCTAATTGGTTTGACCTGCAGCAGGGAGTTCCAACGTTCCTGCACATGTGGTCTGGCATCTCTAGCAGAAAAGGCTGGGATTTGGCATCAAAAGACCTCCAGCCATTTCTACCTCTCTGTTTTCTTGCCGCATTTAACCTGAAGCCATGGACTCTTTGAGCACGGAGTTGCATGCGGACAGGCCAACAGGGGCAAGCCCTGAGCGGTTTGGGAGACATAGTTTTCCAAGGATTTTAATGTATTTGGACTCTCCTCAGACTATTAGCGAAAAGGACTTTTCTCTTATAGTTTTCCCAAGGGCACAGATGAACTTTCCCCAAAGCATATGGATTTGATGCTTTTCAAGATCATATGGTCTTTCTTTCCACCCCTTGCATATGAAGTAATTATGAGATATTGGTGATATTCCCCTGAAACCCTCTTATGTAATTCTCCTGCATGTTTTCCCCCTCCCCATGTGTAAAATAATATGAAGAAATGCTACATGTTTGTGAAAGACCCAGCTGTTTGTTTTGAGATTAGGGTGACCACATTCCTGGCTGCACCCTTTAATCCAATCATTGGAACAATTTGCATGACAGAGGACTCTTTCTGGTTTTGGAAAAGTTCTTCTTTACCTTCTCCTCATTTTTGAAAGACTCCTTTTGTTCCATAAATGCTGGACCCTCTGAGTTTAGTCTCGTCCCGTGTTTATTGAACGTATGGCATAACTATATTTCATATTTCACAATCGGCTGTCACTACTGGCCTCGGAAACCAGCACATGGCTACAGTTATTTCATTTATTTACCATCCAGAAGGCTGAAACTTCTCATGGGTAGAATCTGCACATGGCCCTTTGTCAACAAGGGAGGGCCGTTAAGGACAATTCCTGTTTTTCACCAAGAACAAAAGAATTCCTTTGGCTTGAAAGGTCAGGGGCTCGGATCTTCATTTACATATGGACATTGATCTACTCAAGAAAACTCCCGCTGCTTTGTTTTGAAAACATTCCTGCTCCTCGCTCCCCATTCGCCAGAACAAGAAATGGCACTGTTTCACTATTGGGCCAAACTCCAGCTGCCCCAGCGATTCCATCCAATCAACACAAAGCTGGTCTGGGGGCAGGAAGTAGGAAATTTGAATATGTAACCTTATAAAAATGGCATATCTTTTGAATGTAACTTTATGACTGCTTTGCGACAAGGAATCTGCAGTGGTCATCCTTCTCAGCTGACAAAAATAAAAACTTCAGTGGCATCTTCTTCCGGACTTCTTTGGTGAGATCATTTGGGAAAGGGATTTTTAGAGTGGTATTAAAAATTCGTCAAAGGTTCTGCTGAAATCCTTGTTTTAGGGGTGCTTTTGAGGCCTTTGCCCTCCTGGGCCAGGCTATTCTAAAATGTTCGGTAACAAGAGGAATCGCCAAAGCCCATCAGAAAACACAGTATTTTCTGTTGGTCGTGGGGTTTCTGTGTGGGAAGTTTGGCCCAATTCTATCTTTGGTAAGTTGCAGAGTGCTCTTTGATTGTCTTCTCGTCATTACTTTGCGAACGAAGATTCTTAGGAAGGACTCATCCCACGCTTTCTACAAGCGTGTTGGTGACTAAAACAGCCAATCCGAGATAGGCAAGTCTGGTTGCAAAAAGCACAGCAGAAAGTCTCCTTGGGTGATGTTGTTTCCAAGTTGCGGTTCTTTCTGCGTTGTCATTTCTCTTCGAGACTCGTTCAGCGTGACTTTTCGAAAAAGGCCGCAGCATTGTGGATAGTGCGTCTTTCATTGTAGGTGAGCTATAAATCCCAGCAACTACAACTCCCAAGTGTCAAGGTCTATTTTCCCCAAACTCCACCAGTGTTCGCATTTGGGCATGTTGAGTATTCATGCCAAGTTTGGTCCATAGCTATCCCTTTTTCCATCCACAGTGCTGTCTGGATGTAGGTGAACTACAACTCCAAAACTCAAGGTCAGTGCTCACCAAACCCTTCTCTTGGACATGGGAGTTTTGTGTGCCAAGTTTGGGTCAATTCCATCATTGGTAGAGCTAAGAATGCTCTTTGATTGTAGGTGAACTATAAATCCCAGCAACTACAACTCCCAAGTGTCATGGACTATTTTCCCCAAACTCCACAAGTGTTCGCATTTGGGAATGTTGAGTATTCATGCCAAGTTTGGTCCATAGCTATCATTTTTTTCCATCCACAGTGCTGTCTGGATATAGGTGAACTACAACTCCAAAACGCAAGGTCAGTGCTCACCAAACCCTTCCAGTATTATCTCTTGGTCATGGGAGTTTTGTGTGCCAAGTTTGGGTCAATGCCATCGTTGGTGGAGCTCAGAATGCTCTTTGATTGTAGGTGAACTATAAAGCCCAGCAACTACAACTCCTAAATGACAAGCTCAATCCCCCACAACCCCACCAGTATTCAAATTTGAGTGTATTGGGTATTTGCGCCAGACATTTATGCAGAGGGTATTTCGTTCATAAGCCTACTTGCCCAACAATTTTTGAGCTTGCCATAAGATAATAGAGCACTTGAAGGCCTGGAAATTCAAAGCCCTGTATCTGGAAGGATGTATTTTGCCAGCTTGGATTTCTTTTGCATTAATTTCCTCCCTTAAATTCTTTCTAACTTGGATACGAGCATTTCTTTGAAAGATTATTCTTGCTAAATTCTTCTCCGAAATGAACAGGCTTGAAATTCTCGTCTACTTTGTCGCAATGGGAAGGCTTGGTTGAGACGGATCGCTCTGATGGGTGAACAGCAGCCCTCCGCAAATGTTTGCTCCGTTTCACTTTCTCCAAGGACAAAAGCAGCGAGACAAATCTGACAAAAGAATTGGACTGTGTCCACGACATCTTTGCTTCTAACCTGACATGCAGCAAAAAGGAGAAGAAAAAAAACCTTTGCCTTTACACGACATCACTTTGCTTCATCTTTGTCTTTGAGAGATGAGTGGCTGCTCCTTATCTATCATCCAAATGGAAAACTGCAAAGCGACACAATACAGAAGGCTTTTCCCTCTCAGGGTGCATCTTCACTATAGAAAATGTGCAGTTTGGCAACACTTGTTGTCGAACACAGACCCCCCCACACACAAACACACACCAGGTCTAAATATTAAATTAATAAACTTGGTACCGCAGCAAAGAGTTCCACAAGTTAAGGGAGCCGGAAGTTCCATGAATTGGCCTTATGGATTCATGGAGGAGCCCAGCAGCAGCTACCAGTGCACGGGATACTTTTTAAAGCAATCTTTAAATGCCTGCTCAAACAGCCAGGTCTTGACTTTCTTGCGAACTGTCAGGAGGGAGGGGGCCGATCGGATGTCTCTAGGGAGGGCGTTCCAAAGCCGAGGAGCCACCACTGAAAAGGCCCTGTCTCTCGTCCCCGCCAGTCGCGCCTGCGAAGAAGGCGGGACCGAGAGCAGAACCTCTCCAGATGATCTTAAACATCTCGCTCATAGGGAGAGATGCGTTCGGACAGGTAAGTTGGACCCGAACCATTTAGGGCTTTAAAGGCTAAAGCCAGCACTTTGAATTGTCCCTGGTAGCAAACTGGCAGCCAGTGGAGCTGGCACAACAGGGGAGTTGTACGCTCTCTGAGTGCCGCTCCTGTTATCAACCTGGCTGCTGTCCGTTGGACTAGTTGTAGCTTCCGAACAGTCTTCAAAGGCAACCCCACGTAGAGAGCGTTGCAGTAATCTATACGGGGTGTAACCAGAGCTGCGTTTCCAAGTCAGACTTCTCAAGGTATGGGTATAGCTGGCGCACAAGTTTTAACTGTGCAAATGCTCCCCTGGTCACCGCCGAAACCTGGGGTTCCAGGCTCAGTGATGAGTCCAGGATCACACCCAAACTGTGAACCTGCATCTTCAGGGGGAGTGTATCCATGGATCCACTATGTATGTGCCCCCTCGCCCCATGGATACTGGGGCCTTCAGAATTGTTGGGTCCCCCTTGGTATCTATGGACCCCTCATGCATGTTTTTGTTTAATATTTCATATTTTATGTCTTGATATAAAACTTTGGAGAGCGAAGCCTCTCAGAACGATCCTTTGGTGACATTTTGTCAGCATCCCTTGACCTGGGACTCCCCTCCAGCCTTTTCCCCAGTCACCACTTACTGTTGTATCCCAGAGCAGGAACACCTCTGTCCTTAAGCACCACACTAGTATAGTTAAATCAGTAAAAGCAGTTTATTGAAGGATATATGTAAGCAAAGCAATAAAAATGATAGAAACAGTATAGTCCTAAACAGTATTTTCCAGAAGTAACAAATAGTCCATGAACTTCAAGGTAACAAGCTCAAAGGATGCAAAATCCAAAGGACAAGGCAGTATGGAGATCCGATACCCAGAACAGGAACCTAGCTAAACTTGAAACATGAAAATAGAGATACACTTGGAAGCAAGACCATCATGAAAATTCAGTATTGGTGAGACTGAGCTAAAATCCTTTCCCCATCTCATATAAAGCTTTTCCTGTCTCATGAAACGAAAGGAAAGCATTCCGTTTGCCTTTACAACCAGATCAGGATTTCTTAAACTCTCTTTTCTAAGAGATGGGCTAAACTTCAGCGATCTTGAGAACTTTGTCTTAGTTTACAAAAGTCTTACCTTCTATCTTCAAATTCATTAAATTCTACACCTGACAAATCATCCTCAGAAGACAGTTTCTCAGAGAAAGGCTGCTGTGGGCCTCTTTCAGGAATGTGACCTTGAGACCCAACAGGAGAAGCACTACGTTCGTGAGAAACCTCGTGCGTCTCAGCAAGGCCTGGACTTGACTCAGGCCCAGGAAACCCTCATCCCCATTGACATCAGACACAGACCCAGGAAAACCATTATCACCTATTGTCTGTGACCCATACCCCCGACTGTGCAAAAGACAACAGGCCTCGAAGTCGGACCACCTATTCTTTGTACAGCCACATGGACATATGAAAAGACATTTAACACCTGCCATTTCCTTTGCTGGTGTTGGGATGACTTGCCGCACTTTCCACAATGATATTTCCCCTTTTCCTGCTTTGTAATACAATGGACACTGGTGCAGAGTCACAAGACCCATGTGGTCGGGGCTCATAAAGACAATCACCACAACAATAGAACAATTGGAACCCGTTGGTCCCACTTTGTTTGTTCCGGAGTTGGGACAATGTAATCCAATCATAAATCAATGTCTTCTTTGTCTGAAGTTTCCATCTTGCCCCTCATCAGTCATTAGAGAACAGGAATCTGCACTGGGAATGGGGAACGCTCTCTGATTGGCTGTCTCGCGTCAGCTGATTGTGATGTCAAAAGGGCTCAACCAATCACGGTGTTGCCAGCTCCAGCTGGGGCAGGAGCTTCAAACAACTGTACTGTGTAAAAATGTCTGTTTTGCAATGTTATACTATCTCATCTTACTTTGGCGGATTACCGCGAGCTGGCATCATTTCAGCTGACATAGGGTGGTATAATAATATACCACCCTATTTCTACAACTTGGTGAGATTTATTTGGGAACTAGCTTGGGGACCCGGCCCTGCCCGGGTCATTTGAGAAGTGCAGCAGGATGTAGAGTGGGTCATGGGGGCTCTGTGTGCCAAGTTTAGTCTTGATCCATCATTATTGGGAGTTGCAGTGGTATCATGAAATTACTGAAGGTAGTGCAAGTCCCATCATCTCTGTGTGTCCCGTCCCCCCCAAAGTGTAGTAGGATGTAGATTGGGTCATGGGGGCTCTGTGTGCTAAGTTTGGTCTGTATTGGTGAATGGATGAGGGATGCATTGTTTTTCGGAAGTGAGTGAAGGTACTTCAAGTCCCATCATCCGTGGTCCGTCTCACAGTAAACTGCACCAGGCTGTAGAGTGGGTCATGAGGGCTCTGTGTGCCAGATTTGGTGTTGATCAGTCATTGGATTAGGTTTGTAGCAGGATTGGGAAGTGAGGGAAGGTACTGCAAGTCCCATCATCCATGTTCTGTCCCCCTCCAAACTTCAGTAGGATGTAGAGTGGATCACTGGGGCTCTGTGTGCCAAGTGTGGACTTTCTCGGTGTTTGTTGGGGGCCACAGTGGTCTGTGGGAACAGAGGGGTGTAAAAGTACTACAAATCCCATCATCCATTGTCAGTCCTCCCCCAAACCTCACCAGGACGTGAAGGCAGTCATGGGGCTTATGTATGGCAAGTTTGGTCTCGATCAGTGATTGGATGAGGGTTGCAGCGGACTTGGGAAGTGAGTAGAGGCACTTCAAGTCCCATCATCCATGGCCCACCCTCCTCTGAACTGCACCAGGACGTAGAGTGGGTCATGGGGGCTGTGTGTGCTGAGTGTGGTCTGTATTGGTCCTTTTGGTGGCCTCAGTGGTCTGTGGGAACCAAAGTCTTGGAAAGTACTACAAATCCCATAATACGTGGGTCATGTCATAGGGGGTTATGTGTACCAAGTTTGGTGCAGGTCCATCACCGGCGCTGGTCGCTGTGGCCTGTGAAAGTGGCTGCCACATATCCGCCCTGGCCTGTGAAAGTGGCTGCCACATATCCGCCTGGCCTGTGAAAGTATACCGGTGTAAAACAGAAAGGAGTTTAAAAATGGAAAAGGCCTGCATGGAATTAGCAGTAAGGTCCAATGAGGCTGGGTGAGGGGCTTTGGGCCAGAATTATTTATATAAGCATTAAAAGGCATTAGAGAAAGGTATTTATTGTTTTCTCTTGTGTCTTTTTGAGTGAAGTAGGGCCTTACCTTGTAGAGTGACAGTGCCTGTTCTAAAGATCCTGTCAGAAGCTGCCTTTCTCTGACACTGTGTTGAAGAGGGAAGATGGATGCCTCTTTTGGGCCTATCTGGGAGAAGGGGATTTGTAGGGGCTACAATGTTTTCTGGGAAGTGAATTGGGATGCAAATCCCATCATTCGTCGGCCATCCTGCCCTAAACTCTATTTTGGGGCCTGTAATGTTATGGCCTGCTATTGGTAACTTTAAAAGGGTGCATGGCAGGCAGCCGTTTTCTAAAAGCTGAGGGGAGGAGAATACAGGAATCCATTTTGTTTT
Organism: Anolis apletophallus; assembly: GCA_030556195.1. NCBI lineage: Eukaryota > Metazoa > Chordata > Lepidosauria > Squamata > Anolidae > Anolis > Anolis apletophallus. The sequence continues at coordinate 7,534,759 of JARBWK010000013.1, forward strand.
CACAGAGCCAAGTGGGGAGGGAATGTTGATGGTGCATTTTTTCCCCTCAGTGGGAAGAAATCCTGTTGTTTGAATGTAGAGGCCTGGATTCTGGGATGCTGGCTTTTTTCCCCTCAGTGGGAAGAAATCCTGTTGTTTGAATGTATCAGTGGGAAGAAATCCTGTTGTTTGAATGTAGAGGCCTGGATTCTGGGTTGCTGGCTTTTTTCCCCTCAGTGGGAAGAAATCCTGTTGTTTGAATGTAGAGGCCTGGATTCTGGGTTGCTGGCTAATCAGTGGCTATCAATGCCCTCTGTCTGGTGCCTTAGAATTTTGGAGTGGCGAGGCTGTCCAATCAAAGGACTTTATGCAAATAGCTGCCACATATCCGCCCTTCCGCATACACACATACACACATACATACACACATACACACATACAAACATTCCGTTTTATAAAGGTATACAGATACAGATATTGGATTTTAGCTTGTCTCGCCAGGCACATGGATCCACAGGTGGTCTGCACCAGATACCAGTATCCGCCTACAGGGACTCGGTATCCACGCTTCAGATCCGCAGCCCAGATCTCACTATCCACAGTTGCTTTAAATTGCTCTATTTCACTGTCATGGCTCAATGCTATGAAATCTTGGTAGTTGTTGTTCTCCAAGGCCTTTAGCCTCTTTTGCCAAAAAAGCTTGTGTTTCACCAAATTACAGTTAAAGTGGGGTTAAACTGCAGTCATTCGACAGAGTAGATGTACCTTGAGAAGGTGGTAAAAATGGAAAGTCTTTTACTGGAAGCATTGAAGCGGAAGCTGGGCATCACTCAAACAGAGATTATGTTGGAGTAAGATTCATGCATCTCTAGTTGGAACAGATGACCACTAAGAAGCCTCCCAAAACTATAATCTGTATGATTTTATGGATCACTGGAAAATAAGTCATCTATCTCCAGTTTCTGCTTGCAAAACCCCGAAGACAAATTATGCCGGCTGTAGTTGCCTTCAGATTCAGCCTTGAGCCAAATTATTCATGCGCACATGTGCTCTTTAAGCCTTTCTTCTTAAGATGCTCCTTTTAGGTTCATTGCTTCCAGGGCTTGCAAGATGCTTAAAAAAACTCAACCCAAAGACGAGGGGAATGAGATATTTCAAGAAAACACAGTGTAGATGCACCAGTCGCTTAGCTCAGTGTTTCCCAACCAGTGTGCCATGGCACACTAGTGTGCCGTGAGTGATCATCAGATGGGCCGTGGGAAATTGGAACCTCCAATACTCTTTCTTCCCCCTCCTGCTGAACACTTTTTCTTCTCCACTCGGGCTCCCTTCTTCCCAGCCTCGCTCTATGACTTTATGACAGGGGATTCTGTCATAAAGTTTTCCCATGCCTGTTTTAGGTCACATCAAAGCAAGGCAAAGCGAGCAGAGCAAGGCTGGGAAGAAGGGAGCCCGAGTGGAGAAGAAAAGGTAAGTGTTCGGCAGGAGGGGGAAGAAAGGGTCCGAAGGGGAAGGGGGAGGAAGAGGTCTCTGTCGAAAGCTGGCATGGGCAAACTTGGACCTTCCAGGTGTTTTGGATTCCAACTCCCACCATTGCTAGCAGCCCCCCTCAGCCACTTAAGCAGGAAAAGGCCTCAGGCTCTTAGGAATGGTGGGAGTTGAAGTCCAAAGCACCCAGAGGGCCGAAGTTTTCCCATGCCTGTTTTAGGGACCTTAAAGTGGTGAGCCTCCTTCCAACATTGTGATTCTGGATAGAAAACAAACAACAACATAACATAACATTGTTTGAGTCCACAGTGCTCTCTGGGTGTAGGTGAATTACAGCTTCCAAACTCAAGGTCAATTCCCAAGCAAACCCTTTCAGTACTTTCTGTTGGTAATGAAAGTTCAATATGCCAAGTTTGGTTCAATTCCATTGTTGCAAGAGTTCAGGATGCTCTTTGATTGTGTGTTAACTATAAATCCCAGAAACTGTAACTCCCAAATGTCAAGGTCTATTTTCCCCAAACTCCATCTGTGTTCACATTTGGGCATATTGAGTATTCATGGCAAGTTTGGTCCTGATCCAACATTGTTTGAGTCCACAGTGCTCTCTGGATGTCGGTGAACTACAACTGCAAAACTCAAGGTCAATGCCCACCAAGCTCTTATAGCATTTTCTCTTGGTTATGGGAGTTCTGTGTGGGAAGTTTGATTCCGTTCCATCATTGGTGGAGTTCAGAGTGCTCTTTGATTGCGGGTGAACTATAACTCCCAACTGTTGAGCAAGATTTTCGTGTGTGTCTTTCTGTCATTCCTGCCAGGATATCTATGTTATGTTCATCGCAACAGGCCCAGGTTTCACACTGAGTGTATCAATACATTTAAAAACATATTAACTATATGTATGACTGTGTTAGAGTGTCATTTTGTGTCATTTTGGTTGATGGTGTGCCCCAGGATTTTGTAAATGTAAAAAATGTGCCGCGGCTCAAAAAAGGTTGAAAAACACTGGCTTAGCTAGCCAGAAATTTTAGGATCAGGAAAGGGAAGTCCATTAAGAAGCTGGCCTGAATGATTCAAAACCAACAAAGCTGCTTGAATTTGCCACAGAACTTTGGAAATGATATTGACAGCTTGATCAATATCTGGAGAGCTCAGAGTTAATCTTCTGCCACTTGGAGTTATCTGTTTATAGACATCTATAGGCATATCTACACCACTGTGTCAGGGTTTCTTGCAGTCTAAGTCTAAGTCTTTCTTTCTTATTATTTCCAAATAATACATTATTTGTTAACAAACAGCAAGATCTGCCAACCCATAACATTCTTTGTCAGAATTGAGGATCTCTACATCCTCATCCTCGTAAAGGCTTGTATGCTCAGTTGCTCATGGGTTCATGAAGCATACCCACAAACCCTTTGTACTACTGGAGGAAAGATTTGATGTCCTAGTCACATCCAAACACCCAGCATAAAAAGACTTTTAATTCTTTCTCCAGTTTCCCTTTGATTGTTCCAGCCTTCTGTAGAACTTGTTGATATACAACTTTAATAATAATAATAATATTAATAATAATAATAATTGTATTATCTGCCTCTCTCTGCAGTTTGTATGTCCCATTTTGACCTTTATGGTATGACTTTAAAGGAGTTGCGCCATGCAGTGTGACTTTAACGGCCATGGCTCAATGCTATGAAATCATGGTCTGTGGGTGCATCTACATGGTAGAATTAATTCAGTTTGATCACTTGTGAACTGCCAGTGCATAGGGAACAGGGATTGGAAAATCAAAGAAATGTTAGATAGAAATGGGACAGCATTTCTAGTCATGTAAAAATACTGTTTGATAAACATGTGGAATATTGATAGCACCTGGGTAGTGACTGTGAATGTTATGCTGCAATACCTAAAGGAAATGTTGTAGTGGCTGAGTCGTAACCATGTGAGGGTTGTTGCAAAGGGGTTGCATCAACCAGTGTCCCTTACTGATGTACTGCAGGTGGCTATTAGGGTTGCCATTTTTTGATATAAGAAATACGGGACATTTACGGGATTTTTCACAAAAATAAGGGACGCTTCATTAAAAACTTGAAACTCAAACATTAGGCAGAAATAGTTTTATTAACAGAATAAGATAATGATTGAAACTCACAAAAAAAACTGACGTATACCCTCTTAACAGTACATGGTATGTTTCTGCATGCTTTGTCATGTAAAAAAAACATTATTAAAACTACCTAATTTTCTCCATCTGTATTTAGTCCTTGACTTTGCTGACTTTAAAAGTGCACTGTCTAAACATTAAAATAAAATAAATTTGATAAGACAGTACATCTTCATGATTATTATGTCAATAGTTAATGGTATAGTATAGTATGGGATACACAGCATTGTATAGTATTAGGATTCACAGCTAGGCCTATTTTAAGAGTAACTCTCAAGCAACCAGAAACTATCTTTATCCAACATGATCCAACATTCCCCTTGGGTAACGGTTAATTAGTCTACTGTACTTTGAAAAAGTCCTGTATCGCCTCTTTCTTCCAACGGGGATGTAGGCTGCCCTGCGAGTGGGAATCCCCGGGCAGGCATTGCCGTGGAAACCGCAGCGTGCACCTTCCTCTGGTCAACCCCGCCCAGTCCTGTCCTGCTAGTCAAAAATAAGGGACAGGGCCTGAAAATAAGGGACCCCAATTTTAGGGCCAAAATAAGGGACGTCCCTTAGAATAAGGGACATATGGCAACCCTAGTGGCTATATAAAGAGGAGGAAAAAATCCATCTTTCTCACTCCTGTGTGACACAGTGTGAGTATCTGCCTATGTAGTATGTGACTATCTGATGATTCTGACTGTTTTCAAGTAAGAAGTATGAGGATCTTCATAACCTGTTTGTACATTATATATATATTGCAACGGAAAAGATTAAAGCCTCCAGATATTTAGGATGAAAACCTGAATCCATGACTTTACTAAACAGTGTGAAAATAAGGTCAGATGCCGGCAGTATGACTTTGCTGATAGAAGGAGGTTGTGATTTGGAAACTATAAATCATTTCATATACCCAGGAAACCTGCCAGGTATGGAACAATAGAATGGCAGGACAAACATGTCCCAGTTTTCATTGTTGAAATGCTGCAGAGTGTCAGGAGGACGCTTCGTGAATCAACCATGGTTGCACAGAGTACAACATTCAAATAACAACAGGTTTAAGGCAACACTCTTGCCTTGGCATTCCTCCCTTTCACCTTAAGAAAGGGGGCCAAACCACGAGAAATGGAAATGCAAGATACAACGCTATAACTGCCTTAGTTTAGCAAGGATAGTCCCTATTAATGCTCTACTACTGTATTACTTGGGGCCAAGCTCAGAGATCTATCAACCCAATGTTAGTATTAGGTTGTCCTGTTTCCCCAAATACAATAAGCAACTGGTAGAAATCCGCATGTAGTGAACGAAGGTTTCATTACATCAAAAAGCCCACCAAGCGATTCATAAATCTCCTAGCAAAGAAGCATTAACAGAAAGCTCAAACGCCCACCAACATTCCCTGGTGACCGTCTGGCTTTCTCTGCATTAACAGATTTATCTTCTCAGTCGTGGTCACTGTTAGATTGGGAACAAGATAAAATAGCTTTAGGAATCCCAGGGGTAATTCCTTTTCTCTGAACAGTCCCAGACCGGAGTATGTGGGTTGCAAGGCGTCCCTTGGAGTATTTTTCCAATTAGCTGAGAGTTGGGTTTTTAAAAAAACAAAACAAAGACGCAAAGGACTATTTTCTTTTTCCACTTTTGCTTTAAGGCAAATGGAGACTGGGGGCTTTTTCACAATAAACCATTGTAGCATTCTTATTCTGCATTAACGCTGTCAATAAAGCAATAAAGCAAAGTTTATTGATTAGTCCACTGACCATATCAACAAAAACCAAAAAAGTACACAAATAGACACTAATCACTATTTTAAGACTCCCATAATAGTGAACTAACATACATTAAAACTTGATTAAGTTAAAAGGTAATTTAAAATGTCATCATTAAAATGCCAAGGTAAAATTTCATACCACAAAAATTGATTTTGTCATTTGGGAGTTGTAGTTGCTGGTATTTATAGTTCACTTACAATCAAAGAGCATTCTGAACTCCACCAACGATGGAATTGAATCAAATTTGGCACACAGAATTCCCACAACCAACAGAAAATACTGGAAGGGTTGGGTGGGCATTGACCTTGAGTTTTGGAATTGTAGTTCACGTACATCCAGAGAGCACCGTGGACTCAACAATGGATCTCGACCAAACTTGGCACAAATATAGGAACTCTTTGGGACTTAGTTGCTGGGATTTATAGTTCAACGATAGAACTCTACCAATGTGGGCCAAACTTCCCACATAGAATTCCCATGCCTTGAAGGGACTCACTGGCGCGAGAAATACTGTGTTGTCTGATGGTCTTTGGCAACCCATCTCACACCCCCTCGCGACCCCTCCCCAGGGGTCCCGACCCCCAAGTTGAGAAATGCTGGCTTAATGTATTGTATGTGTGTATTGGTTTGCAATTTTACCTAATCTCTTTGTTGTGTATGTGTCAGTGTGTGGGTGTGTGGGGGGGGGGGGGGGTTGCAGACCATGTGGTGAGAACTAGGCACGTTCAGGACCTCATACGCCATTTTAGAAGTTAGTTTATGTTTGCTTTTTGACTTCAGTGGAGATAGAAGCTATTAGACCCTTAGAGTAAAAGCCATCTGTATACCTCTGACATCAGTGTGTGTTTTTATCAGCAGCAGTGAGTACAGTTTCGACTGCAGTATAAGAACAGTATGCTATACCGTAACCATTAGGCTCCATTGGACTATGGACTATTGATTCTAAGGAAGATGTTCTGTGCTATCTACACAAACTACTTAAAATCCTATTGTAACTCAATCGATAAGCAAAGTGCCTTTATGCTGTGTACATGAAGTTTTGTGAGTAAACAAACTGTTACTATTAAAGAAGAGCGCATGATTTAAAGGCAACGTCCTTCAACGTCCTCCCCTTTATTATTTAACATCCATATGTGACCACTTGCCAAACTGGTGTGGTGTTTTGGTCTGGAGTACGCTGATGACACCCAGCTGGTGCTGAGGATGGCCGGCTGGCCGGCCGGACTCGGTACCCGATAATTTCCAGCTGTGCCTTGAAGCCGTGACTGGTTGGCTATGTGCCAGCTGGTTGAGAGTGAACCCATCGAAAACGGAGATCCTATGGCTGGGTCACCTGGGGGGGGGGGGGTGACCTCCGCTGCCTACTCTGGACGGCGAGGCATTATGCCCATTGCCCTTAGTAAAGAGTCTGGGGGTCCAATTGGACCCACTGCTGACAATGGAGGGCCAGGTCTCCACTGTCAGCAGATCCGCCTTTTTCCACCTGCGACAGGCTAGGCGACTGGCGCCATACCTTACCAGGAGTGATCTAGCTGTGGTGATCCAGGCAATGGTCATCTCGAGGCTAGACTACTGTAACTCCCGCTACATGGGTCTACCTTTGGCAGTTATCCGGAAACTCAAACTGGTGCAGAATACAGCAGCTAGACTCCTGGCGGGAGTACCGGCCAGGAGCCATATCACTCCAACTCTGCAGCAACTGCACTGGTTGCCATCGAGTACCGGATCACCTTCAAAGTCTTGACCTTTAAGGCCCTGTATTGTCTGGGGCCGGTGTACTTGAGGGACCGTCTACTCCCATATGCTCCCCAGAGATCCCTTCGGTCAGAGGACCAAAACCTGTTACACGTCCCTTCCATTAGGTCCTTTCACTTGTCATCAACCAGGCAGAGAGCCTTTTCCATCGTCGCACCGAGCCTGTGGGATGCCTTGCTGGCGGAAGTTTGGGCGATAAACGAACTAACAGCCTTCCGGAAGACGTGTAAGACAGCTTTCTTCCAGCAGGCATTCAATCTTTAAGTCATGTCATGCTGACAGAAACATTGTTTTTTATGCTTTTTAAAATGTTCTTATCATTTTAGTGCTGTGTTACCTTGTGCATTTTGTAAACCACTCTGAGCCAATTTGGAAAGGGCGGTATATAAATTGAAATTGAATTGAATTGAAAGATGGCCAATTCTCTTACACCAGAAGCGACTTGCAGTTACTCAAATAGCTCCTGACACAGGGAGAAAAAAACCCAACCAAGATCTGTATTTAATTAAAAAGAGAAAAGCACAGCACACGGTGTTCCAAATGTCCTTCCGCCTTGGAATTTGAACACCAAATAGAACGATCTTTATCTGATGGCCGAAAGAGAAGTCTATCCCACGTTCTCGGAAAACACACTTAGGATAGCACTAACACTGAGATAAAGCCATCCCTCAAGGGTATTAACATTTTGGCAGAGTCATATAGACAGATATGGTCTTTTAATGAAGCAGTGGCTATTAGCTACTTGCAGTCTCTCGGCATTACTTCGCGAACGAAGATTCTTAGGAAGGACCCATCCCACGCTTTTTACAAGCGCGTCGATGACTATAAAGGCCAATCTGAGATAGGCAAGTTCGGATGCAGAGAGCATAGCAGAAAGTCTCCTTGGTTGATGTAATTTCCAAGTTGAGGTTCTTTCTGTGTTGTCGTTTCTCTTCGAGACCCATTCAGCGTGTCTTCTCGAAAGAGGCCGCAGCATTGTGGATAGTGCGTCTCCATGCCTCCCGATGTGAGGCCAGAGTGGACCATTGTTGGTGATCAATCTGGCTGAGCCTGAGATGTTGTTTCAGGGAGTCCTTATATCTCTTTTTGGGGGCGCCTCTCTTGCGCTGACCCATGGTGAGTTCACCATAGAGTAGTATCTTTGGGAGGCGGTGGTCCTCCATCCTAGAGATGTGCCCTGCCCAGCGCAGCTGTGTTCTCAATAGCATGGCCTCAATGCTGGTGATCCCTGCTTGCTCAAGGACAGCAACATTCGCCACATAGTTGGTCCAGTGTATATTTAGGATTGTGCGAAGACAGCGCTGATGAAAGCGTTTGAGGAGTTGTAGGTGTTGGCGATAGGTGACCCATGTTTCAGACTCATAGACAGTACAATAGCTCTGTACACATGGATTCTGGTGCTTTGTCTCAGGTGCTCGTTGCTCCAGACTCTTTTGTGAAGCCTTCCGAATGCACCATATGCCTTTGCTAATCTGTGATCTATCTCTTTGTCAATCTTGGCATCTGAAGAGATGATGCTTCCCAGGTAGGTGAACTGCTGAACGGACTTAAGCACAGATTTGCCTATGCTGACGTGGGGATGATGGTGTTCTTCCTGTGGTGCGGGCTGGTAGAGGACTTCCGTTTTCTTCAGGCTGACTTCCAGCCCAAACAGTTCTGCAGCTGCTGCAAAGCAGGATGTTAGGTGCTGCAGGGCTGCTTCTGAATGGGCGACAAAGACAGCAGCATCAGCAAAAAGCAGCTCACGGACTAGATAGTTTAGAGTCTTTATCCCATGTTCTCGGAAAACACACTTAGGATAGCACTAACACTGAGATAAAGCCATCCCTCGAGGGTATTAACATCTTGGCAGAGTCATATAGAGAGATATGGTCTTTTAATGAAGCAGTGGCTATTAGCTACTTGCAGTAGTGTGTTGCAATTTGTCCTTTGTACTCCATGCTTTCCTCTAGTACGAATGCTGCAATCAAATTGGGGGCGAACACGAAGACTTGGTATTGCTTGCTTTGCAGTAGGGATGGTCCAAGTTGAATTACAAAAGAGAACAAGAATGGCGGTTTGCCGAATTTTAAGATGCCACAGAGACACTGACAAAGGATGGGGTGCTGTGCTGAAATGTTGCAGTCAGCGCTCAAGAAATGTGGAAGTTGCTGAGGGAAGCAAGTGTCATGGCTCCTCCATCATAAATAGTGCGGTTCCATTGTCGGCACGGAAAATGATTGGAGGCCGCATTTATAAGAGCAGAGCAAAACATCTCCACCAGATGATAGGAACGGAGATGGAAAGATGGTCATAAAGAGGAGCTGTAGATAAGGGTGGGAGTCACAATCCGTAGCCAGTTGTATTATGTCTGTATTTCTCCTTGGCCATTTTCGTTGCTACTTCATAACTGTAATTTTGCTACTGTTATGCATCGTAATGTAAATATCTGGTATGTATTTTCATTCACTGGACCAAATTTGGCACAAATACCCATTTTTGAATGCTGGTGTGGTTTAGGGGCGGGTGGTGGTGGTGGTTGATTTTTCATTTGGGAGTTGTAGTTGCTGGGATTTATAGTTAACCTACAATCAAAGAGAATTCTGAACTCCACCAATGATTGAACCAAACTTGGCACTCAGAACCCCTATGACCAACAGAAAGTACTGGAAGGGTTTAGTGGGCATTGGCCTTGAGTTTTGGAGTTGTAGTTCACCTATATCCAGAAAGCACTGTGGACTCAAACAATGCTGGATCTGGACCAAACTTGGCACAAATACTCAGTATTCCGAAATATGAACACTGGTGGGGTTTGTGGGGAAATAGGCCTTGAAAATTGGGAGTTGTGGTTGCTGGGATTTATAGTTAACCTACAATCAAAGAGAATTCTGAACTCCACCAATGATTGAACCAAACTTGGCACTCAGAACCCCTATGACCAACAGAAAGTACTGGAAGGGTTTAGTGGGCATTGACCTTGAGTTTTGGAGTTGTAGTTCACCTATTTCCAGAGAGCACTGTGGACTCAAACAATGCTGGATCTGGACCAAACTTGGCACAAATACTCAGTATGCTGAAATGTGAACACTGGTGGAGTTTGGGGGAAAACAGACCTTGACAATTGGGAGTTGTAGTTGCTGGGATTTATAGTTCTCCTACAATTAAAGATAATTCTGAACCTCATCAACTATAGAATTGGGCCAAACTTCCCACATGAAACCCCATTCCCTTGAAGGGACTCACTGGTGTGCGTCTACTTCCAGCCTTGCATGCTCTCCCTCTCTCACGAATGTGCACCATACTGCTATGCACTGAGCATGCCTGCTCTCCCCTCCCCCTTGGAGTCTTCCCTTTGGCTGAAAGGCTGGCCAATCACAGCAGGAGGAGGGCTTTTGGTGGGAGGATTCGCCATGCGTTTCCAAAAAGGGAGAGAAGGACAAACAGCAAGATCTTCAACCTTCTCTACCAAAGGGGCTCCTGAGACCATCAGAAAACATATATTTCTCAACCTGGGGCTGTGACCCCTGGGGGAGATCATGAGGGGGTTTCAGAGGAGTTGCCAACGATCATCAGAAAACATGTATTTCTGATGGTCTTTGGTGACCCCTCTGAAATGCACTCATGACCTCCCCAGGAGTCCCAATCTCCAGGTTGCTTGGTGTCTCATCAAACAACAAATCTCAGAATTTCAGAGCACTGAGTCATGCCAGTTCAAGTGGTATCAAACTGCATCATTTCTACAGTGGAAATCAGGCATCCTTCAACTGCGGCTCTCCAGCTGTTTGGGCCTCCAACTCCAAGAAGCCCTCATGAGCTTGCTCAATTGTCAGGAATTCTGGGAGTTGAAAGGCCAAACAGCTGGAGGGCTGCAGTTTGGGAATGCCTGGTGTAGATACACCCTCTCTTGAAAGAAGTACAGATTTATCTTCAAAGGGGCACACATCCTAGTGAAACATGGCAGTCCTAGAGAAGATGAAAGACAAAATGAAGATGAATCCCTCCATCGGGAGGCATGGAAATCGATTCAACACATCTTCCTTCTTCATGTGGGCGTTCGTTTACTCATTTTGGAACTATTTATGCACTGTCTCCCCATTAATTAAAATGTGTTTCTTCTCTATTTCCCCCCCATTTGTGCTCATTTCAACTATTTGCATTGTAGACGATGCCGATGGTTTTGTATTTCATTTCTCAGGAATAGCTTGCAAACTTTGCAATTCTATGTTTTCTCGAGGCAAGATGCACTTCTTCTCATTATTAGGGCAAAAAAGGCCTCTTTTGTTAAGGCTGTTGTCACCAAGGAAATTCTTACATTGGAATAAACAGCAACGTTTTGCCTTTCCTGTTTATTCTGTCTATTGTTAGTCCTCCACATTCGCTTCTGTGGATTTGATAGTATATGGATTTGATAATATAGTCTCTAAAAGAAGCTTTAGGTTCTATAGAGCAGTGTTTCCCAACCAATGTGCCGTGGCACACTAGTGCGCCGTGAGTGATCATCAGGTGTGCCGTGGGAAATTGGAACCTCCAATACCCTTTCTCCCCCTCCTGCTGAACACTTTTTCTTCTCCACTCGGGCTCTCTTCTTCCCAGCCTCGCTCTGCTCGCTTTGCCTCACTTTCCCCTGGGACGAGTCTGCGCAGTAGCGCCTGCATGGGTCATGTCTTCCTCCCTCCCTTCTCCCCTCCTGAACATGCTCACGCTGCCCCCTCAGATCAAAAGCGGCAGTGTAGAAGAAAAAGTAAGTGTTCGGCAGGAGGGGGAAGAAAGGGAGCGAAGGGGAAGGGGGAGGAAGAGGTCTCTGTCGAAAGCTGGCATGGGCAAACTTGGACCTTCCAGGTGTTTTGGACTCCAACTCCCACCATTCCTAGCAGCCTCAGGCCCTCTTCCTCCCCCCCCTCCTCAGCCACTTAAGCAGGAAAGGGCCTCAGGCTGTTAGGAATGGTGGGAGTTGGAGTCCAAAGCACCCAGAGGGCCGAAGTTTTCCCATGCCTGTTTTAGGGACCTTAAAGTGGTGAGCCTCCTTCCAACATTGTGATTCTGGATAGAAAACAAATAACAACATAACATGACATTGTTTGAGTCCACAGTGTTCTCTGGGTGTAGGTGAACTACAACTTCCAAACTCAAGGTCAATTCCCAAGCAAACCTTCTGTTGGTAATAAGAGTTCAATATGCCAAGTTTGGTTCAATTCCATTGTTGCAAGAGTTCAGGATGCTCTTTGACTGTGTGTTAACTATAAATCCCAGAAACTGTAACTTCCAAATGTCAAGGTCTATCTGTGTTCACATTTGGACATATTGAGTATTCATGCCAAGTTTGGTCCTGATGCAACATTGTTTCAGTCCACAGTGCTCTCTGGATATAGGTGAAATACAACTCCAAAACCCAAGGTCAATGCCCACCAAACTCTTATAGTATTTTCCCTTGGATATGGGAGTTCTGTGTTCGAAGTTTGTGTCTTTCTGCCATTACTGCAAGGATATCTATGTTGTGTTCATCGAAACAGGCCCAGGTTTCACATTGAGTATATAAATACATTTAAAAACATATTAACCATATGTATGACTGTGTTAGAGTGTCATTTTGTGTCATTTTGGTTGGTGGTGTGCCCCAGGATTTTGCAAATGTAAAAATGTGCTGTGGCTCAAAAAAGGTTGAAAAACACTGCTATAGAGTGACTCAAGAGTCAAAACAGATGTTGAATAACATCTTGAAACTTAAAACGCAGACATTGAGCTTGTCTTCTGCAACTTAACGGTTGGGTTTTGCCTGCTAACATTTGCAAAATGGACCAACGGGCTTCCTCCCAGAATCTGGAGTAAGGGAGGGCAATGGTGCACAACGTTAAGCCCAACTGTGAATTTCTTCTTTTCATTTCTGAAAGTTGAAACCTAGGTTGAGGCCGAGTGACCTCCTGGTTTGAACAAGGCCGTTTGATCTGTCAAAGCCAGCAGGTCAAGGCAGAAAGTCAAGGGCTGACAAGTTTCATTAAAATCAACACTGGTGACCTTCATCCGGGGAAATTCTAGTTGCACCACAGAGAGAGAGACACACACACAGGAAATTTTGGGGTTGGGTTGGGCAGCTCTGAGAATTGTTCCTTTTTTCACTCAGAATGATGCGACATACCATCACCACCTCCTCTTCTCCTCCTCTTCCTCCTCCTCCCTTTCTCTTTCTCCCCTTCTCCTCCCCTCCTCCTCCTCTTCATCTCCTCCTCCCCTTCCCCTCCTTATCCCCCTTTTCTTCTCCTTTTCTTCTCTTCCCCTTCTCCTCCATCTCCTCCTCCTTCTCTTTTTCTCCTTCTCCCCTTCTTCTTCTTCTCCCCTCCTCCTTCTCCTCCTCTCCATCTCCTCCTCCTTATCCCCATTTTCTTCTCCTTTTCTCCTTCTCCCCTCCTCCTCCTTTTTATCCCCATTTTCTTCTCTTCCCCTTCTCCTCCATCTCTTCCTCCTTCTCTTTTTCTTCTTCTCCCCTTCTTCTCCCCTCCTCCTCCTCTTTATCTCCATCTCCTCCTCCCCTTCCCCTCCTTATCCCCTTCTCCTTTACTTCTCTTCCCCATCCCCTCCTCCTTCTCTTTTTCTCCCTCTCCCCTTCTTCTTCTCCTGTCCTCCTCCTCTTCATCTCTATCTCCTCCTCCTTATCCCCATTTTTTCTCCTTTTCTCCTCCTCCCATTCTGCTCCTTCTCCTCTCCTTCTCCTTCTTCTTATCCCCATTTTCTTCTCTTCCCCTTCTCCTACATCTCCTCCTCCTTCTCTTTCTCCCCTCCTCCTCCTCTTCACCTCCATCTCCTCCTCCTTATCCCCATTTTCTTCTCCCTTTCTCCTTCTCCTTTTCTCCTCCTTCTCTCCTTCTTCTTATCCCCATTTTCTTCTCTTCTCTTTCTCCTCCATCTCCTCCTTTTTCTCTTTTTCTCCTTCTCCCCTTCTTCTTCTCCTGTCCTCCTCCTCTTCATCTCCATCTCCTCCTCCTTGTCCCCATTTTCTTCTTCTTTTCTCCTTCTCCTCCTTCTCCTCTCCTTCTCCTTCTTCTTATCCCCATTTTCTTCTCTTCCCCTTCTCCCCCATCTCCTCCTCCTCTTTTTCTCCTTCTCCCCTTCTTCTTCTCCCCTCCTCCTCCTTGTCCCCATTTTCTCCTCCTTTTCTCCTTCTCCCCTTCTCTTCCTTCTCCTCTCCTTCTCCTTCTTATCCCCATTTTCTTCTCCTCCTCTTCTCCTACATCTCCTTCTTTTCTTTTTCTCTTCCTCCCCTTCTTCTTCTCCCCATCTCCTCCTTATTTCTCCTTCTTCCCTTCTCCTAAAAAAAACCCTAGAAGGATGTCCTCTCCAGGAATGTGCTAGGTCTTCCAAGGTGACTCTATAGTAACTGCTAGTGGAAGTGAATCATACAATTGCTAGGAGGGCTTGGAAGATAAAGGACCTATGTTGTCATATGCAGATGGGTGAAACCGCATGTACTTGTCCTATTTATTGACCATCTTTCTAGCTATGACTATGAGAATGGTAATAGTAATTGATGATTAAATAATTGAAATAAAATCAATAATTTAGGGAGAAGTTGTTTTGGGGCTTCTTCATGTCCTACTGAATGTTCCTTTGGACTTCTCTCCTACTTTGGTGACACCGTCGAAGATGATAAAAGAACAGAACAGAGTATGTTTGTCTAAGCCAGCGTTTCTCAACCTGGGGGTCGGGACCCCTGAGGCAGTCGCAAAGGGGTGTCAGAGGGGTTGCCAAAGATCATATTTCCGATGGTCTTAGGAACCAAGTTTGGTCCAGATCCATCATTATTTGAGTCTACAGTGGTCTCTGGGTGTAGGTAAACTGCCGAGGCTTTTCAGAGCTACTTTACAGACAAGATTTCGATCCTCCGCTGGGACCTCTCAGCCACAATTGATACAGTTAGCGAACTTGAGACTCCGTGGCCTCTCGCTGGGCCCACCTTCGACCGGTTCCACCCACTGGACGCAGAGGCTGTCGACAGGATTGTTACTGCAACTAGGTCAACCACATGCTCCCTCAACCCGTGCCCCTCCTGGCTTGTGAAAGCTTGCCTTGAGGGGTTACATGGCCCTCTGTTGAATATAATCAACACCTCCCTTGAGCAAGGAGTGTTTCCAGAGGGATTAAAAGAGAGGGTGGTTTCTCCATTGCTGAAGGAACCAGGATTATATCCAGCGGTCCCTCTCAATTACCGCCCGGTTTCGAATTTATCGTTCCTGGGTAAGGTGATTGAGAGGGCAGCAATGGAGCAGTTGCAGACCTTTCTAGATGACACAGCCTGGCTAGACCCCTTCCAGTCCGGCTTCCGTTAGGGGCATGGGACAGAGACGGTCCTGGTCTCCATCACAGATCAGTTACGTTGCCAGCTGGACCAAGGCGGATCCGCGCTGCTTGTGTTATTTGACCTCACAGCAGCGTTTGATACTGTCGATTACGATCTTTTGACTCATCGTCTTGCCGGGGCTGGGGTGAGGGGGACAGCCTTGAATTGGCTGGCCTCCTTAATCCGGAGCCGGTCACAGCGAGTGAGGAGGGGCGAGGTGGTCTCCAAGAGCTCCCTCTTAAATTGTGGGGTTCCTCAGGGGGCCATACTCTCCCCTCTATTATTTAACATCTATATGCAACCACTTGCTCAGCTGGTGCGTAGCTTTGGGCTGGAATGTCATCAGTATGCTGATGACACCCAGCTCATTCTGGGGATGAGGGGCAGGCCCAAAACCGTACCTGATAATTTCCATCTCTGCCTTGAAGCCGTTACTGGATGGCTGCGAGCCAGTAGGTTGAAGGTGAATCCAGCGAAGACTGAGATCCTCTGGCTGGGTCATCCGGGCGGTAGGGATGTCCAGCTTCTGACCCTGGATGGCATGGCATTATGCCCGTCGTCTTCAGTAAAGAGCCTTGGAGTTCTTTTGGACCCTCTGCTGTCAATGGAGGCACAAATCTTCGCTGTCAGCAGAGTGGCGTTTTTCCATCTTCGCCAGGCTAGGAGGCTGGCCCCTTACTTGTCTCGGCACGACTTGGCCACGGTCATCTCAAGGTTAGACTGCTGTAACGCTCTCTACAATGGCCTGCCTCTGTCGGTGACCCAGAAACTCAAGCTGGTGCAGAACGCCGCAGCTCGGTTGCTCGCAGGAGCTCCTGCGAGCTGCCACATTACACCAATTCTGTGGGAACTGCACTGGCTTCCTATTGAGTACCAGATCACCTTCAAAGTGTTAGTCTTGACTTTCAAGGCCTTGTATGGTCTGGGCCCAGTGTACCTAAGGGACCACCTAACCCCATACTGTCCCACGAGAACACTTAGATCTGAAGAGTGGAATCTTCTAGCCGTGCCCAATGTCAAACAATACCACCTAACTTCAACACGGAGAAGGGCGTTCTCCATCATCGCACCAGTTCTCTGGAACACACTACCCCCGGAGGTTCGGGCCTTGCGTAATCTGTTGGCTTTTCGGAAGGCCTGCAAGTTGGACCTATTCCACCAGGCCTTTGAGTTGTAATGTGCTATCCCCTAGGATTTGTGTTATCTCTTAGGAATTGTTTTATCTTTGTGGTTTTATTGCTGTTGTAGATTTGTTGTTTTATTGTGGTGCTTGATGTAAGCCGCCCCGAGCCGGCTGGGAGTGGCGGCCAATAAGTCTAACAAACAAACAAACAAATAAATAAACAACAACTCCAAAACTCAAGGCCCACCAAATCCTTTTAGTATTTTCTGTTGGTCATGGGACAACAACAACTCCCAAATATAAAGTTCTATAGTCCCCAAACTCCACCAGAGTTCACATTTGGGCATATTGAGGATTCGTGTCAAGTTCCATCATTGTTTGAGTCCACAGTCCTCTCTGGATGTAGGTGAACTACAATTCCAAAACCCAAGGTGAATGCCCACCAAACCCTTCCAACTGAATGTTCCTTTGGACTTCTCTCCTACTTTGGTGACACCATCGAAGACGAGAAAAGAACAGAACAGAGTCTGTTTGTCTCAAACCTAAGTAAAGAAGTGTGGCTCTAATTTTAACGTAGTGAGGAAGTGAATGTTTTGAAGCAGCCAGGAGCTTGGGAAAGACTTCTGTAATATCATAATCCCCTGTTATAGAACAAATGGCTCCGGCTATTATTTGACACAGATAAAAGACTCAGCTGGTATTCCCTCGGTATCTCCAGATTGTGCCTTTTCATTTGCAAAGGCAATTTCCATGAGCGCATTTAATATGAAATATTGGGCGATCTCCTGGCGGGGGGGCAGGCGCCCCGGAGGCGAAACAACCTTTTTCTAAAAGGACCCGATGATTGGATGCTGTTTAAAGAGGAACAAATACCTATTTTGAGATTAATCAGTCAGGTAAAACATCTGAACACATTCTCCAAGATGCTGAGGAAAGTGCAATGCAACCTAAATGGAGAGAACAATTAAAGCGCAGGGAGACGAAAGGAAGGAAACATTAACGTTAACTGCAGAGCCTACCGTATGCAATGATAATTTTTAAAAAAATCCCATTTCAGATGAAGTTGAACTTGAACATTTGTCCTTTAGCTGTTTCAAAGCTGGGATTTTAGAGGATGTAACGCCTTAAATTAAAGGGCCAGTTTGAGTTACTTTCAGTGCGGTGAAAGTTGAAACGGCGGCATTTGTCTCCCTCGACAATAAACTAGAATCTGGGGTCATCTGTTGATGTTAAGTGCCAGAACATTCGAGGCACATAAAAGGATATACATCTTTCCAACGGGTATATAGTTTAACGTAACAGAATCCTCTATCATACAGTATTGGAATGGCTACAAAAATGGTTGGATTTAAAAGAGGAATAAGACAAATGGCACGGCGGAGTAGGCGTCCAATTGCTACTATGCTTTTCAGCCTGAGAATTGGTTTACGTCTGGTCAAGGGACATCAGAGTGTGGTCAAGATGCAAAATTTGGAGATGATGGTGTAGTGGGCTAAATCACTGAGCTGCTTAACTTGCTGACCGAAAGGTTGGTGGTTCAAATCCTGAAGCCGGAGTGAGCTCAACTCTGAACAAATGATATTCACAAGCATTCATGTAATGGCACACAGATAACTCAGCTGTTAAACTGAGGAACCATGTCTTTAAACTGCCAAGGATAAAGACATGCCACTACAAAAATAAATTGGTTAGCAGGTGATAGTTGTTTCTTTGAAGATGAAATCTGGCTCAAGCCTGAAAAATGTAACAGTATCCAAAAGCCCCAGGCTCAGCCAGCTCCCTGGGCATAGCATGACCAATCTGCTTCATGGATCTTATTTTACATTTCACACTCACACACACACACACACACACACACACACTAACTGATTGCTTACGTGCTCCAACATATTTTTTTTTCTTGACTGCAGTCTCCTTTTTGATTAATGAGTGACTCAAGGCATAGAAAATCTTGGTGGTGTGCCCCAGGATTTTGTAAATGTAAAAAGTGTGCTGCAGCTCAAAAAAGGTTGAAAAACACTTTTTTGAGCCGCGGCACACTTTTTACATTTACAAAATCCTGGGGCACACCACCAAGCAAAATGACACAAAATGACACTCTAATACAGTAATACATATAGTTAATACTTTAACCATGCTATTGTCTCCTTTAAAGTGACCATTGGCTGTTTGGGTTCCCCAATGCAGTGTTTCCCAACCAGTGTGCCGTGGCACACTAGTGTGCCGTGAGCGATCATCAGGTGTGCCGTGGGAAATTGGAACCTCCAATACCCTTTCTTCCCCCTCCTGCCAAACACTTTTCCTTCTCCACTCGGGCTCCCTTCTTCCCAGCCTCACTCTGCTCGCTTTGCCTCACTTTGCTCACACTGCCATGAGCGTGTTCAGGAATGAAGGGGGGAGGGAGAAAGACTGTGCAGTAGAGTCTGCACAGATCACGTCTTCCTCCCCCTCCCCTCCTGAGCATGCTCACGCTGCCCCCTTGGATCAAAATAGAAGCAGAAACGGCAGCGTGACAAAGGGAGGCAAAGCGAGCAGAGCGAGGCTGGGAAGAAGGGAGCCCGAGTGGAGAAGAAAAAGTAAGTGTTCGGCAGGAGGGGGAAGAAAGGGCGCGAAGGGGAAGGGGGAGGAAGAGGTCTCTGTCGAAAGCTGGCATGGGCAAACTTGGACCTTCCAGGTGTTTTGGACTCCAACTCCCACCATTCCTAACAGCCTCAGGCCCTTTTCCGTTTTCAACCACATATCTGTGTGAGATGAGCTTCTCTAGCTTGACTGCGATAAAAACTAAAAACAGAGAGAGATTGACAGCTGTTGAGCAAGACCTTTGTGTGTGTCTTTCTGCCATTCTTGCCAGGATATCTATGTTGTGTTCATCGAAACAGGCCCAGGTTTCACACTGAGTGTATAAATACATTTTAAAACATATTAACTATATGTATTACTGTGTTAGAGTGTCATTTTGTGTCATTTTAGTTGGTGGTGTGCCCCAGGATTTTGTAAATGTAAAAAGTGTGCCGCGGCTCAAAAAAGGTTGAAAAACACTGCTCTATGCTCCAACATAGTTTTCTTTTCTTGACTGCAGTCTCCATTTTGACTAATGAGTGACTCAAGGCATAGAAAATCCTTAACCATGCCATTGTCTCCTTTAAACTGAGCAGTGGCCGTTTGGGTTTCCTAATGTTGACCCGTAACCATGCTTTTCCATTTTCTTCCTTAACTTTGCTCAATAGCAGCTCAATGTATTTTCTGTCAATTGGTTTCGATATCCCTAGAGAGGACATTAAATTCATTAAATTCGTAAATAATCAACTCTGCAAAAGTTACGCTCGCAAATGCCGAGGGCTGACTATATTTTCCTTTTCCATGTTCCTGGTGTTTGTTGATCATCCTGTTCTATTTCATATTCGCATGGAACATTGTGTGTGATTTTCAGAAACAAGGAAATTCACACTTGAATACAAGCGTCTGCTTACACCCCCCCCCCCCTCACAAAATGCCTCTTTTTAAAAATATACTTCGTATTCTAAAATAAACCTTTTGGAAGGTAAGGTTGCTTTTTTCCCCCAGTTGGCACCTCCGTTGCAAAGTCTGGGGAAGTGTGAAAAGGAAGGGCTGACACGATCGATATTTTAGTCTGAAAAGAGCGGAGAGATTGGCTTTTAAATCCCAGCCTGATAAACCCCACGGCAGACATTCCTAGGCTGCCCTCAGCAGAAAGTTAGATGGGTTTAGTCCTGGAAATGTGTGCTTTGGATTATAGCCTTGAGTCACCAAATTTCAAATGCTAATACAGAGCCAGAGTTCATCTCAGCAGATAGATTTTAATGCATGCTTGATGAATTTTTAAAAATACAAGATAGAGCAATCACAGCGGGTTCTTGGGATCGTTTTTTGTTGAAATAGGAAGCATTCAAAGGGCTTGCCTTTGCTGGATTCAGACAATCACGATTGGAAATTCCATGACGTATGGGAAATAAGTGCACCATAACCTTGGTGGCGCAGTGCGTCAAAGTGCTGAGCTGCTGAGCTTCTTGACCGAAAGGTTCCAGGTTCAAATCCGCGGAGCGGGGTGAGCTTCCGCTGTCAGCCCCAGCTTCTGCCAACCTAGCAGTTCGAAAAAATGCAAATGTGATTAGATCAGTAGGTACTGCTCCAGCGGGAAGGTAACTGCGCTCCATACAGTCATGCCGGCCGCATGACCTTGGAGGTGTCTACGGGCAACGTTGGCTCTTTGGCTTAGAAATGGAGATGAACACCAACTCCCAGAGTTGGACACAACTGGACTTAATGTCAGACGTAAACCTTTACTTTTTAGTCAAGAAAAGCATGACCTTGTTAGATCTTGTGCCGACAGGGCTGAGAAGCAACAGGTTGCAGGTTCGAATCCGGGGAGAGCGCGGATGAGCTCCCTTTATCAGTTCCAGCTCCCCATTGTGGTGAGATGAGAGAAGCCTCCCACAAGAATGATAAAGCATCAAAACATCCGGGCATCCCCTGGGCAACGTCCTTGCAGACAGCCAATTATCTCACACCAGAAGTGTCTTGCAGTTTCACAAGTCGCTCCTGACATGGGGGAAAAAACTTTAAAAAACCTCTGAACAAGTGATATTCACAAGCATTCGTGTAATGGCACACAGGTAACTCAGCTGTTAAACTGAGGAACCATGTCCTTAAACTGCTAAGGATAAAGACATGCTACGACAAAAATATATTGGTTAGCAGAGGATAGTTGTTTCTTTGAAGATAAAATTTGCAGTTTTCCAAAAGATATACACTCCCTTAAAATCTTAGTTGAAATATGCACTTAGAGACAAAACAAAGTTGTCTTCTTTAAAAATAACATATCTTGCTTACTAACAAACTTGAGCATACTAGTCCATAGTCCAATGTCTTAAACATAGAGATATAGTCTAGACAGGACACCCCCCCCCGCCCCGGTGGTGCAGTGGCTGACCGAAAGGTCGCAGGTTCAAACTTGGGGAGTGGGAAGAGCACCCGCTGTTAGCCCCAGCTTCTGCCAACCTAGCAATTTGAAAACTTGCAAATGTGAGTAGATCAATAGGTACTGCTCCAACAGGAAGGTAATGGTGCTCCAAGCAGCCATGCCAGCCACATGACCTTGGAGGTGTTTATGGACAATGCCGGCTCTACATTAAATCACTACTGACCAAGAGGTCATGAGTTCAAAGCCAGCCTAGCTCTTGACGATTAATATTCTAGCTTGCTGTTGACCTATGCAGCCTGAAAGACAGTTGCTTCTGTCAAGTAAGAAATTTAGGTACCACTTTATTTCCTTCCCGCCTTCATTCAGCTTCTTCTTTTCCCGCATTTCTATGGGGATGCTAATTTAACTAATTTACGTCACCATAAAAATTTCCAGCAGCTTGCGTAAGAATGAGGAAGTACTCCATCAAGGACTCAATGTCACAAGTGGATGGTGAAGTGGCAGCTCCCCCTGTGGCCAGAATTGAGCATACCCTCATGAAGCCAAAAAGCTGGAATGATAAATTGCCTCTGTGTCTGTCTATATATGTTGTATATCTATGGCATTGAATGTTTGCCATGCATATGTGCATTGTAATCCACCCTAAGGGATGAGAAGGGCAGAATATGAGTACTGCAAATAAATAAATAATAGAATAAAATAAAATAATGTCAATGCAATAATAATAATAATAAGTAGAGTAAAATAATAAATATCACAAAATAATAATTATAACAGAGTGAAATAATCTATCTATGTATATAATAAAAGTCAGTGTTTGCAGCGGTGCGGAGGACGGGAGGTGCAGAGGAATATGTGCCAGCATTTCGATTGGTTGCCACTGTGGGATTATTTGCATAAAGGACACTGATTGGCCAGCCTCAGAACTCCGACACTCCAAGGCACCAGATTATTTGCATAAAGGACTCTGATTGGCCAGCCTCAGAACTCCAACAATCTAAGGCACAAGACAGAGGGCATTGGTTGCCACTGAGGAACTATTTGCATAAAGGACTCTGATTGGCCTGCAAAACAGAATGCAACTGAATGCTAGAGTTAGCCAAATGACAGTTTTTTCTCGTTGGAAATGGAATGTTCATTTTCTGGGAGGTGCGGAGGTGCCAAGGAATATGTGACAGTGTTTCGATCGGTTGCCACTATGGGATTATTTGCACAAAGGACTCTGATTGGCCAGCCTCAGAATTCCAACATTCTACGGCCCCAGACAGAGGGGATTTGTTGCCACTGAAATAGTATATGCATAAAGGACTCCGATTGGCCATCCACATTCCAACATTCTAAGGTGACTCAGAGGGAAAAGGAAAGGGCTCAGGCAGTCAGACACTGCGGCCCACAGCAGTGATGGATCAGGACCAAACTTGCTACCCAGGGGCCCAATGGCCCACTTCACAACGCAGCCCTCACCCAATGACCACTACAGACCAAAATTAGCACACACAGCCCCCATGACCCACTCTACATCCTGGTGCTGTTTGGAGGGGGATGGACCATGGCCAATGGGACTCGCAGTACCTTCACTAAGTTCCTGAGACCACTGCAAGCCACATAAACATCTAATAGGAACCAACCTTGGCACACAACGCCTTCCTCAAATAACCCGGGCACCGCCGGGTCCCCAAGTTAGTAAATAATAAAAGGGCTGAAAAACGTGGCCTATACTTGAGTATATACAGTAATTCTGCAGTGTAGATGCACCCTAAGAGAGTTCAGCAATGGAAACTTGGAACATCTTCAAAAAGATGCTAGAAAGCTCCCACTTGGGATACTTATGCTAGAGATCATGGACTGAACATCAGGATGGACACAATGTCCCACGAGATCCCCCTCCAAAAAGAAAATTTCAGAGCACTGACTCCTAGTTGTAGAATTTTATGCTACAGCTTAGAGCAAGACTAAGAATATTTTCACATGCAGCTGGTGGTGTTTCTCCTCCCGTTGGGTCAGCTAAGGGTCGGTTAGAGAAAATGGCATTTTCCCTCCAACGTCACCCAAAACCCGGTGGCTATTTGACACCATTTATCCTCACTAATGTGTTTTTTCTTCCCCTCCTTGCTCTCTTGCTTAGCACACCCATATTTCTTGCCATTTAAAATGTGCGGTCACAGTGGCGCATACAAATTAAACCATGTTTCCACTGAAGGATGTAAAAAAAGGGATAAGAATATCCTAATATGCTGTAATGGGGATTTAATTCTATCCCCCTCTGCCCCCAGATTGCTCATCTGTGATGTGGAATTCTAATAGAGTGGTGCAGTCGCTCTCTGATTAGCATGGGTTTGGAAAATATTGATTGAGGCTACGTGCAAATACGGCTATGTGCATGATGGCATCTCTCCAGCAATGGCTAACAACAATAATAATAATGTCACCTTACTGATTTCTGGATTCTTTTTTTTTAAAAAAAAAATCTTTATTGAGTTTTGTGTTTTGACAGAAGGTGACACAACCATCCACAACATAGGTCAAGTGAGGAGGGGGGGGTGGGGGTTAAGGGGGATTAGGATGGGGGCTTGGGATACACACAAGGGGGCTGGAGATATGGGAGGGGATACAAAGGGGTATATATAAAAAGACTTCCCAATATCCTCTCAAGGTTGTCTTACATCTTGGTTGATTATAGGTTCCCCTATAATATTCTATGTCCCCGTTCAGGTTTATGGTGCACAATAAGTTGTATATATACATCGTTTCCACTAGACTTCATTTAAATTGATTAAAAAGCGTATTCCTTTGTTCTGCATATGTTCCTTAAAGCCGGACCAGTCCGTTTTTCCCTTCCTCTCACATAGTTTCTGGGATAAAATGTCCATTTGTATGATGTCCATGGTCTTCCACAGCCAGTCTTCTACATTTGGAATGTCCTTCTGCTTCCATTTTCTTCCCAGCGTCAGTCGGGCATCTGTACTTAGTAAAAATAGTATTCTATCCTGGTTCTTATTTAGATTAGGTACCCAAGCAAATAGAATTGTGGGTCTAATTTTTTACTTTGATAATTTTTGTGTTTCTCTGTGTACTGCCTTCCAAAACTTTTTGATTTTTTTGCACTCCCACCATTGATGTAAGAATGTTCCAGGTTCTTTATTACATTTCCAACACTTGTTTGAAATGTTTTTGTTGAACCTGGACAGCTTATCTGGGCATAAATGCCATCTATATTGTAATTTCAGCCAGTTTTCCCTGACATCCGTTGCTGCGGTATACTTTAATTTTTTCCCCCAGACTTCTTCCCACTGTCGCAAATATATTGTGTGTTTCAAGTCCCTTGCCCACTTTATGTGGCATTCCTTCACCTGTTTCGGTCCCAGAAATCCTTCTCCTCCGAAAACCCTAATGTTCGGTCTTTTTGATACACTTAAGAACATAAGAACATAAGAAGAGCCATGCTGAATCGGGCCTCAGCCCATCTAGTCAATGTACCAGTAAGTCCTTTTCCTACCTTGGACCACCCTGTCCTAATTTTGTGTGACAGAGAAAATATTTTTTCTTTATTCACCTTTTCTTGATGTATTTGGTGATAATGGAACCATGACGTTTTTGGGTTTATTTGCCTGAGGTCCTCTATTGTTTTTATATTCCAATCTAATTTGTCTGTCTTTCTTAATACTTGTTTGTATGTTAGCCACATATCTGCAGCCAGTTCCCTCTTGTGGAAGGCCTCGACGGGGGATATCCACATCGGGGTCTTTCCAAAGAATCTTCCTTTATATTTCTCCCGAGTTCTGATGAGAGAGGCTCGTATTATATGATGGCTGAAATTTTTTTCCACTTGCCTTTTACTGTACCATAGGTACCCGTGCCAGCCCGATCGTAAATCGTGGCCTTCTAATTGTAGTAGATTCTGGTTCTTTAATGTTATCCATTCTTTTATTGCTACCAGATTGGCTGCTTCATAATATAGTTTAAGATTGGGGAGCCCCATACCTCCCCTATTCTTGTCATCTGTCAGTAATTTCATTTTTATTCTTGCTTTCTTGTTTCTCCAAATAAATTTACTGATGTCCGAGTTCCATTTCTTAAACAGAAACTCCGTTCTAACAATTGGTAAGGTCTGGAACAGGAATAGTAGCTTAGGTAAGATGTTCATTTTTACGGTGGCTATCCTTCCCAGTAGGGAGATATTTTGGTGTTTCCATCTCTCTAAATCCTTCTGTATTTTCCCCCACAGTTCTTCATAATTATTTTTGAGCAGTTGTGTATTATTTGGTGTGATGTTTACTCCTAGATATTTTACCTTATTAACTATTTCTGTCTTTGCTTGTAGTATATGTTTTTCAGAGTTGCTCAAATGTTTGGTTAGCATTTTTGTTTTTTGTCTGTTTATTTTAAATCCTGCTAGGTGTCCAAAGGTCTCCAGCTTTTTCAACCATTTGTTTGCGTTTTCCATTGGGTTCTCAATGAAGCATACTACATCATCCGCGTATACCCTTAACTTATATTGTTGTTGTGGTGGGATGCGGGTGCCCTTGAGCTCCTTGTCTTTATTTATGTCTCTTACCAATATTTCCATAATCATGATTTCTGGATTCTTTGGGCCCTTCTACACTGTCCTTATATCGTAGGATCCGATCCCAGGTTATCTGCTTTGAACTGGATTATATGAGTCTCCACTGCCATATAATCTGGGATAAGCAGATAATCTGGGATCAGATCCTGGGATATAAGGACAGTGTAGAAGGGGTCTTAGTTAGCATCTGAATCACCAATAGCCCAAAAGTCCCATCAACAGCATCTGATAAATAGGGAAATGGAGAATAGTTATCCATGGCCTCTGCTCTTGATAGAATATTCACATCTTGGGAAAAGTAGAACCCAAAACAGTGTTTTTCAACCTTTTTTGAGCTGCGGCATATTTTTTACATTTACAAAATCCTGGGGCACACCACCAACCAAAATGACACAAAATGACACCCTAACACAGTAATACATATAGTTAATATGTTTTAAAATGTATTTATACACTCAGTGTGAAACCTGGACCTGTTTCGATGAACACAACATAGATATCCTGGCAGGAATGGCAGAAAGACACAAACTTCCCACACAGAACTCCCATAACCAAGAGAAAATGCTATACGAGTTTGGTGGACATTGACCTTGAGTTTTGGAGTTGTATTTATTTATTATTTGTCACGTTTCTATACCGCCCCTCTCAGCCCGAAGGCGACTCGGGACGGTTTACACAGGCAGTCTCTGCCCTCAATATAACACAGCAACAAGACAAACCCTTCTTCCCCAAAACATAACACATATAATAACAATTTAACAATTAAAAACATACAATTGCAGCCTCAGCGTCATGTTGAAATCAGTTTCCATCGCATCGTCGTCATTCCATATATCCAATTAAGCCTTATATTTCATCAACAAATGCCTGCTCAAATAGCCAGGTCTTGACTTTCTTGTGAAACGTCAGGAGGGAAGGGGCCAATCTGATGTCTTTAGGGAGGGCGTTCCAAAGCCGAGGAGCCACCACTGAAAAGGCCCTGTCCCTTGTCCCCGCCAGTCGCGCCTGCGAAGAAGGCGGGACCGAGAGCAGGGCCTCTCCAGATGATCTTAAACATCTCGATGGTTCATAGGGAGTTCACCTAAATCCTAATAATACTGTGGATTCAAACTATTTATTTATTTATTTATTTACATCATTTATATTCCTCCCTTCTCACCCCGCAGGGGACTCAGAGCGGATCACAATGCACATATACAGGCAAACATTCAATGCCATAGACAAACAACATATATAGACAGACAACAAGCTACACAATTGGTTGAGAGCTCACCCCGACCCGGGCAGGCCTCGAACTCATGAACTTCTGGCCAGCTGCACCACATTCCCGGTGCAATGATGATGGATCTGGTCCAAACTTGGCACAAATACTCAATATGCCCAAATATGAACACTGGTGGAGTTTGGGGAAAATAGACTTTGACATTTGGGAGTTGTAGTTGCTGGGATTTATAGTTCACCTACAATCAAAGAGCATTCTGAACCTCACCAATGATAGAATTGGGCCAAACCTCCCACAGAGAACCCCCGTGCCTTGCAGGGACTTGCTAGCATGAGCCTCTCTCCAGCCTTGCACGCTCTCCCTTGCCCGCACATGCTCACCTTACTGCCATGCATGCCTGCTCTCCCCTCCCTGCTTGGAGTCTCAGAAGCTGCCCTCCTCTTGGCTGAGAAACTGGTTGAGAGGCAAGCCAATCACAACAGAGGAGGACTTTTGGTAGTGGGATTCACTGTCTGTTTCCAAAAAGGACGAGAAGGCCAGGCGGAGAGATCTGCAGTCTTCTCTGTCAAAGCGATTCCTAAGACCATGAGAAATATATGTTTTCTGATGGTCTTTGGTGACTCCCCTGAAACCCCCTCACAACCTCCCTGGGGTCCTGACTTCCAGGTAGAGAAACACTGCTCTACGGGTTCATCTACACTGCAGAATGAATGAATAATTGATATGGCTCAATGCCATGGAATTCTGGGAGTTATAGTTTTACAAAGTCTTTAGCCCTCTCTGCCAAAGGGTGCTGGGGCCTTGCTGCAGTAAAACTCCATGACTCTAAGCAGGGCTGCCCAAGAAGTTGATCGTGATCGACAAGTCGATCTCAGGACCGAAGGAGGTCGATCCCAGCCGGATGGGGCGCTTCTCAAAGGGGGGCGGAGCCAGGCTGCACCAAGCCCCTCCCCCGGCTTCGGCACTCCCAGCAGCTTCTCCAAGCTTGAGGAGGGCAGGGCCAAGCCAGCCTTGTGCTAGGTATGCCACCACTGACTTGGCATTGCCATCCTCAAGCCTGGAGAAGCTGCTGGGAGCTCCAAAGCCAGCGGGGAGGGGGTGGGGCTTGGCACAGTCTGGCTCCACCCCCTCTGGCTTCAGCTCTGCCAGCAGCTTCTCCAGGCTTGACGATGGGAATGCCAAGCCAGTGGTGGCATAGCACAAGGCTGGTTTGGCACTGCCATCGTCAAGCATGGCGAAGCTGCTGGGAGTGCTGAAGCCAGAGGGGGCGGAGCCAGGTCGCGCCAAGCCCCGCCCCCACCCCTCCCCTCTCCAGCCTTGAGGAGGTAGGTAGATCTTTCTGACTTGGTTTTATTATAAGTAGCTTACATGCTGAAAAAGTGTGGGCACCCCTGCTCTATAGCATTGAACCATGGCAGTTGTAGTGGTGTTTAATTGCATTCATGATCGTTGAGAATTTCCACAATTTGGGAATTGTTTTGTTCAAAATTCAAACACAATTGCTTTGCATAGAAAATAGCATTCTCTGCATCGAAAACAGAACTTTCTGCCGCGGGATATTATTTTCTGTACTCAAAATGGGGTTTCTGGCACAGAGAATGCTGCTGAATGCACAAAACTATCGTATGTGAATTTTGTGCAAAATAAGTCTCAAAACGCGAATTTTCTTACTTTCTCACAAAAGCACTTGCACCTTCTTTAAGCAAGAAAACAAGCATGGAATTGCATTGCTTCCTCAGAAAGATCTATTAACAAGCTCAATGAATGAATTTTCTGGCCGAGCAATGATTTGATCCTGCATAATAGCTGTCCCAGGCTTGTAGTCTAATGCTCTATATGGCACCGAATCTGTATATTTGACGGTACAATGAAGGAGAGCTTAGACAGTGTGTGCTGTACAATTGAACATGGAGATGATTTACTTCCTCCAGGAATCTCAGAGATGTGCTTGGATTCTGGTTGCAGAGATGTACCCCTGCTTTGCAGGGATTTCCTGCTGGGTGAATAAATCAGGAGCGGATGACAAGCCGGAGGATGAGATGAGGCTGGGGACAGGCTGCTAATACCTTTCACAAGTGGGGAGGAAGGGGGATTTTTCAAGGAGCAATTTTCTTTCTTCAGCTGCACCGCGAGACAGCGGCTGTTCCCCCCCTCCATACTCACCGCTATTAACCCGGTCTGCAGGGCTGAATTGACCAATCAATCATGATTTAATTTCGACACATACAGAGACTTACCTGGAAACGACTGTTCCCTGGACCAAATGGGACTTAATTTCTAAGGCAGTATACATAGAATTTCCTCTCCGTTGGTGCCCCCTTGTTGTGGGGGAGAGGCTTGCGTAACCAAATGAAGTTGTGAGCTATTCTGGCGGTGGCATAATAGCCACCGGTAGGGCCTCCCATGCCAGACAGGTCACAACCGAAGGGTCTGACAAAGAACGTCAAAGGTCAGGATGGGCTCTCTAGCCTTTTGGCAACCATCCTAGGAGAAGGAAAACTCTGATTTCAAACCCGGGCAGATGGTGCTCATTTAACCCTGTAAGGTCAACCATCTAAGAGAAGGAAACTCGAACCAAACCTACGACCTGAGGACCTCACTGCCACCGTCCTAAGCTTGCTAGGCCCTGGCAGACAGACCTTTGGTTTAAGGGTGAGGCCAGTTCTGTGCACGCTGCGCTCCACCAGAAAAATCCATTGCACAGGCTCGAAGGACACATCCAACCTCCAAATCATCAATGCGCTTGTAGAAAGCGTGAGATGAGTCCTTCCTGAAACTTTCTTCATGAAGAAAAAGCCAAGAAATACATAGAATTGCATGGGTTGTTGATTAATATGGGTATATCTACATTATAGAATTACTACTGTTTTATGCCACTTAAGCAGCCATCGCATCTCAACCACACAGATTATAATATGCCTCCACTTTGGTAGCATACACACTGTAGAATTAATTACTGCTACTAGAGGTTTGCAATAGGCTTTTTCTAAGTAACAGGGAGGACCAGAACCTTTTCTGTTATAGCTGCCACAAGTTAATTGGGTGTGTTATCTGCTTCAGGATATAACAAGGCACTAGTTTTGCAAGCTTTGAGCTTTGCATTTGGCATAGCTTGATGGCTCACAAAAACTGCCTGTTGCTGGGAGCGGTTATGCAGTGTCCTGAAGCTGAAGACTGAAACCGTTTGGAGTGCCAAGGAAACTGCTTGTTTATGGCAAGATAAGGACATTCTACTGATAACTAAGTAGAGGACATTCTACTGATAACTAAGTAGAGAGTACTGCTGTAGGCATGGTTAGGTTCGATCAAAATCTTTGTAATTCGGAATAAATTCGGCTCAAATTACTTTTTGAAGTGATTTCGAAGTGATTTGAGAACCTGGAAGTATCCTTGCCATTTCAAAGCTTTTTCCGCCATTTCTCTTACGAATCAGTAAGTGAGTCGGAAATTATTCAGCTTTTCAAACCAGTGTGGATGTCTTTCCTTTGGTGAGCTAACAGTGATCCATGTGTTCTACCACTGTAACAAGTTTCATCACGATTGGTCTAAAAATGAGGGAGGGACAATCCCCTGAAGTTTCCCCAGTGCTGTTTCTTTCCTAATGCGCATGAGTGTCTGCCATTAACAAAGCGATTCGGAAATTTCGGAAGTTTCAGAAATTTCAGAAATTCACTAATTTTTCCCGGAAAATTTCAGAAATCATTTCAATATCAAATCGCCAGTGCCCCCTACATCTGAAACGGGTTTAGAACCACTTTTTTTGGATCAAACAAGCCTAGTAGAGAGAATGTATTATTTTGCTATGTGTTTGCAAATCGTCGTGTATAGAAGAAGACTCACCGGAGATATTGTTTGTTGTATATTGGTGAGGTCAATTCTTCTGTTTTGTATTTTTGATCTACAGTGAATAGAGCAATATTTTTGTTTCTACTTAAAACAACAGACTCGTGTATTTTTTAAAAAAATTATCACACTAAGAGTAAAAGGGGTTGAGACATTCTGTGGGCTTCTGACACTATTCTGACATTAATGCAGTTTGACATCACTTTAATTGCCACTACCCAATACTATGGGATCCTGGAATTTGTACTTTTACAATGTCCTTAGCCTCCTCTGCCAAAGAGCAGAGAGGGCTGGGAAGATCTTTGCACAGGTAAAGCTTGAGCACTAGCTTTGGCCATACCTCAAGAAATTGGATATGGCCATGGTTGTCCACATCTTGTTACACCCAGATTTTATTTATTGATTTATTGATTTATTGATTTATTTACAGTATTAATATTCCGCACTTCTCACCCCGCAGGGGACTCAGGGCGGATTACAATGTACACATACATGGCAAACATTCAATGCCATAGACACACAACACATATAGACAGCCAGAGGCTATTAAACATTCCAAGTTCTGGCCACAAGGGGAGCTTTTGCTTCACCGTCCATCTGCAACACTGATGAAGTACTTTCTGCATTCCCCGCATGCTTTTTGTGGAGATTTTTTATGGCCTCGTAAATTTTGTTAAATTAGCCTCCCCACACATAGGTGGTACCTAAATTTCCTACTTGACAGATGCAACTGTCTTTTGTGTTGCAAAGGTCGACAACAAGCTACACAATTGGCTGAAAGCTCACTCCAACCCAGGCTGGCATTGAACTCATGACCTTTCGGTCAGTAGTGATCTTTAATGCAGCTGACACCCAGCCAGCTGTGCCACAGTCTTGGTGGATTGTTGCAGCACACTCTTTTTTTGGTTTGGCAATTTAATGTTTTGCCCTATATTGGAAACTGTTCTGAGTCCTCCGACCCCCAGATTGAGAAACAGTGATCTACACTGTCGAATGAATGCAGTTTCCAACCACTTTAACTTCCATTCTCAATGTGTGGTGAGGAACCAGCAGTCTTTGGCAGAGAAGCCTCCAGACCTTCTAAAATTACATCTCCCATGATCCCATAGCATTGAGCCATGGCGGTTAACATGGTGTCAAACTGCATTAATTAGATGTGCTCTTGGTGTCCAGAGTCATAGTCCACCGTCCAAAACATCATGCTCATTCTCCACTCAGAATTCTTTCTGCTTTAAAGAAATGCTTAACCCTGTCTCAGTGTTGTTTTCAAAATTAATTCGCATTTGCTTTGTCTTTATCTCTGGAAAAGGGCCATTGATCCATTAACCATTGGGGGAAAAGTTAGGGGTTTCTTCAACCAAGCTTTCCCCTGCCTTTACTTTTGTACCTGGAATTCCTGATGCTTCGGGCACAATGTTCTCCGCTGCGCCTGACGTTACACGCCATTTTTCATTCCCAGACGGCAGGCAGGGATTTGATTGAGCTCAGGTATTTGCAGCCCTTTCACCCTCCAATACTCCCGCTGGTTTTTTCAGTTATTACATTTCTATCCATCATCTTTGTTTGGAGTCTGTTGCCATTGCTGCTGCAGTGCGCAGCTGAAGCCGCATGGGGCTTGCGCAGTGCTCCGAGCTCGGCCTAACAAGTTGGCTTCATGGCAAAGAGCGCCAAAGAGGCATGGCTGAGCCATTTTCTAAATATCGGCCTCCGGACTTTGCTGGGCTTTCGGTTTGGTGAATTTCATCTTTGAACGAGCCAAGGGCTGGATTTTGAATTATATATTGCATTGTTGTTTTTAGTGTTGTTAGCTGCTTTGGGTCTCTCTTCCAGTACTTTCTATTAGTCATGGGAGTTGTGTGTGTATGAGTGATACACCTCCCCCGATGATACCAAGAAGACACCGACACAAGTAGCTGGAGTAAAATATGGCCACAACTCATTTATTGATAACAGGAACAAGGGTTGGCAGCCATGCATGGGTCCTGAATCAGGGGTCGGACAACCGCTGCTGTCCAAAGATACTTACATCCCTAGGTGCCACCAGCACACCGCCGGTTCCCATAAGCTCGGCACCCCAGGGGAACGGGCGTTATCCCCTCTTCCATCCAGGGGCGATACACCACCCCAATCCAGGGGCCATGCCACACGCCAAACACAGAGTTGTGACAAGATAAACACACAACAGCAAGATCATCTAACAAAATACAGAGCAAGATGAACACCGAACAGCAGCAAGATAAGCTAACAAATGTGAAGCAATGCTACATGCAGGGAGGGTGGGTGGAAAAGCTGATGCAGGCCCAGTGCCTGCTGGAAGGCCTCGGGCAGCCTTAAGTAGGCTGCCCGGGTGGAAGAGAGGGCTGGCCCCAACTACGAGCCAGGCCAGGGTGGGGCCAGCTCCACCATTGACCAGCTGGCTCTGGTGGCGGGAAAATCTCCTGCCACCCAGGGGGCTTCTGGGAGGAAGAAGCCCCCCCTCCTATCCATAATGGCGGCGAGGACACCCAGCACCGCAATCTGCTTGGCCCGGAAATTCGGGCCAAGCCATTTCTGTGAGCCAAGTTTGGTTCAGTTCCATTTTTGGTCGAGTTCAGAATGCTTTTTGATTCTAGGTGAACTATAAATCCCAGCAACTACAACTCCCAAATGACAAAATCATCAACCCCCCCCCCCCACAACCCCACCAATATTCAAATATGGTTGTATCAGGTATTTGTGCCAAATGTGGTCCAGTGAATGAAAACACATCCTGCATATCAGATATTTATATTACGATTCATAACAGTAGCAAAATTATAGTTATGAAATAGCAACAAAACACCACAACATGAAGAACTGTATTAAGGGGTCACAGCATTAGGAAGATTGGGAAACATTGGTCTAACCAATGAGGGAAATATGTATGCACAAATTGACTGGTTTTCTCAGTTTAGCTTTCTGGAACAAATTGATCTTGGTTTTCCTTTGCAGAGTCGGAAACATGCAAGCAAAGTGCGGCTTTACTACATGCTCCATCCATTAGACGGAGGCTGTCCGGCGAAGAAGCTGCGGTCAGAAAATGTGAGTTTTCTCATTTGACCCCTTACTGTTTGCCAAATAGGGCCAGAGTACTCGGATTGCATCATAAAACATATCCAGAAATTCTCAAAGAGGTACTACTGTGGTAGGCAATTAAGGCATAATGCAGGTTTTTGCCCAATGGGCCTGATCTAGACTGGATGACCTTTGTGGTCTTTTCCCAAACTATGGGGAGGGGGGGAGGGCATTTACACTATTGAATCAATGCAGTTTGACACCACTTTAACTTCCATGCATTACAGCTATGGAATCATGGAAGTTATAGTTTGGTACCTGCAGTCTTTGGCAGAAAGACCTTGCTAAACTACAACTCCTACAGTTTTGTGGCATTGAGCCATGGCACTTCAAGTGATATAGATCTGCATTCATTCTACAGTGTATAGGCTACAGGTATGGGTAAACCCAGGCCCGGGGGCCGGATGCGGCCCCTTGGGCTCTTTTTATCAGGCCCTCCTCTCTCACACCCTCCTATCCTTCCTTCTATCTTTCCTTTCTCCTTCCCTCTCTCTTTTTCCTTCCTTTCCACCCTCTTGCCCTCCCTCCCTCTTTCTTACTCCATCTTTCTTTCCCTTCCACCCTTTGGTTCTTCCTTTCCTCTCTCCCTCTTTCCCCTTCCTCCCTCCCTCCCTTCTTTCCTTTTTGTCCTTCCTTCCCTTTTGTCTTTCCTTCCTTCCTTCTCCCTCCCTCCATTCCCTTCCACCTTTTCATCCTTCCTTCTCTCTTTCTTTCCTCTTGCCCTTCCTTCTATCAATTCTTCCATTCCATCCTTCTTTCCCTCTCTCCCTCTTTCTTGCCTCCTTCTTTCTTTCCTTCTTTTCTTCCTTCCTTCCTTTTCTTTCCTTCCTTCTCTTTTCTTCCTCTTTCTCCCTCCCTCCCTCCATTCCCTTCCTTTTGTTATTACTTCCTTGTCTTTTCTTTTCCTCCTCCTTCTTTCCATCCTTCCCTTCCAACCTTTCATCCTTCCCTCCTTTTTATCTTTCCTTCCTTCTCACTTTCCTTCCTCCTTCCCTCCCCCTCTTTCACATTCCATCCTTCCCTTCCTCCCTTTTGTCCTTCCTTCTCTCTTTCTACCCTCCTTCCCTCTCTCCCTCTTTCTCCTTCCATCCTTCCCTTCCTCCCATTCGTCTTTCCTTCCTTTCCTCTTCTCTCCCTCCTTCCCTCCTTCCCTCTTTCTCCTTTCATTCTTCCCTTCCTCCCTTTCATCATTCCTTCCATCCCTTTCGTCCTTCCATTCTTTGCTCTTTCCTCCCTCTTTCTCCTTCCATCCTTCCTTTCCTCCCTTTCATCCTCCCTCCCTCCCTCCCTTGTCTTTCCTTCCTTCTCTCTTTTCTTCCTCTTTCTTCCTCCCTCCATTCCCTTCCTCCCTTTTGTTATTCCTTCCTTGTCTTTTCTTTTCCTCCTTCTCCTCCTTCTTTCCACCCATCCCTCCTTTTTATCTTTCCTTCCTTCTCACTTTCCTTTCTCCTTACCTCCCTCCCTCTTTCTCCTTCTACCCTTCCCTTCCTCCCATTCGCCTTCCCTTCCTTCCGTCTTCCCTCCCTCCCTCCCTCTTTCTCCTTCCATCCTTCCCTTCCTCCTTTTCGTTCTTCCTTCCTTCTCTCTTTCCTTCTCTCTTTCCCTTTCTTCCTTACATCCTTCCCTTCTTCCCTTTCATCATTCCTTCCTTCCCTTTCATCCTTCCATCCTTTGCTCTTTCCTCTCTCTTTTCCTCTTTCTCCTTCCATCCTTCCCTTCCTCCCTTTCATCCTTCCTTCTCTCTTCCCTTCCCCCTTCCCTTCCTCCCTTCCATCACCGGGCAGCCAGTCCTCCTAGCAGGGAGTGCTAGCATGCGGCCCCCAAGTTGGAAAGTTTGCCCAGGCCTGGCGTAGATGCACCCTAACCTTCTATGAGGAGTGTTTTCACTGAACAAGGTAGAAATGGGAGCTGCCCACGATTTCCGTCTTCTTCAGCACCTCTGCTCATTTTTACTCCTCCTAAAACTTTGGGAATGAATCCATTCCACGGAGTGTTCAGAGCAAGCCTTTCTTCCACCCACTCTTTCCCTGGATTGCTGGAGGGCCGTGTTCACAAGGAGCGCTTGCAGCCCTGCAGCCTTTCATGCTCTGGCGCCTCCCATGCTCCTCTCATTCGGAGCCCATCGAATGAACTGCTCCATTTCGTTCTGCCGGCTGTACAAGATGGGCTTTGAAGTTTCCGAACGCTCCTTGAAAAAGAGGCTCTGTGCATTAGCAGCGTGTCTAGACATGAATATGAAATCGGAGGAAGGCAGGCGGTCGTGGCGGTGCGTTGCGGGAGACGATTGCAGCACAATGAAACTTTAATGAAGTGATGTGGGGCTGGAAATGCTTTTCAGGCATCAGGTGGAGGTTTTGACAAAATGGGGTTGTGTGAGAAGGCCTGGATTATCCATAAGGCCACACTAGGCGACGGCCTAGGGGCGCAGCCATGGGAGGGGCCAGATCCGGATCCCCCCCCCCATTTTTTTTAAAAGTCAATCTTTGGGTGCTTCTGCGCCTGCGCGCGGAGCGCCAGAGGCCCCTAGGGCCTCTGACGCGGCTTCCCTCCGCTTCTTCCTCACTTGCGCTGGGCGCCCCTCCTTCCTTGAGTGAAGGAAGGAGGGGCCGGTGCAAGCGAGGAAGAGGCGGAGGGAAGCCCCGCTCCTAGGGCCTCTGATGCTGCTTCCCTCCGCCTCTCGCGTCGGCCGGCCCCTCCTTCCTTGAGTGAAGTAAGGAGGGGCGCCCGGCGTGAGTGAGGAAGAGGCGGAAGGAGCTGCGTCAGAGGCCCTAGGGGCGGGGCTTCCCTCTGCCTCTTCCTCACTCGCGCCAGGCCCCGTCCTTCCTTGAGTGAAGGAAGGAGGGGCTGGCACGAGCGAGGAAGACGCGGAGGGAAGCCCCGCCCCTAGGGCCTCTGACGCGGCTTTCTTAAGCTCCGCCTCTTCCTCACTCGCATCGGCCCCTCCTTCCTTCACTCAAGGAAGGAGGGGCGCCTGGCGCAAGGAGGAAGATGTGGAGGGAAGCCCCACCCTAGGGCCTCTGACGCACCTGCTCAGTATCGGTCCGGGGGCGTGGCTTCCAATGTGTGGCCTAGGGCACCAAAAAGAGTTAATCCGGGCCTGGCGCCATGTGGTAAGTGAACAAACCGCAATGGCCTTGGGCTGATTCAAAGGCTGGCTTTTGCATTCCCCCCCCCCCCCCAAAGATCCTGCTTGTACCCTCCAATTGTTCTGGTTTGGAAAGGACAGCCCTGTTTGAGCCTCTGCCATCCAATCTTTTCAGCCTCTCCTAAAATGTCAGTTTCTCAATGTTCCTCCCACTTTCCCTCTTTGTGCTCAGCTTACTATAATTGCTGCAGAGAAATATTTTATCTATTTCTTTCTTTCTTTACTATATTTATATCCTGCTTTTCTCGATCCCGAAGGGGACTCAAGGCAGCTTGCAACGCAGGCAATAATTTGATGACTCAAAATAATATACAATTAAAATAACAATTTAAATTAAAAATTAAAATCAAAGTTTAAATACTTTAAAAACATTGGAAAACATTACACTCACTCACTTGGCTTTTCTTCACGAACGAAGATTCAGGAAGGACTCATCCCACGCTTTCTACAAGCGCGTTGATGACTAAAAAGGCCAATCCAAGATAGCAAGTCCGGTTGCAGAAAGCACAGCAGAAAGTCTCCTTGGGTGATGTTATTTCCAAGTTGCAATTCTTTCTAGGTTGTCGTTTCTCTTCGAGACTCGTTCGGCATGACTTCTCGAAAGAGGCCGCAGCATTGTGGATAGTGCGTCTCCATGCCTCCCGATGTGAGGCCAGGGTGGACCATTGTTGGTGATCAATCTGGCCGAGTCTGAGATGTTGTTTCAGGGAGTCCTTATATCTCTTTTTTGGGGCGCCTCTCTTACGCTGACCCATGGTGAGTTCACCGTAGAGTAGTATCTTTGGGAGGCGGTGGTCCTCCATCCTAGAGACGTGCCCTGCCCAGCGCAGCTGTGTTCTCAAGAGCATGGCCTCAATGCTGGTGACCCCTGCTTGCTCAAGGACAGCAACATTCGTCACATAGTTGCTCCAGTGTATATTTAGGATTGTGCGAAGACAGCGCTGATGAAAGCGTTTGAGGAGTCGTAGGTGTTGGCGATAGGTGACCCATGTTTCAGACCCATAAAGGAGAATAGACAGTACGATAGCTCTGTACACACTGATTTTTATGCTTTGCCTCAGGTGCTTGTTACTCCAGACTCTTTTGTGAAGCCTTCTGAATGTACCCTATGCCTTTGCTAGACTGTGATCTATCTCCAAAGGCTTTGTTGTATGTCAGTCTGTTCAACCTCTGATTACGTCTGATGTTCATGTTGATGTTCATGTTGAGAATGAAGTTCATGTTGATGTTCATGATGGGAATGGTTTTCCTGATGAGGGTTTGTTCGGGCTTGAGTTAAATTCAAAACAGAGGTCTGAAGAAGGCCACATTCCTGGGAGAGACCTTTCACTGCAAAGCAAAGTTTTAGTAAATAGAGACAGAGCTTTCAGAGACTGAGGCAATCAGTTCATCTGCAGCAAAAGAAAGATAACAAACCATTATCTGGTGGGAAAGTCAAGAAGCATGCTTTCCTTTCAGTTTTGGGTTCTGGAAAAGCTTTGTAAGGATTCACGGGAGACGGTTGCCTCAGTCGATCTAACATTGTTATTTTATCATAGCCTTGCTTTCAGGAGTTCTGAGTTTCATGTATCAAGTTTTTTCTAAGCTTAAGTTTTGCCTATGGGATTTCCCTGCTGTTTTGTTTCATGGATTCAGGTGCCTTGCTTCATGGATTTCCATGTACTAATGGACCTTGTTTCCCTTTGAAGTTTATGGGCTATCTTGGATTTTGCTCTTCTACAGTTTTGCTCTTTTTACTGCTTTGCTTACATATATTCTACAATAAACTGCTTGCTGATTTTACCAAACTAGTGTGGTGTTTAAGGTCAGAGGTGTTCCTGCTCTGGTGTATAACAGGTTTGATCCCAAAGCCATGTTTTCATTCTCTTTCTGAAGGTCAGAAGGGAAGGGGCTGATCTAATATCACTGGGGAGGGAGTTCCACAGCCAAGGGGCCACCAAACATGCATGCGAAGGAGGCTGGACAGAGAGCAGGGCTTCTCCAGATGATCCTAATCTCCGAGATGGTTCATAGGGGAGATATGTTCGGATGGGTAAACTGGGCCGGAACCATTTAGGGC
Organism: Anolis apletophallus; assembly: GCA_030556195.1. Taxonomy (NCBI): domain Eukaryota; kingdom Metazoa; phylum Chordata; class Lepidosauria; order Squamata; family Anolidae; genus Anolis; species Anolis apletophallus. Next base: position 7,574,195 of record JARBWK010000013.1, read on the forward strand.
TTTATAGGCCAAAGCCATGTAGAATCTTTGTAACTTTCCAAGAAGTAGTATTAGCAGAACTAAAGTAACTTGACACCACTTTAACTGCAATAGAATAATAGAAGTTGCAATTTGGCAGAGAAGGCTAAGCATCTTATAAAATTACAACTTCCATGCTTCCATAGATGGGCCCATTGCAGTTAAAGTGGTGTCAAACTGCATTAATTCTATGTTAAGTAGATAATGCACTGTTGGATAGGATTGTATTAGCTGTAGTTCCAATAGAAACTGGTTGAAAATACAGTTCTAATGGACATGTGTTCAAACACCTACTGAAGGGTTAAGTAGGTGATGATGTGGAACTTAAGGGACATGCAAAGAAGCTGAGTCATGACCATGTGACAGGCATGATGAATGGTGCATCATTCACTTTTATCCCTGGTTGATGACAAGAAGCAATGGGTACAAAAGGGGGCAGCAAGCATGTGGTCTCTCTCTTGCCAGGATTCTCTTGCTTCTCACCATGTGTCTGTTGTTTTTATTTGTCACTAGCTGGGGGACCCGGCCCTGCCCGGGTTATTTGAGAAGTGCAGCAGGATGTAGAGTGGGTCATGGGGGCTCTGTGTGCCAAGTTTGGTCTTGATTCATCATTATTGGTAGTGCAAGTCCCATCATCTCTGGTCCCCCCAGTGTAGTAGGATGTAGATTGGGTCATGGGGGCTCTGTGTGCTAAGTTTGGTCTGTATTGGTGAATGGATGAGGGATGCATTGTTTTTCGGAAGTGAGTGAAGGTACTTCAAGTCCCATCATGCATGGTCCGTCTCACAGAAAACTGCACCAGGCTGTAGAGTGGGTCATGAGGGCTCTGTGTGCCAGATTTGGTGTTGATCAGTCATTGGATTAGGTTTGTAGTTGGGAAGTGAGGGAAGGTACTGCAAGTCCCATCATCCATGTTCTGTCCCCCTCCAAACTTCAGTAGGATGTAGAGTGGGTCACTGGGGCTCTGTGTGCCAAGTGTGGACTTTCTCGGTGTTTGTTGGGGGCCGCAGTTGTATGTGGGAACAGAGGGGTGTGAAAATACTACAAATCCCATCATCCATTGTCAGTCCTCCTCCAAACCTCCCCAGGACGTGAAGGCAGTCATGGGGGTTATGTGTGCCAAGTTTGGTCTCAATCAGTAATTGGATGAGGATCGCAGCAGACTTGGGAAGTGAGTAGAGGTACTTCAAGTCCCATCATCCATTGTGCACCCTCCTCCAAACTGCACCAGGATGTAGAGTGGGTCATGAGGGCTCTGTGTGGCAAGTTTGGTGTTGATCAGTCATAGGAGTAGGTTTGTAGCAGTCTTGGAAAGTGAGGGAAGGTACTGCAAGACCCATCATCCATGTTCTGTCCCCCTCCAAACTTCAGTAGGATGTAGAGTGGGTCACTGGGGCTCTGTGTGCCAAGTGTGGTCTTCATCGGTGTTTGTTGGGGGCCGCAGTGGTCTGTGGGAACAGAGGGGTGTGAAAGTACTACAATCCCATCATCCATTGTCAGTCCTCCCCCAAACCTAACCAGGACATGAAGGCAGTCATGGGGGTTATGTATGGCAAGTTTGGTCTCGATCAGTGATTGGATGAGGGTTGCAGCGGACTTGGGAAGTGAGTAGAGGCACTTAAAGTCCCATCATCCATGGTCCACCCTCCTCCGAACTGCACCAGGACGTAGAGTGGGTCATGGGGGCTGTGTGTGCTGAGTGTGGTCTGTATTGGTCCTTTTTGGTGGGCTCAGTGGTCTGTGGGAACCAAAGTGTTGGAATGTACTACAAATCCCATAATCCGTGGGTCATGTCCCCCGAACCACGCCAGGACGTAAAGGGGGTTAGGGGGGTTATGTGTACCAAGTTTGGTGCAGGTCCATCACCCGCGCTGGTCGCTGTGGCCTGTGAAAGTGGCTGCCACATATCCGCCCTTCCGCCCTCCGCATACACACATACATACATACATACATACATACAAACATTCCGTTTTATAAAGGTATACAGATGAGTATATCTCTGCATATGCCATTGACCTATAGGAAATCAGAGGATCCTGATATATAGCTGTACATAAAGCAGTGTGTCAAAATTAAAAGCCTTCATTGTGAGTTTCGATGAAAAGTGGGTCAAAACGTTTTCCTAAACAATAAGCAATACACAGTCGGGCTGTGCAGTAAAAACTCTGCTGACAACTGATAAGGACTTTGGCATGTTTGGTTTGATTTTTAAAGCTTGCCTCTGAGACCATCAGTCTGGTGTGCAGCGTATTTAGGGAGAGCATTGATTGTTAAGGAGAAAACTATAAATCACACACCCATCCCACTGTTTCAACATTCTACAGCAGTGTTTCCCAACCTTTTTAAAGCCGCGGCACACTTTTAACATTTAAAAATCTGGGGGCACACCACCAACCAAAATGACACAAAATGTCACTCTAACACAGTAAAGAACGGCTGGGGGATGGTGGCCTGCTGGGAGTGCCGAAGCCAGGGGAGGGGGAGGAGCCAGGCCACGCCATGCCCCACCCCTCCCCTCGACTTCAGCTCTCCCACAGCTTCTCCAGCCTTGAGGGGGCAATGCCAAGCCAGCGGTGGCAGAGCCAGCACAATGCTTGCTGAAGCCGCGCGGAGGAGGAAGCTGGGGAGGGGGCGGGGCATGGCCTGGCTCCGCCCCCCTCCCCCCAGCTTTCTCCTCCGCGCGACTTCAGCATGCGAGGGGCAAGAGTCATGACGAGAGTCATGGCGCATTGGAGGCTGGCTGGGGAAACAGCCAAAGGAGGCGGCGCCCCAGTCTCTTCCCTCGTACCTTCGCTGCCGCCAGGCCCTTCCTCCTCCCCCCCCCCAGCAGCAGGAGTTCGGCAAGAAGGGGGGGGAGGAAGGGCAGAGAGCTTTTCTCGCGGCACAGCAGGAGGTCTGTCACGGCACACTACTGTGCCGCGTCACAGCGGTTGGGAAACACTGTTCTACAGTTTAGATGTACCCATAGACTGGATATTTATTTATTTACGACATTTATATGCCGCCCTTCTCACCCCGAAGGGGACTCAGAGTGGCTTACAAATAAACTGTAAATACAATATATTATATTATTGCCATAGCACAATATTAATATTATTACATTGTACTATAACATTATACTGTAATATTATTAGTAATAGTACATGTAATATAAAATATATAATTATAATATCATATTATTATTATTAGTATTATATTGTACTATTATGCTACTATATTATTAGCATAATACTAATTCATCATTATACTGGGTATCCTCAGTGCTACCAATGGGGTGCTACCAAAATTGGATTTGAAAGCAAGGAACGTGGGATGTGATTGTCGGCACTGAAGCGCTAATAGAAACTAGAAAGATGTCTTTAGCAACTCTTATTAATATGTGTCGCTAGTAAACCAATAGCAGAAAATACTTCTGCTAGGCAAGCCAATTAAACCCAGTGGCAACTTGGTGGCTAAAAATAGCTGGACTTTTTGCACAGACATGTTCTGCTGCTAATGAAGTACTTGCTGCCACTTCTCATCGGCCATCAGATTGGTTTATTTTCGAGACATAACCCTTTGGGTTAGGAACGCTCTTCTCTCCGGACGTTTGCCTTGGAAGTCTGTGCCAGAGAGGGTTGTTTGCATGAAATAAAAAAACAAAGATAAACAAGTTGCATAATGGATTGAACCACACATTGTATTTCTTTGCAATTTATTTATTTATTTATTTATTTACTTACTTACTTTATTTATATTCCGCCCTTCTCACCCCGAAGGGGACGCAGGGCGGATTACAGGTACACATACAATCAGACAATCCCTGCCGTTTATCACAGTACAGTACATACACTTTGACATATTACACACATATAAACGAACAGAGGCAAATCTGGCCACCAGGGGGAGCTGGCGCACACCTCATCTCTCAGCGTTTTCCAGCGTCCCTCATTGTTCCTTTCGCATTCCTGGAGTACTTTTTATGGCCTCATAATTCAGTCAAAATTTGCCTCCCCACTTAATGTCGTACCTTTACCTCCTACTTGACAGATGCAACTGTCTTTCAGGCTGCAAAGGTCGCCAGCAGGCTACACTTAAAGGTTGAGCACCCACCTCGACCCAGGCAGGCCTCGAACTCATGACCTACTGGTCAGAGAGATCTTATGCAGCTGACACTTAACCAGCTGCACCACATTCTTGGTGCAATGATGAAATCAAGAGGAATGCCAGATTGAACTCGCCCTAAGTTAGGATGGAGGTGTGAACCCTCCTGAGATGATCTGGATAAAACTGAGTCACCAAGACTTCTGTGTAGTTACCAAATTACCAAATTACGAGGACAACTATTTGATTCACAGTCTCCTTTGGTTAAGCAGTTCACCAGATAACTTTGGCCCCCTCGACCATGACTCAATGTCTTGCCCTTGCACTTTACTACTACTACTACTACTACTACTACTACTACTACTACTTGTTCTATAGACATAATGTTTGATTTCATACTAGCCGTCCCCTGCCACACGTTGCTGTGGCCCAGTCTGGTGATCTGGAAAATAACGTAATGAGTAAGTGTTGATTTCTAATGTATGTAATGTCTTGATACTTGTGGGTAAACAGTATTTCTTGCTGTTTTGTTGTCAGTGTTGGCTGGGTCGTCCTGGTGGTAGGTATGTCCAGCTTCCAACCCTGGATGGTGTGGCACTATGCCCGTCATCATCAGTAAAAAGCCTTGGAGTCCTTTTGGACCCTCTGCTGTCAATGGAGGCGCAAATCTCCGCTGTCAGCAGAGTGGTGTTTTTCCATCTTCGACAGGCTAAAAGGCTGGCCCCGTACTTGTCCCGGCACGATCTGGCCATGGTGATCCAAGCTACGGCCATCTCAAGGCTAGACTACTGTAATGCTCTCTACATTGGCCTGCCTCTGACGGTGACCCAGAAACTCAAGTTGGTTCAGAATGCCGCAGCCCAGCTGCTCGCAGGAGTTCCTGTGAGCTGACACATTACACCGATCCTGCGGGAACTGCACTGGCTTCCAATTGAGTACCGGATCACCTTCAAAGTGCTAGTCTTGACTTTCAAGGCCTTGTATGGTCTGGGGCCAGTCTACCTGAGGGAGCGCCTTATCCCATATTGTCCCATGAGATCACTGCAATCTGAAGAGCAGAACCTCTTAGTTGTGCCCAGTGTGAAATCGTACCATCTGACCGCAACTCGGAGAAGGGCGTTCTCCATTATTGCTCTAGTTCTTTGGAATGCGTTACCTCCTGAGACTTGAACTTTACAAAATTTGTTAGTTTTTCGTAAAGCCTGTAAGACCGCTTTGTTTAAGTAGGCTTTCGAGTCCTAATGCACAGTTTAAACTGTATTTTATTGTAACTGTTTTTATCGTTTTTATTGTATTGTTTTCTTCTGAGTGTAAACCGCCCCGAGCCATTTGGGAGTGGCAGTTGATAAATCTAATAAATAAATAAATAAATAAATAAATAAAAGTGTTGATTTGGGGATTGTCTGGTTTGCCTACTCTGGAACATGCAATTGTCCTTCTTCAGGTGTCCCTTTTAAATCTGTGATACTACCGTATCTCTCCCTCTCTCTGTGAATCATATATATCTATATCTATGGTTGGCTGGCTCTTTGTCAGGAGGGCTTTGATTACGTTTTCTTGCCCTGGTGAAGGGAGTTGGACTGAATGGCCTTAAGTATTTTCGGTTGGTCTTTGGAGTTCTATGTGGGGGGTGTTTGCCCCAATTCTGTCATTGGTGGGGTTCAGAATGCTCTTTGATTGTTGGTGAACTATACATCCCAGCAACTACAACTCCCAAATGTCAAGGTCTATTTTCCCCCAAACTTCATCTGTGTTCATATTTTGGCATATTAAATATTCGTGCCAAGTTTAGTCCAGATCCATCATTGTTTGAGTCCACAGTGCTCTCTGGATGTAGGTGAACTATAACTCCAAAACTCAAGGTCAATGCCCACCAAACCCTTCCAGTATTTTCTGTTGGTCATGGTAGTTCTGTGTGGGATGTTTACCCCAATTCTGTCATTGGTGGGGTTCAGAATGCTCTTTGATTGTTGGTGAACTATACATCCCAGTAACTACAACTCCCAAATGTCAAGGTCTATTTCCCCCAAACTTCATCTGTGTTCATATTTTGGCATATTAAATATTCGTGCCAGGTTTGGTCCAGATCCATCATTGTTTGAGTCCACAGTGCTCTCTGGATGTAGGTGAGCTATAACTCCAAAACTCAAGGTCAATGCGCACCAAACCCTTCCAGTATTCTCTGTTGATCATGGGAGTTGTGTGTGCCAAGTTTGGTTCAATTCCATCATTGGTGGAGTTCAGAATGCTGTTTGATTGTTGGCTTGGCTTTTCTTCACGAATGAAGATTCTTTGATTGTAGGTGGACTATAAATCCCAGCAACTACAACTCCCAAAATCAATTCACCCGAACCCCACCAGTATTTAAATTTGGGTGTATCGGGTATTTGTGCCAAATTTGATCTAGTGATTGAAAATACATCTTGCATGTCAGATATTTACATTATGATTTGTAACAGTAGCAAAATTACAGTTATGAAGTAGCAATGAAAATAAGGTTATGGTTAGAGGTCGCCACAACATGAGGAACTGTATTAAGGATTCGCAGCATTGGGGAGGTTGAGAAAATGTATTTATTTATTTATTTCCAACATTTCTACCCCGCTCTTCTCAACCCCCGAGGGGGGACTCAGAGCGGCCTAACAAAAGGCACAATTCGATGCCAACATAATAAAATACAATATAAAACCAAAACATACAGCATTAAAACACATTAAAATACAATTAACATTAACACATCATACACATTCTCTTAAGTTAAAAACAGTATTCCATCCATAACAGGAGCATTGAGCCATATCCATCAACTTGCTGTTACATATCCAGTCCAAAGTGCTGTATTGTGCTAATGTGCAAAGGCTTGGTCCCAGAGCCACGGTTTCACTTTTTTCCTGAATGCCAGGAGGAATGGGGTTGATCGTATGTCACTTGGAAGCGCATTCCACAGGTGGGGAGCCACCACCGAGAAGGCCCTATCTCTCGTCCCCACCAACCGCGTTTGAGAAGTTGGCGGGAGCGAGAGCAGGGCCTCCCCGGATTATCTTAAATTACGAGGTGGGACGTAGAGGCTGATGTGTTCAGACAATAAGCTGGACCAGAACTGTATGGAGCAGGGCTGTGCAACTGGCGGCCCGGGGGCCGTACACGGCCCCCGAGCCCCTTCCCTACAGCCCCCTGACCCCCTGCAAGACATATGGGGTTTTTTTTGGAAAAAAAATTGGAAAAAAATTTCCAAAAAATTTCGTCCTCGGGGGGGGGGGGCGGCGCGAGGAGGGGCGGGGGCGGTGCGAGTGAGGAGGAGGCGGAGGGAAGCCACGTCAGATGCCCTAGGGGCGGGACTTCCCCCCACCTGTTTCTTGCTCGCGCAGGGCCGCTCGCAGGCTTGCGCACCAGGGCGGGATCGCAAGCCGCCTCCGCCCCGTCTCCCCTAGCTCTTGCAGCGGCCACGCCTGAAGGAAGGTAAGCTCCGGGCTTACCTTCCTTTGGCGCGGCCGCTGCAAGAGCTCGAGACAGCGGAGGGCGGCTCGCCGATCCCCAGCCCGCCTCCCGCCCTGGCGCGCATGCCTGACGTCACCCCGCCGAAAAGGGGCGGGTCACGCAAGATGCCGGGCATGCGCGCCAGGGTGGGAGGCGGGCCGGGGGATCGGCGAGCCGCCCTCCGCCATGACCCTAGCTCTTGCAGCGGCCGCGCCTGAAGGCAGGTAAGCCCGGAGGTTACCTTTCTTCAGACGCGCCGCTGCAAGAGCTAGGGAGACGGGCGGAGGGCGCTCGCCAATCCCCGCCCTGGCGTGCAAGCCCGGTCTCTTGCGCGACCCGCCCTTTTCAGCGGGGCTGGGTGATGTAAGGTGTGGCACCTGACGTCACCCCGCCGAAAGGGGCGGGCCGCGCAGGACGCTGGGCATGCGCGCCAGGGCAGGAGCGGCCCTGCCCCGTGAGCGGCCACACCCCGCTGCGGCCACGCCCCGCGCGAGGCCAAGCCCCCCGCTCTAGCCCCCAAGGTGAGCAGTCACCTGAATTCTGGCCCTTGGCCCGAAGAAGTTGGACAGCCCTGGTATAGAGCTTTAAAGGTCAAAACCAGCACCTTGAATTGAGCTCGGAAATGGACAGGCAGCCAGTGGAGTTGGCACAACAGGGGGGTAGTATGCTCCCTGTATGTAGCTCCAGTTAGTAATCTGGCGGCCGCCCGTTGGATTAATTGTAATTTCCAAACTGTCTTCAAAGGCAGCCCCATGTAGAGTGCGTTGCAGTAATCTATTCGGGATGTGACCAGAGCGTGGACGACCGTAGCCAGATCAGACTTCCTAAGGTATGGGTGCACCTGGTGCATGAGTCTTAACTGTGCAAAAGCTCCCCTGGCCACCGGCGAGACCTGGGGTTCCAGGCTCAGCGATGAGTCCAGGATCACTCCCAAGCTGCAAACCTGCGAAAACTGCTCTATGGTATTTTGATTAAACAAATCATGGATCGATTTAGGGTTCTGCAGAAAATAAATCTTCCCTGAAGGGTTCCATGACCCAAAATGGAACCGTACTAGAAGGAGATGGAGTTGTTGGTCAGTCCAAGACTTAACTGTAGGGATTCTAGGAGATGAAGGAAATGTTTTCTATTCCCCCCCGGAGCTCTGGCTTTGCCTGCGGGCAGCAGCTTGTTTCAAATGCAGCATCACGTCCGTTCCCAAGGGATTTGTTCCCCGTAACAACAAGATTGGCCCTACAACTTTGCCCTGTTATGATTCCAGTACACATGCCATGCAGCGAGAGATAGAGACGGCAATCTAGGTCTTTCACGCTCTCCTTCCTGCCTCCCTTAGGGATGCTTTTCTCACAATTGTGCAATGACAGTTCCCGTTTTTGCACCTCCTTTCATTGATTTTCCTATTTGGAGCCTCAGCCGGAGGTATTTAGCAAGTGCATCATTTGCACATTCCTTTTTTAAAAGATTGTACCTTGCAGAACCTAAAACATGGAGGCCAGAAACAGCAAAGGAGGGGAGAGTTCTCTAATGGAACGATAATCGGAGAGAAACACAGGTTCCCCTGTGGACGGAGAGCAATGAAACTTGTCCCAGTTCCGAGTCCTTCTTTCCATTGGTGCCACCTCAGGACACACACTTCTCCCATCTTTTTAAGCCACTGTAAACACCTCACTTATAGAAGTCGACAGGTTGCTCCAATGGCCACAACGTGACTTCAGAAATCAGTCTCACCATCAGAGAAATTCTTGCTTTTCAAAACTAACTTCATTGTTGGAAAGAGGTGGAAGTCCAATGGTGCGAGGTCGGGTGAATAAGGAGGATGTGGTAGAATGTCAAAGCCACAGGAGCGTGCTTCTTCCATTTGGGCAACAGGTGTGTTCTGAACTGGGGCATTGTCTTGCAGCATGGGACCCACAGATGATGGGATTGGCAGTATCTTCACTCACTTCCTGAGACCACTATGACCACCACGAATGATGGACCTGGACCAAACCTGGCACACATACCCCTCATGACCCACCTCATGCCCTAGTGAAGTTTGGGGGAGGATGGATCATGGACGATGGGATTTGAAGTCCCTTCACCCAATTCAGCACCCACAGACCACTGTGGCCTTCACAAATCACAAATCTCACTTCCTGAGACCACTGCAGGCCCGGATTATCCATAAGGCCACCCTAGGCTACAGCCTAGGGGCACAGCCATGGGGAGCGCCAGATCCGGACCCCCCAAATTATGTATATATTTTAAAAGGTCAATCTTTAGGCGCTTCTGCGCCTGTGCGCGGAGCGCCAAAGGCCCTTAGGGCCTCTGACGCGGCTTCCCCTGCCTCTTCATCCTTGCTTGCTTCCTTCACCCAAGGAAGGAGGGGCGCCTGGCACGAGCGAGGAAGAAGAGGCGGAGCGGAGGGAAGCCACGTCAGAGGCCCTAGGGGCGGGGCTTCCCTCCGCTCCGCGTCTTCCTCCTTGCTCACGCCGGGCGCCCCTCCTTCCTTCACTCAAGGAAGGAGGGGCGCCCAGCATGAGCGAGGAGGAAGAGGCGGAGGGAAGCCCCGCCCCTAGGGCTGCTGCCGTGCATGCTCAGCATCGGCCTGGGGGGCGTGGCTTCCAATGTGTGGCCTAGGGCAGTGTCTCTCAACCACTGTGCCGATCATCAGGTGTGCCGTGGGAAATGGGAACCTCCAATACCCTTTCTTCCCCCTTCTGCCGAACAGTTTTTCTTCTCCACTCGTGTGTGTCTTTCTGCCATTCCTGCCAGGATATCCATGTTGTGTTCATCGAAACAGGCCCAGGTTTCACACTGAGTGTATAAATACATTTAAAGACATATTAACTATATGTATTACTTAGGCATGTTTTAGAACCCCAAAATGGCGATTCTTATATCAAATGGGGGGGGGGGGGATTTTTGTTTAGTAAAAGAAAGACTTACAAAAAAATTCCAAAAATTTCTGAAATGTAACTTAATTACTTACGAAATTCGTTAGTAGTTCTAAAGTAGGCAAAGCAGGGAAACAGGACTGACACTGTTTTAAGCACAGGCAAATCAAGGGGCAACATTTCCCTTGGTTTCCTTGCAGGGAGATATAAAGCATTAATATATTATTATTATTATTAATATTATTAAAGGACAGGGTTCCTTTGCAGGGACACATATAATGCATTAATATATTATTATTATTAATATTATTAAAAGACAGGGTTCCTTTGCAGGGACACATATAATGCATTAATATATTATTATTATTAATATTATTAAATAAATGCCTAGGCCTACCTCTGGTGCAGGCCTTGCTAATCTGTAGAGTTCTCCTCACTCCATCTTTTTCCCCATTCAGTTTTACCATAGCAGTCTAGGACCTCCGTTGGAACTCTATGGCTTTTCTTGATTCTGAACTCTTCCTTCTCCTCTCCGTGCTCTTTTCACTCCTGCTGCCCTTCTCTCAGCAGTTCTTATGTCCTCCTACTCTGTCCTTCTATCTAAACCCCTTCCTGGGTGTTTAAATCGCTTTTCGTCAGTCCTCCAGCCCCTCTAGGAGTCCCGATTTCGGGCTCTCTATCGCTTCGGCTCCTTTTCACTTCCTGGAAGAGGCCTTCCACTCTAATTAGGCTGCAAGCATGGAAAGGCCCCGATTTCACTGTGAGTTATGTCTGCAAAGCTATTTTGGAGGGGGAAATTTTCCTGTTGGGGGGACATCCGAAATATTTAATAATCTAACGAAATTTTGAGCCCAGGAGGTGCGGAAAAGAAAGTCCACTTCCGGGATTGGCCTTGCGATCCGTATAAACTTGAAAGGCCCATTACATACGGATCACTTACGATTTCTTTTAATTTCCGTTTCATTTTTCTCATGCCTAATATGTATTACTGTGTTAGAGTGTCATTTTGTGTCATTTTGGTTGGTGGTGTGCCCCAGGATTTTGTAAATGTAAAAAATGTGCCGCGGCTCAAAAAACATTGAAAAACACTGGCCTAGGGCACCAAAAAGGGTTGATCCGGGCCTGGACCACTGTGACCCCCACTAATGATGGATCAGGACCAACCTTGGCACACAGAGCCCCCATGACCCACTCTACATCCTCTTGAAGTTTGGAAGAGTTTCAACCATTGACTATGCATATGAGATTTGTAGTTCACCCGCACCCACTGAGCCCAGTTGACATTGGCTCTAGATTAAATTCGGAGCTCAGACAAACAATGCCTTTCTCAAAACCAGTCCCAAAAGCAAGGGATGAAATACAGGGGTGTATGTCCGAATAGATGTCCAAGAGCCAAGCGGTCAGGGTGCCTAGGCACATGCTTCTGACAGTTTCGATTCCTCACACATCCAGCTTTTTGAAATCTCACATTCCTTTCCGTTCTATTTATAGAGGGATCTGTAAATCTTGACAAGTCCTTTTTTAAATAATGAACTGAAAAACAAACCTCATCTATCCTTAGTTCCTGTAATTGTTCAAACGAGATGCTAATGAGAAGTGTGTGTTCCATATAATTAACTCATTTTCTCTTCTTTGATGAAAACGGGATTTTTTTTGGAGATACATAGATCGGGAATCGGACTTGCATATTAACTTGCAGGTTTCTCTTCCAATGACCAATTGAGGCCAGTTAAATGCAAGGTGGGCAGGTGAGCACAATTGCAGGCAAACTATTTGACCCTTTTCTTTGCAAAAGAAAAAAAACCATACTAAACCTTTGGTTTGCTTTGACCCAGAGTCCAATTAAAAAGTCAGACCGTATTCTTCCTATCAGCATGATCCAGCCATTCTGCTGGTTTGCTGATAATAGGATACCAGTGTGGTTCCAAACTATATTTTCTAGTGCATTGTCTCCTTCAAGAGGCATTTTCCTACTCAATGGTTGCATTGCTCTCGTCTACCTGGCCCAATTTTCTTTCTCAACTGGAAGTAATGTTAAACTATTATGACATCATGCTCCAATGTTCGAGGTGGAGGACTGCAAAGTTTTGGGTGTGTCCGGATTAATACTTTTTTGCACCCTAGGCCACACTTTGGAATTAACCCCCCCACACACACACACACACACACACCACTCAGACCCACACTTGGCTGGCTTTCGCCATGGTGCCTCCGGAGCAGAAAAGAAAGGCGAGTAGGCACCATCCCGCCACCTCCAAGGTCCCCATGTATTCCCACCGGCTGGAAAGCTCCGCTGTGCTCTGAAGGTCTCCTCAGGAGTTGGGAGGCTTGGGGAGAGTGCAGCAGGTGCAAACTCGCTCCAAAGGCGCACACGAGAGAAAGAGAGAGCGAGAGAGAGAGAGAGAGCGTGCAAGAGAGAGAGTGAGTTTGCAGCGGGTGCAAACTCACTCCAAAGGCGCGAGAGAGAGAGAGCGCATGCGTGAGAGCGAGAGTGCGTGCGAGAGAGCGTGCGACAGAGAGAGAGAAAGAGAGAGAAAGTGTGCGTGCGCAAGAGAGCGGAGAGAGAGAGAGAGAGAGGGAGACTTTGCTGGGAGAAGGAGCGAGGAGGGGCATGAGAAAGGGGGAAAGAGGGGCGCGGACCAGGTGTTTTTTGGTCCGTGATCTGTGCCCCCCCCCCGGCTTGCGCCCCTAGGCCATGGCCTCATTGGCCTTATGGGTAATCCGGGCATGGGTGTGTGCTGTCATGGATTCCAGAGTATTCAACTTCTTTATCAATGACTTGTAGAACAGAATAGAAGATGATGTTTTCAGATTGGGAGGGATAGCTAATGCCTTGGAAAACAGAATCAGAATCCAAAAGGACTTTCTGAACCAAAACTAAGAAAACGGGAGAAATGTAAGATATTACACCAGTGTTTCTCAACCTTCCTAATGCCATGACTCCATAATACAGTTCCTCATGTTGTGTTGAACCCCCCCCCCAAACCATAACATTATCTTTGTTGCTACTTCACAACTGTAATTTTGCTACTGTTATGAATCGTAATGTAAATATCTGACAAGCAGGATTCACTGGGCGAAATTTGGCACAAATACCCGATTAGCCCAAATTTAAATACTGTTTGTGTGTGTGTGATTTTGTCATTTGGGAGTTGTAGTTTCTGGGATTTATAGTTTACCTACAATCAAAGAGCATTCTGGACTCCACCAATGATGGAATTGGGCCAAAATTGGCACACAGAACTCCCATTACCAACAGAAAATACTGGGAGGGTTTGGTGGACATTGTCCTTGACTTTTGGAGTTGTGGTTCACCAACATCCAGAGAGCACTGTGGACTCAAACAATGATAGAACTGGACCAAAATTGGCATAAATACTCAATACGCCCAAATGTTAACACTGGTGGAGTTTGGGGGAAATAGACCTTGACGTTTGTGAGTTGTGTTTGCTGGGATTTGTAGTTAAAAATCAAAAAGCATTCTGAACCCCACCAACGATAGAATTGGGCCAAACTTCCCACACAGAAACCCCATGCTCCCCCCCAGCCTCACAAACTTTCCCTCGCCCCGACATGCGCACCATGCTGCCATGCACAGAGCATGCCTGCTCTCCCCTCCCCACTTGTGTATTTTAAATTCAGTTTCCAAGATCTTGCTTCTTGAGGTGCATCCAGACAGCACTAAATCACAGGTTTGAAACAAGGCAAAAAATAAATAAAATCCTGGGACTTCAGAAGAGGTCCACATACAGATTTAGATTTCTATCTCAGTTTTCCAGATGTTATGCTTTGTTACAAAACTTAGATGCTCCCAAGATGGCTGCCACAGGACTTCCGCCGAAAACTTAGGCTTAAAAAAACAAAACCTCAAGATGCAGATATGTGGATATGTGGAGAATCACTGTAGCGAATCACTCCAAAAGTTCACTTCTTTGTCCTGGCCAGAAAAAAAACTGTACCCTCCAGATGTTTCATGAAGTATCTGCCACACAAACAGAGTTTACGGGGTAGGACCACTTCTGCCCAAGTCAGCACTGCACAATCAAACAGGAACAGACACTTTCAAACCAGGAGCACAACCTTGTCATTTATTAACACTTTTTAGAGTCTGGCTGCCTGGCCATCTGTCCAGACAGATTTGGTTGTGTGCTTGTGGCATTGTTGTGGCTGATAGAAGAAAGACCCCTTTTGCCTGTCAGGAGGGAGGGAGAGAGACCCACTTCTTACTTTAAGTCCATGGCCTGTACCAAGCTGTTCCTATCTCCTCCCCCCCCCCCCCGGATGTTTACCCCCTCCCGCCTGTGCCTTGGACACCGATCTCTTTCAACATCCTTTTGTCCTGCCAGCTTGGCTTTCTAATACAGAGAGAATCTGATTTTTTCTACACTTCAGTGCTTCTAATGTGTATACAATATATGTGTGAATATATCTATATTTTCAAATGACACCCAGCTGGTGCTGAGGATGGAAGGCCGGCCGGACTCTGTACTCGATTATTTCCATCAGTGCCTGGAAGCCGTGACTGGGTGGCTATGGGCCAGCAGGTTGAAGGTGAACCCATCGAAGACGGAGGTCCTGTGGCTGGGTCGCCCCGGGGGGGGGGGAGCTCCGGCTGCCAATAATGGACGGCGAGGTGGTTAGCCTGTCACCTCTGGTTAAAAGCCTGGGGGTCCAATTGGACCCTCTGCTGACGATGGAGGCTCAGGTCTCCACCGTGAGCAGAGCAGCATTTTTCCATCTGCGCCAGGCGAGGCGGCTGGCGCCCTACCTTTCCGGTGATGACCTAGCCATGGTAATCCAGGCCACGGTCATCTCGAATCTGGACTACTGTAATGCCCTTCACATTGGCCTTCCTTTGTCGGTAATCCAGAAACTGAAGATGGTGCAAAATGCTGTGGCTCGACTGCTGGCTGGAGTGACACTATTGTGCCACATCACACCAGTCCTACAGTGTTTGCACTGGCTCCCCATCGAGTACCGGATTGCCTTCAAAGTGCTGGTGTTAACCTTTAAGGCCTTGCATGGTCTGGGGCCAGTGTACCTGAAGGACCGCCTTTCCCTGCACATTCCCCAGAGACCACTACGGTCCATGGACCAAAACCTACTAGAGGTTCCATCACTTAAGATCTGCTGCTTGTCATTGACATGGCAGCGTACTTTTTCTGTAGTAGCACCTACCCTTTGGAAGCCCTCCCGAAGGAGGCACGAGCAATAACTGATCAACAGGCCTTTCGAAGGGCCTGTAAGACCAACCTGTTCCGACAGGCGTTCAATCTATAAGGCTGTAATTTCTACTCTGGTTTTAATCTGTTTTTATTATGTTTTTAAGTATGTGGTGATTGTGTTGTTTGTTGCTGTGAACCACCCTGAGCCTTTTTGGGAAAGGTGGTATATAAATATTTTAAAAATTAAAAATTAAATTTAAAAAAATACCTCCACATCAGCATCAAACAACAGGGTGCTTTTCCTGCATTATACATGACTGTTCCCGATTGCTCAACTTTAAAATATATATATTTTTATTGTTTTTCATTACATACAAACACATAGAGGAAAGGGGGGAAAGGCAGGTTGGGGTTAGGGCCGGGTTGGGAAGTGATGGGAAGGGGGTCAGAAAAAGGGGGTCATAAAAGACTTCCCGAAGAACTCCCATGTGCTTCACTTTCTTCTACACCTCTTCCCTTGTTCATACAGTAGATCCGGGTAACCTCCATTTTCCCGATCTCTCTTACAGTTCATTTAGCTCTACTGTGAATTTGATACCTTTGTTTTGTAGATATTGTTTAAAAGTTATCCAGTCTGTTTTTCTTCTTTTGCCCATTCGTGTTTTGGATTAGGGGGAGTCCATTTGTATCATATCTAATGTCTTCATTAGCCAGTCCTCCGCTGTGGGGATATATTTCTGCTTCAGTGTTTCGCCAGGGTTATACGTGCACAAGCACTGAGCAGAAAGAGCATTTTGTCCTGATTCTCGGTGAGACCTTTTTTGTAATTCCTAATAAGTAAGTCTGAGGGTCCAACTCAATTTCTCCTTCAGAATCTTCTGTGCTTCTCTGTGGATTTCCTTCCAATATCTCTTTACCTTTCTGCAGCCCCACCATTGATGGAAATATGTTCCTGCCTCTTTGCCGCACTTCCAGCAGCTGTTGGAAATTCTATTGTCGAACTTGGCAATTTTAGTCGGGCATAGATGCCACCTGTATAGCATTTTGATCCAGTTCTCTGTAACATCTGTTATCCTTGTATATTTTAATTTTTTGCACCATATCTCCTCCCACTGTTGAAGAAGGATCGAATGTCCCAAGTCTCTTGCCCAGTTCACCTGGCAGTTCTTAACTTGTTCTTCCTCTGTAGACCAGCTTAGGAGAAGTTTATATATGATACTGATGTTTTTCTTTTTCTTTCTCACCGCTGGGTGCTGTTCCTGCATTATACATGACTGTTCCCGATTGCTCAACTTTTGAAAAGATGTACAACATTGACTAGCAGGCAACAGCTCTGTCCTGGCCAGAGAAAATGTGCCCTCTGCACGTTTCATGAAGCTTCTGGCACACAAAAACAGTTTTTGCCTTCTACTCAAGTGCCACCATCTTTTCAGGAAGCTACCAATCAGGAACAAACATCTAAAATCCAGGAACAAACTCAGATAAAAAAAACCCAGTGATTTCCGATTGCAGGGACATACAGACATGCAACAATCTGCATATTTGGCTCAAAACTGCAATATTCCTGCACGTGGAAATCTCATGTTTTTTGCCTTAAGAACATAAGAACATAAGAAGAGCCATGCTGAATCGGGCCTCAGCCCATCTAGTCCAGCATTCTGTGTCACACAGTGGCCCACTAGTTGTACACGGGGATCTCTAGCAGAAAGGAGGGCAAAACCCTCACCTGCTCCCGACCCCCCACAACCAGTACCTGGGGAAATCCTGCCTGCCTCCATCAACACAGAGGTGGCACTTGGATGTCCATTTCAGTAACTACTGATTCCCTTGGTATCCATGAATCTGTCTAATCCTGCCTTGAAGCTGTCCAGGCTGACAGCTGTCACAACCTCCTCTGGAAGTGAGTTCCATAACCCAATGACCCTCTGGGTGAAGAAATATTTCCCTTTATTAGTCCTAACTTTCCTACCTTGGAGCTTTAGGAGTGCCCCTAGTCCTAGTGTTGTGTGACAGAGAAAATATTTTTCTTTATTCACCTTTTCTATCCCATGCATGATTTTATACACTTCGATCAAGTCACCTCTTAAACGCCGTCTTTCAAGGCTGAAAAGACCAAGGCGTTGCAACCTGATTTCATAAGGGAGCTGCTCATTTTTGTTGCCCTTCTTTGTACCTTTTCCAGTTCCAGTTCCGTTATCGCCTTTTGTAGCGATTGCTTCTGCGTTTACAGGAAATGGTGTGTGGTCACCCTCCTGTTTGCTGTGGAAGCTCCAGGTATAAAGGTACTGTCTGGACGGGCTGTTAGTGGCTCTGTTTTGGCTCTAATCTTGTTGACACTCAGCACCTGGTTTGGCTATTACAGCAGCAGCCGGCTATTGCCTTGGGAGGCCTTGGCTTTGGCCATTCGTCTGCGGAGACGGGAGATGGATCCCTATGGCCTGTAACTATTGCCTCTGCAATCTGCTAGTCTACCCTATTATCTCCTCATAAAGGTACTACAAGGAAATTGTTGGGGGACTGATCAAAGCGCACCAGATGTGCACTTGAAATGCACAGCCTCCCGCAAAGGCAGCCTCCTCAGCGATGACTGAAGGTAGCTAGCTAAGCCCAGAATAAGAAGCAGGGCTGCTACTTAATGCCACAATTTCACAGCTGATGTGTGTGAACACTTCTAAAAAAGCATTAAGAACAGCGATTCGATCTGATGAGGAGCAGAGATTAAAAGATGCTGCCCTACTTAGCTCTGGGGAGAGGGAGAGGGGGGGGGGAGGAGATGGATGTGATTTATTTTACAGCCCGTACATCAGAGGAAGTAACACAGTAGGGGTGGAAGAGTAATTTAGGTTACAAAAAAAGCTCGAGTGTACGCGAGCTAATGATTATAAATGGAACATTAATTAATTTGGCTGAGTTGAGGGAGGGTGGTTTTGTGGGTTCCTCCAGGAGTCGGTCGGTGAATTTCCAAATGCATGAGGTGTCTGCTCAAAGGTAGGGCCAGCCCTGGCTTTGGATGCCGCAGAAACCTGTCACCCAAGGCTCACATTGGTGCTTGGAAACATGACTTCTTTGAACTGCTACTCTCAAGATAATCCGTCCATTTCACTTTCTTGGAGGTGACATTTTTTTAAAGTATCGCCCGCTCCCCAAGCCTTGGGTTTCTCCCCCTCCTTCCTTCTCCAACAATTCTCTTTCTTCCTAGTTACATTTTACAGTAGACGGCTTAAAAGCGTCACAAATCTTTTTGATGGGGCTCGGTAAATATTCATGAGGCACAGATCAAATATTTTCAATATGTTTGTCCTCCAGAACTTTGAGCTGCAGGGCAATGAGGGCACAGTACATTGGCACGGGCTTTGGGTTGGAAAGTGGCGTGCCTGCTTGCTTCACAGTTGCGGCCAGGGCCGGTTCGTCCATTAGGCGGACTACGCAGGTGCGTAGGGCAACGTCACCGGGGAGGGGTGACGTCACCCGGGAGGGGCGCCGCCGCGCCGGCCAGGCACCGCGCCTTTGTTAAGCAGCCTGGGGCGCTCCGGCCGCGCTTCTGCATGCACAGAGCTTTTTGCGCATGCGCGAAAAGGTCCGCACATGCGTACTGGCTCCCGCTTTGGAGCCAGTGTGCGTGCGCAGATTGGCGCATGCGCACTGGCTGCCAAAGCGGGAGGCACACTCTGGAGCCAGTGCGTGCGCAGATTGGCGCATGCGCACTGGGGGGCGCAATTTTTTTTGCGTACCCCCCGGGAACAGCTTGGTCCACCCCTGGTTGCGGCAATACCTTCGCTTATCTGACATTCCTTCTTATCCGATGTTCTTATCCGACACCCACTTTTCCTCCAGCATTTCCCCTTCAATAAAAGAAGTGCTCCCCAACTCTCTCCATGTTCCATAAGTGAAAGAGGCAAGGCAAGGAGGAGGGAGGAAAGAGGGGAAAAGGGCAGGACCAGAAACGGAAGCATCCTCTCTCCTTCCTTCCTTGATTTTCACCCTCCACTTTCGCATCCGGTCACTTCCTGCTGGGATGCTCTAGCCCTGAGACGTTGCCTTGCCTTAAACTTTTTTGAGCCGCGGCACATTTTTTACATTGACAAAATCCTGGGGGACACCACCAACCAAAATGACACAAAATGACACTCGAACACAGTAATACATATAGTCACGCCCTTTCTTCCCCCTCCTGCCGAACACTTACTTTTTCTTCTACACTGACGCTTCTGCCACCATTTTGATCCAAGGGGGCAGCGTGAGCGTGTTCAGGAGGGAGGGGGAGGGTTTGGAAGGAAGACGTGACTCAAACTTATTATGTTATTTTGTTGTTTGTTTTCGGGGACTACCACTTTAAGCGGCAGGGACTTGCAGCAGAACAAAGCGAGGCAAAGCTAGCAGAGCGAGGCTGGGAAGAAGGGAGCCAAAACACCTGGAGAAGAAAGAGAGTTTTCGGCAGGAGGGGGAAGAAAGGGTATTGGAGGTTCCAATTTCCCATGGCACACCTGATCGCTCATGGCACACTAGTGTGCCACGCCACACTGGTTGGGAAACACTGCCGTAGACACACAACATATATAAATAGACACTAATGGTAGGAATAATAATAATAATAATTTCATTTCCACCCCCTCCATTGTTTCTAATTTCCCATCAGTTGATGAAACCAACCACACCTTGATACCTGGTGGGAGAATTTTGATTAACGTGTCACCTTCCCACAACTCCTCATCTAAGTTCCTCCTGTCTTATGGCAAGGTGTGAATTGCTGCATGTGATTTCATACCCCACATCACCTGGCACAGTAACTGAGAGATAAGTTAGTATTTTTATTAGCTTTGGCAGTCAATTCAAGCTGCCGGGAGGACTAAAAAGCCATTTTTATGTGCATTAGAGGGTTCAAAATGGTTCTGCTAATGGCTGATTAAATTTATTAGTTGCTTGTCGGAGGTACAGATGTTTCATTTACAACCTGTTGGGTCCTGTCCATTTCAGGTGAGAAAGGACCGTAGGGGATGGGATTTAGGTTGATAGGAAAACACATATTGCGTGCCTGTTTTCAATTTCCTTAACATTGCCACAAATAATCTCAAGGATTAGCTTTACAAAATGCCTTCACAAACCTGAGTCTTTTTAAACAGAGTTTGGGCAAGGTCCTTACTTGGAATGCTCCTTCTAGAATCCCCCAGTCTGAATGACTATTTTCTTCAGTCACTCTCCCAGGATCTAGTTTATGTAAATTGGGGTTGTAATAATAATAATAATAATAATAATAATAATAATGAAAGACTGGCACAAGCCAGTCAAGGTGGTCCCAGTGGTGATTGGCACACTGGGTGCAGTGCCTAAATACCTTGGCCTGCACTTAAACGCAATTGCCGCTGACAAAATTACCAGCTGCCAGCTGCAAAAGGCCACCTGTAAGGACTCACCCATTTTAGCTAGGCTGAGGCCTGGGTAGCAGTTTGGCATCCCTGGTAAGATAGAATAGCTAGGAGAGGGGGAGTGGCTTGGAGCCTCTCCAGAGAGAGAGAGAGAGAGAGAGAGAGAGAGAGAGAGAGAGAGAGAGAGAGAGATGCAGGGGAGTGACTCAGTGAAGGGGAGGAGCCAGCTGACTTAGGAGGGAAAAAGTGTAGCTTTTTTCAGCCAGAGGGGACTTGGCTCTTGTGAGAGCAACATCTGAGTCTGTTGTGAGCAGTCAGCAAGACAGGGAGTGTCTTAGATAGCTGACAGGAGAAGTCTGTGGAAAGCTGACCAGGAGAGTCAGACAGCAGACTTAGATCTCTTAGGTTAAAAGATTGGCTCACACTTGGGGGGGGGGGAGAGAGTGTGCGTGAGAGAGAGCGACTGCAAGAGAGAGAGAGAACGAGACAGAGAGAGAGCGTGTGTGTGAGAGAGAGCGAGAGAGAGCGCACGCGAGAGAGAGCAAGAGAGAGCGAGAGAGCGCATGGGAGAGCAAGAGAGAGCGCACACGCGCGAGAGAGAGGGAGCGCAAGAGAGCGCAAGAGAGCGAGAGATGGAGGAGACGGAGCAGAGACTTTGCAGGGAGAAGGAGCGAGGAGGGGCATGAGAAAGGGGGAAAGAGGGGCGCAGACCAGTTTTTTTGGTCTGTGATCTGCGCCCTCCCTCTGCTTGCGCCCCAGGCCATGGCCTCGTTGGCCTCGTTGGCCTGGGAATTTTAGCAAGAGTTTCATATTCCGGCTTGAGCTATGAAGGTGCTAGCAGTGAGAGAGACAGTTCTTGCTTCATAAGCTGCTGGAAGGAAATTCTTCACTTGGAAACCATAAGACCATTTATATCTCTCTAAAAGAACATTGTGTGAGTCAATACAACTGACCTCATGATTGCATATATTGTTCTGTTTTACGAAGAGTGAACAACTTGTTCTTTATTGATCATCTGCATGGCATATTTTATTTCTCTGGCAAGACATGATTTACATTACATGATTTACATTACAGCAACAGAGAGGACATAATCACAGAGTTTAACATTTGACACAAATGCTGACGCAGGTATACAAAAGGCCACACAAAGGCAAATAAATGGATCTCTGACCATCTAAAACTCCATTCAGTTAGCAGTGGTGCCCACACTTTTTCAGCATGCGAGCTACTTATAATAAAACCAAGTCAGAAAGCTCTACCTACCTCCTCAAGGCTGGAGAGGGGAGGGGGTGGGAAGGGGGCTTGGCGCGGCCTGGCTCCGCCCCCTTTCTGGCTTCCGCTCTACCAGCAGCTTCTCCAGGCTTGAGGATGGCAGTGCCAAGCCAGCCTTCTGCTAGCTATGCCACCAGTGGCTTGGCATTGCCATCCTCAAGCCTGGAGAAGCTGCTGGTAGAGTGGAAGCCAGAGGGGGGCGGAACCAGGCCATGCCAAGCCCCGCCCCTCCCCTCTGGCTTTGGAGCTCCCAGCAGCTTCTCCAGGCTTGAGGATGGCAATGCCAAGCCAGCCTTGTGCTAGCTATGCCACCACTGGCTTGGCATTGCCATCCTCAAGCCTGGAGAAGCTGCTGGTAGAGCGAAAGCCAGAGGGGAGGGGGCGGGGCTTGGCATGGCCTGGCTTTGCCCCCCTCTGAGAAGCACCCCATCTGGCTGGGATAAACCTCCTTCAGTCCCGGGATCGACTGGTCGATCGCGATCGACTTCCTGGGCAGCCCTGCTCCAAAGTATTGAATCTTATTTTGTGGGTGGGATTCAGCACCTTGGATAGCTCCATTGACAGATGAGTGAACTTAGCCTTCCACTGAATCAAATCTCCATGGAATGGCTCTGGAATCTCTCCCCGTCTGGCCTGAAAATGTAATTCAAGTAATCTCGGACTTGTCTCTGACCCAACTTTCCTGCCTCTTCCTTCTCATCCCCCAGGGAAATGAAGACGACCCGGTGGATAAGAACAAATGCTGTACGCTCTGCAATATGTCTTTCACTTCGGCAGTCGTGGCTGAGTCACACTATCAAGGGAAAATCCATGCCAAAAGATTAAAACTGTTGCTTGGCGAGCAGCCATCCTTAAAGACCACAGGTAGGTCCAAAGATATCAAAGGGTTTCTTTTAGAAGATGGAACAGAGTCCTTTGTTTTTGTTTTGTTTTTTGGCCGAGGTGTGTTAATTTCTGATTCTACCGATTGCGTTGGAGATCTCTTGTTTAGGAGGATGTCACAGGTTGGGCAAATGGATGGAAGTTAACCATATAACCATCCCTTATGCTGACTGGTGGGCAACCTAGACCAGTGTTTCTCAACCTTCCTAATGCCGCGATCCCTTAACAGAGTTTTTCATGTTGTGGTGTAAGTACTGTTCTGAATCGTAATGTAAATATCTGATATACAGGGTGCATTTTCATTCACTGGACCAAATTTGGCACAAATACCCAATACACCCAAATTTGAATACTGGTGTGGTTGGAGGTGATTAATTTTCTCATTTTGGTGTAGTTGCTGGGATGTATAGTTCACTTAAAATCAAAGAGCATTCTGAGCTCCACCAACGATGGAATTGAACCAAACTTGGCACACAACGATGGAATTGAACCACAGAACCAAACAGAAAATATTGGAAGGGTTTGGTGGGCATTGACCTTCAGTTTTGGAGTTGTAGTTCACCTCCATCCAGAGAGCACTGTGGACACAAACAATGATGGATCTGGACCAAACTTGGCACGAATACTCAATATGTCCAAATTTGAACTCTGGTGGAGTTTGGGGAAAATAGACCTTGACATTTTGGAGTTGTAGTTGCTGGGATGTATAGTTCACCTACAATCAAAGAGCATTCTGAACTTCACCAACAATAGAATTGAGCCAAATTTGGCACACAGAACCCTCCCATAACCAACAGAAAATGCTATGTTTTCTGATGATCTTTGGTGACCCCCTGGCACCTCCCTCGTGACCCCCCCCCCAGGAGTCCCGACCCCCAGGTTGAGAAATGCTGTCCTAGACATAAAAATAAGAGGAAGCATGAATACTTCCATTTGATATTAGGTATCTTGTTCATTTTTGGGAGCCTGAGAATTTGCAGAGGGCAACGAAAGCCCAGCCACTATATGTCACTGTGGTTTTTCTGTTTTGAAAGCAGCTTGTCATACAAATTAGGGAAAAGTCCACCCTGGATTACCAGCCCTTTCCTCAAGTTGACTAGATAGTATAGTTCATTTTCCTGAATATTTGCTTGCATTTCTGAGTATTTGCATGCATGTTGGGAATGGCTGCGGTCCCCCTCAGCCCTGTGTAACCGATTCTGGAACGGCTTTTAATTAATTAATTAATTTATTTATTTATAGTTCACTTTTATATTCCGCTCCTCCCAGCAGGCTCGGGGCGGATCACATCAAATACAGGACGGCACAGCGTAACAACGGCATGCGGCCGATTACAATCAATAAAAGCATAAAACAAACAAAGCCACATTAAAACAGTTACAAAAGTCAAAGCGTGGGTTAGAAGGACATACATCTGAGTTATCACCCCGAGCACCTAATTAAAGGCCAACCCAAAAAGGGCTGTCTTACATGCCCTCCGGAATGGGCCCAATTCCGAAATGGCTCGGGTACTCTCCGGGAGGGCATTCCAGAGCCCTGGTGCCGCCACAGAAAATGACCTTTGTCTGGTCGTCGATAGGTGGCAGGAGCGGACGGATGGAATTAACAACAGATTCTGCTCATCTGAGCGCAGTGATCTCGGGGGAACATACGGGGTAAGGCGGTCCTTCAGGTACGCAGGCCCCAGGCCGTGCAAGGCCTTAAAGGTCAAAACCAGTACTTTGAAGGCGATCCGGTACTCAATGGGGAGCCAGTGCAGCTGCCGAAGAGTAGGTGTAATGTGCTCCCTCGCTGGCACTTCTGCCAGCAAGCGGGCTGCGGCGTTCTGCACTAGCTTGAGTTTCCGGATCGTCGACAAAGGAAGGCCAACGTAGAGGGCATTACAGTAGTCTAGTCTCGAGATGACCGTCGCTTGGATCACCGTGGCCAGGTCCCTCCTGGACAAGTAGGGGGCCAGTCGCCTAGCCTGTCGGAGGTGATAGAATGCGGTCCTGCTGACCATGGAGACCTGGGCCTCCATGGTCAGCGAGGAATCCAGCACGACCCCCAGGCTCTTAACTGACGGCGACGGATTAAGCCGTTCGCCGTCCAGGGTAGGCAACCGGCACTCATCCAGCCCAGGCCGACCGGGCCACAGTATCTCCGTCTTCGATGGATTCACCTTCAGCCGGCTGGCACGCAGCCAACCAGTCACGGCCTCAAGGCACAGATGGAAACAATCGGGTATGGAGTCCGACCTGCCGTCCATTCTCAGCAGAAGCTGGGTGTCATCAGCGTACTGATGGCACTCCAGACCAAAGTCACGAGCCAGCTGGGCCAGGGGGCGCATATACACGTTGAATAATAAGGGGGGGAGGATGGCCTCCTGGGGGACCCCACAGTCAAGTGGGAGCCTCCTGGAGACCTCCCCACCCCCCTCCACCCGTTGTCCCCGGTCACGGAGGAAGGAGGCCACCCATTTAAGGGCGGTCCCCCCTACCCCGGAAGCGGCTAAACGGTGGGTCAATAGTGCATGATCTACAGTATCAAACGCTGCTGTCAGATCTAACAAGACAAGCAGTGCCGATCCACCCTGGTCCAGCTGGCGGCGAAGTTGGTCTGTAATGGCGACAAGCACGGTCTCCGTCCCGTGCCCAATACGGAAGCCGGACTGGACAACTCAGCAAATACATTTCATGGAGTGGAATATCATTTTGCTCTGAACTTAACAGCAACAATGGAGTGGGAGAAGGAGGAGGGAGGGGGTCCCTTTTCTCCTCCAAAGTGTTTTTTGGTTGGTTGGTCTCTTGGGTTTTCTTTCTCCGCTGCCAGACAGCTGGGTTGTGGCTTCCGTAATGCACACCCCATTAACTTTCACATTTAAAAAGTCAAATGTTGGTGGCGGATAATTTCGCCCTCTGATTGTTTGCGTAACTGTAAAGATCTTTGCAAACCTCAAACAGACGGAGGGTGGGTCGTCCCCCCACCACTATGAGGCTAAATTGGAAACAGAAGATGAGAACTCTGTCAAGTAGCTTACAGGCTCACACAACGAAAAGAAAAATATAACCTTTTGCGTGCGTATAGGTGATACACCTCCCCCCATATTACCAAGAAGACACCGACACAAGTTTTTTGGGATAAAATTGGCCACAACTCATTTATTGATAACAGGAACAAGGGTTGGCAGCCATGCATGGGTCCTGGATCAGGGGTCGGACAGCCCGCTGCTGTCCGAAGATGCATACATCCCTGGGTGCCACCGGCACGCTACTGGTTCCCGTAAGCTCAGCACTCCCAGGGCCAGGGCATTATCCCCCCTTCCAACAAGGGGCAATACACCACCCCGATCCAGGGGCCATGCTACACGCCCAACAAAGAGTTGCAACAAGATAAACACCCAATAACAGCAAGAGCAGCTAACAAAATAAAGAGCAAGATGAACAGCAAACAGCAGCAAGATAAGCTAACAAATGCGGAGCAATGATACATGCAGGGAGGGTGGGTGGGTAGAAAAGCTGGTGCAGGCCCAGTGCCTGCTGGTAGGCCTCGGGCAGCCTTAAGTAGGTTGCCAGGGTGGAAGAGTGTGCTGGCCCCAACTGCAAGCCAGGCCAAGGCGGAGCCAGCCCAACCATTGGCCAGCTGGTCCTGGTGGCAGGAAAATCTCCCGCCACCCAGGGGGCTTCTGGGGAGAAGAAGCCCCCTCCCGAGCCACAATGGCGGTGAGGACACCCAGCGCCGCAACCTGCTTGGCCCGGTAAGTCGGGCCAAGCCATTTCTTAGTGGTGGTGACCAACTTGACAACTGCGTTGCCTTGGGGTGATGTATCCCCTCCAACATTTCAAAAAAGTAATCTGTTTTTGTTGGGAATCTGAGCTGTTAGGCTCAAAATAACCCTCACTTGGGGTGATGCCACCAAAAATACAAAGTGTAGGAAAATATTCAATCTATATTCAACCTATAATAAGATGGAGTGCAAAACTCGGAAAGTACTGTACATATGGTGAAAACACATATCATATATAAAGTGCAAAATACACAATAAAGCATACAATATTGGCAAGCACTGCCCACAGTAACTCACTGTGTGGTCACATAGATGCCCGAAGAAGGGGCAAGGGGAAAGGTGTCATAGGAAGGGGTGAAAGTCCACAGGATTGAAGGTAAGTAGAGAGGGATGTGGGTTTTTAGTGCATGTTAGCGCCAATGCGCATTAGTACTCTTTTCTATCCCATATCCCTTCAATCGGCGCCAATGCGCTCAGACAAATCTCCTATCCTTTTTGTGGTAAAGAGAGCGCCAACGTGCTTATTCCTGCTCCCAATGGGCGCCAATGCGCTCGGACAAATTATAATCCACTGCGGGCACCGTGGCGTGGGTGAAGGTGTTCCGCCAAAGTTGCAAAAAGACGCTAGGGCAGTTCAACTGTCGCGGTGTGCCCTAGCGTCTTTTTGCTTCTCCCTTTCCTAGGACACCTTTCCTCTTGCCCCATCTTCGGACATCTATGTGACCACACAGTGAGGTACTGTGGGCAGTGCTTGTCAATATTGTATGCTTTATTGTGCATTTTGCACTTTATATATGATATGTGTTTTCATCATATGTACATTCCGAGTTTTGCACCCCATCTTATTATAGATTGAATATAGATTGAATATTTTCCTACACTTTGCCGTTTCTAGTACAGTTCTTTAGATATTTTCTACAGGATATAGTTTGTGTAGTATCCACCAAAAATACAGTAGAGTACTAGAAGCAAACTTCATAACCACCGGTTGCGGGGATTTATAGTTCACCTACAATCAAAGAGCATTCTGAACCCTGCCAACAATAGAATTGGGCCAAACTTCCCACACAGAACCCCCATGACCAACAAAAAACACTGTGTTTTCTAATGGTCTTTGGCAACCCCTCTGTCAGCACTCTCTCTCACACACACACACACACACGGAGTCACGACCCCCCCCAGGTTGAGAAATGCTGCTTTAAGAACTTTCAACCTGTCTAGTGTAATGCACAATAAATTCTGAAGTTGTTTTCCTGCTCCGTCAGGCGATTCTGTCCCAGTCCCCTCCAGGGCAAGAGCAAACCCATAAACAAAGAGAACTCCGTCCAAAAGAATGAAATCTTCCGCTTTGTAGCCCAAGGCCTTGCGAACCAACATGTCCAATATGCTGCTTAACGATAAAACTGCTGCTGCTTTTATACAGATGCGTAACAATAATTGTTTATTTACGAGGTGCCAGACACCCCAAGGCGCCTTCTGCGGCTTCTACAAATAATCCATGAAGCCGGGAAAGAGGAGAATGGGGGCCGTTTGTTTCCTTTAAACTGTCAAAAAATATGTATCGCTTGGCACTGGGTTCCTTTTTTTGGAACCCAGTTGGAAATGCTGTGTGAATTCCTATCTGAAGAGGGAGGATGCCTGGGGATGGGTGAGGAAAGGCGAAGGGGGAGCTGATGAGGCATGAAACACCTTCTCCGGGGTAGCGGAACCCTGCATGCATCGGCTTGAATAGGTCAAGCTTGGTAAAGGGAAACCCTTCTTCCTGGCACAGACAATTCATTTACAGAGGTGATAACCATCTCTGGTTTTAAAGGAGGATTTGACAGAAAGGCTGAGAAGGAAACACTGAGTGTTTGCATCAGCTCCACATCCCCGTGACTCCTCCATATCCAGAGGCAGTTGGAAAAGGCAAGGTTAGATGATGATCCGCCCAGAGATGAAGACTGGAATTTGCCATCTTAACTCATCCATAAATTGACTTCCTACGTGCAGAAAAATATAATTTTCTGCTCAAGACAACCATGAGTGAACTTTGCATAGAATACATCGCAAAGTGTGAATATTCTGTTCATTCCAGAACTCTTCTAACAACTCAAGAAAGGCATTTAGACCCCTTTTTTGGAATATTTTTTCTCCATCCCTATAAGTCTGCTGGGAGGAGAGGAATACAAAAATGAACAATAAATAAATAAATAAGTCAGGGGGGAAAGATACATGTTGTCATCATTTCAGAATGCTTATTTATAGCAGGGGTGGGCAATTATTTTTTCCAAGGGGCCACACGAGAGCCAAAAAATATTATGGAGGGCCGCACCTAAAGGCGGAACTACACTCTAATCTACATTATTTATTTACTTACTTACTATATTTACTATATATTACACATTAATATTAACATATTAATATATCAAGAAATATTCATATATTATTAGTATTAATATCATAATTTTTATATTATAGTATCTATATAGACATTATAATATGTTAAAATTATAATATAATATAACATTATATTATATTATTTATTATATTATTATTATAAAATTATTATACAATAATAATAAAAAACCACTAAAATTAAATTAAATTCAAGAAGACAAGGAGCGAACCAAGATGAAGGCTGACATCCTGAAGAGAGGAAGGATCCCAAGATGGAATGGCTCAATGGCCCCAGCCCAGAGGATGGCAAAGCGGACCCAGCCGCTGCTGCAGCAGAGGAGGGCAGAGCAGCAGGCCATCGGAGGCTGCAGGCCTCCGCCCGCTCTCGACCCCAGCCGTTCCCCAGCTGAGGCGGCTCATCGCCGTGGCGACCCGGAAGACGATCAAGTCTTCCGGTTCACCACGCCGATCAGCCCCCGCAGGTCGCGGAGTGCTCCCGCTGCAGGCGCGGATCGCCTGCAGGGATGGCAGGCACTCCAAAGCCGCCGCTCCTCTGGCCTGTCTGCCAACACAGGCCCCACAGAACCCACGATCGGATGGCGGCAGCGGCACCCCTTCCTCTTGGCCCTGCCCCCGACACCCTTCTCCCAGGCCGGACAGAATCGACTGCCAGGCCAGATACGGCCCACAGGCTGTAGGTTGCCCACCTCTGGTTTATAGTGTAGTATAATATAGGAAGTTGTAGTTGCTAGGATTTATAGTTAACGTACAATCAAAGAGCATTCCGAGCTTCACCAACGATGGAATTGAACCAAACTTGACACAGAGAATTCTCATGACCAACAGAAAATACTGGAAGGGTTTGGTGGGCACTGACCTTGAGTTTTGGAGTTGTAGTTCACCTACATCCAGAGAGCACTGTGGACTCAAACAATGAAGGATCTGGACCAAACTTGGCACAAATACTCAATATGCCTAAATGTGAACATTGGTGGAGTTTGGGGAAAATAGACCTTGACATGTTTGATTTGTATTTTAATTGTAATTTGTTGTTTGGGCCTGGCCTCATGTAAGCCGCCTCGAGTCCCCGTTGGGGAGATGGTGGCGGAGTATAAATTTATTATAAGTTTATTATTATAATATATAATAATATATAATTTATATAATATATAATAACAATATATAATATTATTATATATTATTATATTAATATATATATATATAATATATATAATATATAATTTAGTATAAGTTTTTTATTATTATATTATGTGGGAGTTGTAGTTACTGGGATTTCTAGTTTACTTACAATCAAAGAGAATTCTGAACTCCACAAAGGATAGAATTGGGCCAAACATCCCACACAGAACCCCCATAACCAACAGAAAACACTGTGTTTTCTGTTGGCCTTTGGCGACTCCTCTGACACCCCCTCACAACCCCACCAGGGGTCCTGACCCTCAGGTTAAGAAATGCTGCCATAGGAGGAGTGGGCAGAAGGGGGGATCTTGCATTTCCTTGCAGGCAAAAACAACTTTTGCCATCTTGACCACTCTCATGTTGTTTGGTCACACGTCTTTTGGATTTCACCAATGAGATCTTGTAGGAATGGCCATTTTTTCTGTTCTACCCAACTGCAAATTCTATGTGCCACACTGCAATGCCCCTTGGGAACCTGTGGATGCCATGTTGCAATAGGGACGGCATTGTCTGTGCCTGATGATGCTCCTGCTTTGCTGTTTCCTTTTGCAGAGACCAACCTGAGCAACCTAAAGCAGCCCCATGTGGACAACTCGCCTGTGGTATCTCCGCCCCACCAGAGAAGAGACTCCGACAGGTACTGCCAGCTTTGCGCGGCATGGTTTAACAACCCCATGATGGCGCAGCAACACTATGATGGCAAAAAACACAAAAAGAACGCAGCCCGGGCTGATTTACTAGAGCAACTAGGAAAGACGCTGGACCTAGGAGAGTTAAGAGGTAGGAGATATTGGTACGCTAAAGACATCGCTTTTGCCATATGCTTGGTACACTAATGTCACGGATGAAGGAATTTTGTTGTATCGCTCCGAGACTCTGAAACGCTTTGCCATAGAAGAATTAGGATGCTTCTACACTGTAGAATTAATGTAGTTTGACACCACTTGAACTGCGATGATTAACTGTTATGGAATCATGAGAGTTGTAGTTTCACAAGTTCTTTAGCTGTCTCTGCAAAAAAACCAAAAAAAACAACAAGTGACAACTATACCAAACTACAAATAATAATAATAATAATAATAATAATACACTTTATTTATATTCCGCTCTTCTCACCCCGAAGGGGACTCAGAGTGGATTACAGGTACACATACTTAGCAGACAATCCCTGCCGTTTTCCACCATACACACACATAGACGAACAGAGGCAAACTCTGGCCACCAGGGGGAGCTGACGCACTCCTCATCTCTCAGCGTTCCCAGAATCCCTTGTTGTTCCTTCCGCATTCCTCAGCGTTCCTGGAGTTCTTTATTGGCCTCATAATTCAGTCAAAATTTGCCTCCCCATTTAATGTGGTACCTTAATCTCCTACTTGACAGCTGCAACTGTCTTTCGGGCTGCAAAGGTCGGCAGCAGGCTACACTTAAAGGTCGAGCACCCACCTCGACCCAGGCAGGCCTCAAACTCATGACCTATTTGTCAGAGAGATCTTATGCAGCTAACACTTAGCCAGCTGTGCCACATTCCCGGTGCAAATCCAAGGATTCCATAGCCAAACCATAGCAGTTCAAGTAGTATCAAACTGCATTAAGTCTAGAGTGCAGATCCATTCTTAAATTTGCATTTTGGAAAAAAACTTGAACATTATTTTGGTAAAATGGGAGGATAGACATTCAGATCATAATCTTCCTTTGATGAAGCAACCATGAGCAATTTGTTATTTATTTATTGTTTCAGGAGCGAACCAAACAGTTGCAGTGCATTAAAAACGAACAAACAAACAAACAAAACACAAAGTTTGCAAACTTGGTATTCAATTAAATGTCTTTTGACCACTTGGAGTGCCTCTGGTGTCGCTGTGAGAAGGTCCTCCATTGTGTATGTGGCAGGGCTCAGGTTGCATTCTAGTAAGTGGTCTGTGGTTTGCTCTTCTCCACCCTCGCATGTCGTGGATTCCACTTCGTAGCTCCATTTCTTAAGGTTGGCTCTGCATCTCGTGGTGTCAGAGCGCAGCCTTTATAGTGCCTTCTAAGTCGCCCAGTTTTCTGTGTGTCTCTCATCTGGTATCAGCCACTGATAGAGGTTCTGCGTTTTAGCCTGCCACTTTTGGACTCACTGCCCCAAAGGCTTGGTCCCACAGCCTTCTGAAGGTCAGGAGGGAGGGGGCTGATCTAATATTGCCAGGAAGGGAGTTCCATAGCCGGGGGGCAATCACTGAGAAGGCCAAGTCTCTCATCCCTGCCAAACACACCTGTGATGGTGGCGGGACTGAGAGCAGGGTCTCCACCAAAGATCGTTCGTAAAGGGAGATGTGTTTGGACAGGTTAACTGGGGTGGGGCCATTTAGGGCTTTATAGGCCAAAGTCAGCACTTTGAATTGTGCCCGGTAGCAAACAGGCAGCCAGTGGAGCTGATGCAACATGGGAGTTGTGTGCTCCCTTTATCCCGTCCCAGTTATTAACCTGGCAGTCTCTTGTTGGACTATTTGGAGCTTCCGAACCATCTTCAAAGGCAACCCCATGTAGAGCCATGCCCGGATTACCCATAAGGCCAATGAGGCCTTGGCCTAGGGGCGCAAACCGAGGGGGGGGGGGCGCAGATCACGGACCAAAAAAACCCCTGGTCCACACCCCTCTATCCCCCTTTCTCATGCCCCTCCTCGCTCCTTCTCCCGGCAAAGTCTCTGCTCTGTCCCCTCCGGAAGCGCACGCCAAGCGGACCTCTCTCTCTCTCTCTCTCTCTCTTTCTCGCTCTCTCTCTCTCTCTCTCTCTCTCTCTCTCTCTCGCACTCTCTCTTTCACGCTCTCTCTCGTGCGCGCTCTATCTCGCGCTTGCACGCTCTCTCTCTCCCTCGCGTGCGCTCTCTTTCTCTCTCTTTCTCTCTCTTTCTCTCTCTTTCTCTCTCTTGCTCTCTCTCGCTCTCTCTGTCGTGCACACCTTTGGAGTGAGTTTGCACCCGCTGTGCTCTCCCCAAGCCTCCCGCCTCCCGAAGAGACCTTCAGAGCACAGCGGAGCTTTCCAGCCGGTGGGAATGGGAACCTTGGAGGTGGTGGGATGGTGCCTACTCGCCTTTCTCTTCTGCTCTGGAGGCACCATGACGAAAGCCAGCCAAGTGTGGGTCTGAGTGGTGTGTGTGTGTGGGGGGGGAAGGTTGGCTGGGGGCGTAATTCCAAAGTGTGGCCTAGGGCGTAAAAAGGTTTTAATCTGGGCCTGTGTAGAGTGTGTTGCAGTAGTCTATCGCGGATGTAACGAGAGCGTGGACCGAGTCTGCACATGATATTAATGTGACATATGGTTGATAGGAACTGTAATCCACATGCCCTCATTCCCAGCATAAGAGACTGTATACTTGGACAAATCAAGGGTGAAGGAAATGCCACATTTCCAGCTTTCTGTTCCTATGCAACGGTGGTCTTCGTGGATGAAAATCTCCATTAATGTTGAAAAATCTCAGCTTCACCGACATCTCCATGGTTGGGGAAAGCAAGCCTACGTAGACGCGCAGGGAGGCCGCGTTCGGAACATTTTTCCTTTCCTTTTTAATGCCTTGAACTTCCTGCAGTCAAGTACGATTAGCTGGAAACCCATCAAATGGCGAGCATTTTATCCATTTATGTTTCACCAAAGGGAGTTGAAAATGGAAGGCTTTCCTGGAGCTATGTTATATATAGATTTTTTTTCAATGCGCCGTATGTGCGTCCCTAGCCCCTCCCCCCTTTGAACACTGCAAAATGCAGGTTGAGTTTGTAGATAAATCACACATTATTGAATCCCTCTCCAATCGGGCGGCACATTCCCCTTGGGAATGCGGGCATGCCACAAGTGTTTGAAGGAATATACTAAAGATACAGAGATGGAAGGAGTCTCCTCTCTTCTGCCCGAAGGCAGCAAATCTAGCAACAGAGGCCCTCGCTGAACTATTCCATGTGAGCTGGAAATAGGAGGTTGACTTTATTTGCTTCCGCCTTGGGGTTGGATTTGATGCCATGTCTCAATTCCAGCAGAACAGAGAGCCTTTGGAAGAGGCCCAGTGGGACTTGTTCTCTGGTGCCCTCTGCTGCAAATGCCTGGAACTGCAGCCTGGATGCACCATTGGCTTCACTCTTGCGCATTAGTAGAGCCAGCAGTGGTTCACCTTGGAAAGACCAGTGTTTGCTTAGAAACATAGAGATGGAGGAGACCACAAGGGCCATCCAGTATGTTTAGTTTGGAGGAAGGATATATATGTATATATACAGTGTGTGTGTGTGTGTGTGTGTGTATATATATATATATATATATACACACACACACACACAGAGGGGGGGCACACATGCACACCATTTTGTGTGTGTGACATTGTGGTTTCCAGTCAAAAGAAATAAATGTTTTTGGTGGTTTTTGTGCATTTTTTGATTTGCCCCGTTGCTAAATATGTAAATATATATATATACGTTGTTTTATTTTTAGTATTTATTTTATTTACGGCATTTATATGGCGCCCTTTTCACCCCAAAAGGGACTCAGAGGGTAAATACAATATATTATATTATTGCCACGGCACAATATATTATATACTAGCTTGGGGACCCGGTGGTGCCCGGGTTATTTGAGGAAGGCATTGTGTGCCAGGGTTGGTTCCTATTAGATGTTTATGTGGCTTGCAGTGCTCTCAGGAACTTAGTGAAGGTACTGCAAGTCCCATTGGCCATGGTCCATCCCCCTCCAAATAGCACCAGGATGTAGTGTAGGTCATGAGGGCTCTGTGTGTCACATTTGGTCTTGATCATTGTTTGGATGAGGGTTGCAGTGGTCTCGGAAGGTGAGTGAAGGTATATCAAGTCCCATCATCTGTGGTCCATCCTCCTTGAAACAGCACCAGGGTATTGAGTGGGTCAAGGGGGCTCTGTGTGCTAATTTTGGTCTGTATTGGTCATTGGGTGAGGGTCGTGTTGTGAAGTGGGCCATTGGGCCCCTGTGGGCCAAGTTTGGTCCTAATACGTCATTGCTGTGGGCCACAGTGTCTGACTGCCTGAGGCCTTTCCTTTTCTCTCTGCGTCACCTTAGAATGTTGGAATGTGGATGGCCAATCGGAGTCTTTTATGCAAATACCATTTTAGTGGCAACCAATCCTATCTGTCTGGTGCCATAGAATGTTGGAGTTCTGAGGCTGGCCAATCAGAGTCCTTTATGCAAATAATCCCATAGTGGCAACCTATTGAAACACTGTCACATATTCCTTGGCACCTCCGCACCTCCCAGAAAGTGAACATTCAATTTCCAACAGAAAAAAACCCTGTCATTTGGCTTACTCAAGCATTTAGTTGCATTCTGTTTTGCTGGCCAATCAGAGTCCTTTATGCAAATAGTGTCTTAGTGACAACCAATTACCTCTGCCTGGTGCCTTAGAGTGTTGGAGTTCTGAGGCTGGCCAATCAGAGTCCTTTATGCAAATATTCCCACAGTGGCAACCAATCGAAACGCTGGCACATATTCCTCCGCACCTCCCGCCTTCCGCACCTCCACAAACACTGACTTTTATTATATACATAGATAGATAGATTACATTGTACTATAACATTATACTGTAAGATTACATGTAATATAAAATATATAATTATAATATCATATTATTAGTAGTAATATATTGCATTACATTATAATATTATCAATAGTATATGTATATACATTATATTATATTATAAGCACAGTGCAGTTTTCTTGTATACTTGTAGTCGAGCCAGGAAGCCCCAAATCCAGGAGATCTAACCGCAGAGAGTCCCCAGTATTCCTCTTGGCCCATGGCCTAAGTTGCACCAGTACCAGACACTTTTTTCCCTTCCCTTCTGCCTCACTCAGTTCCAAACATCACACTGCACCAACTTCGTCCCTCCCAGTACACCCAGCCACCATTGCCTCCCATTGCCCCATCTACACAACATTTGCACAGCCAATAGCACATGAAAGACACCTCAGCAAACATCAAACAGCATAACAATGAAACCAGGACATTTCCCCCAGCACCACCAGAACCCCACGTGGCAACAACACATTGGACCCCATAAACAGCCCACAGCAAGACAAAAGCCAAATACATTTTCCCTCCCATTCATACATTAGAAATACTCCACATAACATTGCAAAACAATAGGAAAGAACATTTCTCCCAGTGCCCACACAGTCCCACACATTGTAATAACCCTCCCAATCCCATAAGCAAACTCCTGTTCAATATCACAAACTCTCTTCCATGCCACTAAGCCACAACAGACTGGCTACTCTCCACCCAGGCCTGTGCAAGGCCGCTGCAGTACCACCACCCACCACTAGGGCCAAAATGCCCGTCCCTCCCCAACCGCTAACAAGAAAAATCCCAAAACAACCCAAACACTTAACAAACAAACAAAACAATAAACAAGACCTTCCCCCTGTTCCTACCTTGGTCTCCGCCCCCTCACCGATCGTCCGTGCTGCAACCGGCCTCTAACGGGGGCCCGGCGAGCAGACGGCATTTCCTGCACACCCGCTCGCCCCGTCGCCATCTTGGAAAGGAGGGGGGCGATCCGCGGATAAGTGAGATCGCCATAGGAACCCATGCATTCAGTATCCACACCTTGGAAGTGTCCCCGATTTGCCCCGTTGTTGTCTCAAAGCACTCTGCCCTCTTCCTCCTATCTTGTCTCCACTCTTCTTTCTCCCTCTTTTTCCTCCCTGGCCTGAGGGAAGCCCAGAAAAGCAGCCGCTCGCAATCAGCGGCTTGGCTCTACCGCTACGCGCTCAGTTCATCTGAGGACAATCGGCCCCCACCTTTTTCGCATTAAGTCCCATAGACTCAGCAGCAATAGTGAATCCAAAGCCGGCAGCAAATCAGCGATTTTGGACTATAGGGATCCTGAAGGGGGGAAAGGCACCCCAAGCCTTTTGCCAACACGGGGAGCTTGGAGCCCAAGTACCCGAACTCATTTCTCTCTGCTTTTTGACCACTTCTTTCTTGGACGGACTCAAGGTCCCTTTCCCTGGCTGGAAACGGCCAGAGGGGACCAAAAAGAACCACCATGGACTATGGGGGGAGGGAAGATGCCTTTGCCTCGGTGGATCGCCTTCAGGAGGGTTCTGGGAAGGGATCTATGCGAGTAGGAGGGGCCTCGAACCCCTAACCCAGGTCTGCGCCAGCTGGGACCTGAAGTTCACCCAAGGACACTGGTCATGGACTCCTCTTGCTGCTATTCTCACTGCTTTGCACCCCAAGTCCCCAAAGGCTCTGCAGTTCTCAAGGACATCTAAGGAAACTATAACTCCCAGAAGGAAAGCAGCATTTTGTTGGTTGTTTTAAAGATCATTCCTCTGGGAGCAACAGCTGTATGGGAATGTGTTGGGGATAATTGCTGGGGATCTCTGTATTGCCTTCACCCCTGTGTCCCTGTACGTACAGTGTGGCTTCATAAGTTTCCCTTTGACTCCTTGTAACCCTTCCCTTCCCCATCTCGCCCTTGTTAGTTAGGAAAGACTGCCTTGAAAGTGTTTTGTTGTGTTTGTCAAGAGGAAATGCGACTGAGCCCTGTTCCAAAACCTTTATGGATCACCATATTCATATTGCATGCGTTTCCTGATGGAGATCTTGTTATGGTAAAGCTAAGCTCTTGTCTTGGCCCCACGCTTCATCAGTCCTGAGGCGGTTTAACGGTCGGATTTCTAGTCTAACTAAACTAGCCTTTGGAACTTGGACAATAAATGTTTGTTCTTCACAGCGGGTGACACACCTGGCCTCGGAAACCAAGGTGTGCCCCAGAATAAGTTCTTTTGTCACCAAAGGGTCTGAGTGAATCACCTTCATCAGGCCTTCTTCCTCTTCTCCCTCATTCACATATGGATGAGACACATCAACCCAATGATTTCATCACTTCCAGTTGCTGCCCCAGGTCGTTACCTGGCCTGGACTCTTTGTTTTCATTCATATGCCATCCTGACAGTAATCTCTGCCTAAGCCTTCCTTCCTGGAACTCCATATATGGTTGGAGACACCTGATTGGCAGGACAGGCAGATGGAGAAGGGCGCTGATAGGTTGCCAACGCTCCGCCCATCAGCTGGTCCGACCAATCATCAGCCGATCAGCCGGGAGGAGGTGGGCGGGAGATTCAATTGTTTTGACAGCTCTGTAACCTTTAAAAGCCAATGTTTTCAATGTACATGCATGCGTTCTTTGCGGGAATCAGGGTATTGCGGTTCGCATCCTCTCAGCTGAGCAGAATAAACAATTTCGTGGCATCTACCTTGCAGTATTGGTGAGCATAATTGGATCTACGGGAGGCGGGTAGGCTACGAGGACCTAGTCGCTCCGGGCTCGCCAGGTTAACCGAACCCTCGCGGTCTCTGTCCCGCAGTCGGTCTGCGGGACTTGCCCGGTTGCTCGACGACCGTTCTGTGGGATTTGTCCGGTTGTTCGACAACATACTTATAGCTATCTGTGCAATATTTGTATTTAGGGCCTGCATCTGGGTGATGCGTGTAGATAGGGGCACATTCAAGTTGCTTGTTGATTTTTAGTGACCCTATGTGTTTCACTGGCCTTTCTTAAGCCAGGAAGACCAGGCATGGCTTCTGAGATAGAGTCTCTGGCACCCAGTGTTCAATGGCGGCCTTCCATTGAGGGCTGGCGCTGCTTATCTTCTAAGATTAAACATGATCTGATGCTTTTTGGGGTATTTCGGACCTGCACAAGCATCCCCCGAAGGATTTCATTTCATGTGCTGCCCTGACCCATGCTACTCCCTTCCATAATGCTTGAGTTTATCTCCTTCATCCTGAAGTCTGGTTTCATTTGAGACATCAGCCAATACTTGATTTTTGAGCATCCCTAGCTAGGTGCCCAAAGGCCTGGATGTCACCAGTGATGTGTTCTCCTCTTGGGTGCCCAGGGGCCTCCTGGGATTTCAAATGATGGCCCCTGTCATGTCTGGATGCCACATGTCTGACATGCTACTTGTGCTGGCTGACGTGAGATGCCGGATCCCCTCCAGGGTCTTGTCATAAAATGCCATCTTTGTGGCTCCCCACAAACCAAAGTTCATTTGGAGGCTGTTGGGCTTTAAAAGTGGACAGAAAGCACGGTGCTTCTTAGGGTTCAACA
The DNA here is from genome assembly GCA_030556195.1 of Anolis apletophallus. NCBI lineage: Eukaryota > Metazoa > Chordata > Lepidosauria > Squamata > Anolidae > Anolis > Anolis apletophallus. The sequence continues at coordinate 7,613,787 of JARBWK010000013.1, forward strand.
ACAGGTTGTATGGTCAGAAATATTGAATGTTAACTGGGTATTTTGAATTACAAAAATGTGAGTCAAGCACTGAAAGAGTTAAATGGATGCAACGACTCAGCAAAAGCTGCAGTTCAATAGAAGCAGGTGTGCCTGTAGCTTAGTAGCCCTCAGTCTGTGGAAGATCTCTGTGTTAGTAGGCCTCAGTATGAGTAGGCCTCAGTGTTAGTTCACCTCAGTGTGAGAGAGGTGTCCCCCTGAGAGAGCACTCAGTGGGAGAAAGGCCACAGTGGGAGAAAGGCCTGAGTGGGAGAAAGGCCTCAGTAGGCCTCAGTGTGAGTAGGCCTCAGTGTTAGTTCACCTCAGTGTGAGAGAGGTGTCCCCCTGAGAGAGCACTCAGTGGGAGAAAGGCCTGAGTGGGATAAAGGCCTCAGTAGCCCTCAGTGTGAGTATGCCTCAGTGTTAGTTCATCTTAGTGTGAGAAAGGTGTCCCCCTGAGAGAGCACTCAGTGGGAGAAAGGCCTCAGTGGGAGAAAGGCCTCAGTGGGAGAAAGGCCTCAGTGGGTGAAAAGCCTCAGTACACCTCAGTATGAGTAGGCCTCAGTGTTAGTTCACCTTAGTGTGAGAGAGGTGTCCCCCTGAGAGAGCACTCAGTGGGAGAAAGGCCTCAGTGGGAGAAGGCCTCAGTGTGAGTAGGCCTCAGTGTTAGTTCACCTCAGTGGGAGAGAGGTGTCCCCCTGAGAGAGCACTCAGTGGGAGAAAGGCCTCAGTGGGAGAAGGCCTCAGTGTGAGTAGGCCTCAGTGTTAGTTCACTTCAGTGTGAGAGAGGTGCCCCCCTGAAAAAGCACTCAGTGGTAGAAAGGCCTCAGTGGGAGAAAGGCCTCAGTGTGAGTAGGCCTCAGTGTTAGTTCACGTTAGTGTGAGAGAGGTGTCCCCCTGAGTGAGCACTCAGTGGGAGAAAGGCCTCAGTGGGAGAAGGCCTCAGTGGGAGAAAGGCCTCAGTAGGCCTCAGTGTGAGTAGGCCTCAGTGTTAGTTCACCTCAGTGTGAGAGAGGTGTCCCCCTGAGAGAGCACTCAGTGGGAGAAAGGCCTCAGTGGGAGAAGGCCTCAGTGGGAGAAAGACCTCAGTAGGCCTAAGTGTGAGTAGGCCTCAGTGTTAGTTCACCTCAGTGTGAGAGAGGTGCCCCCCTGAGAGAGCACTCAGTGGGAGAAAGGCCTCAGTGCGAGAAGGCCTCAGTGGGAGAAAGGCCTCAGTAGGCCTCAGTGTTAGTTCACCTCAGTGTGAGAGAGGTGTCCCCTTGAGAGAGCACTCAGTGGGAGAAAGGCCTCAGTAGGCCTCAGTGTGAGTAGGTCTCAGTGTTAGTTCACCTCAGTGTGAGAGAGGTGTCCCCCCCCCGAGAGAGCACTCAGTGGGAGAAAGGCCTCAGTAGGCCTCAGTGTAAGTAGGCCTCAGTGTTAGTTCACCTCAGTGTGAGAGAGGTGTCCCCCTGAGAGAGCACTCAGTGGGAGAAAGGCCTCAGTGGGAGAAGGCCTCAGTGTGAGTAGGCCTGGTGCAAGAAGCTTCGATGAGAGAAGCCCCAGGTTGAAGACTTCATGAGTGAAGCTCCAGTGTGAAGTCTGCTGTGTGTAAAAAGCTACTTTGTGAAGCTCCTGTGTAACTTGAGTGTGAGAAGATGCTCTGTGAAAGTGAAGCTGTTTATGTGCAAGAGAAAGAAGCCCAGTGTGGAAGCAAAGAAGGAAGTATAAAGAACTTTATTGGTGTTACGGAAACCTTGATCTTGTAAATAGTGTAAATAGTGAAGGTGAATCCGGCAAAGACAGAGATTCTGTGGCTGGGTTGTCCGGACTGTAGGGATGTTCAGCTTCCGACCCTGGACGGCGTGACACTATGTCTGTCGTCTTCTGTTAAGAGCTTAGGAGTAATCTTAGACCCCCTGTTGTCGATGGAGGCTCACGTCTCCAGCATCAGCAGGGTGGCATTTTTCCGTCTTCGCCAGGCAAGAAAGCTGGGCCCCTACTTGTCCCGGCATGACTTAGCCACAGTGGTCCAAGCCACGGTCATCTCAAGGCTAGACTACTGTAACGCTCTGTACATTGGCCTTCCTTTGTCGGTAATCCGGAGACTCAAGCTGGTGCAGAACGCTGCAGCACGACTCCTAGCGGGGGTCCCGATTGGCCATCACATCACGCCAATTCTGCGCGAACTGCACTGGCTTCCAGTAGAATGCCGGATTACTTTCAAAGTGTTAGTTTTGACTTTTGAGGCCTTACATGGTCTGGGGCCAGTGTACCTGCGGGACCGTCTTGTCCCATATCTAGGGTTGCCATTTTTTGATATAAGAAATAAGGGACATTTACGGGATTTTTCACAAAAATAAGAGACACTTCATTAAAAACTTGAAACTCAAACATTAGGTAGGAATAGTTTTATTAACAGAATAAGATAATGATTGAAACTCACAAAAGAAACTGACTTGAACCCTCTTAACAGGACATGGTACGTTTCTGCATGCTTTGTCATGCAGAAAAAACATTATCAGAACTACCCAATTTTCTCCATCTGTATTTAGTACTTGACTTTGCTGACTTTAAAAGTGCACTGTCTCAACATTAAAATAAAATAAATTTTATAAGACAGTACATCTTCATGATTATTATGTCAATAGTTAATGGTATAGTATAGTATGGGATACACAGCATTGTATAGTATTGGGATGCACAGCTAGGCCTATTTTAAGAGTAACTCTCAAGCAACCAGAAACTATCTTTATCCAACATGATCCAACATTCCCCTTGGGTAACGGTTAATTAGTCTACTGTACTTTGAAAAAGTCCTGTATCTCCTCTTCCTTCCAACGGGGACGCAGGCTGCCCTGCGAGTTGGAATCCCCGGGCAGGCATTGCCGTGGAAACCACAGCGCGCACCTTCCTCTGGTCAACCCCGCCCAGTCCTGTCCTGCTCGTCAAAAATAAGGGACAAGGCCTGAAAATAAGGGACACAAATTTTAGGGCCAAAATAAGGGACGTCCCTTAGAATAAGGGTCATATGGGAACCCTACTCATATCACCCCACTAGATCATTGCGCTCTGAAGAGCAAAATCTCCTGGTCATTCCAAATGTGAAGACTTGTCATCTGTCTACAACCCGCCGGCGGGCTTTCTCTGTTGTGGCTCCAACATTGTGGAACGCACTGCCCGCCGGCATCCGTGCCACTCAGAGCCTTCTTCCACTTAGGAAAGCAGTTGAGACTCTGCTGTTTCAGCAGGCCTTCGGGGTTGGCTAAATTACAGTTCGCTGCCGCAACTGCCTAACATGCGGCTCACTATGATTTTATCCGCTGTTTTAATTGCAGTTCTATTTTAATGGTGTTTTACTGTGGTTTTATGATATGTTTGCTAACTGTGTTTTATGGATTGCTGTGAGCCATCCCGAGCCGTTTGGGGGGGGGGGGGGGCGTGGACAAGTATGAAGTAATAAATAAAAAAAATATATTATTGTACTAAAAGGAAAAGCCTCTTAAGGAAGAGATAACATTGGCCTGTGTGGTTTTGTTCTTGTTTATCACATTTGGCTACTGGTGCTGGGTCAGGCTGCTGTTGATAAGTTACTCTGCTGTACATTTATGTGGAGGGTCTTTTGTTAATAAGCCCGCTTGCCCAACATGTATCAGAAGCAGACTGCTGGAAATGCTAGTCTTCTGCACCTTGATCAAGAGAAGAACAGATCTTTGTCCCTTGCAGTGGGTGATCCCCAGTAACGCAAGAATGGGGGACTTTTTATGATTGTGACAATAGTGCCACAATCACGAATACGTAGGGAACTTGAATATGAACCTCTGAATAGGCCACTCGTCCATAACTCTGAGGTTATCGACAGGTTTCATACCACTTTAACTGCCATGGCTCGATGTTGTGGAATCCTGGGAGTTGTAATTTGGTGAGATACTAGAAGTCTTTGGAAGATAATAAAATTATAATTCCCAGGATTACGTTGCCATTAAAGTGGTATTGAGTATGGAAGATTTGAATTGGCAATCCATTCCTATTTAATCACACATCTTGATAAACTGCCACATATGAATATTTCTGTTGTTGTTTTTGTTGGTTGCCTTCAAAACCTTTCTGGTTTATGGTGACCTTAAGGCAATGTTTTTCAACCTTTTTTGAGCCGCGGCACATTTTTTACATTTACAAAATCCTGGGGCACACCACCAACCAAAATGACACAAAATGACACTCTAACACAGTAATACATATAGTTAATGTGTTTCTAAATGTATTTATACACTCAGTGTGAAACCTGGGCCTGTTTCGATGAACACAACATAGATATCCTGGCAGCAATGGCAGAAAGACACAGACTTCCCACACAGAACTCCCATAACCAAGAGAAAATACTATAAGAGTTTGGTGGGCATTGACCTTGGGTTTTGGAGTTGTAGTTCACCTATATCCAGAGAGCACTGTGGACTGAAACAATGTTGGATCAGGACCAAACTTGGCATGAATACTCAATATGCCCAAATGAGAACACAGATGGAGTTTGGGGAAAATAGACCTTGACATTTGGGAGTTACAGTTTCTGGGATTTATAGTTAACACACAATCAAAGAGCATCCTGAACTCTTGCAACAATGGAATTGAACCAAACTTGGCATATTGAACTCTCATTACCAACAGAAAATACTGAAAGGGTTTGCTTGGGGATTGACCTTGAGTTTGGAAGTTGTAGTTCACCTACACCCAGAGAGCACTGTGGACTCAAACAATGTTATGTTATGTTGTTGTTTGTTTTCTATCCAGAATCCCAATGTTGGGAGGAGACTCACCACTTTAAGGTCCCTAAAACAGGCATGGGAAAACTTCGGCCCTCTGGGTGCTTTGGACTTCAACTCCCACCATTCCTAACAGCCTGAGGCCCTTTCCTGCTTAAGTGGCTGGGGGGGGGGGGAGGAAAAGGGCCGGAGGCTGCTAGTAATGGTGGGAGTTGGAGTCCAAAACACCTGGAAGGTCCAAGTTTGCCCATGCCAGCTTTCGACAGAGACCTCTTCTTCCCCCTTCCCCTTCACGCCCTTTCTTCCCCCTCCTGCCGAACACTTACTTTTTCTTCTAAACTGCCGCTTCTACCGCCATTTTGATCTGAGGGGGCAGCGGGAGGGTGTTCAGGCGGGGAGGGGGGAGGGAGGAAGACGTGACCTGTGCGGGTGCTACTGAGCAGACTCGCCCCAGAGCAAAGTGAGGCAAAGCGAGCAGAACAAGGCTGGGAAGAAGGACACCTGAGTGGAGAAGAAAAAGTGTTCGGCAGGAGGGGGAAGAAAGGGTATTGGAGGTTCCAATTTCCCACGGCACACCTGATGATCGCTCACGGCACACTGGTTGGGCAAACACTGCCCTAAGGAGGGCCTCTTGGCAACAGTTGTTAGGAAGAGGTTTGCCTTTGCCTTCCCATGAAGCTGAGAGAGTGTGACTTGCCTTAAGTTGCCCTGTGGGTTTCATAATAATGGTGGTAGTAGTAGTAGTAGTAATAATAATAATAATACACTTTATTTATATTTCGCATTATCTCTCCAGAGGGAATCAGAGCGGATTACAGTATACACATATAAGACAAACATTCAATGCCTTTTTACACAGTGAACAACAACAACATACAATACACAGACACAGGTAAAGGCCTTCCCCTTCCATCTTCGGCCTCTGGAGGGGAGGTATTGTTGTCCAGTTTTTCCATGCTGAGGAGACTGTTGTCCGTAGACATCTCTGATAATGTTTTGCCAGCATGTCTGCATGTGCCACCCTTTTACCTTCCTGCCAAGGCAGTACCTATTGATCTACTCGCATTATATGCTTTCAAACTGCAAAGTTAGAAGCTAGGGCTGACACCAGGAGCTCACCTTGACTCGCGGCTTCGGACTTGGCCAAGAAGGGAGTTGAATCCTTATCTCCAGCATGGCAGTCCAGTGCTCAAACCACTCAAATATTTCAATGCTGAATATAATTTCAACATATCTGAATAAATTTATTATTTATTTACTTATTTACTTTATTTGTATTCCACTCTTCTCACCCCGAAGGGGACTCAGAGCGGATTACAGGTACACATACTTAGCAGACAATTCCTATACAACATATAGACGAACAGAGACAAACTCTGGCCACCAGGGGGAGCTGATGCACTCCTCATCTCTCAGCGTTCCCAGCGTCCCTTGTTGTTCCTTCCGCATTCCTCCACTGTTCCTGGAGTTCTTTAATGGCCTCATAATTCAGTCAAAATTTGCCTCCCCACTTAATGTGGTACCTTAATCTCCTACTTGACAGATGCAACTGTCTTTCGGGCTGCAAAAGGTCGACAGCAGGCTGCACTTAAAGGTCGAGCACCCACCTCGACTGGGCAGGCCTTGAACTCATGACCTACTGGTCAGAGAGATCTTATGCAGCTGACACTTAGCCCGCTGCGCCACATTCCCGGTGACCCAAAGATACTCAGTTAATTGGATATTTTGAATTGTTCATCATTTTGGAGGTTCCATCCTTTTGGCTCCTTCGTCCCTTTCTTTTGTTGCCCTCACTTGGCCACTGTCTACTTGGACTCTGCTTAGTCCACCTTGCGTTTCTCCGCCCTCCAAAAGCATTTCCAACATCATCATAGTAGCCATTCTATGATGTCATTGACTCAACACGCATGAGTCACACACAGCATTAAAGAAGATTAAGCAGCTGTGTGTGAGCAATTAAGGCCAAGGATGGAGAAGGCAGAGAAGGAAATGGTGGGAAGGCAAAGAGAGAGAAAAGAGCGCTGAAGCCAACGGAATGTATTTTTGGCGCGTGCTAAACATTCCCGTGAATGTGGGATAATTTTAAGCACTCCTCAACCTAAAATAAGAGAAGCGGCTCAAGCAGTTATTTCTGTTTAGAACAGGGACAGGCAAAATATAGCAGGAAGTGTCAAAATTTTTGCAAAGCAGACGAAAATAGGACATGGGCTGAGTTTTACTTCTGGTTTTGAAAAACAGATAATTGTGCCGTTAAATGATGATGACAGTAGTAAACCTAATTCCTGCACACTGTATCAACATGCCCGCACGACCTAGACTGGGTAAAATAAGTCACTGCAAGGTGGCAGCCTATGGCCAAAATCTCCTGACTCCTCAAACTACCTGAAAGGTTATTTTGAGCATAGTGGCTAGATCAGGTGTTGGCAAACCCAGGCCGGAGGGGGCCGGGGGGTGGGAGATGCGACCCCTTGGGTTCTTTTCTCAGGTCCTCCTTTCTCTCACTATCCTATCCTTCCTTCCTTCCTTCACTTTCCTTTCACCCTTTAATCCTCCCTTCCCTCTCTCCCTCTTTCTCCTGCTTTCCCTTCCCTTCCACCAGTTCGTGCTTCCTTCCTTCCCTCTCTCCCTCCCTCCCCTGCTCTTCTGCCTTCAGGGCCTAAAAATGGCTTTAAAGGTATGGACATTGCAAGCTATGGCCCTGAAGGTAGAGACAAGCCATCCCAAATACAGGGAGACCTGGAATATCTTTAGGAATGAGTGCTAGACTCAAAAATAGTGAACCAAACAAGGTTTATTGAATACAACCAGTAAAATTCTGGTGGCCCAAAATGCTTGAAATAGGTTGCAAAAAGGGTCATTGAAAAAGGAAGCTATCACTTGCCTCTTAGTTTTGCAGAATGATGGTGCTTTCTTAGATTCCAGGTTCCTGTTACTTTCATTTGTTCCTTTAACTCGCGAAGTTCTCTGGATCCCCAAATTCTACAGGCTATGCGCGAAGGCTGACCTTCCTTTGTCCCTGTAAATTATGGCTGAAAGCGTAGGTTGGCTTTGTAGCAGTGAACTAAGTTGCTTTGTCCCAGATGGCTTAGATTCCACCTTGCTATGCCCATGTGGTCTCTAAAATGGAGGCAGAGAGGAAGTCCTGCCTCTCAGGTAAACTCCGGAAAAGGGAGGAGTTAAGGGCGGTGACGTCAGGTTTGGAGCCAAGACACAGCTCCACCCCTAAGTGACCGCATGGCCACAACAATAGAACAAAGGCCTTGCAGGTGAGGGCAGCAAAATGAAATACAGATATAATATCAGCCCCTTGGGCGCCACACCTGCCTTCCCTTCCACCCTTTCGTCCTTCCTTCCCTTTCTCCCTTTTTCTCCTTCCTTTTTGTCTTTCCTTCCTTCTCCCTTCCCTCCCTCCATTCTCTTCCACTCTTCCTTCATTCCATCCTTCTCTTCCTCCCTTCTCGCTTTCCTTCCACCCTTTCATTCTTCCTTCCTTCTCTCTCTCCCTCTTTCTCCTTCCTTCCTAACAACAACAACAACAACAACAACTTTATTTATATACCGCTCTATCTCTCCAAGGGGGACTCAGGGCAGTTTCCAAGTAAAATCACCAAAACATACAAACAGCATAACATAAAATTAACAAAACAAAATAAGCATAAAATTATCACAATAACGTATATTAAAAATAATCCTGCCTGTTCAGAGCAATTAAAATTCCTTCCTTCTCTCTTTCCTCCCTCACTTCCTCTTTCTCCTTCCATTCCATTCCATCTTTCCTTCCTTCCTTCCTTCCATCCTTCCATCCATCCATCCATCCCTCCATCCCTTCCACTCTTCCTTCCTTTTTGTCTTTCCATCCCTCTTTCTTCCCTACTTCCCTCTCTCCCTCTTTCTCCTTCCATCCTTCCCTTCTACCCTTTCATCCTTCCTTCCCCTTTTCCTCCTTTCTCTTCCCTTTTGTCTTTCCTTCCTTCTCTTTTTTCCTTCCTCCTCCCCTTCCTTCCTTCTATCACTGAGCAACCAGTCCTCTTTGCAGGGAGTGCTAGCATGGGGCCCCCAAGTTAGAAAGGCCTGGTCTAGATCAAGGGAAGCCCTAGTTCCACTCTCTTCTGCTTTGATCAGATTTCACCTGGAATAACCCTGTGTCCAGTTCTGGGCAAAGCAATTCAAGAAGGATGTGGGCTGTTGGAATTCAACCCCACACTGCCTAAGTCTCAAGTCCTCAATGAGGAGAAGTTAGGTTAGTATAGACTAAGGGTTTCCCTTCTCCCGTGTCTCCTGAACGACAGTTAGGAATATTCCGGGTGTTTTGGACTTCAACTCCCACAATTCCTAACAGCCGAAACACCCGGAAGCCTGAAGTTTGCCCATGCCTGGTCTAACTTGATCATAAGTCTGCTTCACTTTTTTTTTTGGAGAGTTGAAAACTGGAAAATGAGATTGTGAAATTCTTCCTCAAGCACACTCCTTGCCATGCTCACTTGACGTGGATGATAACAAGAAGCACATGGTTACAGCCCAGAGCCTAGAATGAAATCACATGCATTACTGGCTCACAAGACAGCTTCCAGGTGGTTCGGCAATGTACGCCCTTGTCTTTCCGATTACAGTCCAATGCAAATATCTCTCTTTTGAGTCTCTCCCAAAGGTTTTCAAACCTGCCAAGGCAATTCCTTCACAATCTCTTGCCCCAATAGCTAGGAGATCTAAACGGCAGCGAGAACACCCTCGTTTCTTACCCACCGACAGCCTTTTCCACCTGCTGACAAGCTTCAAAGCTTTGCCACGTCCTGTCCCTGAGCGATACAAGAGCATTTTTGATTTTGCATTGCTCCTGTTTTCCCTAATGGGCTGCTGCTCTTCGACTGGTGTTTACCGGCCCAATTCCGTTTCATTTTGTATGAAATATCCTCTCCAGATTTGATCAGGAGATTGCCCTTCAGAGATTGTCATCTCTTCACAAAGCGTACGTTTGGGGATTTTGTCAGTTTAATTACCTAATGATATCAGTTCACACACAACCGAGTCCCCAGGTGGAAAAAACCTTCTAGAGCTCCACTACTTTACAAGAAGAGTAGCGCAGAGAGATTCCGGTGTGTCTATAACATGTTTTTATTTAAGGGTTGAGCAAAGAAGGAACCGACAGATTGGAAACAAATATTAGGGATGCGCCAATGAAATATAATCCACCTTTCGTATGTTTCAGCAGGCCAGGAACCAGGCCCAGATTAACACCTTTTTGCGCCCTAGGCCACACTTTGGAATTACGCCCCCTTTAAGCCAACCTCTACCGCACCTTACCCCCCCCCCCCAATCCTTTTATCCACTCTTCCCCCTTAGGGCCCCGCATCCAGCTCACCTGGTGTGGCCCCACTAGGCCTGCCACAGGAGTTTCCCTGTCGGCAGGCACTATGGATGCAGGCATGGGGGGAGGAGCCTCCTCCCCGATGCCAGACCTTGAGGCACTTGGCTCCTATCCGGTATCGGGGATTGCACATGCGTTGTAGTCAGCAGCTGTACCGATGCCACGCTTCTACCCGATACCGGGGCTTGTCGCGTTGGGCTTCTCTCCTGTACTGGGGTTTGCGCATGTGCTGTAGCCGGCAGTTGCGCTTCTCTCTCCAGTAAGGAGGAGTCTCCTCCTTGTGTTGGAGGAAGAATGCCAGCTTTCATGGTGTTAGGGCATGCGCAGACTGCGCAATGCAGTTTCCTGTACTTGCACTGAAGGAGCCAGCAAGTGGATACTGTCGGCATCGAGGGAGATAATTGTTCCTCCTGTCGATGTTGACACTAGTGTCGAGAGCCCCTGTGCATATGCTGTTTGCGCAACCATAGCAGAGGCAGGAGCTGGTATTCAGGAAGGGGCAGGGGCAGCGCCAAAAAGGAGGACCTCCGGTATCCTTCCTTCCTCATCTCCACGCGCGTTGCATTTTTATTTGTTTCAACATTTTTTTTGGTCCGTGATCTGTGCCCCCCCCTTGCCTTGCACCCCTAGGCCATGGCCTAGGTTGGTCTTATGGGTAATCCTGGCCTGCCAGGAACCCATTCAAACAATACAATTGAAGTAATATCTAGACTAGGACTGGGGATATGGAGGGTCCATGCCTGGCAAGCATTACACTAACAGCCCAAAGTTTCAGATCAAAGAACCTACTCACCTGGCCTCATCCAGACCATCACAGCTGCCACGCACCGGTTCAGGACCAGCCATACATGCCAAAGAAGGCTTCTTTGGAACCACGGTCATAGAATGACACCTGGCTTCTATCCTACCCATAAAACAAGGATTGAAAGGATGGTTCTCCCTAGTTTCTCAATGTGTAAACTTACTATTTTCTTGCTGTCTCTGTCTGTTGGTTTCCGATACGCAGAGATATCGCAAGCAAAGCTTTTCCTAGCATCATGTTATGTGGTGCAAATAGGTTTTTCTGCTTCCTTTTTATCACATCAAGTTGTTGATAAAACACAAAGGAATGCCTGTGGTGCTTGTTAGAACTCAAAGCTGGTGACCATCCACTACTTTCAACCACCAAAGTAGAGTTGGTTGCTGCAAAAGCTATTTTGTCTGTAGGATGGAGTGCCTGAATCCTACATGACCTTCCATTATGTAACTTTATCTATAAGAAAGATTTCCTCGGATGGAAGGATTGCTGGAATCCTATGCGTTCTGTTACTTTACGGAACTCTATGTATACAAAATGTTATTTCATCTGTAGGAAGGATCACCAGAATCCTATATGACCTGTTACATTATATAACTTTATGTATATGAAAGAATGTTATTTTCTCTATACCAGTGGTTCTCTATCTTCCTAATGCCGTGACCCCTTAATACAGTTCCTCATGTTGTGGTGACCCCCAATCACAAAATTATTTTCGTTGCTACTTCATAACAGTAATTTTATGTATATGAAACATTGTGTTCACATATTGAGTATTCGTGCCATGTTTGGTCCAGATCCACCATTGTTTGAGTACACAGTGCTCTCTGGATGTAGGTGAACTACAACTCCAAAACTCAAGGTCTATACCCACCAAACCCTTCCAGTATCTTCTATTGGTTAAGGTAGTTCTGTGTGCCAAGTTTGGTTCCATTCGATCGTTGGTGGAGCTCAGAATGCTCTTTGATTGTAGCTGAACTATAAATCCCAGCAACTACAACTCCCAAATGTCAAGATCTATTTTCCCCAAATTCTACCATTGTTCACATTTGAGCATATTGAATATTCGTGCAAAGTTTGGTCCAGATCCATCATTGTTTGAGTGCACAGTGCTCTCTGGATGTAGGCAAACTACAACTCCAAACCTCAAGGTCAATCAGGCCCCGCATTAACACTTTTTTGCGCCCTAGGCCAGAGAGAGAGAGAGAGAGAGCAAGAGAGAGAGAGCGTGCGCATGAGAGAGAGAGAGCACGTGAGAGAGAGAGAGAGAGCGCGCACGAGAGAACAAGAGAGAGCGTGCACGAGAGAGAGAGAGAGCGTGAGAGACGGAAGGGACGGAGCAGAGACTTTGCCGGGAGAAGGAGCGAGGAGGGGCATGAGAAAGGGGGAAAGAGGGGCACAGACCAGGTTTTTTTTGGTCCATGATCTGCGCCCCCCCCCCCGACTTGCGCCCCTAGGCCATGGCCTCGTTGGCCTTATGGGTAATCCGGGCATGAGGTCAATGTCCACCAAACCCACCAAAACCTTCCAGTATTTTCTGTTGGCCATGGGAGTTCTGTTGGTGGAGTTCAGAATGCTCTTTGTTTGTAGGTGAACTATAACTCTCAGTAACTACAACTGCCAAATGACAAAACCAAATCCCACCCCCCCCCAACCCCATCAGTATTCAGACTTTAAATCACAGCAAGTACAACTCCCCCTCCCCAACAAACAGTATTCAAATTTGGGTGTATTGGGTATTTGTGTGAAATTTGGTCCAGCGAATGAAAATACATCCTGCATATCAGATATCAGATATTTACATTACGATTCATAACACTAGCAAAATTATAGTTATGAAGTAACAATGAAAATAATATTATGGTTGGGGGGTCACAGCATTAAGAACTATATTAAGGGGGTCACGGCATTAGGAAGTTTGAGAACCACTGTTTTCAGGGTATATATGTGGGATTTCAAAGCTATCAAGGCCTCTTGCCTTTCTTGCCCCCTCTTATACTTCAAAACTCTCCCCCCCGGCAAGCGATGCTGTTTTGACACTTCCCAGAACGATGCATCCGAAGCCGCTTCCATTGTCCCAGGGCATTTACAGAGAACCTTTCAAAGCGCCCTGCATTGCAGCGCATCTTTCAAATTGGAAAAGAAGAAGGAGAGAAGGCAGGAGGGGGAATGGGAGGCACATAGCATTGGCCTCTCAAGTTTTTAAAAAGTCAGCGTCTTTCATCCCTATTTCAAAAGTACCCCATTTTTTTCTTTTTAAAGCAGCAATATCGGGAGGGCTTTTGAATGCTTTTCCTTTCCTACTTGCAAATGACTTGCAAAACAATACAGAAAAGGCACGGTTGATGTGCCGTTGTGCCCGAGCTATATGGTTTCAAAAGGGACAAGGACGTGATGTTTCTCTTCCCAGGGGATTGCTTCTTGCCCTCCTTTAGACCAGAGTTTCCCAACCTTTTTTGAGCCGCGGCACACTTTTAACATTAAAAAAAATCCGGGGGCACACCACTAACCAAAATGACACAAAATAACACTCTAATACAGTGAAGAACGGCTGGGGGATGGTGGCCTGCTGGGGGCAGCTGCTGGGGGTGCCGAAGCCGGGGGAGGGGGAGGAGCCAGGCCGCGCCATGCCCCACCCCCTCCCCCCGGCTTCAGATCTCCCACAGCTCCAGCTTTGAGGAGGCAGTGCCAAGCCAGTGGTGGCAGAGCCAGCACAATGCTGGCTTGGCACTGTCCTCTCAAGGCTGGGGAATCTGCTGGGAGAGCTGAAGTTGGGGGACGGGCGGAGCCAGGCCGCACTGTGCCCCACCCCTCCCCCAGCTTCAGCTCTCCCACAGCTTCTCCAGCCTTGAGGGGGAAATGCGAGCGAAAGGCGGGAGTCATGGCCCCCGTCCCCGGCGGCGCACTCCGCCAGGACTCCTGCCCCTCGCTCACTGAAGCCTCGCGGAGGAGGAGGAGCATGAGTGGTGGACGGGCTTCAGTGGGCAGGGCTCCTCCTCCATGCGGCTTCAGCGAGCGAGGGGCGAGTGTCATGGCAGATTGGAGGCTGGCTGGGGGAATGGCCGAAGGAGGCGGTGCTCCAGCCCCTTCTTCTTTTGCTTCGTTGCCACCCGGCCCTTCCTCCTCCCTCAAGCAGCAGGAGTTCGGCAGGAGGAGGGGGGAAGGAAGGGCGGCAGAGAGCTTTTCTCGCGGCACAGCAGGAGGTCCGTCACGGCACACTACTGTACCGCGTCACAGCGGTTGGGAAACATTGCTTTAGAAGCTTTGGGGCTCCCAAGGACCAAACTGGACACTCTCTTTAACTAAAAGGGTTTATTCCTAAAACAGAGTAGCCGTGTACTCAGGTTCTTCTCTTTTTTTATCCAAACCAATAGAAATCTTACTTTACAGTTCTTAGTGCAAATGATGTCCTGGAAGCTTCAACCAGATTTATTTATTTACTATGCTTCTATACCGCCCCTCTCAGCCCGAAGGCGACTCGAGGCAGAGAACAAACGGCAGCAAGTGCCCACAGACAAAATACATCATAATGTGATTAAACTATACAAATTAACAGTTAAAACTATAAAATACAAATCTCAGCATCTCATTCTTAAAATCGGTTTCCGTTGCATCATCATAATATTCCGTTGGTCTCGCTTACTTAAAGTTCATCTGCGAATGCCTGCTCGAAGAGCCAAGTCTTGACTTTCTTACGAAATGTCAGGAGCGAGGGGGTTGATCTGATGTCACTAGATGGCTCTCCAAAGTCTCTCTTTAACTTTGAGGTAGGACATTCAAAGTCCCAGCCAGGTGGCCTATGTGAAGGCAAGAAACCTTCCTCTGGGTTGCCAACTGACTGTTTGAGGGCGCCCAAAGTTTCTCAGCATCACTTAACCGTCCGTTATGCTAAGTATACTGTATGAATGTCAAGGTATGAAGAATTAGTACTGGAAGATGCCTTGACTAAGGCCTAGTTGGCGCACCTTCCAACACATCCGCTCTGTAGAATCTCTGGTGGCCGAATGAGATAAAAGATGGCTTCCTTTTCCAAGTCCCCGGGGAAAGGGGAGGAGCAAGCTTGAATGGGTTCTATAAACAATAATTGGCAGGTGCCAAGGACCAATGAATGCAGCTAAACCTTAAGTAAGCTGCAAACAGATTAGAACGATAGCAAAACTCCTTGCAAAACATGCAAACAGTAACAGTACATTAATGCAAACCTTTGAACTCAAAATCTTTAAAGCAGGTGGCGCTCACTGTGCCGTCACAGTTGATCTTCTCTGTGACATATTGCATTACTAAACCATGCAAGTGCCTTTTGCTTCCTGACCTGTTTTATCAAATCCAGATGCATGGGAGATTCAAGTCAAAATACTATATGGTACAATTTAGTGCAGTGCTGTCCAACTTCTACGGGGTCCAGGGCCGGATAAAAGGTCACCGATGACCTAGGGGCCACTCAGCCCCGCCCCAGGCCCCGCCCCAGGCCCCGCCCCCACCCCCAGGCCCCACCCCCTCCGCCACCGGCTGACACGGGCAGAAGGCAGCGTCCAGAGCAGCGCGTCCCAGGCCTGGCGTGACGCGCTGCCCCTTGGCACCACCTACTCCTCCTTTTCGCGCCCCCTCCCTTCCTAGGGCGGAGGGGGCGCCGAAAGGAGGAGTAGGCGGCGCCAAGAGCAGCGCACGCCAGGCCTGTGACGCTCTGCTCTTGGCGCCGCCTACTCCTCCTTCTGCGCCCCTCCGACCTAGGAAGGGAGGGGCGAAAAAGGCAGAAGGTGGCGCCAAGGGGCAGCGCGTCACGCCAGGCCTGTGACGCTGCTGCTGCTGGCGCCGCCTTCTGCCCTTTTCGCGGCTCCCCCCCTAGGAAGGGAGGGGCGCCGAAAAGGAGGAGGAGCTAGCTCTCTTCCTCCTCCCTGCCCCGCCTCCCCTCCCCCAGCTGCCGCCATTTTTAAAAAAAAAATTGATTTTTTTCAAATTTAAAAATGGCGGCTGAGGGCATAGGTGGGGCCGTGTCCAACAGGCTACGGGGCCGGATCCGGCCCCCGGGGCCGCCAGTTGGACAGCCCTGATTTAGTGTAATAGTTCCACATCTCTAAGAATTTTCTGGGTCCTCCAAGGCAACTTCAAGAATGGAAAAAAGGACATCCCAAACAATTACTGTTCACTCAGCTTCATGTCAATGGCACAATGGGTTAAATCCTTGTGCTGGCAGGACAGAATACCAATAGGTCGGAGGTTCGAATCTGAGGAGAGTGAGGATGAGCTCCGTCTGTCAGCTCCAGCTCCCCATGCGGGGACATGAGAGAAGCCTCCCACAAGGATGGTAAAACATCAAAACATCTGGGCATCCCCTGGGCAACATTCCTGCAGACAGCCAATTCTCTCACACTAGAAGCGAACTGCAGTTTCTCAAGTCGCTCCTGACACGAAAAAAAAGCTTCACGTCAATACTAGGCAAGATTATGGAAAAGATCATTAAGGAAGTCGTCTGCAAACACATAGGTTATTACTAGAGAGTTTGTGTTGAAGTTGTTTTTTCCCCATGAACTATGCTGCACAAGAGTAAAGTTTAGGTTTTGCATTTCTTCTATTTGTGCTGCTCGTTTTTGAATATACAAAGGGCTAATCTTCTGCTGGACTGCACACATCATCAAATTGAGTGTGATGGGAAGGCAGAATGCAAAGCGGGACTGCTGATGATCTAAGAGGGGGGATTCTCTACTCTTAAAGGGATGATCACCCATGCTTAGGGTTGCCATTTTTTGATATAAGAAATAAGGGACATTTACGGGATTTTTCACAAAAATAAGGGACACTTCATTAAAAACTTGAGACTCAAACATTAGGTAGAAATAGTTTTATTAAGAGAATAAGATAATGATTGAAACTCACAAAAAACCTGATTTATACCCTCTTAACAGTACATGGTATGTTTCTGCATGCTTTGTCATGCAAAAAAAACATTAGAACTACCTAATTTTCTCCATCTGTATTTAGTACTTGACTTTGCTGACTTTAAAAGTGCACTGTCTAAACATTAAAATAAAATAAATGTTATAAGACAGTACATCTTCATGATTATTATGTCAATAGTTAATGGTATAGTATAGTATGGGATACACAGCATTGTATAGTAATGGGATGCACAGCTAGGCCTATTTTAAGAGCAACTCTCAAGCAACCAGAAACTATCTTTATCCAACATGATCCAACATTCCCCTTGGATAACGGTTAATTAGTCTACTGTACTTTGAAAAAGTCCTGTATTGCCTCTTCCTTCCAACAGGGGCGCAGGCTGCCCTGCGAGTTGGAATCCTCGGGCAGGCATTGCCGTGGAAACCGCAGCGCGCATCTTCCTCTGGTCAACAGTCCTGTCCTGCTAGTCAAAAATAAGGGACAGGGCCTGAAAAAAAGGGACACAAATTTTAGGGCCAAAATAAGGGACATCCCTTAGAATAAGTGACATATGGCAACCCTACCCATGCTTTCCCCTCTCAATGTGATGAGGTCATTTGTCAACGGCACGGCAGGGGATGAGAGAGACCAATGCAGACGTGTAGCAATGTGCTCGTTTTAAAATTAACGCTATTTTTTCTCATTAATTCAACACGTTAATACAATTGCTCCAGCAATACATGGAGCAATAGTTGCCAGATATACAAGCTGGACTTAGAAAAGGGAGAGGAACGAGCGACCCAATTGCCAATACCCACTGGATAATGGAGAAAGGAAGGGAGTTTAAGGAAAACATCTATTTCCGTTTTATTAACTATTCTAAAGCTTTTGGCTGCGTGGATCATAATAAATTGTGGCAAGTTCTTGGTGGTATAGGGATACCAAGTCACCTTATCTGTCTCCTGAGGAATCTGTATAACAATTTATTTATTTATTTATTTATTTAAAAATTTTGTGCCCCGACCTTCTCACCTCCAAGGAGGGCCTCAGACCGGCTTACAGCAAAATTCAATGCCATACAAATTTAAAACATTTTAAAACAGCATATTAAAATACATAAAAACAGAGATACATAAAAACCAGATTGCCATTAAAACCACATTCAGTTCGGTCTATAAAAGTGGTCACCCATTTCCGACTGAAATCCATCTCAGCTTATTCTGGGAAGGCCTCGTTCCACATCCAAGCCTTCACCCATAGTGATTATAGATGTGAGAGCTGGACCATAAGGAAGGCTGAGCGAAGAAAGAGAGACGCCTTTGAACTGTGGTGTTGGAGGAAAAGTGCTAACAGGGCCTTGGACTGGAAGAAGGTCAAACAAGTCCATACTTCAGGAAATCAAGCCTGACTGCTCACTGGAGGGAAGGACATTAGAGGCAAAGATGAAGTCCTTGGGCCACATAATGAGAAGACAGGAAGGCTCAGAGAAGAGAATGATGCTGGGGAAAATGGAGGGGAAAAGGAAGAGGAGCTGACCAAGGGCAAGGTGGATGGATGGTATCCTTGAAGTGACTGGCTTGACCTTGAAAGAGCTGGGGGTGGCGACGGCCGACAGAGAGCTCTGGCATGGACTGGTACAGAAACGACTGAACGAATAAAAATTAGATTATTAATAGATTACTGCAACGCTCTCTACGTGGGGCTGCCTTTGAAGACTGCTCGGAAGCTTCAATTGGGCCAACGGACAACAGCCAGGTTGATAACAGGAGCGGCACTCAGGGAGCGTACAACTCCCCTGTTGTGCCAGCTCCACTGGCTACCAGGCACAATTTGCTGGTTTTGGCCTACCAGGCACAATTCAAAGTGCTGGCTTTGGCCATTAAAACCCTAAACGGTTCTGGTCCAACTTACCTGCCCGAATGCATCTCTCCCTATGAACCATCAAGATGCTTAAGATAATCTGGAGAGGCCCTGCTGTCGGTCCCGCCTGCTTTGCAGGCGCGCCTGGCAAGGACGAGAGACAGGGCCTTCTCAGTGGTGGCTCCTCGGCTTTGGAACTCCCTTCCTAGTGACATCAGATCGGCCCCCTCCCTCCTGACATTTCGTAAGAAAGTCAAGACTTGGCTTTTCGAGTAAGCATTCGCAGACGAACTTTAATCGAGATCAAGGATTACTATGACGACGAAACAGAAACCGATTTTAAGATTGTGGAGCTGAGATTTGTATTTTGTAGTTTTTAACTGTTAATTTTATATGTTTTCATATGACTGTTTTTAGCTTGTGATGTATTGTATATGGGCACTTGTTACCGCTTGTTCACTGCCTCGAGTCACCTTCGGGCTGAGAGAGGCGGTATAGAAGCATGGCAAATAAATAAATTTTTAAAAATTAGAAACTTTTCTCAGAGTTAATTTGAAAGTCAGGCAGAGTAAGATGAAGAATATAGCCATCCCAAAGAAGAGCAATCAGAAAGAACAGGTTACCTTTGAACTCGTACTATCACCTAGCGTTTCCAACAGCCCATTCCAAAATGAATGCTCACCTTTGTCAAACTTAATCTGAAAGGTAGGTAGAGTGAGACGCGGGGTTGAGCCAGACCACAAAATACAGACTCAAGGGGAATGTGGGACCTTTTAACACATAACAGTGCCAAGCATGTCAAGTTTCTGAGGCTGCTGTGTCTATGCCATTGAGTTTAGATACGACTTGGCTCAAAGCAAGATGCTCCAAGTCTCAAAAGTCCTCGGCATGCTGCTTGGGATTGTTTCACAAGCGGTGTTGTTTTGCCTTCCAAATAGAAAGTCAAGCAAATGCCTCCTGCTTTCCAAAGAAAGACAGCAAAGGTTAAACTGCGCCAGGCATAGCATGAATTGCTTCCATCCCTTTGCACTTCGTTCATCTTGCTTGGCATACCATTTATTGATCGCCAAAAGCAGGTGTTCTCCGCAAGGGCTAAAGTGGAGCGATAAATATTGGCAGTCCTTTGTGAATGTTCATGGGGAACTCACTTAATTAGGATGGCGTCTGGATTTCCCAAATATGCCATGTTTTTATCGCTTTTGACTCAAGGCTTTTGCATTACCGAGACAAGGAAGCAGAAAGTGTAGTGATTATGTACTGGAGAATTCAATTATTTTGGACATGAGCTTAATATCCCAGCATTATACTGGATTAATGTGACAGAACTGCCCCCATGTCATTAGATTTAGGGGTACTCCTGTGTGCATGCATATGGCCATAGAAGTGAATTGCAATCATATGAGTGAGACTACATTATTTATTCATTTATTTATTTACTGTATTTATACCCCACTCTACTCACCCGAAAGGGGACTCAGAGCGGCTTACAAAAAGATATGAAAGGCAGTCAAGAACCAACATGATGGAAGCAGGCCTGGATTAACACCTTTTTGCGGCCTAGGCCACACTTTGGAATTACGCCCCCTTTAAGCCAACCTCTACCGCCCCCCCCCCACCCTTTCATCGGCTCATCTCCCTTAGGGCCCCGCATCCAGCTCTCCCGGTGTGGCCCCACTAGGTCCGCCACAGGAGTTTCCCTCTCGGCAGGCACTATGGATGCAGGCTCCCCGATGCCGGGGCTTGAGGCACTTGGCTCCTACCCGGTATCGGGGATTGCGCATGCGTTGTAGTCAGCAGCTGTACCGGTGCCATGCTTTCCCCTGATACCGGGGCTTGCTGCGTTGGGCTTCTCTCCTGTACTGGGGTTTGCGCATGTGCCGTAGCCGGCAGTTGCGCTTCTCTCTCCAGTAAGGAGGAGTCTCCTCCTTGTGTTGGAGGAGGAATACCAGCTTTCATGGTGTTAGGGCATGCGCAGACTGCGCAATGGAGTTTCCTGTACTTGGACTGAAGGAGCCAGCAAGTGGATGCTGTCGGCATCGAGGGAGTTAATTGTTCCTCCTGTCGACGTCGACGCCAGTGTTGAGAGCCCCTGTGCATACGCCGTTTGCGCAACAATAGCAGAGGCAGGAGCTGGTATTCAGGAAGGGGCAGGGGCGCCACCGAAAAGGAGGACCTCCAGTATCCTTCCTTCCTCATCTCCATGTGCGTTGCGTTTTTGTTTCAACATTTTTTTTGGGTTCGTGATCTGCGCCCCTCCTTGGCTTGCACCCCTAGGTGATGGCCTTATGGGTAATCCTGGCCTGGATGGAAGTCAATAGTAGAAAACTGCTTCAAGTGCAAAAGACAAAGAGTGAATACCGTAAAAATACAACTCAGAGCAGAAGAGAAAACTGGCAAAAGAAGGTTCTCCATTGACAGTTCCTGGAAAAATTGAGAGCAAAAATGGACAAAGAAAAAACATGGATGTGGCTGCCTATCCAATTCCGAGCACAATTCAAAGTGTTGGTTTTGACCTTTAAAGCCCTTTACGGTTCTGGCCCAGCTTACTTGTCAGAACGTATCTCCCCTTATGTCCCACCTCGGAATTTACGATCTTCCAGGGAGGCCCTGCTCTTGATCCCACCTTCGTCACAAATATGGTCAGTGGGGATGAGGGACAGGGTCTTCTCGGTGGTGGCCTCTCGCCTGTGGAATTCGCTCCCTTGTGAAATTAGATCAACATCTTCCCTCCTTTCCTTTAGAAAAAAAGTTAAAGAAGTGGCTTTGGGACCAGCCGTTTGGTTGATGTGGGGCAGTGGACAGACAATTGAATAATGACAGGATTGTGGAGGCTGACTGTGGATTTGGCTTGGATAGTGTGGAACGGGGATCATGCGGAACGGGGATCAAGTGGTTAATTATTGATATTTGATTGTTTTAATCTGTTTTGTAGTATTTTTATGATATGTTGTTGTTTTGTCTCCTGTGTATGCGGCATCAAATTGTTGCCTTTTTGTCCCCCTTTGGAGGTAGAGAAGGGCGGGTTAGAAATAAATGAAATCAATCGATCAATAAATCAATAAATTCACAAATGGAACATTGAAAAAGGAGATGGAGGGCCTGATTCTTGCAGGCCTAGAACAAGCCATTAGAACCAATGCCATCAAAGCAAGAATTGAAAAGTCGATGACAGATTCCAGGTGTAGGCTCTGCAAAGAAGCAGACAAAACGATGTATCACATACTCAGCAGCTGCAAGAAGATCGTGCAGAGAGACTACAAGCAGAGGCATAATACTGTTGCTCACAAACAGGCCCGGATTAACCAATTTTGGCGCCCTAGGCCACACTTTGGAATTACGCCCCCAAACCAACCTCTACCGCACCCCCTCCTCCTCGTGGCTCCACGCGCCTCCTTCTTCCTCCGCGCACCCCAGGGGCGAGCCTTCCCTTCCTTCCTCCTCCTCCTTGCCATACGCCCGGCTTCCTTGAGTCGAGGAAGCCGGGCATGTCGCAAAGGAAGGGAAGCCCCACCCCCCGGGGGTGAGCCTTCCCTTCTTCCTCGTCCTCCTCGCCATGCGCCCGGCTTTTTTGAGTCAAGGAAGCCGGGCACATCGCGGCAGAGGAGGAAGGGAAGCCCCGCCCCTGGAAGCGGCCGAAGATCAACTGGTTTTTTTTTTAAAAAGTTGGGGGGTCCGTATCTGGTGCCCCCCCCCCCGGCTGTGCCCCTAGGCCGTGGCCTAGTGTGGCCTTATGGGTGATCCGGGCCTGGCCACAAATACCATCTGCCTGCGACAAAGAACTGGTGGGATCACAAGCCTGAAAAAGTTACACAAAATGATCATGTCAAATTACTCTGGGACTTCTGAATTCAGACTGACAGAGTGGGAAAAAACAAATAATGGATCGTCAATGTTGCAATCCCAGTCGACAGCAGAATTGACGAGAAGCAACTGGAAAATCTTACACGATATGAGGATTTGAACATCGAACTGCAAAGACTCTGGCACAAGTCAGTTCCGGGGGTCCCAGTGGTGGTCAGCACATTAGGTGCAGCGCCTAAATATCTTGGCCTGCACTTGAAAACAATTGGCACTTATAAAATGACTATCTGTCAGCTGCAAAAGGCCACCCTACTCGGATCTGGAAGCATTATTCGCCGATACATCATACAGTCCTAGAGACTTGGGAAGTGTGATCCAATACAAAATTATTTATTTATTATTTGCTTCATTTATATTCCGCCCTTCTCACCCCGCAGGGGACTCAGGGCGGATCACAGCACACATATACAGGCAAACATTCAATGTCATAGACATACAACATATATAGACAGACAACGAGCTACACAATTGGTCGAGAGCTCACCCCGACCCGGGCAGGCCTTGAACTCATAACCTTCTGGTCAGTAGAAATCTTATGCAGCTGACTCCTAACCAGCTGCGCCACATTCCCGGTGCAAAAGTCAGCATAGTGATCTTGTTTGCGGTGTACTAACCTTGCTGTGCCTCAAACAACAACAATTATTACTACTACTACTACTACTACTACTACTAGTACTACTACTTTGGGGAACTCTCCTTTCTCTCACTTCCTAGCTTGTGCTGCCGGATGAGTCTTCTTCACCCTGGCTTTGCTGAGAAAGCTCTGCCAAGCACAGTGGCCTTCCTTCCTTCCTTCCTTCCTTCCTTCTTTCAGGCCTGGATTACCCATAAGGCCACTCTAGGCCATGGCCTAGGGGCGCAAGCCAAAAGGGGCGCAGTTCACACGGACCAAAAAAAATGTTGAAACAAAACCGCAATGCACAGCATGGAGATCACTCTCTCTCGCTCGGGGGAGGGCGGGGGGAGAGTACTGCGAGGGGGGCGGGGGTGGAGGGAATGGTGCCCCCTCCTCGCCATCGCCCCCGCCCCCTTGTCAAGGAAGGAAGGCACGAGGAAGAGGGGGTGGAGGGAAGCCCCCGTGGCCGCTGCTGGGCATGCGCGGCACCCAGGAACATGGCGGAAGAGGCTGAGGTGCTCACGTCCTCCTGCTGCACATGCCTGGCAGCGGGGGCGGGGCTTTCCTTTGCCTCCTCCTCCTCGCGCCCTCCTTCCTTGACTCAAGGACTCAAGGAAGGAGGGTGCGCCGCTAGGAGGGGGTGCAGTAGAGGTAGAGGGGGGTGCGGTAGAGGTTGGTTTGGGGGCGTAATTCGAAAGTGTGGCCTAGGGCGCCAAAAGGGGTTAATCTGGGCCTGCCTTCTTTCCTTCTCTCCCTCTCCTCTAGCTTGACTCCTTGTGCGTGCTGCCAGGTATGTTTTCTCCGCTCGAGCCTGGGAGAAGGTAGAGAAAGCACTGGCATCTCCTTCGTTCCTTCTCTCCCTCTCGCGGACCTTATTTTAGGTCTTGCAGCCCACCAGTGGGCCAGGGTCCACGGGTTGGGGACCACTGGAGTAGATACACCCTAAAATGATCATTTAAAGTACTGGCTCTCTTTTGGAGTACAATTGTGAGCGCCCTTTGGGAAATATGGGCCAACAACTATCACGTTTTTTCTTCCTCGGTGATTAATGTTGGCAACAGGAGCTTGAGAAATAAATATACCGTAAGAGTTACATATTTAATTCCCCGCTTCAGGACTGAGTCCTCCCCCACAAACCCTCTTTGCCTAGTATTTATACTTCTGTGGCTTTTGATAGAGTCAAATAGCAGTGAGTAGAGTGAAAAGGAGTGATAGAAGTGTATTATTAGTTAATAACGACAAAGTCATTTGGCTTATTAGTGCCAGGTGTTCTCAAAAGCTTTCTAATTTCATCCCCTCCCTAAAAGCTCCAGCGTCTTAGAGGCTGTTTAATATGGAACGGGGTATTAACTCATCCACTTCTTATAAAATTAATATCAACGGCATGATTCACAATGTCCTATTTAAGTGCCTCTTTTTTATTTAACTCATTTAAGGTTGTTTAACAATTTAAGAAGTATTTTAAAGGCATAGCGCAGTGTTTCCTAACCTGGGGGTCGGAACCCCTAGGGGAGTGGGTTGTCTTCCTTTTTTGGAAATAGACAGCAGATCCTCTCACCAAAAACCCTCCTCTGCTGTGATTGGCCAGCCTCTCAGCCAAGGGGAGGGCTGTTTCTTAGATTCCAAATGGGGAGGGGAGAGCAGGCGTGCTTGGCACATGGCAGCGTGGTGTGCATGTGTAGTTGGGGGAGAGCATGCGAGGTTGGAGGGAAGCTCATGCCAGCTAGTCCCTTCAAGGCATGGGGGTTCAGTGTGGGACGTTTTGCCCAATTCTATCATTAGTTGGGTTCAAAATGCTCTTATTGTAGCTGAACTATAAATCCCTGCAATTACAACTCCCAAATGTCAAGGTCTATTTCCCCCAAACTCCACCAAAGTTCACATTTCGGCATATTGAGTATTCGTGCCAAGTTTGCTCCAGATCTCTCATTGTTTGAGTCCACAGTGGTCTCTGGATGTAGACGAACTACAACTCCAAAAATCAAGGTCAATGCCCACCAAACCCTTTGATTGTATGTGAACTATAAATCCCAGCAACTACAACTCCCAAATATTAAGGTATATTTTCCCCAAACTACACCAGTGTTCACATTTGGGCATATTGAGTATTTGTGCCAAGTTTAATTCAAATCCATCATTGTTTGAGTCCACAGTGCTCTCTGGATGTAGGTAAACCACAACTCCAAAAATCAAGGTCACCGCCCACCAAATCCTTCCAATATTTTCTGTTGGTCATGGGAGTTCTGTGTTCCAAGTTTGGTTCAATTCCATCGTTGGTGAAGCTGAGAATGCTTTTTGATTGTAGGTGAACTATAAATCCTAGCAACTACAACTCCCAAATGACAAAATCAGTCCCCTCACCAGTATTCAAATGTGGGCATATCGGGTGTTTGTGCCAAATTTGATCCAGTGAATGAAAATACATCCTGCATATCAGATATTTACAGGACAATTCAAAACAGTAGCAAAATCACAGTTATGAAGTAGCAACGAAAATAATTTTATGATCGAGGGTCACCACAACATGAGGAACTGTATTAAGGAGTCTCAGCATTAGGGAGGTTGAGAAACACTGGCATAGTACTTTGTATCTGTGCTGGGTTGCTAAATGGCTTGGCCAGACTTACCGGGCCGAGTGCGTTGCGGTGCAGGGTGTCCTCGCTGCCATCTTGGTCTGGGAGGGGGCGGCTTCCTCACAGAAGCCCCCTAGGTGGCAGGACAGTTTCCCGCCACTAGTGCCAGCTGGGCAGTGGTGAGGCTGGCACTGCCTCCCTGTGCCCCGTCAGCTGGACGGCCCTCCCTCCCGCCCAGGCAATCTACTTAGGCTGCCCGAGGCTCCTCAACAGGCACGGGGCCTGTTCCTGTTTTTGTCCATCCCACCCACCCTGCTTGTATTCATGCTTTGCATCTTTTTGGTTTTCATGCTGTGCATTCAATGTGTGTATCTTGTTAACTCTTCTTGTTACTTGTGTTCATCGTCGCTACTCTGTGTTTGGCGTGTGGCATGGGCCCTGGATCTGGCTGGCTTATCCCCCCTGGTGGTAGGGGGGATAACGCCCTGGCCCCTGGAGTGCCAAGTTTTTGTGGGCCGGTGGCACCCAGGCTTGCGATGGTAAGACCGCTGCTGAAGAAGCCGAATTTAGACCCTTCGGCTCCCTCCAACTACCGACCGGTTTCCAACCTGCCGTTCCTAGGAAAGGTAGTTGAGAGGGCAGCAGCAGATCAGCTGCAGCGGTTCTTAGACGACACAGCTAGACTTGATCCCTTCCAGTCTGGCTTCCGTATTGGGCATGGGATGGAGACCTTGCTTGTCGCCATTACAGACCAACTTCGCCGCCAGCTGGACCACGGCGGGTCAGCCCTGCTTGTGTTGCTAGATCTCACAGCAGCGTTTGATACAGTAGATCACGCATTACTGGCCCACCGTTTAGCCGTGATGGGAGTTAGGGCGACTGCCCTTAAATGGGTGGCCTCCTTCCTCCAAGATCGGGGACAACGTGTGGAGAGGGGGAAGGAGGTCTCTGGGAGACTCCCATTAAGTTGTGGGGTACCCCAGGGAGCCATCATTTCCCCTTTATTATACAACATCTATATGCGTCCACTGGCCCAGCTGGTTTGCGACTTTGGTCTGGAGTGTTATCAGTACGCTGACGACACCCAGCTGGTGCTGAGAATGGATGGCAGGCCGATTGTTTCCATCAATGCTTCGAAGCCGTGACTGGATGGCTGCGTTCCAGCCGGCTGAAGGTGAATCCATCAAAGACGGAGATTTTGTGGCCTGGTCACCCTGGATTGGATGAGTGCCGGTTGCCTGCCCTGGATGGCATGCAACTAAGCCTGTCATCTTTGGTTAAAAGTCTAGGAGTCCAGTTGGACCCATTGCTGTCCATGGAGGCCCAGGTCTCCATGGTTAGCAAATTTTCACTTTTCCATCTGCGACAAGCCAGGCGACTGGCCCCCTACCTGTCCAGGGACTATCTGACCACAGTGATCCAAGTGGCGGTCATCTCGAGGCTAGACTACTGTAACGCCCTCTACATGGGCCTGCCCTTGTCGACAATCCAGAAACTCAAGCTAGTGCAAAATGCCGTGGCTCGACTACTGGTGGGAGCACCAGTGAGAGAGCACATCACTCCCATTCTGCAGCATTTGCACTGGCTCCCAATCGAGTACCGAATTGTCTTCAAGGTGTTGGTTTTGACCTTCAAGGCCCTGCATGGTCTAGGGCCAGTGTACCTGAGGGACCGCCTCACCCCATACGTTCCCCCGAGATCACTACGCTCGGAAGAGCGAAACCTCTTAATGGTTCCATCAATTCGCTCCTGCCATCTCTCCACAACAAGGCAGCGCGCCTTCTCAGCTGCGGCACCGGCATTATGGAACACACTGCCGGATGATGTCCGGGCCATTACAGAGTTCATCCCATTTTGGAGGGCCTGTAAAACCACACTATTTAGGCTTGCTTTTAGCTGAAGCCTTCAGATGTTGAAATCCGCCTACTGCTCTCAGTCTTTACTGTACCGATGTATTGCTTATAGTCCACTGCTTTTATGAATTTTTTTTTAATGAATTTGTATGTTTTATTGCTGTACCAATTGTTTTAACCTGGCTGTATGTAAACCGCCCTGAGCCTGCAGGAAGGAGCGGTATATAAGATTGATGAAATAAATAAATAAATAAATCTTCGGAAAACCATGCCCGGATTATCCATAAGGCCAATGAGGCCATGGCCTAGGGGCGCAAGCCGAGGGGGGGGGGGAGGCGCAGATCACGGACCAAAAAAACCCAAAACTGGTCTGCGCCCCTCTTTCCCCCTTTCTCATGCCCCTCCTCGCTCCTTCTCCTGGCAAAGTCTCTGCTCCGTCCCCTCAGTCTCTCTCTCTCTCTCTCTCTCTCACGTGCTCTCTCTCGCGCTTTCTCTCTCTTGCTCTCTCTTGCGTGCTCTCTCTCTCGTTCTCTCACGCTCTCTCTCTCACGTGCTCTCTCTCGCACGCGCTCTCTCCCTCCCTCTCTCTCTCTCTCTCTCTCTCATGTGCACTCTCTCTCTCTTTCTCGTGCGCGCCTTTGGAGCAAGTTTGCACCCGCTGTGCTCTCCCCAAGCCTCCCGACTCCTGAGGAGACCTTCAGAGCAAAACAGAGCTTTCCAGCCGGTGGGAATGGGGACCTTGGACCCCAGATCCAGGACCCATGCATGGCTGCAAACCCCTTGTTCCTGTTATCAATAAATGAGTGGTGGCCAATTTTATTCCAACCAATTGTGTCTGTGAATCATTGGATTTAAACGGGAGGTGTATCACCCACGCACATGCAAAAAAAAATTCTGGTATTTCCTTTTTCTCTCCTTTGCAAAAAAAAAAAAAAACCCAAGGACTATGAGTCTGAACATAAAATCAACCCGTTCGCACACTTCAGAACTGAGTGGAAATTGTGGTTTCAAATCCAGGCCTCCCTGAGCTTAAGATATAATTCGCAAAACAAGAAATGCTTACAGAAAATAAGGACACTTGAGCACTACTCTTGAACAATTTTCAGCCAGTGGTGAAATGCCTTCGAAAAGGTGTCCCTTTGGATAAAGCGCACGCAAAAAGCGGAGGTTGGTGTCCAGAAATGAAACTTTTCACAGCTCGGGATGAAGACAGGCTGATTCTGATAATGGAAAAATGGGAACCGAGACAAGATTGAGCTTGACATCTCTAGCCGTGCTTCCTCAGGTGGGCTTCAGAATAAACTTTGTTATTTCAGAAGCAATCACATTTCCCAGACTTATTGTTTCTGTCTTTATTTCTCTGAAGCATTTTGTGCCCCACTGTTTAGCTCTAAAGGCTCACACAGTGTCTTACAAATGGGTTGAAAGAAGACAGACCTTACCTTCAGGCTTACCATCGAAGAAGCCAGATTCTTAGGGGAAAGGGAGGAGGAAAGGGTGGAAATCCAGCCAGTTACTACCCTAATGTCTCCGTGTTCATTTTGTGATCCATGACGGCAATAATAATAATCTATACCTATATAAATAAAAATGTAATGTTAGTTTGTGGGATTAGCATAACTCAAAAACCACTGGACAAATTGACACAAAATTTGGAGACCATACCCCTAACAGACCAACGAGTGACCATCACTCATAAAACCACCCCCAAAAAACAGTGGAAATGACCCAAAAAAGTGAAATGATGAAAAGCTAAATGATTATACACAAAAAAGGAAGAGGGAGGGAAGGAAGGGGAGAAAGAAAGAAAGAAAAGAAAAAAAGAGGAAGGGAAAGAGAAGGAAAGAAGGAAAGAGGTATAGAAGGAAGAAAGGAGAGAAAGAAGAAGGAAGAGAAAAGGGGGGAAAGAAGCAAAGAGATAAAGAAAGAAGGAAGGAGACAAGGAAAGAAAAAGGAAGGAAGGAAAGAAAGAGGGAGGGAAGGAAAGGAAAGAAGGAAAGAGAGAAGGAAAGATGGAAGCAAAAAGCAAAGGAAGGAAGGAAATAGGTAGAAAAAGAAGAAAGAGGGAGGGAAGGAAAGAGAATGGGGTTGGAAGCAAAAAGGGAAGGAAAGAAGGAAAGAAGGAAAGGAGAGAAAGGGAGTGAAGGAAGGAGGGAAAGAATGAGAGAAAGAGGGAGGGAAGGTTGGCTATGGCAACATGTGGCGGGTATAGCTAGTGTGTGTGTGTGTGTGTGTGTGTGTATTCTGTTCGTTTTGAGTGACATCATAACACAAAATCCACTGGACGAATTGCCACCAAATTTGGCCACAAGACACCTGCTAACCCAAGGAGACACCTGCTAACCATTTGGGAGTTGTAGTTGCTGGGATTTACAGCTAACCTACAATCAAAGAGCCTTCTGAACTCCACCAATGATGGAATTGAACCAATCTTGGCACACACAACTCCCATGACCAACAGAAATACTAGAAGGATTTGATGGGCATTGACCTTGCGTTTTGGAGTTGTAGTTCACCTACATCTAGAGAGCACTGTGGACTCAAACAATGAAGAATCTAGACCAAAATTGGCACGAATGATCCATATGCCCAAATACGAACACAGATACACAAATATATACACAAATATATGTAGTACTAAAGGTAAAGGAGCTCTCTCTGGCTTTCATTCTTGCAACAACAAGTTGCTGCTGCATCTTGCTTTGGGCACCAAAGTCATTCACCGATGTCTATCAATGGCAGCTTTCTATTGATTTCCTTGTGCCCTGTGTCATTAATGCTACCTTTTATAAGCTGAGCATAATTGATTTTCCTATGCGGAGGACCAGAACAGCTCTCCTTTGACTCCAAAGCTGAGAGTGGAGGCGATGTCAATTCCTCCCCCAGTGATGTTGATTTGTGGTCCATTGCCTCTCCTGATCAGCGGTTGTAAACATCCAAGTGGAGTCGTGTACCTTGACAGCTTGTCATCATTGCCGAAGCCATAGGGGAAAGCAAAAGATGAACATGGCAGGGATCAACCATATTAACAAATCAGTTCTGGCCCTCTTCAGTGCCTACCCTCCAGCAGCAGGTCTTCTATAAAACTAAGGAGTCTTCATTGGACTTCAACAACCTAACAACCTCAAAAATTATGGAATGGTTGGCAACAGGGGCCGTGGTGGTGAAATGGGTTCAAACCATTGTGCTGCTTAACTGCTGACTTGAAGGTTGGCAGTTCAAATCCACAAGACAGGGTGAGCTCCCACTGTTAGCTCTAGCTCCTACCAGCCAAAAACATGCAAATGTGAGTAGATCAATAGGTACCACTTCGGTGGGAAAAGGCAAAAGATGACTCAAGCAGCAATGCTGGCCACTTAACCAGGAAGTGTCTACAGACAAGGCAGGCTCCTTGGCTTGGAAATGGAGAAAGAGGACCTCCCCCAGAAATGGAGATGCGCACTGCCTCCAGAAGCCGGAAATGAAAGCCCGCCCTGTGACCCGCCCTATCTTTGTGATTTTAGATATCTAGATATCTAGTTTTATATTGTTTTTTTATTTATTTATATGTATGTATTTTTATTGTGTTTATTGCTGATGTTTTGATTTTATTTTATTGTAATTTGTTGTTTGGGCTTGGCCTCATGTGAGCCGCCCCGGGTCCCCATTGGGGAGATGGGGCGGGGTACAAATAAAGATGATGATGATGATGATTATTATTGAAATGAGAAGCCTTTGCCTTTGTCTCTGTGTTTGTGTCATTGTAATGTTTACCTGTGTCTGTTTATATACTGTAATCCACTCTGAATCCCCTCAGGGAGAAGGGTGGAATATCAATATAGTGTTGTTGTTGTTGTTGTTAATAAGGATGTCACTCCTTGGCAGAACTGATTTCCTCCTTGCATTTCTGACACATTAGCTTTGCTTAGCTTTGAAAAATGTACATGAGCCCATTTTAGTCAATGGGTGAGATGCCTAAATACAGTTTTAGATGCATACAGTGAGCCTTCCAGGTCTGTGAGCTCTGCAATTTCCACTGAACTTGGATCATTGTGTCCCATAACATTATTAAATGGTACAATGAATGCAAGTACACTGAAGCATGCATGTTTATGTTGCCGCCATATAGTAATATAAGGCAGTGTTTCCCAACCAGTGTGCCATGGCCCACTAGTGTGCCGTGAGCGATCATCATGTGTGCCGTGGGAAATTGGAACCCCCAATACCCTTTCTTCCCCCTCCTGCCGAACACTTTTTCTTCTCCACTCGGGCTCCCTTCTTCCCAGCATCGCTCTATGACTTTGTGACAGGGGATTCTGTCATAAAGTTTTCCCGTGCCTGTTTTAGGGACCTTAAAGTGGTGAGCCTCCTTCCAACATTGTGATTCTGGATAGAAAACAAACAACAACATAACATAACATTGTTTGAGTCTACAGTGCTCTCTGGGTGTAGGGGAACTATAACTTCCAAACTCAAGGTCAATTCCCAAGCAAACCCTTTCAGTACTTTCTGTTGGTAATGAGAGTTCAATATGCCAAGTTTGGTTCAATTCCATTGTTGCAAGAGTTCAGGATGCTCTTTGATTGTGTGTTAACTATAAATCCCAGAAACTGTAACTCCCAAACGTCAAGGTCTATTTTCCCCAAACTCCATCTGTGTTCACATTTGGGCATATTGTGTATTCATGCCAAGTTTGGTCCTGATCTAACATTGTTGAGTCCACAGTGCTCTCTGGATATAGGTGAACTACAACTCCAAAACTCAAGGTCAATACCCACCAAACTCTTATAGTATTTTCTCTTGGTTATGGGAGTTCTGTATGGGAAGTTTGATTCCATTCCATCATTGGTGGAGTTCAGAGTGCTCTTTGATTGTGGGTGAACTAGAACTCCCAGCTGTTGAGCAAGACCTCTGTGTGTGTCTTTCTGCCATTCCTGCCAGGATATCTATGTTGTGTTCATCGAAACAGGCCCAGGTTTCACACTGAGTGTATAAATACATTGAAAAACATATTAACTATATGTATGACTGTGTTAGAGTGTCATTTTGTGTCATTTTGGTTGGTGGTGCGCCCCAGGATTTTGTAAATGTAAAAAATGTGCCGTGACTCAAAAAAGGTTGAAAAACACTGTGTTAGGGCATGATCAGCCATGTTTTTTCCCCATATCTATGCAGAGTTCTGGAGCCAATGGAAAGATGCCTCATTAAAAACATTTTTTCTCAATTAGAAGCATGCAAAAAACATAGTTATCTTTTCATAGTATGCCAATTGGGATCTAGGTTCATCTCAAAAAGAAGATGGTTTGAATGCAGTATATTCTGTTTCCAATTTTTCCATTTCCAAATACACAGAAAGTCACATAGGAATAATATCTCAGCTACAAAAAAGAAAGAAAAGATGCAAAGCAAAGAAAAAAATGAGCGAATAGGAAGATAATGAAACAAGATATTAGAAAAGATACAAGCAACTTTCAATGTTCGGAAGCTATATTAAATTGCCTCATCAATGTGTCTAAATATATCAGAAAAGAAAAAAAGCAATACTTTGAATTACATTCTTTTACAACCAGAGATATAATATTTAGTAATAAATATTGATTTTTTGGTAATAAATATGTACTTAGAAGCTGGACCAATGTCAGCACATACTTCTTACTAACTAGAAGTTAGTCTAGTATTGCCACATATTTATTACTAAATATCAGTATTGTTGGGTGAGTAGGCTTATTAACAAAAGACCCTCCTCATAAACATCTTGCAGAGTAACGTATTAGCAGCAGCATGACCCAGCATCAGTAGCCAAAAGTGATAAAAAGAACAAAAAAACACAGACCAATGTTATATAGTCATTAGGAGGCTTTTCTTTATTGCAAAATAATATGATCGCACTATTTACAAGAACAAAGTTTCTATAACACAAATAAAGCTCTTTATACTTCCTTCTTTGCTTCCATGCTGGGCTTCTTTCTCATGCAGATAAGCAGCTTCACTCTCACTGAGCTTCCTTTTACACTGAATTTACACAGGAGCTTCATACAGGAGCTTTTTACACACAGCAGTCTTCACAGTGGAGCTTTACACATGAGGCTTCTCTCATCGAAGCTTCTCATACCAGACCATCTTCACACTGAGGCA
Source organism: Anolis apletophallus (assembly GCA_030556195.1). Lineage (NCBI taxonomy): Eukaryota > Metazoa > Chordata > Lepidosauria > Squamata > Anolidae > Anolis > Anolis apletophallus. Next base: position 7,647,456 of record JARBWK010000013.1, read on the forward strand.
TCTCTCAGATTGAGGCCTTACTCTCAATGAGGCCTCTTTAACACTGGAGCCTTGTCAACCTGAGGCTTCTCACACTGAGGCCTCTCTCAGATCAGACACTGAGGGTTCTCTCAGCCTTTCTCTCACTGAGGCCTCTCTAACACTGGAGTCTTCTCATACTGAGGCTTCTCACACTGAGGCCTCTCTCAGATCAGACACTGAGGGTTCTCTCAGCCTTTCTCTCACTGAGGCCTCTCTAACACTGGAGTCTTCTCATACTGAGGCTTCTCACACTGAGGCCTCTCTCAGATCAGACACTGAGGGTTCTCTCAGCCTTTCTCCCACTGAGGCCTCTCTCAGCCTTTCTCCCACACTGAGGCCTCTCTAACACTGGAGTCTTCTCACACTGAGGCTTCTCACACTGAGGCCTCTCTCAGATCAGACACTGAGGGTTCTCTCAGCCTTTCTCCCACTGAGGCCTCCCTAACACTGGAGCCTTCTCAACACTGAGGCTTCTCACACTGAGGCCCCTCTCAGATCAGACACTGAGGGTTCTCTCAGCCTTTCTCCCACTGAGGCCTCCCTAACAATGGAGCCTTCTCAACCTGAGGCTTCTCACACTGAGGCCTCTCTCAGATCACACACCGAGAGTTCTCTCAGCCTTTCTCCCACTGAGGCCTCTCTAAGATCAAACACTGAGTCTTCTCACACTGAGGCCTTCTCATACTAAGGCTTCTCACACTGAGGCCTCTCTCAGACACTGAGGGTTCTCTTAGCCTTTCTCCCACTGAGGCGAGCTAATACGGAGAAGCCTACTCAAACGGAGGTCTACAGACACACTAAGTCCCTTCACCCATAGAGACCTCTCATAGATTGATGGTACTAAGATACAAGTACATCTGCTTATACTGAACTATACCTTTTGCTGAGTCATTGTATCTATTTAACCCTTTGAGTGTTTGACTCACTTTTTTGTAATTAAAAATACCTCGTCAATTTTTAATATTTGTGACAAATACCATTAGTAATATTCTTTATACATTATGATAGACCTTCCCTTTGCTGAATCAAAACAATCTATTTCATTTACCTCTCAAATATTATGGATGGATTACTCTTTTTTCCCTTTCACTATTTTCCTTGCATCCCCTGTCTAATAAAACATCCTTAGTGCTGTTTTTCCTTAGTTGTCTCCTTGTATATTATGTGTTTTCAATGTTTCACAAAAACATACTTGTAAGGAGTCAAAATTAATAATGGTGGTTATTAAAACAGTTATAAAAACAACTCCCGGCTGCCTGACAGTGCGGGACCCAAGGCAATTTACAGCGTGAATTAAAACAGAACGCAGCAAGAACAATAAAAGAGCCATTAAATAATGTTTCACATGGAAACCAAACCCTGAATTATGACAGTTTTTAAAGCACTGGGAAAAAGCCAACATTTTTTAAAAGGCAGCAGCCACCATGAAAACATCCCACATGTATCAATCAATCACCAAGCAACTTTTCCAATAAACGAGGTGGTCTCCACTGAAAAGAGAACAGGTGGAGTTCAGAATGCTCTTTGATTGCAGGCGAACTATAAATTCCAGCAACTACAACTCCCAGATGACAAAATCAACCCCCAACCTCACCAGTATTCAAATTTGGGCATATGCAGTATTTGTGCCAAATTTGGTCCAGCGAATGAAAATACATCCCGCCTATCAGATATTTACATTACAATTCCATAACAATAGCAAAAATTACAGTTAGGGATCACTGCCTTGCTGCGGCGTTGGAGCTTGAGCACCTCAATGATGCCACGAGCGAAACTGTGAAGGGACACCCAAGTCGGTCATGGCAGAGAGGTCAGACCAAGCGCAATCCCTGGAGAAGGTAATGGCAACCCACCCCAGTATTCTTGCCAAGAAAGCTAAATGGATCAGTACGACCAGAGATATGTCGATATGCTATCGGAAGATGGGACTCCCAGGTCAGAAGATGGTCAAAATGCTACTGGGAAGGAGCAGAGGATAAGTTCAACTAGCCTCAGATGTGATGACTGTCATGTATTATGTTCTGCAGTTGAAGGTGGTTGGTGATGGAAGGGTTAATGTAAGTATTGAGTAATCTGTAAGTAAGAGTTCATGCGTTCCTTGAGTCTCAATTTAATAATCATGCTACATCTGCAAATGCCCGGTCAAACAGCCATGTCTTGACCTTCTTGCGAAATGTCAGGAGGGAGGGGGCTGATCTGATGTCACTAGGAAGGGCGTTACAAAGCCGAGGAGCCACCACTGAAAAGGCCCTGTCTCTCGTCCCCACCAATTGCGCATGCGATGCAGGTGAAACCGAGAGCAGGGCCTCTCCGGATGATCTTAAACATCTTGATGGTTCATAGGGGGAGATGCGTTTGGACATGTAAGTTAGACCAGAACCATTAAGGGCTTTAAAGGCTAAAGCCAGCACTTTGAATTGTGCCCGGTAGCAAACTGGTAGCCAGTGGAGCTGGCACAACAGAGGAGTTACCATCCCTCCATCTTGCCCTTGGTTGGCCCCTCTTCCTTTTTCCTTCCATTTTCCCCAGCATCACTCTCTTCTCTAAGCTTTCCTGTCTTCTCATTATGGCCACGTACTTCATCTTTGCCTCTACTATCCTTCCCTCCAATGATCAGTCAGGCTTTATTTCCTGAAGTATGGACTGGTTGAATCTTCTCGTGGTCCAAGGCACTCTCAGAACTTTCATCCAACACCACAGTTCAAAAGCATCTCTCTTCCTTCGCTCAGCCTTCCCTATGGTCCAGCTCTCACATTCGTAGGTTACTACGGGGAATACCATTGCTTTGACTATGCGGATCTTCATTACCCGTGTGATGTCCAAAAAGAGAGATTATTTTCATTACAGGAGAGTGGAATGCTAAGGTGGGAAGTCACACGACAACTGGGATCACAGGCAAGCATGGTCTGGGACAGACCTGGGCAACCTTCGGCCCGCGGGCTGGATCCGGCCCGGCAGCTGATTCTGTCCGGCTCGGGGAGAAGGGCGTCGGGAGCTGGGCCAAGAGGAAGGGGTGCTGCTGCCGCCATACCACCGCGGGCTCTGAGGCCTGCGTCGGCAGACAGCCCACCGCTCCGGAGAACAATCGGAGGAGCGGTGGCTTTGGAGTGCCTGCCATCCCAGGAGGCGATCCGGGCCTACCGCGGGAGCAGTCAGTGAGCTGCGGCGGCTGATCGCCCTGGCGACCCGGAAGACTTGATCATTTTCCGGTTCACCAGGGCGATCACCCGCTGCAGCTCGCAGACTGCTCTTGCTGCAGGCCCGGATCGCCTTCTGAGATGGCAGGCACTCCAAAGCTGGGATGGCAGGCACTCCATGGCAGGGCAATCAGCTGGGAAATGGCTGGGGGCAAGAGCGGGCAGAGGCCTGCAGCCTCCGATCGTCTGCTGCTCTGCTCTGCTCTGCTCTGCTGCGGCAGCGGCTGGGTCTGCTTTGTCATCAACGCACAAAACACACAAAAAACAATAAGGCTATGGTGCCTGAATTGCAGCCTAACACAATAGGAAGAAGAGTACCCAGAGAAAATACCCCAAGTGCTCAGTGCAATGCAAGACCAGTACAGGTCATAAGCAAAAATATATGTATCATTTATTATACCCAAAATGGAAAAATATAGAGGCAATAAGCCTCCAAAGAAGTACCAACCAGTGAAGTATCACTATATAACAAGAACAAAGCACAAGCCACGGATACACTGAATGCAATAAGAGATACGAGAAGCTCCCTCAATTATACAGGCATAAACATGAATAGAAGTACAAGCAATAAGCAGTAAACACAGGAGCTCCTCAAATGAGGATATACTCTCGGCGGGTGGTGAGGAATGTCCCCCTGGAATACCAAAACATGAGGTTAGAGCCCCGGAGGATCCAAAACGCCGGTCTGGAGGTAGAAAGAGCAACCAATGCTCGGACCCGCCTGGAAGTGAGGCCGCCGCCGTGCGGGTGCCCCGGTGCGGCTGCAGAGGCTCCCCTGACCCAGATGGGTGGAAGGGGGGAGTAGGAGACCCAAAATCAGGGCGTCCCTGCGTAGGAGGCCAATGCCCCAGGAGTAATGCAATCCGAAGCCCCCCCAGATGATAGAGGTTCCTGGCAGCAACAGTTGAAGCGTCAAACCAGGAAGCAGCCTGTATTCAATACGCAGGCGCGGCGTTCCCCAGTGGTGTGATGCCAAATGGGGGAAGGACGGGGTCGTCAGGAAAGATGTGAAGGAAAACGCTGATGCACTGGGTGGTGGGGAAGAATCCAAGGAGGGGGGCAATCCAACGCCGAAGAGGAATTCAGTGGAGTGGAGGCTTGTTCAAACCCAAATGGGAAGCATCAGCATGACATCCATATGGACATAAGGAGATTCATGGGGAAGGACCCATGACATGAAGGTTCTAGCCGCGGACGGCACTCAAGTAATTGGCCAAGTCCGTTTCGCCTGTAGCGTCGGCTTGTTCACAGCGGCGAACCACAGAGAGCGATATCCACAAAATTATAGTACTACAAGTACAAACATCAGAAGCACATCAGTATACACTTCCAAAAGCACACATAGTTTAAGCAGTATGGTAAACAATATAGCCACATGAAATAATACATACCATAAACAATCATAACAGCGTCATCGCAGATAAGGGGAAGTATAGACCCAAAGGTAAGGAGTAAAAGAGCACCTAGCCCTATTTATGTCATCAATCACTCATTGTAGTATCATCATTAACGTCAGCTGGGGAGAGGGCGGGGGAGAGGTTTACCTAAGGAGCTCATTTATGGTGCGATTGTCATTTAGGCCACTAGGGTGCTCGCAGGCGATCATGGAAATCCACCATGATTCAGCTCTCAGCAAAGCGTCCTGTATGTTACCATAGAGACGTGTCTTAACCCTTTCCAGGCCCAGAAACTGAAAAGACTCAGGAGAATGATTCATTTGCAGAAAATGCCTATAGAGTTCCGTAGAGTTATTTTTATTTCTAATTCTCGATTTATGTTCGGAAATTCTGGTCTTCAAAGGGCGTGAGGTAATCCCAATGTAGACTAGGCCACACCCACAAATGAGGGCGTATGCCACATTCTCTGAGGCACAGGTAGTAAAGTCCCTAACTTTGAAGGTTCTACCTTTCTGAGGGCTGTATAAAGTTTTGTCCTGACAGACCTGCTTGCAGCATACACATCTGCCACAGGGCCTACATCCCGGGGAGAGGGAGCTACGGGGGGTACAGGGAGCATATTGGGTGTGTACCAACAGATCCTTGATGTTCCGCGTGCGTTTATACGCTTGTATAGGAGGTTGCTCCAGCCCTGGGATGTGGGATACTAGAGGCCAATATTTTCTTAAGATTGCCATCATTGATTGGCTATGGGGGGTCAGGAATGTGGACCAAATGAGTCTTTTGGGAGGGGTTTTTTTCTCTGTTCTGGGTGTCAAGAGTTGTTTCCTAGGGATTTTTTCGGCCTTATTCCTGGCTTTCTGTATAATGGAAGGGGGGTATCCTCTTTGTTGGAGATCGCAGGACAATCTGTCCGCTTCCTTTTTAAATTCGCTCATGTAAGAAGAATTTCTCTTTAATCTAATAAATTGGGAGAACGGAAGGTTGGATTTTAGAGAGAAGGAATGATAACTTGCATTATGTAAGATGGAGTTTTTATCGGTCTCCTTGTGAAAATTTTTGATTCTCAGTCTACCCTGGTCTTTATAGACAGTCGTGTCCAAAAAACTGACATGGCTGGTACTGGATGCCACCGTGAATGAAATTTGGGGATGCCAACTATTAGCCCATGTACGGAATTCATCTAAGGGGGTGTCCTTACGTAATATTACGAAACAGTCGTCTATGTACCTCCAGTAGGATTTAATATATGGGTACATCTGGTTTAAATTAGAATTGTATATAATTTTTTCTTCAAGCGAGGCCATAAATAGATTGGCCACTGACGGCGCTATAGAGCTCCCCATCGCCACACCTTTTTGTTGTAAATAGAAAGTACTATTAAACGCAACATAATTGTATTCGAAAATACAGTCAAGTAGATTAAGTAAATACAAGGGGGGGGGGGAATTTCTGTTTCGATATTGTAAAAAATGTTAGAGATGATATCCCTGGCCTCTATGAGAGGAATATGCGTGTAAAGGGCGGAGACATCCATCGAGATGAGTATGTCCATGGGGTCGACTTTTATATTTTCTACCTTTCGGATGAAGTCTCCGGTGTCTTTTAAGTAAGAGGGCATTTTAGTTACACAGGGTTGAAGAATAGTATCGAGATACACAGATAATGGTTCCAGGAGTCCAGCTGACCCTGATACGATCGGTCTGCCAGGGGAAGGGGTTATATTTTTATGGATCTTCGGGAGTATATAGAACTCGGGAATTTGAGGATGGGGGTTATGCAGAAATTTGGAGACCTGAGGACTAATATAGCCCTGGTCCTCACCCTCCTGGATTAAGTTGGCCACTATCTTGGAAAATCTCGTGGTGGGATCACCAGGTAGCTTTTTATAGAATTCAATGTCATTGAGTTGTCTGAGAACCTCCTTCTCATAATCAGAGCGGTTTAAGCAAACAATGGCCCCTCCCTTGTCCACCGGCTTGAAAATTATTGATGGATGTCTGCCTAATGATTTAAGCAAATTAATATCTGTGGAAGTTAGATTAGATGAGGTGGTGTCCTGTTGATGTGAGATTTTTTGTATTTCTTTGAGTACTACATCCTCAAAAGTCCTTACATTGTGTGAAATCTGAAATGGCGTGAACGTACTTTTTACGTAAATTCTGGGGTTGATTAATGAGGGGGTTTCTTTAGTGTCTGATTCACCAAAGAATTCTTTTGGTCGTAAGGACTTTTGAGGATGTAGTACTCAAAGAAATACAAAAAATCTCACATCAACAGGACACCACCTCATCTAATCTAACTTCCACAGATATTAATTTGCTTAAATCATTAGGCAGACATCCATCAATAATTTTCAAGCCGATGGACAAGGGAGGGCCATTGTTTGGCAAAACACGCTCTGATTATGAGAAGGAGGTTCTCAGACAACTCAATGACATTGAATTCTATAAAAAGCTACCTGGTGATCCCACACGAGATTTTCAAGATAGTGGCCAACTTAATCCAGGAGGTGAGGACCAGGGCTATATTAGTCCTCAGGTCTCAAAATTTCTGCATAACCCCCATCTCGAATTCCCGAGTTCTATATACTCGAAGATCCATAAAATATAACCCCTCCCCTGGCAGACCATTCGGTATCAGGGGTCAGCTGGACTCCTGGAACCACATTATCTGTGTATCTCGATACTATTCTTCAACCCTGTGTAACTAAATGCCCTCTTGCTTAAAAGGCACCGGAGACTTCATCCGAGAAGGTAGAAAAATATAAAAGTTGACCCCATGGACATACTCATCTCGATGGATGTCTCCAGCCCTTTGCGCATATATTCCTCTCATGAGGCCAGGGGATATCATCTCTAACATTTTTACAATATCGAAACAGAATTCCCCCCTTGTATTTACTTAATCTACTTGACTGTATTTTGAATACAATTATGTTGCGTTAAATAGTACTTTCTATTTACAACAAAAGGTGTGGCGATGGGGGGCTCTATAGCGTCAGTGGCCAATCTATTTATGGCCTCGCTTGAAGAAAAATTTATATACAATTCTAATTTAAACCAGATGTACCCATATATTAAATCCTACTGGAGGTACATAGGCGACTGTTTAAGTAATATTACGTAAGACACCCCTTAGAAGAATTCCGTACATGGGCTAATAGTTGGCATCCCCAAATTTCATTCACGTGGCATCCAGTACCAGCCATGTCAGTTTTTTGGACACGACTGTCTATAAAGACCAGGGTAGACTGAGAATCAAAAATTTTCACAAGGAGACCCGATAAAAACTCCATCTTACATAATGCAAGTTATCATTCCTTCTCTCTAAAATCAACCTTCCATTCTCCCATTTATTTATTAGATTAAAGAAATTCTTCTTACATGAGGCGAATTTAAAAGGAAGCGGACAGATTGTCCTGCGATCTCCAACAAAGGATACCCCCTTCCATTATACAGAAAGCCAGGAATAAGGCCGAAAAAATCCTAGGAAACAACTCTTGACACCCAGAACAGAGAAAAAAACCCTCCCAAAAACTCATGTGGTCCACATTCCTGACCCCTCATAGCCAATCAATGATGGCAATCATTAGAAAATATTGGCCTCTAGTATCCCACATCCCCGGGCTGGAGCAACCTCCTATACAAGCGTATAAGCGCACACGGACATCAGGATCTGTTGGTACACACCCAATATGCTCCTGTACCCCCGTAGCTCCCTCTCCCGGGATGTAGGCCTTGTGGCAGATGTGTATGCTGCAAGCAGGTCTGTCAGGACAAAACTTTATACAGCCCTCAGAAAGGTAGAACCTTTAAAGTTAGGGACTTTACTACCTGTGCCTCAGAGAATGTGGTATACGTCCTCATTTTGTGGGTGTGGCCTAGTCTACATTGGGATTACCTCACGCCCTTTGAAGACCAGAATTTCAGAACATAAATCGAGAATTAGAAATAAAAATAACTCTGAACTCTATAGGCATTTTCTGCAAATGAATCATTCTCCTGAGTCTTTTCAGTTTCTGGGCCTGGAAAGGGTTAAGACACGTCTCTATGGTAACATACAGGGCCTTTGCTGAGAGCTGAATCATGGTGGATTTCCATGATCGCCTGCGAGGCACCTAGTGGCCCTAAATGACAATCGCACCATAAATGAGCTCCTTAGGTAAACCTCTCCCCGCCCCCTCCCCAGCTGGCGTTAATGATGATACTACAATGAGTGAATGATGACATAAATAGGGCTAGGTGCTCTTTTACTCCTTACCTTTGGGTCTATACTTCCCCTTATCTGCGATGGCAGCTGTTATGATTGTTTATGGTATGTATTATTTCATGTGGCTATATTGTTTACCATACTGCTTAAACTATGTGTGCTTTTGGAAGTGTATACTGATGTGCTTCTGATGTTTGTACTTGTAGTACTATAATTTTGTGGATATCGCTCTCTGTGGTTCGCCGCTGTGAACAAGCCGGCCTTCAGGCGAAAGGACTTGGCCAATTACTTGAGTGCTGTCCGTGGCTAGAACCTCCATGTCATGGGTCCTTCCCCATGAATCTCCTTATGTCCATATGGATGTCATGCTGATGCTTCCCATTTGGGTTTGAACAAGCCTCCACTCCACTGAATTCCTCTTCGGCGTTGGATTGCCCCCCTCCTTGGATTCTTCCCCACCACCCAGTGCATCAGCGTTTTTCCTTCACATCTTTCTGGCGACCCCGTCCTTCCCCATTTGGCATCACACCCACTGGGAACGCCGCGCCTGCGTATTGAATACAGGCTGCTTCCTGGTTTGGCCAGCTCAACTGTTGCTGCCAGGAACCTCTATCATCTGGGGGGGCTTCGGATTGCATTGCTCCTGGGGCATTGGCCTCCCTACGCAGGGGCAGCCTGATTTTGGGTCTCCTACTCCCCCTTTCCACCCATCTGGGTCAGGAGCCTCTGCAGCCGCACTGGGGCACCACGGCGGCGACCTCACTTCAGGCGGGTCGAGCATTGGTTGCTCTTTCTACCTCCAGACCGGCGTTTTGGATCCTCCGCTCTAACCTCATGTTTTTTGGTATTCCAGGGGACATTCCTCACCACCCGCCGAGAGTATTTCCTCATTTGAGGAGCTCCTGTGTTTACTGCTTATTGCTTGTACTTCTATTCATGTTTATGCCTGTATAATTGAGGGAGCTTCTCGTATCTCTTATTGCATTCAGTGTATCCGTGGCTTGTGCTTTGTTCTTGTTATATAGTGATACTTCACTGGTTGGTACTTCTTTGGAGGCTTATTGCCTCTATATTTTTCCATTTTGGGTATAATAAATGATACATATATTTTTGCTTATGACCTGTACTGGTCTTGCATTGCACTGAGCACTTGGGGTATTTTCTCTGCTTTGTCATCCTCTGGGCTGGGTCCATTGGGCCATTCCATCTTGGGATCCTTCCTCTCTTGAGGATGTCAGCCTCCATCTTGGTTCGCACCTTGTCTTCTTGAATTTCATTTCATTTTATTTTAGTGGTTTTTAATATTATTTTATAATAATAATTTATTATAATAATATAATAATATAATAAACAATATAATAATGTTATATTATATTATAATTTCAATATATTATAATGTCTATATATATACTATAATATAATAATTATGATATTAATACTAATAATATATGAATATTTCTTGATATATTAATCTGTTAATATTAATGATGTGTAATATATAGTAAATATAGTAAATAAATAAATAAATAATGTAGATTAGAATGTAGTTCAGCCTTTAGGTGCCGCCCTCCATAATATTTTTTGGCTCTTGTGTGGACCCTTGGAAAAAATAATTGCCCACCCCTGGTCTGGGACAACAAAATGAAGCGGGACGCAGGCTGAAAGAATTATGCCAGGAAAACGCACCGTGTATAACAAACACCGTTATGAAGTAGCAACAAAAATAATGTTATGGTTGGGGGTCACCACAACATGAGGAACTGTATTAACGGATCATGGCATTAGGAAGGTTGAGAACCACTGGGCTAGATGTATAAAATGTATATGAAGCATCCATGACTTTGCTGCTTAGGTTTGAATCCCATCTCCTGGATCTTTCATTAAGTACATTCCAACCTCCAAAAAGTACATTTCACCTCCAAAAACCCCCCAAGTCCCAACCATTTTGGATAAAGGATACCCTACCTCCATAGAAGACGATAGTTATAAATGCTGTGAAGTTTGCAACTTAAGTAAAAGTATGTTAAAAAAATTAGGCCAAATCTATGTACTCTCTCTTTTTTTGGGTCCTTCTCCTCTTTTGCTTTCATCTGCCTGTGATTTATCATTAAGATTCTCTCGCTGTTGGCAAGTGGGGAGGAAATGGGGTTAGAGCAAGATTTTCATTCTTATTGCCTTCAAACGTTATAAAATGCTTTAAATATTCAAATTGCTCTCCACCTGGGTTTTATCCTCCGTTTTACGGGGATGATTATTAATAGTCAAGTTAATCTCTCGGCAGGAGAACACAAAGCTGGCTTGTCGTGATGAGCGAGGGATGGTTACTTCCTTCTGACCCAGTTAGGATGGGTTGGCTTCATCCAGGGAAGAACAGAAAGTTCTTAAGAGTAGTGCATTCCTATACATCTTATAAATCACCTTTCCACGGATGCCTCGATCCTTATCAATATTTCTGGTTTCTTCTCCAGTTCTCCTAATCTCTCCTCAGAAATGGTGGATCCCATTCATAGTAAACCACCCTTCCATGGTTGCCTCCACCTTTATCCATATTTATGTTCTACTAGCTTGGGGACCCGGCGGTGCCCGGGTTATTTGAGGAAGGTATTGTGTGCCAAGGTTGGTTCCTATTAGATGTTTATGTGGCTTGCAGTGGTCTCAGGAACTTAGTGAAGGTACTGCAAGTCCCATTGGCCATGGTCCATCCCCCTCCAAACAGCACCAGGATGTAGAGTGGGTCATGGGGACTGTGTGTGTCACATTTGGTCTTGATCATTCTTTGGATGAGGGTTGCAGCGGTCTCGGAAGGTGAGTGAAGGTATTTCAAGTCCCATCATCTGTGGTCCATCCTCCTTGAAACAGCACCAGGGTGTAGAGTGGGTCAAGGGGCTCTGTGTGCTAATTTTGGTCTGTATTGGTCATTGGGTGAGGGTCGCATTGTGAAGTGGGCCATTGGGCCCCTGTGTGCCAAGTTTGGTCCTGATCCGTCACTGCTGTGGGCCGCAGTGTCTGACTGCCTGAGGCCTTTCCTTTTCTCTCTGCGTCACCTTAGAATGTTGGAATGTGGATGGCCAATCGGAGTCCTTTATGCAAATACCATTTTAGTGGCAACCAATCCTATCTGTCTGGGGCCGTAGAATGTTGGAGTTCTGAGGCTGGCCAATCAGAGTCCTTTATGCAAATAATCCCATAGTGGCAACCTATTGAAATGCTGTCACATATTCCTTGGCACCTCCGCACCTCCCAAAAAATGAACATTCCATTTTCAATGGGAAAAAACTGTCATTTGGCTTACTCAAGCATTCAGTTGCATTCCGTTTTGCTGGCCAATCAGAGTCCTTTATGCAAATAGTCTCTCAGTGACAACCAATTACCTCTGTCTGGTGCCTTAGAGTGTTGGAGTTCTGAGGCTGGCCAATCAGAGTCCTTTATGCAAATAATCTGTTGCCTTAGAGTGTTGGAGTTTTGAGGCTTGCCAATCAGAGTCCTTTATGCAAATATTCCCACAGTGGCAACCAATCAAAACACTGGCACATATTCCTCCGCACCTCCCGCCCTCCACACCTCCGCAAACACTGACTTTTATTGTATACATAGATAGATAGATAGATAGATAGACAGATAGACGGACGGACAGACAGACAGACAGACAGACAGACAGACAGATAGATAGATAGATAGATTCTCCGTTTCCCCTTCTATTCTGTCCCTAGAAGTGATGGCTCCCATCCATCTTAAATCACCTTTCTATTGATGTCTCCATCCTTATCCATAATTCTGGTTTCTCCTCCATTTCTCCTCCTTTTCTGTCCCCAGGAATGGTGGATCCCATCCATCTTAAACCACCCTTCCATGGATGACACCATCCTTAGCCATATTTCTGTTTCTCTTCCTTCTCTCCTCTTCTGCCCCCAGGAGTGGTGGATCCCTGCCATCATAGGCCAACTTTCCACTGATGTCCATTTCTCCTCCTCTTCTTTTTGCTGGGAGTGTGAATAGGTGGCTTAAAAACATGGCACTGGGCTGCTCAAAAATTCCTGGCGCAAACTTTCCCCTCTGCTTTCCTTCCAGATGTCTCCTGTCAAAATGGTCTGTGATGCACCACAACCTCACAAGTCATAAACAAACGGCAGGAGCGTAATGAGTCTGAGCCTTTTCTATTTATTTTTCTTGCATGTGCTCCAAGCTGCCATGCACCCAGTGCGTTGATAGTCTCGGTTGTACACTTTATTTCTCAATCGTGATGCATTTGATTGCCTGGCCCCTGCTGAATTAGTCACTTGAAACGCATCCCAGACCACGTGGGGGATTTTTGTAACTTCTCCACAGGATTTATATTGTAATATCCCATAATGTTCCAGTATTTTTTTCTCTCTCCTCCCTACCAGCTCTGGAAAAAGCAGCGGCTCACAATAAGGACGGTTAGATCCGCCAATTAGTTTGCTCTTCTATTTATAGAAAAGTCACCCGTCAAGCCATGGATGAAGAGCTGGGAAGAAAGTGTGTCTAAATGCTCCACAATGAAAAATGCGGCTCATTAAAAGAACTTATAACTCCAACTCCTAGTGTGATCAATAAATAGGAGATGGAACCTGAGGATCCGGCAGATATCTTCCGCAAATAAGTCTCCCCAAAACCAGTGGGACCTGTGCCAGCTCAGCTGCTGTGCCGGATTTCAAAAGAGCTTCATCACAATGGAGGAAAATAACAAAACGCTGGCTTTCAAAGGGCAAAAGTGAGATCATCCATTCTGCAAGCGGAGATTTAAACTTGGGGACACGTCTGAAAAATCTCAGACCAGAAACAATTACTCTTGACTCCATTCCCTCTCACATTGCATAGATGGGATCTTAGACCTGTCCTACCAAACTGTTGCTAGACTAATGTTCTTTGGAGTTGTAGTTCACCTACATCCAGAGAGCACTATGGACTCAAGCAGTGATGGATCTGGACCAAATTTGGCACGAATACTCAATATGCCCAAATGTGAGCGATTGGGGAAAATACACCTTGACATTTGGGAGTTGTAGTTGCTGGGATTTATAGTTCACCTACAATCAAAGAGCATTCTGAACCCCACCAACAGTAGAATTGGGCCAAACTTCCCACACAGAACCCCCATGACCAACAGAAAATACTGATGGTCTTGGGAGACCCCGCTGACACCCATTCACAACACCCAACAGTGTGTATATTTTGTATGTTTTGATATGGTCAACATTGACTAATGACAACAAATGAATAACTTATTATTATTATTTATTAAATTTATTAGTCGCCACTCCCATACGGCTCGGGGCGAATTACAGAGTTCAAGTTCACTGGGCCAGACCAGTAGGAACGATACAACAACAGCAATACATAATACAAAAGAGGAACAGTGCATTAAACAAATACTAAACAGCAATATAACGATTACTAAGTTTCTGGAATTAACTAATTATTACAGTTATTACACCAACTACAAGTTACAGACGACTCCTTAAAGAAGCCAGCCAGCTCCGGGTCTTAAATCAAGCTCATAGTTTTTGGAGGGATTGGTGACGAGGTTAGGTACTCGGGCTTGGGATAGTTGGGGAGGGAGACAGTCTTAGATGTTACAGGGCTGTCTTTTCTGGGCGCCTTGGGCTCCTCCTCTCATTTGTCTCTGTGACTAGGCAGATCAGATCTAGTCCATATCCCAAAGCCCACACCCCAGAAAGTTCGTGTGTTAAATCTCCTGTGCTTCCTCTTCCTTTGGCAGGGATCGCCGTTTCTTCCATAGAGATCACGCTTGCTGCCAACGGTAAGGGCGGTTTTGTGGCTCTGTGGACCTTCTGTCTCTCTATTCCGGGGGGACTTACAACAAATACCATTAAAATATTTTCTAACCTCAGACCACTGAGGTTATTCATAAAAGAGGTTATACAAGCTCCTTAGAAACTCCTTTTCAGGGTAGTTTCAGGGGCATAAGTAGCACATTTTCACTTTGAGTTAGTTTGCAGCAATTGGAGTGTGTTAAGGTTAAGCTCCCTGGTGGCACAGAGGGTTAAACCGCTGAGCTGCTGAACTTGCTGACTGAAAGGTTGGTGGTTCGAATCTGGGGAGAAGAGTGAGCTCCCGCTATGTTCAGCTTCTGCCAACCAGCAGTTTGATAACCTGAAAGTGTGAGTAGACAAGTAGCTATCGCTTCTGCGGGAAGGTAACGGTTCTCCATACAGTCATGCTGGTCACTAGACTTAATGGACAAAACATAACACAAAACACACATGCTGTGCCTTTCTTGCAATTGCTGCATTGGCTGCCGGTCTGTTTTGGAACAAATGCTGGTCATGATCTATGAAGTCCTATATGGCTCAGGTCTAGGTTATTTGAAGGACCAGATTCCATGACAAAACAGGTTTGCTGAAGCAGAACTGTAACATTAAGTTCTGCTCTGTTAGTATTTTGATTTAATCCTTTTGTGTGCGCGCGAGTGGGAAGGAGAAATAGTAGGGAAAAATGCAGCAAGAGCCTGAACATTTAAAGGTCGTGTTACATTATTAAATGCAACAGGACAGAAATCCTTACTTTTGGAATCTGCAGAGAGATGAGTAGAGATGTCATGTTACCCATCAAAAGCTCTAACATAGGAACAGTTTTGCGTTCTGCTTTGGAATAGTTGCTCCTTAGAGATGCCCAGGAGGAATCGTTCAAAGCAATGCCCTGATTCGGAGAATATACACAAGCCCCAAAGGCCATCTAAGACAAACCTGTTTTTTTTTTTAAAACAGTGGTCTCTTGAAGATAAGCAGTTGCAAGAACTATTTATTTGGGTAAGAGTGAATAAGACTAATGCATGTTGGGTCTGTTGCAGTTCAGTCTGTGACTCTGTCTGATGTTCATGATAGTAATGAGGTTTGGGCCCGGATTACCCATAAGGCCAACATAGGCCATGGCCTAGGGGAGTAAGCCAAGGGGGGCGCAAATCACGGACCCCCAAAAAAAGTTGAAACAAAAAAGCGCCATGGCCAGCACCTGGGGTCTCTCCCAAGTCTCGGAGCTTGCGAATGCCAAGGGGGAGTCAGGTGTGTTAGTTGTGGGGAGGGTGCCTGGCTCTGTCCCCGGGTCCAATCCCGAGGACCTGCCCTCTTCTCCCTCCCTCCCTCCCAGACATGGCCTCCTTTGCGGAGGGAGGGAGTAGCTTCACTCCCATCCGTCACGGAGGGCGAAGGGGCAGGGCCTGTGGGTCTGCCCACTCCGATACCAGAGCAAGAGGAAGCTTTGGAGGTGCCCGCATTTGGAGGCACTATCCAGGATTCACCTCTTCAAGAAGCTCCAGATGTCACTCCGGGTCCTCCCCCTCCATCGGGACCGTATTCCCGGCCGCTGCGGCTGCACTCCTCGTATTCGGCAGGGAGCTGGCGCATGAGGCCACGCCCCCCCATCCAGGGGCAGAGGTCAGCACACTAAGAAGCAGCGTTCTGTGTCTCCCTCCAGGCCTGCACGCCATTCACTCCCTCCCTCCCTTCTGGACATGGCCTCCTTTGCGGAGGGAGGGAGGGAGGGAGGGGGGAGGGAGGGAGCGGGGAGCTGCGCCCTAGGCTTCACTGTAGGCAAGGTGAATTCACCAGCAGGAAAAGAGAGATAAGAAATCCTTATCTGGTTATAAGGGCAAGAGAAATGCTTTCCTTTCGGTTCTGGAGTCAGGAAAAGCTTTATATTGATACAAGGGAAAGAGTTAGCTCAGTCTTGTCAGCGTTGGAATTTCATGACTGTTTTGTTTCCAAGTGTTCCTGGTTTCATGTTCCAAGTTTTGCCAGGCTCCGATCTGTGCATTGCAGTGTTTCTCAGCCTGGGGGTTCTGACCCCTGGTGGGGGGCGTGGGCGTCAGAGGGTTTGTCAAAGACCATCAGAAAACACAGTATTTTTGTTGCTCATGGGGGTTTTGTGTGGGAAGTTTGGCCCAATTGTATCATTGGTAGGTTTTAGAATGCTCTTTGATTTTAGGTGAACTATAAATCCCAGCAATGGCAACTCCCAAACATCAAGGTCTGTTTTCCCCAAACTCTACCAGTGTTCACATTTGGGCATACTGAGTATTCA
Organism: Anolis apletophallus; assembly: GCA_030556195.1. Classification (NCBI taxonomy): domain Eukaryota; kingdom Metazoa; phylum Chordata; class Lepidosauria; order Squamata; family Anolidae; genus Anolis; species Anolis apletophallus. The sequence goes on from JARBWK010000013.1 coordinate 7,664,344, forward strand.
TGCCAAGTTTAGTCTAGATCCATCATTGTTTGAGTTCATAGTGCTCTCTGGATGTAGGTGAACTACAACTCCAAAACTCAAGGTCAATGCCTACCAAACCCTTCTAGTATTTTCTGTTGGTCATAAGAGTTCTGTGTGCCAAATTTGGTTCAATTCCATCATTGGTGTAGTTCAGAATGCTCTTTGATTGTAGATAAACTATAAATCCCAGCAACTACAATTCCCAAATAACAAAACCAACTCCCCCAACCCCACCAGTATTGACATTTGGGGTTATTGGGTATTTGTGCCAAATTTGGTCCAGTGAATGAAAATACATCCTACATATCAGATATTTACATTATGATTCAGGACAGTAGCAAAATTACAAAATTATGAAGTTGCTACGAAAATAATGTTATGGTTGGGGGTCACCACAACATGAGGAACTTTTTAAGGGTCACGGCATTAGGAAGGTTGAGAAACACTGGTATATTGGATTTCCAATGTTGAAATTTCATGACGGTCTTGTTTCCAAGTGTTCCTAGTTTCATGTCCTAAGTTTTTTTGCCAGGCTCCTGATCTGTTTATTGTATTTTCATGCTGCCTTGTTCTATGGATTTCATATCTTGGGATCTGGAGTTTCATCTTTGTGCCTTGAACCTCATGGACTATCTTTTATCTTTGGACTATATAGTTTTTACCATTTTTAGTGCTTTGCTCACATATATTCCTCAATAAACAGATTATACCAAGCTGTTGTGGTGTTTAAGGACAGAGGTGTTCCTGCTCTGGAGTGCAACAGGGTCTCTGATATGGGATGTCAACAGTGTCCCCCCACCCCCACCCCCATGATATGCCAGGGTTCTTCTTTTTGTTGTTATTGAGTGCCTTCAAGGAGTTTCTGACATATGGGAAATGAAGATTTTCTACTAAATCGGGCACTGCTTCAATAGTTATGAGCTCATAACCCAGATTTTGCAATTTTTCACCAAATATCTTGCTTTAAAAAATTAAATGGAGTAGATAATCAGACCCAGATTACCCATAGGGTCAACAAGGCCATGGCCTAGGGGCGCGAGCCGAGGGGGGCGCAGATCACGGCCCAAACAAAATTTAAAAAATTAAAATGTTATAAAATAATTTTAAAAATTGTGAAGCAATTGGCTCCTGCCGCCTGGTACTCAAAAGGAAGGAAGGCAGGAGGGAGGAAGGAAGGGGCAGGGCTCCCTCCTTGGCGCCCTGCAGACAATACATGTCTGCAGGGCGCACCACGGACCAGGGCTCCACATGAGGCGGCAGCAGCAGCATGAGGAGGAAGAGGAGGAGCATGCCCGCGGCTGAGATGCTGGCACCGCCGCCACATCCCGGCAGCCCCCACGGCCTTGAAGGTGGCTCTGCGGCCTCACGCTGAGTGCATGGAGGGCAGTGCCTGCAGAGAGTCGGGGCCTTCCTCTGCCTCAGGAGCCAATTGCATGGGCTGAAGAAAGAAGCCTCCTTGGAGTCTTTTCCTCGGAGGAGGCCTCTTCCTTCAGCCCATGCTGGTTGAGATGCTCTTCTTCTTCCTCCTCATGCTTCTGCTGCTGCCTCATAAGGAGGAAGAGGAGGAGCATCGTGACTAACATGGGCTGAAGGAAGAGGCCTCCTCTGAGGAAAAGACTCCGAGGAGGCCTCTTTCTTCAGCCCATGCTGGTCGCGATTGGCTCCTGAGGCGGAGGAAGGCCCCGACTCTCTGCAGCCACTGCCCTCCACGCACACAGTGCGAGGCCGCAGAGCCGCCTTCAAGGTCGCGGGGGCTGCTAGGATGCGGCGGCGGCGCCAGCCTCTCAGCCGCGGGGCATGCTGGGACCCATAGTTCTTTGGGATCACCGGGCGCGTGTTCCCAGCGCGGGGAGGAGCCTCAGCGGTGAGTGGATGGAAGTCGGGGGAGAACAGGAGGAAGGGCTGAGGGGGAGCATGGGGGAATGGGGATAGGCTTCTCTAATGCGGCGGCGCGAGGCAGGCGGGGGGGGGGCGTAATTCCAAACTGTGGCCTAGGGTGCCAAAAGGTGTTGATCTGGGCCTGTAGATAATATAGTAATGAAACCTCTACCCATCCCATAATTGAAAGCCTACACTACACCCTTTGTTTGTTTGTTTCTTCTGTTTCCAACCTCGGAGCAGGCAAAAGAGAATTTCCAATTTGTCCGCAGCCACAATTTTATTAGTGAGTAACACATTGCTTTCTGCAAAGGCGGTTTGTTTGCTGACATAAAGAAAAATAATCCATTGAAAAAAATAATTACCAAGCCAGCCTTGGCCAACCTTTTTACCGTAGACGGAATCCCATTTAGACTTTGAATCAAAACAATTTTTCATCTCTTTCTTGGGTTCTTTTTCCTCCTAATTCAAAAGAGTACAATCTGTCAATGAGTATGGACACAGGACTTAGTTGACATGTTTTGTGTGCGTTTCTGTTTTGCCCTGGACATTCCACAGATATATAAACTCCATTTTCCTAGTTTCCAACAGACCTCACAACCTCTGCGGATGCTTGCCACAGATGCAGGTGAAACGTCAGGAGAGAATGCTTCTGGAACATGGCCATACAGCCCGGAAAACTCACAACAACCCAGGAATTAAAACATCTATTAATTTTTATGATCTCAGTGTATTTAAATGATCTATTTAGAGCCTGAGACATTTTGTACCTGTTCCTTTTTCTTTCCAAGGACGTTGCCTCAGTATGATGTCCCCTGAATATTCAAAAGTTGGCATTTGGTGCTCATAGGGTTGTTTACAGATTGAAGGATCTTTCCTTGATGAATCACTTGCCTTGTAACTCATCGGTACAATATATATTGTTAAATAAAACAATGTACATGCTGCCAAAACAATGATTTTGCCCTGCGCACGATATAAGGGGCAAAGCAACAAAAAATCCAATAAGCAAAGCCGAGTGAGAGCTTACTTACAGAAGGCAAGGCCTGTGTTTAATACATTGTATTTCATTCCAAAGGAGAGTAATGTACCAAAGAGAGAGAGAGGAAAACAATGTTCTCCGAACTTCCAGTTCCACTAATTAAAATGTGCTTTCATTGATTAAAATGGCTTCCGATGAATCATTCCGCTAAAGCTTTGGGCTGCATTCACGTGGCTTTAGAAATTTGGCACATCGAATGGGACTGCATGTTGGCACATGCCAGTGACAGCTGGTGGCTCCCATTTCGGTGGAGAACCCACACCAGCTATCAATTCAGACTTTTAAAAAGAGCTATCCAAAGAGATTCAGGACCTTGGACAGCTACCAAAACATGGAGTGGGTTTGGTGCCCCATTGATCAGCCATTGCTGGAAGATGGTGCTCACTACTCAGTTGACCTTCAGCTTTTGACTTCTGTATTTGGGGAACAAATCTGATTCATCTAGGAACACTTTCCTTATGATACTATCTTTTGATGGTTTCCTCGTTTTGCTATCTCTTCCCACCCTAGCATGAAATGAAAAAATGACTCATATCAGGCTTTGTTCGTTTGATCGACAATGCACGCATCGGGGTTTCTCGATATTCCTGAAAACATGGTTTCAGATCATTTTTAAAATGTTCTGTAATATTCTTTCTATCTGTCATGTTGGTGGCCCCTTGAACCCACTCCAGGTTCTGATCTATGGCTTTGCCATTCAAGGTTGAGCAAGATTCAGGTTCCTGTGTAAAATTAGGGTGGCCTATGCCAGTGTTTTTCAGCCTTTTTTGAGCCGTGGCACATTTTTTACATTTACAAAATTCTGGGGCACACCACTAACCAAAATGACACAAAATGACACTCTAACACAGTAATACATATAGTTAATATGTTTTTAAATGTATTTGTACACTCGCTTAGTGTGAAACCTGGGCCTGTTTCAATGAACACTAAATATACTGTATAGTTACAGTATATTATTATTATTAGTATTATATTGCATTACATTACAACATTATCAATATTATATGCATACACAATATACATGTACCATACTATATTATGCTATAATATCAAATACAACATACTATGTCATTGTCACAATACAACAATTACATACCACATTGTATTATAACAATTATATTGCAATATTATTCGCAATATTACATGTAACGTAAATATACAATTATAATATCTTAATTTAAAATTGTGATGCCCAGAACAGGACACAGTGTTGGAGTTGAAATCCAAAACACCTGGAGGAAGGCCCAAGTTTGACCATATCTAGTCTAAACCTTCTTCCAAGCCCTTAATAAAGATGCTCCCTGCCTTAATGTATAGCCAGAGTCTCCATGCCCATCTGTCAGGGGGGCTTGGATGCTGCCTTCCTGCTTGGCTGAAGGGGGTCAGGCTGGATGGCTTTTGGGGGACCCATATTTCTCCCACGACTTCCCTTTCCTCCTTTCCCCCATTAGCTGGCTGACTCCCTGCCTGCCCCTCCAGCTGCTTGCCTGCCTGCCTGCCTTCAGCGCTCGGGCTCCGCTGCTCTCTGACTCACACCTCGCACAGCGCCAACAGGGCTGGGCTGGTCTGGACCGGAAGTGCTCCCTGCCAGAGTGGAACGGAAGGGAACGGACCCAAACAGGTCCGCCCTACTGCGCAGCCCTTCCGAAGACAGGGACCCGCGCGCTGAGGTTCCAGAGATAGAGTAGCAAACTTTATACATGACATCAGATAGATTAGAATCTAATTTCCCACGGCACAGCTGATGATCGCTCACGGCACACCGGTTGGGAAACACTGGCCGATGCAATCAAACTTTCCATTTCTAATTATGGCTGTGAAAGCTGGAGAGTGAATATTATAATATTTGTGCGTGTGTGTATCAGGCTTGGGCAAACTTTTTGATGCATTAAATTTGACAGATAGGCTAAGCCAGTGGCAGGTGGATGGAGAGTGTTTGTGTGAACTAACTGGGGAAAAAATCATGAACACTGCACATATCTCATTTGTAGTGCAAAAAAGGAAAAGAAAGAACAATATAATATTTAAAATGAAGATCAATTTTAACCAACATAAACTGAACAGTATTTCAGTGGAATACCCCAGGGCCATCCAGTCCAGCCCCCTTCTGCCATGCAGGAAATGCACAAGCAAATCCCCAAGGGCTCCGCGGAGCACTCTTTGATAACCGCTGGACTAGATGGACCTTTGGAGCTCTTTAACCTCTAGTATTGGTATGCTCAGGCTTGAGTTTTCTGATGTAGCCCTTGGCACTTGAGTGGGCCACAGTCTCTCTGGGATCTATGCTGGAGGTATTTTGGAAGGCCTCCAGCAAAAACATGTTATATAAGGACCAAACATTGTTGTTGTTGTTCTGTCGGGAACGGGTTGGTTTCCAGAATAAAAGTTTCCATCAGCTGAGTGAGTGTTCTATTTTTTTTGTCCCAGATCATTTGGTTATATGGGAAAGACAAAAAAAGAAGAAAAAGAGCAGAACACAAGTGAGATGTAAACACTAAACTTGAGATTTTTACTGTCAGAAAGAATCAGTGTGTCCAAAGTCTCTTTTAGCAGCAACACTGTGCTTCTCTCCATGTCTTTAGGGTGTTATGTACTTTGTAGTCGAGAAAACAAAAAGACTCAGAGTGGAAATAATTTGTTACTTTTAGTTTAACTAGTGGCACGAAATCAACCCCTTTCCCCAATATCTTATCTGGAATTCTGAATTACCCCAAAATCATCCACCTGGGTGGTTTAAGAGGTGACCACTTCGCTTGGTTGTTCTCTGTGTATGCAGACTTTGCTTTGTGCACCAAACTACCGTATATACTTGAGTATAAGCCGACCCGAATAGAAGCTGAGGCACCTAATTTTACCACAAAAATCTGGGAAAACATATTGACTCGAGTATAAGCCCAGGGTGAGAAACGCAGCAGCTACTGGTCAATTTCAAAATAAAAACAGGCACCAATAAAATTATATTAATTTTTGGAATATTTTTCATTGAGGCATCAGTAGGTTAAATGCTTTTGAATATTTACATAAAATTGTAATTTAAGATAAGACTGTCCAACTGTGATGAAACCATTATTCTCACCTTCTTCAATGAATGTATTGACAGCTCTTAAGTTTTCTCGTGTGAGTGTGATGGGGAGGCAGAGCGTGAAACGGGACAGCTGATGTTATAGGTCGGGCAATTATCTACTCTTAAAGGGATGGTCACCCATGCCTTCCCCTCTCAATGTGATAACTTTGCTGCTTTCGTCTCCAAGATGTCACATGATATATAAAGATATTCCAAAATCAGCCCCCTGGTATCACAGCGGGTTAAACCGCTGACCTGATGAACTTGCTGACCAAAAGGTTGGTGGTTCGAATCCAGGGAGCGGGGTGAGCTCCCACTGTTAGGCCCAGCTTCTGCCATCCAAGCAGTTCGAAAACATGAAAACGTGAGTAGATCAATTGTTACTGTCTTGGTGGGAAGGTATCGGTGCTCCATGCAGTCATGCTGGCCACATGACCTTGGAGGTGTCTATGGACAACGCTGGCTCTTCAGCTTAGAAATGGAGATGAGCACCAACCCCCGGAGTCAGAAATGACTAAACATTAATGTCAAGGGGAAAACTTTACCTTTACTATTTCAAAAACCGGGGATTCCAAAATACAGAATACTTCTTGGCTCAAGCATTTTGGATAAGGGATGCTCAACCTGCACCATTTTGATAATATGACATGTTGTTAATAGCGATATATTCTTATCAAAAGCAACATGAAAGGCAATTCTTCCCCAATCTCTGCTATCTACTGCTAAATTCTTATCAAAAGCAGAATGAAAGGCAATTCTTTCTTCATCTCTACTGTTGTGGGGTGGGGACAGAAGGAGGATGCAGAAACTCGGTGCCGTTGAAGGCATCCATTTGTTCAGGTTGATTTAACAGCTGCGTTCTGGGAGGTAATGTACAGAAAATAATGGGCGCTCCTGTTTGAACAAGAGAAGCAATTAGTCCTGCTCGGCTTCCGACACGAATCACGGTTTGACACTCATCTGCTGGTCTAAATGGCAGGTTGAATAATCCTTACAGGGCCAGAAAGGCAGTTGGTATGTTGTATCCTGATTTTATTTATCGTGTCAGAAGCGAATAGAGAAGACAGTTATAGTGTATCGAAGAACCACAAAGAAAGTTAAAAACTTGGCATTATACCAAATGTCCTTTGACCAGAAGCTGGCCACTCGGAGTGCCTCTGGTGTCACTGCATTGTACTAAGTGGTTTGTGGTTTGCTCTTCTCCACACCCACATGTCGTGGATTCCACTTTGTGGCCCCAACAGAGCGCAGCCTGTTCAGCACCTTCCAAGTTGCCCAGTGTTCTGTGTGACCAGGAAGCAGTTTCTCATCTGGTATCAGTCACTGATTGGAGTTCCAGGTTTTCGCTTGCCACTTTTGGACTCTTGCTTGTGGAGGTGTTCCTGCAAATATCTCTGTAGATAAGGGCTGCCCAGGAAGTCAATCGCGATCGACCAGTCGATCCCGGGACTGAAGGAGGTTGATCCCAGCCGGATGGGGCACTTCTCAGAGGGGGCGGAGCCAGGCCGCACCAAGCCCCACCCCCTCCCAGGCTTCGGCACTCCCAGCAGCTTCTCCAGGCTTAAGGATGGCAGTGCCAAGCCAGCCTTGTGCTAGCTATGTCACCACTGGCTTGGCATTGCCATCCTCAAGCCTGGAGAAGCTGCTGGGAGCTCCAAAGCCAGATAGGGAGGGGGCGGGGCTTGGCGCAGCCTGGCTCCACCCCCCTCTGGCTTTCGCTCTACCAGCAGCTTCTCCAGGCTTGAGGATGGCAATGCCAAGCAAGTGGTGACATAGCTAGCACAAGGCTGGCTTGGCACTGCCATTCTCAAGCCTGGAGAAGCTGCTGGGAGCTCCAAAGCCAGAGGGGAGAGGTAAGGGCTTGGCACGGCCTGGCTCTGCCCCCCTTGCTTTCACTCTACCAGCAGCTTCTCCAGGCTTGAGGATGGCAATGCCAAGCTAGTGGCAGCATAGCTAGCACAAGGCTGGCTTGGCATTGCCATCCTTAAGCCTGGAGAAGCTGCTGGTAGAGCTGAAGCCAGAGAGGGACGGAGCCAGGCCATGCCAAGCCCCGCCCTCACCCCTCATTGCAGTAGGTGGTCTGTGGTTTGCTCTTCTCCACACTCGCATGTCGTGGATTCCACTTTGTGGCCCCATTTCTTCAAGTTGGCTCTGCATCTCGTGGCACCAAAGCACAGTCTGTTTAGCGCCTTCCAAGTTGCCCAGTTTTCTGTGTGACCAGGAGGGAGTCTCTCATTTGGTATCAGCCATTGATTGAGGTTCTGGCTTTTAGCCTGCCACCTTTGAACTCTCGCTTGCTGAGGTGTTCCAGCAAGTGTCTCTGTAGATCTTCAGGGGATTTGATTTAAGTCGTTGGCGTGCTGGCTGATATCCGAACAGGGGATGGGCTAGAGATGTCATTGCCTTGGTCCTTCCACTATTGGTTGCTACTTCCTGGCGGATGTCAGGTGGTGCAATACCGGCTAATATCTCCAGTGGTAATTTCTCCAGTGGTGTAAGGTCCTAGTCTATGGAGCAGCAGAAAACAAATTTGCCACCTCATCCTCAATGGGACATCCTTCTAAATATTTAAACATGGCCAACATGGCCCTTCACAGCCTTCTTTTCCTCAAGCGAAACATCCCCATCTCCCTAAGGCATTCTTCCTTCAACTCCATATTAATTATGGCAGCCAAGTTCCTACTAATATCAAGGGATTGACCCAAATTGACCGGAGTCTAACATTTCCATGTCAGTGGATAAACAAGATGAATACTCTCAGCATCTCGAAACAGATACTTGTCTCCTCCACTTTTCAATTAGACACCACTGACTGCAAACAATGGCATTTAGGTGACGATCAACATTAACCCATATTGCTCCCCCTTCCTTCTGGTTTTTAGACATTTGCAGAATTTGCTTAAGATTGTCACCATATTTCAAGCATTTCGCTGTTAACATATGTTAAAACCAATAATGGCTGAAGAGCCATCTGTTAAAGCAATGGGAAAACATAGTACAATATTGTATGTCTTGGGCACAATCCAGCTCAAATCACGTGGTTTTACATCCCATTGATTCCAATGCGAAAATATATACAATGTGCTTTCTCATTGATAGCAATGAAGCCTTTATGAAGAGGTCGGTGATGTCAACATTCATTCTCATCTAGTATTCGTATTCATATTTGCATCATGTAAGTTATGTCTACTGGTGCATATGTTGCTTGTTAGAATTGCAATTGTCTATGACAGTGGTTCCCAACCTTTTTTTCACCAGGGACCACTTTGACCAGGGATGGATCACTTAACCAGGAAACACTTTGACCAGGGACCACTCTCCAACATTAGTACCAAAAGGGTTACGAATCAGTTTTTGGTCAACTTTAGATTTGGTTTGGATATTTGGGGTGCTGATTCAGAAAATTGCACTGGATAGACCACATCAGCTCTAGATACAGAACATATGCCATCCAGTAGTCGCCATCTGCTCACCCACAGAAAGCCATATTTATCAATCTAGAGCTTATACGGTCTATCCACTGCAATTTTCTGAATCAGCACCCAAAATAACCCCAGGAATAGGCCTAAAAATGAAAACACAGCTCCGCCCATATCTTGAGATGCCAGACTTGGCCATGGTAGTCCACACCTTCGTCATATCCCATCTGGATTACTGCAACACTCTCTATGTGGGGCTGCCTTTGAAGATAGTTCAGAAGCTTCAACTGGTTCCGAGATTGGCAGCCAGGTTACTATCTGGGGCGCTGTACAGGGAGAGATCCACTCCCTTGTTGCGGCAACTCCACTGGCTGCTGGTCTGCTTCTGAGGTAAATACAAAGTCTGGTCATAACCTTTAAAGCCCTAAATGGCTTGGGTTCAGGCTACTTGACCCAATACTCAGGCATTGCGATCAGCGGAGGAGGCCCTTCTTTCGGTCCCACCCCATCTCAAGTACGGCTGGTAGGAACGAGAGAGAGGGCCATTTCCGTGAGTGCTCGCCACTTCCGGAACTCCCTCCCTAAAGGACTAAAGTTCCCCCCCCAAAAACAACTGAAGACTCATCTTTGCTCATTACCATGTGGAGAGGAGGGAGATTAGATAATTAGATATCATTTACGGACCTTTGGTCGAGAACAAGTGTTGTATTTGGGCTCTGCTAGTTCATTATCATTATCACGGGCCTCACAATTAATTTACACATCTTTGCAAGCTTTGCTTGCTTGTTATGAATCAATCGTAGATGTTTTATTGTTTAGGTTTTATGTCGCCATATAAATTCATTTGAATAAGTGTTGTTTAATTTATAGATGCTAGGTTCTGACATCATTTCATATGTGGGGTTATTTGGGATTACTCTTTAATATCCGTTTGTGTTATTGAGTCATTGAATATTAGCCTTCTTGTTTGTTGGAATCTGCTTTCAGTCTCCCCGGGGAGATAGGGCGGAATGCAAATAAAGTTTTATTACTATTTGAAACAAAACAAGATGAGTCCACAGCAGACAAGATCACTATACTGGCTGTTGTTTTGGATCACACGTCAGACACTTCCCAAGTGTCTAGGACTGTGTGATGCATCGGAGAATAATACGTGCAGATCCCAGTAGAGTGGCCTTTTGCAGCTGGCAGATGATAATTTTGTCAGCGCCAATTGTGTTTAAGTGCAGGCCAAGGTGTCATCAGTACGCAGATGACACCTAGCTGGTGCTGAGAATGGATGGCAGGCCGGACACCGTACCCGATTGTTTCCATCAATTCCTTGAAGCCGTGACTGGATGGCCTCACCATTACTACACCGAGTAACGACTGCGAGCAACAAGAGCTACTGGTCTCGCAAAACTCCCTTATAGTGCCGAGGCAACAGGGCTCCATGGATCACAGGTTGGGAACCACGGGTCTATGGCTTGATGCAAATAAGATTTGACTTGACATCCATAATAATATCTGTTACATCGTAGATCCACCTCTTAGGGGAAAAGTGGGATACACGCTTTTAAAATGAGTAAAATAAATAGTGAATGCAGTAAAGTTGATGGACAGCTGTAATAAACCTTGAGCAGCTAATTCTCTTGTGTTCTCTTCCCAGGCCTGAAGCGGAGCTATACTTGCAACATCTGCAACGTCACTCTAAACTCAATAGAACAGTATCACGCACACCTGAAGGGCTCCAAACATCAGACCAAGTGAGTCTATTTCTTTGTTGTCTTGTCCTAAGTCTTGCTTTGGTCCTCCTGTGAGTTGCTGGAGGACCTAGAGATTTCTAGAGAAAATGTCTCCCTATTCATCTCCAGCTGCCCTAATGCGATTGTATTTTGGAAAATGGAAATCTCCATCATCTTTTGGAGATTTTATTATCTTTGGACAGGCATGACCTTGTTAGAAGTCATAACCTTTTGAAAGATGGTCCCATAACATCTTAGTAAAAGCATGACCTGTTAGAGCAATTATTTTTTCCAAGGGGCCACATGAGAGCCAAAAAATATTATGGAGGGCCGCACCTAAAGGCGGAACTACATTCTGCATAATATCAATTGAATTTCTTTAATAATAATATAAAAGGCACTCCATTGCGTTTTTGATATATTAATAAGACTGATAAGAGTATATGTTACGAGCAATGAAAAAGAGAGGTTGTCATAGGAAAAATGACATTTATTCACTCAAATTTTACAAAACAATGGTTAACAAAATGTGAACATTTGTATTATTTGTGATTCATTATATCAGGGGTCAGGAACCTTTTTGGCTCAGAGAACCATAAAAGCAAAATGTTTGGAAATTTATATCAGTGAGAGCATTATAATAATAATGATGATGATAATATTCACTCAGCCTCTGCTAATAATAATAATAATAACAACAACAGGTTCCTAGAGTAGAAGGAGACCTCCAAGGGCCATCCAGTCCAACCTCCTTCTGCCATAAGGGAAAAACACAATCAAAACATTCCTCACAGATGGCCATTCAACCTCTGATAATAATAATAAAAACAATGGGTTCCTAGAATAGGAGGAGACCTCAATCCAGTCCAACCTCCTTCTGCACCTGGGTGGCGTCGGGAGCCTGTGGGGAGGGACTGAGCCTTTCTCCCGCCCTGCCTGCGATCTACCAGGATGCCCTACGTGATCTACCAGTAGATCGCGATCTACCTAATGAGCACCCCTGCTTTAGGTACACTGGCCCCAGACCATACAAGGCCTTAAAAGTAAGAACTAACACCTTGAAAGTGATCCGGTATTCAATTGGTAACCAGTGCAGATCCTGAAGTATTGGTGTTATACGACAACTCGCAGGCCCCCCAGCGAGTAGCTGGGCAGCAGCATTCTGCACTAGTTTAAGTTTCTGGATCACAGTCAGGGGTAGGCTGATGTAAAGAGTGTTACAGTAGTCAAGTCTTGAGATGACTGTGGCCTGGATCACCATGGCCAGGTCGTTTCGGGACAGATAGGGGGCCAGGCGCCTCGCCTGTCGCAGATGGAAAAACGCAGTTCTGCTGACAGTGGAGATTTGAGCTTCTATTGACAACAGAGGGTCCAAAAGGACTCCCAGGCTTTTTACTAATGATTACGGGTGTATTGCCTCGCCATCCAGGGTCGGCAGTTGGATGTCCCTATTGCCCGGATGGCCCAGCCATAGGATTTCCGTCTTCGCTGGATTCACCTTCAACCTGCTGGCTTTCAGCCATCCAGTAACGGCTTTAAGGCACAGATGGAAATGATTGGGTACGAAGTCTGGCCGGCCCTCCATCCTCAGAATGAGCTGAGTGTCATCGGCATACTGATGACACTCAAGCCCAAAGGCACGTACCAGCCAGGGACGGTCTCACCTCTCCCGGGGGGGTAGGTGAGCCTTATTTTTGCGCCCCTCCCATGGCTGCTGGACGCCACAGCGGCCCGCGCGGCGATGTCACGCGCAGCTGCGCGGCTGCATCACGCGCGTCCGCGCATGCGTGGTGACGTCAAGCACAGATGCGCGGCTGCGCCACGCATGGCTGCGCATACACGGTGACATCACACGCAGCTGCGCAAGTGCGTCCGGCGCGGCTACCACCACGGCTGCGCCGCCGCCGACGGAGGCGCGGGCAGCACTGGCTCCCCAGGTAGGAGGCGCGGCGGAGGGGCGGGGTGGGGCAGCCAGCGTGGTGGCGCCCCTCCCAGGTGGCAACGCCCCTCCCAGGACCCGTCGCCCAACGTGGCCGCTTACTCGGCGGAATGGCAGAGGCCGGCACTGGTACCAGCTGAGCAAATGGTTGCATATAGATGTTAAATACCAGAGGGGAGAGTATGGCTCCCTGAGGGAGCCCACAAAGTAGAGGGAATCCCTCTGTGGCCACCTACCCCCTTAGCACTCGCTGTTTCCAATTGTGGAGGAATGAGGACAGCCAATTCAAGGCTGTCCCCCTCACTCCAGCCATGGCAAGGCGGTGTGTCAAAAGATCGTAATCGACTGTATCAAACATAAAAATTTCTAGATCCAAAATGAGTCCCAAATGGAAAGGTTTAAGATATTCTGCTGTGCCCTAAATCCAACTAATGTGGATTTTTTTCCCCATGCAGACCTTGGGTTTTTAGTTGGCTCTTTCAGTCAAGATCAAGTAATTCCATTATCTCATTGTTCAGAGGTTCTGTTGGTGAAATAGTGCAAGTCTGTCCTTGCACAAGGGCATCATTTCACCATTGCTCATTTGCAGTTTCACATATTCAAAGGGAAAGACGTACCAATTTTTTTTAAAAAAAAACCCGGACTGTTCTTTCAGTGATTTCACAGTTTCCACCCACCCCACAAACAATTCAAAAACACACCAGTTGGGTTCCACCCCCATCAAGTCCTGATTCAGAAAACCTTCTGGAAGAACACATTTATATACACATACACACGCACACACGTGCGCACACACATGCTTGAGTACCCAATATTGCCTGGGTCATTTTTTATTTTATTTATTTATTTTTATTTATTTACATCATTTATATTCCGCCCTTCTCACCCCGCAGGGGACTCACAATGCACATATACAGGCAAACATTCAATGCCATAGACATACAACATATATAGACAGACACTCAGAGGCAATTTGACATTCCAGCTTCTGGCCACCAGGGGGAGCTGTCGCATTCCTTCATTATTTTTCATACTTCCTCGATATTTTATGGCCTCGTAAATCAGTGAAATTAGCCTCCCCACAAAGTGGTACCTAAATCTCCTACTTGACAGATGCAACTCCAGCGTTTGCACTATCCTCCAGCGTTTGCTCTGGCTTCCCATCGAGTACTGGATTGCCTTCAAAGTGCTGGTGTTAACCTTTAAGGCCTTGCATGGTCTGGGGCCCGTGTATCTGAAGGACCGCCTCTCCCTGCACATTCCCTAGAGACCACTATGGTCCATGGACCAAAACCTACTGGAGGTTCCATCACTCAAGATTTGCCGATTGTCATTGACTCGGCAGCGCACTTTTTCTGTAGTAGCGCCTACCCTGTGGAATGCCCTCCCGGCAGAGGCACAAGCAATAATGGAGTTACAGGCCTTCAGGAGGGCCTGTAAGACCACCCTGTTCCTCCAGGCATTTAATCTCTAAGGTTGTGCTTTCCATTCTGGTCCTAATCTGTTTTTATTCTGTTTTAACTATGTTGTGTTGTGTATTCATTGTTGTGAACCACCCTGAGCCTTTTTGGGAAGAGTGGTATATAAATCGAAATAATTAATTAATTAATAATAAATAATAAACTGTCTTTCAGCTTGCAAAGGTCAACAACAAGCTACACAATTTGGTCGAGAGCTCACCCCAACCCGGGCAGGCCTCAAACTCATGACCTTCTGGTCAGTAGAAATCTTATACAGCTGACTCCCAGCCAACTGCGCCACAGTCCCGGTTTTACAAAATGCATAAGGTTGTGAGCGAACTACAACTCACATCATTCCATGTTAACCTCGTGAAACTATATCTTCTCAAGGATCCTTTCTGCCTGAATATGTCTTTGGCTTCTTGCAAATGAAAGTGTGAAGCAAATACTCTCCCTCCCTTCCCATTGGCTCTCCCATACAGAGATGAGCCTTTTCTCTCTCTCTTTCTAAGTAATGTTATGTATTTTTCTTTGCAATTTCCTTGGCACATCCCTCCAGCCTCTATGAATATGAACGGCTTTGACCAAAGGTTTTCCGCTGAATTTTTTATTGCATTACTGTCTTCGGATAATGCAAATGATGTGTCTCCAGACCTTTCTTCTGCCCCTTTGGGCTACAAGATTCTGGCTCTGTTTTATGAAAGGAACCCAGAACTCGGCTCTGAAGAGCATTATATACATCCAAAAAGTTGACCTGTCTGAAATTGGGATGCCAGGAAAGTGGAGAGAGGAAATTATAAGCAATATCAGATGCAACGACTACAATATGAGACCCTCCACTCAGTTAATGAATGTCATTTGCATTACTTGTAAATGCTTAGACATGTACAGATGTAATTCTTGATTTCTCAGCTCCCTTCCACACAGCTGTATAAAATCTACATTGTATTGGATTATATCAGTGTTTTTCGACCTTTTTTGAGCCACGGCACATTTTTTACATTTACAAAATCCTGGGGCACACCACCAACCAAAATGACACTCTAACACAGTCATACATATAGTTAATATGTTTTTAAATGTATTTATACACTCACTCAGTGTGAAACCTGGGCCTGTTTCTATGAACACAACATGGATATCCTGGCAGGAATGGCAGAAAGACAGACATGAAGGTCTTGCTCAACAGCTGGGAGTTATAGTTCACCCGCAATCAAAGAGCATTCTGAACTCCACCAATGATGGAATGGAATCAAACTTCCCTCACAGAACTACCATAACCAAGAGAAAATACTATAAGAGTTTGGTGGGCATTGACCTTGAGTTTTGGAGTTGTAGTTCACCTATATCCAGAGAGCACTGTGGAAGCGAGGGAGGAAGACATGGGGCGAGTCTGCGCAGTAGCGCCCGCACGGGTCACCTCTTCCTTCCTCCCCCCCTCCCACAGAAGCGGCAGAGTGAGCAAAGCGAGGCAAAGCGAGCAGAGCGAGGCTGGGAAGAAGGGAGCCCGAGTGGAGAAAAAGTGTTTGGCGGGAGGGGGAAGAAAGGGTATTGGAGGTTCCAATTTCCCACGGCACACCTGATGATCGCGCACGGCACACTAGTGTGCCACGGCACACTGGTTGGGAAACACTGGATTATATGGCAGCGTGGACTCCGATTAGGGTTGCCACCTTTCCCGTATTATACGGGACGTCCCGTATTTTAGCTCTAATTTTCGTGTCCCATATATTCAGCTCCTGTCCCGTCCTTCCAATTCCCGACTATGACAACAGGGAGAAAAAGGAAATATAGTGTGCTAGAGTCACAGGAACCTTTAGAAAATGTATTTAAGGGCTGGAGACATTTGGTAAAATGTCCACTTTCTCTGCTTGCAAAGATGGCAGACAATTCCAGGCAGTTATTCTCCATGCATAGCAATGTGCCAGATGGGTGGCATGCTGCAAAGGACCCGAATAAGCATTTCAATAAACTGCTGAGTTCAGCCTCCAATCAGGCTCCATTCACGAACCGAGTTTGGAAAGCTCTCCTTCAGCTGTCATCGAAATCCAATGGCCTTCCCTTGTCTCCGCTCTACTTTCATGAGGCTGCCATATTAAGAAATGGGGAACCTCACTAGACAATACTATTAGGTCACAACTCTTGATTGGGGGGCAAAAGAAGGGAAGAACTTTCTTTGGATTTTATTTTGTTTCGTGTCAAAAGCGTTGCATAAATAAGTATAAAATCAATAAAATAGAGAGAGAACAGGTGGCTAAATAATTTTTGACTGAAAATGAGCCACACTGCATGTGCTGTCTGTGGCTTTAAACCATTCTTCCTCTGTGCACGAGGCAGGAAAGCATACCAATGTGGGAAAGCATACCAATGCAGAGCTGTTTGTTCTGCTCCACAGTCATACGAGGTGGAGGATTCTTCTAGGTAGTGGAACTAGTGGAAGTCATTTTGGAACCTCTGGCAATCATATTTGAGAGTTCTTGGAGAACAGGACAAGTTCCAGCAGATTGGATGAGGGCAAATGTGGTCCCTATCTATCTTCGAGAAGAGAGAAAAAAATGACTCAAACAATTATTGTCTGTGAGTTGTTGTAGGTTTTTTGGGCTGTTTGGCCATGTTCTAGAAGTATGTTGTTTCGCCCACATCTATAGCAGGAGCTGTTGCATTCCTTCACTCCTTTTGTGTGTATTTCTTGGATATTTTATGGCCTCGTAAATCAGTTAAATTTCCTACTTGACAGATGCAACTGACTTTCGGGTTGCAAAGGTCAACAACGAGCCACACAATAGGTCGAGAGCTCACCCCAACCCAGGCAGGCCTCGAACTCATGACCTTCTGGTCAGTAGAGATCTTATGCAGATGACGCCCAGCCAGCTGCGCCACATTCCCGGTGCTGGTGGTTAGCATTTCATGGCCTGTCAGTTTTTAGATATGGCTTGTTATTGCCTGGGAAATATATTTATTTATTTATTTATTTATTTACAGTATCTCAATCTGCAGGGGACTCAGGGCAGATTACAATGTACATATTACATGGCAATCATTCAATGCCATAGACACACAACATATATAGACAGACACACAGGGGCTATTTAACATTCCAGCTTTTGATGAGGGTATTCTGGCCACCAGGGGAGCTGTCGCTTCACCGTCCATTTGTGACACTGATTAAGTACTTCCTAATTCTTTGCATGCTTTCTGGAGATTTTTATGGCATCGTAAATTTAATTAAATTAGCTTCCCCACATACCCGGTACCTAAATTTCCTACTTGTCAGATGCAATTGTCTTGCGGGCTGCAAATGTCGACAGCAAGCTACACAAACTGGTTGGAAGCTCACTCGAACCCGGGCTGGCTTTGAACTTATGACCTTTCGGTCAGTAGTGATTTTAATGCAGCTGACTCACAGCCAGCAGCACCACAGTCCGGGTTGAGAGGTGATTACTGTCCGGTCAGCCTTTTCCAGTTAAAATAGAGAGTTTGGGATATACTTGCTGTATAAGACTACCCCTCTTCTAACACACACCAAATAAAAATTTATAAAGCATCAGATGTGATTTCAATATGGTAATTTTCCTATTATTGTACCTTCTTATCTGCCTCTCAGATCTCACACCGCTTCACTGCAGTCTTCAGGAGCAAGATCTGAGAGGCAGAGGAGGAGGTACGGTAATAGGATACAAGGGCGGGCCAGACACCTAAAAGGTGTGTTTTTCTGGGCCCAGAGACACTCTATCTCTTTTTTCCATACCCCAGGCACCCCGGACACCTGCAGCTTGCTCCGCCCTTCACTTACACCTTCCTGGTGAGACGGCCCTTCACCTCACCATCGGGACCGCATTAAGTCCACAAATCCTGATGAATGGATTTTCTTCTACCGTACTTGTACACCATTGCCCTTAATGCTTTCATACAGTCGCTGTATATGGCAGGGATGCGGCCACTGCCATTCTTAAGCTCCCCCCACCATATGTGGCAACCACAGATTCTCCACTCTGGATGGGAAGTTTCAGCACCCGCTCTATAAGATGACTCCCGGCATATAAGACGACGCCTAGTGTATAAGTTGACTCCTGCGTATAAGACGACTCCTGCGTATAAGATGACCCCTGACCTTTGAGAAGATTTTCTTGGGTTAAAAAGTAGTCTTCTACACTAGAAAATACAGTAGATGAATAGTTAGGAGGCAGGATCATCAAGTTTGCAGGCGGGACCAAATTGGGAGGAAGAACCAATACTCTAGAACAGTGTTTCCCAACCAGTGTGCCGCGGCACACTAGTGTGCCATGAGCGATCATCAGGTGTGCCGTGGGAAATAGGCACTCTCCCCCCTCCTAGCAGCTCTTTCTCCCTCTTTCCCTCCCCAAAGATCCTCCCCAAGGCAAAGGAAGGGCTCCGTCGAATGCCAGGGCCAGGCCCGTCTTGAGGAAGCCTTCAGGAGCCTCGACTCATTATGGCTCCAGCTCCCGCTCAGGGCTGCTTCAGCCTCCCAATGCTCCCAGGTTTGCTCACTGCCCAATTCACCAAAGTGGAGCTTCTGGCTTTGACTGTTCTCGCGAGAAATCCAAGCCAATGCGAAAATGCCGACTCAATCACTTCCGCCCAGTGCTCTGCTTTTGCGGAGGGAGGCAGCGAAAGACGCCACACAGATCTATGAAACGTATAGAGTTTCATAGACCTGTGTGGCCTCTTTCACTGCCTCCCTCCTCTCTCCGCAAAAGCAGAGCACTAGGTGGAAGTGATTGAGTCTGCGTTTCGCTGGCTTGGATTTCTCGTGAGAACAGCCAAAGCCGGAAGCTCCACGTCGGTGAATTGGGCAGTGAGTGAACCTGGGAGCATCGGGAGGCTGAAGCTTTTACAGGTTTCCAAGAAACAAATTGAGCCTCTCCGCTTGGAAATTGTTTTTTTTAAAAACTATTTTACTGGATTTTTCGAGAGTTGCCTCCCCCTTCGAAGGAACTGTTTATAACAGCTTCATGACATCCATAGTTAACTGGAAGTAAGTTTCACTCAAGGTGAAATTTCACAAGGCTATGGAGAACAAGCCCTATGAGGAGCGGCTTGAAGAGCTGGGCATGTTTAGCCTGAAGAAGAGAAGGCTGAGAGAAGACATGATAGCCATTTATAAATATGTGAGAGAAAGTCATATGTATGTTGTGTTCATCAAAACAGGCCCAGGTTTCACACTGAGTGTATAAATACATTTTAAAACATATTAACTATATGTATTACTGTGTTAAAGTGTCATTTTGTGTCATTTTGGTTGGTGGTGTGCCCCAGGATTTGGTAAATGTAAAAAGTGTGCCGCGGCTCAAAAAAGGTTGAAAAACACTTCTCCAGAAGACAGAAGCAGAAATCAAAAAGATCTCAACAGATTAGAGAAATGGGGCAAAACTAACAATGCTAGCAAAAGTTCAACGGAGACAAGTGCAAGATACTCCACTTAGGCAGAAAAAAGAAAATATAAAGATACAGAATGGGGGGTGCGAAAAAGATCTTGGAACCTTATGGGGAGGAAGATGAACATGGGCCCACAGTGTGATGCCGCAGCTAAAAAAAGCCAATGGGATTTTGGCCTGTATCAATAGGAGTCTAGTGCCTAGATCCCGGGAAGTCATGCTACCCATCTATTCTGCCTTGGTCAAACCACACCTGGAATCACACTGTGCCCAATTCTGGGCATTGCGATTGAATGGAGATGTTGCTGGTGCCTCCCCAAACTACAAATCCCAAGATTCCATACCAGTTGAAAAATATGAATCGAAACCCTTATTTTCAATATGCATTCTGTGTGAATTGAACCCCGCCCCCTTCAATTTGCTAGATTAGAGAGGAAATGGGACGGAAGAGACTCGTGAATTAACAGATGTGGGGGGGGGGGAGATATCCCGACCGGAAATGGACAGCTCCATCCATCCTGGCGCAAGGAGAGCGCTCGTCCATCTGTTTGGCTTGTTTTCTTCCCCATTAACATTCGTATCATTGCTTCTAAATGTAATCTCTCATCACTTATTCATCATGATTTACATTTGCTTAGAGCCTCCTGAGACACTAATAAAGTCAGGAAAAAAGGAAACGTGATATTATCAAATTCATCAGCCAGAATGTTCACAAATTTAATTAGAAATGACAATTAGAGGCACTCACTCAACCGGTTTTCGGTAAGCAATTGCTTTGATCCTTCTCCTTCCTCTCTAGGTTTATTCTTAGAGTTGTTTTCTTCCGAGCGGAAAAATGAGGGATTCTGCAGACTGAGATATGCATGTCTGGAAAGCATTTGCTGCAAAAGTTACCAAAGGCATGTGAGGAGGAAGAGGAGGAGGAAGAGAGATCTATTACATGTATTTATTAACTGTCTCACGCTTTTCCCCATTCCAAACAAAACAGCTTATCAGTTTTACGGATATTTATGTATCCTGTCCAATAGGGGGACCATGGTGGTGTCACGGGTAAAAACATGCAGCTGTAGAACTTGATGACCAGAAGGTCAGTGGTTCGAATCTGCAGGACGGGGTGAGCTCCTCTTGCTAGCCCCAGCTTCTGCCAACCTAGCAGTTCAAAAATATGCAAATGTGTGTAGATTAATAGGTACTGTTTCTGTGGACAGTTAACGGCGCTCCATGCAGTCATGCTGGCCACATGACCTAGGACAGTGTTTCCCAACCGCTGTGACGCAGCACAGTAGTGTGCCATGATGGACCTCCTGCTGTGCCGCGAGAAAAGCTCTCTGCCTGCCTTCCTTCCCTCCTCCTCCTGCCGAACTCCTGCTGCTTGGAGGAGGAGGAGGAAGGGCCGGGCGGCAGCTAAGAAAAAGAAGAAGGGGCCGGGACGCCGCCTCCTTCGGCCGGTTCCCCAGCCAGCCTCCAATCTGCCATGATTCCCACCATGACTCTCGTCCCTCGCTCGCTGAAGCTGCTTGGAGGAGCCCCGCCCACTGAAGCCGTCCACCGCTCATGCTCCTCCTCGTCCGCTGGCTTGGCACTGCCCCCTCAAGGTTGGAGATGCTTTGGGAGAGCTGAAGTCGGGGGGAGGAGGCGGGGCCTGGCGGGGCCTGGCTCCGCCCCCTCCCCCGGCTTCAGCACTCCCACAGCTTCTCCAGCCTTGAGGGGACAGTGCCAAGCCAGTATTGTGCTGGCTCTGCCACCGCTGGCTTGGCACTGCCCCCTCAAGCCTGGAGAAGCTGTGGGAGAGCTGAAGCTGGGGGGAGGGGTGGGGCATGGCCTGGCCTGGCTCCTCCCCCTCCCCTGGCTTCGGTACTCCCAGCAGCTGCTCCCAGCAGGCCACAATCCCCCAGCCATTCTTTACTGTGTTAGAGTGTCATTTTGTGTCATTTTGGTTGGTGGTGTGCCCCCGGATTTTTTTAAGGTTAAAAGTGTGCCGCGGCTCCAAAAAGGTTGGGAAACACTGACCTAGGAGACGTCTACGGACAACACTGGCTCTTCGGTTTAGAAATGAAGATGAGCACCACCTCCCAGAGTCGACTAGACTTCACGTCAAGGGGAAACATTTGCGTTTTATCCTGTCCAATTAATAACAAGACCTATACTGAGGAAGATGCAACCTGACTCAGCAAATAGAAGATGGTTTTGAAAGGCAGCAGATTACAGGAGCTGTCTTCATAGACATGTCAGCAGCTTATGATACTGTTAATCATTGCCTTCTCCTGGGAAAAACATATAATATCACCAAGTATTACCACCTCACTTGCTTCATAGGAAATCTGCTACAAAACAGGAGCTTTTTTGTTGAGTTCCAGGGCCAGAGAAGCAGATGGCAAAACAGAAGAACGGCCTGTCTCAGGAGAGCACATTCGCTCCAGCAATGTTTAACATTTAAACAAATGACCAGCCACTGCCAGAAGGGACAGTGAGTTTCATCTATGCTGATGATCGTGTCATCACCACCCAAGCAGGGAGCTTTTTATTGGTTGAACAGAAGTCAGAGAAGCAAATGGTGGAAACAGAAGAATGACCCATCTCAGGGAGCGTGCTTGCCCCTTCAATGTTTAATATTTACACAATTGACCAGCCACTCCCAGAAGGGAGAGAGAGTTTTGTTTACTAGGCATGGGTAGGTTCAGTCGGAATCTTCGTAATTCAGAATAAATTTGGATCAAATTTCTTTTTGAAGCGATTTCGAAGTGATTTGGGAACCCAGAAGTATCCTTACCATTTCGAAGCATTTCATCTATGCTGATGATCGTGTCATCACCACCCAAGCAGGGAGCTTATTATTGGTTGAACAGAAGCTCCCAAAACTTTAGGTGCTCTTACTGCCTATTACAGGAAAAACCAGCTGATTCCTAATCCAGCTAAAATGCAGACATGTGCTTTTCGTCTTAAGAACAGACAAACATATCAACCTCTGAGGATTACCTAGGAAGGAATCACACTGGAGTATTGCAGTACAGCCAAATATTTATTTATTTATTATTTTGATTTATATACCATCCTTCCCAAAAGGCTCAGGGTGCTTCACACAAGCAAAAACAGCATAATCACAGCAGCATACTGGGAGTTACCCTGGACTATGCTCTGACTTACAAGAAGCACTGCTTGAACATGAAGCAAAAAGTGCGTTCTAGAAATAATATCATATGAAAGCTGACTGGTACACAACCAGATACAATAAAGACATCTGCCCATGCGCTTTGCTACTCTGCTGCTGAGTATGCCTGTGCAGTGTGGGAAACATCCCACCACGCTAAAACAGTGGATGTGGCTCTTAATGAAACATGCCGCATTATCACAGGATGTCTACACCCTACACCGCTGGAGATATTATAGTGCTTAGCCAGTATTGCACCACCTGATATCTACAAGAAGTAGCAGCCAATAATGAAAGGAACAAGGCAGCGACATCTGCCCATCCTCTGCCAACGCCTTAAATGCAGTCCGAGCCCTGCCACATGCACAATGAAGGACCGTCTTAGAGCGACAGCAGAGGCACTCCAAGTGGCCAGTTACTGGTCAAAGGACATTTAGTATAATGCCAACTTTTTAACTTTGTGTTTTTTAAAATACATTACAACTGTACCCTCGGTTCGCTTCTGATACGATAAATAAATAAAATAAAGATGTCATAAACAAGGTAGAATCCAGAAGCCCTGTGTATACTTCATTCTTGACCTTTTCATGTTTCACCCTTTTTTGTTTTACGTGTTTGTTTGCGCATTTGTGTTTGCAATGCATTGATTACTTTCTTTGTGTCACATTTCATATTTACACTTTCCTATTATCCTACCATGCTTTTGTATGCATTGAGATTTCACCTGGCTGAGCCTTCCGTTGGTTGTTTTCTTTGTACAATCAGGTTTTTGCAGTGGCATTGATACACGTTCGATGTTTGCTCTCATGCGCTTTGGAAGCATTTTGGTTTGGCTTGGCAGTAACTTGGCGAGAGAGAAAGGAGAAAAGTGGCAGCATGCCGTTCAATATCCCTGCAAACAAACAGTCTCTGGGCATTTGGTGTTTGAGGCCTGTTTGCTTTACGTTCTATAAAATTTAGAATTCAGAGCATTTTGTGTTGCTACCTAGGGTACATCTACACTCTTAAGTAATTCAGTTTGACACCACTTTAACTACCATGGCTCTATGCCCATCATAGAGTTCTCTGACAATCTCCAGGGAAAGCATCCATAAATGTTCACTGACCTGTCCTGCAGTGTCTAGGGATGTAATTCTTGACTCATTTCCTTCTCTAAAGTGTTGCAATTCAATCCCACACTGCCCAAGTTTCAAGTTCTCAATGAGGAGCAGTTAGTTAGTTTAATATAGACCAGTGGTTCCCAAACTTTTTTGGCCTACCACTCCCTTTCCAGAAAAAACTTTACTCAGCGCCCCCCTAGAAATTATTTTTACATTTTTTAAACAGCAATTAAACAGAAAGATATATGTATAGAGGAAGGCAAGAAACAATCCTCCAGTATAGAGAGACCACGTCCTGGCCCTTTCACAATTATTATTTATTTATTTCCACCATTTCTACCCCGCTTCTTCTCAACCCCCGAGGGTTGCCTAACAGCGGCAACAATTCAAAATTAAAATACATTAAAACACAGTTAGCATTAAAATACATCATATACATTCACATAAGTTAAAAACAGTATTCCGTCCATAATAGAAGCATTGGGTCATGTCCACCAGGTTGCCATTTCAATCCAATCTAAAGTGCTGTATCGTGCCAAAGTGCAAACGCCTGGTCCCATAACCAGGATTTCACTTTTTTTGCTGAATGCCAGGAGGGATGGGGTTGATCGTATATCAATTGGGAGTGCATTCCACAGACGGGGAGCCACCACCGAGAAGGCCCTCTCTCTCGTTCCCACCAACCGCATTTGAGAAGTAAGCGGGAGTGAGAGCAGGGACTCCCCGGACAATCTTAAATTACAAGGTGGGACGTAGCGGCCGATGCGTTCGGACAAGTAAGCTGGGCAAGAACCGTATAGAGCTTTAAAGGTCAAAACCAGCACTTTGAATTGAGCTCGGAAGTGGAAAGGCAGCCAGTGGAGCTGACACAACAGGGGGTGGTATGCTCCCTGTATGTAGCTCCCGTTAGTTGTCTAGCTGCCGCCCGCTGGACTAATTGCAGTTTCCCAACTGTCTTCAAAGGCAGCCCCACATAGAGTGCATTGCAGTAATCTTTTCAGGATGTGACCAGAGCGTGGACGACCGTAGCCAGATCAGACTTCCTAAGGTACGGGCGCACAAGGCATTTATAGCCCGGGAGCGACGGCACACACGGCACTTCACGCTCTGCTCGCTAATGAGCTAAATGCTCAACCTTAAGTATCCTGTTTGATTTTTGGATGCTCTGCTAGACTGTAGGGCAGTTTTCCCTAACAGAAGAAAGTGAGGAGAAATTGCAACCATTTTCTTCGCGTCACTGTGCTTTGAGTTGTGCTCTAAATTATTCATTTTAATGGCAAGTTTGTCCTGACTTGTAAGACCCGGCCAGGCAAATACTGAGGCATGTGAACCAACATAATCTGAGTCATTGGAAGGACTCATTTCCTCAGAATAGCGCCAACACTTTATTCGTGCAAAGACGGCACTGTAGTTCGGCATCAGAGCATATGCTATGAATGCAATAAAACCATTTGAGAAGGCAAGTTCAAGGGAATTTACATAAAGTTGTGCAACTTACATAAATGTTAGCAAATCAACCTTCAGTGCTACATAATACAATAAAACCATGCAGTAGGTGTACTACAAACAACCAAACTAGATGCATCCATACTACACAATTATGACTAGTTAAGTGCCATGGATGCTTCCTATAAAATTTTTGGATTTGTGGCTTGATGTCTTTTTCTGGCTCTGTTGTGCCAGCTTTAGAGCTTCCGGGAACAATTCAAAGTGCTGGTGTTAACCTTTAAACCCCTAAATGTGTTGGTTCTTACCTTCAAGGCTCTGTACGGCCTGGGGCCAGCGTATCTGAGGGACCGCCTCACTCCCTATTGCCCATCGAGATCACTACGGTCTGAGGATGCCAACTTCCTGGAAATACCATCAGCAAAGTCGGCACACCTGACATCTACCCGCCGGAGGGCGTTCTCCGTCATAGCCCCCACGCTGTGGAACGCCCTCCCGGCTGAAACCAGAGCCCTGAGGGATTAACTCCCATTTAGGCGGGCCTGCAAAACCCATCTGTATAGGCAGGCCTTCGGAGAGTAGGCCCGCGTGCTCTGGGTACTGTGTTGTGGCACCTGTTGCTGCTCCATTTGTTTTATTGCCTGTTCTGCTATTGCTCTAATTGTTCAATTGTTTTATGTTTTTAATCTTTGTTTTTATGCCCCTGGCTCTTGTGAGCCGCCGCGAGCCCCCGGGAGTCGGTGGCATAGAAGCCCCAATAATAAATAAATAAATAAATAAATAAAATGGCTCTGGCTCAGTTTACCTGTCCGAATGTATTTTTTTTGAAATAATTTTTATTAACAAATTTTATATTTATAAGACTTACATCATCACAACAGGGAGGGAGGGGATAGGGGATGGGGGGAGGGGATAGGAATACAAAAGGGTATGTTGACTTCCATTCTCATTCTGCACTAGATATACATTTTCATTACAAAACTTCTTTCTCAGACACGAGACATCCCCGTTGCTCTTCTTAACAATTAGTTACCGACAGCGTTCCTTTCTTTATTTATAATTTCTGTCGATATTCTTCTATCACGGCCCAATCTGTCTTTCTTACCCCTTTGCCATGATTCTGTCGTAACCAATAGGTTAGTTCATCCATATCTCTTATCTCCATGATTTTAATTAGCCATTGCTCTTTTGTGGGGAGGAGGTTTTGTTTCCATAATTTTGCAAACACCATTCTTGCGACTGTTGAGAGGAACACAAAGAGCTTTTCCAGATTTTCATTTGGAAATATTTCTTGTTCTATTACCCCTATTAAGTACAATTCCGGTCTCATTTTGAATTCTATTTGTAATATTTTTTTACATTCCTCATGTATCATCTGCCAGAATTCTTTTACTTTTGGGCATGTCCACCACATATGAAAGAATGTACCTTCCTGCTTCTTGCATTTCCAACAGCTATTACCAATATTTTTATACATTATACTCAATTTCTTAGGGGTTATGTACCACCGGTGTAGCATTTTTAGCCAGTTTTCCTTTAAGTCTGTTGCATATGTTATTTTCAGTTGTTTAGACCAGATCCTTTCCCATTCTTTAAATTGGATTGGCCTCCCAATATTCTGTGCCCACTTGACCATTGAATTCTTGATTACATCTGTTTCTGTTGCCCAATTCAATAATATGAGATAAATTTTTGATACTATTTTCTTTTGCGTCTTCATTATCGTGTCCCAGGGTCTATCGGTATCACTAAATCCTTTGGCCCCATCAATATTGAACTGCTCTCTTAACTGGAAGTAATGGAGCCACCTTACATTGCTAAATTTCCTCATAATTTCTTCCTGTGTTTTCAATTCAAAAATAGTTCCTTTTTTTGTATAATATCTTTATACTTAGGCCACACGGTCCAGCCCAGCAGTCGTCTTTGGTTCGCCTCCAAAGGTGAAAGCCATGTCGGTGTTTTGTCATAGAAATTTTTTTTAATATTTATTCCATACTTTTATCAGGGAGGATCTAATGAAGTGGTTTCCAAAATTTTTTTCCTTTTGGATTCCTCCATACCAAAGGTAGGAGTGCCATCCTTTTCGTAGGTCGAATCCTTCTAACGTTAAAATTTTCGTTCGATTTAACAGAGTCCAATCTTTCACCCACGATAATGCACAGGCCTCGTAATATAACTGTAAGTCTGGGAGGGCAAAGCCTCCCTTTTCTCTCTGCATGATCATTACATTATAATTAATTCGTGGTTTCTTGCCATTCCATACAAAGTTCATTATGTCTTTTTTCCATTTTTTGAATACATCCATGTTCCTTATTATCGGCAAATTCTGAAAAAGATAGAGCATTTTTGGTAGTAAATTCATTTTGATAGCTGCAATTCTCCCTAGGAGTGAGAGATTCATGTTCTTCCATTTTCCTAATTCCTCTTTCACCTTTTCCCATTGTTTAGAATAATTATTTTTTAATAGTTGTAAATTTCTTGCGGTCAACCAGATCCCTAGATATTTAATCTTCGGAGTAATTTCTATTCCAGTAACACCTTGCAAAGCTAACTGGTCCTGCTTCGCAATATTCTTTGTTAAGATTTTTGTCTTCTTTCTATTCAATTTAAATCCTGCTACTTCTCCATATTCCTCAATTGTCTCCAGCCATTTCAGGATATTCTTTTTAGGGTCTTCCACGATGCAAATCACGTCGTCTGCAAAGGCTCTTATTTTGTAGGTTTCTTTATCAATCTTCAAGCCTTTTAATTCTTCTTGGCCTCTGATTTTCTTCAATAAAATCTCCAAAGCAAAGACGAAGATCAACGGGGAAAGCGGACATCCTTGCCTAGTTCCTTTTTCTATGTTAAATTCTTCTGTTGCCGTCCCATTTATCCAGATCCTTGCTTTCTGCTTTTGATATATTGCATCTGTCGCATTCTGAAATTGAAACCCTGTATCTAGTTCCTTGAATAGTATTTTGAAGAAGTCCCAATTCAAATTGTCAAATGCTTTCTCCGCGTCTATTGAGAGCAGGGCCAGTTGCTGCTGGTGATGTGTTTCATAATACTCAAGTACATCCACAATTACTCTGAGATTATCCTTAATATTCCTGTTTGGTAGGAATCCATTTTGGTCTTCCTCAATCCATTCTGCAAGGAATTCTTTAAACCTATTTGCCAAAATTGCCGCAAAGATCTTATAATCAATATTCAACAATGAGATAGGGCGATAGTTTTTTATATTTGCTGGATCTGCTCCCTCTTTTGGGATCATTACAATATCAGCTATTCTCCATGAGTCCGGGAGGACTTTCATTTGTAATGCTTTATTCAGTATTACCTTTAGGGTAGGGATGATTTCTTCTTGCATAACTTTGTAAAAACATGCTGTATAGCCATCTGGGCCTGGTGCTTTATCGTTCTTCATATTTTTAATTGCTCTCTTGATTTCTTCCTCTGTTATATCTTTATTAAGTTCAAATCTTTGTTCTTCTGTTAGCTTATTCAATTTCATTTTACTTAGGTACTCGCCTATTTTACCCTCGCATATATTTTCTTCTGTGTATAATTGTTGGTAAAAGTTTTTGAACTCTTGTCTTATTCGCAGGTCTTCCGTTATGATTTTCCCCCCCACTTTGATTGTAACTATTTGTTGGGATTGTTTCTTTTTCCGCAGTCTTCTTGCCAGCCATTTTCCAATTTTATTTGCGTTTTCAAAGGAGGATTGTTTGATATATTTCATCTGTTTCGCCATTTGTTCCATTTCCAGATGGTGCTTCTCCTTTCTTATCATTTCTAATTCCCTAGGTATCTTCTTATTACCTGGACTTCTTTTTAACTTATCTTCCAATTCCTTTAATTTCTCTTCCACTTTTATTAATTTCTGTCTCCTCTCTTTGTTCCTTTTCGAATTATGTTGGATCAGATGTCCTCTCATCACGGCTTTAAAGGCATCCCAAACTGTTTGTATAGGGGTCTCTTCTTTTATATTCTGTTCAAAATACTCTTTGGTCTTTGCTTTATATGCTATTATGTCTTCTGGTAGTTTCAATAGGTTTTCATTGAGTCTCCACTTCCTTGTCCCTCTTCTCTGATTGATCGTCGTTGTCAAAGCACCGTGATCCGAAACATCTCGCGGATGAATCCTAATCTCTTCCACCTTTGTTGAAAGGGTCTTCGAGACCCATATCATATCAATTCTTGACCAGCTGCTGTGGCGGGCAGAGTAGAAAGTATAATCTTTCTCTTTTGGGTGGTGTAGTCTCCATATATCTTCCAAATCATATTCTTTCATCCACTTGATGAGGCCATCGGGTAGTGTACTTCTATCTTCCTGGTTCGGTTTTTTTTGTTATTCTGGATTTGTCCAGATACTTGTCCATTACACCATTAAAATCACCTAACACTACTAGGTGGTCACATTGTTCATTGTTAATTTTCTTTTTAAGGGTCTCCACAAACTTTTTCTTAGATGCATTGGGGGCGTAGATATTACAAATTATTATAGTCTCAATTCCTACTGTTATTTTCACCGCCAATATTCTCCCATCTTCATCCCTAAACAAGAATTGTGGGTCTAATTTCTCATCAATGTAGGTTGCAACCCCCCTTTTTTTTCCGGGGCTGAAGCGAAGAATACTTTTCCTAATTTTTGCTGGGTTAAGTGGGATATATGTTTTTGTTTAATGTGTGTTTCTTGTAATGCCACAATATTGTAATTTCCATTCTTAATTTGATTGAAAATTCGTTTTCTTTTATTGGGAGAATTTAAACCATTCACATTGTTGCAGTATATATTCAATTGCTGTACAAAGCTAGCCATCTCGAGGTTTGAGTAATATGTTATCTATATCTAGATCGAGATTCTCTTCTTCTTCTAGTTCTTCTTCCTCCCCCTCTTCTAATTCTTCTTCTAGTCCTTCCGGTGGGTCGGTGGACGCTGAGAACGGGGCAGCCGCCCCCTCGGGCTCAGGTGTGTTGAAGTGTTTTCTTTTTGCCTTCTTCTCTTTCTCGAGTGAACTGAGAGGGGTCCTGATTTTCCTTTCCTTTTCCAGCCTCCTATAAAAGTCTTTCGCCTTCTCTTCTGATGTCAGCCAAATCTTCTCCTCTTTATAAGTTACCATTATCCCCTCTATCCGTTCCCACCTGAATCTAATGTTCAGGTGCTTTAACTCTTTTGTGAGGAAAAAATATTTCCTTCTCCGGTTTAGCATGGAGATCGGGAATTCCCGCAGCACCATCACTTTCGAACCCTTAAATTGATTTTATAATGTTTTTAATTGAGCCAATTGTTTCTAATGGTATGTATATGTGGATAGCATCATTGATGCATATGTGAAGCTGCCCCGAGTCCCCTCGTGGGAGAAGGGTGGGGTAGAAATGAAGACAATACATTAATTAATTAATTAATTAATTAAGGTCTAATGCCTTGAAACTCTAAACCTTCATTTTTTAATAAGATGGAGTCATGGCAGTTCAAGTAATAATAGACTGCCACTTCGATGCAACACCACAATACAAAAATATAATCAAAATACAACAATATATTCAAAGTGCATACAAAACATTAAAAACAATTGCATGGCCATTAAAACCAATATATAGAGCATTAATTAAAGCCATAAGACAAAGCACCATGTCATCTGCCGCAACGCCAATCCGTCAATGTCCAATAAAGTGCAAATTATGTCTGCTACCCAAAGGCCTAGTCCAAAAACCCCAATTTTAATTTTTTTTCCCTGAAAGCCAGAAGAGATGGAGTCAATCTTATCTCATTTGGGAGTGTGTTCCATAGGCGGGGGGCCACCGTCGAGAAGGTCCTGTCTCTCGTCCCCACCAAACGCATTTGCGATGCTGGCGGGAACGAGAGCAAGGCCTCCCCAGGTGATCTTAGGCCATGAAATGGGACACAGAGGCCAATGCATTCAGACAAGTAAACTGGGCCAGAACCATATAGAGCAGGGGTGCCCACACTTTTTCAGCATGCGAGCTACTTTTAAAACAACCAAGTCGAAAAGATCTACCTGCTGCCGCATGCGTGTGATTGTGCTGCCGTGCATGCGCGCTCCTGCCACCCATGTGGTGCACCTTCCACCCGTGGGGCATTGCGAGAATGAGGGAGCGTGAGGCGGGGCCTCCACAATGCCCCGCAGGTGGAAGGTGCGCCGCGCAGGCGGAAGGTTTCTTGTCTGGAAGCGCTGCTTCCTGCAATGCCCCACGGGTGGAAGGTGTGCTGCGGGCAGAAGGTCTCTCGTCTGGAAGCACTGCTTCCTGCAATGACCCGTGGGCAGAAGGTGCACCGTGGGTGGAAGGTCTCTCGTCCGGAAGCACTGCTTCCTGCAATGACCCGTGGGTGGAAGGTGTGCCATGAGCGGAAGGTCTCTCGTCCGGAAGCGCTGCTTCCCGCAATGCCCCACAGGTGGAAGGTGCGCTGCGCAGGCGGAAGAAGAGCTCATTTGGACTCGCGATCGACTTCACTGGCGGCCCTGGTATAGAGCTTTATAGGTCAATACCAGCACTTTGAATTGGGCTCGGAGATGGACTGGCTGCCAGTGGAGCTGGGGTGGTATGTTCCCTGTGTGTCGCCCCAGTTAGCAATCTGGCTGCTGCCCATTGGACCAATGGTAGTTTCTGAGCCTAAATGCTAAGGGCATGAACGCCACTACGATTCATGGTGAAATTGTTTCAGTTTAAGGAGAGGATGTAATGTCAAGACAACATGTGACAAAATTGGTACGGAATATATTGTGAGACCATGAAGAAACTTTGCAGAGCCATCCCAAAACAAATGTCATGCGATGCTGATGGCAGGAGTCTGTCTCCTTCATGACAATGCGCATCCATCCGCACACTGTTCATGCAACACAAGAGTTGTTGACTTCACTTGGTTGGGATGTTTTAAGCCACGCCTCTCACAGCCCCAATCTCGCACCCAGTGATTATCATCTGTTCACTAAATTGAAGGAACACCTGGGTGGAAAATGCTTTTCCGATGAAGACGAGGGTAAAACTGAAGTGACAAACTGGCTGAAAGAAAGGCGGAGGAAAACCTCTATCACACAGATATCAAAAACCCGTCCTACGGATGACAACATGTATTGAACTGAATGGTGATTGTGTGGAATAACTATGGCACAATCCATGTAAATTTTATTACAATATATTAATTCTCCGTATTTTAAACAAAGTCTTGTAATCTTACTTTCCAGATAACCTTTGTATTAGGGATATTTGAAATTCTAATCCAAGAAGTCTAGTGTCTCACAAAATGACAGATTCTGTAGGATGGAAACAAGTAGCATAATAGCGCAATAATTCTGTCCTGTGAATGGGATTCTATTCAGCTTCATGTGTCATACATTGTGCATCTCTATTTAACTTCTTTCCAGCGGCGCAATGGGTTAAACCTTTGTGCCAGCAGGACTGAAGACCGACAGGTCAATGGTTCGAATCCGGGGAGAGCACAGATAAGCTCCTTCTGTCAGCTCCAGCTCCCCATGCAGGGACATGAGAGAAGTCCTGGGAATGTGGCGCAGCTGATTGGGTGTCAGCTGCATAAGGTCATGAGTTTGCGGCCTGCCTGGGTCAAGGTGGGCTTTCGACCCATTGTGTAGCCTGTTGTCGACCTTTGCAACCCGAAAGACAGTTGCATCTGTCAAGTAGGAAATTAAGGTACCGCTTAGTGAGGAGGCTAAATTTAACTGATTTACGAGGCCATAAAAAGATCTCCAGACAACACGCTGAGGAATGAAGGAGTGTGACAGCTCCCCCTGGTGGCCAGATGTTAAATTGCCTCTGTCTGTCTTGTGTGTTTGTGTGTCTAAATGTAATGTGTATATTATAATCCGCCCTGAGTCCCTTGCGGGGTGAGAAGGGTGGAATATAAATGAAGTAAATAATAAATAAATAAATAAGTCTTTCTCAAGGATGGTAAAACATCAAAACTTCTGGGCGTCCCTTGACCAATGTCCTTGCAGATGGCCAATTCTCTCACACCAGAAGTGACTTGTAGTTTCTCAAGTTGCTTCTGACATGAAAGAAACCCCTTATTTCCATGCAAAGTCTAACATTAGTAGCTTGGATCTTTGCTCTAAGCCAGGCTTTGCTAGACCTGGCTGCCTTGGGCTTCTGAACTTTTTCTACCAGTCCCTTCACTTTGTGTTTCCAACCGGCGGATGAACGCCTCGGTCCACGGCTCCTCTAAGGGAACGTCTAATATGTGTTCAATTTATTTTCTCATTAATATTATCAAAATAAATTTGATATCTTGAATTGGGTTGGCAGCAGGCCAGCCAGACAAGAGCTGAAAGGACGCGGAGAGGTGAGGTGTTCTTTGGCTTCACGGCGGCAAAAATGCAGATCACGTGCCGGGTGGTAAAATGAAGATATACGCCAATTTGGGAGACCTTCGCTCTCCTTTGCAAAAGCAGATCACGTGGGTCAATGTTAGCCAGGATGATTTCCCAGAATGATTTCATGAAGCAGTAGGAATGGCAGGTGTTCTGCTTTTGGCTCAACTCAAGCATGCCTCTCTCACAACCGCGGAGATAGGAAAGCAAGGGAAAACATTATTTTCACCACTGCTGCCTTTGTTCTCATGCCTAGTTCAGGACTCATGGTAGCCTACAACAGCTAAAAACACACTTAAAAATACATAAAATATCAAATTGAAAAAAGCGATTGTCTCTCTCTCCGCATTACTTTGCGAACGAAGATTCTTAGAAAGGACTCATCCCAGGCTTTTTACAAGCGCGTTGATGACTAAAAAGGCCAATCTGAGATAGGCATGTTTGGTTACAGAAAGCACAGCAGAAAGTCTCCTTGGGTGGTGTTGTTTCCAAGTTGCGGTTCTTTCTGCATTGTCGTTTCTCTTCGAGACCCATTCGGCGTGACTTCTCAAAAGAGGCCGCAGCATTGTGGATAGTGCGTCTCCATGCCTCCCGATGTGAGGCCAGGGTGAACCATTGTTGGTGATCAATCTGGCCGAGCCTGAGATGTTTCAGGGAGTACTATATGTAAAACAAGCCCAAAGTTCTTCCAATGTTCAAACTATACATTGGTATCTTGGTATCCACACGGTTTTCCTTCTGGGATCCACTGTGGATACCAAAATCTGTGGATGCTCAAGTCCCATTATTTACAATTGTGTAATAAAATGGTGTCCCTTATATAAAATGGAAAAACAAGGTTTGCTTTTTGGAATTATGTATATACTAGTTTTGGTACCCGGCGGTGCCAGGGTAATTTGAAGAAGGCATTGTTTGTTTAGGACTGTTAGGTAATATCATTCAGACTTCCAAACAGTCTTCAAAGGCAACCCCACCTAGAGCACGTTGCAGTAGTCTATCCAGGCCAAGATTACCCATAAGGCCACCATAGGCCATGGCCTAGGGGTGCAAGCCGAGGGGAGCGCAGTTCACGGGCCAAAAAATAAAAATGTTGAAACAAAACCACAACACGCAGCATGGAGATGACTCTCTCTCTCTCTCTCTCTCTCTCTCTCTCTCGGGGAGGGCGGGGGGAGAGTGCTGACTCAAGGAAGGAGGGCGCAAGGAAGAGGCGGAGGGAAGCCCCGCCCCCGGGGCCACTGTCGGGCATGCGCAGCACCCCTTGTCAAGGAAGGAGCGCCTCTGCCTCCTCCGCCATGTTCTGGGTGCCGCGCATGCCCGGCAGCACCCCCGGGGGCTTCCATTCCTTCCTCCTCCTCCTCGCGTCCTTATTCCTTGACTCAAGCTAGGAGGGCACAAGGAGGAGGAGGTGGAGGGAAGCCCCGCCCCCAGGGCCGCTGCCGGGCATGCACAGCACCCAGGAACATGGTGGAGGAGGCAGAGGTGCTCGCGCCCTCCTTCCTTGACAAGGGGTGCTGCGCATGCCCAGCAGCAGCCCCGGGGGCAGGGCTTCCCTCCTCCTCCTCGCGGTGGATTCAAGGAAGGAGGGCGTGGCAAAGGAGGAGGAGGAGGTGGAGGGAAGCCCCACCCCCGGGGCCGCTGCTGGGGATGCGCGGCACCCAGGAACATGGTGGAGGAGGCAGAGGCAGCTTAAATCCCGGCGCAGTTGCCGCCCCGCAGCAGCCTTCACGCCGAAAGGTAACGTGAGCGCAGGAAGGAGGAGGAGGTGCCTGCAGGGAAAAAGAAAGAGAAGCAGGGTTGGAATTAGGCCAGGATTCTCCTTGCTCCTTTTTCCTTTTGGGGGGCAAAGCGTAGGCAGTGGAAAGAAGGAATGTGTGCGGAGGCGGTAGAGGTTGGTTTGGGGGCGTAATTCCAGAGTGTGGCCTAGGGCACCAAAAGGGGTTAATCCGGCCTGAGTCTATTCTGGATGTAACAAGAGCATGGACCACTGTGGCCAAGTCCGACTTCCCAAGATATGGGCGCAACTGGCGCACAAGTTTAAATTGTGCGAAAGCCACCCCTAACCACCGCCGCAACCTGAGGTTCCAGGCTCAACAATGAGTCCAGGAGGGCTCCCAAGCTGCAAACCTGCACCTTCAAGGTGAGCGTAAACCTATCCAGCACAGGCTGTAAACCTTATACCCTGTTCGGCCTTGCAACTGACCAGGAGGACCTCTGTCTTGTCTAGATTCGATTTCAATTTTTTCGCTCTTATCCAGACCATCACAGCGGCCAGGCACTTTATTTATTTATTTATGATATTTATACCCCGTAAATCAGGGGTGCTCATTAAGTAGCTCGCGATCAACCGGTCAATCTTTGGGCCTCATCTGGGTGATCTTCAGGCCCTGACCAGGTCAATCACATTTCCTTGCTTGTTGGTCCTCTTCACGCGCCGCCTGCATGCTCCAAGTACGCATGAGAAGTCCAAGAGGCAGAATGGGTGCATCTGCGCAAGCGCGCGGGCCAGCCGCGCATTGCGTCATCCATGGCCGCCCCCTCCTTTGGTCTGCGGAGGTCCAGCCTTCCTCTCCGCCTGCCCCTCTCTCGCGGAACCGGGTGAGAGAGAGGTGGGAGAAGCGCCTTGCCTCCCCTGCAGGCCTCTCCATCGCTGCCGGAGCCCTGCCTGGATTGGTGCGGCGGGGCTCCGACAGCGATAGAGAGGCCTACGGGGCTGGCGCTCCTCCCACCTCTCTCTCGCCCGGTTCCGCCATGGAGCCGGGCGAGAGAGGGGCGGGCGGAGAGGAAGCCTGGGCCTCCGCAGGCCCCGCCTGGCACTCCTCCCACCTCTCTCTCGCCTGGATGGAGCAGGGCGAGAGTGGGGCAGGCGGAAGGGTTTTGCCGCCGCCTTCCACCCACCCCTCTCTCGCCCTGCTCCATCCGGGCAAGAGAGAGGTGGGAAGAGCACCAGGCTTCCTCGCTGCCCGCCCCTCTCTCGCCTGGTTCCATGGCGGAACCGGGCGAGATTGAGGTGGGAGGAGCACCAGGCGGGGCCTGCGGAGCACCTTGCCTCCCCTGCAGGCGGAGCCCTGCCCGGATCGGTGCGGAGGGGGCTCTAACAGCGATAGAGAGGCCTACAGGGGGAGGCCTGTTGTGGTGCGCGGAAGGTGCAGTGCGTGGAAGCCGCATGCACGCACAAAGCGCGCGCTCGTGCATAAGGTAGGGGTGATCTTTTTGACTTGGTTATTGTAAATGTAGCTCGCCTGCTGGAAAAGTCTGAGCCCCCCTGCCGTAAATAAAACAAACAAATAATTTGTAATAAAACAAACAGAAATAAAAGGCTTTGCCATAGACTTGCAATCTAAAATATATATGTGCAAGGGTTTGCAATCTAAAATATATGTGTGCATACCTATACACATATAGAGGGAAGGAGGAATAAGAAATCACAAGGCTATACCAGCACACTTACAGAATAAATCACCGAGCTAAAATGCAAATAAAGAACATAATATAATACAAAGCGAACTGACAAGGCAGGTAATCAAACTATACCAGGCGACAAAACAGCATCATTCCGTAGGATGTTACTATGGCAATTAGAGTCGGATAGAGCACTATCGTTGCGTTGTGTGAAAGGGACCCTGGAGAACAACATGGGTCCAACTTGGAAACTATGCTGAATGTACATGCCGGTCCATTCGAGTTTTTCAATTTTACTTTTTTGGAAAGCTGGCAATGTTTTGTTTCAGATGTGCCAGGACCCGGTTGCTCGCTCTCTCTCTCTCTCTCGAAGAGCTTGGCACAAACTGGGCACATCCCATCTCCGGGTTGGTTGCTATACTTGGAGATGGCACCGAGGTTTCCTCCGCCCCCTCGAAATAGCAGGCTTGCTGCGAACGATGTGTCCAGACCCTCCAAAAAACATCTGGTGTGCAGGACAAAGATTAACTTTAATTAGGGACTTGGGATACAAGCCAGAATGATTGAGGCATTGTGTAACCGGTTCTTCTCGGAACAAAGATGGTCTTCTCTCCCCGTACAAAAAGCATTAAAACAAAATCCAGCAAACAGAGCGAGGCACGCATGGGGCATTGAGATGCCATGCCGTTTGTCAAGTGTGTTGTTTGTGCAGATTGCACAACCGGTTCCCATGGAGACTGGTGGTAAGTGGATGGCAAGAGTTACGCGGCGCTCGGCTAATGGGGTCATGCCAGCTCCAAAGCAATGGAGGGAAGCGCATGGCAGCCTCCTTCGTTCCTTCTGCATATTGTATTGTTTTTATACACTGCTTTCAGTCTCTTTGAGAAAGGAAAAAAGTGGTTTATAAATAAATATAATAGGATTGCTATGAGTTTTCCAGACTATATGGCCATGTTTCAGAAGCATTCTCTCCTGACATTTCAACCACATCTAAGGCAGGCATCCTTAGAGGTTGTGAGGTCTGTTGGAAACTAGTGGGGTTTATATATCAGTGGAATAATGTCCAAGGTATGAGAAAGAACTCTTGTGTGTTGGAGGTAAGTGTGAATGTTGCAATTGGCCGGCTTGATTAACATTGAATAGCCTTGCAGCTTCAAAGCTTGGCTGTACTGAACCCTGTGGGACTCCACAGGGTAAAGGCTGCGGGGCCAAGTAGGTGTCCCTTAACAACACCTTTTGGGAACGGTCCTCCAGGAAGGACCAGAACCACTGCAGAACAGTGCCTCCGAGTCCCATTCCCGTGAGGTGTCCCAGAAGGATACCGTGGCCTACGGTATCAAAGGCTGCTGAGAAGTCCAGGAGAACCTGTCAAGTTTCCTACGTAGATCATCCACTAAGGCAGTGATTTTCAACCTTTTTTGAGCTGCGGCACATTTTTTACATTTACAAAATCCTGGGGCACATCCCCAACCAAAATGACATAAAATGAAACTGTCATTTTACTAACTGTCACCCTTCCCCCTCGTGACACCGCTGCTTCTGCCAAACCCCCTCGCCCCCAGGAGGCCCACGCGCAGGAGGCCCGACACTGTCCCATGGGGGAGGGCTGTGCTGAGTGGCCGAAGCTCGGCTGAGCAGGACAAATAGGAATTGAGCACACGGGGTGGCTTCGAGCCTCGGAACAAACTGCTGCGGAGGCTCGCAGCCATCACCACCCCCTAGCTCTCCTTCCCAAAGGGGTTCAGAGCCCCCAGGAGTGCCCCCCCCCCCTGTCGTGTCCCTTCAGCTTCCCTGCTGTCGCCTTGGGGCCAGATTGGGAAGGAACCAAGCTGGGCTGTGGAGCTGCGCATCCCGGCATCTGCTCTGCTCTGCAGCGAACCCGGAGCCCAGCTAGGAGAGGCCAGGAGATGAGGGGTTGCTCCCCTTCCCCGGTGCGGAGGGGCTAGAGGGCAGAAAGCCTCGCCTCAAGCCTCCGGGAGCAGACTCCTCCTCCATCTCCTCCTCCTTGGTGCCAGAGGGGAGGGGGGCAGAAGAGCACCCAGGACTCAGGAATCAAGAGGTAGCCCTTGGCGCACAGAGAGAGGGAAGGAAGGAAGGAAGGAAGGAGAGAGAGGAGGGAGGGAGGAAAGTTCTGGACGCC